>OX451736.1:159331222-160755838 GCA_948472305.1 Vicia faba | reverse complement strand
TCATGATACATTTCAGATACGCACCAGACACAGAAGCCATTCTGTTACTCATTCAGATACAGTTCAGATACGCTCCAGAAACGGATGCCATTCTAGCACTTATTCAAATTTCAAGTTCATGATACAGTCCATATACGCTCCAGACACGTAAGCCATTCTGTTACTCATTCATATTCAGCTCTCAGATGCAGTTCAGATACGCTCCAGACATGGATGCCATTCTGATACTTATTCAGATTTCAAGTAGAGATACAGCTCAGATACGTTCCAGATACGGACACCATTCTGATACTTATTCTTATGACTTACAACTTACCATTCAATAAACATCCTTGGATGGTATCTACAAGCCCATCTCCTCAACAAGATTCTATCACCTCTCCAAGCGGCATCTTTAAGCCCATTTCCTCAACTAAACTTTGTCGAATGCAAATTTATGGGCACTCTAGTGTCCAATCATCTTTTACCTTCGAGTCACGAACGACAAAGCTCGCCAATCTAACTCTTCAGGTTCAAGAAGATTGAACAGGGGAAACTGTTGTACCCCAAAATTTTCCCTCTCATTTATCAAGACTTTTCTCACAAGACTTCTTTGACTCAAGACAAGATTAGGGTTTGGTCAGCATAAGACATCTCATCTTGCACTGATAACCCAAAATTAGGGTTTGAGTTTCCACAAGGATTTTTGGACCACCAATGCTTCATGTGACTTTCATAAATCATTTTGGACCCCTAATATTACTCATGACAAGTTTCAAGCCTTGACCCACACTTTTGCTCAGTCAATTGGACAGTTGACCTAAAAAGCAGCTGTATTGGGGAAAAAGTCAACCATGGCCAATTTACAGTCAAACTTTATAATTTTTGATCCACATCAACATTTTATACTCATATGTACCATTTGATCAAGTTTGGATCACAACTCCTAAAGAAATTTGATCAAAATCAAAAGGGCAAAATGGTCAAAATTAGGGTTTTGACTGAGAAAGGGAAATTTCTGATTTTTAACCTAGCCAATGACCAATTTAGTTCAAGCATGATTTCAAGGATTCAATGGCATCATCTTGACTTAATTACATGGTTCAAAACATCACAAGTTCATTGGATTGACAAATGAAATCTGCAGTCAATTGATCAAAAGTCAACTGTACAGTGAAAAGTCAAACTTTGACTTTTTATTCAAAATCAAGTGCCAAGGGTCATAATTCATCAAGATACGTCAAAATGTGAAAATTTTCCACCAAGAAAACCAAATTTGAAAATTAGGGTTTGAATTTGAAAATTTTCATAACTTAGAAATTTTCTAAGTATAAAAATTTTCTTATTTTTTCTCAACTTTACACCACTTTTTCACCATGATGCATTTTGATTCAAAGAAAGTTCCCAACATGAAAGTTGTATAACTCCATTAAATCTACAACTTTTCTTCACAAACGTTTCCCTAAAGATGCTTGGATCTCAATTTATAAATTTGTGAATACATGGTCATGAATTTCTTAACTTAGTGAAATTTTGCCCTAATTTAGGCAGGTTTTGGACCCAACTTCATGGCAAGTTTTCACCTAGTTCCAAGAGGTATCTCAAAATTCATTTCAAAGATGGATTATAGAGAACATTGCAAGCTTTCCAAAATGTCTAAAAACTCTCCAAGATCATTTTTGAGTAGGGAGAATCGAAGAGAGGAAGTTGGCATTTTCTCACTTTTTGTTCAAGCCATTTTCATGAAGAACCAAGTTGCAAACCAAACCTATGCTGGATATTTCATGCTTTACAGGTCCTAAACTTGCTACACACTCCTTAATTAAATGAATACTCAGTTGACAAAGCCTTTATCCTTGCATTTGAACTTTTACACAACTTGTAATTCCATTTTGGGCAAAAAGGCTCCATTGCCATTTTCATAAAGAAGCACTTTTGCAAACTTGTCAACTTGGAGCTTTGAACCTGTCCCCTTGATACAAGAAAACCACACAAGTCTCTAGCAACTTGTACAAACTCATACCAACCCTAAAGCAAGCTGGTACAAGCATAGGAGTTTTGTCTTGTCAAATTGCTTCAAGTACAAGAAAAGTGGAAAAAAGGCTAGGGCTTGTACAACTGATAGAGAGATGACTTTAGATCATTTCTATACTAATATGCAAACAATGTACAACACATAACATGCTTGGCAAGGACCTGAAACTCTCTAAAACTGAAAAACACCAAAAACCTGCTCAAGCATACAGTTTCTGCGCAAACTCATTCAACTCTCATTTGGCTCGTGCGTTTTGTGTTTAACTCATCCAAACATCTTACATACTTGATACCTAGTCAATCCAAACCATCATCCTTGTTCTGTAACCTCCGTTTCACTACCTGCCATTGTTAACTTTGAAGCTTGCAGTTGGACTTGGTCACGGAGTTCTAGCCACTTTCAGAGCAAGGTAAGAGTTGGAATAGATTCAGGGAAGCTCAAGGAAGCTCAATCAATCATCAGACCTCCATTAAAGTCCCTACATTTCCATACATGATTCCAGCTGAAGGAGGTATTTTTTTAAACTCTATCTCCTTATACAGGCAACCTCAAGCCACGATTTATGAATAAAAAATGTAGTTCTCATCATAACGAAGTTGTACATATCATTATATTGCAGTTATATTACTTGTGCTAAGAGAATTTGGATTTTGAAATCTCTGAAAATTTTAGGTCACAATTTAGGGATTTCAAAATTCTCTTTGATCTTTGATAGTTAGATTACATAATTTATATGATTGGAATCTTGAGCTCAAATGCTATATTTTTCATGTTATAAGTTTTCATTTTTATGCAAGCATGAGGAAGTTACAGGTTGACCAGCTATGGCGTGTGGAAGAGAAGGCATGACAGGGATGAAGTGGTTCTGGGCTTTTTGCTTCTTGGGCCGTCTGTTTTTGCTATCATCATCACCACTGATTTGCTTTCTCACCCCCCTTGCTAACTCTTTCATTTTTTTAAATATTTTTTTCCATTTTTATATTTAATACATTTATTTATTTTTCTTAATGATAAAAAATCCTCAAAAATGATTTATTTATTTTCACACTTTTATTTTATTTTATTTTATTATTGCTCACATAAAAAATAGTTTATTTTGATAAATATAATTGATTTTCTTAATAAACTTATAAATAATTAAATATACTTAATATTTTTTATTTTACATTTCCTATTTACAAATACTTATTTTTTGCACATATTTAATTTTTAATATTTATATACAATATTATTTATTATTTTTTATACAAAAAATGCACAAAATAATAATATAGAAACATTATTTCCTTTTAAATGAAAATTAGGGTTTAATCCCTTTCAAAAGAATTAAATATTTTTCTTATATTTTTTAGGTTTAAATTAAATATTCTTTTACACAAATGCAAGACATAAAAAATCTTTTCTTTACATACACATTGCATTGCATTTTAAATATTGTATTATATTTATTTTAATTCGCACAAGTTCGATTTGGTTGTAATAATATATTTAGCTTTATATTTGTGTAAATCCCCATTCAAACTTGTATTCCCCCCTCCCATAAAATTGTTGTAATAGCTTAGTATATTTACATTACGCAATTTATTGCTATCATATGCCATGATTAGTAATTAGGGTTTGTATGACAAAAACGAAACAAAACAAATAGAAACCCTAAATGCAAGATCAAGAGCATGAAAAATGATACACTTTGCACACAAGCACCCTTAGGGTTTCTCCCACTTGGTTGCCTAAAATAAAATGGCCATGTTACGCATGCGAAGTATCTTGGCAAAACAAAACAAATATAAGATCATAGTCCCTCGATGACGCTATTCAAAAGTTACCTAACAAAAATGATCTTGGTCCCTAAAAAATGCTAAGATACTTTGCAAACATTGCTATCATGGTTATACGATGACCCACGCCCGTCCCGTTTACATCAAAAGATAGGGTTGCTTACCAAATCAATGGTAAGTCAACACTGTCAAAGGAATAAAAAATGTATAAGAAAGACATTTGAGTAGGTAAATAGCTTCTAAGTTACTTGCTCCATTTCAAACAAAATCCTTGCTATTTTCAAACACATACACATTTCAAAAATACCTTATAAACATTGAAAACATTTTAAAAAGACAAACATCTTTGTATACATTCTTACGAACGAGAATCATTACAAAGATTGCCTAAACGAATGGCCTCTTTTACAAAATACTTTCAAAACCACACCAAACACCATTTCAAACAAACCAAAGCAAGTGATCTAAGCAAGTAACTAAGAGCCCATGGAAAACCATGAATGAAAAGGGTGCTAGCACCTTCCCTTTTCATAATCTACCCCCCGAACTCAAGAAAAAAATCTCAAAGGTCTTTCCTGTGCTTTTTCACCTTTTCTTTTGGATAAAAGAAAAGTCGGTGGCGACTCTTGCTAACCGCGACATTTGCGATAAAACGCAAAACCTCAAGTCAGTTCTCCCACCGCATCACACCTACCATCCAGGTTCCTTCTTATAGCCCTACTATCCAGTCTTTCATATCGAAGTAACCCAACTATCCAGGCTTTCATATCGAAGTAACCCTACCATCCAGGTTCCTTCTCATAGCCCTACTACCCAGGCTTTCATGTTGAAGTAACCCTACTATCCAGGTTCCTTCTCACAGCCCTACTATCCAGGCTTTCATCTCGAAGCAACCCTACTATCCAGGTTTTCATATCGAAGTAACCCTACTATCCCGGATCCTTCTCACAGCCCTACTATCCAGGCTTTCATATCGAAGCAACCATACTATCCCGGTTCCTTCTCACAACCCTATTATCCAGGCTTTCATATCGAAGCAACCCTACTATCCAGGTTCCTTCTCACAGCCCTACTATCCAGGATTTCATATTGAAGAAACCCTACTATCCAGGTTCCTTCTCACAACCCTACTATCCAGGCTTTCATCTCGAAGCAACCCTACTATCCAGGTTCCTTCTCACAACCCTACTATCCAGGCTTTCATCTCGAAGCAACCCTACTATCCAGGTTCTTTCTCATAACCTTACTATCCGGGTTCTGCCTCTCTTATCCCCAGACAATAGTCCACAACACTGTAATATCGAGACCCGATCAAACACGATTGATTTCATGTTTCGCCAGAAAGTCGCGGTGCAACATATACCCCGACCAGATGTGCAGCTCACTTCTGCTTCCCCAAACCGGAGTTATTACCTAGTAAAGTAACAGACAACTGAAGCTCCTAAAACTCTATTTCTCCCAAGATAGATACCAGCATTCCCCGGCGAAATCCTCCTCGACAATAGGTATGCGGGTTCTCGCAAAGGAATCTCTTATGCGATCGACACTTCTTCGGATGGCATCTTTAAGCCCATCTTCGAAAATTCTCTAGCAACTTCCAAGGGAATCTATAAGCCTATTCCCGATATCACAAATCAAGTGCTACTTCATGCGAGTGCAAATTTCTAGGCACTCTAGTGTCCAATCATCTTCCACCTTTAGATCACGAAAGGCAGACGAGCCAATCTACATCTTCAGGTTTAAGAAGATTGAACAGGGGCAACTGTTGTACCCCAAAATTTTCCCTCCCATATTTCTCAACACATGGCAAGTGAGGTCCCCAAATTGCTCAAGGAAGTCCAAGAGTTGACCAGACAAACTCTCTCCTAAGGCAGCATACCTCAAATTAAGGTTTCCATCTTCATCGAGATGTGTGAACCACAAAAGATTCAAATGCTCACCATTGTCCTAATATGTTCTCAAGATCATCCATGTCAAGTTTCAAGCCTTGCAGAAGAAGTTTTCTTAGTCAATTGCTCAAATGCTTGAAAATCAATTGTACTAGGTCAAAAGTCAACTGTGGCCCACATACAGTCAAACTTAAAGATTTTTGCTCAACATCCTCATTTTTAAGTATTATTCATCATTTGATAAAGGGTTGATCATGATTCCTCAAGGATTGCTCATAATTCATCAAAACCCAAAAGTTGTTAAATAAGGGTTTTGTAGGAAAAGTCAACTCAACTTTGACCAAGCATTACTTTCTCATACTTTATCATAAATGACCCATCCAAAGCTCATTTTGAAGAGGATGCAATTCCATACAATTCATCTTCATCTCCCAAGTTCAGAATATGCATTCACAAAAAGATATGAATTTTTACATTATAGGTCCTTTTGGAAATCAACAAAAACACCTTTTGGGTCAAAGCTTCAGACATGAACATGGAAGACTCAATTGATATGAGACCAAAAAGGTTGCTTAGAGGACATCCTAAGCTTTCTAAAAAGTCCAAGAACACCTCTCTAGGTTCAAAATTTACAGAGTTATGCATTTACCAAGTTGACCATTTTTGCAAAATTGCCAAAAGTTAAATGTGCTTAAATTTGCATTTTTTGCTAAATGGGCCCAACTTTTTATACTTGCACCTCAATTATAATGTGGTCCACGACTCAAATACTTATCCAGACATTATTTGCTTCACTTTTCAATTTATTTTGATTTTTCATTAATTAAAAAGTGAACTAAATCAAATAAATGATGAAAATTATCAAAGATATGATTTGATTTGTTTTTTTACAGATTGGAAATCAAGATATGCTGAGCTTGCATGATCAATTCGAATCAATGGAAATTGGTACAAGAAAGGCATGATTGGCATGAAAATAGAAAGATATCATACACATTGAAAATCAAATCAAATCTTGGATAAATGCAAAGATTCATGCCAAGTTTGTTAACCTAATTCATTCTAGGTTATATAATAAAGCTTTGCAGATCAAAAGGAAGAGGTTAGAGGCGTGAAACTGTCAGAAGAAAACTCAAAACTTTGGACAAAAAGTGTGAGATTGAAATCCATCTTAGAGCCGT
Source organism: Vicia faba (assembly GCA_948472305.1). Lineage (NCBI taxonomy): Eukaryota > Viridiplantae > Streptophyta > Magnoliopsida > Fabales > Fabaceae > Vicia > Vicia faba. Next base: position 160,748,976 of record OX451736.1, on the reverse strand, counting down.
CCTCAAGGAGTTTCAAGGCTAGCAATACATTCCTGGACATCTCAGGAAGCTTCTCCAATCGATTGCATGCCTCTACACATTCAGAATCACTCCCTATCACTCTCACGGTTTACAAAATTATTCAAATTTTATTACTATAATTCTTGCATCTTTAGCATGTCTAAGTTACATATTTATGTTCATAATCATGTTTGCAAGGTTTCTAGATAGTTAGATTTCAGTTACAGTGCAGGAACAAGCTTTTGCCATTATTAGGGTTTCGTGCTCCAATTTGGGGTTCTATGGTTTAAGCAAAATTAGGCCTGATAATGGGTACCATGATGATCAGAGCTTCAAACCCAATTGATTCATGATCCCCAATTGAATTTATATTGCGTGTGCTTGATTATTGAATAACACAGGTTTTTAGCAACAGACTTGCGTCTGTGGGTAAAGGTTCTGAAACCTAAAACGATGGATAGGGAAGAAGATAATAGCGTGTCATAACCTGATTGGCTCGTTTAAATTCTGGCGCGTTTTTCTGGACGCTAACTTGCTTTCCAATATATTATTTGTTTTTATTATATTAATAAGTTAACATCTAGCGCAGTTGGTCAGAAGAAGGAAGTCAGAAGCTCATGTCCTGGGTTCGATCCCAGGTGTGAGCTTTTGGTATTTTCTCCATTTATTTTCACCAGATCCAACACATACATCTTCTGAGGGTCATCATCTTCTGAACCCATCAACCAGAACCAGATCCAACGCACCTCACCTTCTGAAGGTCATCATCTTCTGGACCCATCAGCCAAAACCAGATCCAGCGTACCTCACCTTCTGAAGGTCATTATCTCCTGGATCCATCATCCAGAACCAGATCCAGCACACCTTACCTTCTGAGGGTCATCATCTTTTGGATCCATCAGCCAAAACCAGATCCAACGCACCTCACCTTTTGAGGATCATATGATCTCATCCTCTGATCCAACGCCAGCATATGCAGGTCCACCGTGAGTCCCCAGAAGATGGCCTCATTGGATTAGGCGCCAGACTCGGAGCCATCCTTCTGGGTTTCAGAAGTTCAGCACCCCGAGATCTGCTGACAGCAGACCCATTTGGTTATTTCTACTATTTTTCCTTAATTTCTTTTCTTTAATTATTTTGTTTTTTTTTTCAATGCAAAAATTATTTTATTAAAACTAACCAATCAAAAATCACAAAAGGATTTATTTTCTTAATAATTTTTTTTAATTAATTAGTTAATTAATTTAGGGAAACTTTAATTTCTTTCATAATTTAAAAATATTAGAAATTAGGTTTAATTAATTTGCAACTAAATATTTTCTTCAATAAAAATCCAAAAATACTTTTTTCCTCAAATTAGAGTTTTCCAGGTTTCAATTTCCTCTCGCATTTAATTCTTCGCGCGTATTTTAATTACGTCTTATCATTATTGTAACTGTTTTGAGGTTGTAATAGTTTTAATTAGGGTTTTAAATTCCGCACTTTTATTTCCCGTCAAAATAATGATGTAACTGCCAAAGCCATGTAATAGCTAGGTTAACTTTCCGCACTTTTAACTTCCGCAATCTTTAACTGTCTAGATGTATGGCTAATAAGATTGTATGGCAAGAATGTATGACAAATTAAAACAGTTAGAAAACCCTAGTGTGCAAAGATAAATAACTGAAAACAAATCACTTGCACATATCACTTTTATGGTTTATCTCACTTTGGTTGCCTTCGGTAAACGATCATTAAGCATAGGGTGTCTTAGTGGTTGCCCTCCAGTCTAAAAAGATCAAAATGTCCCATTCGAACGTTGCCTCGGAAATGTTGCCTCGAAAGATCTTAAGACTCTATGGTTACTACTACGATATCCTAATATTGCTTTAGTGATCGTACGTCCCTTTCGAATTGACCCTTACAAATTCCAACGACGGTGCTACCTATTTCTCAATAGTGGGATAGCGTTTTCTAAAGGAAACAAGCATAGAAACAATCTTTTTTCGAGTAGGTAGATGCTAGTAGGTACTTGCTTAAACTAAAACTTTTCGCACTTACACTTTTCAAAACAATTTTCAAAACAACTTCGTCACACCCTTGAGGACTGATACAAGGGTTATCACGAAGTAAAACTTTTCAAAACAAAACACACAAACACAAGCAATTTAAAGATGAGCAAGTACCTAAGAGCCCATGGAAAACCATGGATAGAAAGGGTGCTAGCACCTTACCTTTCTATAATCTACCCCCCGTACTCAGAATATCTCGAAAAATAATTTTTTCTGTACTTTTTTCCTTTCCGGTTGGATGAAATAAAAGTCGGTGGCGACTCTTGCTTACCGCGACATTTTGCGAACAAAAAACGCAAAATGCAAACCAGTATTAAACAGTCGGTTCGGCCACCGTATCACACTCTTACACACACTCACCGTATTAAACAGTTCTGCTTTTGCCAGTTATAACTTCGAAAATCTGATCAACCAAGCCGAGGATGAAGGTGAGGAAGATTGTGAGGTACCTAGAGAACTTACTAGACTGTTACAGCAAGAAGAGAGGGCTATACAGCCTCATGAAGAGCCAGTTGAGACGATAAACTTGGGTACAGAGGTAGACAGAAAAGAAGTCAAGATTGACGCAAATATGGGGATTAATGTCAACCATCGATTGATACAAATGTTACATGATTATGTCGAGATCTTTTTCTGGTCATATGAAGACATGCCTGGTTTAGACACTGATATTGTGGTACATTATCTTCCAAACAAAGAAGATTGTCCTCCGGTTAAACAGAAGGTCCGTCGTATGAGCCCTGAAATGTCAGAGAAGATGAAAGCAGAGGTTATGAAGCAGTTCAACACTGGGTTCTTCGCTGTCACCTCTTACCCCCAATGGGTTGCCAACGTGGTGCTGGTGCCTAAAAAATTCGGTAAGGTACGAATGTGTGTGGACTACAGAGATCTGAACAGGGCAAGCCCCAAAGATGACTTTCCGCTCCCCCACATTGATGTCCTGGTTGACAACACCGCGCAACACAAGATCTTTTCCTTCATGGATGGTTTTTCTGGTTACAATCAGATCAAGATGGCACCCGAAGATATGGAAAAGAAAACCTTCGTCACGCAATGGGGCACGTTCTGCTAAAAAGTGATTCCATTTGGATTAAAGAATGTCGGGGCAACCTATCAGCGAGCCATGGTCGCCTTATTTTATGACATGATTCACCATGAGATAGAGGTATACGTGGATGACATGATAGCCAGGTCTCAAACCGAGGAAGAGCACCTTGATCATTTACAAAAGCTGTTTGATAGGTTGAAGACGTACAAGTTGAGGTGGAATCCAAACAAGTGCACCTTCGGGGTAAGGTCTGGTAAACTGCTAGGTTTCATTGTCAGTGACAAGGGCATTCAGGTGGACCTTGTAAAAGTAAAGGCTATACAAGAGATGTTGGCTCCTTGCACTGAGAAGGAGGTCAGAGGCTTTTTGGGATGCCTAAACTACATTGCCAGGTTCATTTCCCATTTAACTACTACTTGTGAGCCAATCTTCAAGCTCCTGAATAAAGATCAAGTAGTAAAATGGAATAAAAATGCCAGACTGCCTTCGAAAGAATCAAGGAATACCTTTAAGAACCACCAATTCTGATGCCTCCGATTGAAGGAAGACCTTTGATAATGTACTTAATAGTGTTAGACAATTCAATGGGGTGCGTGCTGGGGAAGCATGACGAGTCTGGTCAAAAAGAGCATGCAATATACTACCTTAGCAAAAATTTTACCGACTGTGAGACAAGATACTCACTACTCGAGAAAATTTGCTGCGCTTTGGCATGGGCTGCTCGCCGACTAAGACAGTATATGTTAACCCATACTACTTTGCTGATAACTAAGATGGATCCGATCAAGTTCATCTTCGAGAAGCCCGCTCTCTCCGGAAGAATAGTGAGATGGCATGTGATCTTAACCAAATAAGATATCAAATACACGTACCAGAAAGTAATCAAGGGAAGTGTATTAGCTGATCATTTGGCTCATCAGGCCGTGGATGACTACCAGTCCATGAATTTTGAGTTCCCGAACGATAATATTATGCTAGTACATGACTATGAAGAACCTGGACCGGATGAAGGGCCTGAAGAAGGATCCCAATGGACTATGGTTTTTGACGGAGCTTCAAACGCACTCGGTAATGGCATTGGTCCTGTAATCATATCCCCCGAGGGATGTCATACTCCTTTCACTTCCCGACTATGCTTCAACTGTACCAACAACATGGAAAAGTATGAAGCATGCATCATGGGTCTCAAAGTTGTTATTGACCTGGGATCAAATTCTTGAGCATTTTCGGGGATTCAGCCTTTGTGATAAGTCAGATCAAAGGAGAGTGGGAAACGAAGCACCCGAATCTCATCCCTTATAAAGAGCACGTGATGTCATTGCTTCCACAGTTTGAGGAGGTAACCTTTGAACATTTTCCACGAGAAGAGAATCAGTTAGCGGATGCGCTAGCTACCATGTCCTATATGTTCAAGGTCAGATGGGACAACGAGGCTCCTCGAATCACTATTGAGAGATTGGATGAACCAGCATACTGCTACGAGATCGACACGGAAGGAGTAGCAGATAAACCTTGGTACTATGAGGTGAAGAGATATCTCGAGGCTCAAGAGTATCCCGAGGGGTCATATGTCAATGATAAGAAGTTTCTGAGAAGGTTCGTCACGAAATTCTTCCTCAGTAATGGAATCCTCTACAAGCGCAACCATGAGTCTACTTTACTTTGGTGCATAGACAAGAGCGAAGCGGAGAGGATTATGACAGATCTACACGAAGGTACCCTTGGAACCCATTTGAGTGGACATACTATGGCTGAAAAGATCCTACGGGCAAGATACTATTGGTCCACTATGGAAGCAGACTACTATCAGCATTCCCGAACTTGCCACAAATTCCAGATCTATGCTGATAAGGTGTATGTACCTCCGGTTCCTTTGAATGTCTTGACGGCTCTTAGGCCCTTTGTAATGTGGGGCATTGACATGATCGGAGAGATTAGACCTACCGCTTCCAATGGGCATCGCTTCATCCTGGTGGCCATTGATTACTTCACGAAGTGGGTTGAAACTGCCTCTTTTTCTACCGTTACCAAGAACGTTGTGACGTGGTTTATCAAGCATAACCTGATCTGTCGGTATGGCGTGCCAGAGAGAATCATCACTGACAATGGTAAGAATCTCAATAACATGATGATTACCGAACTCTATAAATAGTTCAAGATCCAGCACCATAATTCTTCCCCTTACCGGCCGAAGATGAATGGCACTGTGGAGGCTACTAACAAGAACATCAAGAAAATTGTACAGAAGATGACAGTGACATACAAAGACTGGCATGAGATGTTACCGTTTGCTCTTCATGATTATCTCACCTCAGCACGAACATCAACAGGGGCAACTCCCTACTCTCTGGTATATGGCATGAAGGCTATCCTGCCTATTGAGGTCCAGATACCTCTCTGAGAATCATGAAGGATGCAGGTCTGAATGAAGATGATTGGATCTAGACTCGACTTGATCAACTGAATCTGATTAATGAAAAGAGACTTACCGCTGCCTGCCATGGTCAAATGTATCAAAAACGGATGATCAAGGCTTTCAACAAAAAGGTCAGACTCTAAGTATATCAAGTCGGAGATCTAGTGATCAAGCGCATCATACTGTCGCAAGGTGATTCCAAGGGCAAATGGACTCCCACATACGAAGGACCATTTGTGATCAAAAGTATACTTTCTGGTGGAGCCATGATTCAGACTACCATGGACGGTGACGACCTTCCTCACCCTGTCAATGCGGGCATAGTGAAAAGATACTATGCATAAATAAGACCCGCTAGGTTGACTGGCCTAGGCAAAAATAAGGGCTTCTCGGCGAACCAAAAGAGTTCGGGCAAAAATTAGGAATGAAAACAAAAAAAATCTGTACACCCGGCAAGTCGAAAACCTGAAAAGGCGGCTTTGGCAAAAAAGGGTATCCCGGTAGACTGAAAACCCGAAAGGGCGCTCCAGGAAAAAGTTAGGGATTTAAAGCGTATCACTATGACCCATTAGATCACCTTGCGACCAGACTTCAGCATTATCTATCAAGCTCAAAACGACACCAATCAGTCAAGTCAGCTTCAGACAAGCAGCAAAGTGATGAGACACTCGAAGACATAGCAGCAATAGCAGAATTGAAACTCAATGGGATTATCACACATAGTTGTTTTCTTCTCTTTGTACACAATATTGTATAGCTTTCATTTTAACGGCGGCGTTCTCTTACTAGAGCGTCAGCTTCCTTGTGCAAAAATCCTGTTATAGGCCAACTTCAGAAATTAATACAAGTCATTTTTACAAAACAATTTGTTTTTATTTTTTCTGTTTTGTTTTGCGAAAACGTCAAATGATTTATTCTTGACATATGAATTTGAATATGATTGCTATTCACAAATATTTGCATAAGAAACGGAAAGACAATTGCTTATAACTTAAGAAACACGGGAAAAAACTAAAAAACCATGTCAATCCCGACAGTTACTCCTTCCAACAGGTACATGGGCAGAAACAGTTTTGAAACAAAGTCACCATTACATGAGCCCCCGTGACATCTCCACTCCCCAGAGAGTAGAGGTAACCAAATCTTTGACATCAGTTTCCCCAAACAGGAGCTACTTTCCCCAACAAAGTTCCTTCAAAGAGTCAATATCTATATCCCCCCAGCTGAATTTTATAATCGCAAGCGGTTCATAAAGTTTTCTCCCGAGAAGAGTTTATTTCTCTGGATACAGAAGCTCAATCCGCAATAGAGTCTATTCCTCTAGCTAAAGAAATTCATCCCCCGATGGAGTTTATTTCCCCGAATCGGTAAAATATTCCAGTAAAGCATCTCCGCTCGCAAGCAGAGCTATTCCCCTGCAGAGTTATTCTCAAGCAGAGTCTATCCCCGGAAGAATATTCATAAACAATGAGCAAATCCCCAGTATAGTCATCTCCATTCACCATCCCCAACGGAAATGAAGAACTCGACTTCCTAATACTTTTCAGCAGTAGTCCGGGATTTACTTTCCCCGACTAAGGAATACCGCAATAGCATCCCATATTCATACATTGCGGAGTGCACATACATATTGCATACAATATAATCTCATTTATTTTGAGAGCATCATCACAATGCATTTCATACATCATGATATTGCATACGAATAATTCTTTACCTTTCAGGGGAAGATCAAATCAATAAGTTACATCTAACAAAGGGCTATCCCAAGATCTCTCCGCTCACTATGCCGGTGGAAGAGATTCCAAGACTTTTGTCTGGGTCAGTTGAATCACTACTAAGGTTTTCCTGATTACTATACCAGTCAAAGTTACCCAATATCTCTCTGCTCACTATGCCGGTGTAAGAGGTTCCAAGAATTTCGTCCAGGTCAGTTGAATTGCTACTAAGATTCTCCTAATTACTATTCCAGTCAAAGTTAACCCAATATCTTACTGCTCACTATGCCGGTAGAAGACGTTCCAAGACTTTCGTCTGGGTCAGTCGAATCACTACTAAGATTTTTGTGATTACTATGCTAGTCAAAGTTAACCCAAGATCTCTCTGCTCACTATGCCGGTAGAAGAGACTCCAAGACTTTCGTCTGGATCAGTTGAATCGCTACTAAGATATTCCTGATTATTATGCCAGTCAAAGTTAACCGAAGTTTTTAGCTGGGTCAGACAGGTCGACACTAAGATCTCTCTGATTACTATGCCAGTGGAAGATGTACCAAGACTTTCGTCTGGGTTAGTTGAATTGATACTAAGATCCTCCTTATTACTATGCCAGTCAAAGTTAATTCAAGGCCTTTCACGGGTTTAGTCAAATCGATGCTAAGATTTCTACCCCAGTTGAAGACAACTTGAGACCTTTCTCTGGTTCAGTCAAATCGATACTAAGATTTATATTACAGTTAAAAAAGCTATGAAGCTCGAAAACTGACCAGATAATAGTCAATCAACAATTCAAGACACTGTGAAGCCCGGATCCTGGCCGGATAACAATTTAATATTATTTCCCTAGTAAGTCATTGTGAAGCCTAGAATACGACTAGATAGCAGTCAGCCTTATCATCTTTAACAAGTCATTGTGAAGCCTGGATCCTGATCAGATAACAGTTCACTTCCGTATCTTCAATCAAGAGATGACTCCCCAGTAGATTAATGGACAACTGAAGCTCCTAGACTCTATTCCCCAAGACAGAGACCATTATTCCTTAGCGAAGTCCTCCCTAACAACAGGAACAGGAATTCCCACGAAGGAATATCTCACGAAATCATCATTACTCTGGATGGCATCTTTAAGCCCATCTCTGACGATCTTCTGTCATCTTCTCTGAATGGAATCTGTAAGCCCATTCCCGACGTCATCCCCCATCAGTAGCACTTCGTGCGAGTGCAGATTTCTGGACACTCTAGTGTTCAATCATATTCCACCCTAAGATCACGAAAGGCAGACAAGCCAATCTAAATCCTCAGGTTTAAAAAGATTGAACAGGGGAAGCTGTTGTACCCCAAAATTAGCCCTCCCATTTTTACACAAAAACATACTCTTAGAGGTTCTCAATTGCTCAAGTTGACTAAGGATTGACCAGACAAATCCTCCTCCTAAGACAATGAGCCTCAAACTAGGGTTTCACTCCTCATCAAGATGGTTGAGTTACAAGGGTCCCAAATGGTCTACATTGTCCTAATATGTCCTTTAGATCATCCATGCCAAGTTTCATGCCTTGCACAACAAGTTTGCTCAGTCAACTACTCAAATGCCTGAAAATCAACTATACTGGGGAAAAAGTCAATTGTGGCCCAAATACAGTCAAACTTCAAGATTTCTGGTCAACTTCAATATTTTGAATTATTATCCATCATTAGATCAAGGTTTTATCATGATTACTCAAGAAATGCTCCTAACTCATAAAAAGTCAAAAATGGCAAATTAGGGTTTCTATAGGAAATGTCAACCAAACGTTGACCAGGCATAACTTTCTAATACTTTATCAGAAATTTTCCAACCAAGGATCATTTTGAAGATAATCCAATTCCCTACAACTCCTCTTCATCCCTCAAGGTCAAGAAATTCATCAATCAAAAGATACAAGTTCATACATTATAGGTCATTTCAAAAAGTCAACAAAAACACCTTTTGGGTCAAAGCTCCTTACATGAACATGGAAGATCCAATTGAGATGAGACCAAAAGGGTTGTTTAGAGGACATCCTAAGCTTTCTAAAAAGTCAAAGAACACCATTAGGGTTAAAATTGAGAGAGATATGCAGTCAAAGTTGGACATTTTTGGAAATTTGCATAAAGTCAATGATGCCCAAATTTGCATTTTTTCCAAATGGGCCTAACTTTTTATACTTGAAACACATTCTTAGCCTGGTCCACGACCCAAACACCTTTCCATGCATCATTGGCTTTATTTATTTAATTTATTTCGATTTTAATCCTTTAAAAATCATATTAAATCAAATAAATGATATAAAAATAATGAAGATTTATTTTGATTTGATTTTGCATTGAATTACAATCCAAATATGTTGTATAGCACCAAGAAAAATCGTGCAAGATTGAAAAGAGAGGAAATCTCCACATATGGAAAGATTGGAAGCAAAATTAAAAAGGCATTATTTTTTGGATTCTTGCCATACATAGTGACCTAATTTGATTCACATATTTATACACAAGCAGTCTGAATCCTAAGGACAAGTTTTGACATGCAGGGCCTGCCTCCAAAGCAAGAAACGAATTCCAACTTTTGTCAAAAAAGTGCAAGATCTATCTTCTTCCATAGGCCAGTTCAAGGAGTTTTGAGTCTTCAGTAATCATCCACGCATACTCAGGAAGGTTTTCCCATTGTTTCCAAGCCTTGAAGCTTCAAGAATCTCCATCTACACATCACGATTTGCACTCCCTTAATTCAAAATGGTTTTCAGGGTTTTACGTGTTTTACCTTCAATTTGCTTGCATAAATGTGTTCATAATCATGTTTGTGATATTTTGGATAGCCTGGATTTGATTTTTAGTACAAGAACAAGCCTGTGCCATAGCTAGGGTTTATGACCTCAAAATTGGGGTTTTGTCCAGGGAAAATTGAAGGGAATCATGGGCACCAATAGACTCAGGACAAAATTCTTGGTTGATCTATGTTTTTAGTTTTGGTTAATATGGCTTATTTTGTGTTGTAGAAATATGCAGGGTTATAGCTATGGACGAAAACTGTCACTATAGCCTTTAGTGACAACTTTGTCCGTAGATAAAAGGCTGGTATCAAAAACAACAATTGCATGAAGAAGATAATTAGGTGGCAGCATCCCATTGGAGAGTTTGAATTTGGCGCGTGTTTCTGGGCATAACACTTTGTTGTGCTTATAACTTATTCGTTTGATTCTATAAATGAATAACATTCCAGCGCAAATGGTTAACGGGTAAGGCGTGCAATGCTAACATCCTGGGTATGATCCCAGGCGTACGCGTTCTAAATTTTCTCAATATTTTCCACAGGATCTAGCGCGCATCATCCAAAGGGGACTATCATGCAACCCCTAGATCCAACCATCAGGTCATCATCAATCCAGATCGAACGCCCCAACTTCAAGTTTGCATGGTGGTCATCCAAGAAGCCACCACACCAGATCCAGTGCAGGATGGTGGGCTTGCATGAACTTGGGCCTATCAATTCTTTTTCACACCCCCAGTTTTGCTCATCACATCAGGCCCACTTTAATTCTTTTTTAATTTCTTTTATTTGTTTTAATTATTTTTTACAAAAAAAAATCATTATTTTTTAACTAAATCATAAAATCAAGAAAAACATGAAATATTAGAACTAGACATTTTTTTATCATTAAAAATTAATTTCTTTTTCATTATTTAAATTAACTAGAGACTAGGTTTTAATTGCAATTAAATTACTTTTCTCAAATAAAAATACAAAAACATTAGAATTAGGTTTTCTTCATAAAAATATTTAATTTCATTAATTAATTAGGTTAATTAGGATAATTTAAATTCCTTTTTTATAATTAAAATTAATTAGAAATTAGGTTAATTTGAAAAATTAATTACTTTCTCAAAATCCAAAAAAAATATTTTTCTTTATTAACCAATTAGACGTCTTTGGATTTAATTGTTAATTCCCCGTACTTAATTTTGTCGCGCGTATTCTTTTTCCATTATTTTTTTAAACTATTGTAATTGCTTCGAGATTGTAATAGTTTTAATAAGATTATTTACCGTCGTTTCCTATTTACTATTTAATCCCCAAATTTTTTGGTCATGTAATCCCCATTCCCCGAAGCCTTGTAATAGTTAGATTTACTTTTCCGCTTTTACTTTCTGCAAATATATAAACTGTTTAGACGTATGCGTAGGATTGTATGCAAAAGATCAATAATCTGAAATAGTAGAAAACCATAACTGTGCAAAGATAAATAACTGAAAAACAATCACACGCACATGCGCACCTGTTGTACCCCAGTCGACGGAAGACCGTTGATCATGTATCTAATTACTTTAGAAAATTCAATGGGTTGTGTACTGGGGCAGCATGACGAGTCTGGCCGAAAAGAGCACGCTATTTATTACCTGAGCAAAAAGTTTACCGACTGTAAAACCAGATATTCACTACTCGAGAAAACTTTCTGCGCTCTGGCATGGGCTTCTCGCCGGCTAAGACAGTATATGCTGACTCATACTACTTTGTTGATATCTAAAATGGATTTGATAAAGTACATCTTCGAGAAGCCTGCTCTTTCTGGGAGAATAACGAGATGGAAGATGATCCTAACAGAATATGACATACAGTATACTACCCAGAAAGCTATAAAGGGGAGTGTACTAGCTGATCACCTCGCTCACCAAGCTGTAGAAGACTACTACTCCAAGAAGTTTGAATTCCCGGATGAAGACATCATGACATTAGACAACTGTGAAGAAATCAGGCCATATGATGGACCTGAATAAGGATCCTGATGGACCCTGTTCTTTGATGGAGCATCCAATGCACTTGGAAATGGTATCAGTGTTATATTCATATCTCCGGAAGGGTGTCATACCCCCTTTACCGCAAGACTCTGATTCAATTGTACAAACAACATGGCGGAATACGAAGCGTGCATCTTCGGTCTCAAAGCTGCCATAGACTTGGGGATCAAATCCTTGGATGTATTTAGAGATTCAGCTTTAGTCATCATTCAGATCAAAGGGGAATGGGACACTAAGCACCCTAACCTTATCCCTTATAAAGAACATGTTTTGACATTGCTACCGCATTTTGAGAATATTACCTTCGAGCATTTCCCGCGAGAAGAAAATTAGCTAGGAGATGCTCTAGCCACAATGTCATCTATGTTTAAACTTAATTGGGATAACGATGCTCCCCAGATCACCATTGAACGAATGGATGAACCAGCACACTGTCATGAGATTAATACTGGAGAAGTAGTGGACCAGACTTGGTTTCACGAAGTCAAGAGGTATCTCGAGGCTCAAGAATATCCAGAAGGAGCTTCAATCAATTATAATACGTTCTTAAGGAGATTCTCTGCTAAATTCTTCCTTAGTAATGGCATCCTGTACAAACACAATCATGACTCCGTATTGCTTTGTTGCATAGATAAGGTTGAAGTTGAAAGAATCATGGATGAATTACATGAAGGAACTTTTGGTACCCATTCCAGTGGGCATACGATGGCAAAGGAAATCCTACGGGCAAGCTATTACTGGTCCACCATGGAAGCAGACTGCTATCAGTACTCTCGAACTTGCCATAAGTGTCAAATTTATGCTGACAAGGTGCATGTACCTCTGGTTCCTCTGAATGTCTTGACAGCTCCTTGGCCCTTTTCTATGTGGGGGATTGATATGATTGGGGAAATTAAACCGACAGCTTCCAATGGACACCGCTCATCCTAGTGGCCATTGACTATTTTACAAAATGGGTGGAGGCAGCTTCTTTCGCTTCTGTTACAAAGAATGTTGTTTCCCGTTTCATCAAGAAAAATCTAATTTGCCGGTACGGTATCCCAGAAAGGATCATCAATGACAATGGTACAAATCTCAACAGCACTATGATCACCGCACTGTGCGAGCAATTCAAGATTCAGCATCAAAATTCTTCTCCCTATCGGCCAAAGATGAATGGTGTTGTTGAAGCTGCAAATAAAAACATTAAAAAGATCATACAAAAGATGACAATCACATACAAAGATTGGCATGAGATGCTACCATTTTCTCTCCACGGGTATCGTAGCACGGCTCACACATCAACTGGGGAAACACCCTATTCTCTGGTATACGGCATGAAAGCTGTCTTGCCCATTGAGGTTCAGATCCCCTCTCTGAGGATTATAAAGGATGCAGGGTTGAACAAAGACGATTGGATCCAGACTGGACTTGATCAACTGAATTTGATTGATGAAAAGAGACTTGATACTATTTGTCATGGTCAAATATATCATTAACGGATGATCAAGGCTTTCAATAAGAAAGTCAGATGCCAAGTGTATCAAGTTGGGGATCTAGTGATCAAACACATCATCTTGCCACAAATTGATCCTAGGGGAAAATGGACTCCTGCCTATGAAGGACCATTTGTAATCAAAAACATATTCTTCGGTGGGGCAAAGATCTTGACCACCATGGATGGCGATAACCTGCCACACCCTGTAAACGCATACATAGTCAAAAGATACTACGCGTAAGAGACCTGCTAGGTTGACACACCTAGGCAAAACAAGGGCATCCCGGTAAACCAAAAAGGTTCGGGAAAAAGTTATGGATAAAACAAAAAATCTGTACACCCGGCAAGTTAAAAAACAAGAAAGGGCGACTTGGGCAAAAAAGGGTTTCCCGGTGGACCGAAAACCCGAAAGGGCGGTCCAGGAAAAAATTAGGGAATTAAAGCGTATGACTATGTCCTGTCGGATCACTTTACGAAAAACCTTTGGTTTCCACTAACAAACTCAGAGGTTCTAATCAATTCAGTCATCTTCGGACAAGGAAATAAATAGACAAGATGCTCAGAGATACGAAGGCTATAACAGAATGGAAACCCCATGGGATTATTACACATAGCTACCCTTTCTTTGTATTAAATTTTTCTTTTTATGACAACATTCTCTTACTAAAATGTTTGTCCCCTTGTATAAAAACATTTACTTGAAGTCAAAACAAAGATATCCCTATGAAAGTTCAAAAACTATTTGTCTTTACGCTTATGTTTTTTTTTTTATAAAAACGTCCAATGTTTCATTGTTGAACATATGCATCTAAACATAATTATTGTTTACAAATAAGCAAAATGAGAAAGACAATTACTGATAGGTTGAAAGGATAGGAAAATATCTCTAGGCTATTCCATAAGTAACCCCCTGCAGTACGTCGTTTAAATCCCCAGCGGAACAAAGTTTCAAATTATTGATCCCTAGTAGAAGTCGTCAAAATTCTCAGGATTCCCCAATAGGATTCTATAACCAGTACTTGGCATTGCCCTTATAACAGAGTTTATTTCTCTCGACATAAATTCATAAATACTTTGAATTAAAGACATGAAGACTTACGTATCCTAAACATCAGTCAGGGATTTATTTTCCCCAATCCAACGGCAGCGCAACAAATTAGCTCACATACGCATACATTGCATCTATATATCATAAACATTGGTTACACAAACGCATTATGTCATACATTTCATACAACATGACTTTGCATTTTAGCTAACATTTTACCATTTTCAGGATAAGATTAACGACTACCATTAACAATGTTCAACCTCTTGATACAGTTCATATACGCTACAGATACGGATGCCATTCTGATACTCATTCAGATTTCAAATTCAGATACAGCTCAGATACGCTCCAGACACGGACGCCATTCTGATACTCATTCAGATTCAACTTTCAAATACAATACAAATATGCTCCAAACACGGAGGCCATTCTGATGTTCATTCAAACAAGGTTTTCAAGATACAATACAGATACGCTCCAGACACGGACGCCATTCTGATACTCATTCAGATCTAACCTTCAAGACACAGTTCAGATACGCTCCAAACACGGATGCCATTCTGATACTCATTCAGGTTCAATTTTCCAACACCGTTTAGATACGCTCCAGACACGGATGCCATTCTGATGTTCAATCGAATTCGACTCCCAGATACAGTTCAAATACGCTATAGACACGGACACCATTCTAACACTCATAGTTTAAACTTACAAAATACAATTCAATAATCACTTTTGGATGGCATCTTTAAGCCCATCTCCAACAACTTTCTATCACCTCTCCAAATGGCATCTTTAAGCCCATCTCCTCAACCTCGCATCATCGAGTGCAAATTTCTGGGCACTCTAGTGTCCAATCATCTTCCACCTTCGAGTCGCGAATGGAAAAACTCGCCAATCTAACTCTTCAGGTTTAAGAAGATTGAACAGGGGCAGCTGTTGTACCCCAAAATTTTCCCTCTTACTTATCAAGAATTTTCTCACAAGATCTGTTTGACTCAAGACTGGATTAGGGTTTGATCAGCTCAAGACACCTCCTCATGCATTGATGACCAAAATTAGGGTTTGAGCTTGAACAAGGATTTTGGGACTATAAATGCTTCATATGGCTTTCAAGGATCATTAGGGACCCCCAAGATTACTCATGTCAAGTTTCAAGCCTTTAATCACATTTTTGTTCAGTCAATTGGACAGTTGACCTAAAAATCAACTGTATTGGGAAAAAGTCAACCATGGCCAATTTACAGTCAAAATTCATAATTTTTGATCCACATCAACATTTTAGACTCATATGTATCATTTGATCAAGTTTGGACCACAATTCCTCAAGAAATTTGATCAAATCATCAAAAGGGCAAAATGGTCAAAATTAGGGTTTTGACTGGGAAGGGGCAATTTCTGATTTTTGACCTAGAAAATGATCAATTGGTTTGAAGCATGATTACAAGAGTTCAATCACATCATTTTGACCTAATAGCATGTTTCAAAACATTACAAATCCATTGGATTGACAGATGAATTTTCAGTTAACTGATCAAAAGTCAACTGTATACTGAAAAGTCAAACTTTGACTTTTTGGTCAAATTCAAGTGCCAAGGATCAGAATTCATCTAAACATGTCAAAATGTGAAACTTGTTCATCAAGAAAGCAAGGGTTTAAGTTTTGGTTTAGAAAAGTTGAAATTTCTAACTTAGAAAATTTTCTAAGTATAGAAAATTTCTTGTTTTTTCTCAAGTTTAAGCCAAATTTTTACCATGATACAAAATGATTCAAAGGAAATTCCAAACATGAAAGTTGTAGATCTCCACGAAATATATAAATTTTCATCACACAATTTTTCCTAAATATTCTTGGATCTCAAGATATAATTTTGTGAATACATGCTCATGAACTAAAATAACTTAGTGAAATTTTGCCCTAGTTAGGCAGATTTTTGACCTAACTTCATGCCAATTTTTCACATAGTTCCAAGGGGAATATTTGAAAGCAATTCAAAGATAAGTTGTAGAGAACATTTTAAGCTTTCCAAAATGTCCAAGAACCACTTGAGATCATTCTTGAGTATGGAGAATCGAAGAGATAAAGTTGGCAATTTCTCACTTTGATTTCAAGCCATTTCATGATGAACAAAATTCAAATCCAAGCCTAGGCTGCATAATCCTTGCTTTGCAGGCCTCCAAATTTTTTCTCACTCCATAATTAAATGTTTACACAACTGATAGAGCTTTAATCCAAGCACATAAGCCTTTGTCCAAGCAACAATTCCATTTATGGCACAAAGTTGCCATTTCCATTTTGATAAAGCACTACTTTTGCATTTGTCAACTCCTTAAGCTTTGCACTTGTTATTTCTTCACACACAATCCCTATAAACCAAAAGCAATGTGTCTAAAACCTCTACCAACTCAGATCAGGCTTGTACAAACACATAGAGGCTTGTCTCCTCACTTTTCTTCGAAAGCAAGTTATAGAGCCAAAAGGCTATAACTCATAAATCTTGAGAAAGCTTGATGTCTCACATCTTCCATACTTATACACAAGTGCATTTCAACCTAACACACGAATGCTAAGACTCAGAAACTCTCCCAAACACTTTGCCATTGAAAATATGCCATAGTTTGACAGTTTTACACCTTACACTATCATCTCAAAAACCACTCGTGCGTTTTGAGTTTTAACCACCCAAACACTTAATATACATCATATCTAAGTGTTCCAGACCCATGTTCCCTCATTGTAACTCCTCCTCCTCCTCCATCCACAATTTTAAAATTTCAAGCTTGCAGGTTGACTTGAGTAGGGAGATTCAGGGACTTTCATGACAAGGTAAGGATTGGAATACACTCAGGGAGGTCCAGACAAGCTAAACAGATCCTCAGGCCTTCTCAAAACTTGCCCATACTCCATTCACGATCTCAACTGAAAGAGGTAAATACTCAAACTTCTATCTTTCTATACAAGCATACTTTAGTCTTGATTTGTGAAAACAAAATGTAGATATCCTTACACTAAAGCTAACCATGTTCATAGTTTTCATTTATATTCATTGTGTATAGAGAATTTTGGATTTGAAGTTTCTGTAAAAATTAGGTTTCAAATTAGGGCCAGTAAAATTAGCTTTGATCTTTGACTTTTAGTTTACATAAATTATATGGTTGAAATCGTGTGAAGAAACACTATAACTTTCATGTTTGGACTTTCCATTTTTATGGAGAAATGAGAGAGATACAGGTGGTCCGGCCATGGCTCAAGGTTGAAGATGAAGTTGCCTTCAGGAGGCGTTTTCTAATATATATTTATGCTTTTGTTTATATAAACAGATGTACAGTCACCCCAGTGGTAAGGCAGCGCGCAAAAATGCTAGAGGTCACGGGTTCGAGCCTCAGCGCGCTGCCTTTTGCAATTTTTCATATTTTTTCCACTTTTTTTGTTGTTTTGCAGCGTGGGCTTCTGAACTTTGGGCCTTGTGATTTTTTGCTAACATTCAACTCCAGTTTACTTATGACACCCCTGTCCAACATAATTTTATTTATTTATTTTATTTTTATTTCATTTGTTTAAACATATTTTTCTTAGTATAAAAAATCATAAAAAAAATATAAAAATGATAGATATTGCATTTTGGTTTTTTTATTTATTTTATTTTTCTCATAAAAAATATTTTTATTTAAGTTATATATTATCTATTTTACTAAATAAACTTGTAAGTTAAATTAACTAGGTTAAATATTTTTTTCTTCATACTCATTAAATATTTTATTTTAACATAAAAAAAGGACCAAAAATATTTCATAAATGCCATATATTATTTTCAAGACAAAAATACAAAAATATTTACTTTTTATTTAAGAAAATTACTTTCTTATAATAAAATAGAATTAGGGTTTATTCAAAAATCTTTTCTAAAAAATAATTTCTTTTCTTAATTGATTCAAGTTAATCTTGATTTATTTATTAGGTTTAGTTTAAAACTTTTTCATATAAAAAGACAAACAAAATCTTCTTTGCATTTACATATCTTAGCTTATTTAATTCATCTTGTATATTATTTATTCCAATATTTGTATATATTCAATTTGGTTGTAATAGATTAATTAGGTTTATATTATTGCAATCCCCATTCATAAATTGTATACCCTCCCACAAAGTGTTGTAATAGCGTAGTAATCTTTAAATTTCATAATTTATCGCTTTTATATAACATGCTAGTAATTAGGGTTTGTATGGCAAGATGAAACCAATCAAATAGAAAACCCTAATTCAAGACAAAATCAAGCATGAAAATGGCACACTTGCACACAAGCACCCCTAGGGTTACTCCACTTGGCTGCCTTATACAAAAATTGCCAAATTACGCATGTAAGGTGTCTTAGCAAAACAAACAAATACAAGATCATAGTCCCTCAATGATGCTATTAAAAGTTGCCTTACAAAAATGATCTTAGTCCATCAAAAAATGCTAAGATACTTTACAACATTGCTAATCATGGCTATACGATGACCCACGACTGTCCCGTTTACATCCAAAGATAGCGTTGCTTACCAAATCAATGGCAAGATAACAATATCAAAGGAAAAGAAAATAAACAAGAAAGACATTTGAGTAGGTAGTTTGCTCTTAATTACTTACTCCATTTCAAAACAAATATCCTTGGTATTTTAAAAAACAAACACCTACACATTTCAAAACTTCTTACAAACATTGAAAACATTTTCAAAAAGATCAACATCTTTGTATACATTCTTACGAACGAGAATCATTACTAATATTGCCTAAGTAATGGCCCTTTTTACAAAATACTTTCAAAACCACACAAAGCACAATTTCAAACAAAAGCAAGTGATCTAGCAAGTAACTAAGAGCCCATGGAAAACCATGGATGAAAAGGGTGCTAATACCTTCCTTTTTCATAATCTACCCTCCGAACTCAAGAAACAATCTCAAAGGTCTTTCCTGTGCTTTTTCACCTTTCCTTTTGGATAAAAGAAAAGTCAGTGGCGACTCTTGCTAAACTGCAACATTTGCAATAAAATGCAAAACAATCAAATCTGTTCTCCCACCGTATCATAGAACTGGAGACTCTGCTGGGGAGAATTCTAAAAGTGGGGTTACCATAGGGATAGGTCACATTTACTTGATTACATTGTTTGATTTGTAAGCTTTACATTATGGTCCTTTATATGGGTTTGAATCCTCTACCCGGATTTGGGATACATTATAGGTAAGTAGCAATATATTGTGGAAACTGTGCGGGGTATATCGTCATGGTCTAAGCAATAGCTATGTTAGTGCGACATATTTGCGGGTACCGGTAGCCTTTGAGTTAATCAAAGAGAATACGGGGCCGCTGAGTGATGTCATGAAGCACTAATGAACTTTTAGAACCTTTACTTGACCAACTTGGCCTTTAGGATGTAGTGATATGATCAGCTTTGGTGCAGTCCGAAGTTGGTAGATACTTGATACTACACTCATTGAGGTTTGGTTTCTTGGGATATTTCGGTCGCCTTTAAAGAGGCTTGAGCTGAAACAATGACCAAGGAAACAATCCAGTGATATTGAGCTCCTTAGAACCCAGTTACTATTACTAGGACAAGTTTAAGCCAACTAAACTTCAAGAGGGTACTTACCTATAAAACTCCATGTAAGCCTAAACTAAGGACTTGTTTGTTTTGCTTGTATATGCATACTTGTACATAACATCATGGACATCATGAACATCATATACATCCACTAACCATTTCAAGGATTTTGGGATTCATCTTTGTTCTTGTTTTGTAGGAAATGGATTCACTTCGCAGGAAAACTATTCAAGTCAACCTTGTGAGAATTCCTCCACAACTTAAGGAGCTAGCTTCAAATATTCCTGAGAACTCTCCATTCACCGAGAGACATAATCGTCTACTCAACTTGGTCACCTCTAACATAGATGGGGATATGATGAAGGTGCTCTTTCAGTTCTTTGATCCTTTGCACCATTGCTTCACATTTCCCGACTATCAACTTGTGCCTACTTTGGAAGAATTCTCCCAACTCTTGAGGATTCCCAATCTAAATCAACTACCTTTCAATGGTACGGAAAGAGACCCAAATCCAGAAGAGATTGCTCAAGCTCTACACTTGCGCTCATCTGATGTCACAACCCATTGGGAAACTAGGAGTGGTGTCAAAGGTTTCTTAGCAAAGTTCCTTTTTGAGAAAGCCCAAAGCTGTTGGAATTCCTTAGACTTGCAAGCCTTTGAGGAAATTGTGGCTCTTCTCATCTATGGGATGGTTTTGTTTCCAAATCCTGACCAACTCATAGATGTGAATGCCGTCAAAATCCTTATGTCACGCAACCCGGTGCCTACATTGCTAGGGGATATCCTACACTCTTTTCACACTCGCGCAATGAGGAAAAGAGGTGTCCTTATGTGTTGCACTCATCTCTTGGCAAGGTGGTTTATTTCTCATATTCCTTAATCTGTATTAAAGAATGAGCAAGGTTCAAGGTCGTCACAAAGGTTGATAACGCTCAAACATTCAGACATTCATTGGTGCTCTCGATCCAAAGAGAATGTTATCATCGTCGACCGTTGTGGAGAATTCCATAATGTCCCTCTACTTGGCATTAGGGGAGGCATCACCTACAACTCATGCTTAGCCTTAAGACAATTTGGTTACACCCAAAGGGATGGCCCGCACGAGATGCTGATTCAAGGTTTGGTATTCGACTTTGACAACGACAATCAAGGTCTTCACCAGAGATTTATCCGAGCTTGGAGGATGCTAAACAAGGTGGATATCAAGACTTTGGGGCACAAGAATTCCATCCCTCTTGAGCCTTACCTCAAATGGGTACGAACTCGTGCTCAGAGTCTTATGATGCCTTACCCCTCCATTCTTCCAGTAATCATTGAGCCTGTTAAGGAGGGAGATATTCCATACACTATCCTACATTCTGACATGCCCACATCTCTTGAAGACCTACAAAGGGATTGGATACA
This sequence comes from Vicia faba, assembly GCA_948472305.1. Classification (NCBI taxonomy): domain Eukaryota; kingdom Viridiplantae; phylum Streptophyta; class Magnoliopsida; order Fabales; family Fabaceae; genus Vicia; species Vicia faba. Next base: position 160,727,418 of record OX451736.1, on the reverse strand, counting down.
ACTCAAAGGATATCGAGATACTTTCGAAGCCCAATTATATGTAAGCGAGAAGAAGGTTTTGGAAATCACTAGGCTACTTCACGAGGAGCGGACCCTGAATGCCTACATTGCACCAAAGAGGATGCGTACTACTTTTTTTATCTTAGAGTTTTGTATTATTTTGTCCAAGGGGCATTGATGTACTTAAACTTTATCTATTAATATAACGTGTGCTTCTTTTTGTCTAAAACAAACTTGAATATTTGAAATCCTTGAAAACATTGCATATTCATATATCATTCATCATAACATAAACAGGTCTTTTGCAACAAGTCTCCTCATATCTCTACTGTTTATTTCAGTAAGATGGATCTCGAGCAAACAGTGAAAGATATCCAAGCTCAGAATACGCAATTTCAACAGTTGCTCATGACCCTAGCCAAGGGGCAAGAAGAGTTGAAGACTCTGCTGGCTTAAGAGAGGAAAAAGAAAACAAAGAAGGTAACTGAAGTCTTAAACATGGGGAGAAGATTTCATGGGCAGACAAGAAGGACTTTGAATTTTGCAACAACATCTGATGAAGGAAAAGGGAAAGGCAAGGAAACAGCTGTCCCGTCAGAATCGGAAGAAGAGGAAGAGGAAGAAGAAGACTACTATGAGGAACAATATCCTTCAGTTGATGATAAGTACAGACATCTTGAAGAGCGGTTGAGCGCGATGGAAATACAAAAGGTGCCAGGCTTAGACTTTGTGGAATTGGGACTAGTGTCGGGGATTGTGATTCCTCCAAAATTCAAAGTGCCTATGTTTGCCAAATATGATGGAGTGTCATGCCCTAAAATGCATCTCCGATCATATGTGAGAAAAATTCAACCCCATACCACTGATAAAGACTTATGGGTGCACTTTTTCCAAGATAGTCTGTCTGGAACACAACTCGACTGGTTTTACCAACTAGAAAGAGCCAACATCCACAATTGGGAAGATCTTGCCGCAACTTTCTACAAGCAATATCAATACAATGCTGATTTGGCGCCTACCCGTACTCAACTCCAGAGTATGGCCATGGCTTCCAATGAAGGTTTCAAGGATTAAACACACAAATGGAGAGATTTGACTGGAAGAGTTAAACCCCCTCTGCCTGAAAGGGAATTGGTAGACATGTTCTTAGGCACCTTATCTGGTCCCTTTTTCAACCATTTAATCAGAAGTTCATCTGCAGGCTTTACTGAACTAATATTGACCGGAGAGAGGGTAGAAGCTAGCATAAAAAGTGGAAGGATTCAGAAGGATTCATCTTCTTCTAAAACTATAAGGAAGTCTTTCATCGGGAAGAAAGAGACAACTGTTGTATATCCGCAAGGAAACCAAGAGAGGGACGAACACTGACCAATGGTGGGAGCCGTTATGATTCTAAAGCCTATGTCTGATCAACAAAGAAGTAATCAACCAAGGGTGGAAAGGCCAGTCAGGCAATTCACCAGAATTAACATGACTGTGTCTCAAGTATTATCGCATCTTCTGAGATCCAACTTGGCAACATTGAAAGAAGCTCCAAAAAACCCCAATACAACATCCCTTCATTATCATCCCAATGCCCGTTGTGCAGTCCTGGTCACGATACTAATAACTGTTGGGCCTTGAAGAACAAAATACAAGACCTCATTGAAGCAAAAGAAATTGAGTTTGATGCGCCCGAGAAGCCAAATTTCATTTCTGCTCCTATGCCCAGACATGGTCACAATACCAATGCCATTGAAGAAGACTTGTTTGTTACCACAGTTGATGAACTCATGACCCCACTTCCGACCATTAAGATAAACTTGTTGAAAACCGGTGTGTTCCCGGGCTGTAATGAAGTTTTCCATCTCTGCTTATTATCACCAACTAGTTGTCCTTTGTTGAAGGCAGGCATTCAGTGCCTGATAGATAATAAAGAGATTTTGTTTGAAAAGACTCATGTTTCACCTATTCCTGTTGAGGATGTTTCTATCATTACCATTTCCGCCAATTCTTCTAGGGTCTCCACCAAAAGACCCGTTAGAATTACATCAGTTCCGAAAGTAGCTCCTCTAATAATCACAATGCCTGGGCCAGTCCCATATGTATCAGACAAAACCGTGTCGTGGAATTACGGAGGGGACATTTACTACCATGGCATCAAACAAGAATGGCCGGCCGTCGAAGAGATAAACTCCGAAGAAGAAGATTCTGACATCAGTAATATTGCTGGAACTAGAAAAATTACCCGAAGCGGTAGGATCTTTTCTCCAGAAATTGCTCCCTCAAAAGCAGTTTCTGGACCCGTGATCATCCCCGTGGCTGCTCCAAAAATTACTTATGTACCCATAATCATCTCTACAAGTGCTCCTATTGAAAAAGCCGTTACAAGCCCTATTATCATTCCTACCAACACTCCCGCTACCAAATCTCGAGGAAAGAGTATTCAAGTTGAGCCTGTCCGGATGAAGGCTCAATCACTGACTATCCTTGAGACTTCCAAGAAAGAAATGGAGGAGATCCTAAAAATTATAAAAAGGAGTGACTACGATGTAGTTGAACAATTGGGGCAAACTCCCTCTAAAATCTCCATGTTGGCATTACTACTATGTTCCGAGGAGCATGCAAAAGCCTTGGTGAAGTTCTTAAAAACAACCCATGTACCTCAAGAGACGTCTGCTGATCAATTCCAAGACTGCGTAGCCAGCTTGACAACAGATAATGGCCTAGGTTTTTCAGATGCTGATCTGACACTGAGGGGAAGAAAGCATAATAAGGCATTGCATGTCTCGGTGGAGTGTAGGGGCACAACTCTGGCCCATGTTTTGGTGGACACTGCCTCATCTTTGGATGTATTAGCAAAAAAAGATCTTGACATACTTGACTGCGAGGGACTGACATTAAAGCCAAGTAACATAGTAGTAAGGGGATTTGATGGCTCGAAGAGGATGGTGGACGGGGAAGTGGATATCCCCATAAAGGTTGGAACCCAAACTTTCAATTCCACCTTTTATGTAATGGACATCCACCCTTCGTATTCATGCTTGCTAGGCCGGCCATGGATCCACAATGCTGGCGCTGTTACATCTACATTGCACCAGATGCTGAAGTATCCAGTTCAAGGGAAGATTATCACTATCCATGGAGAGGAAGAATACATGATCACCCATCTCAATTCCTTCAGATATGTGGAATTGGACGGTGAATTCATTAAAACTCCATTTTAACACTTCGAAGAGGTCCCCCAAGAGGTGGCAGTGACCAAGACTTTGTCCCAGATTCCCAAGATTACAAGACCTCCACTCTGGATGTCATCACTAAAGGACGCCAAAGCAGTGGTAGAGGAAGGTGGATGCACCATCTGAGGGTAACTTCCAGATATCCCGTATAAGTCTGACAAGTTTGGCCTAGGTTTCACTTCAAGTGCTCAAAAGGCTGTACGTCGTGCCCGTGTTGGAGGGCCACCCCTGAAGATCAGCAACCGTGAGGTCAACGCGGTAGAAGATGGTGAAGATGATTGCAACCTGGATGATTGGATCTTTCCGACTGTCAATGGAGGGCTCAACAATTGGGAGGCTAGAGACTTTGTCCCAATCACTTTTATCCCACAATAATTTATCTTTACATTTTGTTGGATCTGTAATATTCAAAACAATTCGCACTCTTAAACCCTTGTGTCTTACCCGAGGCACAATGGTCCATTTGTAAGGGTTATTATTTCATCTTCATATGACATCAATGAATCATGGACGTTTTTCGCATACAAACTTTTGTGCTCATTATTTTTCTTTTACATTTTATTTTCTTTCAAAGATAGTTATACCCTTACACACACCCACACTCACAATGCAGGTATCCATCCATTCTGGATCCCATGGGTAACGATACTGCTATGGCCTTTTGTGAATCTGAGAATCTAATCTACCAAGCCGAAGATGAAGGTGGGGAAGATTTTGAAGTACCAGGGGAACTTTCCTTACTGCTACAATAAGAGGAGAGAACCATTAAGCCTCGCGAGGAACCCGTGGATACAATCAACCTGGGTACCGAAGAAGACAAAAAAGAGGTCAAGGTGGGTGCCAATCTGGAACCCAATGTCAAGGAGCGTCTGATTCACTTGTTACATGACTATGTTGAAGTCTTCGCCTAGTCATATGAAGACATGCCGGGACTTGATACATATATCGTGGTACATCGTCTGCCTACAAGAGAAGATTGTCCGCCAGTAAAGCAAAAGGTTCACCGCTTGAGACCTGATATGTCAGAAAAGATTAAAGCAGAGGTCATGAAACAATTCAACGCTGGATTCTTGGCTGTCACTTTCTACCCTCAATGGGTTGCCAATATTGTTCCCGTACCTAAAAAAGACGGCAAAGTACGAATGTGTGTGGACTATAGATATTTGAATAGGGAGAGCCCTAAGGATGATTTTCCACTTCCCCACATTGATATCCTAGTTGACAATACGGCACAACATAGAGTGTTTTCCTTCATGGACAAATTCTCAGGTTACAACCAAATCAAAATGACACCTGAGGACATGGAGAAAACAACATTTGTTACACAGTGGGGCACATTCTTCTACAAGGTGATGCCATTCAGATTAAAGAATGCTGAGCAACCTATCAGCGCACCATGGTAGCTTTATTTCATGACATAATACATCATGAAATAGAGGTCTACATAGAAGATATGATATCCAGATTACAAACCGAAGAAGAGTATCTTGATCACTTACGAAAACTGTTTGAGAGACTGAAGAAGTACAAGCTGGGGTTAAATCTAAACAAGTACACATTTGGGGTACGGTCTGGTAAACTCTTAGGCTTTGTCGTCAGTAACAAAGGTATTGAGGTCGATCCTACCAAAGTTAAAGCAATACAAGAGATGCCTGCTCCTTGTACTGAGAAGGAAGTCAGAGGATTCTTGGGACATTTGAACTATATTTCCAGATTCATTTCTCACCTGAAAGCTACTTGCGAGCCAATCTTCAAGCTCTTGAAGAAAGATCAAGTAGTCAAATGGAATGATGAATGCCAAGTTGCTTTTGAAAAAATCAAAGATTACTTATAAGAGCCTCATGTATTGATGCCACCAGTCGAGGGAAGACCGTTGATCATGTATCTAACTGTTTTAGAAAATTCAATGGGGTGTGTACTGGGGCAGCATGACGAGTCTGGCCGAAAAGAGCACGCTATTTATTACCTGAGCAAAAAGTTTACCGATTGTGAAACCAGATATTCACTACTCGAGAAAACTTGCTGCACTCTGGCATGGGCTACTCGCCAGCTAAGACAGTATATGCTGACTCATACTACTTTGTTGATATCTAAAATGGATCTGATAAAGTACATCTTCGAGAAGCCTGCTCTTTCTGGGAGAATAGCGAGATGGCAGATGATCCTAACAGAATATGACATACAATATACTACCCAGAAAGCTATAAAGGGGAGTGTACTGGCTGATCACCTCGCTCACCAAGCTGTAGAAGACTACCAGTCCATGAAGTTTGAATTCCCGGATGAAGACATCATGACATTAGACAACTGTGAAGAAATCAGGCCATATGACGAACCTGAATAAGGATCCCGATGGACCCTGTTCTTTGATGGAGCATCCAATGCACTTGGAAATGGTATCAGTGTTGTACTCATATCTCCAGAAGGGTGTCATACCCCCTTTACCGCAAGACTCTGCTTCAATTGTACAAACAACATGGCAGAATACGAAGCGTGCATCTTCGGTCTCAAAGCTGCCATAAACTTGGGGATCAAATCCTTGGATGTATTTGGAGATTCAACTTTGGTCATCAGTCAGATAAAAGGGGAATGGGACACCAAGCACCCTAACCTTATCCCTTATAAAGAACATGTTTTGACATTGCTACCGCATTTTGAGAAGATTACCTTCGAGCATTTCCCGCGAGAAGCAAATCAGCTAGCTGACGCTCTAGCCACAATGTCATCTATGTTTAAACTTAATTGGGATAACGAGGCTCCCCAGATCACCATTAAACGAATGGATGAACCAACACACTGTCACGAGATTAATACTAAAGTAGTGGACCAGCCTTGATTTCACGAAGTCAAGAGGTATCTCGAGGCTCAAGAATATCCAGAAGGAGCTTCAATTAATGATAAGAAGTTCTTAAGGAGATTCTCTGCTAAATTCTTCCTTAGTAATGCCATCCTGTACAAACCCAATCATGACTCCGTATTGCTTTGCTGCGTAGATAAGGTTGAAGCTGAAAGGATCATGGATGAATTACATTAAGGCACTTTTGGTACCCATTCCAGTGGGCATACGATGGAAAAGGAAATCCTATGGGCAGGCTATTATTGGTCCACCGTGGAAGAAGACTGCTATCAACACCCTCGAACTTGCCATAAGTGTCAAATTTATGCTGACAAGGTGCATGTACCTCCGGTTCCTCTGAATGTCTTGACAGCTCCTTGGCCCTTTGCTATGTGGGGGATTGATATGACTGGGGAAATTAAGCCGACAACTTCCAATGGACACCGCTTCATCCTAGTGGCGATTGACTATTTTACAAAATGGGTGGAGGCAGCTTCTTTCGCTTCCGTTACCAAGAATGTTGTTGCCCGTTTCATCAAGCAAAATATCATTTGCCGGTACGGTATCCCATAAAGGATCATCACTGACAATGGTACAAATCTCAACAACACTATGATCATCGCACTGTGCGAGCAATTCAAGATTAAACATCACAATTCTTCTGCCTATCAGCCAAAGATGAATGGTGTTGTCAAATCTGCAAATAAAAAAATTAAAAATATTATAAAAAAGATGATAGTCACATACAAAGACTGGCATGAGATGCTACCATTCTCTCTCCACGGGTATCATACCACGACTCGCACATCAACTGGGGAAACACCCTATTCTCTGGTATACAACATGAAAGTTGTCTTGCCCATTGAGGTTCAGATCCCCTCTCTGAGGATTATGAAGGATGCAGGGTTGAACAAAGACGATTGGATCCAAACTCGACTTGATCAAATGAATTTGATTGATGAAAAGAGACTTGCTGCTGTTTGTCATGGTCAAATATATCAGAAACGGATGATGAAGGCTTTCAACAAGAAAGTCAGACGCCAAGTGTATCAAGTTGGGGATCTAGTGATCAAACGCATCATCTTGCAACAAAGTGATCCCAGGGGAAAATGGACTCCTACCTATGAAGGTCCATTTTTAATAAAAAACATATTCTCCGGTGGGGCAATGATCTTGACCACCATGGATGGAGATGACCTGCCACACCCTACGAACACAGACATTGTCAAAAGATACTACACATAAGAGACCCGCTAGGTTGACACACCTAGGCAAAACAAGGGCATCCCGGCGAACCAAAAAGGTTCGGGAAAAAGTTATGGATAAAATAAAAAATCTGTACACCCGGCAAGTTAAAAAACCCGAAAGGGCAACTTGGGTAAAAAAGGGTTTCCTGGTGGACCGAAAACCCGAAAGGGCGGCCCAGGCAAAAATTAGGGAATTAAAGCGTATGACTATGTCCTGTCGGATCACTTTACGAACAACCTTTGGCTTCCACTAACAAACTCATAGGTTCTAATCAATTCAGTCATCTTTGGACAAGGCAACAAATAGATAAGATGCTCAGAGATACGAAGGCTATAGCAGAATGGAAACCCCATGGGATTATTACACATAGCTACCCTTTCTTTGTATTAAAATTTTCTTTTTATGACAACATTCTCTTACTAGAATGTTTGGCCCCTTGTACAAAAACATTTACTTGAAGTCAAAACAAAGATATCCCTTTGAAAGTGCAAAATCTATTTGTCTTTACGCTTATGTTTTGTTTATAAAAACGTCCAATGATTCATTGTTGAACATATGCATCTGAACATAATTATTGTTTACAAATAAACAAAATGAGAAAGATAATTACTGATAGGTTGAAAGGATAGGAAAATATCTCTAGGATATTCCATAAGTAATCCCTTACAGTACTTCATTTAAATCCCCAGCGGAACAAAGTTTCAAATTATTGATCCCTAGTAGAAGTCGTCGAAATTCTCAGGATTCCCCAATAGGATTCTATAAGCAGTACTTGGCATTTCCCTTATAACAAATTTTATTTCTCTCAACAGAAATTCATCAATACTTCGACTTCAAGACATGAAGACTTTCGTATCCTAAACAGCAGTCAGCAATTTATTTTCCCCAATCCAACGACAGCGCAACAAATTAGCTCACATACGCATACATTGCATCCATATATCATAAACATTGGTTACACAAACGCATTATGTCATAAATTTCATACAACATGACTTTGCATTTTAGCTAACATTTTACCCTTTTCAGGATAAGATTAACATTTACCATTAACAATGTTCAACCTCTTGATACAGTTCATATACGCTCCAGATACAGATGCCATTCTGATACTCATTCAGATTTCAAATTCAGATACAGTTCAGATACGCTCCAGACACGGACGCCATTCTGATACTCATTCAGATTCAACTTTCAAATATAGTACAGATACGCTCCAAACACGGAGGCCATTCTGATGTTAATTCAAACAAGGTTTTCAAGATATAGTACAAATACGCTCCAGACACAGACGCCATTCTGATACTTATTCAGATCTAACCTTTAAGACACAGTTCAGATACGCTCCAAACACGGATGCCATTATGATACTCATTCAGGTTCAATTTTCCAACACCGTTCAGATACGCTCCAGACACAGATGCCATTCTGATGTTCATTCGAATTCGACTCCCAGATACAGTTCAAATACGCTCTAGACACAGACGCCATTCTAACACTCATTCTTTCAACTTATAAATTACAATTCAACAATCACTTTTGGATGGCATCTTTAAGCCCATCTCCAACAACTTTCTATCACCTCTCCAAATGGCATCTTTAAGCCCATTCCATCAACCTCGCATCATCGAGTGCAAATTTCTAGGCACTCTAGTTTCCAATCATCTTCCACCTTCGAGTCACGAATGGAAAAACTTGTCAATCTAACTCTTCAGGTTTAAGAAGATTGAACAGGGGCAGCTGTAGTACCCCAAAATTTTCCCTCTTACTTATCAATAATTTTCTCACAAGATCTGTTTGACTCAAGACTGGATTAGGGTTTGATCAGCTCAAGACACCTCCTCATGCACTGATGACCAAAATTAGGGTTTGAGTTTGCACAAGGATTTTGGGACTATAAATGCTTCATATGGCTTTCAAGGATCATTAGGGACCCCCAAGATTACTCATGTCAAGTTTCAAGCCTTTAATCACATTTTTGATCAGTCAATTGGACAGTTAACCTAAAAATCAATTGTATTGGGAAAAAAGTCAACCATGGCCAATTTACAGTCAAAATTCATAATTTTTTATCCACATCAACATTTTAGACTCATATGTATCATTTGATCAAGTTTGGACCATAATTCCTCAAGAAATTTGATCAAATCATCAAAAGGGCAAAATGGTCAAAATTAGGGTTTGGACTAGGAAGGGGCAATTTCTGATTTTTGACCTAGAAAATGATCAATTGGTTTGAAGCATGATTCCAAGAGTTCAATCACATCATTTTGACCTAATAGCATGATTCAAAACATTACAAATCCATTGGATTGACAGATGAATTTTTCAGTTAACTGATCAAAAGTCAACTATATACTGAAAAGTCAAACTTTGACTTTTTGGTCAAATTCAAGTGCCAAGGATCATAATTCATTAAAACATGCCTAAATGTGAAACTTTTTAATCAAGAAAGCAAGGGTTTAAGTTTTGGTTTAGAAAAGTTGAAATTTCTAACTTAGAAAATTTTCTAAGTATAGAAAATTTCTTGTTTTTTCTCAACTTTAAGCCAAATTTTCACCATGATAAAAAATGATTCAAAGGATATTCCCAACATGAAAGTTGTAGATCTCCATGAAATCTCTAACTTTGATTCACACAATTTCTCCTAAAGATTCATGGATCTCAAGATATAATTTTGTGAATACATGCTCATGAACTAAAATAACTTAGTGAAATTTTGCCCTAGTTAGGCAGATTTTTGACCTAACTTCATGCCAAATTTTCACATAGTTCTAAGGGGAAGCTTTGAAAGAAATTCAAAGATAAGTTGTAGAGCATATTTAAAGCTTTAAAAAATGTCCAAGAACCCCTTGAGACCATTCTTGAGTATGGACAATCGAAGAGATAAAGTTGGAAATTTCTCACTTTGATTTCAAGCCATTTCATGATGAACAAAATTCAAATCCAAACCTAGGCTGCATAATCCTTGCTTTGCAGGCCTCAAACATGTTTCTCACTCCAAGCACTTAAGCCTTTGTCCAAGCAATAATTCCATTTATGGCACAAAGTTGCCATTTCCATTTTGATAAAGCACTACTTTTGCAATTGTCAACTCCTTGAGCTTTGCACTTGTTCTTTCTGCACACACAACCCCTATAAACCAAAAGCAATGTGTCTAAAACCTCTACCAACTCAGATCAGGCTTGTAGAAATACATAGAGGCTTGTCTCCTCACTTTTCTTCAAAAGCAAGTTATAGAGCCAAAAGGCTATAACTCAGAAATCTTGAGAAAGCTTGATGTCTAACCTCTTCCATACTTATACCCAAGTACATTGAAACCTAACACACGAATTCTAAGACTCAGAAACTCTCCCAAACAATTTGCCATTGAAAATCTACCATAGTTTGACATTTTTGCACCTTACAAAACCATCTCAAAAACCACTCGTGCGTTTTGAGTTTTAACCACCCAAACACTTAATATACATCATATCTAAGTGTTCCAAGCCCATGTTCCCTCACTGTAACTCCTCCTCCTCCATCCACAATTTTCAAATTTCAAGCTTGCAGGTTGACTTGAGTAGGGAGATTCAGGGACTTTCAAGACAAGGTAAGGATTGGAATACACTCAGGGAGGTCCAGGCAAGCTAAACAGATCCCCAGGCCTTCTCAAAGCTTGCCCAAACTCCATTCACGATCTCAACTGAAAGAAGTAAAAACTCAAACTTCTATCTCTTCATACAAGCATACTTTGGTCTTGATTTGTGAAAACAAAATGTAGATATCCTTACACTAAAGCTAACCATGTTCATAGTTTTCATTTATATTCATTGTGTATAGAGAATTTTGGATTTGAAGTTTCCGTAAAAATTAGGTTTCAAATTAGGGACAATAAAATTAACTTTGATCTTTGACTTTTAGTTTACATAAATTATATGGTTGAAATCGTGGGAAGAAACACTATAACTTTCATGTTTGGACTTTCCATTTTTATGGAGAAATGAGAGAGATATAGGTGGTCCGGCCATGGCTCAAGGTTGAAGATGCCTTCAAGAGGTGTTTTCTAATATATATTTATGCTTTTGTTTATATAAATGGATGTACAGCCACCCTAGTGGTAAGGCAGCACGCAAAAATGCTAGAGGTCACGGGTTCGAGCCTCAACACGCTGCCTTTTGCAATTTTTCATATTTTTTCCACTTTTTTTTGTTGTTTTGCAGCGTGGGCTTCTGAACTTTGGGCCTTGTGATTTTTTGCTAACATTCAACTCCAGTTTACTTATGACACCCCTGTCCAACATAATTTTATTTATTTAATTTATTTTTATTTCATTTGTTTAAACATATTTTTCTTAGTATAAAAAATCATAAAAAAATATAAAAATGATAGATATTGCATTTTGTTTTTTTTTTTAATTTTTTTTCTCATAAAAAATATTTTTATTTAAGTTATATATTATCTATTTTACTAAATAAACTTGTAAATTAAATTAACTAGGTTAAATATTTGTTTCTTCATACTCATTAAATATTTTATTTTAACATAAAAAAAGGACCAAAAATATTTCATAAATGCCATATATTATTTTCAAGACAAAAATACAAAAATATTTAATTTTTCTTAAAGAAATTTATTTTCTTTTAATCAAATAGAATTAGGGTTTATTCAAAAATCTTTTCTAAAAAATAATTTCTTTTCTTAATTGATTCAAGTTAATCTTGATTTATTTATTAGGTTTAGTTTAAAATTTTTCATATAAAAAGCCAAACAAAACCTTCTTTGCATTTACATATCTTTGCATATTTAATTCATCTTGTATATTATTTATTCTAATATTTGTATATATTCAATTTGGTTGTAATAGATTAATTAGGTTTATATTATTTCAATCCCCATTCATAAATTGTATACCCCCTCCCATAAAGTGTTGTAATAGCGTAGTAATCTTTAAATTTCATAATTTATCGCTTTTATATAACATGCTAGTAATTAGGGTTTGTATGGCAAGATGAAACCAATCAAATAGAAAACCCTAATTCAAGACAAAATCAAGCATGAAAATGGTACACTTGCACACAAGCACCCCATAGGGTTACTCCACTTGGTTTCCTTATACAAAAATGGCTATATTACGCATGTAAGGTATCTTAGCAAAACAAACAAATACAAGATCATAGTCCCTCGATGACGCTATTCAAAGTTGCCTTACAAAAATGATCTTAGTCCCTCAAAAAATGCTAAGATACTTTACAACATTGCTAATCATAGTTATACGATGACCCACGCCCATCCCGTTTACATCCAAAGATAGGGTTGCTTACCAAATCAATGGTAAGACAACAATATCAAAGGAAAAGAAAATAAAAAAGAAAGACATTTGAGTAGGTAGTTTGCTCTTAATTACTTGCTCCATTTCAAAACAAATATCCTTGCTATTTTCAAAAACAAACACCTACAAATTTTGAAACTTCTTACAAACATTGAAAACAATTTCAAAAAGATCAACATCTTTGTATACATTCTTATGAACGAGAATCATTACAAAGATTGCCTAAGCAATGGCCCTTTTTACAAAATACTTTCATAACCACACAAAGCACAATTTCAAACAAAAGAAAGTGATCTAGCAAGTAACTAAGAGCCCATGGAAAAACATGGATGAAAAGGGTGCTAATACCTTCCTTTTTCATAATCTACCCCCCAAACTCAAGAAACAATCTCAAAGGTCTTTCCTGTGCTTTTTCATCTTTCCTTTTGGATAAAAGAAAAGTCAGTGGCGACTCTTGATAAACTGCAACATTTGCAATAAAATACAAAATAATCAAGTCAGTTCTCCCACCGTATCACAAAACTGGAGACTCTGTTGGGGAGAATTCTAAAATTGGGGTTACCTTAGGGATAGATCACATTTACTTGCTTACATTGTTTGATTTGTATGCTTTACATTATGGTCCTTTGTCTGAATTTGAATCCTCTACCCGTATTTGGGATACATTATAGGTAAGTAGCAATATATTGTGGAAACTGTGCGGGGTATACCGACATGGCCTAAGCAATAGCTACGTTAGTGCAGCATATTTGTGGGTACCGGTAGCCTTTGAGTTAATCAAAGAGAATACGGGGCCGCTGAGTGATTTCATGAAGCACTAATGAACTTTTAGAACCTTTACTTGACCAACTTGGCCTTTAGGATGTAGTGAGATGATCGGCTTTGGTGCAGTCCGAAGTTTGTAGATACTCAATATTACACTCATTGAGGTTTGGTTTCTTGGGATATTTTAGTCGCCATTAAAGAGGCTTGAGCTGAAACAATGACCAATGAAATTATCCAGTGATATTGAGCTCCTTAGAACCCAGTTACTATTACTAGGACAAGTTTAAGCCAACTAAACTTCAAGAGGGTACTTACCTATAAAACTCCATGCAAGCCTAAACTAAGGACTTGTTTGTTTTGCTTGTATATGCATGCTTGTACATAATATCATGGACATCATGAACATCATATACATCCACTAACCATTTCAAGGATTTTGGGATTCATCTTTGTTCTTGTTTTGTAGGAAATGGATTCACTTAGGAAAACTATTCAAGTCAACCTTGTGAGAATTCCTCCACAACTTAAGGAGCTAACTTCAAAGATTACTGAGAACTCTCCATTCACCGAGAGAAATGGTCGTCTACTAAACTTGGTCACCTCTAACACAGATGAGGATATGATGAAGGTGCTCTTTCAGTTCTTTGATCCTTTGCACCATTGCTTCACATTTCCCGACTATCAACTTGTGCCTACTTTGGAAGAATTCTCCCAACTCTTGAGGATTCCCATTCTCAATCAACTACCTTTCAACGGTACAGAAAGAGACCCAAAGCCAGAAGAGATTGCTCAAGCTCTACACTTGCACTCATCTAATGTTACAACCCATTGGGAAACTAGGAGTGGTGTCAAAGGTTTCTTAGCAAAGTTCCTTTTTGAGAAAGCCCAAAGCTGTTGGAATTCCTTAGACTTGCAAGCCTTTGAGGAAATTGTGGCTCTTCTCATCTATGAGAAAGCCCAAATCTGGCATTTGGGGCAAGTTATGGAATGATGATAGCAATCGGTTTCCATGGTAGACCAATAATAACCTGCTCTCAGAATCTAATTAGCCATTGTATAGCCACTAGAGTGAGTACCAAAGACGCTTTCATGCATATCTTCCATAAGTTTCTCAGCTTCCTTCTTGTCTACACAACGAAGCAAAGTCGAATCGTGGTTGCGCTTGTATAAGAATTTGTTACTCATAAAGAACTTGGCAGAGAAACTCCTTAGAAATTTATTATCATTGATAGATTCCCTTCAGGATATTCTTGAGTCTCGAGGTATCTTTTTACTTTGTGGTACCAAGGCTTTTCCTCTGCTCCATCAGTATCAACTTCGTAGTAATGTGCCAGTTCATCTAGTCTCTCAATGGTACCTCGGCGAGCTTTATTATCCCATCTGAATTTGAACATAGATGACATGGTAGCTAATGCATCTGCCAACTGATTCTCTTCTCGTGGGATGTGTTCAAAAGTGATTTCTTTGAAGTACAGAATTAATGTTAACACATGCTCTTGATAAGGAACGAGATTTGGATTCTTCGTATCCTGTTCTCCCTTAATCTAACTGATCACTAGAGATGAGTCCCCATATAGATTCAAGAATTTAATTCTCATATCGATGGTAGCTTTGATACCTATAATGCATGCTTTGTACTCGGCCATATTGTTGGTACAGTCAAAACACAATCTGGCGGTGAAGGGCGTATAGCAACCCTTGAGAGAGATAACCACAACACTAATTCCATTACCAAGCGCGTTGGAAGATCCATCAAAAACCATAGTCCATAGGGATCCCAGTTCAAGTCCTTCATATGGTTCATATTCTTCATAATCAGTAACTAACAGGATATTCTCATCTGGGAACTCAAAATTCATAGACTGATAGTCATCTACAGCTTGATGAGCCAAGTGATCTTCCAGTACACTTCCTTTGATTGCCTTCTGAGTAGTGTACTGAATGTCATATTCTGTCAAGACCATTTGCCATCTAGCTATTCTTCCAGAGAGAGTGGGCTTCTCGAATATGTATTTATTGGATCAATCTTAGAGATTAACAAAGTAGGAAGAGTCAACATATATTGTCTTAGTTAGCGAGCAGACCATGCCAAAGCACATCAAGTTTTCTCGAGCAATGAGTATCTTATTTCCCAGTCGGTAAACTTTTTGCTAAGGTAGTATATTGCATGCTCTTTTCGACCAGACTCGTCATATTTCCCCAATACATACCCTCATTGAGTTCTCTAATACTGTCAAGTACATGATCAAAGGTATTCCTTCAATCGATGGCATTAGAATTGGAGGTTCCTGGAGGTACTCCTTGATTTTGTCGAAGGCTATCTGACAATTGTTGTTCCACTTCACTACTTGATCTTTCTTTAGTAGCTTGAAGATTGGCTCACAAGTAGCAGTCAAATGGGAAATAAATCTGGCAATGTAGTTCAATCGTCCCAAGAATCCTATGACTTATTTCTCAGTACGAGGAGCTGGCATTTCTTGAATGGCTTTAACCTTGGTAGGATCAACTTCAATACCTTTACCACTGACGGTAGAACCTTGGAGTTTACCGAATCTTACCCCAAATGTGCACTTGTTTGGATTCAGCCTCAACTTATACTTCTTCAGTCTCTCAAATAGCTTATGCAGGTGGTCGAGATGTTCTTCTTAAGTCTGAGACTTGGCTATCGTGTCATCAACATAAGCCTCTATCTCATGATGGATCATATCATGGAACAAAGCTACCATAACACACTGATATGTTGCACCGAAGTTCTTCAAACCAAAAGATTTGATTATAACCAGAGAAACCATCTGTGACAAAAGTAGTCTTCTCCATGTCCTCAAGTGCCATCTTGATTTGATTATAACCAGAGAAACCATCTGTGATACGGTGGTAGAACCGATAGTTAATACTAGTTTGCGTTTTTTGTTTGCAAATGTCGCCACCGAATTTTCTTTTATCCAATCAGGAAAGGGTGAAAAGAACAGAAAAATACCTTTTTTCGATATTTCTGAGTACGGGGGGTAGATTATGGAAAGGGAAGGTTTTAGCACCCTTTCCATCCATGGTTTTCCATGGGCTCTTAGGTACTTGTCATTTTTAAAATTCCTTTTGTGTTTGTGTGGTTTGAAAAGCTTTGAAAATGCCTTAGTGCGGCGATTCGCTTTATGGTAACTCTTGTATCAGTCCTCAAGATTGTGATAAAGCATTGTTGAAAACTTTTGTTTGAAAAGTATGTTTGAAAGTGTATGGTGTAAAAAGATTATTTTGAGCAAGTACCTAACAGCTATCTACCTACTCGAAAAAAGGCGTTATTTTCCTCCTATCCTTTAGACCGTGTTATCCTACTATTAGTGAGTAGGAAACCCTAGCCGTTGGATTTTTGAGGTACATTCGAAGGGACAATTACGATCACTAAAGCAATGGTTAGGAAACCTTAGTAGTTACCCTAGAGTCCTAAAGATCTTTCCGAGGGAACATTCAAATGGGTCACTTTTTATCTTTTAGGACTAGAGGGCATCCACCAAAACTCCCTATACTTCATGACCATTTACCGAATTCTATGCAACCAGAGATGCCATGTAAGGGTGTCCTGCGTGCTTGGGGGCTTCAAGATCGTCTCAAACTTACTCAATCTCCGTGCTGGGAATGAATGGCACTAAGATCTTGCAGTAAGGAGGTTTGTAGCGAGAGTTTGGAAGCTTTAGGGTTTTTTGAAAATTTTGGAGATTTTGATCACTTTTGGAGGCTAGGGTTTCGTATCCTCCTTGGTCTGAATTATGGAGAAATATATAGTGTGATTTTAGGTCAAAGCAAATGGACTTGAATCTTTGTACAAAAGATTTGATTTGATTTTAATTATTTTTCATTATTAATGAATTAAATAAAAAATAATTAAAATAATTAAAATAAAACACAACCAAATGATGTAAGAAGCTGATTTGAGGTGTAATGCACGTGTGGACTCTCAATCCATGACCCACAAGTCAAAAATTTCAAAATTGCTCAACTTGAAATTCCTACATTTCACCAAAATTTCCCAACTTGCTCTGGTCATAACTTGCTCAATTTTCATTCTTTGAGAGTGGTCCATGACTTTTTGGAAAGCATAGGATGTCCCCTAAACAACCATTTTGGTTTCATCTCAATTGGATCTTCCATGTTCATGTAAGAAGCTTTGACCCAAAAGGTGTTTTTGTTGACTTTTGAAAATGACCTATAATGTATGAATTTATATCTTTTCATGAGTGCATTTCTTGATCTTGAGAGATGAAGAGAAGTTGTAGGGAATTTAATTATCTTCAAAATGAGCCTTGGATGAGAAATTTATGATAAAGTATGAGAAAGTTATGCCTGGTCAAAGTTTGGTTGAGTTTTCCTATAGAAACCCTAATTTAGCAACTTTTGAGTTTTGATGAATTATGAGCATTCCTTGAGAAATCATGATCAAACCTTGATCAAATGATATATATCACTTAAAAATGTTGATGTTGACCAAAAATATTGAAGTTTGACTGTATGTGGGCCACAATTGACTTTTGACCTAGTATAGTTGATTTTCAAGCATCTGAGCAATTGACTGAGCAAACTTCTTGTGCAAGGCATGAAACTTGAGATGGATGATTTTGAGAACATAATATGGTAATGTATACCATTTGGTACCCTTGGAACTCAACCATATTTCTTAAAATTGAAACCCTGGTTTGAGGCTCATTGTCTTAGGAGGAGGATTCGTCTGGTCAATCCTTTGTCAACCTGAGCAATTGAGGACCTCTAGGAATATGTTTTGAATAAAAATGGGAGGGAAAATTTTGGGGTACAACACCACCCCTTTTTCATCAGATTTATTCTTGTTACCCATTTAGTGGTAATCACATTTATTCCTTTAGTTCTTGGAACCAAATCCCAAACTTCATTCCTATTGAATTGTTCCAGCTCCTCTTACATAACATTAATCCAGAACTTATCAGTTAGGGCCTCTTTGACATTCTTAGGCTCAATTTCTGATACAAAGAAAGATTTTGAAATCCCTTCTCTTGATCTGGTAGTAACTCCTTTGTTTGGGTCTCCTATGATAAGCTCCTTAGGATGATCTTTGAGTTCTAATTGAAGGTCCTTTATTGAGGTGACTAGGTTGGGGATCTTCTTGAGGAGGATTAGAATCAATACTTGTGTCATTTGATTCAGTTGGACTATCAGGAAAAGATGTTCCAACATCTTCTGAGATATCTTCTTCAACATTTCATCCTCTATCATCAATAGTAAAATTTATTGACTCCATCATAACTTTGGTTCTGGAGTTAAAAACTCTGTATGCTCTGCTGTTTGTAGAGTAGCCCAGGAATATTCCTTCATCACTCTTGGGATCCATCTTCCTCCTTTGTTCACGATCAACTAAGATGTAACATTTACTTCCAAAAACATGAAAGTATTTAACAGTTGGTTTTCTTCCCTTCCACATTTCATACAAAGTAACTGAAGTGCCTTTCCTTAGAGTAACTCTATTATCGATGTAGCACGCATTATTCATTGCTTCAGCCCAAAAATGGTAGGGTAGATTCTTAGCATGAATCATGGCTCTGGAAGATTCTTGGAGAGTTCTATTCTTGCATTCTACAATCCCATTCTGTTGAGGAGTAATGGGAGAAGAGAATTCATGGCTGATTCCTTCAGAGGAGCAAAACTCAGCAAATTTGTTGTTCTCAATTTCCTTTCCATGATCACTTCTTATTCTTATGACATGACTTTCCTTTTCCCTTTGAAGTTTTTGACAAATATCTTTGAACACTTCAAAAGTTTATGATTTTTATCTAATAAAGTTTATATCCATGTGTATCTAGAAAAGTCTTCTACAACAACATAGGTATACTTCTTACTACCAAGACTTTAAACCTGCATAGGTCCCATCAAGTCCATGTGTAGAAGTTCCAAAACTTTTGATGTAGTAAGATGTTGAATCTTCTGATGTGACATCTTAGTCTGCTTTCCAATTTGACAATCACCACATACCCTTCCTTCTTCTATCTTGAGCTTAGGAATCCCTCTCACTGCTTCTTCAGATATAATTCTCTTCATACCTTTCATATGCAAGTGCCCGAATTTTTGGTGCCATAGTTTAACTTTATTCTCTTTGGCTAAAACACATGTTTATGAGAGGTTTAACTCTTGAGGAACCCATAGATAACAATTGTCTTTTGATCTGATTCCTTTAATGATAACTTTATTCTTTTAATTGCACAGAAGACATTCTTCCTTGGAGAAGTTAACTTTGAATCCTTGATCACATAGTTGGCTTATGCTTATCAGGTTAACTGTTAAACCTTTTACAAGTAACACATTATCAAGCTTAGGAACTCCTGAACAATTAAGCTTGCCAACACCTTTGATTTCTCCTTTTTCTCTATCACCAAAAGTCACATAACTAGTGGAATGAGATTTGACATCCACCAACAGATTCTTGACACCTGTCATGTGTCTAGTACAACCACTGTCAAAGTACCATTCATCTTTGGTTGATACTCTGAGAGAGCTGTGAGCAATGAAACTACCAACCTTGGACTTGGGAACCCACTGTTTATCCTTTTTGCTATTTTGGGGAATCTTATCAGTTTTGGGAAGAGGAGAATTTTTAGGTATCCATACAACTTGAAACATAAGGGCCTTATATGTCCAAGCCTTCCATAGTGATGACATCTCCAGGGCTGTGGATTCTCCCTGGTGTGATTAAGCTTTTTCTTCCCATGATGTTTGCCATGATGTCCTTTCTTCACATGAGGTTTCCCAAGATGTCCTTTCTTATCATGATGTTGAGACATTTGATTCGACATCTTTGGTTTAGGCTTGGCATGTGTGGAAATAGATGAAGGTTGTTTGCCATGATATTCTTTCTTCACATGATGTTTTCCAAGATTTCCTTTCTTACCATGATGTTTTACCACATGTTGAGACATTTGATTCAACATCTTTGGTTTAGGCTTGGCATGAATGGAAACAGATGAAGGCTCTTCCGAGTTAGGTTCCTTTTTCTCATTGAAACCTAAACCGCTCTTGTCTCCTGTCATTCTTCCTGCTTGGAGAATTTCATCTAGTGTGTCAGACCCATTATTCAACATCTTGAGATATTTGACCATTCCATCAAGATTTGAATTTATAGAAGACACTTCACTTTCCAAATCAGAAATAGTTTTAAGTTGCTCTTCCCTTTCCTCTTTCAGCTGAGTTTTAAGGGATTTCTGTTTCTCCCCTTCAAGACATACTTCTGCACTTCTGAGACATAATTCTTTGTATGAAGCAGCTAACTCATTAAAGGTTAGTTCCCTATCACTAGACTCTTCATCTTATACATATTTTCATGTCAATCCTTTAACATATTTGGAATATTCTTCAAGATCACTCTCTGAGTCCTCTTCAGACCAAGTAACAAATAGATTCTTCTTTTGTTTCTTTAGATATGTAGGACATTCAACTATAATGTGACCAAAGCCTTCACATTCATGACATTGTATTCCCTTCCCTTGAGAAGATTTTTCTTCATCCCTTTTTCTTCCCACCTCATTTGACTTATAGATGTCAGATAGGATGTTCTTGACATTTGATCTTTGGTTCCTGTCCATTCTTTTTATCACTTTATTAAATTGTCTTCCAAGCATAGCTAAAGCGTCTGATATTCCTCCATCTGTATCCAAATCACAATGCTCTTCTTCATCTTCAGTATTAGATACAAAGGATATGCTTTTGTTTTTCTTCTCAGATCTTTCATTTATGCTTAATTCAAATGTTAGAAGGGATCCAACAAGTTCATCCACTTTCATTTTGTAAATGTATTAGGCTTCTTCTATAGCAGTTACTTTCATATCAAATATCTTGGGAAGAGACCTGAGCATCTTTCTCACCAATTTGTCTTCAGGTATTTTCTCTCCTAAAGCACTGGAGGCATTATCAATTTCAAGGATGTTCATATGGAAGTCATTTATACTTTCGTCATCTTTCATCCTCAAATTCTCAAATTTTGTGATTAGTAACTGAAGTCTTGACATCTGAACTTTGGATGTGCCTTCATGATTAGATTGAAGAATACCCCACGCATCCTTAGTAACTTCACATGTATTCACTAACCTGAAAATGTTCTTGTCAATTCCATTGAATATAGCATTCAAGGCTTTAGAATTTCCAAGAGAAATTTCATCTTCCTCATTAGACCAATCTTCTTCAAGTTTTAATTCAGAAGTAGGTTCTCCATTTTCTCCCAATTTTACAAGGTGTTTCCATCCTCTTAAAAAAACTTTCCAAGCCCTGTTGTCTAAGGAATTTAGAAAGGAAACCATACGTTGTTTCCAGTAGTCATAATTGCTTCCATCCAGAATGGGTGGTCTGTTCACAAATCCTCTTTCCTTGTCCATAGTACTGGAAAGTATCTTCCCTGGATCTCACCCAGATAAAGAGAAGGATGCATGCTCTGATACCAATTGAAATTCTGGTATCAGATATGTGATGTCGAATTAGATGTCACGATACAAATATCTGTTTGCAAGTAAGGTGCAGTAAAATCAAAAGTAGTAAAAACACAAGAGATTGTTCACCCAGTTCAGTGTACAACAACACCTACTATGGGGGCTACCAAGCCAGAGACAAATTCACTAAATAGTATCAATTCATAGACCCTTAGTAAACAACTAGCTTACGATCTAATCACTTAATCACTACCCAAGCTAAACTTCTACCTAAGACACACCTAGGTATGATGCCATCCTCAAATCCCTTCAATCACTTATCAAAATTAATAAGTTTGAAACACTTCAATAATTAAATGCTTAAAAGCTTATGAATGATACACAATTGACAACCCAAATAACAGCTCAAGTATTTAAACTAATACTTAGAGTGTATTACAAATAAAAATCCCAGACTTCTAATCAGAAAGAAAGTATTCTTCTTCAAAAGTTGCTTGTCTTTGAATAAGGAAGCAAGTCCTTATATATGCGAAGCTTTGGGCTTGGGCTTAAAATCAAATATTCAAATCTTTTGAATATTTCCATAAAAACGGGCAAAGATAAAATTATGCAATTTGAAAAATAATCCTCCATATTTTTCACAACCTGTAGATCACAAATCCTGAATTATGCCACGCATGAAAACAAGAAACAAAAGACTTAACTGATTTTGGGATGAGATCAGTTCAGTAGGAAGATTTCAAGACATCTGCTTTGACATCATACAAAACAATTTTACTCCAAATGTTAAGACATTTAGCAAAACATTAACAAGTCATTATTTTACCAAAATTGCTACCAACAAACACTTACAAGATTGGCCTAAAAAAGAAAGATTTCATGCAAAAATTTCAATCAAATATTTGGTCATGAAATATAAATATTTGATTCACTTTTTTGATCTGATCACTCTCCTATAAATAGACAACACCTTCAGACCAAGAGACACATTAAAATTGCCTCAACAACACACCGTCAAAATATCAAATTTTCTCAAAACTAGGGGAAATCAAAACCCTTATCTCCATCCTCTATCAATCCTTTCCAAGCATTCTATAGTGCTTCTGAAGTTCCCAGAAGTTCATCCCACCCATCCTTGAAGCTTGAAGCGCGCCAGATCATCACAACCAAGTTACACCGATTGGGTAAAATTCTCTAAGTTCAAATTTTTAATTCAGGTAATTTAAATAAATTTGATACATATATACATGTTCGTGATCATATTTAGAACAATTTTGATCCATTATTTTCAAGCTTTGACGCAGGGATCGTGAGATGCCATTGTTAGGGCATAATCTAAGTTTTGTTTTGAAACTCACGATACAAGCAGTTTTAGGACAAACTAACACCCCCATTGGATTCGCAGGGGTCAAATTAGGGGGATAGGGTTCTTATTATGATCTAACTCATGCGTTTTTGCAGGTTTGGCATTTGAGCTTACCGGAGAAGACGACCGGAGTTAGGGCTCCGACGCTTCTCTAATTTAATGTTTTATTATATATTGATTGAGTTGTGTTTGAATGATGCGCAACAACAATTTTCCTGGTAACGAGTGATACGCTTGATATTGCAAAGGGCGTGGGTTCGATCCTAGATTTTGACAAAATTATTTTGCTTTTTTCCAAACAAACGTGCAGGTTTATAATATATTGAATACTTCACATTCTCAAACAAAAATAAGTGCATGGCCTAGTGGCAAGCAATGAAGTCATTGAAGACAAGGGCGTGGATTCAACACTCACCCCATATATTTGGTTTTTTTTCTTCTTATTTTTCTACTAACCTCAATTTCATCCTTTTTCTTAATTAATTCTTTTTAATTAATCATTAACAAATCTATTTTTTTAAGAAAACATAACAAATTAGGGTTAGGGTTTTAATTAGTAATTAAATTTTTACTTTTTTTATTTACTAATTAATTAATTAATTATCTTTTTTTTAATATTAAAATCAATTAGAAACAATTAGGTTTTAATTAATTATTAACACTTAAATCATTTTCTACACAAAAATACCAAAACATTTTAACATTTTAAAATTCTTTTTCTTATTACTTTTCGTTATTTAATTTCATAGAATAATT
Source organism: Vicia faba (assembly GCA_948472305.1). NCBI lineage: Eukaryota > Viridiplantae > Streptophyta > Magnoliopsida > Fabales > Fabaceae > Vicia > Vicia faba. The sequence continues at coordinate 160,703,486 of OX451736.1, read as the reverse complement.
GTATAGGTCGCATTATCAATGTAATAGTGTAGATTTCTTTTCTCGCATTTTTTTCCTTCTAATTATGTATCTGCTCCGAGGATGTAATAGCATATGTTTACTTTCCCACAAATTTTTATACTTATGTATCTCTCCCAAAGCCATGTAATAGCTTAGGTCTTTATATTCCACACTTTATTTTTCTGTACATATTTAACTGTTAGTAACTAGGGTTTGTATGACAAGACTTAAAGCAACATAGAAAACCTAATTTTCAAGATAAATAACTAAATTAACACACTTTGCACACTTATACCTCTAGGGTAACCTCTCTTGTTGTCTTATGATACTTGGTCACGTCCCTCGAAAGTGGGGATACTTTAGCAAAAGACCCTATATCAAATCATCATGTTCCTTTCGAATAAAGATTATAGTACCTCGATGACCCCTCGAAGTTGCCTACAAAATGATCTAGTCCCTCCGATACAATTGCTAACGTATCCTTTCATGTTGCCTTCGATGACCATACGATGACCATACACCTGTCCCTTCATATCCAATGGATAGGATTATCTACCAACTAATGGTATGGATAATAATATCTCTAAAGGAGAAGGAAAAGAATAAGAAAGACTTTAGTGGGTAAGAATTCCTAATTGCTTGCTCACAAACTTTTTTCAAACAAACATTTATACTACACTTTCAAAACAACAAAATATTTTCTAAAAAAACACTTTGTATATTCTTGAGGACTGATACAAGAATTATTACAAAGTTAGCCTTACATTGGCATTCAAAATATTTTCAAACAAATCACACACACACAAAGCAAGTTTTTAAAAAGTGAGCTAAGCAATTAAGAGCCCGTAGATAACTATGGATGAAAAAGGTGCTAACACCTTTCCTTTTCATAACTTACCCCCTGAACTCAAAATCTATCAAAGGTCTTTCTTGTTCTTTTCACCTTTCCTAAGTCTTAACTAAAAGAAAACTCGGTGGCGACTCTAGCTATCCGCATATTTGGATAAAACCAAAAAAGTTAATTCTCCCACTGTATTACATGATGGATAAAATCAAAATGAAAAACACTAAGCTACTTTAAAAGGTCAAATTGGCTTTCACCATGTCTTACTTGGTCTTCTCCAGTTTCAACCTGTATTTAATGGACATTTTAGTAGTGTGAAGAATATTAATTTCTTCTTCAAGAGATTTTGCTACATCCACATGTTCGACACTTTGAGCAGTCTCATGATCCATTTCAGTATGATCCGTTTGTTCAATGACTTTCTGGCGTGCTCCTGTTCGTGAAATATTTTTGTTCAACTTCTTGATCTGTTCCTTCTAGAAAGAAATAGATCGAACGTTGGTCTTGAATTATGATTCAGCATTGTTGAAATCTTTGCTAAGTTTCTCAACTTTGTTGATAGAATCAAGAGCCTTCGACCATTCAGTCTCCAAAAGGGTTTGTTTTTCTTGAATTTTCAAAGCTATGTCTTGTTCCCTAAGTAAGTCTGCACTGATTGTGTTAATCAAAGTAGTCACATACATCAATGCTTCAGAAGTGTCAGAAGGACAAGTGACTATGTCAATTTGATTTATCAGTTTTTTCAACATAATGCTTGCACTAGCAATTTTTCTTTAGGACTTCGAACAAGTCAGCTTCAAAAACTTTCTCTTTGATTTTTTAGAGAAGTTGTTCATTGGTCTCAATACTAGAGCTTCTGCTCGAAGTGGCAGATGGGTTGGGACAACTCTTTTGGGAAATTAGCATTCTCGTTTCCATCATTAGCCTTGCATACTCAAGAGGTTTGTCTTTCCTTAAGGCATCTAGTGTTTCTTGAGAGGGCTCTGTCGAGGTGTTTCTTGGAGTTGGTTGATTTGTAGGAGTGATTAGAAATTGGAAGCTAGTTTGAACCTGTGGTTCTTAATATTTAGTTCCTTTAGCTTCTTCGCCTTCTATTACTTTTTCATCTTCATTGAAATATCCTTCAATGTCATCAGTTAAATGACCATCATCCATAAGGTCATCAGTAAATTTAATGGTTTTTGGCGAAGAATCGATGAGACTGTCATCCTCTTGCATTTCGTCATTGCTAGCCTCTTTGGTCTCATCTTGGTGTACTTCTAGATCATTCCCAACTTGAGGATCCGATTCTTGTTCAGGTGGTGCAGTAGTACCAAGCTGATTAACTGAAGTCAAAGATCTTTTACTGAAGTATTTGTTGCTTGACAAAGGATGGTATGAAACAACACCATTATCAGAAGGATTTCTAGTCTTGATAAGAGATTTAGTTGGATTTGGATGATTATCTTGTGAAACAGAAAGAATGCATTAGTTCGAATAAAATGTTAATGATGATTGAAGAAGTATAATGGTGAAACTTATACCTTTAGCCCATCAGAACTTGAGTTATCACTTTCGACCCTCTCCAAGGTAAAGCCTCTAATTGGTTGAGGCATATTTTTTTCTTTGGGCTTTGGAGGCAGGATAGTGAGTTCAGCTTTTTGTTTGCCTGGTTGCGAGGAAGCTGCATCAAAAGTCTTCATTTTATGCTTCTTCTACTTTCTTGTTCTTAAAGGGGTAGAAGGAGCTTCTTCTTCTTATAATTCTTCTTCTTCATCTTCGACCACCACCGTTTGGATGTCTTGGGTGAGTTTTCTTTTGTGTGGAGATTTTGGAGGCAATTGACTAGCCTAAAAAAAGGAATGTTGTGAGAAAAGGTAGCGCAATAAACAGATAAGAACCAGACAAAAATTATTCAAATTATACCTTTGAAGCTTTTGCTTGCTTGGTCTCTGGAGTGTTGCTTTTTGTTGAAGTATTGATTGGTTTGGAAGCTGCATTCAAACTTGTTTTTGAGCCAGGATGTTCCTTTTTGTTGGCTTTCTTTTCAACAGCTAGAACAATGTATATGATCACAATGGTTAGTATTAAACAAACAAAATGATAAAAGAAATCAAAAGAATCAGGGAAATCCTTTGGTTCCACATCTTCACCCATTGGAGAAAGAATGGAGATGGTTGATAAGTCATAGTGAAGAAAACCTTTGAAACTATCCAAGGTATGCTTAGTAGAAACCACTCGTTCTGCAGGTTTTTTAGATTCTTGTTTTAAAAAGATAAGGTAATTCCCACAAACAAACCAATTTGGTAAGGAGGATGAAAGGCCAAGTCAAAATTAACGCTAGGAAACTTTGGAAATTTGGGTGGTTGCAATTTGAAAGTTAAGTAATATATTTCCTTAGGTTTAACACAAGAGGGAATGTTTAAATGAGGAAGCATTTTAGTAAAATTCTCTTTTAAAGTTTTGGATGCATTAAAAGTGGGTCTACTAAGGTCAGTTGGATCATAGAAAATTTCAAAGTATTTCTAGAATGCCTGGATTCCTTTGATGTGCGTGTGCTTACCTTTTTGGCTGAGATCCTGCATAGAGGCAAAAATCTTTGTTAAATGTTGGCCAAGGAAAATTGTATCAAGCATGTTCTTCAAATAAAATTCTCTCCACCGAGTGTCGAAGCCCTTTGATCAGTAGAAATTTGGTTGGTAAGTGTGATACGGTGGCAGAACCGACTGTTATACTGCTTTGCATTTTGTATTTGCAAATGTCGCGGTAAGCAAGAGTCGCCACCGACTTTTATTTCATGTAACAAAGGAAAAGGGAAAAAGAACAAAAAAAACCCTTTTTCGAGATGTTTCTGAGTACGGGGGTAGATTATAGAAAGGGAAGGTGTTAGAACCCTTTCTATCTGTGGTTTTCCACGGGCTCTTAGGTACTTGTTCATTTTGAAATTGCTTGTGTGTGTTTTGAAAAGTATTTTTGTTTAACTTCATGATAACCCTTGTATCTGTCCTCAAGAGTGTGATGAAGTTGTTTTTGAAAACTGTTTTGAAAGTGTTTGTGAAAAAGTTTTTGTTGTTTTGAGCAAGTACTTAAGAGTTTTTACCTACTCGAAAAATATTGTTCATTTTCTCGTTTCCTTTAGACAACACTATCCTACTATTAAGGAGTAGGTAGCCCCATCGTTGGAGTTTTAAGGGACATTCGAAAAGGACGTTATGATCATCGAAGGCAACATGTGAAGACATCTTAGCATTCGAAGGGACTGTCATCATATAGGCAACATCGAGGAACAAGATCATTTCTCGTAGGCAACTCGAGGGACGTTAGGGACCATTATCTTTATGATGAATTTAGAACTAGGAATGAGTTTCAAACTTGAAAAGATAGGCCCATTTGGAAAAAATCCAAGTTTGGTCAATATTTGCTTCATGCATTTTTTTTCAAAAATTGGCCAACTTTGACAATGCATATCTCTCTCAATTTTAACCCTATGAGGGTGTTCTATGAATTTTTAGAAAGCTTAGGATGTCCCCTAAGCAACATCTTTAGTTTCATCTCAATTGGATCTTTTATGTTCATGTAAGAAGCTTTGACCCAAAAGGTGTTTTTGTTGACTTTTGAAAAGGACCTATAATGTCTGAATTTATATCTTTTTATGAGTGCATTTATTGAACTTTAGGGATGAAGATGAATTGTATGGAATTGAATTCTATTAAAAATGAGCCTTGGATGTGAAATTTATGATAAAGTATGAGAAAGTTATGCCTGGTCAAAGTTTGGTTGACTTTTCCTATAGGAATACTAATTTAGCAACTTTTGAGTTTTGATGAATTAGGAGCATTCCTAGTGGAATCATGATCAAAACTTGATAAAATGATGGATATCACTTCAAAATGTTGATGTTGACCAAAATACTTGAAGTTTGACTGTATGTGAGTCACAGTTGACTTTTGACCTAGTACAATTGATTTTCAGGCATTTGAGCAGTTGACTGAGCAAACTTCTTGTGCTAGGCATGAAACTTGGCATGGATGATCTTGAGGACATATTAGGGAAATGGAAACCACTTAGGACCTTTGTAAACTCAAACATCTTTATGATGAGTGAAACCCTAGTTTGAGGCTCATTGTCTTAGGAGGAGGATTTGTATGGCCAATCCTTAGTCAACTTGAGCAATTGAGGACCTCCAGGAGTTTATCTGGTGTGAAAATCAGAGGGAAAATTTTGGGGTACAACAACTGTCCTTGTTCAATCTTCTTAAACCTGGGGATGTAGATTGGCTGGTTTGCCTTTCGTGATCTGAAGGTGGAAGATGATTGAACATTAGAGTGCCCGGATATTTGCACTCACATGAAGTAATACTGATTGGTGATATCGGGAATGGGCTTGCAGATGACATTTGGAAGTCGACAGAGAATCATCAGAGATGGGCTTAAATATTCCATCAAGAAAAGATATCGATTGCATAAGAGATTCCTTTGCGAGAATTCTTGTACCTGCCGTTGAGGGGGACTTCGCAGAGAAATATTGATTTATGTCCAGGGATATAGAGTATTGGAGCTTCAGTTGTCCACTAATCTATTGGGGAATTAACTTCTGATTGAGGAAGTGGAAGTAAACTACATATATGATCAGGGTCCAGGTTGCACAGTGACTTACTGGGAAAATGTGAAATTTACCATAACTGGTCGGGTCCAGGTCTTACAGTGTTGTAAACTATTGTCTTGAGATAAGAGAGAAGGAACCTGAATGGTAGGGTTACTTCGAGGTGAAAGCCTGGATAGTAGGGTTACTTCGAGATCAAAGCCTAGATAGTAGGGCTATGAGAAGGAACCTGGGTCGTAGGGTTACTTCAAGATGAAATACTGGATAGTAGGGTTATGAGAAAGAACCTGGATAGTAGGTTTACTTCGAGATGAAAGCCTGGATAGTAGGGCTAATGGGAAGGAACCTGGATAGTAGGATTACTTCGAGATGAAAGCCTGGATAGCAGGGCTATAAGAAGGAACCTGGGTCGTAGGGTTACTTCGAGATGAAAGCCTAGATAGTTGGGCTATGAGAAGGAACCTGGGTTGTAGGGTTACTTTAAGATGAAATCTTGGATAGTAGGGATATGAGAAGGAACCTGGATAGTAGGGTTACTTCGAGATGAAATCCTGGATAGTAGGGATGATGGGAAGGAACCTGGATAGTTGGTTTACTTCGAGATGAAAGCCTGGATAGTAGGGCTATGAGAAGGAACCTGGGTTGTAGGGTTACTTCGAGATGAAATCCTGGATAGTAGGGCTGATGGGAAGGAACTTAGATAGTAGGGTTACTTCGAGGTGAAAGCCTGGATAATAGGGCTTGAGAAGGAACCTGGATAGTAAGGTTACTTCGAGATGAAATCCTGGATAGTAGGGATATGAGAAGTAACTTGGGTCGTAGGGATACTTCGAGGTGAAAGCCTGGATAGTAGGGCTTATGGGAAGGAATCTGGGTCGTAGGGTTACTTCGAGGTGAAAGCCTGGATAGTAGGGCTTATGGGAAGGAACCTGGGTGGTAGGGTTACTTCGAGGTGAAAGCCTGAATAGTAGGGCTAATGGGAAGGAACCTGGGTCGTAGGGTTACTTCGAGGTGAAACCCTGGATAGTAGGGTTTGTTAGAATATAGTTTGATTCTACAACCCTTGGTTAGAGTTTTGATGATAACAAATACAAGAATAAATAAATACAAAGAATAAATACATAGAACAAATATGATCCTTAAAAATTATGTTTTATGTATGCAGAAGTTCTGATCAGATCGACATCAGAAGATAAGTCATAAAGTATTACACACTGAAGATTGGTGACCAGAACATGCGCTTAATAACAATAAACTCTGATTCTGAACAAGACATATCAACCAAGTCAACAATATTCTGAAGCGTCATCAGTAGTTAAGGAAAGAAGACTCTGAAGCGTTACTGATCATTCAAGACAAAATTAATTCTAACAGCTTTCTTCAGACAAGATCTTCTCCAAAAGGAAAGTGAGTTATTAACATTAAACTTGCTTTATGGACAACGTCTTTACCTTGCCTATATAAACAAGTCAGCTTGCAAAGAAGCACGCACGTACACATAACAATTTGCTAAAATCACCAACCACGCATATTCAATCTCTAGAAAATTATTTCTTTATTCTAAGCTAAACCTATGTAATTTATCACTGTTGTGATAAACTGTTTTGTTAGAAAACAACAACACATTTTGTTTTAATCATATTGTAAAAAAATTCCTTGAGATTAACCGGATTGTGGTTGTACTCAAGAAGACTTTAACAGTTGTTAAAGTAGCTGTTGTAATCTTTTGAGATTAGTGGATTAAGACCTCGTTGGAGAGAGGCGAAATCACCTTGACGGGTGGACTGGAGTAGTTTGAGATCAAACAAACTAGGATAAAAATACTGTGTCATTAAGCTGTTTTAGATCCAAGTTTTCAATTCAACCCCCCCTTCTTGTGTTTTTCACTTCTTCAATTGGCATCAGAGCGCCTGGTTCAGAGCTTAAACACTTAACTGTGTCAGTACAAGATCCAAGCATCAGAAAAACACTATGGTGGGACCAAGCCAAAACATCAGCAATGACAACAATGAAGACAGAGACAGATTCAGTGGTAAACCTCCGGTCTTTGATGGAGAAAACTTTGACTACTAGAAAGACAGAATTGAGAGTTTCTTTATGGCACATGATGCTGATCTGTGTGACATGGTAACTGATGGATACACGCATCCAGTGGATGGACGTGGTCAGAAGATAGACAGGAAAATGATGTCTGATCAGCAAAAGCGTGAATTCAGAAAGCACCACAAGGCCAGAACAATTCTCCTCAGCGCCATCTCATATTCAGAATATGAGAAAATATCAAACAGAGAAACTGCCAAGAATATATTTGACTCTCTGAGAATGATGCATGGTGGCAACATTTAAGTCAAAGAAACCAAAGCCCTTGCGCTCATTCAGAAGTATGACGCATTCAAGATGGAAGATAGTGAATCTATAGAAACTATGTTTTCAATATTCCAAATTCTTGTTGATGGAATAAAAGTTCTTGACAAAGGGTATTCTACTGCTGATCACGTTAAGAAGATCATCAGAATCTTGCCAAAACAATGGAGGCCAATGGTGACAGCTCTTAAGCTAGCCAAAGATCTCAACAAAATCTCTCTGGAGGAACTTGTTAGCTCCTTCAAAAGTCGCGAGATAGAGCTATAAGAAGATGAACCTCAAAAGCAAGGTAAGCCATTAGCTTTAAAATCTAACAGAAAATCTGACTCCAAAGTTTTGCAGGCTGTGGAAGAAACCTCTGATGGATCCTCATCAGAGGAAGATGAACTGTCTCTCCTCTCCAAAAGGGTGAACCAACTGTGGAATCAGAGACAAAGGAAGTTCAGAAATCCCAGAAGATCAGAAAATTAGAGTGAATCCTCATCCAGATACAGAAGGTCAGAATCCTCCTCTGGACACAGAAGATCTGAAGGTTCTTCAGGATACAGAAAGCCAAAGAACAAAGACATCATCTGCTATGAATGTAACGAGCAAGGGCACTACAAAAGTGACTGCCCAAAGCTTCAGAAGAAGAAGCCCAAAAAGAAGTTTATCAAGGAAAAGAAGAAAAGCCTCATGGCTACATGGGATGATTCTGACACATCTGAAGCTGACTCAGAATCAGATGATGAAAGAGCAAACATAGCTCTCATGGAAAACATATCAGAAGAGAGTGAAGGCTCTGGTTTAGACTCAGAATCAGAAACTGAAGAGGTATTCACTGACTTTACCATAAACTTTACTAAGGCTGAACTTGCTGAAAGCCTAAATGAAATTCTGGAAAGATATCAGCAGATCAGAGTCAAATTCAGAAACCTGAAAAGGAATCTTGCTTCTGACTCTGATAAGACTGAGAGTCTCAGATTGGAGAATTTTGAGTTAAGAGAAAAAGTTTCAAAGTTAGAAAACCAGTTCAAAAACTCTCAGAAGGAAACAATCTCTGAAACTCCCAACAATGCTGATGAGATCATCAAAGAGTATGATAACAGCTTTCAGAAGTTTCTAGCTAAAAAAATAGACAGAAGCAAGATGGCTTCAATGATCTATGGAGTTAGCAGAAATGGAAGAAAAGGGATAGGATATCAAGGTAAGGTACCTACAGCAAAAAATGCCATGGATTTAGTTATAAAACACACTCCACTTGATTCACATTTTATATATGGGCACACACATGACACAAAATACACGAGTAGTGATTATTCTGTCAAACCAAAATTCAATCAGAAGTTTGGTAAAACTAAAAAATCAGGACCCAAGAAAATGTGGGTACCTAAGGATAAAATCATACATGTGGCAGATATCTTTAACAGCAATGAAAAGACACCAATAATGGTACTTGGACTCTGGCTGCTCACGACACATGACGGGAAGAAGGCATATGTTCCAAAGCCTGGAACTTAAGCTTGGAGGCCACGTAGGCTTTGGAGGAAATTAGAGAGGAAAGATCATTGGCTCTGGAACAGTAGGTAATGGAAATCTTCCCTCTATAAGTAATGTTTTATTAGTTGATGGATTAATGCATAACCTGTTATCCATAAGTCAATTAAGTGATAATGGTTATGATATAATCTTCAATCAAAATTCATGCAAAGCTGTTAGTCAGAAAGATGGGACTATCCTATTTAATGGAAAGAGGAAAAACAACATTTATAAAATAAAACTTTCTGAACTAAAGAGTCAGAATGTAAAATTTCTATTGTCTGTTAACAACGAGCAATGGATCTGGCACAGAAGATTGGGACATGTTAGTATGAGAAGAATATCTCAGATTAACAAACTCAATCTGGTCATAGGACTTCCTAAGTTGAAGTTCAATTCAGATGCTCTGTGTGAAGCATGTTAGAAAGGAAAGTTTGCAAAACCTGCTTTCAAATCCAAAAATGTTGTTTCCACCTCTAAGCCATTAGAACATTTGCATATTGACTTATTTGGACCAGTAAAAACTGCTTCAGTCAGTGGCAAGAAGTATGGGTTAGTAATCGTAGATGACTATATCAGATGGACATGGGTAAAGTTCCTAAGACACAAGGACGAGTCACACTCTGTGTTTGTTACCTTCTGCAACCAAGTTCAGAATGAAAAGGATCTTAGAATTGTCAAAGTCAGAAGTGATCATGGTGGAGAATTTGAAAATAATGATTTTGAATTATTCTTTAATGAAAAAGGCATTATGCATGATTTCTCTTGTCCTAGAACTCCCCATCAAAATGGAGTTGTAGAACGAAAGAACAGAACATTGCAAGAAATGGCCAGAACCATGATCAACGAGACTAACGTTGCTAAGATCTTCTGGGCAGAGGCAATAAACACAACGTGTTACATTCAGAATAGAATCTCCATAAGACCTATTCTGGAAAAGACTCCATATGAATTGTGGAAGAACAGAAAGCCCAACATTTCTTATTTTCATCCATTTGGATGCACATGTTTTATTCTGAATACAAAAAATTATTTGAACAAGTTTGGCTCTAAGGCACAAAAGTGTATTATGTTAGGATACTCTGAACTCTCAAGAGGGTACAAAGTATATAATACAGAAACACAGATTGTTGAAGAGTCAATCAGTGTTAGGTTTAATGATAAGCTTGACTCTCAAAAGTCAAAGCAGAATGAACTCCTTGTAGGTATGGAAGTTGAACTTACAGGTACTGAAGACAACTCATCAGAGGCTCTCAACAGAGACACTCCCTCAATAGCAGAAAGAGTTACTACAAGCAATCCAGCACCATCTATTGATCAACTCCAGAAAAGACTATCCAGAAGCAGCATTGATCACCCAGAAGATACAATTTTGGGAATGAAGGAAGATCCAATCAGAACAAGATCAACTTTTAGAAACTCTGAAGAATCCCTCATGGGACTGGTTTCTCTGATTGAACCAACAACAATTGATGAAGCACTTCTGGACAATGACTGGATTCTAGAAATGCAAGAGGAGCTGAATCAATTCACCAGAAATGACGTATGGGATCTGGTTCCCAAACCAAAAGGGTTCAACGTCATTGGTACAAAATGGGTGTTCAGAAACAAACTAAATGAACAAGGTGAAGTCATAAGAAACAAAGCACGACTGGTAGGACAAAGTTATAGTCAGCAAGAGGGGATAGACTATACAGAAACCTTTGCTCCAGTCGCCAGGTTAGAATCTATCAGACTCTTAATATCATTTGTTGTTAATAAAGGCATCACTCTGTATCATATGGATGTCAAAAGTGAATTCTTAAATGGCTATATAGATGAAGAGGTATATGTGCACCAACCCCCTGGTTTTGAAAGTTCTAAAAATCCAGAATATGTTTTCAAACTAAAGAAGTCACTCTATGGTCTGAAACAAGCTCCCAGAGCTTGGTATGGAAGACTAAGTAACTTCCTGTTAGAAAAGGAATTCACCAGAGGGAAAGTGTACACAACCTTATTCTGTAAGACAATTAAGAATGACATGTTAGTTTGTCAGATTTATGTTGATGACATCATATTTGGATCCACTAAACCCTCTCTGGGAAGAGAGTTTGCTAAATGTATGCAGGCAGAGTTTGAGATGAGTCTAATGGGGGAACTCAAATTCTTTCTGGGCATTCAGATAAATCAAACTCCAGAAGGAACTTACATTCATCAGAGCAAATATGTCAGAGAACTTCTGAAGAAATTTGATCTCTCAGAATGTAAGCCCTCAAGGATTCCAATGCATCCCACATGCATTATGGAAAAAGAAGAGGTAAGTAAAAGGGTAGAACAGAAGGTCTACAGATGTATGATTGGTTCTCTTCTTTATCTGATGGCTTCAAGGCCTGACATTCTATTCAGTGTTTGCATTTATGCTAGATTCCAATCAGATCCTAGAGAATCTCACTTAACAGTAGTTAAGCGAATTTTCAAGTATCTGAAAGGTACTGCTAATCTAGGTTTGTTTTATAGAAAATAAAGTGATTACAGCTTAGTAGGATACTGTGATGCTGACTTTGCTGGAGACAGAGTAGAATGTAAAAGTACTTCTGGAAGCTGCCAGTTTCTGGGAGAAAATCTGATCTCATGGTCCAACAAAAGACAATCCACAATAGCACTATCAACAACAGAAGCTGAATACATAGCAACAGTTGGATGTAGTACGCAAATGCTCTGGATGAAAAGTCAACTTGAGGACTTTAATATATTTTAGAGTAACATCCCTATCCTCTGTGACAATACTTCTGCTATTTGTCTTAGTAAAAATCCTATTTTGCATTCTAGGGCTAAGCATATAGAAATAAAACATCATTTTATTAGGGACTATATTCAGAAAGGGATTCTTAACTTAAAATTCATTGACACAAACCATCAATGGGCTAATGTCTTTACAAAACCTCTTTCTTAAGATAGGTTTAACTTCATTATGAAACATCTCAGCATGAAGCTTTGCCCAAAATAAATTGTTTTATTTACATATCTTAACCTTCAGAATTTCAGTTATTTTCTGTGAACTACTAATCAACCTGCCTTCATAATTTTAGAAGTACAGATTGTATCAGAATCTATCCATGAAGATCTGAGCGTTTCATTTCAAGGATAGAAGTGTGTTGTTCACGTAAGCAAACAATTGTCATCCATTCATCAGCTACCTTCTGAGGCTGAACACGCGTTCACTTTTCTGAAAGGTCAAAAGCGCTGATTGGGTGCATTGAGACACATGTCATAGGTAACCGTTCCAATATCTTTCTGAATCCCCTAAAATCAGCTGTCATTAATGGTTATAATCATTACTAATTGTTTCTCTCTCTTACAGTTTATGTTTTCAAAAATCTATTTAAACTCAGTTTCACTCTTTACATTCTTTCAATTTTAATCTCTCAATTCATTCTAATTGTTTTCTGTTCGTACTTTCTCAAAAACCCTTTCATCTTTCTCAAATTTCCTGTGTGAACATGGCTTCTTCAAGCGTCCAAAACACCAATACTCAGGGAACTGATTCTATGGAACAGTACGAAGAACCATACAGAACTCTACTTATGCCCATTGACAACCTGGAAGTTCTTTCAGAACTGATTGTTGATTTTTAAAGTCTTCAAGAAAATGGTTTCAATCTCTCTGAAGAGGTAAATGCTCAAGGATGGAACAGATATTTTGACCGTCTTCTAGGGCCAACGTTTCCAATTTTTGTAAAAGAATTCTGGATTCATGCTTCCTCCTTAAACCATCAAATTACTTCGTATGTCATGGGGAAGAAGATAGTCATTACTAAAGACCTTATTTCAAGACTGATAGGTTTCAATGGTGGTGGCGTAAGGTGTATAGACATGGCTGAAAGATGTTCTGATGTTGCTTCAATTATAAGGGAAATATTCACTCTGGGTATACCCTCCAGCAAGATTAGGGATCTGAAGGATCATCATAGAATCTGGGCTAAGATAATTCTGGGATGTATCAACCACAGGAAGCCAACCAGCTCTCCTGATTACATAAACATTGATCAGCAGTTTCTGATCTACTTTATCTCCAAGAAGACCAAGGTAAATCTCCCTCACTTGCTATTTAATCATCTGAGGACCAGTGTAAAAGAGACAAGAGAAGATGAGCGTACCAAAAGGGACTGGATACCCCTAGAAAGACTCATATCAGATATTCTGACAGAGAATAGGCTGATAGAGCATCTGACTGAAGTACAGGAAATTAGCTCTCTAGAGGCAACTGCTGGGAAGCCTCTGAATGCAAAGAATCTGAAAAGATGAAAATTATTGAGAACATCAAGATGGAACCCAACGTTATTTCTTTTGCAACCATCACTTCCAGAAGAATTCCTCTGGATGATTTTCCTCTTTTCTCTGAGATTGACTCCAAGCCTGAGATAATCATCAGATATTTGGATGTGTGTAAGGCAGATGGCACTACACCACGGTTAAATATCCAGGACTTGCAACAGGCGGCTCCATAAGTTGTTATGAAAAAGACCAAGTGAAAACGTGACGGGATATATTCGTACGCTTTAATCCCTAACTTTTGCCTGGACTGTCTTTTCAGGTTTTTAGTCCACCTGGATACCCTTTTGTGCTCAAGCCGCCTTTTCAGGTTTTCGACTTGCCTGGTGTACATATTTTTCATATGTATATCCCTAACTTTTGCCTGAACCTTTTTGGTTCGCCGGGATGCCCTTATTTTTGCCTAGGCTAGTCAACCTAGCGGGTCTTTTATCATGCGTAGTATCTTCCGACTATGTCCATGTTCACCGGGTACGGAAAATTGTCACTGTCTATAGTAGTGTTGTGGTACTGTCCAAGATGTTTTCTTCATGGCATGTGATTTGTTGCTGGAATGCGCGCGTAATGTCCCAAGCAATTTAGGTGGAGATTTTCCCCTGGTTATTTAACACTCTTGGAGATACTTCCCAAGTGTGTTAGACATCATGTCATGCCCCTTGGTTGTGGAATACCTGTTATTGGAAGTGTCTTTCCTGCTGAGGTGATTCTGTCTATTGAGAGGATATCTGTTCATCGAATATCCATTGTGCGGATTTCTCTGCTGTCAAACAATTAGTCATATGCAAATAATGTCATTTAAAGAATGCAAAACTCATGTATGTCTTGATTTTTTTTTGAAAATGTGTTTTGTGTAGTAAAACAAAATCTGCAAGAATGTGATATCAACTCAAGATTCGTAATAAGTCCTACAGGAGTCAGGATACCTTTGTAACAGTATGCTTTCAAACTAACCCACGCTTCAGATAGGACTTTTAAGGGTTATAACATGGTCTGGTTCACGGTTTAAGAAACAAAGGATAAAGGCTCAAAATTTATTTGTACCCACCCGTTCTTCGTGATGCCCTTTAGTCCTATACTCAACTAATTACGCCTTTAGAATCCCAGTTGAGTCCTGGAGTACTGTCCTTGATGTTATGATGATGGTTCGGATAGTGAAAGTTTGTTTTGAATAGGTAGTCATTTTTGTAACCTTCTTTCTGTTGAGGATTTATAGGACCTATTTCTTTTTGATTTTACTATCCCTGTTTTTTGCCTGAACTGTTTCTTTTTGTAATTACAGTCAGCGGGATGCCTCAGATTTTTCTTAAGTCTCCTTCATAGGTTTTGACTTAACGAGCTTTTATTTTGAAAATTAATAACTGACTGCTTTGATGATTATGCGAAACCATCGCCATCTTCTGATTTGGAGGGACGTCTTCAAGGCCATTCATTGTGTGCGAAGCGGAAAATTGAGACTGAATGCGCCTCTGAATTAACTGAGAAAACTACCCTGCCCCAGGTTATGATTAAGGGTTTTAATTTGTGTGAAAGAAAACTCCTACTTCTTTGGCTCAAAGGGGTTGACTAGGGATTATCTTCCTTATGACTCCACTATTTGAGATTTGAAACAACGCCTGTACATCGTTAGCGAGGTCTGTTCAAAAGCATATTATAGAGATTGTGGTATCTTTTTTGTCATCCTCCCTCTAAGGATTATAGTTTTTAGTCGAGAGTTGAATATCACGAAAAGGAAGTATAAAGCAGTTTAAGCATAATGAAAACAAATCAATTCAAGACAAACATGTGTAATGCATTAATGAAATAATAAAGTTTGACATGACAATAATTGTTCGAATAAGCGAAGAAAATACAACTTGAGAATTCAAATGAACAAAAATGCTTTCAATCCTAGCCATGTTTTGCAAAGGGAGCAGTGATCACGTAGGGAGTCTCAGGAGGGTCGAATTCGATCTCCTTTGTGTCAATCATATTCTGAATCTTGTATTTCAGCGCCCAACAATCATTAGTATCGTGCCCCAGGCTACCAGAATGATAAGCACACCTTGCATTCGTGTTGTAGTTAGGAGAAGAAGTCTTAGGGTTCAGATGAGGGTTTATCACCGTAATCAGATTCATCTTCAACATGTGTTGTAATGCTTGTGACAATGGCATGTTGATTTGGGTGAACTTCCTTTGAGGTCTTTACACCCTTGACTGATTGTATCGTTGTTGTGGTCATTGTGCGCGTGCCGAATTAGAGATCAACACTGCCCTCACAGATTGGTGGTAGTCTGCCTTGCTACGCCCCTTCTGGTCGTGCACAACATTGGTTTCCCTCTTGCCACCAAATGACTTCTTCTCTGTACTCGAAGAGGTATTTTTCTGGATCTTGCCACTCTGGATCCCAGCTTCTACTCTTTCTCCAGTCAATATCAGCTCGGTGAAACCAACTGAGGAGCTACCAATTAAGTGATTGAAGAATGGACCAGACAGCGTACCAAGGAACATATCCACTAACTGCCTATCAGACAAAGAGGGTTGGACTCTCCCTGCCTGATCTCTCCACTTCTACGAATAGTCCTTGAAACCTTCGCTTGCACCCATGGACATAATCTGGAGTTGAGTACGGGTAGGGGCAAGGTCAGTGTTATATTGATATTGCTTGTAAAAATCAACAACCAGATCTTCCCAGTTGCAGACATTGGTTCCCTACATGTTGATAGAACCACTAAAGTTGAGTCCAAGACAAATTGTCCTGAAAGAAATGGACCCATAAGTTCCTATCACCAGTGTGAGGATGAAGCTTCCTCACATAGGAACAGAGATGAAGCTTAGGACAAGACACCCAATCATACTTCACAAATATCAGAGCCTTGAACTTTTGTAGGATGACTACCCTAGATATCAAACCCAGCTCTTCGAAATCCAGCCCTGGTATTCTTTAGATCTCCATTGTGCTCAGACGATCCTGTAACTGTTTGTACCTATCCTCAGCCGGGGGATACTGTTCATCATTGTAGTCAGATCCATCATCGGAAACTCTCGGACTAGGGTCTCCCCCCTTGTGTCGCACTCTTGGTTCTCCCCTTCTTTGGAGGAAGAGGTCAGATAAACCATTTGCTTCAACGGTCCCCTAAATCTTCTGCCCAGATTTAGGACACCGACGATCTTCTTTTTCTTCTTCGTTTTCTCCTTCAGAATAAGGGCCTTCAGATCTTCCTTCCCCTTAGCTAAGGCTACGAACATTTGCTGAAATTGGGCATTTTGTGCTTGTAGATCCTTGATGCTTTGTTCGGAAGACATTACTGCTGAAATAAACAGCGAAGAAGATGAGAAACCTGTTATGGTACCTGTTATGCAATGATATGTATGACATATGTATGCAATGTTTTCAAGGATCTCACGGGGTAAACAAGAAATGTTAGAAGTTGAAATTTTGCAGCTTTAATTGAAGAACTTTGTATCGTTTAGAGTCCTTCTACAAGAGTCAAGCTCACCATATCAAGTGGGTCATAGCCCCTGACTCAAGTTGTCGTGTTTTGATCTTTTGACTACATTGGCTAGAGAAAAACAAATCCCTTTGCCCCTTTCTAAACGTCTGGTTCATCATAACCTGCATCACAGGCCCTCGAGATCCTTGAAATTGTTAGTATGATATGTCATGTTATGACGCTATGATGTGTATGCTATGCATCAAGCAAAAATGCAGGGTAAGGAACCAATTTATTAGATTTATACAAACAAGGTCCTGCAAGGAATACAAATAAAACCCTGCAATGAGTTCAAATTGTTAGGCAAAGAAAGCAAACAAGTCACACAAGTAGCCTTAGGTTTAAGGCCTGCATGAAATTTAAAGTCATACCCTCTTGAAGCTAGATTGGTTCAACCTGTCCTATAAAAAGTAACCGAGTTCTAAGGGATCTCAATATCACTGATCTTTCCCCCAAGCTTCGTTCAATAGGCGATTGACTCACAACCAAACAAAACTCGGGAGTCAAACCTTAATGAGTGTAGCATCGAGTATTTGTCGACCTTGGGAATACACCAAAGCCGACCATCTCGCTACGTCTTATTGGAAAAGTTGTGCAATTAAAGGTTCTAAGGTCAGTTGATGCTTTATGACACTACACAGCTGTCCCGTACTCTCCTTGATTGACTCAAGGGTTACCGGTACCAACCAAAGTGTCACATCAATGTAGCTACTGCTTCAACCGTCTCGATATACCCCGTACAGTTCCCTCACAGTTTGTTGCTACTTACCTAAAAGGTGTCCCCAGATCCGGGTGTAAGATCTACATAACCCCAACAAAACCCTTGAATATAAAGCAGGGAAAGAAACACAAGAAAGCAATTTTAGAAATGACCTAGATCCTAAGGTATACCCCACTTATTAAATCCCTAGCAGAGTCGTCATTTCTATGATACAGTGACAAAACCAACTGTTATACTGGTTTGCATTTTGTATTTGCAAATGTCGCGGTAAGCAAGAGTCACCATCGACTTTTATTTCATCCAACAAAGGAAAAGGGAAAAAGAACAGAATAAACCTTTTTCGAGATGTTTCTGAGTACGGGGGGTAGATTATAGAAAGGGAAGGTGTTAGCACCCTTTCTATCTGTGGTTTTCCATGGGCTCTTATGTACTTGCTCATTTTGAAATTACTTGTGTGTGTTTTGAAAAGTTTTTTTGTTTAACTTCGTGATAACCCTTGTGTTTGTCCTCAAGATTGTGATGAAGTTGTTTTTGAAAACTGTTTTGAAAGTGTTTGTGAAATTTTTTTTGTTGTATTGACCAAGTACTTAAGAGTTTCTACCTACTCTAAAAAGATTGTTCATTTTCTCGTTTCCTTTAGACAGTGCTATCCTACTATTAAGGAGTAGGTAGCCCCATCGTTGGAGTTTTAAGGGACATTCGAAAGGGACGCTATGGTCATCGAAGGCAACATGTAAAGATATCTTAGTATTCGAAGGGACTGTCATCATATAGGCAACATCGAGGGACAAGATCATTTCGCGTAGGCAACTCGAGGGACGTTAGGGACCGTGATCTTTATGATGACTTTAGAATTAAGGGTCTTTGCTAAGACATCCCTACATTCGAGGGACATGACCATTATTTTTCGAGGAAACCTAGTGAGGTATACCCTAAGGGTGCATATGTGCAAAGTGTGTTATGTTCATTTATTTTAGTCTTGTATTAAGTTTGCTAAAGTTTTATTATTATTGTCATACAATCCTATTAGTCATACATCTAGCAGTTAATAATTGCAGTAATTTAAAAGTGAAGAAATATAAAACCTAGCTATTACAAGGCTTCGGGGAGGGGGATTATGTACATATCCAAAACTGGGGGGAAAATAAATAAAAGCGGTAAAGGTCCTACTAATCATCTATTACATTCCAATATACAATTTCAATAATAAAAGGAAGTGCGAAAGAATAATAACGCGCAAATTTGAAAAGACATCTAAAAATCCTAAGATATAAAAAATCTTTTTGTTGTTTTTTGTTTTAATTTATGAAAATGGTTTAAGTTAAAAAAAATTGATCTAGATCTATATTTAAAAAAAAAGTTAATTATTAAAGAAAAATGAAATTTAAATAAAAGAATTTAATTCTTTGTTTTTTTGGTATTTTTGTTACGAAAAGGAAAATGAATTAAAATGAAATTAAACCTAAGTTATATTAATTTTAATTTTAAAAAAAGTTAAAGTGATTAGTTAATTAATTTGCCAAAATTAAAATTTAATTAAGAAAATTCCTAAATCTATTTTATGTGATTTTTATATTTGTTTATTGATTAAAATAAAAAAAAGGATTAAAAGAAATAAATGAAATGAATAAAATAAGAAAATAAAGATGGGCCTAGTAGTAAAAGTAAACAGGGGGTGCAATCATCAAAAATCCATAGGCCTAAATCTTCGAAAGCTTCATGCCCTAACCATGGTGTTTTCAGATTCTTGCGTGGAACCTCTGATTCAACCATCCACAATTGTTCTATATAAACTCAAACAAAGGTTAGCGTGCCACGAAATGTGATTAAAATTATAGATTCGAAGTTTAAAATTTTACCAAACTGGTGTTATCAAATGGGGGCATGCTAGGCGTGTGATGGATTGCTCTTGGGCCTTGTAATACTCCTGAGAACTTCAAGAGGATGGTTTGAGGCTTGATGTCAAACGAGAGAGACCGGAACCTCGAGATATGACTTGCACTAATTCTTTGATTTTTGGAGAGCTTTTTGAAGAGCTTTTTGAGAGCTTTTTAGAGAGGAATTTCGTGTATTTAAAGCTTGTATGACTCTATATTTATAGAGGAGAATGAGGAGAAAAGAAAGCATGGAAAGAATCTCCCTCATAATGTTTTGTTTTAAGACCATGATCAAAATTTGAAAAAATGTCATATTTGATGATTTTATGCCATTATCACATGTGGATGAACCTGGACATATTTGAAGGGTTATTGCACGAAATCAATTGACATAAACCAGCATAAAACTTTCACAAAATGGATTCACATCAAAATTTATATTATTTATATTATTTATTTATTTAATTCTGAATTTTAATGAATAAAATATCAAAATAAATATCATAAATAGTAGAAAAATGTATGGGTGGGCTTAGAGGTCATGGACCATGTTAGGAATGAGTTTCAAACTTGAAAAGATAGGCCCATTTGGAAAAAATCCACGTTTGGTCAATATTTGCTTCATGCATTTTTTTCAAAAATTGGCCAACTTTGACAATGCACATCTCTCTCAATTTTAAGAATTTGAGGGTGTTCTTTGACTTTTTAGAAAGCGTAGGATGTCCCTTAACTAACCTATTTGGTTTCATATTAATTGGATCTTCCATGTTCATGTAAGTAGCTTTGACCCAAAAGGTCTTTTTGTTGACTTTTGAAAAGGACCTATAATATCTAAATTTATATCTTTTCATGAGTGCATTTCTTGAACTTGAGGGATGAATATGAGTTGTAGGGAATTGTATTCTCTTAAAAATGAGCCTTGGATGAGAAATTTATGATAAAGTATGAGAAAGTTATGCCTGGTCAAAGTTCAGTTGACTTTTCCTATAGGAACCCTAATTTAGCAACTTTTGAGTTTTGATGAATTAGGAGCATTCCTTGAGGAATCATGATCAACCCTTGATCAAATGATGTATATAACTTCAAAATGTTGATGTTGACCAAAAATCTTGAATTTTGACTGTATGTGGGTCACAATTGACTTTTGACCTAGTACAATTGATTTTCAGGCATTTGACCAGTTGACTGAGCAAACTTCTTGTGCAAGGCATGAAACTTGGCATGGATGATCTTGAGGACATATTAGGGAAATGAAAACCACTTAGGACCCTTGTAAACTCAAACATATTGATGAGGAGTGAAACCCTAGTTTGAGGTTCATTGTCTTAGGAGGAGGATTTGTCTGGCCAATCCTTAGTCAACTTGAGAAATTGAGGACCTCCAGAAGTTTATCTGGTGTGGAAATTAGAGGGAAAATTTTCGAGTACAACAGAAAGGAATAAAAGTAAATTTTTTGAAGTTGACATGAAGGGCCTTGTGTTTTTTCAGGTCTGGGAAAAAGAACTTCATCCTTGTTGTGAAAATTTCTCTTCTTCTCCCAAAGAGAGGTTCAGGGATAAGTTGACAAAGACCAAATTATCGAGATACGAAATTTGGTTGATATGTAAGCAGACAAATATTGCTCTTGATTAGCATGATTCTCGAAATAGTTATCCTAGGAAGTAAGAAAGCTCTCCATATGTCAATAATATCTGCATCTTCAGGTGAAATTTCAAAGAGAGATTTTGTGAACCACTCAGGGCCATGAGTTCTATTGGCAAAAAGAGCCATCAAAGAAGTGAAAGTATGAAGTTTGGAGAACATCATAACATACTGGGTGAAGAGCTCTCCAAAATTTGATGTATCCTCATTAGGGGTTAGTTGGAGCAGTCTAGTTCCTTTGACAATTCGGTTTTGGATATCAGGATCTTGGTTATCTAATTTTCCAAAGGTACTAAGGGATGGTTCGAAAGTTGCATTTAGCCGTAATTGGATAAGCCAATATGGGCCAGCTAGTAGAAAGTTTTTTCCTGTCTCATAATCTTTGAGTTTGGAGGTAGTAGACCAAGACTTTCATATAGACTGGTAAGGATTAGCTCACTAAGGCACACTCTTCGACCCGAGTGGAGTTAATTTGCTAAAGTAAGGAATATTTTAGCAACTTGCAAAGATTTGCGGTAGAAAATGCATCTAGATAACCAAAGAGCGGGGAAATCTATATGCTCTACATCAGACACTTCGTCTTCTTGCGTATGGTAAAGACTTATATATTTAGTGAAAGCAGCATTTTAGACCTTGAAATCAATGCTATTTTCTTCTTGTTGGTAAGGCTCAAAGGTTTCTCCATTTGGTAGGAGTCTAGTAATAGCAGCTATGTCGAAGAAAGTGGGAGTTATCATTCCTCAAGGGAGACGAAAACAATTATAAGTGTTATCCCAAAAGTATAGCAAAGCCATCAACATGGGTTGGTAATAGCTAAAACCTATTTTCGACATTTGAATCAGGTCAAAAATGCCCAAATATTTCCAAGCTTGAGATTTTTTCTTCTCAACCTTAGCTAACCAAGCAAGATATTGTTTATCTGTTACGGGGCAAGATCTAAAGGGTCTAAAGTTTTCAGTTACATAGTTGAACTGAAAGGGTTGTCTCTCAACTATAGGGATTATTGCGGGTTTTCTTTGGATTTTTTTCTACAGATGACTTTGCTACATCTATATTGGGATCATTCTCTTTCTTCTTTGGAGACTAAGTTTTGTTAACAATGGGTTTAGTCTCTTGATAGACTGGGAAGATTTTATTAGTCTTTTTTAAGTGCTCTAAAGACAACATAAGGCCCATGTATCCTAGGGTTTCATCAGCAAGAGTAAAAGGGATTATAACATAGGAAGCATAAATTGCTCTTTGTTCAGCATAAACGGATGGTGTTGGGATCAGTTCTTGATTTCCAGCAAGGATTGGTTTCGTGATGTGATGAATTTGTTAGAATGCAGCATTGTTCGTGTTCTTCACCCCTTTGTTCTTCACAGTTTTATCTGGTTTGCTTCTTTTCTTGGATGGTGTCATGGTTATGGATTTAGATTATTGACTGATTTGAAGGGTTTTTGAGAAGAAATATCAAGTTTTCTTTTTGAAAATAATAGTTAAGAAAAGGAAATAGTTGTTTGGAGGAAGAAGAAGGTATTTATAGGTGAAGATGATTCAGTCTAAATTTTTGAAATTCTGAGTTAGTGGGTGTTTACCTTGGTATTTGGTAAACAACCGCTGATCCTCCAAATGGTTACTTATTTGGTTACTCGCAGGATCGATCAGATTGATCCTAGGACATAGGTTGATGTTGAAGTTTTGATTAAATTGGATATTGGTTAAATGACAATAAAATAAAGAGGCTTTAAATAAATTGCATGAAGAAAGGACTTGGTGAAATAAATAAGGCTTTAAATGAAAGGGTTTCGACAGGAAAGTAAAGAAGAAAGCAAATAAATTTCAGGGAAAGTAAATGACTTTGATTAATAAAGTTGGTGTTTCACACATACATTTCTCAACAATTCTTTCTCACACGCTGGGTACTCGAATCTATATGAGTGACTTTGTATAGAATTGTGAACACACCCGAGAAACTACATGACCACTACTATTTATACTAAAACATCCCAAGTAACCGTCGGGCAGTTACACTGCTTCGAGATGATTCCACTTGGCACGTTCTCAACGTTCGACGCTCCAGATCTTCACACGTTGCACTTGGTAACCGCTGGAAACTGTTTTCCCTCCAAACGCTTGAATTTCAAACTGCTCCACTCTGGACCATCGAACACCTTTCGTCGAGAAACATCTTCGACGAGAAACTCCTTCGACGTCGAAGGCAACCAACTTCTCCCTTGGAAGAAATCTTTTATGTACCTTGCCATCTTTCGATGGGCATTTCGACGGACCTAGCTAGTCGAAAACATCCTTCAGCTTTAATGGCTGACATTAATAAAACAAGGGTGTCGAATTTAGGAGCCAACAAATTGCCCCCCAAGAATGCCTTATTTCGACTCTGAAAGAAAAAGGCATTCTTTGAAACGCCATTCGACACCTGTCCTTTCACGCTTAGTCACAAATTAAATTGTGCACTTTTTGTTTTCTTCTACCAACCACTGGCAATCCCAAGAAAACCATCATTTATCCGTACCTAAGACGTCACTTCAGTACGGCGTGCAGTGCCAAACGTCATTTCAGAATTTGTCATTATGACAATTCCCAAAAACGAGGACGCACGCTGCGTCCCTCTATTTCTGCAGAACGGCTAAAACAACAGGGGGATGCCACGTGTCCCACTATCTCCTGCAACAATAAATGGCATTTAATGTCCTCGGTTTTGGGGATTTTCCCCCACTACTATAAATAGTAGTAAGTACCCCATTGTGGGACTTTTTACGCCATCTAGCTTTCAGACTTCTCTGTTTTCATACAAACTTGTCATCTTTGCAAAAACCTTTCCTCCTTCACTTCGTCTTCAACCTCATCATTAACAATGGCATCTGGTTCCAATGCTCCTAGCGCTACCGTACCATCTGGAAACGTCAAACCTAAGGTTTTCGTCACCGCTCCAGTAGTAACTTCTACGGGCCAATGAAGGGTCCCTGAACCCTTGGACATCGCCGTACGTGATGCTTACTCACACCACCTTATGATCCCGGTTGGATATTCCAACCAGATCTTTGCTATGTCTGGCCCCTTGTATCCAAGTATTGCTGAGGCCATGAAGATCAAGAGTTATTTTCCGGTAGTTGAGAGACTCAAACCGGTTGCATGCGCCAAGAAAGATGCAGAGGATAATGAAGAGCCTGCTAAAGAGAAAATCGACCTTCGTTTCTTCAACAAAGGTGTTAGGGCTTTCAGGTCTGGCCCTAGCCTTACTCCTGATTACGTTGCTTGGCTGGAAAAGATGGAGAAACGCCAAGCTTCGATCTGGAAAGATATGGGGATTTTCGACCTGGTGATGCTGTCGAAGACAGGTTTGAACTATTCTCCGGAGATGTTGATAGCTTCTCTACTTTTCTGGGACTACTCCCACTTTACTTTCCATCTTCCCTGTGGGATGCTGACTCCTACACTCTTCGATGTGGCCGCTATCACTGGTCTTCGACCCACCGGGGACTACTTCGATCCGGAGGAGATGTCGGAGGATCAAATTGGATTCTCTGCCACCAAACCAACCTATACCACCTTCATCAATCACTACCACGACAGGTCGACAGATGCTGTGTCGGATGTCGAACACATAGCGTTTCTAGCCTTATGGCCGACTCGCTTTGTATTTTGCTCGAAGTCCTTACAGGTGACCAAGAAGATGGTCACTCTCGCCACTCAACTCCATCATGGCCAAAATATCTGTTTGGAAGAATTGATTTTGGCTAGCCTCTATGATTCGATTAGTAATGGGGCAACTCTTCTAAAAATTATCGAGAACAGGGCCAGTTTGCTACTTGCTGGGCCTTTTTGGCTGCTCCAATTGTGGCTCAATGCCACCTTCGAATCTTTCTTGCCTAAGAAGGTTCAAATAAATGAGCAGGCTCCAGAGATAGCGAACAGACGCGTCGAAGGAACCAGACTGGCTCTGTTGACGCCTATGGAAGATGGACTGGAGTTTCAGCAAACTTTCACCAACTTCGTTCTGATGTTTGCTCGAAGGAAAGAGTTTGTTTCGACTATGGCTCCGTGTGCTCGACGGAAGGTAGGCCTGGCATGGTTCACAAGGCCACATCCAAGGACGTCGAGTGGTCCTCAAGTTGACGAACATACAATAATGTGGGAGGCGTTCCTCACACCAAGGATCATGCCTCTTCGATTCAGGAGCTCTAAGACTCACTTGAGTCTGATTGCATACCAACCAAACCTGGTATCTCGCCAGTTTGGTATTATTCAAACCCTACCTTCTCCAATTTTTCCAAGAGAGAAGTCTATGTTGTACTTCTGCAATGATTACACCGAAGAAGCTGCCACTAAACATATCGGAAGATATGCTGGTCGAACAATTCTCTCGTTGTTTGACTACCAGCTCAACTTTCTTTGTTCACCATCCTTCGAGGAGTGGTGGAAAAGTTATTACGCTGAGGAGTTTTTCGACGAGAAGGACTTCGTGGATGAGCTTCAGAAATCTTTTGTCCTTGTGTTGGACAAAATAAAGAAATGTAAGTTCATCCTTTCACATTACTTTGTCTTTCTCTTTCGACTGCTAGCCTGTTAACTATTTATTTGATTTCAGTTGTTCGAAAGCCTGTAGCCAAGAAGGCTGCAGAAAGCCAACAGGGAGGAGGCCCCTCAACAAAACCTCCACCGCCGGCGAAGACTACAGCGCCGGCGAAGACCACAACCAACCAACAGGGGGAAGGCCCTTCGAAGAAGCCTTCTGTATCGGTAACCAGACTTTCATTATTTTCTTCTGGCTTTCGATTTTTGACTTTCGATGCAATTGCTAAGTCGAATTCCCATTGGTTTTTTAGGCACCTTCGCCCAAGAAACGGCCAGCACTGGTGGTCCAATCTGGGAGCGATGAAGAAGGTGATTCTCCCCCTGCTCCTCTAAAAAGGCGAAAGCTGACGAAGGACGCTCCTGCTCCTGCTCCTGAGGGTCGAACAATTAGAATAAAGGTTGCTGGGAGAAAGCCCAGGCCACCTCCAGTGATCATTGAGGAGCCAACGGAGGAGGAACTAAACGTTCTTCTCAATAAGCCTGTCGAAAGCGACAATTCCAGCCCTGGGGCTGAAGCTAATTTACAGGTAATCTCTTAGACCTTTTTGTAACTTAGGTGTAGATACCTACATTCGATTATGTCTCTTTCGATTTCTGAAAATTCTTCCTCTTTCCTTTCTCAGGACACCACTGAAAGCTCACCGCCGAGGACCTCTGAAACACTGGAGTCTGCTGAACTCAGCAGGCCACAAGAAAAAGGCTTGGAAAATGACGAAGCCCATACTGAAATAAATGAGACCAATGCTGAGACGGTAGAAAAACCAGCAGAAGAACCTCAAACGGAAGAACAACAGCCAGAAGAGGTTCAGGTGGTGGATCTGTCGGAAGAGAATCGTGACGAAGGGGACCATGGCAATGCTGGCGAAGAAAACCAAGGTGCCGCTGGCGAAGAGAACCAAGGTGACACTGGCGAAGGGCACCAAGATGACGCTGGTACTGCCCCAGTCCGAGTCGAAGGGAAACAAGTCGAGACACCTAACACTCAACAGCCTCAAACCCAAGACAATGCTATTGCAAGGGTTGTTACCTCAACGAAGCACAGGTCGAAAGAGGACTTAGAACTCTTGAAACAAATTGACCCCGTTATCTATCTCAACGCAATCATCGAGAGCAAGAGTTCGTCCGATGCTAGTCAGGAGGTTCCTACCCTGTCGGGGAAGTCCACTGAAACCTCTCCTCTTGATGAAGCTTTAGCGAAGGTTAAGGCCTAGTTTTTCAAGAAGGACTTGATGAAGGCTTTAGAGGGGGACCCCACTGCTCCATCATACTTGAGGGATGTTTTGAATGCTGTCGACTTGTTAGCTGTAGCTCCAGAAGTTTCAGGCTTGATCATGGAGTTACACTCCATTATTGATCAAGTTTCAGCAGATTATAGGCGCCAAAGGGGTTTTAATAGTCAGCTTGAGGTGTTATATGGCAAAAGCTCTTCTGCATGGACTGCTGTTTCGGAGACGACTTCTCGAATTGCGGAGTTGTCGAAGCAAAAAGCATCTACGCAGGAAGAAGTCGATGCCATCGATCGAGAGAATGCTTCCTTCAGGGCACAAATCGAAGAAATAGAGGCTAAGATAAATGCCAACACTAAACGCAAGGAGGAACTTCTTTCGACCGTCCCAGACACCGAGAGTCAAGCTGAGATCAAACAGGGCCTGGAATTTGCTGAGAAGGCCCAAGGCTTCGACGATCAGATTGCCAAGCTTGTGCAGGCGAATGCCTGGTGCAAGAAAAGATTGGAGCTGCAGCAAGTCAAATACCTTCGACTCAAGGACTCTGTTCCCTTCTGATTGATTC
The DNA here is from genome assembly GCA_948472305.1 of Vicia faba. Classification (NCBI taxonomy): domain Eukaryota; kingdom Viridiplantae; phylum Streptophyta; class Magnoliopsida; order Fabales; family Fabaceae; genus Vicia; species Vicia faba. The sequence continues at coordinate 160,675,794 of OX451736.1, read as the reverse complement.
AGCTTTTGTAACCATATTTTGTAATCTATATTCGACAACATTGCCATCTTGGCTAAAATTATAAAAAATTTCCATTTTGGCTTTTTATGGTTAATTTAGTCTTGTTATTTTATTATTTTATTTTTATCTCTTGGAGTGTAGGTTTGTATTTTTTCAAATATTTACCATTTACTCTCAAGAGCCTTTTATCTTCACCTAACTCTTCGACTTCATAGGCTCCACCAGAAAAAGTTTGGATAACTCTGAATGGTCCTTCCCATTTGGGTGACCATTTCCCCATGCTTCGATCCCTTCGATCCATGGGAAGAATTACCTTCCAAACTAGTTCTTCAGGCAAAAATACCTTAGGTTTTACCTTTTTATTATAAGAGTCTTCTACTCTTTTCTTCTGAAGCCTGAGTAGGTCAAGAGCGCGCAATCTCTCTTCGTCTAAATCCACCAGTTCGTCTAACATCATGTTCCAATAAATTTCAGAGGGAATATCATAATGCCTCTGAACCCTTGCAGATTGAAGACAAATTTCTGCTGGCAACACTGCATCATGGCCAAAAGTTAGCCTATATGGTGTTGTACCTGTGGCTTCTTTTGGGGACGTTCGACAAGCCCACAGAATCTGGTCTAACGTCTTGTGCCAATTCTTTGGTTTCTTCCCAACATGCTTTTTTATCAAGCCAATCACTACTTTGTTTGCTGCTTCGACTTGACCATTTGCCTGTGCATAATAAGGCGTTGATGTTAGGAGTTTGAAACCTGTTTCCTGAGCAAATTCCTGCATCTTTCGACCAGTGAAAACTGATCCTTGATCAGTTGTTATCGTCTCAGGGATTCCATACCTAAAGATAATGTTCTTTTGAATAAATTCAATGACATTTTCTTGGTCTACATTGACTAAAGGGATGGCTTCGATCCACTTAGTAAAGTAATCAATGCCTACCAGTATGTATTTCTGACTCTTTGATGATGCTGGTCGAATCTCTCCAATGAGGTCCAACGCCCATCCTCTAAAGGGCCAAGGCTTCACTATCGAGTGAAGTTCGCTTGCTGGTACATGTTGGATGCCTGTATGGACTTGACACTCTTGACAACCTTTGGCGAACTCAACACAATCTTTCAGCATAGTGGGCCAATATAATCCTTGTCGAAACAACAACCATTTCATCTTATGGCCTTCTTGGTGAGCCCCACATGCTCCAGCGTGCGTAGTCGAAAGGGCTATGTATGCCTCAGTTTCACTTAAGCATTTTAGAAATACCCCTTCAGGCGTTTTCTTGAATAACTCATTACCCATGAGTACATAACTCAACGCCCTGTACTTTGTTTTTCGTTCTGTCAAAGCTCCTGGATTTTGAAGATAGTCCACAATGGGTTTCCTCCAATCTTGCTCTGATAAATTATCTATGAACGAAATTTCGAAGTTACTTTGATCAGCATATCCTAGTCTCGTCGATTCCAAGTCTGCTGGTGATAGACAAGTTGCTTTTATCTTTTCTCGAACTTCGATTGCTCTTTGCAATCTCGTTTTTGAAATCTTATACCCAGATGCAATCTGTGCCAAGTCGTTGGCTATTTGATTTTCGATTCTGGGTATGTGTCGAATATTGATCGCTTCAAATTTTTTCAATAAACGATTTTCTATCACAAAGTAAATAATGAGATTCTCTCTTATGCATTTATATTCCTTTGTGACTTGCTTAATGACTAACTCTGAGTCTCCCATTATTTCGACTCGAGTTGCTCCCAATTCCAACAATATCTCAAGGCCAGTAATTAGAGCTTCATACTCAGCCTCATTGTTCGAACAAGAACCTGATATTTTGTACTTGAATGTTGTTGGAATTTTATCTGGAGAAATAATCAAGACTCCTACCCCTGTTCCATCTTTATGGCTGGAACCATCGAAGTAGAATTTCCAAGGCTCTATCTCCATATAATTAATATCCTCAACTTGAATTGAGTGGTCGACTATGAAGTCTGCAACCACTTGTCCTTTTACTTCCTTAAGAGGTATAAAGGTCAAGGAGTATTCAGTTAATGCTAATGCCCACTTGCCAATTCGACTGTGCAAGATAGGTTTCGACAACATATACTTGAAAACATCAAAATGAGACGAAACATACACATCAACTGGTTTTATATATTGCTTGAGTTTTGTACAAGAGAAATACAGACATAGACACAATTTTTCAACTTCACTATATCTAGTTTCTGCATCGTTCAAAACTCTACTGAGATAGTAAATGGGTCTTTCGACTCCATTCTCATCCTCTTGGGCTAACATGCTTCCCAAAATTTTGTCGGATGCAGCTATGTACAATCTCATACTCCTATTGCTACAAGGAGGCACCAAAATAGGTGGCTTAGTGAGGTACCCTTTGATTTTGTCGAAGGCTTCTTGTTGCTCTTTCCCCCATTCGAACCCCTCTTTATTCAGTCGAAGTAAGGGTGAAAAGGCCTGAGCTTTCCCACTTAGATTAGATATGAATCTCCTTAAGAAATTTATCTTGCCTAACAGAGATTGCAGTTCCTTCTTATTCGATGGCGCTTTCGCTTCCAGAATTGCCTTCGTCTTGTTCTGGTTGATTTCGATTCCTTTCTTGTGGACAACGAAGCCCAAGAAATCTCCAGCTTTCACACAGAATGCACACTTCAAAGGGTTCATCTTCAGACCATGTTCTCTCATTCTTTCGAATGATTGTCGAAGGTGGTCAATATGATTCTTCCTGGAAACAGACTTTATAACAATGTCATCAATATATACTTGCATAAAAGTGTTAATAAAATCATGGAAGATAGTATTCATTGCTCGCTGGTACGTTGCCCCAGCGTTCTTTAGGCCAAAAGGCATCACTACCCATTCGTAAGTTCCTAAGGCCCCAGGGCATCGAAAAGCTGTTTTCGACACATCCTCTTCAGCAATGAATATTTGATTATACCCTGAATAACCATCGAGCATACTCAAGTATTCATAGCCAGCGGCAGAATCGACTAGCATTTCCGCCACAGGCATAGGATATTCATCTTTGGGTGTAGCAGCATTCAAATCTCTGAAATCTATGCACACCCTTAACGTACCATTTTTCTTAATTACTGGCACAATGTTTGCAATCCATTCGACATACCTTGTAACACGTATGAATTTGCATTTCAGCAGTCTTTCGACTTCCGTCTTGATCTTCGACAGTATTTTTGGAGCGAAGCGCCTTGGATTTTGCTTGATTGGCTTCTTCCCAGGTTTGATTGGCAACTGAAGTTCTACCAATCCTCTGTCGATACCAGGCATTTCGTCATAATCCCATGCAAAACAGTCTTTGAACTCTTTCAGCAATTGGATTACTTCCAACCTAAGTTCTGGATCAATTTTGGCGTTGATGTAAGTTGGCCTTTTCTATGACCCTTCGCCTAAGTTGATTTCTTCTAAAGGATCTTGCGCTAACATTTTAATGTTGTTCGCCAAGGGGTCCTTTTCGAAGCCCAAAGGCTCATCGTCATAGATGGCGTCGAGCCTCTGTTCCTGCATTTCTTCTGGCATGATATCAGGGGGTCTTGGATCGAAATCCTTTCCTGGACCTGCAGCAGATAACTGTTGATCATTGGCCTGTGTGGCCATGTACTTTACTTCGGCTTCGAGAGCCGTTATCATCTTAGTTTCGGCTACATAAGCCGAAATTCGCTTCAAAGATTGTGACTCAGTCATTATCACTGAATTCACTTCCCCAACCAGTTGGTTGGATATCAGTTAACCCACTGAAGTCTATGTGGGACAAGTCTTCTCTGTCCCATTGGAAACCATGCTCAGGATGCAGGTATAGGGAACAAAAAGTGTTTGGCGTTGGCGCCATGTCGAAGTCAGGTGTTGGACATGGCCCTATGTGAGCCAAGTTCTTGTCGAAATCTGCCAAACCCAGGTGATTCACTTTGCCCAGGTAGTAGCTTTGATCTGCCTCTATGTTTTCGACCATCCCATCTGGACGCCATAGGAGCAGCCTCTGGTGCATTGATGATGGCACAGCTCCAACACCATGAATCCATTCACGGCCCAACAAAAGATTGTAGTTAGGTTTGGCCGATATGACCATAAACATCATTGGTCGAAGGATAGATCCCACTTTGATATCTAGCTGGATCACTCCCATAGTGGTCCCTATGCCGCCCTCATAGTTCGACAGGACCATGTTGTGAGGCTTAATGTCCTCATCCCTTTTGCCAATTTTCCTTAGCATAGAGTGAGGAATAATGTTGATGGTCGCCCCGCAATCCACCAAAATTTTATTCACAGTAGTTTCTTCGAGTTTAGCCCTTATAAATAAAGGCTTGAGGTGATTTTTCATCGCCTCTGTAGGTGGCTCGAAGAACCCATTTTGTTCCTCAGTGGTGCCATTGTCCATGACGAAATAGCACACTGGCCTGTGTTTGGCCATTTCTTGTTCCACTTCCTAGTCACTTACTTCGACCTCCACCTGTCGGTTGAATTCTCTGGGCAGCACTGAGACTATATTCACCATTATGTCCAAAGTATCATCAGACTCAGAATCGTCTTCGTCTTCGACTTCACTTTGGTTAGGCCAAACTAGCCTGTTGGTTACTGGCTCTCTTTCTAGAGGTTTCCTTTGCTTCCTTTGAGGAACGTTCGAACTGGTTTCTGCCTTTGGTTCGTTGGCAGCCTCCCTTTCAGCTTTTCGTCTCCTTTGGTATCTCCTCCATTGAGATCGAGACATGGGATTTTTACCTTTGTAGTTGCTTGACACTTGTGCAACTTTAGGTGCAGCAACCTGAGGCTCTTTCTTTTGAGTCAAAGAGGAACCCTTTGGCACTTCGAAAGAGTGTCATCTCTCCTCACTTGGCCTTTTCCGACCAGAGGTTTTGTACCAAGTATCTACTGGCACATTTGTGGGAGGCCTAAAAGTCAATGGCCTCTTTTCTTGGTTTGAACCTCTTTGGGAGGCTCTTCTGGGATCATGTCGAAGATCAACATTTTCCCTTCTCTTATTCGCTGCTCTTACGCCTTGAATGTGCTCAGCAGCTTTTTTGTCAAAGATCGACCTGCATCTTGGACACAGCATCACCTCTGATTTCTTTTTCTGGCATCTTTGTAGAAAATCTGCCAAATTTTCATTTTCCCGAGGGAAAGCAGTCTTATTAGCTTGTTCTTGCCTCATGGCCTCTTCTGATGCTTTTGGGTCAGAAAGTTCGACCATGTTGATATTCATTGTATCTTTGTTAGCAAGAGTTAACTGCTTCATTTGTATCTCCAGATTCTCCGTCTGGCCTTGAACTGTGGCCAAGTGGGAACTGGGTTTTGGTCCAGTTTTTTGTGCTTCAGAGGTCTCCAACTTCGGGCTTTCGACCGCTTTCTGAAATGCTTCAATTGTCTTCCTGGATAAATTTCCAGAAAAACTGCCAAAGATTGGCATGTTGATGTGGTCCTTTGAGATTTCGACCATTGTAATTCCTGGCTTCTTCGATTGGCTCCTGGTTGCCTCTATCACGTTCACCTCAGAGGGCTCAACATAGTGGGCTTCAGCCTGCAATGGATTTGAGTCGACAGCCATGGGGGTTTTGTCAGCAAACTTCAACCTCCCTTCTTCGATAGCGTCTTGCACAAGATTCCTGAAAAGAAAACATTGAGAAGTTTTATGGCCCAAAAAATTATGATATTTGCAAAAACCTCTCTTCTTTCTTTGATCAAGAGGAGGCACTTTTACCCCTGGGGGTACTATCATTTGGCCATCTTTAACAAGCAAGTCGAATATTTCATCACATTTTGTGATGTCAAAACTATAAGTATTTTTGGGGAACCTATCGTTGGTCCTTTCTGGACCAATGGGATTTTTCCCACTTGAGGGGACTAACAGTTTACAAGAGTATGGTGGCCCTTGTTTCAGTTCTGCTAAATCGACTTCTCCTTCTTCGACAGCTAAAGTATCGTCGAAGGATTCCGGATCTTCGTCATCCATCTCAACGTACGCTATCCTCTCTCTCTTGTGAGTTTTCTTCGCCTTTGCTTTTTCAGCTTTGAGGCGTTCTACCTGTCGAACTCTATCGGCCAGTTGGGCCATGTCTCTCAGGTATTGGGTGTCTAGCTTCTTCCTAATGGAATAATCTAAACCGCCTGCGGCTATTTCGACTAACTCATGTTATGGCACTTGTGTAAAGCATCTCGCCTTGAGCAACCTAAACCTATTTAGATATTCGTCTATAGGTTCAGTGAAACATCTCTTCACACTGGCCAATTCTTTCAGGCTTATCTTGGTTTGCCCCATGTAGAATTGTTCATGGAACAATCTTTCCAACTGGGTCCAATGATGGATCGAATTGGGGGGCAGAGTTGTAAACCAAGTATAAGCGTTCTTTGTTAAAGAACTCGGGAAGTACTTGATCCTCAGGTTTTCGTTATTCGAAATGTCACCTGCTTCGATCAAGTATCTCGCCACATGCTCGACAGTAGATTCTGTCGTGTCCCCAGAGAACTTAGTAAATTTGGGGACTTTGCATCTAGGAGGTAAGTCTGTCTGTAACACGTACTCTGACAATGGAGATGTAAAGTTGGGCCTTCGAAAGCCCATGTTCATCCCATTTTGAGTCATGATCCTTTCGATCATGGTTGCCAGATTATTTTCCAAACCCGTATTCTGGTATTGGATATGCTGGACTACTTCGTCAGCATTTTGGTTTCTGTTAATTAACCTTACCTCTGGGGTTATTACCCTAGGTTCCTCGACGGGTTGCTCCAATCGTGCCCTAAGGTTTTCTTCGACAGGCTGTTGAGCCTGGTTGATGGTGGTTTCTTCCTCTAAGAATATCCCCTGGTTTCCCCTTATTTGCGCCCTTTGGGGCTGTCGAACAGGTTGGGGTACTCCAAAGAAATCAGTCAAACGCGTCATTTGCGCTGTCACTTGCTGATTCGATTGAGTAGTGTTTTGTATTAGAGGGTTTAGCACTGTACTCAAAGTTTGTGCCAACATTTGCACCATATCATGGTTGCTTTCGTCCATTTGTTGCCTCAAGACTGCTGTCGAGGCATTTGTAAGGCCATGGGCTACTTGGGACGTTCCTCCTAAGAGTTGGGTCCTATTTCTATTCGCCATGCCTACTCCAGAACCTTGGAGTGGCGAAGAGGCACTCACTAAAGGGTCTGAAAAAGTGGACGCAGCATTCGTCAGGCTAGCCACTTCAGAAGTTAGCATACCATAGAGCGGCATAAATCCTGGTGGCGCAAAAGGCCTTGTGCCTAAATTTCCCCTTGGTGGGGGAGTTCCCAAAGGCATCCTGGGGCCCGTGAACGAAAGTAATGGCCCCGTTGCTGTGACCGTTACTGCTGGTGTCGAACCAACAGTTGTCGCTTCACTTACGGTCGTACTAACCGTTGCTCCCACATTCGTTTGTGGGATTTCGTTATTGTTTGGCGGATTCGCCATCTCTTCCCTTCTTCTGGCAGTATTGTTACCGTTAGTGTATATTCTACCACTTCTCAATAACATACAACACTCCTCGAAAAGATGAGATTATTTTCAACAATCAACACACAGTCCCATCAGGTGTGCCAATTTGTTTACCTTGGTATTTGGTAAACAACCGCTGATCCTCCAAATGGTTACTTATTTGGTTACTCGCAGGATCGATCAGATTGATCCTAGGACATAGGTTGATGTTGAAGTTTTGATTGAATTGGATATTGGTTAAATGACAATAAAATAAAGAGGCTTTAAATAAATTGCATGAAGAAAGGACTTGGTGAAATAAATAAGGCTTTAAATGAAAGGGTTTCGACAGGAAAGTAAAGAAGAAAGCAAATAAATTTCTGGGAAAGTAAATGACTTTGATTAATAAAGTTGGTGTTTCACACATACATTTCTCAACAATTCTTTCTCACACGATGGGTACTCGAATCTATATGAGTGACTTTGTATAGAATTGTGAACACACCCGAGAAACTACATGACCACTACTTTTATACTAAAACATCCCAAGTAACCTTCGGGCAGTTACACTGCTTCGAGATGATTCCACTTGGCATGTTCTCAACGTTCGACGCTCCAGATCTTCACACGTTGCACTTGGTAACCGCTGGAAACCGTTTTCCCTCCAAACGCTTGAATTTCAAACTGCTCCACTCTGGACCATCGAACACCTTTCGTCGAGAAACATCTTCGACGAGAAACTCCTTCGACGTCGAAGGCAACCAACTTCTCCCTTGGAAGAAATCTTTTAAGTACCTTGCCATCTTTCGATGGGCATTTCGACGGACCTAGCTAGTCGAAAACATCCTTCAGCTTTAATGGCTGACATTAATAAAACAAGGGTGTCGAATTTAGGAGCCAACAGTGGGACACTTGTTAGTTTTTGATAAGTTTATGGAAGAGGTTACTTGTTTAAGAGCCACCTTGGGAACCTACTTTTAGTAGTTATGATTAAAAATTGCTGCACGCACGTCTTGATTAGACATTTTGGAAAAGTAAAACATGATTTCTCAGACATCATAGCAGTTAATAAATCATCATTAAAGATTTGCTTGTCAGTCAAAATTTGGTTATGTTGCAAGAAATGTATGTTTCTTCAAGTATTTCGAAATATACATTTATTGGGGGCAATTTGTTGGATGAGAATTTCGATTATGTGAGTTTCAAGCTAAGAGGTTGTATTGTGAAGAGTGTTATTGAAAGTAAGGCTTGAAGACATTTTTTATGAAGACTTCGACAAAGTGGAAAGATGATAAAGCTATACATTTCTAAAGAGCTGGAGAAAGGGATCTTATATGAATATTGAATATTTATTTAATTCAAGACATTAGTTTGTTGTTCGACTGATGATTGATATTTTGGCGCTTCAAAAGCAAAGAGGTTTCAAATTTTAAATGTTTGATCTTATCCAAAAGAACGCGTGGAAGCATGAGATTCGAAGGTGCATGCAAATATAGAATGTGGCAATGTATTATTAAAATACCGTTATGGTCGAATTAGTATATATATATGAGTCTTAGCATTAGGATTTCGTGTGTTCACATCTTTGTACAAATTACTCAGAAAATCTCAAAGTATCAAGCGTTCGAGAAAAGAGTATGTAGGAGAATGTACGTATGATGCACCAATTTTACGTTTTCTGTAATTCAATTTCAACCGAAGTCTCATATATTCCATTCAAGTTTAAATCAAAAGTCTTTTACATTTCAGTCTTTTCTTTAAAGTGTTACATTACTGTATTCGAAGTAACATGTTCTATTAAAGAAGTTGTTAATCAAAAAGAAATAAAATCAAACTAAAAACATGTCCTTAGGATCAATCTGGTCGATCGTGCAAGTCACCAAACATTTATTCGATTTGGAAGGCCAATGCTTGTTTACCAAATTTCACGATAAATAGTATATTGTATGATGATAGTACTTTCAGGCGAACTTACGACTCTGATTAACCTTTGCCTTACCTTGACCTAGACTACACCTGTGAGAGGGGAATGCTTTATATTACAAGTATCATTGGTGACTTGATAATGATGGTGACTTGATATTGTCAGTGACTATATGTTCTCTCGGTTTTTGTTTCGGACTTCTCACCTTGTGATAGTCATTTATTTTGGCAGTTCAACAATCATCCAGTATTATGGAAGCTTTGATCCCATCAGGTTGCATCATAGCATTTTTGTACATGAAAAAACATATATGTTATCTAACCAGCATATGCATGTTCATTCCAGGGTACTTCAAGAGTCATTGTGTTCACCAAAGATGGATAACAGCGTTGATAATGGAAAAGAGGCTACCAGACATACCCATGGCTGCCGATTTTCTAGTATCAAAGTATCACTTCTGAAAGGGTTGAGTACTCTGCTAATTGGTGACAACCAGAAGAAGTTCATTGACAGTTATGGAAATCTTTTGTCGTTACTCGATATCACAGTTGATCAAAGAGCTCTGGTGACCCTCCTGCATTTCTAGGTTCCAATTTTGAGATGTTTCACATTCTAAGATTACCAATTGGCTCCTACACTGGAGGAGTAATATTATCTCTTGCACTTGAAGGTTAATGACCACATACCTTTTGTCTATACGCCTGAGAAGATAATAGAATAATTCATCATTGGTGCTCTTTATTTGATTTTGAAGGAAGTGAAAGATACTTGGAAACCGAATGATGGTGCTCAAGGTTTTGCCTTGGCATTCTATGAAGAAAAAGCTCAAGTGGTGGCTGAGTAAGGGAATTGGGTTTCTTTAACACACTTCTAGCTGTCATGATCTATGGCATAGTCCTTTTTCCAAATAAGGAGTTTGTGGATATATGTGTCTTCATGACCAAGAATCAAGTACCAACGCTGTTAGCAGATACCTATTATGTCATTCACTTGAGGCATAAGAAGAAGGGGATTGTTAACATCTGTTTGCATATGTTGTATAAATGGTCCATGCTTCATCTTCCTACGAAGGGGCTGTTTGTAGACACTAAATAATCTATTCCTTGGTCAAAGAGACTTATTGTACTTACCTCCTATGACATCAGATGGTACTATATCTCAGACGAAGGTCTAGGTATCATCACCATCTATGGGGAATTCACCAATGTTCCTATCATAGGAACATAGGGTTACATAAACTACAATCCTATTCTGGCTTTCCGATAATTGGGATATGCCATGAATGACCAACCCAAAGAGGTAGAAGTTGCAGAGAATGTATATTTTGAGAAGGGAGCAAATCCAGAGTTGTTGTTGATAATAAAGAATGCATAGAGAAAGATTCACAAAAGAAATAGAGACTCCACAGGGAAGAAAGTTGATGTTTCCAAAGCTCCTTATGTAGAGTGGGTCAAATAGAGAGTGGGAACCATTATGTTGCCTTTCAAAATGGAGGATCCGTTGTGTGAACAACCACCTCTTGTTTTGTCTGAATTGGTGCCTTCTGAAGAATATAATTAAGTTCAAGTTGAAAACATATAACTTCTCCAGAAAGACAAGGAGTTGAAGATGATGCTTTATGAGGCCAGGGAAGATAAGTTGGACTTGGTTCATAAACTCAAGATAGTCAACAAGGGGACTTCTAAAGTCAGGAAGGCCAAAAAGAGATATGGGGTAGAGAAAGATGCCTTTGTTTCTGTTGAAGACTATAAGAAAGTTGTTGAAGATGCCGAGAAGAAGCGACGTGAGTGCGTGAAACTTTAAGCCTATAAAACTAAGTACAAAGAGAAGATCAAAGAGATAGAAAGACAACTCAAGAGTTCCAGGTTGGACAAAGATAATTACCAAGCCCAGATAACCCGAGTCATAAAAGAAAGTAAAAGACTCCAAGACCGGTTGGAAGAGGTGGAGAATGCTCCAGTACCAATTCCATTTCTTTAGTGAAATGAATGCAAAAAGTTGATTGAGCAATTCTAGTATCTCCAGGCGCATCTGTACAAGAAGGATGTTGTTATTGAGAGTTTTGAAATAGGGCAAGATCGGGAGAAGACCAAGAAACTATTCAAAGAAACCAAAGACTAGAGTATTGAATACTTCAAGCAAGGAGAACCCTTGTATTATGTAGAGATGAGGGATCCTACTCTTTGATTGTTGCTTTTCTCTTGTTATATGCTCACCACCAGGCTTGTGGGTCGGGGTCTTTATCTTTCATGATGTATTATGTTGTCTACTATTTTGGATAAACTCTTTTGATATGAAGTTTCTTTTTGAATGAAAATCAGTTGTTGTCTACATCTCCTATTTGATTATTGCCAACTTCTTTTATCATGTTGCTTGTTATTCCAGATGGCTGACAATACTCTTGAATACTCATGCATATCATTCATATCATGCATTACAGATTTATTCAGACTGGTATTCTTATCTCTTGGCTTTGCTTTTTCTCAGCAGAATTCTCAAAGATGGCTACTCACCAGTATTTAACCAAAGGCAATCTACCCTTCCAGATGGAACAACTCCAACCTGATTTGACTGAGATGATGGATGAAATGAGGGTCCATATGGCACAATTTATGGCGGACATACAGGCTATGGTCCATGGCCATGGTCTACTTAAGGAAGAAGTCAGCCAGTTAAAGACTAAAGTAAGTTTGGTTATGGAATTCTTAAAGATAATGCTAAAGAAAGAGAACAATCATACACCTATTGATATAAAATGAGTTGTTCTCATTCCTCATTCTTTAGGACTTGCAGTATGCCAAGAGGTACCATGTGAATCTTCTCCACCATCTTGGGTTCCAAAACCTCCTTGTCAGCAGCCACTTCCGGGCTTCCAAAAGAATCAGAGGCGTGCAACTCATGAACCACAACATAAAGGGTTTGAGACACTGTTCGACCCTAAACCAATGTAATATCTTGAAATACTTAAGCGTCTGGTTGAACTCAAATTAATTAACCTGAGAAAGATGCCACCTCCTCCTAAGAGACTCCCTACAAATAATGATGCTGGTGCTTGTTGTGAACTATATTCTTATGATGTAGGTCATGATGTAGAGGATTGTATATCACTGAAGCTCAAAGTTTGAGACTTCCTTAATGCAGGAGTATTTGTGTTAAATCCAGACGGTTCTGACATACAAGTCAATCCTTTTGCATCAAAGAAGATGGTGAATTCCTCTCGTTCTCGAGGATGTACTTCACGTCCTAAGACATATAATCCACAATCTACACTCCTAAAGATTCCTCTCCGGAAGCCAGTGTCTATTTAGAGTCATAAGAATCAGATGCTCGGTCATAACAAGTACCACCCCTATGCTTTTCCAAGTCAACAGGAATCAAGGATGCCACCAAGGAAGTTTGATCTAGTTCCTATAACTTACAGTTAACTACTTCATCATCTGCTTAATCTCCAATTGGTCGAGTTAAAGGAGCTTGGTTCTCCTCCATCACCTATTCCTGAAGAATGTAATGTGAATGTTAAGTGTGAATATCACTCTGGGGCACCTAGCCATTCAACTTAAGACTGTAAGCCATTCAAAGACAAGGTCCAAGTCCTGCTCGATTCAAATGCAATTTTGTTTACACCAGAGAAGGATAAAAATCATGAACTCAAGTGAGCATTAATACTGTAGAACGTCTTCAGAATCAACAAGTCCAGACGAAGTCAAATATCCTCTACAATGACAATCATTTGTTTCTTTGTTGCATTTTCATTTGTACTCTTGCTTGTATTGTTTAAACATTGCTTGCATGTATAAACTTGTTTATTTTTTAATGTTGATTTTAATAAAATAAGTATGTTTTTCTTAAAGTGATCCATTTTTTTTCACTCGTCTATTCGTTATCACTCACAAAATGATTTTCTTGAATATTGATACAACCTTTACCAAGTCTTTTTCTTAGGCAAAGATTGGAGGGAGGATGACAATAATTACATAAACATCTATGGTTTGCGTTCTTTTGAGTAAGACCTTATTTACAATGTATAGGCTTTGTTTCAAATCCCAGAACATTGGAGATATAAGGGAGTGAAACCCTCATTAACCCCTTTGAGCCTTAAAGTAGGATTTTCTTTTCTGTTCAGAAAAAACCCTCATTTTTTAACCCAGCGGCAGGGTAGTGTTCAACTAATCTAATTGAGTGTTCAAATTTCATCAGAAGTGCGAAATATATAAATCAAAACCACGATGGTTATTCTTCACATCAGAAGGTCGAGAAAAATTAAAAGATGACAAAACCACGATCGTTATCCCTCACCGACCAAGGAATGAGGCAGTCACAATATTTATAAAAAAGTCAAAAGACTCATGGTCACGCGATTTTAAAAAAAAAAAGAGAATAAATGAAAAATAAAAGAAATAAAGCCCGCTAAGTCGAAAACATGAAAACAAGTGACTTAGGAAAAAATTAGGGCATCCCGCTGGACTTCAAAATCAAAATTCAAAAGAATTTGTCCAGACAAAAGTTAGGGAAAGCGAAAAAGAAAAAATGGAAAGCCTGAAAGGTGAGAAAGAACAAAGTCGTGTGATCGAACACCAAAAACAAAGGAGAGTGACTTCCATGTCCAAAAAAACCTCGTTGGTTCCTAAAATGTTTCAAACTCCTCTTGAGAGATGAGTGCTCGTATCTAATTAGTTGAACTTAGGACTGGAGAACATCATGGAGAATGGGTGGGTACCAAATAATTTTGAGCGTTAAAATCCTTTTTTCTAAAACCGTGAACCAGGCCACATTTCAACCCTTAAAATTCCTAACTGAAGCACGAGTTAATTCGAAAGCATGCTATAACGAGATAATGTTTATCTGACTCCCAAAGCGCATACTGAATATTTGTGTTGGTATCATATGCTTGTCTTATCATTCTTAAAAATAAAGAAAGTTTTCAGTGTTGCACTCTAAATGTGATTCGTTCACAAGAAGTCGCAATGTCATTTTCCATATCAAAACTTCAAGACTTACACAAGTGTTGCATTTGAATTATCATTCTCATAATAAACATTCTTCTGCATGTGAAACAACTTCTTGACATTAAGGTAGTTTACATAAATGATCATTAGTGAAGAGTTGAATCTTGTCAAAGAAGAGAGGCTTAAATACTTTATTAAAACAAAAGTTAGTTATCTAAAGATAAGTAATATGATATCCAGGGGCATGTTTCCCAGAGATTCCGTTAAGCAAAAGCAGTTTGATGCTTTGCAGTCTGAGTACCCTAAGGGGCATATTTTTCAATGACCCCGATGGATATGAACAATGTGATGCTTTATAATCAGATTACCCTTAAAGGGGATGAAGTTTGCATATTCATCCAATCTGGGGTAGACTTTCTAGTGACTCTGTTGAGTAAAAGAATACCAGTTTGAGAAACGACCGAAAGATGATTGCATGGAAGTTTTTTATTACCCAGAAGTCTCTATTGAGCTTTGGTGTATCGCTTTCAGTTGGTCCTAAGGGATAGATTGCTTCAAGTATCTGGTTGAGTATGAATCAATTCAATTTGATAAGTACGGTTATGTACTAGCTTAATTTCCAGACATAAGTCAATCACTATAAGGGTATGTTGTCATCCAAGACTCCGTGAACTTCTCATTCCTCCGTGAGCATGAAGTGAGGAAATGGTTTGCCAAGACTCCATTGAACAGGGGCAGGTATTTCAATGGTAGTACTCCGTTGAGTAGAAGTAAAAGTATCCAAATTAATTACTCTAAGAGGCAGAAGCTTGTGAATAATCCATTAAGTAAGAGTTCAACCAACCTGGGGAAATCAAGTCGAGATTAGATCTCTCAAAGTTTAGTCGATATGGGCAGTTATGTCGATCGATCTCTCAATGTTCCACCAATCTGTGGTAGTTATGGCAAGATTCAGAGAATCTCTCAAAGTGTCGAGTAACCAGGGGTCTTTTACCCAAGCATGGTTGAAACCATCTCTGACTAGTGGTTAGCCAGAGATAATGTTCCAAGTTCATAATACATGGGTAGGTTATCTTGATGGTACATATCTCAGGAAGCCCTCTCGAGGCAAGTTTCTGCAAAGGCCCTACATACCGAGGTAAGGCATTATGTAGGGACATTCCTCCATTTCAGAGATGATCAATTTAAGTCCAGTCGAAGGCTAAACAAATTATGAGTGTGAAGAGAATGTCGGGAAGTCAGGATTGTTACCATCAACACAGATCTCAGGAAGTCCTCTTGAGGCGAATCTTTTCAAAAATCAATCAATCTGAAGAAGTTACATCGAGATTCAACAAATATCTCCATGGACCAAATGGGTAAGAGAACTATTAAGAGCTTAAGCTACACTAGGGTAGATTATCTTAAGTCAATACGGTACCATGCTTCTACAAAGACCCTCTTAAGTGAAGTTGTCATACTATACCTAAGGCGTGTTTGGTGATCAGTTTCGCATGAACTATCGTTCACTCACGATTATGAGTAAAGTCCACCAATACTAGAACCATATCTTTCAACATGATTGAAGTATCCCAGCTCAGGTCATTTCCCTATCAGCACTGAAGTTTCTATTTCTCCCAACTAATTCTCCTCAAGTAGAAAGGGTGACTGATAATGGAAGTACTTACTTCTCCCCAAAATCTCTAAATAGAAGATCCTTCGTTAGAAAGTTATGATTGAAAGATAGAATCTCTATTACCCAAAAGACGTGGGTACTATGATGCATTCATGAAGATAATCTCTATTCCCCAGCATATGTTGGTACCAAGCCGTACCCGTTTTTAGAATCTCATTTCCCCGGCAGACGTGGGTACTAAGTTGCATTCATTGGGAGAACGTCCACTCCTAAAAACAAATCTTCTTTCACTAGCTAAGATTTCAGGTTGAAAGTTCCTCTTATTCCCCGGCGAAGTTACTGCATGAAGATTTCTCATTCAAACATTCTCTTTGTTCCCCAACTGAAGCCTGGTTTGAAATTTCTTGTACTGAGACTTTGTTCTCCTTCGCCAGTCGAGTCAGGTTGAGATTGTTTTTGTTCTCCCAACAGAGCCATGAGAGGGTCATCTCACCCTCCTGAAGAGACTACTTTCAGAGATCTCTTGCCCGAGATTTCTCATTTCCTCCAATAGAGTTGCTCAAAATTTCTCCTTTCCATAGTGGAGTTGCTTCTCTGATACCGTTTGCCTAGGATCCCAGCAAACTTACAGTATATGAGATCTTTTACTCTGGATTTCATATCCCCGAAAGAGTGACCCTCTTGAGGTCTTTTATTCAGAATTTCGTACTTCCCCAACGGAGCCAGAAAATTCTCATGCAAGGATCCCCCCTTCTCCCTAGTAGATCTTGATTATGTTTTTTGAAAAATGAACCACATCCCCAGTGGAGTACACTATGTTGGTTCCAGTGTGTAGATCTGACAAAGCTGATTTTACCGAAGATCATTGGTAAATCCCCAGCTGATCTTGTATGCCCAAATTATCTTATATTCAGCAAGATTTTTGTTCTTAAAACTCTTTTATCTCCAGCACGGGTCCTCATGTCCCTAGCAGTATAAATTATTATCACCCCCAGCGAGAGGATGACTATTCTCCAGTAGTGTAAGTTATCATCCCCAATGAGAGGTCGATAAATTACTTTCAACTAGGCAGAGGCAAGTTTTGATTCCCAACAAGCTTATCATCTATTGGTGTCTCTTCAACAACACCCAATCTCCAACAACATATCATCTCAAAAATTCTAGTTTTGGCTCGATCTTCTCCAACAGAGCTTGCAATTTATTTTTTAATTCCGTTCAGAGTTTGTAGCACGTATTCACTGGTTACTCAGTTTTTTACTCCCAACATAGTTTCAGCTTCTCAAGGGTTCCCCTCTAGTGGTCCCTTATATTTACTTTAGCAAAATCATGCATCACCATTATAATACGGTGGGAGAACTGACTTTTGCGTTTTATCGCAAATGTGCAGATAGTTAGAGTCGCCACCGACTTTTCTTTTATCCAATAAGGAAAGGATGAAAAGAACAGGAAAGACCTTGAAGATTTTGAGTTCGGGGGGTAAGATATGAAAAGGGAAGGTGTTAGCACCCTTTTCATCCATAGTTATCTACAGGCTCGTAATCACTAGCTCACTTTTAAAAATTTCCTTTTTTGTGTAAGTGTTTTGAAAATATTTTGAAAAGCAAAAGTACAAATGTCTTTGTAATAGTTCTTGTACCAGTCCTCAAGAACGCATACAAAGTGTTTTAGAAAATATTTTTGAAAGTGATGTGTGAAAATATTTTTTTAGAAAATGTTGTGAGCAAGCGATTAACAGTTTTACCCACTTAAGGTCGTTCTTGTTATTTTTATCCTCCTTTAGAGATAGTGCTATCCGTACCATTAGTTGGTAGGTATCCCCATCTATTGGATGTGAAGGGACAATCGAGGGTCATCGTATGGTCATCGAACACAATTTATAAGGATACTTTAACAATTTTATCGAAGGGACTAGATCATTTGTTTGTAGGCAACATCGAAGGATCATCGAGGGACTATAATATTTTATTCGAAGGGACTTTGCTAAAGTATCCCTATTTTCGAGGGACATGACCATGTTTCCGAAAGGCAACGAAGACAGATTACCCTTGAGGTGAAAAATGTGCAAAGTGTTACTTTCAGTTATTTAGTCTTGAATTAGGGCTTTCTATCGATTGATTTTAGTCTTGCCATACAAACCCTAGTTACTAGCAGATGCATAAAAGAATAAGAGCATAATGTAAAGTGCGAAATGTAAACTTAAAACTGTTACAAGGCTTCGGGGAGGTTACATAAGAATGAAAAATGCGAGAAATAAAACCCTAAAACTATTAAATACTCGGAGCAGTTACATAATAGAAAAAATTCGGGAAAAGTAAATCTAAATTATTATATTAGAACGCGCCCTATACACTTGATCTAGGAGTGTAAATAAATGAGAAAAGAAAATAGAATAAAAACAAAGGAAGAAGCTTGATTAAATAAAACCTAAAATTCTAATTAATTAAAAGAAGGTTAATTACTTAATTTAAAAAAGGTTGATTAAAACCTAAATAATTAGGGTCTTAAAGACGGTTTGTTTTAGGTTAATGAAAATAAATTAGGTTAGCCAATAAAATAGGATTAGGGGAAGAACAATCAAGGAAAAACAAGGTTAGAAACCAAAAATAAGAAAAATGTCAGGGGTGGGTGTTGAACGCATACCCTAAAGCCTCTGCCTTGCACCGTTTGTCACTGAGCCATGCATTGGTTGGTGTATGGACTTAGCACTACACAAAATATAATAAACCTGTGAAAATTGAAAAATATAAAACAAAGTTGCAAAAGGCAGGGATCAAACTCATGCCCTTAGAGACTAATGCCTTAACATGTGCGCGCCTAGAAAATAAGCACGTGTCAGTGACCAAAGGGACCCTACCCCTATAATTTGACCCTTCTGAGTTCAATGGTGGCCTTGGCTTTCACTAATTCTCTCTGTATAAAGAAATACGAAGAAAACAATGTAAATTGGTGTAACAATGGCGATCCATTATCCTGTCGTTATGGGATTCAAGCGACGGGTTAAACTTGCATAGTTCTACCTCATAAGAACATTGTATTGTTAGTATGAAGCAAAGCACGATATAAATCAGATTACGAATTTACAAAAAATATGGCAATCAAAGATGCACGAGATTCTTGCTTCATGCACTTTTGATCACCAAGAACGATCCATACTTACTCTATGAGACTTCTGGAATTGATTGAGACAACAAGCTTTCTTTGAGAAAGGCTAAAAATAGGTTTTTAAGTTTTACCTAGTTTGATAAATTTTCTGAGATTTGGAAAGTATTTTTCTTGCAAGATTTCGTTGTCCTCTCTTGTCTGAAGATGAAGTGTATATATATGAGAAGATTAGGTCAAGAAAAATTGGCTTGGACCTCTTTGTAAAACACTTTGATTTTGTTTGAAAAATAGATAAAAATCTTGCAAAACATGAATATTTGTTTCACAAAATAATTCCAAACGGTTTTTGTATGATCTTGGGGCCCCTAATAAAAATCAAATCTTAAGCCTCTTATGCTTTAATACATTATTTGATATTTATTTGATTTAATTTTAAATTTAAATGAATAAAATCAAAATAAATAAAATAAAAAATTAAAAGGGTGTATGAATACATTTAGAGGTCCATTATGAGGTCAAGAACAAGTTTGGATTCTAAAAGATAAGTCCATTAGCCCAAAAATTAAAGTTTCATCAATTTGGGTTTCATGCATTTTCTCAAAATTTCCCAACTTGCACCAATTATAACTCTCTCAATTTTTATCATATTAAGGTGATCTTTGACTTTTTGGAAAGCTCAATATGTCCCCTACAATATCTATGTCCATCATGTTTTCATTTGAATACCTTATCCTGATGAAAATTGCTTTGACAAAAAGTGTCTTTTTGTTGACTTTTAAGATGACCTATAATGTCTTGGCTCATATCTATCAAATGAAGCATTTTTGGGCCTTGAGCTTAGAGATTCAAAGTTGTAGAATATTTAATTTCCATCAAAATGATATTTGGTTGAGAATTTTCTAATGAAACATGTGAAAGTTATGCTTGGTCAAAGTTCAGTTGACTTCTCCTAAAGAAAACCCTAATTTAGCAACTTTTGACTTTTGATGAATCTTGAGTTTTCTTGATGAGTTATGATAAACCCTTGATAAAATGATGAATGTAACTTCAAAGTATTGATGTTGACCAAAAATCATGATGTTTTACTGTATGTTGACCACAGTTGATTTTTTATCCAATATAGTTGATTTTCAATCATCTAAGCAATTGATTGAGCAAATTTGTACTGCAAGGCTTGAAATTTGACACGAGGATACCTTGATACATATGTGAAACCATGAAGTCCACTTGAGGCATTAGAAGTCGAATTTCCTCTGAGAAAACCAAACCCTAATTATAGGCCACTACTTAAGAGGAGGATCATCTGATCATTCTTGAGTAGTCTTGAATACTTGATACCTTTAGGAGCATGAGAATTTATTTTGAAAATGAGAGGGAAAATTTTGGAGTACAACGGGTGCCCCTGTTCAGTCTTCTTAAACCTGAAGAGTTAGATTGGCATACTCACCATTCGGGATCTAAAGGTGGAAGAGGATTGAACACCCAAGTGCCAAGAAATTTGCACTCGCATGTGCATGAAGTAACGCTTGTTGGTTAGTTGTATTTCTTGAATGGGCTTAAAGATGCTATTTATAGAAGTGATAGATTGTCGTTGAAGATATCCAAAGTAACCGTTGATAGGAGTATCAAAAGAATGCTTTTTAGGATTCCATTTCCGAAGGGGAAATGATTTTCAGAATGAAGTGCTGAAGGAGATGCTTCTCAGAATAACTTCTGAAGCAGATGTTTTCAGTGTGAAGTTCTGAAGGGGAAATGCATTTCAGAACTCCTTTGAAGGAAATGCTCACTAGAACTCGGTCTCTGGAGGAAATGCTTTTCAAGGTTCCATCTCTAAATGGGACATACTTTTCAGAATGAAGCGGTGAAGGAGAATGCTTTTCAGAATAAATTTATGAAGGAGATGCTTTTCAAAATGAAGTATTGGACGGGAAATGAATTTTAGAACTCCTCTGAAGGAAATGCTCGCCAGAACTCGATCTCTAGTGGAAATCCTTTTCAGGGTTCCATCTCTGAAGGGGACATGCTTTTCAGAATGAAGCACTGAAGGAGAATGATTTTCGGAATAAACTTCTGAAGGAAATGCTTTTCAGAATGAAGTACTGAAGGGAAAATGCGTTTCATAACTCCTCTGAAAGAAATGCTCGCCAGAACTTGGTCTCTGGGGGGAATTCTTTTCAGGGTTCCATATCTGAAGGGGACATGTGTTGTACCCTAAAAATTTCCCTCTCTTTTCTCAAGACTTTTCTCACAAATATTTTCGATAGCCCAAGCTTGCATAAGTGTTGACTAGATCGAGCCATCTCCTCAACACTAATGCCTCAAATTAGGGTTTGGATTTGCACAAGGTAATTTTAATTTTAATACCTAAATTGACTTTAATGGATTATTATGGACCTTCAAGAATGCTCATGTCAAGTTTCAAGTCTTGCGGCTCAAAATTGCTCAGTCTATTGGCTAGATGACCTAAAATCAACTATATTGGATAAAAAGTCAAATGTGGTCAACCTATAGTCAAACTTCAAGATTTTTGACCAATATCAACATTTTGAAGTCATATGTATCATTTGATCAAGTTTGGATCACAATTTCACAAGAAAAATGTTCAAGTCTTCAAAAGGGCAAAATGGTCAAATTTAGGGTTTTGACTGAGAATGACCAATCTTTAACTTTTGACCTGGTACATGACTTATTGGTTTGAAACATGATCTCAAGGATTCAAATATATCATCTTGACCTAATTTCATGGCTCAATTCATCTCTCAAGATCAATGGATTGATGGTTGAAATTTGGTCAACTGATGAAAAAGTCAACTGTACACCAAAAAGGTCAAACTTTGACCTTTTGATCAAATTTGAGTTTCAAAGATCAAATTTCATTAATACATTCAAAAATATGAAACTTGATCCTCAAGAAATCAATAAAGTCAAAATTCATCTTAAAAAGCAAACTTTTCAAGACTTAGAATTTTTCTAAGTGTTTTTATACATGATTATTTCATAACTTCATGCCAATGTTTCCTCAAGATGTAAGATGATTCAAAGAAAACTTCCAACATGAAAGTTGTAGATCTAAATGATATCTAAAACTTTGTAGTACATGACAAGTTCTATAAATCATTGGATTTTGAGTTATGAATCCATGAAGTTGTGCACTTTTTGTAAAATACTTAGTGAAATTTTGACTTAGTTTAGGCAGTTTTTTACCTAACTTCTTGGCCAATTTTCACCAATATCCAAGAGGATTTTATCAAAATGGGAAACATAAAAGTTTTATAGGATGTTCCAATATTATAAAAATGTCCAAGAACTCAATGAGATCATTTTTGAGCTAAGAGAATCGAAGGCAAGAAGTTGGACATTCATTCTTGAATTGTAGGTCATTTTTGTGATGAACAAGAACCCAAATCTCATAGCCATGCTGCATAATTTTGCTTTTCATGCTTCTAACTTGTGTTTCACTCCTTAATTACTGGTTTACATTATTGATAGAGCTATGATCCAAGCATTTACGCCAATATCCAAGTTGCATTTCCATTTATGGCACAAAGTTACCATTCCATTATTGTAAAGTTGCTCTAATCACAAAGTCAACTTGTATGGAGCTTTACACTTGTTCCTTCTGCACAAGCTTCCTCTACAAAGTCAGATAATCATATTTAAAGTTTGTAACCACTCTAGATAGCTTTCTACCTTGCCTTGAAACCATACTTGTCAAGCTTGCTTCAAAAACAAGTCAAAATCCCATAACTTGTGATCTTGTGATTCTGATCATTCCAAGTCTCTAAACCATTTCTTATAAATTAATACACTCTTATGCCACTTAAGACATAATTTTGCAAGTCTGAAAACTGTCTCAAACTCCCACAAACTCAGAATTACTCTCAAACCTCACTTTTGTTCCATTTCTGATTTTTGATAGCCATATCACAAATCACTCGTGCATTTTCCATTCTAAGTTTTCAAACATCATATATAATACATATAGACACCATCCCAACACCTGTTACACAAGTGTAACTTCATTTTCACAATCTTCTATTTTCAAAATCAGCTCTTTGCACACCGACTTCTACGGAACATTTCAGCCAGTGTCAACTCAAGCTAAGAATTGCATTTGCTTCCTAGAGGTTCAAGGAAGCTAACCATATCATTAAAACACTTTGAAAGCTACTCAAACTCAAAACACGATCTCCATCTGTAAGGTGAGTTTTCTGAACTTCTATTTCTTCATACAAGCATCATTTGATTCTGATTTGTGAAGATAAAAGATATCATAGCCTTGAAACTAACCATGTCATTAGAGTTCATTTATATTGCTTGAGTAGTGAGAATTTTGAAGATGAACTTTCTGAAAAATTAGGTCAGAATTTGGTACCATTAGAAATCCATGTTCATCTTTGAGTGTTAGTTTAAGTTATTTACATTTCTGAAATCGTGATGAAATTTCTAACAAGTTTAATGTTCATACTATTGAGAATGGATGGGAAATGAATAAGTTGCAGAGGATTTGGCTGGCACGAGGAAGAAGATAGAGTTAGCCTCATGAACTTGTTTTATCTTAAGTTTATTGATTATTGTTCCTATATCGGATGTACAGGCCACCCTGGTGGCAGCAAGCGCGCGCGTAAGTTATTGTTATAGGAGGTCCTGTTGTTGTACCCCAAAATTTGCCCTTCCATATTTCTCAATACATTTCAAGTAAGGTCTTCAAATTGCTCAAGGAAGTCCAAGGGTTGACCATACAAGCTCTCTCCTAAGGCAGTGTACCTTAAATTAGGGTTTCATGTTGCATCAAGATATTTGAGTCCAAGGGATCCCAAATGATCACCATTTTCCTAATGTGTTCTCAATATCATCCATGTCAAGTTTCAAGCCTTGCAGAGGAAGTTTGCTCAGTCAATTGCTCAAAGGCCTGAAAATCGACTATGTTAGGGAAAAAGTCAACTGTGGCCCACATACAGTCAAACTTCAAGATTTTTGGTCAACATCCTCATTTTGAAGTATTATTCATCATTTGATCAAGGTTTGATCATGATTCATCAAGGATTCCTCACAATTCATCAAAACCCAAAAGTTGCTAAATTAGGGTTTTGTAGCAAAAGTCAACTCAACTTTGACCAAGCATAACTTTCTCATACTTTATGATAAATGACCCATCCAAATCTCATTTTTAAT
Organism: Vicia faba; assembly: GCA_948472305.1. Classification (NCBI taxonomy): domain Eukaryota; kingdom Viridiplantae; phylum Streptophyta; class Magnoliopsida; order Fabales; family Fabaceae; genus Vicia; species Vicia faba. The sequence goes on along the minus strand of OX451736.1, from coordinate 160,651,614 downwards.
AGGATGCAATGCCCTACAATTCATCTTCATCTCCCAAGTCCAAAATATGCACTCACATGATGTTATGAATTTGGACATTATAGGTCATTTTAAAAAGTCAACAAAAACACCTTTTTTCTCAAAACTTAATACATGCACCTGGAAGTCTAAATTAATATGATACCAAAAGGGTTGCTTAAAGGACATCTTGATCTTTCTAAAAAGTCCCGGAACACCTTCAAAGAGCCAAAATTGAGGAAGTTATGCATTGGTGAAGTTGACCTTTTTTGCAAAATTGCCAAAAGTCAAAAGTGCCTCAAATTGCAATTTTTGCTAAATGGGCCTAACTTTTTGCACTTGTTTTGAGTTGATAGCATGGTCCACGAGCCCTAGCTCTTTCCACTTGCTTTTATTTTATTTTTACCATTTATTTTGATTTTTTATTTCAATTAAATCAATTTAAATCAAAATAAATCATGAAAATATCCAAACCATTTAAGTCTTGATATTTGATGCATGTTTCAGGTTCCTTATACAGCTAGCAACAAAATCAAATCGTGCAAGGCTTATATGTGCATGAAAAGATTGGTTTTGTCCTATTTTGGAAAGGTTTTCATGAAGATCAAATCAAGATCACAAATCATAATTGGCAAAGATTGAAATCACAATTGCAACCCTAATTTAATCAGTGGTATATAGTGTACAATTGCAGCCAAAAACAACAAGGTTTTGAGGCGTGAAAAGACATAACCAAACTTGAAAAAATTCAAAGAAAGTGATAATCTGATTTTGCACTTCCATGTGTTTTCAAGGTTCCCAAGCCATCTCATTCGCTTCCTGGACATGCAAGGAAGCTGTACCAATCAAGAACAAGTATTTTCCAGCGCTAGAACTCACTGTAAGTGATCCACGGCCATGGATTTTTCTTGAAATCGAATCATATGATTTTGGCACTTATAGCATGAATTACCTACATATTCTTATTCCTTAAAGCATTTGCAAGTTGTTCATAACAATTAATTGCATTTTTTCTAACTCTATAGAGATTTGCCATTATTAGGGTTTTGTGTCTCGTTTTAGGATCTTTGTATACAGGTGAAATTGGTCCACAAGAAGGGCACATGATGCTCAGCAAGCCAAGGCGATTTTATCTATAGCATTAGAATCCATTTATCGTGCCTGTATTTGATTTTGAAATGTGCAGGGGTTATAGCTACGGACATTTGTTCGTAGGTAAAGGTCATTGAACCTTTTAGCAACGGAGAGAGGACAGCGACGATGGCGTGGCACCATCCCATTAGTCCATTTGAAAATTCGCGCACAGGAATTTAACAAAGTTGTGTTTTTTTATATTATTTATTTGTTCCTTTGTATACAACAAACGTGCGTAGCTCAGCTAGCATTGATGCAGGTGAAAAGGCCATAGGCCCTGGGTTCGAATCCCAGGTCCCCCATATTCTTCAATAATATTTTTCCTTGCGTAATCATGTGCTTGTACAGGCCAAGACCCCACCATGTGCCATCAGCTTGCAGCCACTAGATCTGAAGCAGATTTAATCCAAAGGTCATCATGTGATGGTCCATCATGCATCCCTAGTCAAAGTGCAGCGCTGGATCCAGGAAATCAAACGTGTGTCAAATGGTTTGGGCCCAAAATTTGCTTTTGAAACACCCCAATATTGCTGTTTCACAGGCCCATTTTCTTTTTCTTTTCTTTTATATTTTCTTAATTAATTCATTTAATTAGTTTTACTCACACAAAATTATTTCTTTTTTTTTTTAATCAAAAAATCATCAAAAAATAATTTGTCATCCAATTAGATTTAGTTTATTTTTTATCAAAAAAATTAATTTAATTAGTTTACTTAATTAATTAGGTAAATTTAATTCCTTTTGTAAATAAATTAAAAAATAATTAGAAAATTAGGGTTTTAGTTTAATTTAATTCCTATTTTCTTTTTCTTAAAATCAAAAAATACAAAAATAGATCAAATGTAAATTATTTTCTTTAATTTAATCTAATTAGTAATTAGGTTTTGGTATATTTAATTTAAAACTTTTTTTCTTAAATAATAAAAAAACAACCAAAAAAATGTTTTTTTTGTAATTAGGTTTGACGGGGTCAAAACCCTATCTTTTCTCGTTCTTAATTCCTCGGGCACGTTTATTTATTTTTTACAATATTGATGTAATTGCTCACAGGATGTAATAGATTAATTAGGACTTTCTCCGTTTATTTATCATTTTTGCGTGTTTTTTGGCTATGTAATTAATACCCGAAGCCTTATAATAGCGTAGCTTTACTTTCTGCATTTTAATTTCTGCAAAATATTAACTGTTAGATGTATGATATTAGGGTTGTATGACAAGACTGTATGTAAACTTTAAAACCGTTAGCAAACCCTAAATGTGCAAAGATAATAACTTGAAATTGAATCACTCGCACATGCGCACTCCTAGGGTATACTCTCACTTTGGTTGCCTTCGGTAAACGGTCATTAAGTATAGGATATTTTGGTGGTCACTCTCTTGTCTAAACAAAGATCAAAGTCCCGTTCGGGAAGGTTGCCTCGGAATTGTTGCCTCGAATATTGATCTTAAGACATTAGGGTTATTACCAAGACGTCCTAACATTGCTTTAGTGATCATACGTCCCTTTCGAATTGACCCTTAAAACTCCAATGATGGTGCTACCTACTCACTAATAGTAGGATAGTGTTGTCTAAAGGAAACGAACATAGAATAATTCATTTTTCGAGTAGGTAGATGCTAGTAGGTACTTGCTCAATACAAAAAAAATTTTCCACACTTACACTCTTTTCAAACAATGTTTTCAAAAACACTTCGTAACACTCTTAAAGACAGAAGCAAGGGTTAAATCGAAGTCAAACAAAAACTTTTTTAAAATCAAACACACACAAGCAATTTTGAAAATAATGAGCAAGTACCTAAGAGCCCGTGGAAAACCACAGATAGAAAGGGTGTTAATACCTTCCCTTTCTATAATCTACCCCCCGTACTCAAAATCTCGAAAAAGGAATTTTTCTGTGCTTTTTTACTTTCCATTTGGATAAAATAAAAGTCGGTGGCGACTCTTGCTTACCGAGAAATTTTGCAAACACAAACGCAAAACGCAAACCCGCATTCCTAAAACAGTTCGGTTCTGCCACCGTATCACAGAACTGGCGACTTTGTTGGGGACTTAATAAGTGGGGTATACCTTAGGATTAGTTCATCATATTTGCTTCTATTGTTTGATTTGATTGCTTTACTTTTGAGGGCTTTATATTGGAGTTACTATAGATCCTAACCCGAATCTGGGGAACACCTTTTAGGTAAGTAGCAATAAATTGTGAGGGAACTGTACAGCGTAGATCGATACGGTTAAAGCAGTAGCTACGTTGATGTGGAACATTGGTTAGTACCGGTATCCCTTGTGGAGAAACAAGGAGAATACAAGGCTGCTATATGGGTCGTTAAGCATCAACTGACCTTAAAACCTATAATTGACCAACTTGGCCATAGGAAGTAGTGAGATAGCTGGCCTCGGTATAGAGATGAGAACTAGTTGATACTCGATACTACACTCATTGAGACCATACTCTCGAGATAGTTCCGGCCGCAAGAAAAGATTGTGTGAGCTGAAACCATGTCCGATGGAGGATGGTCAGTGATATTGAGAACCTCTAGAACCCGATTACTATTATTAGGACAGGTTGAAACCAAAAAACTTCAAGATGGTAGTGCCTAGACCCCATGCAAGCTTGAAACTTAAGGGCTCTTGTGTGACTTGTATGCCTTTACCATGCTTGTTACTTGCTATACCTGTTGTTTGTTTTTATCATGACATCATGCATCATAACATAGCATGCATACTTCATTACACTAGCCATTTCAAAGACCGAGCGGATTTATCTTTGTTCTGTTTTGCAGATTATGGCTTCCGTACGCAGAAACACCATTCGAGTTAACTTCGTGCAAATACCTGCTCAACTCAGAGAGAGTCTCAAAAGTTCTTAATACTTCTTCATTTGTTAGAAGACATGGTCATCTCCTTAGCCTGGTCACTTCAAAGTTGGATGAGCAGATGATGAGCGTGCTTTTCCAATTCTTTGATTCGGTGCATCATTGTTTCATCTTCCAGGATTATATGCTAGTTCCCACTTTAGAGGAGTTTTCTGACTTACTGGGCATATCCATCATCGAGCAGACAACCTTCATAGGTTTGGAAGAGGTTCCTAGACCCAATGAGATTGCTTCATCCTTACATCTAAAAAGGGATGATGCAGTATCCAACTGGGAGACACGGAGCGGGGTTAAAGGTTTCTTGGCTAAGTTTCTGATGGATCAAGCTCAACAATTCTGGGATAACTTGGATTTTCAGGCTTTTGAAGACATCTTGTCTCTCCTCATCTACGTCTTGGTTCTTTTCTCTAATACAGATTCCTTCATAGATGTGAATGCGGTCAAGATCTTCTTGTCTCATAATCCTGTACCTACTCTTCTGGGTGATATCCTACATGCCCTTTATACTCATACTGTGCGAAGAAGGGGGACCCTCATGTGTTGCATGCCGCTGCTGGCAAGGTGGTTTATTTCGCACCTCCCTAAGTATGTATTGAAGAATGAGGAAGGGTTAGGTTGGGCTTACAGGATAATGTCCCTTGCCCATACAGACATTCTTTGGAGTTCTAAGGATATGGAAAGAGTAGCTGTCATTGATCGATGTGGGAAATACTCTAATGTCCCATTGCTTGGAATTAGAGGGGGAATAACCTACAGTCCTTACTTGGCTCTACGACAGTTTGGTCGCGCTCGGAGAGACGGTCCTCATGAGCTACTTCTTACAGATATTGTCTTTGACTACAAGGGGGACGTGGATGAGCATCGTCGAAGATTTATACGGGCCTGGGGCATGGTGAACAGGCCTGACCCTCACGAGCTAGGACCGAAGACTTCTCTCCCTATGCAGCCTTATCTCCAGTGGGTTCGAGCCCGTGCTCAAAAGCTGGGAATGCCTTATGAAGGTGTTTTGCCAGTGGTTGTGGAGCATACTAATGAAGAAGGTGTTCCTTATACATTCCTTTATCCTTACATGCCTACTGATCTTGGGGCATTAAAGAGATCCTGGATTCAGCTGAAGGAAGAAAGGGATACCTACCGAGAGAAGTATCATGAGCAGGAAAGGAAGATCTTGAAGCTCACGAGGCAGCTTGAGAATGAAAGGACAATCAATGATTATGTCAGCACGAAGGGGAAACGACCATGAGATTTCTGACATCTTTTATTGTTTCTAGTTTAGATTTGCTTGTCAGTTTATTTCTTTTGTAACACCTTAAAAGGCATTGTTAAACATTTTACAAGTTTAATCTAATAAAGTTTTTTCATTTCTTGGTTTACAAATTTAAATCTCCCTAATTCTTTTAAATCATTTCATACGCATTCCATTACCATGCACCTCATTACAGGTACCATTACAAGTTTCTTATCTTCTTCACTGTTTATTTCAGCACAGAATGTCTTCTGAAATGCCTACCGATCAAGCCATCAAAGCTCTTCAAGCACAAAATGATCAATTACAAGAGATGTTCTTGAACTTGGATAAAGGACAACAGGATTTGAAGACTCTCATCCTGAAGGAGAAGAAGAAGAAGAAGAAGGTGGTTCTTCTGAATATGGGTCACAGGTTTGGGAATAGGTTGCGACAGGAAGCTGATATGTCTCATTCATCTAGAGTAGGAGAGAATCAAGAGGAAGGAAAGGGTCCTAGTACTGTGGTCTCTGATAATGACTGATTTTGATGATGAACAGTACCCTCCTGCTGAGGGTAGGTACAAACAACTTGAAGACCATCTGAGTGCTATGGAGATTCAGAAGGTCTCGGGTTTGGATTTTGGAGATCTGGGGCTAGCATCAGGAGTGATGATTCCTCACAAATTCAAAGCTCCTGTTGTTGCTAAGTACGATGGAGTATCCTGTCCAAAACTCCATCTTCGCTCATACGTCAGAAAAATTCAACCTTACACTGCTGATAGGAATCTGTGGGTACACTTCTTTCAAGATAGTATGTCAGGGACTCAACTTGAATGGTTTTATCAATTAGAAGGAGCTAATGTCCACAACTGGGAGGACCTTGTTGCTGCCTTCTACAAGCAGTACCAGTATAATGTCGACCTTGCTACCACTCGTACTCAGCTTCAGGGTATGTCTATGGGTGCAAACGAAGGCTTTAAGGACTATGCTTAGAAGTGGAGAGATCTGGCTGGAAGAGTCCAACCCCCTTTGTCTGATAGGGAGTTGGTTGATATGTTTCTTGGGACCTTGTCTGGTCCATTTTTTAATCATCTAATCAGCAGTTCATCATCCGGGTTTACTGAATTGATTATGATTGGGGACAGAGTAGAAGTTGGTATCAGAAGTGGTAAGATACAGAAGGGTGCTTCATCAAGTGCAGAAAAGAGGTCTTTCACTGGTAAGAAAGAAGCTAGTATGGTTTACAGTTCAAGGAGCCAAAACCAACCTGAACACCGTCAAGCAGTGAATGCGGTAGTAATATCAAGAACCATCGTTTCCCCATAACGCAACAATCAGAAAAGAATGGAGAGGCCGCAGAGATAGTACACTCGGCTTAATATGACTTTGTCTCAAATTCTACCGCAATTGTTAAAGACCAACCTGGTAACTCTAAAGGAAGCCCCGAAGAATCCCAACACCACATCTCCGCTGTATAATCCAAATTCCCAATGCGCCTATCACTCTGATAGCCCAGGTCATGATACAAATAATTGTTGGGCCTTGAAGAATAAGGTGCAATATTTGATCGAGGCTAAAGAGATTGAGTTTGACACTCTGGAAAATCCCAACGTCATAACTGCACCCATGCCCAAGCATGATCAGGGAGTGAATACAATTGAGGATGATGAAGAAGATTCAGATATCGACAGCTGGATCTACCCGACTACCAATGGTGGATTGAACAACTGGATGGCGAAGGACTTCGTGCCTGTTTCTTTTATTACATAGTAATTGACTTTTGTTTTGAGATTTGTAACAGACAGTTTGAAACTTTACAGCTCGGTGCCTTGCCTGAGGCACCTTGGATTTGTTTGTGAGGGCTTATTATTTGTCACTTTCATATATCATCAATAAAGCATTGGACGTTTTCTTGCATTACAAATTTTACGCTCCCTATTTTTTATTTGCTATCTCGCACTTTATCAAAACAGCTATTTGTCTTACACACACTCACATATCATAATACAGGTCCACATCCACTCTGGATCCCATTGATAACGACTCTGCTACTGCCAGTTATGACTTCGAAAATCCGATCAACCAAGCCAAGGACGAAGGTGAGGATGATTGTGAAGTACCTGGGGAACTTGATAGACTGTTACTACAGGAAGAGAGGGCCATACAACCACATGAAGAGCCAGTGGAATCAGTGAATTTGGGTACCGAGGAAGACAAGAAAGAGGTCAAGATAGGTGCGAATCTGGTTCCTAGTGTCAAGCAACGGTTGGTACAAATGTTACGTGACTATGTTGAGATCCTCGCTTGGTCTTATGAAGATATGTATTGTTTGGACACTGATATTGTGGTATACCGCTTGCCAACAAAAGAAGACTGTCCTCCGGTAAAGCAGAAGGTTCGCTGTATGCGCCCCGAGATGTCTGAGAAAATCAAAGCTGAGGTCATGAAACAGTTTGACACCGGATTTCTAGCTGTTACTTCTTACCTGCAGTGGGTTGCCAACGTGGTTCCAGTGCCGAAGAAGGATGGTAAGGTACATATGTGTGTAGACTATAGAGATCTGAACAGGACGAGCCCCAAAGATGATTTCCCACCGCGTCATATCGATGTTCTGGTCGACAACACCGCACAACATAAGGTCTTCTCCTTTATGGATGGTTTTTCTGGTTATAATCAGATTAAGATGGCTCCCGAAGACATGGAGAAGACAACCTTCGTTATGTAGTGGGACACTTTCTATTACAAGGTGATGCCTTTTGGGTTGAAGAATGCTGGGGCAACTTATCAGCGCATCATGGTCTCTTTGTTCCACGACATGATTCACCATGAGATTGAGGTTTATGTTGATGAAATGATTGCAAGGTCCAAAACTTAAGAAGAACACCTTGACCATCTTCAGAAGCTATTTGACAGGTTGAAGATGTACAAGCTGAGGTTAAACCCGAACAAATGCACTTTCGGGGTAAGGTCTGGTAAGCTGCTGGGTTTAGTCATTAGTGATAAAGGTATTCAAGTGGATCCTGCAAAGGTGAAGGCCATTCAGGAGATGCCAGCTCCCCGAACAGAAAAGGAAGTTAGAGGCTTTTTGGGATGTCTGAATTACATTGCCCAATTCATTTCGCACCTGACTGCTACTTGTGAACCAATATTCAAGCTGCTGAAGAAAGATCAAGTGGTAAAGTGGAATGATGAGTGTCAGGCCGCCTTCGAAAGGATCAAAGAATAACTCCAAGAGACACCTATTTTGATTCCTCCAGTTGAAGGAAGACCCTTGATCTTATACTTGACAGTACTGGATAATTCAATGGGGTGCGTGCTGGGGAAGCATGACGAGTCTTGCCGAAAAGAGAATGCTATTTACTACCTTAGCAAAAATTTATCGACTGCGAGACCCAATACTCGTTGCTCGAGAAAACTTGCTGCGCTTTGGCATGGGCTGCTCGCCGACTGAGATAGTATATGCTGACTCACACTACCCTATTGATATCAAATATGGATCCAATCAAGTATATCTTCGAAAATCCTGCCTTGTCCGGAAGAATAGCAAGATGGCAGATGATCTTAATTGAGTATGACATCCAATACACGACCCAAAAGGCAATCAAGGGGAGTGTACTGGCGGATCATTTGGCACATCAGGCCGTGGATGATTACCAATCCATGAACTTCGAGTTCCCGGATGAGAATATCATATTGGTGACCGACTGTGAAGAACCTGGACCGGATGAAGGACCTGAGGAAGGATCCCAATGGTCTTTGTTTTTTGACGGAGCTTCAAACGCATTGGGTAATGGAATTGGCACTGTGATTATATCTCCTGAAGGCTGTCATACTCCATTCACCGCCCGATTATGTTTTAATTACACCAACAATATGGAGGAGTATGAGGAATGCATCGTGGGCCTTCAAGCAACTATTGACCTAAGGATTAAGTTCTTGAGTGTATTCGTAGATTCCGCTCTAGTGATCAGTAAGATCAAAGGTGAGTGGGATACGAAACACCCAAATCTTATTCCTTATAAGGAGTATGTGCTGACGTTGCTTCCGCACTTCAAGGAGATAACCTTTGAACACTTCCCGAGAGAGGAGAATCAGTTAGCGGACGCGCTAGCTACCATGTCTTCTATGTTCAAAGTCAGGTGAGACAATGAAGCTCCCTGAATTACCATCGAGAGGTTGGATGAACCCGCACATTGTTGTGACATTGAGACTGAGGAGCTAGCAGATAAACCCTGGTTTCACGAGGTAGAGAGGTATCTTGAGGCTCAGGAATACCCCGAGGGTGCATCTGTTAATGATAAGAAGTTTCTGAGGAGTTTCGCTGCGAAGTTCTTCATTAGAAATGGTATCCTTTACAAGCGTAACCATGATTCAACTTTACTGGGATGTGTAGACAAGAACGAGGAAGAAAGGATTATGGCAGAGTTACATGAAGGTACTTTAGGAACTCATTCCAGTGGGCATACCATGGAAAAGAAAATCCTACGGGCAGGATATTATTGGTCTACTATGGAAGCCGATTGTTATCAGCACTCTCGGACCTGTCATAAGTGCCAAGTCTATGCTGATAAGGTGCATATACCTCCAGTTCCTCTGAATGTTTTGACAGCTCCTTGGCCCTTTGCAGTGTGGGGCATCTATATGATTAGTGAGATCAGACCTACTGCATCTAAGGGACATCATTTCATTCTGGTAGCAATTGACTATTTCATGAAGTGGGTTGAGGCAGCTTCCTTTGCTACGGTAACCAAGAATGTTGTGGCGCGGTTTATCCGACACAATCTGATCTGTCGATATGGTGTACCAGAGAGGATCATTACAGACAATGGTATAAATCTCAACAATACGATTATCATCGAGCTCTACAAGCAGTTTAAGATACAACATCACAACTCTTCTCCTTACCGACCGAAGATGAATGGGGATGTTGAAGAGGCTAATAAGAATATCAAGAAGATTGTGCAGAAGATGATGGTGACCTATAAAGATTGGCACGAGATGTTGCCATTTTCTCTTCATGGGTACCGTACCTCAGCGCAGACATCAACAAGGGCAACACCCTACTCTCTGGTGTATGGCATGGAGGCAGTCTTACCCATTGAAGTTCAGATACCCTCTCTTCAGATTATGAAGGATGCAGGTTTGAGCGAAGATGACTGGATCCAAAACCGGCTTGATCAGCTGAATCTAATTGACGAGAAGAGGCTTACTGCTATTTGTCATGGTCAGATGTATCAAAAGTTGATGATCAAGGCATTTAACAAGAAAGTTAGATGACAAGAGTATCAAGTCGGGGATCTGGTGATCAAACGCATCATACTTCCACAAGGTGATCCCAGGGGCAAATGTACCCCTATGTACGAAGGGCCATTTGTGGTTAAGAACATTTTCTCGGGAGGAGCTATGATTCTAACCACCATGGATGGTGACGACCTTCCTCACCCTGTCAATGTTGACATAGTGAAAAAATACTACGCATAATCAAAGACCCGCTAGGTTAACTGTCCTAGGAAAAAACAAGGGCTTCCCGACGAACTAAAAGGGTTCGAGCAAAAATAAGGGATGAAAATGAAAAATTTGTACACCCGGCAAGTCGAAAACCTGAAAAGGCGGCTTGGGAAAAAAGGGTATCTCGGTGGACTGAAAACCCGAAAGGGCGGTCCAGGAAAAAATTATGGATTAAAGCGTAAATGCTATGTCTCATTGGATCATCTCGCAACCAGACTTCGGTATCAACTATCAAGCTCGGACGACACCGATCAATCTGATCTACCTTCAACCAAGTAGCAAAGTGATGAGACGCTCAAATAAATAAGGGAAATAGTAGAGTTGGAAACCAGTGGGATTATTCACATAGCTGTTTTTCTTTGTTTTTCACAAATTGTATAAATTATATCTTTCAGCGGCGTTCTCTTACTAGGACGTCAGCCTCTTGTACAAAACGCCTATTTTCAGGCCAACTTCAAAATCAATACAATTCATTTTCACAAAGAAATTTCAAATTGTTTTTCTTTTTTCTGTTTTGTTTTGCAATAACGTCCAATGGTTCATTTTTGATATATGCATTTGAAAATAATTGCTGCTCATAAATATTTACATGCGAAACAAAAGACGATTACTCGTAATGTCAGGAACAGGGGCAAACAGAAATGTCCAAACCTTATAGTTTCTCTATTCACCAGGTATAGGGATAGACCTAGCTGAAGAATATGACTAAAAATGCATACACTCCCCGCAGAGTAGGAAGTATCATAATACAATATTATTGATTCTCCCCAAGTAGAGTTTATCTATCACCAGCACTAGAAGATTATCCCCAGTGGAGTTTATTTCTTCCACAAGCAGAAACTTTATCTCTGACAGAGTTCATCATCGCCAGCAATGGTAATTCATCCCCAACTGAGGGTTTTTCTCCAAATCAGTGGATCTTCTGACAGAGTATCTCTTCCCCACATAGTCATTTTCTCGCCAGTTTATTCTTCAGCAGAATTATTCTCCAGCAGGATTATTCTCCCAATCATCTTCGGTCGTTATCCCCAGCGAGCGAAACTCTTTATATTCTCCAGCAGCAATCCGGGATTTGTTTTCCCCGGCTAAAGAATATCACAAAAACATCACATTTCCATGCATCACGGCACATGTATATGCATCATACAACACAAGCTCATTTATTTTGAGAACATCATTACTCAATACATGTCATGCATCATGGCATTATATACGACTAATTCTTTACATTTCAGGAAAAGATACAATCAAATTCTCACAAAGTTCAAGCTATGAAGCCCGGGTACGATCAGATAGTATCTTGATTCCTCCATCATATTGTGAAGCCCGGAGAACGACCGGATAACAGTATCAGAATACCGCAAAGCCTGGATTACAACCAGATAGTTGTATCTCTTAAAAGCAAGCTATGAAGCCCGGATTCGACCAGATAATAGTTTAATCCCCAGAAAGTTACTGTGAAGCCTGGATTACGACCAGATAGTAGTACGAGACGCCGTGAAACCTGGATTTGACCAGATAGTGGCATATCATAAACACAAGCCGTGAAGCCCAGATTCGATTGGATAACAACTCAACAAGTTATTGTGAAGCATGGATTACGACCAGATAGCAATGCAAGTTTCTGTGAAGCCTGGATTACGACCAGATAGCAGCCAAGAATACTACGAAGCCTGGAGTCGACCAGATAGTGGTATATCTTTAATGCAAGTTATGAAGCCCGGGTTTGACCGAATAGTATCTTGACTTCTCCGAACACCATGAAGCCTGGATTCGACTAGATAATGGTATGAAACATCGTGAAGCCTATATTACGACTAGATAGAGGTACAAGACTCTGCGAAGCTTGGATTTTCACCAAATAGAAATTTTACCTGGACAATTACTAAGAAGCCCGGAGTCGACCAGATATTAGTGTGCCCTAAATTCAAGTTGAAGCCCGAATCCGACCGGATAACAACTTAATGCCTTCTGAAGCCTGGATTTCGACCAGATAAGAAGTGAGGTATTGTGAAGCCTGGATTCGACCGGATAGAAGTACAAGACACCATGAAGCCTGGATTCGACCAGATAATGGTATGAAACATCATGAAGCATGGATTACGACCAGATAGCGGTACAAGACATTGTGAAGCTCGGATTTCGACCAAATAGCAGTTTACCTGGACAAATACTAAGAAGCCCGGAGTCGACCGGATATTAGTGTGCCCTAAATTCAAGTTGAAGCCCGGAGGCGACCGAATAACAACTTAATTCCTTCTGAAGCCTGGATTACGACAAGATAAGAATTGAGAAATTGCAAAGCCTGGATTACGACCGGATAGCAAGTTTAATATCATATCCCCAGTAAGTCACTGTAAAGCCTGGATTACGACCATATAGCAGTCAATCTTATCACTATGAAGCCTGGATCACGACCATATAATAGTTCATTTTCACCTCCTCGACTAAGAGACGATTCCCCAGTAGAATAAAGGACGACTGAAGCTCCTAAAATTCTATTTCTCCCAAGACAGAGATCAACATTCCCTAGCATAGTCTTCCTCAACAAAAGGTATACAAGCTCTCGCTAAGGAATCTCTTATGCGATCGAAACTCCTTCAGATGGCATCTTTAAGCCCATCTTCCATCATCAATCTCCAAATGGCATCTATAAGCCCATTCCCGTCATCATAAGACAAATACCACTTCATGCTAGTGCAAATTTCTGGGCACTCTAGTGTTCAATCGTCTTCAACCCTCAGATCACGAAAGGCAGATAAGCCAATCTACATCCTCAGTTTTAAAAGATTGAACATGGGCAGCTGTTGTACCCAAAAATTTACCCTCCCATATTTCTCAATACATTTCAAGTAAGGTCTTCAAATTGCTCAAGGAAGTCCAAGGGTTGACCAGACAAGCTCTCTCCTAAGGCAGTCTACCTCAAATTAGGGTTTCAAGTTGCATCAAGATATTTGATTCCAAGGGATCCCAAATGCCCACCATTGTCCTAATTTGTTCTCAAGATCATCCATGTCAAGTTTCAAGCCTTGCAGAGGAAGTTTGCTCAGTCAATTGCTTAAAGGCCTGAAAATCGATTGTGTTAGGGCAAAAGTCAACTGTGGCCCAAATACAGTCAAACTTCAAGATTTTTGGTCAACATCCTTATTTTGAAGTATTATTCATGATTTTATCAAGGGTTGATCATGATTCATCAAGGATTCCTCACAATTCATCAAAACCCAAAAGTTGCTAAATTAGGGTTTTGTAGGAAAAGTCAACTCAACTTTGACAAAGCATAACTTTCTCATACTTTATGAGAAATAACCCATACAAATCTCATTTTGAAGAGGATGAAATTCCCTACAATTCATCTTCATATCCCAAGTTCAAAATATGAACTCACAAGAAGTTATGAATTTGGACATTATAGGTCATTTTGAAAAGTCAACAAAAACACCTTTTTTGTCAAAACTTCATACATGAACATGGAATATTCAATTTAGATGAGACCAAAAGGGTTGCTTATAGGAATTCTTGAGATTTCTAAAAAGTTCAAGAACAACTTCAAAGAGTTAAAATTGAGGAAGTTATGCATTGGTGAAGTTGACCTTTGTTGCAAAATTGCCAAAAGTCAAAAGTGCCTCAAATTGCAATTTTTGCTAAATGGGCCTAACTTTTTGCACTTGTTTCGAGTTGGTAGCATGGTCCATGAGACCTAGATCTTTCCACTTGATTTTATTTTATTTTTACCATTTATTTTGATTTTTTATTTCAATTAAATCAATTTAAATCAAAATAAATCATGAAAATATCCAAACCATTTAAGTCTTGAGATTTGGTGCATGTTTCAGGTTCCTTATACAGCTAGCAACAAAATAAAATCGTGAAAGGCCTATATGTACATGAAAAGATTGGTTTTGGCCTATTTTGGAAAGGTTTTCATGAAGATCAAATCAAGATCACAAATCATAATTGGCAAAGATTGAGATCACAATTGCAACACTAATTCAATCAGTGGTATATAGTGTACAATTGATCCCAAAACAAACAAGGTTTTGAGGCGTGAAAAGGCAGAACCAAACTTGAAAAAATTCAAAGAAAGTGATAATCTGATTTTGCCCTTGCAGGCGTTTTCAAGGTTCCCAAGCCATCTCATTCGCTTCTTGGACATACAAGGAAGTTGTACCAATCAAGAACAAGCATTTTCCAGCGCTAGAACTCAATGTAAGTGATCCACGACCATGGCTTTTTCTTGAAATCGAATCACATGATTTTGGCACTTATAGCATGAATTACCTACATATTCTTGTTCCTTGAAGCATTTGCAAGCTGTTCATAACAATTAATTGCATTTTTTCTAACTCTATAGAGATTTGCCATTATTAGGGTTTTGTGTCTCGTTTTAGGATCTTTGTATACAAGTGAAATTAGTCCACAAGAAGGGAACCATGATGCTCAGCAAGCCAAGACGATTTGATCTATAGCATTAGAATCCATTTATCGTGCCTGTATTTGATTTTGAAATATGCAGGGGTTATAGCTACGGACATTTGTCTGTAGGTAAAGGTCACTGAACCTTTTAGCAACGGAGAGAGGATAGGGATGATGGCGTGGCACCATCCAATTAGTCCATTTGAAAATTCGCACGCAGGAATTTAACAAAGTTGTGCTTTTTTTATATTATTTATTTGTTCCTTTGTATACAACAAACATGCGTAGCTCAGTTGTCATTGATGCAGGTGAAAAGGCCATAGGGCCTGGGTTCGAATCCCAGGTCCCCCATATTCTTCAATAATTATTTGCCTTGCGTAATCATGTGCTTGTACAGGCCAAGACCCCACCATGTGCCATCAGCTTGCAGCCACTAGATCTAAAGTAGATTTAATCCAAACGTCATCATGTGATGGTCCATCATGCATCCCTAGTCAAAGTGCAGCGCTGGATCCAGGAAGTCAAACGTGGGTCAAATGGTTTGGGCCCATAATTTTCTTTTTACACACCCCAAAATTGTTGTTTCACAGGCCCATTTTCTTTTTCTTTTCTTTTATATTTTCTTAATTAATTCATTTAATTATTTTTACTCACACAAAATTATTTCTTTTTTTTTTTATCAAAAAATCATCAAAAAATAATTTGTCATCCAATTAGATTTAGTTTATTTTTTATCAAAAAAATTAATTTAATTAGTTTACTTAATTTATTAGGTAACTTTAATTCCTTTTGTAAATAAATTAAAAACAATTAGAAAATTAGGGTTTTAGTTTAATTTAATTCCTATTTTCTTTTTCTTAAAATCACAAAAATACAAAAATAGATCAAATGTAAATTATTTTCTTTAATTTAATCTAATTAGTAATTAGGTTTTTGTATATTTAATTTAAAATTTTTTTTCTTAAATAATCAAAAAACAACCAAAAAATGATTTTTTTTTTGTAATTAGGTTAGACGGGGTCAAAACCCTAACTTTTCTCGTACTTAATTCCTCGCGCGCGTTTATTTATTTTTTACAATATTGATGTAATTGCTCACAGGATGTAATAGATTAATTAGGACTTTCTCCGTTTATTTATCTTTTTAGCAGGTTTTTTGGCTATGTAATTAATACCCGAAGCCTTGTAATAGCGTAGCTTTACTTTCTGCATTTTAATTTCCGCAAAATATTAACTGTTAGTTGTATGATATTAGGGTTGCATGACAATACTGTATGTAAACTTTAAAACGGTTAGCAAACCCTAAATGTGCAAAGATAATAACTTGAAATTGAATCACTCGCACATGCGCACTCCTAGGGTATACTCTCACTTCGGTTGCCTTCGGTAAACGATCATTAAGTATAGGATATTTTGGTGGTCACTCTCTTGTCTAAACCAAGATCAAAGTCTCGTTCGGAAAGGTTGCCTCGGAATTTTTGCCTCGAATATTGATCTTAAGACATTAGGGTTATCACCAAGACGTCCTAACGTTGCTTTAGTGATCATACGTCCCTTTCGAATTGACCCTTAAAACTACAACGATGGTGCTACCTACCCACTAATAGTAGGATAGTGCTGTCTAAAGGAAACGAACATAGAACAATTCTTTTTTCGAGTAGGTAGATTCTAGTAAGTACTTGCTCAATACAAACAAATTTTTCCACACTTACACTCTTTTCAAACAAAGTTTTCAAAAACACTTCGTAACACTCTTGAAGACAGAAGCAAGGGTTAAATCGAAGTAAAAAAAAAACTTTTTTTCAAATCAAACACACACAAGCAATTTTGAAAATGATGAGCAAGTACCTAAGAGCCCGTGGAAAACCACGGATAGAAAGGGTGTTAATATCTTCCCTTTCTATAATCTACTCCCCGTACTCAAAATCTCGAAAAAGGAATTTTTCTGTGCTTTTTTCCTTTCTAGTTGGATAAAATAAAAGTCGGTGGTAACTCTTGCTTAGCGCGGCATTTTGCGAATACAAACGCAAAATGCAAACCAGCATTCCTAAAACAGTTCCGGTTCTGCCACCGTATCACACCTGTGTTCGAGCCCCAGCTAGACCTTTTGCATTTTTCCATTTTTTACCTGTTTCTGTTTTTGTTTGAACCAGCACGTTGGGATTCTTAACTATGGGCCATCATATTTTTCTTCCCCTCACCCCCTGATTGCTTCACATTACCAAGCTCATTTCCGTTTTTATTCTGATTACACAAAAAATACATTTGGGCCTAAACCAAACAAAAATTAGTTTAACTTACAAACATTCTTTCCACTTTCTAACCCCCATTGACTTTAATTTTATTTTTTTTCTTTTCTTTATTATTTTTATTATTATTATTATTATTATTATTATTATTATCATTATTATTTTTATTAATCAAAAATACCAAAAATATATTATATTTATTATTTAGATATTTTAAGTTTATTTTTATTTCTTTTAAACAAAAGACCAAAAACAGTTTATTAATGAACTTAATTTCTTTTTTTCTAATTAAATCAATTTAGGCTTAGATTTATTTTAATTTTCTTTGTATATTAATTAACTTATAATTTATGATTTTTAATTAATCTCTTTTTATAAACTTTAACTAGGTTAAAACTTTTTCATATAAAACCCTAAAAACTTGTTTTTCTTAATTAATTTAATTTCTTTTATTAAATCAATTTAGGTTAGTTTTATTTGAATTAATTATTTATTTCCTTTTTATTTAGCTTAATTAGAATTAAAACCTTTCAAAAAATCAAACAAAAACAATTTCTTTTTCCTTGTATATTACCTTACATGTTTGTACATTATTTGGTCATATTTAATATGGTTGTAATAGTAATTAGGTTTATTTCTTTTTTTCCCCATTTGTAAATTTGTACCCCCATCCCCAAATTATGTAATAGCGTAGAATTTTACATTTTCGAAATTTATCGCTTTCAATATAAATGCTACTAATTAGGGTTTGTATGGTAAAACATAAAATCAACAAGTATAAAACCCTAATTCAAAGACAAAGAGCATGAAAACAAACACTTTGCACACTTGCACCTCTATGGTTGACCTCACTTGTTGCCTAAGATAAACATAGTCATGTTACACAAACGTGGGATACTTTAGCAAAAACAATAAAAAACAAGATCATAGTCCCTCGATGACCCTTCAATGTTGCCTTCATAAAATGATCTTAGACCCTTACAACAAATTGCTAAGGTATCCTACAATGTTGCTTTCTATGACTATACAATGACCTACACCTGTCCCTTCACATCCAATGATAGGGCTTCTTATCAATCAATAGTAAGATAGCAATATCTAAATGGGGAGGAAAATAACTAAGATTTTTTTAGTAGGTAGAACATTCATAGTTGCTTGCTCATAACCATTTTTAAAACATATTTCAAACACACTAACACTTTCATATGAAATATTTTCAAAAGTCAACACTTTGTATGCATTCTTATAGAGACGCGAAGCATTAAAAATTTCACCTAAACGAAGGCACTTTTAAAAAATACTTTCAAAAACAATCACAAACCCATTTCAAATAAATAATTTGAAAGTGAGCTAGCAACTAAGAGCCCGTAGATAACTACAGATGAAAAGGGTGCTAACACCTTACCATTTCATAACCTACCCCTCGAACTCAAGAAAATTATCAAAAGTCCTTTCCTGTTCTTTTCACCCTTTCCATTATTGGAGAAAAGAAAAGTCAGTGGTGACTCTTGCTATCCTTAAAAATCACAATCAAACGCAAAACACCCAAGTCAGTTCTCTCACTGTATTACAACATGCTTTTCAGAATGAAGCGCTGAAGGAGATGTTTTTCAGAATAAACTTCTGAAGGAGATGCTTTTCAGAATGAAGTACTGAAAGGGAAATGTGTTTCAGAACTCCTCTGAAGGAAATCACTTGGTCATGTAGATATTCGCTCCATCTTTTTTCAGGAATTGATCTGTAACCTGTCTGTAAATTATTGCTAATATCTTTCTGTTTTGCGAACTTAACCTAAAAAGACAAAGTTAGTATTGAGAAATGTCATGATGTATGTAATGCATTGCGTAATGATGCTCTCAAAACAAATGAGAATGTTATATGTGTTTCGTATGCATATGTTATGATTTTTTTTGTAAATGATGCATGGATGCAATGGGTTATTGGTGCGTATTGGTAGCTTTGTATAATAATGCCTGACGGGGGAAAACAAATCCCTGTTTGTTACTGGGGATGAAGATGGTAGTTCTTACTTGACTTTACTGGGAATTTCTGCTTTCGTATTGAGGATATTCCGCTGGGGATCTTCGAATTCTGCTTGGGGATAGACGTATTCAAGGAGAGTCGATCATTCATTGTTCTTTTGAGGATTTGATTATTACTGGAGATGAAAGAGATGGAATTCCTTGATATGCTGCTTGACCCGGTTTTAGATATAAGTATTGATTCTTCCGGGGAGTGCTACGTTAAATGTCATTTGGTCAGAGAAGAGAATCTTGTTGAGGAATTTTTAAAACGTTGGAGAAATAAACTTCGTTGAGGGAAATAAACCCTATCGACTGCAGTGACTTCAATGGGGAAATAATCTCTGATGGGGATTAACTTGTGGGGCAAGATCTAAGGAAATTTCTCTGTGGGAATTTATGTTAAGCTTCAAATGTTTATCCCAACTCCTGGAGTCTTTTGTAAATGCTAATCATGTTTTCATGCATATATTTGTAAATGGAAATCATATTCAAATGCATATGTTCAATCAATATAATCATTGGACGTTGCAAACAAAACAGAGAAAGTAAAAATAGCTTTTGAATTTGATTTGGAAAATTTGTCTATAAATAGACAGTTTTATACAAAGAGACACAAGTCCTAGTAAGAGTAAATTGTCGTAAAAGAAAAAGGTGTACAAAGAGAAACAAAGAAAAACAGCTATGTGGAAATGATCCCATCGAGTTTCAACTCTGCTATTGCCCATATGTCTTCAAGCATCTCATCCCTCGATGTCGAAAGAAATTGACTGAATTGATCTGTACCATTTAAAATTGACATTGTTAATCATGTTGGCTGTAAGTAGATAGGTGATCAAATGGGAAATAGTTGTACGCTCTAATCCCTAAGTTTTTCCTGGACCGCCCTTTCGGGTTTTCAATCCACCAGGATATCCTTTTTTGCCCAAGCCGCCTTTTTAGGTTTTTGACTTGCTGGATGAACATTATATATATATATATATATATATATATATATATATATATATATATATATATATATATATATATATATATATATATATATATATATATATATATATATATATATATATATATATATATCCCTAATATTTGCTCGAACCCTTTTGGTTCACTGGGATGCCCTTATTTTTTCCTAGGCCAGTCGACCTAACAGATCTCTTTTATGCGTAGTATCTTTTAACTATGTCCGTGTTCACAGGGTGTGAAAGATCTTCACTGTGATACGGTGGCCGGAACCGGGACTAGTTTTTTAGGAATGTTGGTTTACGTTTTGCATTTGTGTTCGCAAAATGTCGCGGTAAGCAAGAGTCGCCACCGACTTTTATTTTATCCAACAAGGAAAGGAAAAAAGCACAGAAAAATTCCTTTTTCGAGATATTTCTGAGTACGGGGGTAGATTATAGAAAGGGAAGGTATTAGCACCCTTTCTATCCGTAGTTATCTACGGGCTCTTTGGTACTTGCTCATTATTTTCAAAATTGCTACTCTGTGTTTGTGGGCTTTGAAAAGCTTTTGTTTTGACTTTGATTTAACTCTTGCTTCTGTCTTCAAGAGTGTAATGAAGTGTTTTTGAAAGCTTTGTTTGAGAAGGAGTGTAAGTGTGAAAAAGTTTGTTTTGTTTGAGCAAGTACTTAAGAGCTAATCTACCTACTTGAAAAAAGAATTGTTCTATGTTCGTTTCCTTTAGACAGCGTTATCCTACTATTAGTGAGTAGGTAGCACCATCGTTGGAGTTTTGAGGGTCAATTCGAAAGGGACGTACGGTCACTAAAGCAATGTTAGGACGTCTTAGTAGTAACCCTAATGTCTTAGATCAATTTATCCGAGGCAACAATATCTGAGACAACCTTTCCGAGGCAACTTTGATCTTTGGACAAAAGGACGACCACTAAAGCATCCTATACTCAATAACCGTTTACCGAAGGCAACCAAGTGGGAGTGTACCCTAGGAGTGCGCATGTGCGAGTGATTCAATTTCAGATTATATATCTTTGCACATTTCGGGTTTGCTAACTGTTTTAAAGTTTTACATACATTCTTGTCATGCATCCTAATATCATACATCTAACAGTGTAATATTTTGCGGAATTTAAAGTGCGAAAATTAAACTACGCTATTACAAGGCTTAGGGTATTTACATATCCAAAAACAAACCCTTAAATAATAAAGCGGTAAATGGAAATAAAAGTCCTAATTTAAACTATTACAACATGTAGGCAGTTACATCAATTTGGTAAATAATAAAACGCGCGCGATGAAATTAAGATCGGGAAGAAATTAGGGTTTTGACCCTTCTAACCTAATTAAAGGAAAAATTGTTTTTTGTTGTTTTTATAAAAGGATTAGGTTTTAAAATTAAATATACAAATTAATTTGCCAATTAAATTAATTCATGAAAATAAATAAATGACCTATTTTTTTATGTTTTTGTTATTTTTAGGAAATATGAAAATATAATTAAGTTAGAAACAAAACCCTAATTATTCTAATTGATTTTAAATTATTTTCAAAAAAGAAATTAAAGTTTACCTAAAATTAAAATCTAATTAAATTAATTAATTTTTGATAAAAAATAAAATCTAAACCTAATTTGATGAAGAATATTTTTATGATTTTTTTGATAAAAAGAAAATAATTAATTATGTTAGTAAATAAAACAAATAAATAAATTAAATTAAATATAAAAAGAAAAGGGATAAGAAACTTGGGCCTGCAATCAGTAGTTTGAGGGGGTGCAAAAATCATATTATGGGCCCAAAAGATGGTGACCCACGTTGACCTCCATAATCTCCTGCCTTGCCTTGTCCAGCGCCTTTGGTGGATCCTCGCCTAATGGCCATCAGATCTAGTCTCCTGACACTTGGCTGGCTGGATTGAGAGGATGTATGATGCTCCTTGGCTTTGTATGCACATTGAATCACTAAAAGACAAAATATATGAAATATTTTGGGGACCCGGGATTCAAACCCAGGTCCTGAAGCGTTTTGCACATACTCCACTACCACTGCGCAATTTGTTTCTGTTTGTATATACAATAAATAATAATGATAATATATGAAAAGAAAAAAACGCTAAGTCGAAAACGCGCGAAATTCAAACACGCGAATGGTTGTCCGCCACGTCTTCATCTTCTCCAAGGATCCGTTGGTAAAAGTTGAACACTTTTACCTACGAACATATGTCCGTAGCTACAGGCCTGCACATTCCCAAAATCAATTATAGGCAAGATAAATCAATACTAAAGCCATGAATAACTTCATTTGGTCCTGCTGAGTACAGTGGTGGCCCTTTCATGGCCCAATTTTTCCTGTAAACGAAGATCCCAATTTGAAGCAAGAAACCCTAATAATGGTGAAATCCAATATAGGTCATGAAAACACAATTGGATATTACAGAAAGCTTGAAAATTTGATGGTGAACAATAATATATAATTATTTCATGCTACAAGTACAAGAATGATGCAATTTGAATTCAAGAAGGAAGCAATATCGTGACTGGCTTACAACGCGTTTTGGTTCTGTAAAGGCCTTGTTCTTGATTGCTTTTGCTTGCCTACACTCCCAGGAATCAATTGGGATAACTAGAAGGCCTTGAGGATGCCTGGAAGTATAAATTTGATCCAACACTTTTGTTGTGATTTTTCAAGTTTTGTTCTTCTTCACACGCCTCTCCCTAGCCTCTCTTTTGGTCTGCACGCCTTCTTTATGTATTGAGGAGTGAATTAGGGTTGCCAATGTATGCTCAATCTTCCTCCATGATTACATTTGATTTTGATTTGATACACTTGAATATCTTTCCAAAAATATTCCAAATCCAATCTTTTTGTGCATTCCATGCCTTTACACGAATTTGATCTCATGCTAGCTGGAATTTAAGACCTGAAACATGTAAAAAATCTTGAGTTTTCAATATTTTGGATTTTCTATGATTTGTTTTGATTTAAATTGATTTAATTCAAATCAAAATCAAAATAAATAATAAAAACAAGATAATTACAAGTGGAAAGGGATAGGGCTCATGGACCATGTTTCCAACTTAAAACAAGTGAAAAAGATTGGGCCCATTTGGCAAAAATTGAAGTTTTGGGCATAATTGACATTTGACAACTTTGCAAAAAATGTCAACTTCACCAATGCATAACTTCCTCAATTTTTTACTTTTTGAAGGTGTTCTTTGACTTTTTAGAAAGCTTAAGATGTCCTCTAAGCAAACATTTTGGTATCATCTCAATTTGGTATTCCATGTTCATGTATAAAGCTTTGACAAAAAAGGTGTTTTTGTTGACTTTTCAAAATGTCCTATAATGTCCAAATTCATAACTTCTTGTGAGTGCATATTTTGAACTTGGGAGCTGAAGTTGGGTTGTAGATCATTGCATCATCTTCAAAATGAGCTTTGGATGGGTCATTTCGCATAAAGTATGAGAAAGTTATGCTTGGTCAAAGTTGAGTTGACTTTTCCTACAAAACCCTAACTTAGCAACTTTTGGTTCTTGATGAATTGTGAGCAATCATTGATAAATCATGATCAACCCTTGATCAAATGATGAAATATACTTCACAATGAGGATGTTGGCCAAAATTTTTGAAGTTTGACTGTATGTGGGCCACAGTTGACTTTTGCCCTAGCACAGTCGATTTTCTGGCCTTTGAGCAATTGACTGAGCAAACTTTCTCTGTAGGGCTTGAAACTTGACATGGATGATCTTGACAAAATATTAGGACAATGGTGAGAATTTGGGATCCCTTGGACTCAAGTATCTTGATGCAACATGAAACCCTAATTTGAGGTAGACTGCCTTAGGAGAGAGCTTGTCTGGTCAACCCTTGGACTACCTTGAGCAACTTGAGAATCTTTCTTTAAATGTTTTGAGAAATATGGGAGGGAAAACTTTGGGGTACAACAACTGCCCCTGTTCAATCTTCTTAAACCTGAGGATTTAGATTGGCTTGTCTCCCTTTCTTGATCTGAGGGTGGAAGATGATTGAACACTAGAGTGTCCAGAAATTTGCACTCGCATGAAGTGGTACTCGTCTTGTGATGTCGGGAATGGGCTTACAGATGCCATTTGGAAATTGACGATGGGAGATGGGCTTAAAGATGCCATCCGAAGGAGTGTCGATCGCATAAGATATTCCTTAGTGAGAGCTTGTATACCTGTTGTTGAGGAAGATTCCGCTGGGGAATGCTGATCTTTGTCTTGAGAGAAATAGAATTTCAGGAACTTCGGTCGTCTGTTATTATACTGGTGAATCGTCTCTACTTCTTGAGAAAATTTGAATTTTAGGAGCTTTGGTCGTCCGTTATTCTACTAAGGAATCATCTATGTTGAAGAGGTGAGAGTGAACTACTATCTGGTCGTAATACATGCTTCATAGTGATAAGATCGACTATTATCTGGTCGTAATCCAGGATTTATAGTGACTTACTGGGGAGATGAGATTATACTTGCTATCCGGTCGTAATCCAGGCTTCGCAATTTCTTGATTCTTATCTGGTCGTAATCCAGGCTTCAGAATGAATTCAAATGTTATCCGGTTGCATCCGGGCTTCAACTTGAATTTAGGGCACACTAATATCCGGTCGATTCCGGGCTTCTTAGTAATTGTCCAAGTAAACTGCTATTTGTTCAAAATCTAAGCTTCACAGTGTCTTGTACCGCTATCTGGTCGTAATCCAGGCTTCACGATGTTTCATACCATTATCTGGTCAAATCCAGGCTTCATGGTGTCATGTACTGCTATCTGGTCGTAATCTAGGCTTCACAATACTTTTCTTCTTATCTGGTTGAAATCCAGGCTTCAGAAGGAATCAAGTGGTTATTTGGTCGCATTCGGGCTTCCCTTTGACTGTTGGGCCTACTAATATCCGGTTGAATCCGAGCTTCATAGTATAGGCCGAGTAAACTGCTATTTGGTCGAAATCCAAGCTTCACAGTGTCCCTCACTGTTATCTGGTCGTAACCCAGGCTTCAGGGTCTTTTACCGCTATCTGGTTGTAATCAAGGCTTCGCAACGTCTCATACCATTATCTGGTCAGAATCCAGGCTTCATGGTGTTTGGAGGAATCAAGATACTATCCAGTCGAATATGGGCTTCATAACTTGTATTAAAGATATACCATTATCTGGTCGTAATCCAGGCTTCGTAGTATTCTTGGTTTCTATCTGGTCGTAATCCAGGCTTCACAACGTCTTCTACCATTATCTGGTCGTAATCCAGGCTTCATGGTCTTGTATTGCTATCTGGTCATAATCCAGGCTTCACAATAAATTGCTGAGCTGTTATCCGGTCGTAATCTGGGCTTCACGGCTTATGTTTATAATATACCACTATCCGATCGAATCCAGGCTTCATAGTGCTTGCTGAGCTGCTCTCCGTTTGTAATCCGGACTTCACAGCTTGTGTTTATGATATACCACTATTCGGTCGAATCCAGGCTTCATAGTGCTTGCTGAGATGCTATCCGGTCGTAATCCGGGCTTCACGACTCGTTGGGGATTAAACTATTATTCGGTCAAATCCGGGCTTCCTAGCTTGCTTTTAAGAGATACCACTATCTGGTCGTAATCTAGGCTTCGTGGTAGTCTGATACTGTTATTCGGCCATTCTCTGGGCTTCACAATATGTTGTAGAAATTAAGATACTATCCGGTCGTACCTGGGCTTCATAGCTTGAGTTTTGTGAGAATTTGATTGTATCTTTCCTGAAAAGTAAAGGTTAGTTGTATGTTATGCATGATATGTATCAGGAAATGATGTTCTCAAAATAAATGATATTTCGTTATGTGATGCGTATATGCATGTCATGATGTATGGATGCGCAATGTTTTTATGATGTTCTCTAACTGGGGAAAATAAATCCTGGATTACTGCTGGAGAATATGAAGAGTTTCGCTCGCTGGGGATAATGACCGAAGACGATCTGAGAATAACTTGGCGGGAGAATAACTCTGTTGGAGAATAAACTGGTGAGAGCATGACTCTTTGGGGAAGAAATGCTTTGCTTAGGATTTATTGATCTTCGAGAAATACCCTTGGCTGTGGATGAATTACCGCTACTGGCGATGATAAACTCTGTTGGGGATAAAATTTCCTGTTTGTGAAAGAAATGAACTCCGCTGGGGATATTCTTTTAGTGGAGACTTCACTGGGGATAATCTTCTAGACTCCACTGGGGATGGTCCTCCAGACTCCACTGGGGAGAATTAACACCACTGTCTTTTTCTTACTCTCCGGGGAATGAATGTACTTTAGTCATATTCTTCAGCTAGATCTATCCCTGTACTTGGTGAATTGAGCAACTATAAGGCTTGGACATTTCTTGTTTGCCCCTGTTTCTGATATCACGAGTAATCGTCTTTTATTTCACATGTAAATATTTATGAGCATCAATTACTGTCAAATGCATATATCAAAAATGAACATTGGACGTTCTTGTAAAACAAAACAGAAAAAGGAAAAACAATTTGAAATTTCTGCAAAAATGAATTGTATTGACTTTGAAGCTTGGCCTGTAAATAGGCGTTTTGTACAAGAGGCTGACGTCCTAGTAAGAGAACGCCGCCGAATGGTAGAATTTATACAATTTGTGAAAAACAAAGAAAAACAGCTACGTGAACAATCCCACTGGGTTCCAACTCTGCTATTGCCTTTATATCTTCGAGCGTCTCATCACTTTGCTACTTGGTTGAAGGTAGATCAGATTGATTGGCGCCGTCCGATCTTGATAGTCGATACCGAAATCTGGTTGCAAGATGATCCAATGAGACATAGTGTTATGCTTTAATCTTTAATTTTTTCCTGGACCGCCCTTTCAGGTTTTCAGTCCACCGGGATACCCTTTTTTGCCCAAGCCTCCTTTTCAAGTTTTCAACTTGCCGGGTGTACAGTTTTTCATTTTCATCCCTTATTTTTGCCCGAACCCTTTTGGTTCGCCTGGAAGCCCTTATTTTTTCCTAGGCCAGTCGACCTAGCGGGTCTTTGATTATGCGTAGTATTTTTTCAATATGTCTGCATTGACGGGGTGAGAAAGATCATCACCATCCATGGTGGTTAGAATCATAGCTCCTCCTGAGAAAATGCTC
This sequence comes from Vicia faba, assembly GCA_948472305.1. Classification (NCBI taxonomy): domain Eukaryota; kingdom Viridiplantae; phylum Streptophyta; class Magnoliopsida; order Fabales; family Fabaceae; genus Vicia; species Vicia faba. The sequence goes on along the minus strand of OX451736.1, from coordinate 160,624,103 downwards.
TTAACCACAAATGGCCCTTCGTACGTAGGGGTCCATTTTCCCCTGGGATCACCTTGCAACAGTATGATGGGCTTGATTATTAGATCTCCAACTTGATACTCTTGTCGTCTGACTTTCTTGTTAAATGCCTTGATAATTCGCTTTTGATACGTTTGACCATGCCAAATAGCAGTAAGTCTCTTTTCGTCGATTAAGTTCAGCTGATCAAGTCGGGTCTGAATCCAATCTTCTTTGCTCAGACCTGCATCTTTCCTAATCCGAAGAGAGGGTATCTAAACTTCAATGGGCAAGATTGCTTCCATACCATATACCAAGGAGTAGGGTGTTGCCCCCGTTTACGTCCGTACTGAGGTACGGTACCCATGAAGAGCGAATGGTAACATCTCATGCAAGTCTTTGTATGTCACCGTCATCTTCTGCACAATCTTCTTGATGTTCTTATTAGCGGCTTCAACAACCCCATTCATCTTCGGCCGATAGGGAGAAGAGTTGTGATGTTGTATATTGAACTGCTTGCAGAGCTCGGTGATCATTGTATTGTTGAGATTTGTACCATTGTCCGTAATGATCCTCTCGGGTACACCATATCGATAGATCAAATTGTGCTGGATAAATCGTGCCACGAAATTCTTGGTTACTGTGGCAAAAGAAGTTGCCTCAACCCATTTTGTAAAGTAATCAATAGCCACCAGAATGAAATGATGCCCGTTGGATGCAGTAGGTATGATCTCGCCGATCATGTCGATGCCCCACATCGCAAAAGGCCAAGGTTCCGTCAAGACATTCAGAGGAACGAGAGGTATATGCACCTTATCAGCATAGACTTGGCACTTATGACAGGTCCGAGAATGCTGATAACAATCGGCTTCCATAGTGGACCAATAGTATCCTGCCCGTAGGATTTTCTTTTCCATGGTATGTCCACTGGAATGAGTTCTGAAAGTACCTTCATGTAACTCCGACATAATCCTTTCTGCCTCGTTCTTATCCACACATCGCAGTAAGGTTGAATAATGGTTACGCTTGTACAGGATACCATTACTGATGAAGAACTTCACCGCAAACCTCCTCAGAAACTTCTTATCATTAACAGATGCACCCTCGGGGTATTCCTGAGCCTCAAGATACCTCTTTACTTCGTGAAACCAGGGTTTATCTGTTACCTCTTCAGTCTCGATATCGCAGCAATGTGCGGGTTCATCCAACCTTTCAATGGTAATCTGGGGAGCCTCATTGTCCCACCTGACCTTGAACATAGAAGACATCGTAGCTAGCGCGTTCGCTAACTGATTCTCCTCTCTGGGGAATTGTTAAAAGGTTATCTCTTTGAAGTGCGGAAGCAACGCCAATACATACTCTTTGTAAGGAATAAGATTTGGGTGTTTCGTATCCCACTCTCCTTTGATCTGACTGATCACTAGAGCGGAATCTCCGAACACACTCAAGAACTTAATCCTTAGGTCAATAGCTGCTCGAAGGCCCATGATGCATGCTTCATACTCCGCCATATTATTGGTGCAGTTAAAACATAACCGGGCAGTGAACGAAGTATGACAACCTTTAGGAGATATGATCACGGCGCCAATGCCATTTCCCAACGCGTTTCAAGCTCCATCAAAGTACATAGACCATCGGGATCCCTCCTCAGGTCCTTCATTCGGTCCAAGTTCTTCACAGTCGGTCACCAACATGATGTTCTCATCTGGAAATGCGAAGTTCATGGATTGGTAGTCGTCTACAGCCTGATGCGCCAAATGATCTGCCAACACACTTCCCTTGATTTCTGTTTGGGTCATGTATTGGATGTCATACTCAGTCAAGATCATCTTCCATCTTGCTATTCTTCTGGACAAGGCAAGCTTTTCAAAGATATACTTGATTGGATCCATTTTTGATATCAATAAGGTAGTGTGAGTCAGCATATACTGTCTTAGTCGGCGAGCAGCCCATGCCAAAGCGCAACAAGTTTTCTCAAGAAGTAAGTATCGGGTCTCACAGTCGGTAAACTTTTTTCTAAGGTAGTAAATAACATGCTCTTTCGGCCATACTCGTCATGCTGCCCCAGCACGCATCCCATTGAATTATCGAGTACTGTCAAGTATAGGATCAAGGGTCTTCCCTCAACTGGAGGCATCAGAATAGGTGGCTCTTGGAGGTATTCCTTGATTCTTTCGAAAGCGGATTGACATTCATCATTCCATTTTACTACTTGATCTTTCTTCAGCAGCTTGAAGATTGGCTCACAAGTAGCAGTCAGGTGTTAAATGAACCGGGCAATGTAATTCAACCGTCCCAAAAAGCCTCTGACTTCTTTTTGTGTTCGGGGAGCTGGAATCTCCTGTATAGCCTTCACCTTTGCAGGATCCACTTGAATACCTTTATCACTAACGACTAAACCCAACAGCTTACCAGACCTCACTCCGAAGGTGCACTTGTTCGGGTTTAACCTCAGCTTATACAACTTCAACCTGTCAAACAGCTTCTGAAGGTGATCAAGATGTTCTTCTTTAGTCTGGGACCTTGCAATTATGTCGTCAATGTATACCTTAATCTCACGATGAATCATGTCGTGGAACAAAGTGACCATGGCGCGCTGATAAGTTGCCCCAACATTCTTCAATCCGAACGGCATGACTTTGTAGCAAAAGGTACCCCACTGCGTAACGAAGGTTGTCTTATCCATATCCTTGGGAGCCATCTTAATCTGATTCTAACAAGAAAAACCATCCATAAAGGAGAAGACTTTATGATGTGCGGTGTTGTCAACCAGAACGTTGATATGAGGCATAGGGAAGTCATCCTTGGGGCTCGCCCTACTCAAATCCCTATAGTCCACACACATCTGAACCTTACCATCTTTCTTCGGCACAGGAACCACGTTGGCAACCCACTATGGGTAAGAAGTAACTGCTAGAAAAGCAGCATCAAACTGTTTCATAACCTCAGCCTTGATTTTCTCAGACATCTCTGGGCACATTCAGCGAACTTTCTGCTTTACCGGAGGACAATCTTCTTTAGTTGGCAAGCGGTGAACCACAATATCGGTATCCAACCCAGGCATATCTTTATAAGACCAGGCAAAGATCTCAACATAGTCACGCAGCATTTGTATCAACCGTTCATTGACATTAGACTCCAGGTTCGCACCTATCTTGACCTCTTTCTTGTCTTCCTCGGTACCCAGATTTACTGTTTCCACTGGCTCTTCATGTGACTGTATGGCCCTCTCTTCCTGAAGTAATAGTCTAGCAAGTTCCCCAGGCACTTCACAATCATCCTCACCTTCGTCCTCGACTTGGTTGATCGGACTTTCAAAGTCATAACTGGAAGTAGCAGAGTCGTTATCAGTGGGATCCAGAGTGGATGTGGACATGTATTATGATATGTAAGTGTGTGTAAGACAAATAGTTGTTTTGATAAAGTGCAAGATAGAAAAGAAAAACAAGGAGCGCAAAATTTGTAATGTAAGAAAAACGTCCAATGCCTTATTGATGATATATGGAAATGACACATAATAAGCCCTCATAAGAAAAGCCACATTGTCTCGGGCAAGTCACCGGGCCATCAAAGTTTCAAATTGTCTGTTACAATTCTCAAAACAAAAGTCTATTACTGTGTAATAAAAGAAACTGGCATGAAGTCCTTCACCGTCCAATTGTGCAAGCCACTGTTGGTAGTCGGGTAAATCCAGCTGTCGAAATCTGACTCTTCTTCATCATCTCCAATTGCATTCACTCCCTGATCATGTTTCGGCATAGGAGCAGTTATGACATTGGGTTTCTCCAGAGCTTCAAACTCAATCTCCTTAGCTTCAATTAGATCCTGCACTTTATTCTTCAAAGCCCAATAGTTGTTCGTATCATGCCCTGGGCTATCAGAGTGATAGGCACATCAGGCATTTAGATTATACAGCGGAGAGGTGGTATTGGGATTCTTCGGATCTTCCCTCAGAGTTACCAGGTTTGTCTTCAACAATTGCGGCAGAATTTGAGACAAGGTCATGCTGAGCCGAGTATACTGTCTCTACCGTCTCTCTACTCTTTGTTGATTGTTGCATTGTGGGGTAACAACAGATCTTGATATTACCACTGCATTCACTGCTTGGCGGCACTCAGGTCGGTTTTGGCTCCTCGAGTTGTAAACTGCACTAGATTCCTTCTTGAAAGTCTTCTTCTCTGTACTTGACAAAGTACCTTTCTGTATCTTGCCACTTCTGATACCAACTTCAACCCTCTCCCCAGTCATAATCAATTTAGTGAACCTAAATGATGAACTACCAATCAAATGATTGAAATACGGACCCGACAAAGTCCCAAGAAACATATCCACCAACTCCCTATCAGACAGAGGGGGTTGTACCCTTCCCGCCAGATCTCTCCACTTCTGAGCATAGTCTTTAAAACCTTCGCTCGCACCCATGGACATACCCTGAAGTTGAGTACGCGTGGGAGCAAGGTCGGCATTATACTGGTATTGCTTGTAAAAAGCAGTAGCAAGGTCCTCCCAATTGCGGACATTAGCTCCTTCCAGTTTATAGAACCATTCAAGCTGAGTCCCTGAAATACTATCTTGAAAGAAATGAACCCAAAGGTTCCTATCAGCAGTATATGATTGAATTTTTCTGACGTATGAGCGGAGGTGTCGCTTTGGACAAGACACTCCATCATACTTAGCAAAGACAGGAGCTTTAAAATTGTGTGGGATCACCACCCCTGATGCTAGCGCCAGATCTCCAAAGTCCAAGCCGGGAACCTTCTGAACCTCCATGGCACTTAGACGGTCTTCAAGTTGTTAATACATATCCTCAACAGGAGGGTACTGGTCTTCATCAAAATCAGTGTCATTGTCAGAAACCACAGGGCTAGGACCCTTCATTTCCTCTTGATTCTCTCCTCCTCCAGATGAATGAGACAAATCAGTTTCCTGTCACAAATTGTTCCCGAATCTGCGACCCATATTTAGCAGAACCACCTTCTTCTTCTTCTTCTTCTTCTTGTCCTTCAAGATAAGAGTCTTCAAATCTTGTTGTCCTTTGCCAAGTTCAAGAACATCTCATGGAACTGAGCATTATGAGCTTGAAGAGCCTTAATAGCTTGATCAGTAGGTGTTTCAGAAGACATGTTGTGCTGAAATAAACAGCGAAGAAGATAAGAAACCTGTAATGACACTAATTTTGATCTGAAATAAACAGCGAAGAAGATAAGAAAAAGGAAGTTGATCTATCTCATTCATCTGGAGGAGGAGATAATCAAGAAGAAAGGAAGGGTCCTAGCCCTATGGTTTCTAACAATGACACTAATTTTGATGAAGACCAGTACCCTCCTGCTGAGGATAGGTACAAGCAACTTGAAGACCGTCTGAGTGCCATGGAGGTTTAGAAGGTTCCCGGTTTGGATTTTGGAGATCTGGGGCTAGCATCTAGGGTGGTGATCCCACACAAGTTTAAAGCCTATGTCTTTGCTAAATATGATGGAGTATCTTGTCCAAAGCTACACCTCCGCTCATACGTCAGAAAGATTCAACCATACACTGCTGATAGGAACCTTTGGGTTCATTTCTTTCAAGATAGTCTGTCAGGGACTCAACTTGAATGGTTCTATCAACTGGAAGGAGCTAATGTTTGCAACTAGGAGGACCTTGTTGCTGCTTTTTACAAGCAATACCAGTATAATGCCGACCTTGCTCCCACGCGTACTCAACTTCAGGGTATGTCTATGGGTGCGAGCGAAGGTTTTGAGGACTACGCTCAGAAATGGAGAGATCTGGCTGGAAGAGTACAACCCCCTCTGTCTGATAGGGAGTTGGTGGATATGTTTCTTGGGACTTTGTCTGGTCCATATTTCAATCATTTGATCGGTAGTTCATCGCCTGGGTTCACTGAATTGATTATGATTGGGGAGAGAGTAGAAGTTGGTATCAGAAGTGGCAAGATACAGAAAGGTGCTTCATCAAGTACAAAAAAGAAGCCTTTCAAGAAGGAATCTAGTGTCGTTTATAGCTCGAGGATCCAAAACCGACCTGAGCACCGCCAAGCAGTTAATGCGGTAGTAATATCAAGACCCATTGTTGCCCCACAATGCAACAATCAGCAAAGAGTAGAGAGACCGCAAAGACAGTATACTCGGCTCAGTATGACCTTATCTCAAATTCTGCCGCAATTGTTGAAGACTAACCTGGTAACTCTGAGGGAAGCTCCGAAGAATCCCAGTACCACCTCTCCACTATATAATTCAAACGCCCGCTGTGCCTATCACTCTGATAGCCCAGGGCATGATACCAAAAACTGCTGGGCCTTGAGGAATAAGGTGCAAGATTTGATTGAAGCGAAAGAAATTGAGTTTGACGCGCCATAAATGCCTAACGTCATAACTACTCCCATGCCCAAACATGATCAAGGAGTGAATGCAATCGAAGATGATGATGAAGAGTCAGATTTTAACAGTTGGATTTACCCGACTACCAACGGTGGCTTGGACAATTGGACGGCACAGGACTTCGTGCCCGTTTCTTTTATTACACAGTAAAAGACTTTTGTTTTGAGACTTGTAACAGACAATTTGAAACTTCTACGGCCCGGTGCCTTGCCCGAGGCACATTGGCTTTGTTTATGAGGGCTTATTGTTTGTCATTTCCATATATCATCAATAAAGCATTGGACGTCTTCTTGCATTACAAATTTTGCGCTCCTTGTTTTTCTTTTCTATCCCGCACTGTATAAAACAACTATTTGTCTTACACACACTCACATATCATAATACAGGTCCACATCCACTCTGGATCCCACTGATAACGACTCTGCTACTGCCAGTTATGACTTTGAAAATCCGATCAACCAAGCCGAGGACAAAGGGGAGGATGATTGTGAAGTGCCTGGGGAACTTGCTAGACTGTTACTTCAGGAAGAGAGGGCCATACAGCCTCATGAGGAGCCATTGGAAACAATAAATCTGGGTACAGAGGATGACATGAAAGGGGTCAAGATCGGTGCAAATCTGGAGCCTAGTGTTAAGCACCGGTTGATACAGATGCTGCGTGACTATGTTGAGATCTTCGCTTGGTATTATGAAGATATGCCTGGGTTGGATATTGATATTGTGGTTCACCGCTTGCCAACTAAAGAATAATATCCTCCAGTGAAACAGAAAGTTTGCCGAATGCGCCCAGAGATGTCTGAGAAAATTAAAGCTGGGGTCATGAAACAGTTTGATGCCAGTTTTCTAGCAGTTACTTCTTACCCGCAGTGGGTTGCCAACGTGGTTCCGGTGCCGAAGAAGGATGGTAAAGTACGTATGTGTGTGGACTATAGGGATCTGAATAGGGCGAGTCCCAAAGATGATTTCCCTCTGCCTCATATCAACGTTCTGGTTGACAACACCGCACAGCATAAATTCTTTTCCTTTATGGATGGTTTTTTTTGTTACAATCAGATTAAGATGGCTCCCGAAGACATGGAGAAGACAACTTTCGTTACGCAGTGGGGCACCTTCTGTTACAAGGTAATGCCTTTTGGATTGAAGAATGTTGGGGCAACGTATCAGCGCGCCATGGTCTCCTTTTTCCACGACATGATTCACCATGAGATTGAGGTATACGTTGATGACATGATTGCAAGGTCCCAGACTGAGGAAGAACACCTTGACCATCATCAGAAGCTATTTGACATGTTGAAGTTGTACAAGCTGAGGTTAAACCCGAACAAGTGCACCTTCGGGGTGAGGTCTGGTAAGCTGCTGGGTTTCGTCGTTAGTGATAAAGGTATTCAAGTGGATCCTACAAAGGTGAAGGCTACACAGGAGATGCCGGCTCCCCGAATAGAAAAGGAAGTCAGAGGCTTTTTGGGACGGTTGAATTACATTTCCCGATTCATTTCACATTTGACTGCTACTTGTGAGCCAATCTTCAAGCTGCTGAAGAAAGATCAAGTGGTAAAATGGAATGATGAATGTCATGCCGCTTTTGAAAGGATCAAAGAATATCTCCAAGAGCCACCTATTCTGATGCCTCCAGTTGAAGGGAGACCTTTGATCTTATACTTGACAGTACTCGATAATTCAATGGGGTGCGTGTTGGGGCAGCATGACGAGTCTGGCCGAAAAGAGCATGCTATTTACTACCTTAGCAAAAAGTTTACCAACTGTGAGACCCGATACTCACTGCTTGAGAAAACTTGATGTGCTTTGGCATGGGCTGCTCGCCGACTGAGACAGTATATGCTGACTCATACTACCTTATTGATATCAAAGATGGATCCAATCAAGTATATCTTCGAAAAGCCCGCCTTGTCCGGAAGAATAGCAAGATGGAAGATGATCTTAACCGAGTATGATATCCAATACACAACCCAAAAGGCAATTAAGGGGAGTGTATTGGCAGATCATTTGGCGCATCAGGCTGTAGACGACTACCAATCCTTGAACTTCGAATTCCCGGATGACAACATCATGTTGGTGACCGACTGTGAAGAACCTAGGCCGGATGAAGGACCTGAGGAAGGATCTCGATGGTCTATGTACTTTGATGGAGCTTCAAACGCTTTGGGTAATGGCATTGGCGCCGTGATCATATCTCCTGAAGGCTGTCATACTCCGTTCATCACCCGACTATCTTTTAACTGCACCAACAATATGGCGGAGTATGAAGCGTGCATCCTGGGCCTTCGAGCAGCTATTGACCTAAGGATTTTTCTGAGTGTATTATGAGATTCCGCTCTCGTGATCAGTCAGATTAAAGGCGAGTGGAAAACGAAACACCCAAATCTTATTCCTTACAAGGAATATGTACTGACGTTGCTTCCATGCTTCGAGGAGATAACCTCCGAACACTTCCCAAGAGAGGAGAGTCAGTTGGAGGACACGCTAGCTACTATGTCTTCTATGTTCAAGGTTAGGTGGGATAATGAGGCTCCCCGGATTACCATCGAGAGGTTGGATGAACCCACACATTGCTGTGATATCGAGACTGAAGAGGTAGCAGATAAACCCTGGTTTCACGAGGTAAAGAGGTATCTTAAGGCTCGGGAATACCCTGAGGGTGCATCTGGTAATGATAGGAAGTTTCTGAGGAGGTTCGTTGCGAAGTTCTTCATCAGTAATGGTATCCTTTACAAGCGTAACCATGATTTAACCTTACTGCGGTGTGTGGATAAGAGAGAGGCAAAAAGGATCATGGCAGAGTTACACGAAGGTACTTTTGGAACTCATTCCAGTGGACACACCATGGCGAAGAAAATCCTACAGGCGGGATATTACTGGTCTACCATGGAAGTCGACAGTTATCAGCATTCTCAGACCTGTCATAAGTGCCAAGTCTATGCTGATAAGGTGCACGCACCTCCAGTTTCTCTAAACGTTTTGACGGCACCGTGGCCTTTTGCAATGTGGGGTATCGACATGATTGGTGAGATCAAACATACTGCGTCCAACGGGCATCGTTTCATTCTGGTGGCAATTGATTACTTTACAAAATAGGTTGAGGCAGCTTCTTTTGCTACAGTAACCAAGAATGTCGTGGCACGATTTATCCGGCACAATTTGATCTGTCGATATGGCGTACCAGAGAGGATCATCACGGACAATGATACAAATCTCAATAATACGATGATCAGCAAGCTCTGCTAGCAGTTCAAGATACAACATCACAACTCTTCTCCCTACCGGCCGAAGATGAATGGGGCTATTGAAGCGGCTAATAAGAACATCAAGAAGATTGTGCAGAAGATGACGGTGACATACAAAGACTGGCACAAGATGTTACCATTCACTCTTCATGGGTACCGTACCTCAGCACGAACGTCAACAAGGGCAATACCCTACTCCTTGGTATATGGCATGGAGGTAGTCTTGCCCATTGAAGTTTAGATACCCTCTCTTTGGATTATGAAAGATGCAGGTTTGAGCAAAGACGATTGGATTCAGACCCAGCTTGATCAGCTGAACTTAATCGATGAAAAGAGACTTACTGCTATTTGTCATGGTCAAACGTATCAAAAGCGGATGATCAAGGCTTTTAACAAGAAAGTCAGATGAAAAGAGTATCAAGTCAGGGATCTGGTCATCAAACGCATCATACTGCCACAAGGTGATCCCAGGGGCAAATGGACCCCTACGTACGAAGGACCATTTTTGGTTAAGAACATTTTCTCAGGAGGAGCCATAATTCTAACCACCATGGATGGTGACGACCTTCCTCACCCCGTCAATGCAGACATAGTGAAAAAATACTATGCCTAATCAAAGACCCGCTAGGTTGACTGGCCTAGGCAAAAATAAGGGTTTCCCGGCGAACCAAAAGGGTTCAGGAAAAAATAAGGGATGAAAATGAAAATATGTACACCCGGCAAGTCGAAAACCTGAAAAGGCGGCTTGGGCAAAAAAGGGTATCCCGGTGGACCAAAAACCTGAAAGGGCGGTCCAGGAAAAAATTAGGGATCAAAGCGTAACACTATGTCTCATTGAATCACCTTGCAACCAGACTTCAATATCGACTATCAAGCTCGGACGACACTAATCAATCTGATCTACCTTCAACCAAATAGCAAAGTGATGAGATGCTAGAGGATATAAAGGCAATAGCAGAGTTGGAACCCAGTGGGATTGTTCACATAGCTGTTTTTCTTTGTTTTTCACAAAATGTGTAAATTCTATCATTCGGCGGAGTTCTCTTACTAGGACGTAAGCCTCTTGTACAAAAAAGCCTATTTTCAGGCTAACTTCAAAATCAATACAATTCATTTTCACAAAGAAATTTCAAATTGTTTTTCCTTTTTCTATTTTGTTTTGCAAGAACATCCAATGGTTCATTTTTGATATATGCATTTGACAATAGTTGCTGCTCATAAATATTTACATGTGAAACAAAAGACCATTACTCGTAATTTCAGAAACAGGGGCAAATAAGAAATGTCCAGACCTTACAGTTGCTCTATTCATCAGGTACAAGGATAGATCTAGCTGAAGAATATGACTAAAAATTCATTCACTCCCTGTAGAGTAGGAAGTACCCGATTACAGTATTATCAACTCTCCCCAATTGAGGCTCGCAACCGCGAATGGGTCAGTAAGATTCTCCCCAAGCAGAGTTTATCTATCACCAGCACTTGAAGGATATCCCCAGTGAAGTCTAGAAGATTATCCCCGGTGGAGTCTGGAAGACCATCCCCAGTGGAGTTTGGAAGGTTATCCCCAGTAGAGTCTAGAAGACCATCCCCAACGAAGTTCATTTCTTCACAAACTGAAACTTTATCCCTGACAGAGTTTATCATCTCCAGCAATGGTAATTCATCCACAACCGAGGTTACTTCTCCAAGATCAGTAAATCCTCAACAGAGCATTTCTTCCCCACAGAGTCATTCTCTCACCAATACATTCTCCAACAGGATTATTCTCCAAATCATCTTCGATCGTTATCCTCAGTGAGCGAAACTCTTTCACTCTCCAGCAGTAATCCAGGATTTATTTTCCCCAGCTAGAGAATATCATAAAATATTGCATGTCCATACATCATGACATATGCATACGCATCATACAACACCGTCTCATTTATTTTGAGAACATCATTGCCTGATACATATCATGAATTACATACAGCTAACCTTTACCTTTCGGGAAAGATATAATCAAATTCTCACAAAGTTCAAGCTATGAAGCCCGGGTAAGACCGGATAGTATCTTGATTTCTACAGCATATTGTGAAGCCCGGAGAATGACCGGATAACAGTATCAGAATACCGCGAAGCCTGGATTACGACCAGATAATGGTATCTCTTAAAAGCAAGATATGATGCCCAGATTCGACCGAATAATAATTTAATCCTCAGCGAGCCGTGAAGCCCGGATTTCGACCGGATAGCAGCTCAACAAGTTATTGTGAAGCCTGGATTACGACCAGATAGCAATACAAGACCATGAAGCCTGAATTACAACCAGATAATGGTAGAAGACACTGTGAAGCCTGAATTATGACCAGATAGCAACCAAGAATACTACGAAGCCTGGATTACGACCATATATTGGTATATCTTTAATAAAAGTTATGAAGCCCGGATTCGACCGGATAGTATCTTGATTTCTCCGAACACCATGAAGCCTGGATTTCGACCAGATAGTGGTATGATACATCGTGAATCCTGGATTACAACCAGATAGAGGTAAAGGGACACTGTGAAGCTTGGATTTTGGCTAAATAGCAGTTTACTCGGCCAATTACTATGAAGCCCGGATTCGACCAGATATTAGTAAGCCCAATAGTCAAAAGGAAGCCCAGATGCGACCGGATAACCACTTGATTTCTTTCGAATCCTGGATTTTGACCAAATACGAAGTAAGGTATTGTGAATCCTGGAGTACGACCAAATAGCAATACAGAACACCATGAAGCCTGGATTCTACCAGATAATGGTTTGAAACATCGTGAAGCCTGGATTACGACCAGATAGCGGTACACGACAATGTGAAGCTTTGATTTCGACCAAATAACAGTTTACATGGACAATTACTAAGAAGCCCGGAGTCGACCGGATAGTAGTGTGCCCTAAATTCAAGTTAAAGCCCGGATGCGACCGGATAACATTTGAATCCCTTCTAAAGCCTGGATTACGACCAGATAAGAATTGAGAGATTGCGAAGCCTGGATTACGACCGGATAACTTAATCTCATCTCCCCAGTAAGTCACTGTAAAGCTTGGATTACGACCAGATAGCAGTCAGTCTTATCACTATGAAGTCTGGATTACAACCAAATAGTAGTTCACTCTCACCTCTTCAACAGAGATGATTCCTCATTAGAATAACGGACGACCGAAGCTCCTAAAATTCAAATTTTCTCAAGAACGGAGACGATTCACCAGTAGAATAACGGACGACCGAAGCTCCTAAAAATCTATTTCCCCTAAAACAAAGAACATCATTCCCCAGCAGAATCGTCCTCAACAACAGATATACAAGCTCTCGCTAAGGAATCTCTTATGCGATCGACACTCCTTCAGATGGAATCTTTAAGCCCATCTCCCGTCATCAATCTCCAAATGGAATCTATAAGCCCATTCCCGACGTCACAAGACAAGTACCACTTCATGCGAGTGTAAATTTCTGGGCACTCTAGTGTTCAATCATCTTCCACCTTCAAATCACGAAAGGCAGACAAGCCAATCTAAATCTTCAGGTTTAAGAAGATTGAACAGGGGCAGCTGTTGTACCCCAAAATTTCCCCTCCCATATTTCTCAAAACATTTCAAGAAAGATCTTCAGGTTGCTCAAGGAAGTCCAAAGGTTGACCAGACAAGCTCTCTCCTAGGACAATTTACCTCAAATTAGGGTTTCATGTTGCATCAAGATACTTGAGTCCAAGGGATCCCAAATTCTCACCAATGTCCTAATATGTTCCCAAGATCATCCATGTCAAGTTTCAAGCCTTGCAGAGAAAATTTGCTCAGTCAATTGCTCAAAGGCTTGAAAATCGACTGTGCTAGGGCAAAAGTCAACTGTGGCCTACATATAGTCAAACTTCAAGATTTTTGGTCAACATCCTCATTTTGAAGTATCATTCATCATTTTATCAAGGGTTGATCATGATTCATCAAGGATTGCTCATAATTCATCAAGAATCAAAAGTTGCTAAATTAGGGTTTTGCAGGAAAAGTCAACTCAATTTTGACCAAGCATAAATTTCTTATACTTTATGAGAAATGACTCATCCAAAGCTCATCTTGAATAGGATTCCATGCTCTACAATCCATCTACAGCTCCCAAGTTTAAAATATGCACTCACAAAAAGTTATGAATTTGGACATTATATGTCATTTTGAAAAGTCAACAAAAACACCTTTTTTGTCGAAGCTTCATACATTAGCATGAGATGAGAGCAAAAGGGTTGCTTAGAGGACATCTCAAGCTTTCTAAATAGTCCAAGAACACCTCCAAAGAGTTAAAATTGAGGAAGTTATGCATTGCTGAAGTTGACCCTTTTTGCAAAATTGTCAAAAGTCAACTATGCCTAAAATTTCAAATTTTGCCAAATGGGCCCAATCTTTTGCACTTGTTTTAAGTTAGCAACAATGTCCACGAGCCCTAGCCCCTTCACTTGTCATTATCTTGTTTTTATTATTTATTTTGATTTTGATTGAATTAAATCAATTTAAATCAAAACAAATCATAGAAAATCTAAAATATTGAAAACTCAAGATTTTTTACATGTTTCCAGTCTTAAATTCCATCTAGCATGAGATCAAATTCGTGTAAAGGCATGGAGTGCACAAAAAGATGGGATTTGGACTATTTTTGGAAATATATTCAAGTGTATCAAATCAAAATCAAATGCAATGATGGAGGAAGATTGAGGACATTCTTTCAACCCTAATTCATTCCTCGGTACATAAGGAATGTGTGCAGACCAAAAACGAGGCTGGAGGGAGGCGCAGCATCAAGAACAAAACTTGAAAAATCACAACAAAAGTTCTGGATTAAATCCATACTTCCAGGCATCCTCAAGGCCTTCTAGCTATCCCAATCGATTCCTAGGAGTGTAAGCAAGCGAAATCGATCAAGAACAAGGCCTTTCCAGTACCAAAATGCACTGTAAGTCAGTCACGATATTGCTTCTTTCTTGAATTCTAATTGCATCATTCTTGTACTTATAGCATGAAATAATTGTAGATTCTTGATCCTTAGAACATTTGCAAGCTTTCTGTAATCTTTAATTGTGTTTTCATGGCCTGTATGAGGTTTCACCATTATTAGGGTTTGTAGCTTCGATTTGGGAACTCTGTGTGCATGCAAAATTAGGCCATGAAAGGGCCACCATTATACTCAGAAGGTCCATAAGAATTGATTGGTGGCCCTAGTTTTTATTTATCTCGCTCATGGTTGATTTTAAGAATTTGCAGATTTGTAGTGACGAACAAACGTCCGTAGGTAAAAGTCTGGGACTTTTACCAACGGAGAAGGGAAGAAGACAACCTGCGTGTCAGCCTCCCACTCGTACATTTAAATTTTCGCGTGAATATTTTATTATTTCGTTTTTTCTTTATATAATAATTGTTGTTTATATTATATACAAACAAAACAACCAGCGCGGATGGTAGTGGAGTGTGTGTAAAATGCTTCAGGACCTGGGTTCGAATCCCAGGTCCCCCATTCCTTTCATATTATTTTCCTTTTCAGGATCCAGCGTGTACATGAGCCAAAGGACCATCATGCGTCCTCACCATCTAGCCTGCCAAGTGGCCAGATGGCCAAATCCAAAGGCCATCAATGAGGGAGCGCCAAAAGCCTAGTCAAACGCATGGCATGAGATCTCAGAAGGTCAGCGTGGACCTTATCTTCTTGGGCCCAGAATCACTATCTGCACCCCCCAAGCTGCTCTTCTCAGACCCATTTTCTCTATATCTTTTCTTTTTTTATTTTGTTTTATTTAATTTAATTAATTATTTTACTAACAAATTAATTATTTTCTTTTATAAAAAAATCATAAAGATAATATTTTTCACAAATTAGTTTTAGATTTTATTTTTTATCAAAAAAATTAATTAATTAAATTAGATTTTAATCTTAGATAATTTTGACTACTTTGTAAATAAATTTAAACATAATTAGAACAATTAGGGTTTTGTTTATAACTTAATTATATTTTATTAAAATAACCAAAATCATAAAAAATAGGCCATGTAATTATTTTCATTAATTAATTTAATTAGCTAATTAATTTGTATATTTAATTTTAAAACCTAAACCTTTTTATTAAAACAACAAAAAAAAACAATTTTTCTTTTGATTAGGTTAGAAAGGTCAAAACCCTAGTTCTCTCTCGTTCTAATTTCATCGCGCGCGCTTTATTGTTTTATTTTTATCCTATTAATGTAACTGCTCACAAGTTGTAATAGTTAATTAGGTCTTTATTTTCATTTATCGCTTTATTTTTAAGGGGTTGTTTTTGGCTATGTAAATACCTGAAGCCTTGTAATAGCGTAGTTTAAGTTCCGCAATTTAAAATCCGCAAAATATTAAACTGTTAGATGTATGATGTTAGGATGCATGACAAGAATGTATGTAAAACTTTAAAATAGTTAGCAAACCTTAAATGTGCAAAGATAAATAATTTGAAATTGAATCACTCGCACATGCGCACTCCTAGGGTACACTCCCACTTTTGTTGCCTTCGATAAACGGTCATTGAGTATAGGATGTTTTAGTGGTCTCTCTCTTGTCCAAAGATCAAAGTTGCCTCGGAAAGGTTGCCTCGTATATTGTTGCCTCGGATAATTGATCTAAGATATTAGGGTTATTACTAATACGTCCTAACATTGCTTTAGTGACCGTACGTCCCTTTCGAATTGACCCTCAAAACTTCGACGACGGTTCTACCTACTCACTAATAGTGGGATAGCTTTGTCTAAAGGAAACGAATATAGAACGATTCTTTTTTCGAGTAGGTAGATTAGTTCTTAAGTACTTGCTCAATCCAAATAAACTTTTTCACACTTACACTCATTTTCAAACAAAGTTTCAAAAACACTTCATTACACTCTTGAAGACAGAAGCAAGAGTTAAATCGAATTCAAAACAAAAACTTTTCAAACCGCACAAACACACAAAGTTGAAAATGATGAGCAAGTACCTAAGATCCCACGGAAAACCATGGATAAAAAGGGTGTTAATACCTTCCCTTTCTATAATCTACCCTCCGTACTTAAAAATATCTCGAAAAAGGATTTTTTTCTGTGCTTTTTTCCTTTCCTTGTTGGATAAAATAAAAGTCGGTGGCGACTCTTGATTACCGCGACATTTTGCAAACACAAACGCAAAACGCAAACCAGCAATTCTTAAAAAATAAGTCTCAGTTCTGGCCACTATATCACAACAACCCTTGGGGGAGACAATCAAAACACTAATTCCATTACCAAGCGCATTAGAAGCTCCATCAAAAACCATAGTCCATCGGGATTCCGGCTCAGGGTCCTTCATACGGTCCATGTTTTTTATAATCAGTAGTTAATATAATATTCTCATCTGGGAACTCAAAATTCATAGTCTGGTAGTGTCTATAGCCTGATGAGCCAAATGACATGCCAATACACTTCCTTTGATTTCTTTTTGAGTAGTGTACTGAATGTTGTATTCTGTCAAGACCATTTTCCATCTTGCTATTCTTCCGTAGAGAGCGGGTTTCTCGAATATGTATTTTATTGGATCCATCTTAGAGATCAACAAAGTAGTATGAGTCAACATATAGTGTCTTAGTCGGCGAGCATCCCTTTCCAAAATGCAGCAAGTTTTCTCGAGTAGTGAGTATCTTATTTCACAGTCAGTAAATGTTTTTCTAAGGTAGTATATCGCATGCTCTTTTTGACAAGACTCGTCATGCTGCCCCAATACACACCCTATTGAGTTCTCTAACACTGTTAGGTACATGATCATATGTCTTCCTTTGACTGGTGCCATCAGAATCAGAGGTTCTTGAAGATATTATTTGATTTTGTCGAAGGCTATCTAACAATCTTCATTCCACTTCACTACCGGATCTTTATTTAGTAACTTGAAGATTCGCTCACAAGTAGCGGTCAGATGGGAAATAAATCTGGCAATGTAGTTCAAACGTCCTAGTAAACCTCTGACTTCCTTCTCAGTACGGGGAGATGGAATTTCTTAAATATATTTAACCTTATAGGGATCGACTTTAATACCCTTACCACTGATGACGAAGCCTAGGAGCTTACCGAATCTGACCCCAAATGTGCATTTGTTTGGATTCAATCTCAACTTGTACTTTTTCAATCTCTTAAACAGCTTGTGCAGGAGGTCAATATGTTCTTCTTCAGTCTGGGATATGGCTATCATGTCATCAACATAAACCTCTATCTCGTGATGGATCATATCATGGAACAAAACTACCATAGCACACTGATACGTCGCACCTGCATTCTTCAAACCGAAAGGAATGACTATGTAACAGAAAGTTCCCCTCTGTGTGACAAAAAGTAGTATTTTCCATGTCTTCAGGTGCCATTTTAATTTGATTATAACCCGAGAAACCATCCATGAAGGAAAATACTTTATGCTGAGTGGTGTTGTCAACTAGAACATCAATATGTGGAAGCATAAAGTCATCTTTGGGGCTTACCCTATTCAGATCCATGTAGTCTATACACATACGTACCTTACCATCTTTCTTAGGTACCGACACCACATTTGTAACCCACTGAGGATAAGACGTAACCGCTAAGAAACCTGCATTGAACTGCTTCATAACTTCAGCTTTGATCTTTTCAGGCATATCAGGACGCATACGATGAACCTTCTGCTTTATAGGGAGACAACCTTCCTTCATTGGTAGACGGTGAACCACAATATCTTTGTCAAGCCATGACATGTCTTCGTACAACCAAGAAAATATTTCAACATAATCATGTAACATCTGAATTAGCCTCTTTTTGACATTGTCTTCTAAGTTGACACCTATCTTAATTTCTCTCTTGTCTTTTTCAGTACCCAAGTTCACAACTTCGACTGGATCTTCATGTGGTTGTATAGCTCTTTACTCTTACATTAATAGCCTAGCAAGCTCTCTAGGTATTTTACAATCTTCCCCACCTTCGTCTTTAGCTTGGTAGATCGAATTTTCAAATTCATAATTGGAAATAGCATAATTATTATCAATGGGATCCAAGGTGGATATGGATATGCAAATAGTCGTGCGGGTGTGTTTAAGAATACATAGCTGTTTTTTTTGTTAAAATAAGGTAAAAGAATGATAAAGAGCACAAAATTTGAATGCAAACGTCTAATGATTTATTAAATGAAAATATGCTAATGAATAGTGACAACCCTAACAAATGGATCATTGTGCCTCGGATAAGGCACAAGGCTTAAAGTCATTGTTTAAATTACATAACCAAAATTTAAAGAAAGAAAATAGAAAATAACATTTACTCCTGACTAAGGGAGATTGGTATAACGTCTTCGGCCTTCCAATTGTTGAGCCCATTGCCGGTAGTAGAGAAGATCCAACTATCTATGTCACAATCGCTATAAGTGTCATCCACAATGTTGACATAAGGAATATCATCAATAGCATTAAATCCCTTGTCGTTAGGGGTCTCAGGAGGGTCAAAATCAATTTCTTTAGCGTCAATCATGTCTTGGATTTTTTTTCAAGGCCCAACAGTTGCTAGTGTCGTGCCCGGGACTATCAGATTGGTATGCACATCTTACATTGGGATTGTAGTGGGGAGAGGAAGTGTTGGAATTTTGAGGAGGTTCTCTCAATGTAACCAGCCCGGCCTTAAACATGTGTTGCAACACTTGGTTCAATGGCATGTTGATCTTTGTAAACTTCCTCCTAGGTGCTTCCTGCCTACACTGATTATTTTGTTTTTTTTGCACCGGCGCAGGATTGGAGTTTTGTACTGCCTCCATAGATTGTTTGTGATTGCTCTTATTACGAACCTTATAACTGTATACATCATTGGATTCCCTTTTACCGTTATAGGGCTTCTTCATAGCATTTGAAGATGTAGCCACTAGGATTTTTCTGCTTTTGATTCCATTTTCCACATGTTCCCCTGTCAAGATTAGTTCGATGAACCCAGCTGAAGAAATTCCTAGCAGATGATTGTAAAAGGGGACCTGTCAGTGTGCTCATAAATATATGAACCACCTCTCTACCAGCCAATGGCAGTTGAACTCTGCTCACAAGATCTCTCTATTTCTATACATACTCTTTAAAACCTTCATCAGAACCCATAGTCATACTCTGCAACTGCATACGGATTGGTGGAAGATCAACATTATATTGATATTTCTTAAAAAAAGTAGCAGCCAGATCTTCCCAAGTGTGAATATTGGTCCCTTCTAGTTGATAGAACCACACCAACTATGTTCTAGACAAGCTCTCTTGAAAGAAATGGACCCACAACTTTTATCAGTAGTGTGCGGTTGGATTTTCTGAACATAAGACCTCAGATGTAGTTTAAAACAAGAAATGCCATCATACTTGGTAAAGGTAGGAGTCTTGAACTTAGTAGGAATGACAACTCCTGAGACTAGACCTAAACCATCAAAATTCAATTCGAGCACTTTTTGGATTTCCATAGCCCTCAGACGCTCTTCCAACAATTTATACTTCTCATCAACAGGGGGATACTGCTCATCTAAGTAGTCATCATCTTCTTCGTCAGGACATTTTTTCGAGCCAGGATGGCTTCTTTCATTCTTCACACTTTTACCGTCTTCATCCTGCTTATCTTTTTCATCCGAGGGGATATCAAGGTCTCAGACTTGCTTCACTGGTCCTCTGAACCTTCTGCCCATGTCAAGAACACCGATAAGTTTCTTTTTTCTTCTTTTTCTTCTCATTGGTGACCAGTAATTTCAGCTCTTCCTGCCCCTTAGCTAAGTTCAAGAACATCTGCTGGAATTGGGTATTCTATGCTTGGAGATCTCTGACACTTTGTTCAAGATCCATTTTTCGGGCTTAAATAAACAACAAGAAGATGAGAAAACTTGTCTAGAAGGTACCTGTTATGTAATGAGATGCATGATATGTAGATGCAAATGCAATGTTTTCAAGGATCTCGAGGGGTAAAAAGGCTGAAAATGAATCCTGGTTGCAGCTTTGACTTGTGAACTTCGAGTCTTCTTTTTTTTGGATGTCCTCCTATTAGAATCAAGCTGACCATATTGAGTGGGTCCCAGCGTCTGACTCAAAAGATGTACTTTGGTCTTTGACGGTGTCTAGCCAGAGGAAAATAAATCCTCTTGTCCCCTTATTAATAGTCCGACTTTAAGATAATCCTACAACAAAATCCATAAGATCCTTATAATGTTATGTTTATGTTCAAACAAATAGCAAACACAAACAAATCACACAAAAGCCTTAGATTTAAAGGCTTGCATGGGGTCCATAGGTAATTACCCTTCTCTATTGAAGTTTAAGTTGGCTCAACCTATCCTAAAATAGTAATCAGATTCTAGGAGTCTCATATCACAAATCTTTCTCGAAGGTTTTATTTTGGTACATCAACTAGTTTGCCACCAAAACATCCCGTGAGTTGAATCTCAATGAGTGTAGCATTGAGTATCAACCAACCTTGGACTGCACCAAGGTCGACCATCTCACTACCTTCCAATAGCCAAGGTGGGTCAACTAAGGTTCTTAAAGTCTAGTTATTATGAATGACACCACGTGGAAGCCTAATTTTATCCTCTACTAACTCAAGGAACATCAGTACAATCCAAAGTGTCGCACGAACCGTAGCCATCACTTCAACCATATCGATCTATGTTGTACAGTTTCCATGATCTATTGATACTTACCTAAGGGACCCTAGATCCGGGTGTAGGATCTTGCAAGAAAATAAACCCAAGAAACCCTTTAAAATAGCAAAAAATTCAGACAATTAAGGCAATTAAAAGTGATCTAGACTCTAGGTAACCCCTCTTTTCAAGTATATCCCCAGCAGAGTCACCAATTCTGTAATACGGTGGGAGAACTGACTTTTGCATTTTATCGCAAATGTGCGGATAGCTAGAGTCGCCACCGACTTTTATTTTATCGAATAAGGAAAGGGTGAAAAGAACAGAAAAGACCTTGAATATTTTGAGTTTGGGGGGTAAGATATGAAAATGGAAGGTGTTAGCATCCTTTTCATCCGTAGTTATCTACGAGCTCTTAATCGCTAGCTCACTTTTTAAAATTGCCTTTTTTGTGTAAGTGTTTTGAAAATATTTTGAAAAGCCAAAGTACGGCTGTCTTTGTAATGGTTCTTGTACCAGTCCCCAAGAACGCTTACAAAGTGTTTTAGAAAACATTTTTAAAAGTGATGTGTGAAAATGTTTTTTTTAGAAAATGTTGTGAGCGATCAATTAACAGTTTTACCCACTCAAGTTCATTCTTGTTATTTTTCTCCTCCTTTAGAGATAGTGATATATGTACCATTAGTTGGTAGGTAGCCCCATCTATTGGATGTGAAGGGACAATTGAGGGTCATTGTATGGTAATCGAAGACAACAGATAAGGATACTTTAGCAATTTTATCGGAAGGACTAGATCATTTGTTTATAGACAACGTTGAAGGGTCATCGATGGAATATGATCTTTTATTCGAAGGTACTTTGCTAAAGTATTCCTATTTTCGAGGGACATGACCATGTTTCCGAAAGCCAACAAAGAGAAATTACCCTTGAGGTGTAAAGTGTTAATTTTAGTTATTTAGTCTTGAATTAGGGTTTTCTATTGATTAATTTTAGTCTTGCCATACAAACCCTAATTACTAGCAATTGCATAAAAGAATAAGAGTAGAATGTAAAATGCGGAATGTAAACCTAAAACTACTACAAGGCTTCGGGGCAGTTACATAAGAATGAAAGATGCGAGAAATAGAACCCTAAAACTATTACATACTCAGAGCAGTTACATAATAGAAAAATGCGGGAAAAGTAAATATAAATTATTACATTAGAACACGCCCTATACACTTGATATGGGAGTGTAAATAAATGAGAAAAGAAAATAGAAAAAAAACAAAGGAAGAAGCTTGAATGTTTGTTAGGGTTTTTTATGAAAAATGATTTAAGTTGATAATTAATTAAATAAAACCTAAAATTCTAATTAATTTAAAGAAGTTTAATTACTTAAATTAAAAAAAGGTTGATTAAAAAAACTAAACCTAAATAATTAGGGTTTTAAAAAAGCTTTGTTTTAGGTTAATCAAAATAAAGTCGGTTAGCAAAAAAAAATAGGATTAGGGGAAGAAAAATCAAGGAAAAACAAGGTTAGAAACCAAAAATAAGAAAAATGCCAGGGGTGTGTGTTGAACCCACGCCCTCAAGCCTCTACCTTGCACCGTTTGCCATTGAGCCATACATTGGTTGGTGTCTGTAGACTGAGTGCTACACAAAATATAATAAACCTATAAAAACTAAAAAATATAAAATAAAGTTGCAAAAGGCAGGGATCGAACCCATGCCCTTAGAGACTAATGCCTTAACATGCATGCACCTTTCGAATGGGGTGGCTGTTAAATCCGGTAGTGTTAGGAAAAAAATAAATTTAAAATAAAACAAATAACTAGGCCGGAGTGGCTTCAGAGCCCTAGCTCTGGTCGTCTTCTTCGGCGACCTGATTCCTTGCACCTGCAAAATAAGCACACGTCAGTGACCAAAGGGATCATATCCCCCTAATTTGACACTTGTGAGTTTAACGGTGGCCTTAGTTTTCACTAATTCCCCCTGTATAAAGAAATACGAAGCAAACAATGTAAACTTTTGTAACAATGGAAATCCATCATCCTGACGTTATGGGACTCATGCGATGGGTTAAACCTGTATAGTTCTACCTCATAAGCACATTAGTATTATTAGTATTAAGCAAAGCACGATAGAAATCAGAATACGAATTTAACAAAAAAAATTGGCAATCGGAGATGCATGAGATGCTTGTTTCATGCACTTTTGATCACCAAGAATGATCCATACTTACTCTATGAGACTTTTGGAATTAAATGGGACAGCTAGTTTGCTTTGAGAAAGGCTAAAAATAAGGTTTGAAGTTTGCCCTAGTTTGACAAATTTTCTTGATATTTGGAAAGTGTTTTTCTTGCAAGGTTTCATTGTCCTCTCTTATCTGAAGATGAAGTGTATATATAGGAGAAGATTAGGTCAAGAAAAATGGGCTTGGACCTCTTTGTAAAACACTTTGATTTTGTTTGAAAAATAGATAAAAATCTTGCAAAACATGAAGGTTTGTTTCACAGAATAATTCCACACAGTTTTTGTATGATATTGGGGCCCCAAACAAAAATCAAATCTTAAGCCTCTTATGCTTTATCCATTATTTGATATTTATTTGATTTAATTTTAAATTTAAATGAATAAAATAAAAATAAATAAAATTAAAAATTAAAAGGGTGTATGAATAGATTTAGAGGTCCATTATGAGGTCAAGAACACGTTTGGACTCTAAAAGATAATCCCATTAGCCCAAAAATTCAAGTTTGATCAATTTGGGTTTCATGCATTTTCTCAAAATGACCTAACTTGCACCAATCATAACTCTCTCAATATCTATGTTGATCATTTTTTCATTTGAAGACCTCATCTTGATGTAAATTGCTTGGACAAAAAGTGTCTTTTTGTTGACTTTTAAGATGACCTATAATGTCTTGGATCATATCTCTCAAATGAAGCATTTTGGGCCTTGAGCTTAGAGAGACAAAGTTGTATAGAATTTAATTTCCATCAAAATGACATTTGTTTGAGAATTTTCTGATGAAGCATGTGAAAGTTTTGCTTGGTCCAAGTTCAGTTGACTTCTCCTAAAGAAAACCCTAATTTAGCAACTTTTGACTTTTGATGAATCTTGAGTTTTCTTGATGACTTATGATCAACCCTTGATCAAATGATGAATTTAACTTCAAAATATTGATGTTGACCAAAAATCTTGAAATTTGACTGTATGTTGACCATAATTGACTTTTAACCCAATATAGTTAATTTTCAATAATCTGAGCAATTGACTGAGCAAATTTGTACTGCAAGGCTAGAAATTTGACATGAGGATACCTTGATACATATGAGAAATCATGAAGTCCACTTGAGGCATTATAAGTCCAATTTCCTCTGAGAAAACCAAAACCCTAATTACAGGCCAATGCTTAGGAGGAGGATCATCTGATCATTCTTGAGTAGTCTTGAATACTTGATACCTTTCGGGGCATGAGAATTTATTTTGAAAATGAGAGAGAAAATTTTAGGGTACAACAACCACATTGCATCTTCAAAGTGTATTGTTTCCCATTCACTTTGGAACAATACTCCATAGAAAAATAATTGAAAAATGCATCAAAACATATGCCGTGGTTGTTTTCCTTCTCCCCAACAGAGTTACTAAAAACTTTGAGATATTCTCCAGCGAGGTCACTATATCCTCAGTATCCTAACTCTCACCCCTACAAGTATCCTTTCGACATTACTATCAGATCATCGAGTTTCTATTCGTAAAGGCCCAGTTCCTTCATGGCACAATTTTCTCAGGTTTAGTTTCTACTACCCCTTTTCTTAAGTCACCTCTAATGTCTATTGATGTACCTTCTGAATCTAGTTCTATTCTGGTATTCCTTTTGAGCTCTATCATCTCCTTTAGGTCGAGGTTGTCAATCGTTACCCTGTTTCAATTATCACCAGCGTTCCTATAGTGTGTCGATGGGCTATGGTTATCGAACCCCTTGTGCGTGAAATCTAGTTCTGTCGTGGTACTCATCCTATTTTCTACCTCTAGTCATCTTGAGTTGAGTTTTCCACTCGTTTTTAAAAGTCTCAATGTCGGATTAGTCTCTATTAATTACATTCTTGAGTCGAGTCTTCCACTAGTTATATGTCTCTTTTTACACCTTGGTAACCTCAGTTTTGTCTGTAAATCCTTGGTTGAACCTAATAGGTGTCTTTTGAAAACACACACTTTCTAGCACCTTGGTATAAGACTCAATTTTGTTTTTTATCCTATAGATTACTCTTGGGTCAAGTCCGCTATTCTTCACCTTGTTTATGTACTAGTTCGTTCCTGGCACACTCTTTATAGTACTCCATTTTAGGTCGAGTTTGCTACTCGTACCTTCTCTTGATCCCCACTAGTGTTCCTATAGCGTGCCGATGGGCTATGGTGATCGAGAACAGTTTAGCCTGACGTTACCTGTCGGATACTATTTCTATTGTTGTCTTTAGCGTCTAATTTATGCTAATCCTATCGTGGGTTGAGTTCTTACTCATTTTTGGTTATTTGTGAACCAGTTCATTCCTGGAGCATCATCCTCTGAAGTCTAAGCTCTGTCATTTCCCTTCTCAATACCCACAAACCATATCAAAATTTTTGATACCATACCCGTAGCGCAAATTTTTGGGTTCTTTTAGTATTCAATCCTCTTCCACCATGAATGTTCGAAAGCTGTCACTTTTTCTCGCTTACCGGGTTTAAGATGATTGAATAGGGTCAGGTGTTGTACCCCAAAATTTTCCCTCTTTATTTTAACCTTAACTTGCTTATGTTTAATCATCATGTGCATACATACATATCATTATTATTGTGGCCACAGGATCAAAGTATTTATCTCGTGAGAATCACGGAAGACCATCGTTCCATCAGTTAATATAGTGAAGCAGAATGTTGTACCCCAAAATGTTCCCTCTCATTTTCAAATCAAATTTTTTCAAGATGTCTCCTCATCTTCCTAGGGTTCTCAATTGCTCAAGATTACTCAAGGAATTGATTAGACAAGTCTTCTCCTAAGCAATTAGCCTACAACTAGGGTTTTGCTTTTCTCAAAGTAAATTGGACTTCTAATTCCTAAAATTTTTTTCATGACGCCTCATATGCTTCAAATAATTCTCATACCAAGTTTCATGTCTTGCATCATAAGTTTGCTCAGTCAATTCCTCGGATGATGGAAAATCAACTATATTGGATAACAAGTCAACTATGGTCAACATACAGTCAAACCTCAAGATATTTGGCAAACATAAATACTTTGAAGTGATATTCATCATTTGATTAAGGGTTGATCCTGATTCCTCAAGAAAAATCCTTAAATCATCAAAAGTCAAAAGTTGCCAAATTAGGGTTTCCTTAGGAGAAGTCAACTTAACTTTGACCAAGCATAACTTTCACATGCTTCATTGGTTTTTCCCCAACCAAAGCTCATTTTTAAGTAAATTCAATTATCTACTACTTTATAATTCTAATCTCAAATCCAAAAAATTCTTCATTTGAGAGGTATGGTCCAAAACATTATAGGTTATTTCAAAAGTGAACAAAAAGACACTTTTTGTCAAGGCAACTCACATGAAGATAAAGTCTTAAAAAGAAAATATGATCAACATAAAGATTATATAGGACTTCTTGAGATTTCCAAAAAGTCCAATATTACCTTAAAAAGATAAAAATTGAGTGATATATGGTTTGTGAAAGTTGGGAAATTTTTGAGAAAATGCATGAAACTTCATTTGAGAAATCTTGAAACATGTTTAAAACAATTTTGGAACGATTTCAATGTGTTTTTTTTTGCAATGAATTGTGACATAATCATACAAGATTCTTGTCTTGTTCTTGTTCCATTTCGTTCCTCTACAAATACATGCAATAATCAAGTGCAAAGACATGAATTGCTACCTCAAGAGCAAGCTCCAAGAATCACTAAAAAAATTGGCAAGAGAATAGGGTTTCAAAGAGAAAAAATATTCAACTTTGCTTCACATTCAGTTCTAAAATTCTAAGCAACTTCAAAGCGATCAAAGATCTCCGGTCACTTCTTGAAGATCTTAGAATAATTTTCAAACTCATAGCCAATCAGTTCACCACCTGAAATGAGCCCAACGATTTGCTCTGATAGGTAAAATTTTGATTTTTTAAATCTTTCATTTCATGCGTGTTTCATAGATACTAATCATTCAGATCTTCATATGTGAATATTTAGAATAGGTTGTAGTCGTTACATGGAGTTTGTAACGTTAGATCTATGATCTGCCATTGAAGAACTGTGATAACTTGCTTTCTCTGAAACTTACGATCTAGGCATCTTTAGCCAAAACTAACGTTTGATTTGGATTCAAGAGGGTCTATTTAGGGGGGTTCGATCCCCACTCCATATTTTTTCTCTTTTCTTTTGTTTTAACCTTTTTTCCTTTCTTTTTTGTTATTTATTTTATTTAATTAACTTTTGATTAAAATAAAAAATCATAAAAATATAATAAAATCAGATTTAGACTTTTAATAGGTTAACTTAATTTTAGACAATATTTTTCTTAATTAATAAATTAGACATATGTTTTTTATAATTAATTTAGTATTTCATTTAGGTTTAAAGTCTATTTATTTTATAATTCAAATCAAACCAAAAATGCACAAAAAAATTAATTTCTAATCTTTTAGATGTTAATACTTTTAAAAACAATTTTGCAAATATTTTGTATTTACTTTTGCTATTTATTTTATTAGAAACAAATGTATAGGTCGCATACATTTTCTTGTAATAGTTTATTGTTTAAATTCCCGCAAAGTTGTAAATATTTTAAATCTACCAAAGCCATGTAATAGCCATAGGTCTTTACTTTCCCGCATTTTATTTTCTTGCGCCTATATTTTGTATGCCTTGTATGTATATATAACTGTTAGCTAAATAGGATTGTATGGCAAGATAATAATCAAACGCTATAAAACCCTAATCCAAGATAAATATAATTGAATTGAATCACTTTTACACACTTGCACCTCTAGGGTAACCTCCCTTGTTGCCTTCGAAATAAAAACAATCATGTCCCTCGAAAGTGGGGACGCTTTAGCAAAGTCCCTCCTAATAAAATATCATAGTCCCTCGATGACCCTTTGACGTAGCCTTTCGATAAATAATCTAGTCCCTTATGAAATTGTTAAAGCGTCCCTATAAGTTGCTTTCGATGTCTGTATGATGACCCTACGCTTGTCCCTTCACATCCAATGGATGGGGTTACCTACCAACTAACGGTATGGATAACACCATCTCTAACGAATAAGGAAAAAGAATAACGAAAGACCTTTCAATGGGTAATGTAACACCCGTAATTTAATTAATTATTTAATTAAATTTTTTTGGAATAATTTTGAATATGTGTTATGATTAATTGGATTTATTTTATTAAGTAGAGAAATAATATTAGAATTATAATATTATTTGGTGTGGGCTTATTTGAAGGAATAGAAGTAATAAGGGGGGTGTATTAGTTTTGAGCCCAATATGGAATAAAGAATAATAGGGTTATTTTATTATTGTTAGAAAGAATAGAAATAACAAGCAGTAGAAGAATAAGGATTGAGATGAGAACGTGAAGTTGTTGGAAAAGTGGAAAAACGGCAGAACGGGGTTTCGACCGGAAGATTGTAGAGCGACCTTCAATCCAAGGTAAGGGTGGGGTTCTGAATTTATAATTGGGTTCATGATGATTGATATGTGGGGTTAGAGGTGATTTCTGTCTTGTTCTTGAATTGAATGTATATGATGTTGTATGATGAGGAATTGATGAATTTTAGATGAATAATGATGTCCCGATGTTGTTTAATCGATGTAGCATTATAGGATAATTGTAGGTGATGATTTATCATGATTATATTAAGTTTGTAGGGTTAAAAACATGAATCCCTTAGTAAAAATGCAGAGGAAATGGTAGAATTATGCAGGAAGGATCAGGATGTGTCGACCTAAAACTTGATTCGTCGATGCATGAGGACATAGAGACTCAGTATAAGTCGACACGAAGAGACTTCTGTCGATACATGAAGGTTGAAAGACTTAGGATGAGTCGATTTGTAGGATGCATGTGTCGATACATGCTGTGTGCAAGACTCAGGATGAGTCGATCCATGAGGGGATGTGTCAACTCATGTTGTGCAGTTAGAGCAGTATGTGTCGATCCAAGTGAGGATGCGTCGATCCATATTGTCTGATTTTTGACAGATTCAGTTTTAAAGTGCTGTAACTTGAGTTTTAGGATGCCGTTTGAGATGTCGTTCAAAGCATTGAATAGCTAACGCGATGAACTTTATTCTAGAGGATCAAAATTATGAGTAGAAAGTGTAGTCCTAGTAGCCAATTTAAGATTTAGAGTTAATTCCCATGTTGATTGTTGCGTTAGTTTTGAACAGAATGATGAAGATGAGATGCTTAGAGGCTGCTGTTTGAATTATAACAGTAGGATTAGTGACATTAACTATGTAAGATTACAGAATAACAATATGAATTACTGTAGTATTAATGTATAACTGAGTTTTTAGTGAGAAGTTATTAATGATGTTGTGTTGATGATTTATAATAAATAAATGATGTTTGATGAATTATTATGATGATATGAGATGTTGATGAAGAGACGTTGAGATGCTTTTGAGATGTTGTTAATTTGATATGCTTTTGAGATGTTGTTAATTTGGGTGTTGTTATTACATTCATGATTGTGTCGCATACATTGCAATTTGAGACGGAGCTTATGCTCATTCAGATGGCCTATATTGGCGAATTTTGAGATGAAGGCTATGCCTTGTTGATGCCTCTATTAATTGGCAAATTTTTAAGATGGGAGTTCTGCTCCAATGGTACCACATGCATTTGCATAGTATTGAGTCGCATTATATGATTGCATAATAAAGTGTGTAATGATGTTGTGAGGTGTCTTATCGTTGTGATTTTTATTGATTATGAGATGAGAAGTGGTGATGTTATTGATATAATTTAATATATTAATTATTATGCGCTTTATTATATTGTTAGATATATCACCCCTTATGTTTGAATGTTGCCCTTATGTTGGTAATGTGCAGGTAATCGAGAGTGAAGGTTGTATACCTTCAGTTGTTCGAGTCGGTGTCATTGCTCTGATATGTAACACCCGGGGGGATGAACGCTTGCTGTTTTGATTGTTGATTTTTCAGTTGTTGAATGTTAAGTTGATTATTATTAAATATGTGCTGTTTCGAAGTTACTGTTTTATTGTTAGAGATGTTATTAAGAATTTTGCTGCATAGATGTTGAGTTATCTAATTAAAGATGTTATGATGATGGTTCATCCGATGGTTTGAAAGTGTTATATATCCACAATGAATGCAATGAATTTTTATAGAAGAATTTGTGACGTCCCGATTTGATTGCATGATTGAATTTTATAACTCTAATTTATTTACATAATTTCTTGGGGTAGAATTAGGGTGTTACAAAGTTGGTATCAGAGCAAAAGGTTGGTCCGGCCTTGTCGTCGAGTCGTAGTTGTATAACAATTGAGTATTGTTAATTTGAGTTCTAACCGTTGTTTATGTTGTAGTGAGAAGTTGAGATGGCTGGAAGGAATGATGTTGCACTTGCTGCTGCTTTGGAAGTAATGGCTCATGCGATGGAAAATCAGTCGAATGCTGATGGGAATGCTGGATCTCGTAGCTTGGCGACTTTCCAGAGAGAGAATCCAACTACGTTCAAGGGAAAGTATGATCCTGACGGAGCATTGTATTGGTTAAAAGAGATTGAGAGAATCTTTCGTGTGATGGACTGCACTCCAGCGCAGAAGGTTCATTATGGGTCTCATTTGCTAGCAGTCAAGGCTGATGACTGATGACTAGAGACTTGTCAGAAGTTTGAAGCTGCAGGTGAGAATGTCACTTGGGTTGTGTTCCATAGAGAATTTCTGAGAAAGTACTTTCCTGAAGATGTCCGTGGTAAGAAGGAGATTGAGTTCCTTGAGCTGAAGCAAGGAAATATGTCAGTTGTTGAGTATGCTGCCAAGTTTGCTAAGTTGGCTAAGTTTTATCCGCATTACGCTGAAGCAGATGCTGAGTTTTCGAAGTGTATCAAGTTTGAGAACAGGTTGCGCCCGAAGATTAAGAAGGCAGTTGGATACCAGAAGATCAATGTCTTTGCTGATTTGGTTGATAGTTGTAGGATTTATGAAGAAGACAATAATGCTCATTACAATATTATCAGTGACAAGAGGGGTAAGC
Organism: Vicia faba; assembly: GCA_948472305.1. NCBI lineage: Eukaryota > Viridiplantae > Streptophyta > Magnoliopsida > Fabales > Fabaceae > Vicia > Vicia faba. The sequence continues at coordinate 160,592,612 of OX451736.1, read as the reverse complement.
ACCAACAGAATCGTGGTAAGCCTTATGACGCCCCAGCTGGTAAAGGTAAACAGAAAGTTGCTCATGGTCAGAGGACTAGTGGGGGAGATGCTCCTGCTGGTGTGGTTTGCTTTAAGTGTGGAAAACCTGGGCACAAGAGTAACGTGTGCACTACTGAAGTGAAGAGGTGTTTATGTTGTGGTAAGAACGGACATGTTGTATCTGAGTGTGAACATAAGGATGTGATTTGTTTCAATTGTAGAGAAGAAGGGCATATTGGTAGTCAGTGTCCGAAACCGAAGAGGGATCAGTCAAGTGGTAAAGTGTTCGCTTTGGTGGAGGATCAGACAGATGTTGAGGACAGACTTATCAGAGGTACAGGTTTTATTAATAGTACTCCTTTAATCACTATTATTTATACCGGTGCTACGCATTGTTTTATTGCTGCTAATTGTGTTGAAAGATTGGGTCTTATGTTGTCTTCTTTGAATGGAGAAATAGTCGTCGATACTCCAGCCAAGGGGTCGGTGACTACTTCTTTTGTGTGTTTGAAGTGTCCCTTGTCGATCTTCGACAGAGACTTTGTTGTTGATTTGGTTTGTTTACCGTTAAGAGGTTTGGATGTGATTTTGGGTATGAACTGGTTAGAGCATAACTGTGTCCATATTAACTGTTATGACAAGTCGGTGAAGTTTTCTACTCCGGAAGCAGAGGAAGATGGTTTGTTGTCTGCTAGACAGTTGAGGAAGTTGATGCAAGAAGAAGCACATATATTCTCGTTGATGGCGTCGCTATCTGTAGAGACTCAAGCTATAATTGAGGAATTACAGGTGGTGTGTGAATTTCCTGAAGTTTTCCCTGATGAGATTCCTGATGTACCGCCGGAGAGGGAAGTTGAATTTGCAATTGATCTTGTACCTGGTACCAGACTTGTGTCTATGGCACCATATAGGATGTCTGCATCCGAATTGTCAGAGTTAAAGAAGCAATTGGAGGAGTTACTTGAGAAGAAGTTTGTAAGACCAAGTGTGTCGCCATGGGGAGCTCCAGTGTTGTTAGTAAAGAAGAAAGATGGAAGTATGAGGCTTTGTGTTGATTATAGACAGTTGAATAAGGTGACAATTAAGAACAAGTATCTGCTTCCAATAATAGATGACTTTATGGATCAGTTGGTGGATGCTCGTGTGTTTAGTAAGATTGATTTGAGGTCGGATTACCATCAGATTAAAGTGAAGGGTGAAGATATTCAGAAGACGGCATTAAGAACGCACTATGGACATTACGAGTATTCGGTGATGCCTTTCGGTGTTACTAATGCGCCAGGAGTATTCATGGAATATATGAATCACATCATTCATACTTATTTGGATAGGTTTGTTGTCGTGTTCATTGATGATATTTTGATTTACTCTAAGTCAGAAGAAGAGCATGCAGAACACTTAAGAGTAGTATTGCAAGTTTTGAAATAGAAGAAGTTGTATGCAAAGCTGTCCAAGTGTGAGTTTTGGTTGGAAGAGGTTAGTTTTCTTGGTCATGTGATTTCAGGTAGTGGCATTACTGTAGATCCATCGAAGGTTGATGTTGTGTTGCAATGGGAAACTCCAAAGTTAACTATTGAGATTAGAAGCTTCTTAGGATTAGCTGGTTATTATAGAAGGTTTATCGAAGGGTTTTCTAAATTGTTACTTCCGTTGACTAAGTTGACTTGTAAAGGTAGAGCGTTTGTATGGGATGTTCAGTGCGAAGAAAGTTTTACAGAATTGAAGAAGAGGTTGACGTCGGCTCTGATTTTGACGTTGCCTAATCCAGGAGAGTCTTTTGTGGTGTATTGTGATGCTTCTAAGATGGGTTTAGGAGGTGTGCTTATGCAAGATGGTAAGTTAGTTGCTTATGCGTCAAGGCAGTTGAGGACTCATGAGAAGAACTATCCTACGCATGATTTAGAGCTTGCTGCTGTTGTTTTTATGTTAAAGATTTGGAGGCACTATCTTTATGGGTCTAGATTTGAAGTGTTTAGTGACCATAAGAGCTTAAAGTATTTATTCGATCAGAAGGAGTTGAATATGAAGCAGCGAAGATGGTTGGAATTTTTAAAGGATTATGATTTCAGTTTGAATTATCATCCAGGAAAGGAGAATGCGGTGGCTGATGCGTTGAGTCGAAAGACTTTACATATGTCATCTATGATGGTTAAAGAGTTGGAATTAATTGAGAAGTTCAGAGACATGAGCTTAGTTTGCGAGGTTACTCTGCGAAGTGTTATGTTGGGTATGTTGAAGATTAATAATGAATTTATAGACAGTATCAGAGAAGCTCAGAAGTTGGATGTGAAACTGGTAGATTTGATGGTTGGGATTGATAAGTCCGAGAATAGTAATTTTAAGCTAGATGTGCAAGGTGTGTTAAGATTTCGTAACCGGATTTGTATTCCTGATGATGCTGAGATGAAGAAAGTGATACTTGAGGAGAGCCATAAAAGTAAGTTAAGTATTCATCCAGGAGCTACGAAGATGTATCAAGATTTGAAAGGTTTATTTTGGTGGCATGGGATGAAGAGTGATATGGCTCGGTTCGTATATGCATGTTTGACTTGTCAGAAGTCGAAAGTTGAACATCAGAAGCCTGCATGATTGATGCAACCATTGGAAGTTCCAGAATGGAAATGGGATAGCATTTAAATGGACTTTGTGACAGGGTTACCTAATACTACAAGAGGACATGATTCAATTTTGGTGATTGTTGATAGGCTTACGAAGTCGGCCCATTTTATTCCTATTAACATCAATTTTCCATTGTCGAAGTTGGCTGAGATTTATACTAGTGTAATTGTGAAGCTGCATGGTGTTCCTTTGTGCATTGTGTCAGATACAGATCCAAGATTTACTTTTGATTTTTGGAAGAGTTTGCAAGAGGCGTTGGGTTCTAAGTTGAGGTTGAGTTCAGCGTATCACCCTCAGAAAGATGGTCAGACTGAACGGACTATTCAATCGTTGGAAGATTTGCTGAGGGCATGTGTTCTTGAGCAGGGAGGTTCGTGGGATACTTATCTTCCGTTGATAGAGTTCACTTATAATAACAGTTACCATTCTAGTTTTAGGATGGCACCTTTTGAAGCGTTGTATGGTCGAAGATGTAGAACTCTGTTATGTTGGAACGAATCTGGTGAAAGTGTAGTACTTGGACCTGAACTTGTTCGTGAGACTAATGAGAAGGTGAAGTTGATTCGAGAAAAGATGAAAAATTCCCAAAGTAGAAAGAAGAGTTATCATGACAAGTGAAGGAAGGATTTAGAATTTCAAGTTGGTGACCATGTGTTTTTAAGAGTTACACCTGTGACTGGTGTTGGGCGAGCATTGAAGTCTAAGAAGCTCACTTCTCATTTTATTCGACCCTTTCAGATTTTAGAGAGCGTGGGGAATATTGCTTATAGAGTGGCTTTACCGCCTAATCTTTTGAATTTTCATGATGTGTTTCACGTGTCGCAACTTCGGAAGTATATTTCAGATCCATCTCATGTGATTCATATGGACGATGTGCAAGTACGGGATAATCTTATTGTGGAGACGATGCTTGTACGGATCGCGGATCATGAAATAAAGACTCTGAGGGGCAAAGAGATTGCCTTGGTTAAAGTGGTTTGGCTAGGAGCTGCCGGTGAAAGCATGACTTGGGAGTTGGAGAGCAAGATGCGAGACTCCTACCCTGAGTTATTTGATTAAGGTAAATTTTCGAGGACGAAAATATTCTAAGTGGGGGAGAGTTGTAACGCCCGTAATTTAATTAATTATTTAATTAAATTATTTTTGGAATAATTTTGAAGATGTGTTATGATTAGTTGGATTTATTTTATTAAGTGGAGAAATAATATTAGAATTATAATATTATTTGGTGTGGGCTTATTTGAAGGAATAAAAGTAATAAGGGGGTGTATTAGTTTTGAGCCTAATAAGGAATAAAGAATAATAGGGTTATTTTATTGTTGTTAGAAAGAATAGAAAGAAGAAGCAGTAGAAGAATAAGGATTGAGATGAGAACACGAAGTTGTTGGAAAAGTGGAAAAACGGCAGAATGAGGTTTCGACTGGAAGATTGTAGAGCGACCTTCAATCCAAGGTAAGGGTGGGGTTCTGACTTTATAATTTGGTTCATGATGATTGATATGTGGGGTTATAGGTGATTGTTGTCTTGTTCTTGAATTGAATGTATATGATGTTGTATGATGAGGAATTGATGAATTTTAGATGAATAATGATGTCCCAATGTTGTTTAATCGATGTAGCATTATAGGATAATTGTAGGTGATGATTTATCATGATTATATTAAGTTTGTAGGGTTAAAAACATGAATCCCGTAGTAAAAATGAAGAGGAAATCACAGAATTATCCAGGAAGGATCAGGATGTGTCGGCCTCAAACTTGATGCGTCGATGCACGAGGGCCTAGAAACTCAGTATGAGTCGACACGAAGAGACTTGTGTCGATACATGAAGGTTGAAAGACTCAGGATGAGTAGATCTGTAGGATGCATGTGTCGATACATGCTGTGTGCAAGACTCAGTATGAGTCAATCCATGAGAGGATGCGTCGACTCATGTTATGCAGTTAGAGCAGTATGCGTCGATCCAAGTGAGGATGCGTCGACACATATTGTCTGATTTTTGACAGATTCAGTTTTAAAAAGCTGTAACTTGAGTTTTAGGATGCCGTTTGAGATGTCGTTCGAAGCGTTGAATAACTAACACGATGAACTTTATTCTAGAGGATCAAAATGAAGAGTAGAATGTGTAGTCCTAGTAGCCAATTTAGTATTTATAGTTAATTCCCATGTTTATCGTTGCGTTGGTTTTGAACAAAATGATGAAGATGAGATGCTTAGAGGCTGCTTTTTGAATTATAACAGTAGGATTAGTGACAGTAACGATGTATGATTACAGAATAACAGTATGAATTATTATAGTATTAATGTACAACTGAGTTGTTAGTGAGAAGTTATTAATGATGTTGTGTTGATGATTTATAATAAATAAATGATGTTTGATGAATTATTATGATGATATGAGATGTTGATGAAGAGATGTTGAGATGCTTTTGAGATGTTGTTAATTTGAGATGCTTTTGATATGTTGTTAATTTGAGATGTTGTTAATTTGGGCATTGTTATTACATTCATGATTGTGTCGCATACATTGCATTTTGAGATTGAGCTTATGCCCGTTGAGATGGCCTGTATTGGCGAATTTTGAGATGAAGGCTATGCCTTGTTGATGCCTCTATTAATTGGAAAATTTTTGAGATGAGAGTTCTGCTCCAATGGTACCACATGCATTTGCATAGTATTGAGTCGCGTTATATGATTGCATAATGAAGTGTGTAATGATGTTGTGGGGTGTATTATCGTTGTGATTATTGTTGATTATGAGATGAGAAGTGGTGATGTTATTGATCTAATTTAATATATTAATTATCATGCGCTTTATTATATTGTTAGATATCTCACCCCTTTTATTTGTATGTTTCCCTTATGTTGGTAACGTGCAGGTAATCAAGAGTGAAGGCTGTATACCTTCAGTTGTTCGAGTTGGTGTCATTGCTCTGATATGTAACACCCCGGGGGATGAACGCTTGTTGTTTTGATTGTTGATTTTTCAGTTGTTGAACGTTAAGTTGATTATTATTAAATATGTGCTGTTTCGAAGTTGTTATTTTGTTGTTAGAGATGTTATTAAGAATTCTGCTGCGTAGATGTTGAGTTATCTAATTAAAGATGTTATGATAATGGTTCATCCGATGTTTTGAAAGTGTTATATATCCACGATGAATGCAAAGAATTTTGATAGAAGAATTTGTGATGTCCCGATTCGTTTGCATGATTGAATTTTATAACTGTGATTTATTTACATAATTGCTTGGGGTAGAATTAGGGTGTTACAGGTAAGATACCATGCATTGCTTGCTCAGAAACTAAAATAATTTTCACACCTCACACTTTCAAAACAACTACTTTCAAATGCTTTATAAACACTCTTGAGGACTGGTACAAGGGTTATTATAAATCATACTTCATTACATTGGCATTTTCAAAGCATACACAAAGCAAATTAAAGTGAGCGAAGGAATTAAGAGCCCATAGATAACTACAGATGAAAAGGGTGCAAACATCTTCCCTTTTCATAACTTACCCCCCGAACTCAAAATCAATAAAGGTCTTTCCTATTATTTTCACCCTTTCCTTATTGGATAAAAGAAAAATCATTGGCGAATCTTATTAACCTCAACATTTACGATAAAACGCTAAACAAGTCAGTTCTCCCATCGTGTTACAGAACTGGAGACTCTGTTGGGGAATTTCCTAAAAAAGAGGGGTTACCTTAGGGAGAGATCACTTTTACTTGCTTTGTTTATTTGTTTACTTTATATTTTGGGTTTTCCCCGGGTTTAATTTCTTGCAAAGATCCTATACCCAAATCTGGGGACATTTTATGTAAGTAGCAATAAATCATGGAAACTGTACGGCGTAGACCGATATGGTTGAAGTGATGGCTATGTTAGTGCGACACATTGGTTTATACTGGTGTTCCTTGAGTCTGTCCAGGATAAAACTAGGCTTCCGCGTGGTGTCATAAGCATTAACTGACCTTTAGAACTTTAATTGACCCAACTTAGCCACTAGAAAGTAGTGAGATAGCCAACTTTGGTGCAGTCCAAAGTTGGTTGATACTCGATGCTACGCTCACTGAGATTCGACACTCGGGATATTTCGGTGGCAAGTCAGTTGCTCTGTTGAAATAATTCCTGAGAGAAAGATCGGTGATATTGAGACTCCTAGAACCCGATTACTATTCTTAGGATCGGTTGAGCCAACTAAACTTCAAGAGGGTACTTGCCTATGGACCTCATACAAGCCTTTAAACCTAAGGCCTTTTGTGTGATTTTCTTGTGCTTTCTATCTTGTTTAAACATAACATCATAATATCATAACATCATAACATAGCATTTTCACTGACCATTTCAAGGACCAAGAGATTTATCTTTGCTCTGTTTTGCAGGCTGTGGCCTCTGGTCGCAGAAATACTATCCGGATCAAATTTATGGGAATACCTTCCAAACTCAAAGAATTGGTCTCAAAGGTTCCCAAAATCTCTCAGTTCAACAAAAGACATGGTCATTTGCTCAGCTTGGTTATCTCCGGTTTTTAAGAATACATGATGAGAATTCTTTTCCAGTTCTTTGATCTGAAGCATCACTGTTTTACCTTCCCAGATTATCATTTGGTGACCATAATGGAAGAGTTCTCTAAGATACTTAGGGTTCCTATACTGGATCAGATACCCTTCACTAGTTTAGAGAAAGATCCAATACATGAACATATTTCCACATCCTTGCACCTGAAACCGTATGACATTGCATCTAATTGGGAAACCGGGAGTGGGGTTAAAAGCCTCCTTGCAAAATTTCTGATGGAGAAAGCTTAATTGTTTCTAGAGGCTAAGATTTTTCATGCTTTCAAAGATGTTTTGGCTTTACTAATCTATGGTTTGGTACTATTCCCCAATCCGGACCAACTTATAGATGTAAACGCCATTAAGATATTCCTCACTCATAATCATGTGCCTACTTTGCTCGGAGATATTCTGCATTCTCTTCACACTCATACCATGAGAAAGCGAGGAACTCTCATATGTTGTATACCTTTGCTATCTTGGTGGTTTATTTCGCTCCTTCCCCGCTCGATAATAAAGAATGAACAAGGTTTGAGGTGGTCTCAAAGGATAATGTCACTCTCTCAGTTAGACATTTATTGGTGTTCCCGATCCCAATAAGATATCTTTATTATTGACCGTTGTGGAGAGTTATCTAATGTTCCACTCTTGTGCATAAGGGGGGGCATTACTTACAACCCTTCTCTAGATTTACGTCAGTTTGGTTATGCTCGAAGAGATGGTCTTCATGATATATGCTTATCCAAGGTGTTGTATTCGACTATGACAATGACCTTTAAGGTTACTGAAAAAGATGTATCCGTGCTTGGGGTATGGTCAATAAGATTGATAGCGGGATTCTGGGGCATAAGAACTCCAACCCTCTGGAGCCTTATTACAAATGGGTACGAGCTTGTGCTCAAAACCTTATGATGACATATCCTGCTATCCTACCAGTAATCAGAGTTTGTTATCGAAGGAGACGTTTCTCACACCATCCTTCGTCCAGACATGCATACTGGCCTTGAAGAATTGCAGAAGTCTTAGATTCAACTCAAGGAAGAACAGGACACCTTTGAGGCTCAATTATATGCAAGTGAGAAGAAAGTGTTGGAGCCGACGAAGCAACTTCACGAGGAGCAGAGTCTTAATGCATATGTCAACACAAAGAGGAGGCGTCCATAAGAAACTTAAACCTTTAGGAGTTTTTTAATTTATTCCATTATAATCGTTTGTATTCACATGAACTTACTAATAAAAATCTTGTTTTTGTTTCCTTTTGGTTAACAAATTTAAATCTCATAGGGTCCTTTAAAATCATGTAAGTCATACATAACAGGTTTTTCTCACGGACATGATTTCTCATTTTCTTACTATTTATTTCAGTAAAAGATTGCTCTAGAACAGACTGAAAGAACTCCAGGCTCAGAACACCCAATTTCAGCAAATGTTCCTGAATCTAGCCAAGGGGCAGGAAGAGCTGAAGGCCCTCATCAATAAAGATAGGGAGGATAAAATCAAGAAACCAGCTGACATCTTCAACATGGGTAGAAGGCCCAAAGGTCCGGTCAAGAGAGCTTTGGAGTTTGAAGAAGAAAATGATGACCAAGACGAAGATGATAAAAGTATGAAGGCTGGGAAGAATATCAACCAGGGTTCTGATGAAGAAGAAACAAACTATTCAGATGAATAATATCATCCTGCTGATGACAAATACAAACAGCTGGAAGAACGTCTCAATACTATGGAGATCCAAAGAGTTCCTGGGTTGAATTTTGAAGAGATGGGTCTTATCTCGGGGGTTGTTATACCTCACAAGTTCAAGGTCCCCGTATTTTCCAAATATGGTGGTGTGTCTTGTCCTAAGCTTCATTTGCAGTCTTATGTCCGAAAAATCCAACCCCATATTGTTGACAGAAAATTATGGGTGCATTTCTTTCAAGAAAGCTTGTTAGGGATGCAATTAGAATGGTTCTATTAACTGGATGAAACACACACTCGCACCTGGGAAGACCTGGCTGCTGCCTTCTACAAATAATACCAATATAATGCTGATCTTGGACCAACTCGCGTGCAATTACAAAGTATGACTATGGGCTCGGACGAAGGCTTCAAGGACTATGCCCAGAAGTGGAGAGATTTAGCTGGAAGAGTGCAACCTCCTTTGTTTGATAGGGAGCTGGTTGATATGTTTATGGGAACTCTGACATGGCCTTTCTTTAATCATCTGATAGAAATCTCATCATCCGGATTCACCGAGATGATATTAACTGGAGAGTAAGTTAAAAGTGGAATTAGAGGTGGGAAAATTCAGGTGGCTGCGACTTCAAATGCTTTGAAAAATCCTTTCAACGGGAAGAAAGAGGCTAATGATATGTACGGCCAGAAGGGTCGTGGTAAAAGGGATCGTCATCAAGCTGTGCCAGCGGTAATGATTTCTAATCCCGCACCAATGCAACAATAGAATAACTAGTGCAGGAAAGATGCACCCAGGAGATAATTTACTAAGATTAATATGCCATTGTCTCAGGTATTTCATCATCTATTGAAGGTGGAACTGATTACACTAAGGGATTATCCTCAGGCTCCCAACACTTCCTCTCCCAAGTACAATCACAATGCGAGATGGCCTTTTCATTCCAACAGTCCCGAGAATGACCCAAACAATTGTTGCACCCTGAAGAACAAAATCCAAGACATGATTGACATGAACATATTTAATTTGATCCTCCCGAGAGCCCTAATGTAATCAATGCACCTATGCCCAATCATAGTAAAAGTGTTAACGCTATTAATGATGTTTCTTATGTCTCCACCATAAGTGACTTGACCACTCCCTTGATAATCATTAAGAAGAATTTGTCGTAAGTCGGTTTATTTTCGCGTTGCCTTGAAATTTTTTACCAGTGTGCATCCCAATCTAATGGATGTATGTGGCTTAAGAAGGGTATTTATCATTTGATTGATAGCCGTGAAATTCTGTTTGAGAAGACTCTGTCTATAAAGAGTTTGCATGAAAGTATGTCTCAAGAGCTGAGACTTAAAGATGTTTCTATAATCACAATTTCCAATACTCCTGTAAGGATCACCTCTAAAGGTCCTGTAAAGATTACTGTCGAGCCTAGGGTGGCTCCCCTGATTATTACTGCACCGAGGCCAGTCCCATATTCCTCCAAAAAGGCTATTCCCTGGAATTATGGAGCCGAAGCTTATTACCATGGTGTTAAGCAAGAACCATGGATTGTTGAAGATGAAGATACTGAAATTACTAACCTCAATGTCAGAAATATTGTTTGGTACTAGTGAAGTTACCAGAATGGGAAGGGTCTTCTCTCCAGAGATCTCTCTCCAAAGACTATCATTACACCAGTTCGTATCCCTGCTACTGAGTTTACTACTGACACTCGGGGAAAAGAGAAGATGATTGAGCCTACCCAGATGGAGGCATCATCAAAATATGTTATTGTTGAAGATACCTCCAAACAAGAGGTGGAGGAAATACTGAAAATCATCCGCAAAAGTGACTACAATATTGTTGAACAGTTGAGGAAGACACCTTCCAAGATATCAATGTTATCTCTATTATTATGATCTGAAGCCCATGCTCAAGCTTTGGTAAAATTTTTGAAGACTGCTCATGTACCACAAGAGACCTCTATTGATCAGTTTGAGAATTGTGTTGCAAGCCTAACAACTGATAATGGATTAGGCTTTTCTGATGTTGACTTAACTCCTACACGAAAGAATCATAACAAGGCCCTGCATGTCTCCATTGAGTGTAGGGGAACTACCTTGGCGCATGTATTGGTTGATACAAGTTCTTCATTAAATGTCTTACTGAAGGGTGCGCTAGATAGACTAGACCGTGAAGGGGTTGTACTAAAACCCGGTGATATTATGGTGAGAGGCTTTGATGGTTCAAGAAGAGCGGTACATGGAGAAGTTGATCTTCCAATCAAAGTGGGATACCAGGTCTTCCACTCCACCTTCTATGTAATGGATATTCGTCCGGCCTATTCCTGTTTGCTTGGATGCCCTTGGATTCATGGGGCAGGCACTGTTACTTCTACCTTGCATCAAAAATTAAAGTATCCTATGAAAGGGAAAATTGTTACAGTTTATGGAGAAGAAGAGTATATGTTGAGCCATTTGAATTCATTCAAATATGTTGAGATGAATGGTGAATTCATTGAGACTCCCTGCCAGACCTTTGAATTAATTCCTCCGACAATTGTTGTTGCTAAAGCTACTCCTGCTACTCCTAGTATTACCAAGGATACACCAAGAATGGCTTCTCTGAAAGATGTTAGGGTTATGGTAGAAGAAGGTTGTTGCATTATTTGGGGTCAACTTCCCAGCATTGCTTACAATCCAACAAATTTGGTTTGGATTTCACCTCAGAGGCTCAGAAGGCGGTTCGTCGTGCTCGTGCTGGGATACCACCTTTTTGCATCAACAATAATGAAGTCAATGCTATAGAAGACACTAATAGTGACTGTGATTTAGACAAATGGATCTTCCCTACTACTGGAGGTGGACTCAACAACTGGAAGTCTAAAGACTTTATACCAATATCCTTTAGTCATGAGTAATTACCATTTCCTATTTTATTGCTTTCAAGTTGTTGGGATATGTAATTTTTAAACAAAAACTTTAAGCCTTGTGCCTTACCCAGGGCACAATGGTCCACTTGTTAGGGTTATTATCTCTCATCTGTATATGCTCATTTAATAAATCATTGGACGTTTTGCATTCAAAATTTTGCGCTCTTTGTCTTTTCATTACTCTATTGCTTTTAATATAGATATATGTTTCTTACACACACCCACATAATAAATTGTAGATCCACATCCACTCTGGACCCCATTGATAACTATTCATCTATTGCCAATTATGACTTCAAAAAGCCGATCTACCAAGCCGAGGACGAAGGTGAGGAAGATTGTGAAGTACCGAGAAAGCTTGCTAGACTAGTATAGCAATAAGAAAGAGCAATACAGACGCATGAAGAGCCATTCGAGGTGGTGAACTTGGGTACTGAAGAGCATAAAAAAGAAGTCAAGATAGGTGTCAACCTAGAAGACAGTGTAAAACAGAGATTAATCCATATGTTGCATGACTATGTTGAGATCTCCGCTTGGTCGTAAGAAGACATGCCAGGGCTTGATACTGACATCATGGTTCTTCGTCTACCAATGAAAGAAGGTTTCTCTTCTATAAAGTAAAAAGCTCGTCGTATGCGTCCAGAGATGTCAGAAAAGATCAAGGCTGAAGTTATGAAGCAATTCAATGCAGGTTTCTTAATTGTTACATCCTATCCACGGTAGGTTGCAAATCTGGTGCCAGTACCTAAGAAGTATGGAAAAATGCATATGTGTGTAGAATATAGGGATTTGAATAGGGAAAGCCCCAAGAATGACTTTTCGCTTCCACATATTGATGTTCTGGTTGACAACACGGCTCAACATAAAGTATTTTCTTTCATGGATGGTTTCTCAGGATATAATCAAATCAAGATAGAACCTAAATACATGGAGAGGACCACTTTCGTCACACAGTGGGGCACTTTTTGGTACAAGGTTATTTCTTTTGGTTTGAAGAACGTCGGCGCAATATATCAGCGGGCTATGGTAGCTTTGTTATATGACATGATTCATCACGAGATAGAGGTCCATGTTAATGATATGATAGCCATGTCTTAGACTGAAGAAGAACATCTCGACAATCTGCATAATCTATTTGAGAGGTTCAAGAAATACAAGCTGAGGCTGAATTCGAACAAGTGCACCTTTAAGGGTGAGATCCGATAAGCTCCTGGGTTTCATCGTCAGTGGTAAAGGTATTGAAGTTGATCCTGCCAAGGTCAAAGCCATTCAAGAAATGCATGCTCCATGTGCTGAGAAGGAAGTTAGAGGTTTCCTGGGACGATTAAACTACATTTCCAGACTTATTTCCCATCTTACTGCGACTTGTGAGCAAATCTTCAATTTACTAAAGAAAGATCAAGTAGTGAAATGGAATGATGACTTCCAAAGAGCCTTTGACAAAACCAAGGAATGCCTCCAAGAACCTCTGATTTTGATGCCACCAGTTGAAGGAAGACCTCTGATCATGTATTTAACAGTTTTAGAGAAATTAATGGGGTGTGTAATGGGCCAGCAGGACGAGTCTGGTCGAAAAGAGTATGCAATATACTACCTTGGCAAAAAGTTGACCGATTGTGAAACAAGATACTCATTGCTCGAGAAAACTTGTTGCACTTTGTTGATCTCTAAAATGGACCCCATAAAATACATATTTGAGAAGCCCGTTCTCTCTGGAAGAATAGCAAGATGGAAAATGGTCTTAATAGAATACGACCTTCAGTACACCACTCAGAAAGAAATCAAAGGAAGTGTGATGGCAGACTATTTGGCTCATCAAGCCGTAGATGACTATCAATCTATGAATTTTGAGTTCCCATATGAGAATATTATGTCACAGATTATGAAGAACCTTGACCGTATGAAGGACCTGAACCAGGTATTGGTGTTATGATAATTTCCCCCACAGGTTATTATACGCCCTTCAACGCTAGACTATTGTAATACGGTGGGAGAACTGACTTGGCTGTTTTGTATTTTATCGCAATTGTTGCGGATAGCAAGAGTCGCCACTGATTTTTCTTTTATCCAATAAAGGAAAGTGTGAAAAGAACTAGAAAGACCTTTTAAGAATTTTCTTGAGTTCGGGGGGTAGGTTATGAAAAGGGAAGGTATTAGCACCCTTTTCATCTGTAGTTATCTAAGGGCTCTTAGTTGCTAGCTCACTTTTGAAATGCTTTTGTGAATGTGTTTGTTTGAAAGTATTTTTGAAAAGTTCCTTCGTTTAGGAGAACTTTGTAATGATTCTCGTCTCTATAAGAATGTATACAAAGTGTTGACTTTTGAAAATATTTCATGAAAGTTTTAGTGTGTTTGAAAGATGTTTTGTTTTGAAATGTTCGTGAGCAAGCAACTACGAGCGTTCTACCTACTCAAAAGAAAGTCTTTGTTCTTTTCCTCCTCCTTTAGATAATGCTATCTTACATTAGTTAGTAAGAAACCTTATCATTGGATGTGAAGGGACAGGCGTGGTTCATTGTACAGTCATAGAAGGAAACATTGTAGGATACCTTAGCAATTTGTCGTAAGGGTCTAAGATCGTTTATCGAAGGAAACATCGAAAGGTCATCGAGGGACTATGACCTTGTAATCGAGGGTCTTTGCTAAAGTATTCCACGTTTGAGGGACATGACTGTTTTTAAACTAAGGCAACAAGAGTGGGTTAACCCTAGAGGTGCATGTGTGCAAAGTTTATTGTTTTCCTTTAATTTTGTCTTGAATTAGGGTAGTCTATTGTTTGGTTTTAAGTCTTTCCATACAAACCCTAATTACTAGCAATATTATGGAAAGCGATAAATTGCCGAAATTAAAAGTCCTACGCTATTACATCACTTTAGGGGATGAGGGATACAATTTTTGAAATGGGGAAGAAAGCAATGAAACCCTAATTACTATTACAAACAATTGAATATGAATTACAACAATAATCATGTACAAAATGTAGAGATGAAGAAAATTGTTTTTATGTGAGTTTTTGATGAAAAAAGGGTTTAACCTAATTAATTAATATAATTGATTTGAAAAGAAATTAATTAATTAAAAACCTAAAGTCTAAGTAAATTGAATAAAAAGAGAAAATTAGAATAAAAAACCTAAGTCTAAATTAACTTAATTAATGTAAGAAAAATGCTTCTTTGGGGTTTTTGTTATTTATGAAATAAGGTAAAAAAATAAAATTAATAGTCTATTATTCATGAAAATATATTTAGTGTATCTTTGATAAAAAATAATAATAATAATAATAATAAAAGAAGAAAAGAAAATAAAATGAAAATATAAATTAAAGAGTCAGGGGGTTTGGAAAGAAATATGGGAGGTTAGAAAATAGTAAAAGGATTAGGCCCAAACAGATTTTTGTGTGAACAGAAAAATAAAAATGAAAATGGGCTTGTTGCTGTAAGTAGTAATGGGGGTGAGGAGATATCAAAAACAATAATAAAAGGCCCAAAAAGAGAGGCCTAGGCGCGCTAAAAAGAGAAAATCACAAAAAAATATCAAAAGGGTACCACTGGGGCTCGAACCCAGATCCCTATAGTTTCAAGCCTTACGCGTGTGACCTCTACCACTGGCGTGGATATACATCCGTTGATTTATGCACAACTAACACATTATATTTTAAACGCGCTCATGACTGTGTCATTTTCTTCTTCTTCGCACCACAACCAGAGCAACATGTTTGAATTTGTAACTTACTCAATTCTCAACCATTTCAGAAATTGTAAACATCAAACTTGTTAGAAATTTCACCATGATTTCAAATACGTAAATAACTTAAGCTATGGATTACAGATAGACACAAATTTCTGTTGGTACCAAATCTGACCTAATTTTTTCAGGAAGTTCAAAACTAAAATTCACACTACTCAAGCAACATAAATAAATTCTAAGGACATGGTTAGTTTCAGGGCTATGATCTCTAAATTTTATCTTTACAAATCAGAATCAAATGATGCTTGTATGAAGAGTTGAAAGTTCAGAAAACTTACCTTGCAAGTGGAGATTGTGTTTTGAGTTTGAGCACTTCTCAAGATGTTGTGATAATCAGAATAGCTTCAGTGAACCTCCAGGAAGTTAATGCAATTATTAGTTTGGATTGAGGATGGCTGAATCGTGCTGGAGAAGTCCAGTTGTAGAGCTCTGTTTTTGAGTTTGGAAGATGATAGAGATGGAGTTACAGTTGTGAAACATGGATGGAGATGGACTATATTTGATGTAAGGAATCTTAAGGATCGATTTGGAGAAGAAACGCACGAGTGGATTATGAGATGGAAGTTTTTGGGCAGAAATGACAAGTTATGGAGGTTTGAATGCAATTCTGAGTTTAAGAGAGTTTGAGGGAGTCTTCAGGCTTTCAAATTCGTGTCTTAGGTTGCAAATGAATCTTCTACTTATAGGAAAGAGGTTTGGAAGCTTGAAGGGATCAGAAACAAGAGATCACATGTTATGGGTTATTGCCTTGTTTTTTAAGCAACTTGATAAACATAGTTCCAAGGCATGGTACAAGGACTTGTAGAGTGGTTGATCACTTTAAACATGCTTCTTCTGATCTTGTAGTTTTAGTATGTGTAGAAGAAACAAGTTAGGGGCTCAATGCATTAACTTTTGCAATAAAGCTTACTTTTCCAAAATGGAAGTGTCAAGTGTTCTTCATGAAAATGACCTAAAATTCAAGAATGAATGCCTGACTTTAAGTCTTCGATTCTCTTTTCTCAAGCATGATCTATTCAAGTTCTTTGACATTATAGAAAGATTTAAACATCGTTTACAACATTCTTGTTTTCCATTTTGGCTAAATCAAATTGGAACTATATAAAAAATGGCCAATAAGATAGGTTAAAAACTGCCTAAACTTGTCAAAATTTTCACTAAGTGTTTTAGAAAAAGATCACGACTTTATGAATTTATAACTCAAAATCCAAGAACTTCTAGGACTTGATCAGAAAAGAAAAGTTGTAGATCTCATCAATATCTAGAACTTTCATGTTGAAAGTTTCCTTTGAATCATCTTACATCTTGGTTAAAAAATATCATGAAGTAGTTAAATTAGCTTATTTAAGACACTTAGAAATTTTCTAAGTCTTTGAAAAGTTTGACTTTTTATATTGACTTTTGACTTTCTTGAATCCATGATGATCAAGCTTCTTATTTTGAATGTATTGATGAATCTTGATCTTTGAAACTTAATGTTGACCAAAAAGTCAAAGTTTGACTTTTGGTGTGTCAGTTGACTTTTTCAACAGTTGACCAAATTTCAACTATCAATCATTTGATCTTGAGAAATAATTTGAACCATGAAATTAGGTCAAGATATTGTCCTTTAACCCTTAATATTATTCCTCAAGTCATTAGATCATGTATTAGGTCAAAAGTAAAAAATCAGTCATTCTTAGTCAAAATCCTAATTTTGACCATTTTGACCATTTTGCCCCTTTGATGATTTGAATATTTTTCTTGAGGAATTTGTGATTCAAACCTGATCAATTGATGAATATGACTTTAAAATGTTGATATTGGTCAACAATATTGAAGTTTGACTATAAGTTGACCACATTTTACTTTTTTTATATAGTTGATTTTTAGTCATCTGATCAATTGACTGAGCAAAATTATGATCAAAGACTTGAAACTTGGCATGAGTATTCTTGGAGGTCTATAATGAACCATGAAAGTCATTTGGGGAATTAGAAGTTCAATTGTCCTTGTGAAAATCAAAACCCTAATTTGGAGCCTCAGTGTTCAAGAGATGGTTTGACCTAGTCAACACTTGTGTAAACTTGAGCCATTGAAGATCTTTGTGAGAAATGTCTTGAGAAAAGAGAGGGCAAATTTTGGGGTACAAAAGTTGCCCCTATTAAATATTATTAAACCTGAAAAGTTAGATTGGTATATTCGCCATTCGTTACTTGAAGGTGGAGGATGATTAAACACTAGAGTGCCTAGAAATTTGCACTCGCTGGTGTACGAAGTAATGTTGTTGGTTGATTATCGGTAATGGGCTTAAAGATTCCCTTTAGAGAGATGTCAGAGAGTTACGGAGATGGGCTTATAGATTCCATCCAAAGTAACTATTGATAGATTTTAGACTAAATCTAAATTTGACTTTTACTGGAAAAATCATCAGAGTAAACCCGGTGGTGATTTAAACTGAAACAATAGATATCCTTCGCCAAATTTTAACTAGAAGAAATAAATTTAAGCCAGAAGAGGTCTTTCATTTTCTTGTCTTTAACTGGAAGAAGTAAATCTAAACTAGAAGATGTCTTTCATTCGCCTGTCTTTAATTGGAAGAAGTAAATCTAAACCAGAATAGGTCTTTTCTTCCCCTGTATTTAATTGGAAGAAGTAAATCTAACCAGAAGAGGTCTTTTGTTCGCCTGTCTTTAACTAGAAGAAGTAAATCTAACCAGATGAGTTCTTTTGTTCGCTTGTCTTTAACTGGAAGAATTAAATCTAACCAGAAGAGGTCTTTTGTTCGTTGATTGATTTTTCCTGAAAAGGAAAAGGGATAACCGTATGCGATATCATGATGTATGAAATGCATTATGTAAGGATGTTCTAAAATTAAAAGATATTGTTTTATATGTGTTTCATATCCATATGATATGATGTATGAACGTGAAATGTTATTGATGTGTATTTGTTTGGGAAAATAAGTCCCTGACTATTGTTGTGGATGGAGAGTATGTGTGTCTTCAACTTTGTCTAGAATACTTCCGCTGGGGATTCCTGTTTGCTGTGTGAATAAACTCTATAGGGGATGGTAATTTTCTACCTGGGGAGTAAAGTTCAGGACCCTTGGTTGTCCATTGCTCTACTACGGATAAAAGAGATGATTAAACTTCTAATTTGTTTGAAGAGGAATTTTGTCACTGATTTTTAGTAGTCGGAGGAATAGACTCAAGCTAGGGAGATTGTAATCTATTGGGGAAATAATCCCGATTGAGGAAAGTATTCTAGAAATTTTACTGGGGAAATAAATTCTTTTGGGGAAGAACTTTTGCAAGGTTTCTTTTCAAGTTTTGGAGGACCAAACTCGGCTGGGGAAGAGAATTTCCAAGATATGTAATAATTGGGACTCCGTAAGGACACCGTATAAATTTACTTTGTGGGGATATATGGATAGCATGAGTGCTGCCCTGGCTCCTTGAGTAAATGCTTATTCTTACGCGTACATTTGTTAACAGTTAATTATGTTCATATGCATATGTTTAATCAATTTTAGTCATTGGACATTATTTTCAATCAAAACAGAAAAAACAAAAGGTTTGCACTTCAAAGTATATTTGTATTGATAATTTGCCTATAAACAGGCATTTTTTGTATAAAGAGACGGAAATCCTAGTAAGAGGAAGTCGTCGTGAAATGAAAAGCATAAAAATTGAAAACAAATATATATAACCACGTGCAAGTGGTCTCATGGGGTTCCAATTCCGTAATTTCCCCTATGTCTTTGAACATCGCATCCCTTGCTGTCATAAGAAGTTGGTTGAACTGATCTTGTACCATTTAAACTCTTGACCTTGGTAATAAAGTTGGCTGTAGTAATCCAACATGACATAGTTGTACGCTTTAATCTTTAACTTTTTCCTGGACCGCCCTTTCGGGTTTTCAGTCCACCAAGATACCCTTTTTTTCCCAAGCCGCCCTTTCAGGTTTTCAACTTATCGGGTGTACAATCTTTTGTTTATATCCATAACTTTTTCCCGAACCATTTTGGTTCGCTGAGATGCCCTTATTTTTGCCTAGATATGTCGACCTAGCGGGTCATTCTTTATGTGTGGTATTTTTTTTACTATGTCCGCGTTCTCAGGGTGCGGGAATTCTTCACCATCCATAGTGGTTAGCTTCATAACACCGCTAGAGAATACTTTTTTGACAACAAACGACCCTTCGTAGGTGGGAGTCCATTTTCCCTTGGGATCGCCTTGTGGTAAGATGATGCACTTTATTACCAAGTCACCAATCTGATATACTCGAGAAGGAATTTGAACATCGACAGGCAGGACGACTTCCATGCCATAGACTGAAGAGAATGGGGTTTCCCCAGTTGATGTTCGTCCCGAGGTACAGTAGCCATGAAGAGCAAACAACAACATCTCATGCCAATCTTTATAGGTCACCACCATCTTTTGCATAATCTTCTTTATATTTTTGTTGGCGGTTTCCACTGTGCCATTTATTTTAGGTCTATATGGAGAAGAGTTGTGATGTTTAATCTTGAACTGCATGCATAGTTCAGTGATCATTGCAATGTTGAGGTTGGTACTGTTGTCAGTAATGATCCTTTCAGGGATGCCATACCGACAAATGAGGTTATGCTTGATAAACCAGGCTACAACATTCTTGGTAACTGGGGAAAATGAAGTTGCTTCGACCGATTTGGTGAAGTAATCAATGGCGACAAGGATGAAACATTGTCCATTAGATGCAGTGGGCTTGATTTCCCCGATCATGTCAATGCCCCACATTGCAAATGGCCACAGAGCAGTCATGACATTTAAAGTTATTGGAGGCATATGAACCTTATCAGCATAGATATGGCATTTATGGAAAGTCCTCGAGTGGTGGTGACAATCAGTTTCCATAGTCGACCAATATTAACCAGCCCTCATAATTTTCTTGGCCATAGTTTGTCCAGTTGAATGAGTTCCGAAGATACCTTCATGCATATCTTCCATGATCTTCTCTGCTTTCTTCCTGTCCACACAGCGGAGTAGAGTTGAATCATGGTTGTGTTTGTACAAAATCCCATTGCTTAGGAAGAACTTAGCTGAGAACCTCCTCAGGAATTTCTTGTCATTGATTGAAGCTCCCTCGGAGTATTCTTGTGCTTCAAGGTACCTTTTCACCTCGTGGTACCAAGGCTTCTCCGCATCAGTGTCAATCTCACAATAGTGTGCTGGTTCATCAAATATGTCGATCATAATTCTGGGAGCTTCACTGTCCCAATTGACCTTGAACATAGATGACATAGTTGCTAAAGCATTTGCAAACTTATTTTCTTCCCTTGGGATATGCTTAGAGGTGACCTCTTCAAAGTATGGGATCAGGGTTAGCACGAGCACTTTGTAAGGGATCAGATTTGGATGTTTGGTATCCCACTCTCCTTTAACTTGACTGATCACCAGGGCTGAATCTCCTTATATGCTTAAGAATTTGATACTTAGGTCAATGGTAGTCTTGAGACCCAAGATGCATGCTTCATACCAAACCATGTTGTTGGTACAGTCAAAGAAAAGTATGGCAGTGAAAGGTGTATGGAAACCTTCGAGAGAAATGGTTATAGCACCAACTCCGTTAGTCCATCGGGATCCTTTTTCAGGTCCTTTATATGGTCCAGGATTTGCACATTCGATTATCAGCATGATATTCTCGTCCAGGAATTCAAAGTTTATAGATTGGTAGTCATCAACAACTTGATGTGCCAAATGATCCGCTATGATATGGTGGCCAGAATCGGGACTTGTTTTTTAGGAATGCTGGTTTGCATTTTGCATTTGTGTTTGCAAAATGTCGCGGTAAGCAAGAGTCGCCACCGACTTTTATTTTATCCAACAAGGAAATGAAAAAAAGCACATACAAATTCCTTTTTTGAGATTTTCTGAGTACGGGGGGTAGATTATAGAAAGGGAAAGTATTAGCACCCTTTCTATCCGTAGTTATCTACGGGCTCTTAGGTACTTGATCATCATTTTTAAAATTGCTTCTTTGTGTGTTTGTGTGATTTGAAAAGTTTTTGTTTTGACTTCGATTTAACTCTTGCTTCTGTCTTCAAGAGTTTAATGAAGTGTCTTTGAAAACTTTCTTTGAAAGTGAGTGTAAGTGTGAAAAATTTGTTTGGATTGAGCAAGTACTTAAGATCTAATCTACCTACTCGAAAAAAGAATTGTTCTATGTTCGTTTCCTTTAGACAGCGTTATCCCACTATTAGTGAGTAGGTAGCACCGTCGTTGGAGTTTGAGGGTCAATTCGAAAGGGACGTACGGTTCCTTCGAACCCAGGCCCCAAGGCACTTCCCAACGCTTGGCAACCAACTGAGCTAGCTGTTCTATTTTTACATAAAATATCAATAATAGATAATATGAAAAATAAAGTGAGTTAGTGGAGAATAATGAAAACGCGCGCCATAATTCATATGATCCAATGGAAAGGTGTCACGCAGGTCATCCCCAACCTTGTTCCGTTGGTAAAAGTCCCAGACTTTTACCTACAGATGTTTGTCCGTCACTACAAACCTGTATGTTCTCAAAATCAACTATAAGCAAGATAAATCAAAACTAAAGCCATGAATAGCTTCGTCTGGACCTGCTGAGCACAATGATGCTCCTTTCATGGCCCAATTTTACCTGCACACAAAAATCCTAAATCGAGCCATGAAACCCTAGTAATGGTGAAATCTTATACAAGCCATGAAAACGCAATTAATTGTTACAGAAAGCTTGCAAATGTGATGGTGAACAAGAATCTACAGTTATTTCATGCTACAAGTATAAGAATGATGCAATTCGAATTCGAGAAAGAAGCAATGTCGTGACTGACTTACAGCGGTATTTGGCAATGGAAACTCCTTGTTTTTGATTGGTTTTGCTTGCTCACACTCCCAAGAAGTGATTGGGATGGTCAGGAATGCCTGTAATTGCTTGCAACCAGGAATTCGATTCAACACTTTTCTTGTTTTTTTCAAGTTTGGTTCTGGTTCTCACGCCTCTCTCTAGCCTTGTTTTAGGTCTGCATACGTTCTTTATGTACTGAGGAATGAGTTAGGGTTGTCAATGTGATCACAATCTTCCTCCATCATGGCTTTTGATTTGGATTGTATACACTTGAAAATCTTGCTAAAATCGAGCAAACTCAATCGTTTTATGCACACCAAGCCTTTACACAAATTCAATCTCATGCTTAGCTGGATATAGGACCTGAAACATGTACCAAATCTTGAATTTTCAATATTTTGGATTTTCTATGATTTGTTTTGATTTAAATTGATTAAATTCAAATAAAAATCAAAATAAATAATAAAAACAAGATAATGACAAGTGGAAAAGGCTAGGGCTCGTGGACCATCTTGCCAACTCAAAACAAGTGTAAAAGATTGGGCCCATTTGGCAAAAATTGCAATTTGAGGCATAGTTGACTTTTGACAATTTTGAAAAAAAGGTCAACTTCACCAATGCATAACATTCTCAATTTTGACTCTTTGAAGGTGTTCTTGGACTTTTTAACAAGCTTGGGATGTCCTCTAAGCAACATTTTTGGTCTCATCTCAATTTGGTATTCCATGTTCATGTATGAAGCTTTGACAAAAAAGGTGTTTTTGTTGACTTTTCAAAATGACCTATAATGTCCAAATTCATAACTTCTTGTGAGTGCATATTTTGAACTTGGGAGATGAATATGGATTGTAGGGAATTGCATCCTCTTAAAATTGAGCTTTGGATGGGTTATTTCTCATAAAGTATGAGAAAGTTATGCTTGGTCAAAGTTGAGTTGACTTTTCCTACAAAACCCTAATTTAGCAACTTTTGGTTCTTGATGAATTGTGATCAATCCTTGATGAATCATGATCAACCCTTGATCAAATGATGAAATATACTTCCAAATGAGGATGTTCACCAAAAATCTTGAAGTTTGACTGTATTAGGGCCACAATTGACTTTTTCCCTAGCACAGTCGATTTTCAGGCCTTTGAGCAATTGACTGAGCAAACTTTCTCTGCAAGGCTTGAAACTTGACATGGATGATCTTGAGAACATATTAGGAAAATGGTGAAAATATGGGATCCCTTGGACTCAAGGATCTTGAAGCAACATAAAACACTAATTTGAGGTAGACTGCCTTAGGAGAGAGCTTGTCTGGTTAATCCTTGGACTTCCTTGAGGAACTTGAGGATCCTACTTGAAATGTATTGAGAAAAATGGGAGGGAAATTTTTGGGGTACAACAGCTGCCCCTGTTCAATCTTCTTAAACCTGAAGATTTAGATTGGCTTGGCTGCCTTTCGTGATCTGAAGGTGGAAGACGATTGAACACTAGAGTGCCCAGAAATTTGCACTCGCATGAAGTGGTAATTGTCTTTTGATCTCGGGAATGGGCTTAAATATGCCATTTGGAGATTAATGACGGAGAATGGGCTTAAAGATTCCATCCAAAGAAGTTTCGATCGCGTAAAAGATTCCTTAGCGAGAGCTTGTATACTTGTTGTTGAGGAAGCTTCTGCTGGGGAATGTTGATCTTTGTCTTAGGAGAAATAGAATTTTAGGAGCTTCGGTCGTCCGTTATTCTACTGGTGAATCGTCTCTGTCTCTTGGGAAAAGTTGAATTTAAGGAACTTCGGTCGTCCGTTATTCTACTGAGGAATCGCCTCTTAGTCGAGGAGGTGAAAATGAACTACTATCTGGTCGTAATCCAGGCTTCATAGTGATAAGACTGACTGCTATCTGGTCGTAATCCAGGCTTTACAGTGACTTACTGGGGAGATGAGATTAAACTTGCTATCCGGTAATATTCCAGGCTTCAAAATTTCTCAATTCTTATCTGGTCGTAATCCAGGCTTCAGAAGGAATTTAATTGTTATCCGGTCGCATCCGGGCTTCAATTTGAATTTAGGGCACACTAATATCTGGTCGACTCTGGGCTTCTTAGTAATTGTCCAGGTAAAATGCTATTTGGTCGAAATCCAAGCTTCACAATGTCTTGTACCTCTATCTGGTTGTAATCCAGGCTTCACGATGTGTTATACCATTATCTGGTCAAATCCAGGCTTCATGGTGTTCTGTACTGCTATCTGGTCGTAATCCAGGCTTCACAATACCTTACTTTTTTATATGGTCGAACTCCAGGCTTCAGAAGGAATCAAGTGGTTATCATGTCGCATCTGGGCTTCCCTTTTACTTTTGGTCCTACTAATATCCGGTCGAATCCGGGCTTCATAGTAATTGGCCGGGTAAACTACTATTTGGTCGAAATCCAAGCTTCACAGTGTCCCTCACTGTTATTTGGTCGTAATTCAGGCTTCAGTGTCTTTTACCGCTATCTGGTCGTAATCCAGGCTTCACGATGTATTGTACCATTATCCGGTCGAATCCAGGCTTCATGGTATTCGGGGAAATTAAGATATTATCCGTCGAATCTAGGCTTCATAACTTGCGTTAAAGATATACCACTATCTGGTCGTAATCCAGGCTTCGTAGTATTCTTGGTTGCTATCTGGTCGTAATCCAGGCTTCACAACATCTTCTACCATTATCTAGTTGTAATCCAGGTTTCATGGTCTTGTATTGCTATCTGGTCATAATCCAGGCTTCATAATAACTTGTTGAGTTGTTATCCGGTCGTAATCCGGGCTTTACGGCTTGTGTTTATGATATACCACTATCTGGTCGACTCCAGGCTTCATGGTAACTTGCTGAGCTACTATCCGGTCGTAATTCGGGCTTCACGGCTTGCTGGGGATTAAACTATTATCCGGTCAAATCCGAACTTCATAGCTTTCTTTTAAGAGATACCACTATCTGGTCATAATCCAGGCTTCACGGCATTCTGATACTGTTATCAGGTCGTTCTCCGGGCTTCATAATATGATGGGTGTGATCGGTGGGAACGAGAACTGACTGTTTTTAGAATGCTGGTTCGCATTTGCGTTTGTTTTCGCAAAATGTCGCGGTAAGAAAGAGTCTCCACCGTCTTTTATTTTATCCAACAAGGAAAGGACAAAAGCACAGAAAAATTCCTTTTCGAGATTGTCTCTCGGGTTCGGGAGGTAGATTATAGAAAGGGAAGGTGTTAGCAACCTTTCTATTCGTGGTTATCCACGGGCTCTTAGGTACTTGCTCACTATGTTTTCAAAAGGTTAACTTTTCTTTGTGATTGTGGGTTTGAAAAGTTGTTATTATAACTCTTGTTTCTGTCCTCAAGAGTGTAAGGAAGTGTTTTTGAAAACTTTGTTTGTAAAAGTGTATGTGCGAAAAGTTTTGTTTTGTTTAAAAGAGAGCAAGTACTTAAGAATATCTACCTACTCAAAAAGGAATTAAACTGTGCAACTGTCCTTTAGACAGTGCTATCCCACTATTGAGGAGTAGGTAGCACAGTCGTTGGAGTTTTTCGGGTCAATTCGATTTTAGGGACGTGTGGTCACTAAAGCAACGTTAGGACACTTTAGTGGTAATCCTAATGTCTTAGATCATTTTTATCGAGGCAACCATTTCGAGGCAACTTATGATCTTGGTACAAAAGGACGACCTCTAAAACATCCTATACTTAATGACCACGTTCGAGGCAACCAAGTGAGGTGTACCCTAAGAGTGGCATGTGCAAGTGTGTCAATTTTCAGTTATTTTACTCTTGCATGTCATGGTGAGCTATTGTTGATTTTAAGTTAAGACAGATCTTGTCATACAATCCTAGTTAGCATACATCTAAGCAGTTAATATATGTATAGGAATTTAAAGTGCGGGAATTGTAAATCCTACGCTATTACGAGGCTTCGTGGAGGGGGATTATTTATATGTCCAAAAATTGGGGAAATAAAAGAAGTAAAGAAGGTCTTTGTTTAAGCTATTACATCCCAGTAAAATAAACGTGTGTGAATCCAAAAAATCCTAAGAATAAGAACTCTTTTTGTTGTTTTATTTTATTTAGGGAAAAATAATCTAAATCTATTTAATTTTAGTTTTGGAAAAATGTTAAGATGATTAAAGGTTAATTAACAAAGTTAGTTTAATAGAAAAAGAACTAACCTAATGTTTTTGTAGTTTTTTGATTTTAATGTTAATTAAAAGGAAGTCTATGAAAACAAAAATAAAATACAAGGGGAATCCTTCGATCCAAGGAGAAAACGGGAGTTTTGACCCAGGGAGAGAAATAGAAGCTTCGATCCAGAGGAGGTCAGGGTCCTTTCGATTGGGCCAAACAGCAAGGCGTGAGTAGCCTTCGATCCAGGGAAGAGGACTGTCTTTTGATCATGGAGGTCATGGCTTTCGATCCAGGAATGAGATGCCTCATTCGATCTAGCATGCTAATGGGTTCGATCCAGAGAAGGTGTCTCCTTCGATCTGGGTTGTTATACCTGCAAAAGTATGTGAGTGAAATAAAATGCAGGGCCTGGGTATTGAACCCCAGGACCTTCGATCCTGCGCTTGCTGGGTCCCTTCAGGCTATGTCTGCAGCAAGTGTTAGAAAACTAAAAACATGACCTGGGTGCCAAACCCAGGCCTTTCAATCCTGTCTAGGATGGCAAATCAAAGGCAACGACCAGTAATAATATGTTATGCAAATATGAGGTTGGATAGTTTACCCTTTCTTACCAGCAGATTGGACTTTTAATTTGGGCGTTTGATGGATGTAGGCACCTTCGATCTGGGCACTTCCTGGATGCAGGCACTTTCGATCTAGGCTTCTGGGCGTGGGCCCCTTTGATCTGAAGGACTGCTTAGGCTCTTTGAGAAAATATTGCCGTGTGTTCTCCTGCAGAGTTTTGAGTGTTTCGTTCTATGATTTTCCTCTGATTTTCGTGTGATTTTTCTGTGTCCTTTTAATGTGCCACTGGTTTCTGTATTTATAGGGGTGTGAGGGTGCAGTAATGGCAAGAGACATCCATTAAACATGCCACTAAATGCCATGAGACAAGAAACAGACACATTAAATAACTTCCTTTTTTGAAACATTTGTGTCTCTTGAATGAACCTGGACATGTTGATTTGGGCGCCCTCTTGATGACCTCCTTCAAATAGGCTGATGGCATCCTTCGAATGCTTTTCGAAAGCTTCTTCGAATGGACCCTTTGAATGCCTCTTCGAATGGACCTTCTAGAACTCCAATCGAAGGACACTGTTATAATGCCAATCGAAGTACTTGTCCATAATGCCAATCGAAAGGCTCCTTCAGAACACCAATCGAAATGCTCCTTCAGAATACCAATCGAAGGGTCTTTCAGAATGCCAATCGAAGTGCTCCTTCAGAATTCCAATTGAAATGCTCCTTCAGAATACCAATAGAAGGGTCTTTCAGAATACCAATCGAAGTGCTCCTTCAGAATGTCAATCGAAATTCTCCTTTAGAACACCAATCGAAGTGTCTTTCAGGATGTAAATCGAAAGGTGCTTAAAGTACCAACAAAAAATTTTCTTTTTCCTTAGGCAAGAGTTTGTGATCAACCATGCAGGGGGAAGACTTTGGAAAACATGAGAGGGCAAATTTTGGGGTGCAACAGTTGCCCCTGTTCAATTTTCTTAAACCTGAGGATGTAGATTGGCTTGCGTGCCTTTCGTGATCCGAAGGTGGATGATAATTGAACACTAGAGTGCCCAGAAATTTGCACTCGCATGGTGTAGTATCAGCATTGTGATGTCGGGAATGGGATTACAGATGCCATTTAGAGATTGTTGGTAGGAGGATGGGCTTATAGATGCCATCTGGAGATTGTTGGTAGGAAGATGGGCTTATAGATGCCATCTGGAGATTGTTGGTAGGAGGATGCGCTTATAGATGCCATCTGGAGATTGTTGGTAGGAGAACTTGCATACATGAGAAAGAAAGATGGTCTTCCTGGCTTGTTATAGGTATTAATCTTCAATCTCTTCATGTAGATAACTTTCGTGGCTTGTTTTAGGTATTAATCTACGATCAGTCGTCCACAAATATTTTCCTGGCTGGCTACAGGTATTAAACTGGGACCTGAAAAGGTTGGTCAAGGAGATACTGTCCTTTCCGGTTTCAGGTATTGATCTCTGACCTGAGAAAGAAAGTCTTCCTAGCTTGTTACATGTATTCATCTTCAATTTCTTCATGTAGATACTTTTCCTGGCTTGTTTGAGGTATTAATCTATGATCAGTCGTCCACAGATATTTTCCTGGCTTGCTACAGGTATTAAACTGGGACCTGAAAAGGTTGGTCAAGGAGATACTGTCCTGGCTGGTTTCAAGTATTGATCTCTGACTTAAGAAAGAAAGTCTTCCTGGCTTGTTACAGGTATTCATCTTCAATCTCTTCATGTAGATACTTTTCCTGGATTGTTTCAGGTATTAATCTATGATCAGTCGTCCACAGAAATTTTCTTGGCTTTCTACAGGTATTAAACTGGGACCTGAAAAGGTTGGTCGAGGAGGTACTGTCCTGGTTGGTTTCAGGTATTGATCTCTGACCTGAGAAAGAAAGGTCTTCCTGGCTTGTTACAGGTATTCATCTTCAATCTCTCCATGTAGATACTTTTCCTGGCTTGTTTCAGGTGTTAATTTATGATCAGTCGTCCACAGATATTTTCCTGGCTTGCTACAGGTATTAAATTGGAACCTGAAAAGGTTGGTCGAGGAGATACTGTCCTGGCTGGTTTTAGGTATTGATCTTTGACCTGAGAAAGAAAGGTCTTCCTGGCTTGTTACAGGTATTAATCTTCAATCTCTTCATGTAGATACTTTTCCTGGCTTGTTTCAGGTATTAATCCATAATCAGTCGTCCACAGATATTTTCCTGGCTTGCTATAGGTATTCAACTGGGACCTGAAAAGGTTGGTCAAGGAGATACTGTCCTGGCTGGTTTCAGGTATTGATCTCTGACCTGAGAAAGAAAGTCTTCCTGGCTTGTTACAAGTATTCATCTTCAATCTCTTCATGTAGATACTTTTCCTGGCTTGTTTCAGGTATTAATCTATGATCAGTCGTCCACAGATATTTTCCTGGCTTGCTACAGGTATTAAACTGGGACCTGAAAAGGTTGGTCGAGGAGATACTGTCCTGGCTGGTTTCAGGTATTGATCTCTGACCTGAGAAAGAAAGGTCTTCCTGGCTTGTTACAAGTATTCATCTTCAATCTCTTCATGTAGATACTTTTCCTGGCTTATTTCAGGTATTAATCTACGATCACTCGTCCACATATATTTTCCTGGCTTGCTACAAGTATTAAACTGGGACCTGAAAAGGTTGGTCGAGGAGATACTGTCCTGGCTGGTTTCAGGTATTGATCTCTGACCTGAGAAAGAAAGGTCTTCCTGGCTTGTTACAGGTATTAATCTTCAATCTCTTCATGTAGATACTTTTCCTGGCTTGTTTCAGGTATTAATCCACAATCAGTCGTCCACAGATATTTTCCTGGCTTGTTACAGGGATTGATATGGAACTTGAAAAGGTTGATGGTAGCCATCTTTTGATTGACCTTTTCCTGAAAAAGGTAAAACGTTAGCTGCATGCAATGTCATGATGTATGAAATGCATGATGTCACGATGTTCTCAAAATAAATGAGATTTGTGTTGTATGATGCGTATGCATGTCATGATGTATGAAGATGTGATGTTTTAGCTGGGGAAAATAAATCTCGGAGCTACTGGAGAATAGAGTTGAGTTCTTCGTTTCCGCTGGGGATGATGAACGAAGATGGTTGTGAGAATACACCTGTAGGAGAAAATAACTCCGTTGGGGAATAAACTGATGAAGCAATTACTCTACGGGGAATTACTCTGTGGGGAAGAGATGTTTTGTTTATGATTTTAATGATAATTCTGCTGGGGATTCCGTTGATAAGCTCTGTTAGGGATTTTGATGATGAACTCCGTTGGGGATTGATTACCATTGCTGGTGATATTGAATCTGTTGAGGATAGAAGTCCTGCTTGGGGAAAGAAAGAACTTTGTTGGGGATGATCTTTCAGTTGCAACTTGCTGAGGATAACCTTCTGAAATTGACTGGGGAGATTTATTTTGTACTCTGCAGGGGATAAGTTTCCAGAATCTACTGGGGAAGATGATTCAACTCCATTGGGGAAACCCTTTTTTTTAGACTGTGCTGGGGAAATGGCTCCATTGGGTGTACCTTGCATTCTGCCGGGGAACATTCTTATATTCCGTTGAGGAATATTAAGACTGCCAGGGATACTCTTACGCTTGCTGGAGAATATCCTTATACTCCGCTGGGGAATATTAAGATCTTCTGGGGATACCCAACTTTTTTAGGGCTGATGGTAGACCAACTCTGCTTGAGGAGAGTATTGCTGATTTGTACATAGCTGCAAGTCTCAGCTGGGAGAGCTACCATTACTGTCTTACTCTGCAGGGAGTGATAGTATCTTAGCCATATTCTTCAGCTGAATATACCTTGGTACCCGGTGGACAGAGCAATTTGTATAGTTCGGACAATTCTTATTTGCCCCTATTTTTGCGGGACAAGGTGCCTGCGGCGGCCCTGTGGATCTGGTATTATCCCCACCTATGAGGTGCTTGGTAATTGCCGATTGAAGTGACAAATCTTCTTCTGGTAGGCAAGTGACGAGATGACGGGACATAGTCGTACGCTTTGATCCCTAATTTTTGCCTGGACCGTCCTTTCGGGTTTTCAGTCCATCGGGATACCCTTTTTTTTGCCCAAGCCGCCTTTTCAGGTTTTCGACTTGCCGGGTGTACAAAATTTTCATTTTCATCCCTTATTTTTGCCCGAACCCTTTTGGTTTGCCGGGAAGCCCTTATTTTTGCCTAGGCCAGTCAACCTAGCGGGTCTTTGTTCATGCAAGTATTTTCTGACTATGTCCACGCTCTCAGGATGTAAGGAGATTGTGTTGCCATACTACCAGAAGATGTTCGTTTAATCATACAAGATTCGTTGCTGGAATTCATGTCCAATGCCCCAAGTGACTCAGATGGAGATCTTCCCCTGGTTATTTGGCATTTTTGAGAGACTCCTTGAATCTTGACTTGACTGCCCCATATGATGAAGATGATCATGTCTGCCCCTTGGTTGGAAGTGTTTCTTCCACTTAAGATGACCCTTTTTATTGAGAAGGTTTTTTGTTCACTAGATATTCGTCGTGCGAATTTCTCTATTGTTGAACAAATAGTCATATGCAAACAATGTTATTTTAAGAATGCAAAGCTTATGTCTGTCTTGAATTTTTTTGAAAATGCATTTTTTCAGTAAGATAGGAAAATTTTGTAAAATATGATGTCAACTCAGGATGTACAGCAAGCCCTACAGGAGTCAGGATACCTTTTGTAACAATATGCTTTCGGACTAACCCATGCTTCAGCTAGGACTTTTGAAGAGTTATAACGTGGCCTGGTTCACGGTTTAAGAAACAAAGGATAAAGGCTCAAAGTATATTTATACCCAACCGCTCTTCGTGATGTTCTTCAATCCTAAACTCAGTTAATTGCGTATTAGATCTTGTTTGAGTCTTTTCTCTGATATACCAGTGATGGTTCGGATACTGACAATTTATTTTGAATAGGCAGTCATTTCTGCAACATTTTTTCATGTTGTTGAGGATTTGTAGTGACCTCGTTCTTTTGATTCGTGTTATCCATGTCTTTTGCCTGAGCTGTTTCTTTTTGTATTTACAGTCAGCGGGATGCCCCAGTTTTTGTAAGTCTCCTTCATAGCTTTTGACTTGATGGGCTTTTATTTCGAGAGATAATGACTGCATGTCCTTACGATTATTCGGAACCATCACTGTCTTTTTGTTTTGGAAGGACTCCCTTGATGCCATTCATTGTGCACCTGGATCAACTGAGAAAACTACCCTGCCCCGGGTTATAATTGAGGGTTTTAATTTGTGAAAAGAAAAACTCCAACTTCTTTGGCTCAAAGGGGTTGACGAGGGATTATCTTCCTTATAACTCCAGTGTTTAGGATTTGAAACAATGACTGTACATCGTCAGCGGGGTCTATTCAAAAGCATACTGTAAAGATCGTGGTATCGTTTTCGTCATCCTCCCTCTAAAGGCTTAGAATTTTTAATCTTTGATCGAGAGTTAAACATCGCAAAAAGGAAATATGAAGCAATTTAAGCATAGTGAAAACAAATATTTCAAAACAGACACTTGTAATGCATTAATGAAATAAAAGAGTTCGACATGATAATAATTGTTTGAATAAGCAAAGAAAAATACAATTTCAGAATTCAAATGAACAAAAGTGCTTTCAATCCTAGCCATATTTTGGCAAGGGAGCGGTGATCACATTGGGAGTCTCAGGAGGGCCGAGTTCGATCTCTTTTGCATCAATCAAGTCTTGGACCTTGTTCTTCAAAGCCCAACAATCATCCGTATTATGCCCCGGGCTACCAGAGTGATAAGCGCAGCGGGCGTTAGGGTTATGCCTCGGTGATGTTGTATTTAAAATCTTCGGAGCTTCTTTTAGAGTCACCAGACCGTTCTTCAGCAATTGTGGCAATACCTGAGATAAAGTCATGCTAAGAGGAGTGTACTGCCTTCGAGGTTTCTCGCCCCTTTGTTGGTTGTGATGCTGAGGAGCACCAGCAGGTTTTGAAATAACAACCGCGTTGACAGCTTGGAGGTGTTCAGTTCTATTATGTCTTCTTGAACTGTAGACATCACTGGATTCTTTCTTAAACGGTCTCTTCTCGGTGCTCGAGGAGGCACCCTTCTGTATTTTTCCAGCCTTAATTCCAGCTTCAATCCTCTCACCAGTCAAGATAAGGTTTGTAAACCCGGCTGAGGAGCTTCCAATCAGATGATTAAAGAACGGACCAGGTAGGGTCCCCAGAAACATATCAACCAGTTCACGATCCGCCAAAGGTGGTTGCACCCTTCTGGCCAGGTCCCTCCATCTTTGAGCATACTCTTTAAATCCTTCACCCGTCCCTATTGACATACCCTGGAGTTGGGTACGCGTAGGAGCAAGGTCGGAGTTATATTGATACTGCCTATAGAATGCAGTAGCCAAATCCTCCCAGCTGCGGATACTGGCTCCATCCAACTGATAGAACCACTCAAGCTGAGTCCCTGAAAGACTGTCCAGAAAGAAATGGATCCACAAGTTCTTATCAGTAGTGTAGGGTTGGATCTTCCTCACATATGACCGGAGGTGGAGCTTTGGTTAGGAAGCTCCGTCATACATGGCAAAGGCAGGCACCTTGAACTTATGGGGAATCACCACCCAAGAGGATAGACCCAGATCTCCGAAGTCCAGTCCGGGAACTTTCTGTGTCTCCATAGCGCTCAAACGGTCTTCCAGCTATTTGTACTTATCCTCAGCAGGAGGATATTGTTCTTCATCATAGTCCGTCTTGTTGTCGGAGACCATAGGGCTAAGAGCCCTCCTTTCTTGTGGACTGTCTTTCTCTCCAGATGGGGTGGTCAGATCAACCTCACTCTGCAGCCCGTTTCCAAACCTGCGTCTAGTATTGAACTGGATGGTCCTCTTTTTCTTCTTCTTCCTCTCTTTCAGGATCAGGGTCTTCGGGTCCTGCTGACCCTTAGCTAGGCTCATGACCAACTCTTGAAATTGGGCATTCTGGGCCTGGAGGGCCTTGATAGCTTGCTCTGTGGAAGGTTCAGTAGACATGATGATTGTTGAAATAAACAACGAAGAAGATAAGAGACCTGTAATGGTACCTGTTATGCAATGATATGTATGATATATGTATGCAATGTTTTCAAGGATCTCGCGGGGTAAACAAGAAGCTTGTTAGAATTTGAATCTGGTAGCTTTGATTGAAGGAACTTCATGCTGCTGAGAGTCCTTCTTCAAGAGTGAAGCTCACCATATCGAGTGGGTCATAGCCCCTGACTCAAATTGTCGTGCTTGGATTTCTAGACAACCTTGGCTAGAGGAAAATAAATCCCCTTTTCCCCTTGCTAGCCATTTGATTTACCATAACCTGCATCATAGACCCTTGAGATCCTTGAAATGGTTAAAGAAATGTTAAGGCATGATGTTATGATGTGTACGTTATGCGTTTAAGCAAAAGTGTGAAGTGGTGTAAGTAAACCCTGCAATAAATCTAAGTTATTGGATAAGGACTGTAAACAAAACCTGCAAGGAACTTCTGTTGTCAGATAACAAGAATGTGCAAGTAGTTCAAGTTTGAAGGCACACAAGTCACACATATAGCCTTAAGTTTAGGCTGGCATGGAGTTTTAGGCATTACCCTCTTTCAGTTTCAGTTGGTTAAGACCTGTCCTAAAAAATAGTAACCGGGTTCTAGAGGATCTCGATATCACTGACTACCCTCAATCGGTCATAATTCCAGCTTAGCAACCTTTTCTTGCGGCCGGAACCATCGCGAGAGTTTAGTCTCAATGAGTGTAGCATACTGCTACTGTTCTATGGCCAAGTTTGTCAATTTAAGGTTCTAAGGTCAGTTGGTGCTTAATGACTCCTCAGAAGACCCATATTCTCCTCGTTTTAACACAAGGGATATCAGTACAGACTAAGGTGCCACACCAACGTAGCTACTGCTTCATCCGTGTCGGTCTACGCCGGACAGATCCCTCACAGTTTATTGCTACTTACCTAAAGGGTATCCCCAGATCTGGGTTAGGATCTATAAAACTCCGATACAAGCCGACAAAATTAAAAGCATACAAAGCATACAATTGAAAACACAAGTGATCTAGTCCTAAGGTACACCTCACTTATAATGTCCCCAGTTATGTGATCGGTGGGAACGAGAACTGACTGTTTTTAGAATTCTGGTTCGCGTTTGCGTTTGTTTTCGCTAAATGTCGCGGTAAGTAAGAGTCGCCACCATCTTTTATTTTATCCAACAAGGAAAGGACAAAAGCACAGAAAACTTCCTTTTCGAGATTGTCTCTCGGGTTCGGGAGGTAGATTATAGAAAGGGAAGGTGTTAGCACCCTTTCTATTCGTGGTTATCCACAGGCTCTTAGGTACTTGCTCACTATGTTTTCAAAAGGTTTGCTTTTCTTTGTGATTGTGGGTTTGAAAAGTTGTTATTATAACTCTTGTTTCTGTCCTCAAGAGTGTAAGGAAGTGTTTTTGAAAACTTTGTTTGTAAAAGTGTATGTGCGAAAAGTTTTGTTTTGTTTAAAAGAGAGCAAGTACTTAAGAATATCTACCTACTCAAAAAGGAATTAAACTGTGCAACTGTCCTTTAGACAGTGCTATCCCACTATTGAGGAGTAGGTAGCACAATCATTGGAGTTTTTCGGGTCAATTCGATTTTAGGGACGTGTGGTCACTAAAGCAACGTTAGGACACTTTA
This sequence comes from Vicia faba, assembly GCA_948472305.1. NCBI lineage: Eukaryota > Viridiplantae > Streptophyta > Magnoliopsida > Fabales > Fabaceae > Vicia > Vicia faba. Next base: position 160,556,845 of record OX451736.1, on the reverse strand, counting down.
GTGGTAATCCTAATGTCTTAGATCATTTTTATCGAGGCAACTTATGATCTTGTGACAAAAGGACGACCTCTAAAACATCCTATACTTAATGACCACATTCGAGGCAACCAAGTGAGGTGTACCCTAAGAGTGGCATATGCAAGTGTGTCAATTTTCAGTTATTTTACTCTTGCATGTCATGGTGAGCTATTGTTGATTTTAAGTTAAGACAGATCTTGTCATACAATCCTAGTTAGCATACATCTAAACAATTAATATATGTATAGGAATTTAAAGTGAGGGAATTGTAAATCCTACGCTATTACAAGGCTTCGGGGAGGGGGATTATTTACATGTCCAAAAATTGGGGAAATAAAAGCAGTAAAGAAGGTCTTAGTTTAAGCTATTACATCCCAGTAAAATAAATGTGCGCGAATCCAAAAAATCCTAAGAATGAGAACTCTTTTTGTTGTTTTATTTTATTTAGGGAAAAATAATCTAAATCTATTTAATTTTAGTTTTGGAAAAATGTTAAGATGATTAAAGGTTAATTAACAAAGTTAATTTAATAGAAATAGAACTAGCCTAATGTTTTTGTGGTTTTTTGATTTTAATGTTAATTAAAAGGAAGTCTATGAAAACAAAAATAAAATACAAGGGGAATCCTCCGATCCAAGGAGAAAACGGGAGTTTCGACCCATGGAGAGAAATAGAAGATTCGATCCAGAGGGGGTCAGGGTCCTTTCGATTGGGCCAAATAGCAAGGCGTGAGTAGCCTTCGATCTAGGGAAGAGGATTGTCTTTTGATCATGGAGGTCATGGCTTTCGATCCAGGAATGAGATGCCTCCTCCGATCCAGCATGCTAATGGGTTCGATCCAGAGAAGGTGTCTCATTCGATCTGGGCTATTATACCTGCAAAAGTATGTGAGCGAAATAAAATGCAGGGCCTGGGTATTGAACCCCAAGCCCTTCGATCCTGCGCTTGCTGGGTCCCTTAAGGCTATATCTGCAGCAAGTGTTAGCAAACGAAAAACATGACCTGGGTGCCAAACCCAGGCCTTTCGATCTTGTCTAGGATGGAAAATCAAAGGCAACGACCAGTAATAATATGTTTTGCAAATATGAGGTTGGATAGTTTACCCTTTCTTACCAGCAGATTGGACTTTTAATTTGGGCGTTTGCTGGATGTAGGCACCTTCGATCTGGGCACTTCCTGGATGCAGGCACTTTCGATCTGGGCTTCTGGGCATGGTCACCTTTGATCTGAAGGACTGCTTTGGCTCTTTGAGGTAATTTTTCTGTGTGTTCTCCTGCGGAGTTTTGTGTGTTTCGTTCTATGATTTTCCTCTGATTTTTGTGTGATTTTTCCGTGTCCTTGTAATGTGCCACTGGCCTCTGTATTTATAGGGGTGTGAGGGTGCAGTAATGGCAAGAGACAGCCATTAAACAGGACACTAAATGCCATGAGACAAGAAACGGACACATTAAATAACTTCCTTTTTTGAAACATTTGTGTCTCTTGAATGAACCTGGACATGTTGATTTGGGCGCCCTCTTGATGACCTCCTTCGAATGGGCTGATGGCATCCTTCGAATGCTTTTCGAAAGCTTCTTCGAATGGACCCTTTGAATGCCTCTTCGAATGGACCTTTTGGAACTCCAATCGATGGACACTGTTATAATGCCAATCGAAGTACTTGTCCATAATGCCAATCGAAAGGCTCCTTCAGAACACCAATCGAAATGCTCCTTCAGAATACCAATCGAAGGGTCTTTCAGAATGCCAATCGAAGTGCTCCTTCAGAATGCCAATCGAAATGCTCCTTCAGAATACCAATCGAAGGGTCTTTCAGAATGCCAATCGAAGTGCTCCTTCAGAATGCCAATCGAAATGCTCCTTCAGAACACCAATCGAAGTGTCTTTCAGGATGTAAATCGAAAGGTGCTTAAAGTACCAACCAAAAATTTTCTTTTTCCTTAGGCAAGAGTTTGTGATTAACCATGCAGGGGGAAGACTTTGGAAAACATGAGAGGGAAAATTTTGGGGTGCAACAATGGGGTAATCAAGATACTATTCGGTCGTACCCGAGCTTCATAACTTGAGCTTTGTGAGAATTTGATTGTATCTTTCCTGAAAGGTAAAGGTTAGCTGGATGTAATGCATGATATGTATCAGGCAATGATGTTCTCAAAATAAATGTAATTATGTTATATGATGTGTATGTACATGTCATGATGCAATGTTTTTATGATGTTCTCTAGTTGAGGGAAAATAAATCCTAGATTGCTGCTGGAGAGTGAAAGAGTTTCGCTCGCTGAGGATAACGGCCGAAGATGATTTGGAGAATAATCCTACTGAAGAATGTATTGGTGAGAGAATGACTTTGTGGGGAAGAGATGCTCTGCTAAGGATTTGCTGATTTTGAAGAAATACCCTTGGCTGGGGATAAATTACCATTGTTGGCGATGATAAACTCTGTCGGGGATAAAGTTTCTTGTTTGTCGAAGAGATAAACTCCACTAGGGATAATCTTCTAGACTTCGCTGGGGATAACCTTCCAGACTCCACTGGGGATGGTCTTCCAGACTTCACTAGGGATAATCTTCCAGTGCTGGTGATAGATAAACTCTGCTTGGGGAGAATCTTACTGACTCATTCGCGATTGCAAACCTCAGCTGGGGAGAGTTAATAATATTGTATTATGGTACTTCCTACTCTGCGGGGAGTGTATTCATTTTAGACTTTTTCTCGAACTGGGTCTATCTCTATACCTGGTGGGCAGAGCAACTGTAAGGTCTGGACATTTCTTGTTTGCCCCTGTTTCTGATATTACGAGTAATCGTCTTTTGTTTCGCATGTAAATATTTATGAGTAGCAATTATTGTCAAATGCATATATCAAAAATGAACATTGGACGTTCTTTGCAAAACAAAACAGAAAAAGGAAAAACAATTTAAAATTTCTTTGTGAAAATGAATTGTATTGATTTTGAAGTTTGGCCTGTAAATAGGCGTTTTTGTACAAGAGGCTGACGTCCTAGTAAGATAACGCCGCCGAAATGATAGAGTTTATACAATTTGTGAAAAATAAAGAAAAACAGCTATGTGAACAATCCCACTGGGTTCCAACTCTGCTATTGCCTTTATATCCTCGAGCATCTCATCACTTTGCTACTCGATTGAAGGTAGATCAGATTGATTAGTGTCTTCCGAGCTTGATAGTTAATACAGAAGTCTGGTTGCAAGATGATCCAATGAGACATAGCGTTATGCTTTAATCCCTAATTTTTGCCTGGACCGCCCTTTCGGGTTTTCAGTCCACCGGGATACCCTTTTTTGCCCAAGCTTCCTTTTCAGGTTTTCGACTTGCCGGGTGTATAGTTTTTTTCATTTTCATCCCTTATTTTTGCCCGAACCCTTTTGGTTCTCCGCGAAGCCCTTAATTTTTCCTAGGCCAGTCAACCTAACAGGTCTCTGATTATGCGTAGTATTTTTTCACTATGTCTGCATTGACGGGGTGAGGAAGGTCGTCACCATCCATGGTGGTTAGAATCATAGATCCTCCTGAGAAAATGTTCTTAACCACAAATGGCCCTTCGTACGTAGGGGTCCATTTTCCCCTGGGATCACCTTGAGGTAGTATGATGCATTTTATCACTAGATCCCTGACTTGATATTCTTGTCGTCTGAATTTCTTATTAAATGCCTTGATCATTCGCTTTTGATACGTCTGACCATGACAAATAGCAGTAAGTCTCTTTTTGTCGATTAAGTTCAGCTGACCAAGCTGGGTCTGAATCCAATCGTCCTCGCTCAAACCTGCATCCTTCATAATCCGAAGAGAGGGTATCTGAACTTCAATGGGCAAGACTTCTTCCATGCCATACACCAAAGAGTAGGGTGTTGCCCCTGTCGATGTCCGCTCTGAGGTACGGTACCCAATGAAGAACGAATGGTAACATCTCATGCCAGTCTTTGTAGGTCACCATCATCTTCTGCACAATCTTCTTGATGTTCTTATTAGCCTCTTCAACAGCCCCGTTCATCTTTGGCCGGTAAAGAGAAGAGTTGTGATGTTGTATCTTGAATTGCTTGCAGAGCTCGGTGATCATTGTATTGTTGAGATTTATACCATTTTCCGTAATGATCCTCTCTGGTACACCGTATCGACAGATCAAATTATGGCGGATAAACCGTGCGACGACGTTCTTGGTTACTGTAGCAAAGGAAGCTGTCTCAACCCACTTCGTGAAATAATCAATAGCTACCAGGATGAAATGATGCCCGTTAGACAAAGTAGGTCTGATCTCTCCTATCATATTGATGCCCCACATTGCAAAAGGCCAAGGTTCCGTCAAGACGTTTAAAGGAACTGGAGGTATATGCACCTTATCAGCATAGACTTGGCCTTTATGACAGGTTTGAGAATGCTGATAACAATCGGCTTCCATAGTTGACCAATAATATCCTGCTCGAAGGATTTTCTTCGCCATAGTATGTCCACTGGAATGAGTCCCGAAGATACCTTCGTGTAACTCTGCCATAATCCTTTCTGCCTCGTTCTTATCCACACATCGCAGTAATGTGGAATCATGGCTACGCTTGTAAAGGATACCATTATTGGTGAAGAACTTCGCAGCGAACCTCCTTAAGAACTTCTTACCATTAACAGATGCACCCCCGGGGTACTCCTGAACCTCAAGATACCTCTTTACCTCGTGAAACCAGGGTTTATCTGCCACCTCTTTAGTCTCGATGTCACAGCAATGTGCGGGTTCGTCCAACCTCTCGATGGTAATCCGGGGAGCCTCATTGTCCCACCTGACCTTGAACATATAAGACATGGTAGCTAGCGCATCCTGCAACTAGTTCTCCTCTCTTGGGAAGTGTTCAAAGGTTATTTCCTCGAAGTGTGGAAGCAATGTCAATACATACTCCTTGTAAGGAATAAGATTTGGGTGTTTCGTATCCCACTCGCCTTTGATCTGACTGATCACGAGAGAGGAATCTCCGAACACACTCAAGAACTTAATCCTTAGGTCAATAGCTGCTCGAAGGCCCATGATGCATGATTCATACTCCGCCATGTTGTTGGTGCAGTTAAAACATAGTCGGGCGGTAAACGGAGTATGACAACCTTCAGGAGATATGATCACGGTGCCAATGCCATTACCCAAAGCGTTTGAAGCTCCATCAAAGTACATAGACCATCGAGATCCTTCCTTGGGTCCTTCATCCCGTCCAGGTTCTTCACAGTCGGTCACCAACATGATGTTCTCATCCGAGAATTCAAAGTTCATATACTGGTAATCATCCATGGCCTGATGTGCAAAATGATCTGCCAATACACTCCCCTTGATTGCTTTTTGGGTTGTATACTGGATAACGTACTCGGTTAAGATCATCTGCCATCTTGCTATTCTTCCGGACAAGGCGGGCTTTTCGAAGATATACTTGATTGGATCCATCTTTGATATCAATTGGGTAGTGTGAGTCAGCATATACTGTCTCAGCCGGAGAGCAGCCCATGCCAAAGCGCAACAAGTTTTCTCAAGAAGTGAGTATCGGGTCTCACAGTCAGTAAACTTTTTGCTAAGGTAGTAAATAGCATGCTCTTTTTGGCCAAACTCGTCATTCTGCCCCAGTACGCACCCCATCGAGTTATCCAGTACGGTCAAGTATAAGATCAAAGGTCTTCCTTCAACTGGAGGCATCAGAATAGGTGGCTCTTGGAGGTACTCCTTGATTCTTTCGAAAGCGGCTTGACATTCATCATTCCACTTTACCATTTAATCTTTCTTCAGCAGCTTGAAGATTGGCTCACAAGTAGCACTCAAATGCAAAATGAATCCGGCAATGTAATTCAACCGTCCCAAAAAGCCTTTGACTTCCTTTTCTGTTCGGGGAGCTGGCATCTCCTGTATAGCCTTCGCCTTTGCAGGATCCACTTGAATACCTTTATCACTAACGACGAAAGCCAGCAACTTACCAGACCTTACCCCGAAGGTGTACTTGTTCGGGTTTAACCTCAGCTTATACATATTCAACCTGTCAAACAGTTTCTGGAGATGGTCAAGATGTTCTTCTTCAGTTTTAGACCTTGCAATCATGTCATCAACGTAAACCTCAATCTCATGGTGAATCATGTCGTGGAACAAAGCGACCATGGCGCGTTGATAAGTTACCCCAGCATTCTTCAACCCGAATGGCATGACTTTGTAGCAAAAGGTACCCCACTGCGTAACAAAGTTCGTATTCTCCATGTCTTCGAGAGCCATCTTAATCTGATTGTAACCAGAAAAACCATCCATAAAGGAGAAGACCTTATGCTGCGTGGTGTTATCGACCAAAACATCGATATGAGGCAGAGGGAAATCATCTTTGGGGCTCGCCCTATTCAGATCCCTATAGTCCACACACATACGGACTTTACCATCCTTCTTCGGCACAGGAACAACATTGGCGACCCACTGCGGGTAAGAAGTAACAACTAGAAAACTGGTATCAAACTGTTTTATCACCTCCGCTTTGATTTTCTCCGACATCTCTGGGCGCATTCGACGAACTTTCTGTTTCACTGGAGGACAGTCTTCCTTAGTTGGCAAGCGGTGAACCACAATATCGGTATCCAACCCAGGCATATCTTCATAAGACCAGGCGAAGATCTCAACATAGTCACGTAGCATCTGTATTAACCGTTGCTTAACACTAGATTCCAGATTTATAGCGATCTTATCCTCTTTCTTGTCTTCTTCCATACCCAAATTTACTGTTTCCACTGACTCTTCATGCGGCTGTATGGCCCTCTCTTCCTGAAGTAACAGTCAAGCAAGTTCCCCAGGCACTTAACAATCATCCTCACCTTCGTCCTCGGCTTGGTTGATCGGACTTTCGAAGTCATAACTGGAAGTAGCAGAGTCGTTATCAGTGGGATCTAGAGTGGATGTGGAGTTGTATTATGATACGTGAGTGTGTGTAAGACAAATAACTGTTTTGATAAAGTGCAAGATAGAAAAGAAAAACAAGGAACACAAAATTTGTAATGCAAGAAAACGTCCAATGCTTTATTGATGATATATGGAAATGACACATAATAAGCCCTCACAAACAAAGCCACGGTGTCTCGGGCAAGTCATCGGGCCGTAAAAGTTTCAAATTGTCTGTTACAAGTCTCAAAACAAAAGTATATTACTGTGTAATAAAAGAAACTGGCACGAAGTCCTTCGCCGTCCAATTGTTCAAGCCACCGTTGGTAGTCGGGTAAATCCAGCTGTCGAAATCTGACTCTTCTTCATCATCTTCAATCGCATTCACTCCTGGATTACTGATACACAGGGGAGGTCTTCCAATTCGCGCACGTCGAATATCCCTTTGAGCTTCTGCAGTAAAACCCAAACCAAACTTGTCAGTCTTGTGTGCAAAGTCAGGGAGTTGGCCCCAATTCGCACACCCACCTTTTTCAATAATAGCCCTAACATCCTTGAGGGAAGCTATCTTCATTGGAGGTTCGTCAGCAGCAATTTCAGTCGATGCCAGAGTCTGGGGGACTTCTTCAAAGTTCTGGCACGGGGTTTCAATGAACTCCCCATCCATCTCCACATACGGAAAGGAATTAAGGTGGCTCACCATGTATTCCTCTTCTCCATGCACCGTGACAATCTTCTCCTTTACTGGATATTTTAACATCTGATGGAGCGTAGAAGTTACTGCTCCAGCCTTATGAATCCACAGACGATCCAGCAAACAAGAATAAGATGGTCGGATGTCCATCATATAGAACATAGACGCAAAAGTCTTAGAACCAACCTTAACAGGGACATCCACCTCCCCATGTACCATCCTTTTGGACCCGTCAAAGGCCCTAACCACAATATTACTTGGCTTCAGAATCAACCCTTCACAATCCAACCGATCTAATGCTTTCTTAGGTAAAACATTTAATGAGGACCCAGTATCCACCAGCGCGTGGGCCAAATTAGTTCCCCTGCACTCGATCGAAACATGCAGAGCTTCATTGTGATTCCTTCCTTTGGCAGTCAAATCTGCATCAGAGAAACCCAACCTGTTGTCAACGGTCAAACTAGCCACACAGTCTTTGAATTGATCAGCCGATGTTTCCTGCGGGACATGTGTAGTTTTAAGGAAAGCAATTAAAGCCTTTGCATGGGCTTTTGAGCACAACAATAAATACAATATAGAGATCTTCAACGGGGTTTGCCCCAGCTGTTCGACTACGTTGTAGTCGCTTTTCTTGATAATCTTCAGAATTTCCTCTATCTCCTGCCTAGAGGTTTCAACAATGACTTTCTTAGGCGCCTCCGTCCGGGCAGGCTCACGTGTAACTTCTTTTCCCCGAGTGTCAGATGACTCGGCGACATGGGTGATAACTGGAGTGAGAATTGGAACAGTAGCTGACGTACTGGCGGATGGAATGACAACAGGCTTTCGAACAGTTGGAGGAGAAATCTCAAGAGAGAAGAGTCTTTCGCTTCGGGTGACCTTGCTAGACCCGACAATATTGTTGACATCAGTATCATCCTCTTCAACCTTCAAGTCTTGTTTGATCCCATGATAATACACATCGGCCCCATAGTGCCACCGGACAGCCTTATTCGAAGTGTAAGGGATAGGACCAGGAATAGTAATGATCAATGGAGCAACTCTCGTAACAGATGTAATCCTAATAAGATTTCTTGAGGAATTGGAAGGATTGGAGGAAATGGTTATTATGGAAACATCTTCAACAGGAATCAATGGAACCAAAGTTTTCTCGAATAAGATCTCTTTGTTATCCATCAGGTGCTGAACACCTGACTTCAATAAATGGCAACCAACAGGTAGGAGGGAACATAGGTGGTAACCTTCACCATAGCTCAGAAATAAACCGGCCGACAATAGATTCTTCTTAATGGGCATCAATAGAGTAGAAATGTCTTCCACAAAGGTCACAAATGAATCATCATCCACACCATTCACTCCATGCTTGGGCATAGGAGAATTCATGACATTAAGCTTTTCTGGTGCGTTAAACTTGATTTCTTTGGCTTCAATCAAATCTTGCACCTCATTCCTCAAGGCCCAGCAGTTGTTTGTATCATGTCATGGGCTATCAGAGTGATAGGAACAGCGGGCGTTCGGGTTATACAGTGGAGATGTGGTACTGGGATTCTTCGGAGCTTCCCTATGAGTTACCAGGTTGGTCTTCAACAATTGTGGCAGAATTTGAGACAAGGTCATACTGAGCCGAGTATATTGTCTTTTCGGTCTCTCTACTCTTTGCTGATTGTTTCATTGTGGGGCAACAATGGGTCTTGATATTACTACCGCATTAACTGCTTGGCAGCGTTCAGGTCGGTTTTGGATCTTCGAGCTGTAAACTGCACTAGCTTCTTTCAAGAAAGGCTTATTTTTTGTACTTGATGAAGCACCTTTCTATATCTTGCCACTTCTGATACCAACTTCTACTCTCTCCCCAATCATAATCAATTCAGTGAACCCAGACGATGAACTTCCGATCAAATGATTGAAATACAGACCCGACAAAGTCCCAAGAAACATATCCACCAACTCCCTATCAGACAGAAGGAGTTGTACTCTTCCCGCCAGATCTCTCCACTTCTGAGTGTAGTCCTTAAAACCTTCGCTCGCACCCATAGACATACCCTGAAGTTGAGTACGCGTGGGAGCAAGGTCGGTATTATACTGGTATTGCTTGTAAAAGGCAGCAGCAAGGTCCTCCCAGTTGCAGACATTAGCTCCTTCCAATTGATAGAACCATTCAAGCTGAGTCCCTGACAGATCATCTTGAAAGAAATGAACCCATAGGTTCCTATCAGCAGTATAGGGTTGAATCTTTCTGATGTATGAGCAGAGATGGAGCTTTGGACAAGATACTCCATCATACTTAGCAAAGACAGGAGCTTTAAACTTGTGAAGAATCACCACCCCAGATGCTAATCCCAAATCTCCGAAGTCCAAACCGGGAACCTTCTGAACCTCCATGGCACTTAGACGGTATTCAAGTTGCTTGTACCTATCCTTAGCATGAGGGTACTGGTCTTTATAAAACCCAGTGTCATTATCAGAGACCACATGACTAGGAGCTTTCTTTTCCTCTTGATTCTCTCCTCCTCTAGATGAATGAGACAAATCAACTTCCTCTCGCAACCTATTCCCAAATATGTGACCCATATTCAGCAGAACCACCTTCTTCTTCCTCTTCTTGTCTTTCAAGATGCGAGTCTTCAAATCTTGTTGTCCTTTGTCCAAGTTCAAGAACATTTCCTAGAACTGAGCATTCTGAGATTGAAGAGCCTTAATATCTTGATCAGTAGGTGTTTCAGAAGACATTTTGTGCTGAAATAAATAGCGAAGAAGATAAGAAACCTGTAATGGTACCTGTAATGAGGTGCATGGTAATGGAATGCGTATGAAATGATTTCAAATACTTTGGGAGATTCAAATTTGCAAACCAAAATAAAACACACTTTATTATATTAAAACTTGTAACAATGTTTAACAATACCTTCAAGGCGTTTACAAAAGAAATAAACTGAAAAGTAAATCTAAAATAGAAACAATAAAAGCCATCAGAAATCCCATGGTCATTTTCCCTTCGTGCTGACATAATCATTGATTGTCCTTTCATTCTCAAGCTGCCTTGTAAGCTTCAAGATTTTCCGTTCCTGCTCATGATACTTCTCTCTGTAGGTATCCCTTTCTTCCTTTAACTGGATCCAAGATCTCTTCAATGCCCCCAGGTCAGTAGGCATATAGGGATGGAGGACTGTATAAGGAACACCTTCTTCATTAGTACACTCTACAATCACCGACAAAACAGCTTCATATGGCATCCCAATCTTTTGAGCACGGGCTCGAACCCACTGGAGATAGGGTTGCATCGGGAGAGAAGTCTTCAGTCCTAGCTTATGTGGGTCAGACATGTTCACCCATCCCCAGACTCGTATAAACCTTCGGCGATGCTCATTGACGTCCCCCTTGTAGTCAAAGATAATATCTGTAAGCAGCAGCTCATGAGGACCGTCTCTCTGAGCGCGTCTAAATTGTCATAAAGCCAAGCAAGGATTGTAGGTTATTCCCCCTCTAATTCCAAGCAAAGGGACATTAGGGTATTCCTCACATCGATCAAAGAAAGCTACCCTTTCCATATCCTTAGAGCTCTAAAGGATGTCCGTATAAGCAAGGGACATGATTTTGTAAGCCCAACCTACACCTTCCTCATTCTTCAATACAGACTTGGGGAGGTGCGAAATAAACCACCTCGCCAGCAGCGGCGTGCAACACATGAGAGTTCTGCTTCTCCACACAGTACGGGTATAGAGAGTATGTAAAATATCACCCAGAAGAGTAGGCACTGGGTTACGAGACATGAAGATCTTAACTGCGTGCACATCTATGAAGGAATCCGGATTCAGAAAAAGAATAAAGTCGTAGATGAGGAGAGCCAAAATGTCTTCAAATGCTTGAAAATCCAAGTTATCCCAGAACTGTTGAGCTTGATCCATTAGAAACTTAACCAAGAAACCTTTAACCCCACTCCGTCTCCCAGTTGGACTTTACATCAACCCTTTTTAGATGTAGGGCTGAAGCAATATCCTCTGGTCTAGGAACCTCCTCCAAACCTGTGAAGGGTGTCTGCTCGAGAATGGATATACCCAGTGTCATACCCCAATTTTTGACCTAAGATCCCACCTCCCATCTGTGTCATTACATAGCAAGTGTTCACAAGCAATTTGACCTATTTTTCCATTTCTCGAGTCAGATTTCAAAAATTCATAACTTCTTCAAATTTCGACATTTTTTTAGTGGTTCTTTTACATATGATTCTCCTTGACAACATCTACAACTTTTCTTTACAAGTCAAGAGCTGATTATGTTTGAAAAGCCACGGAAGAATGAAAATGTTAGAAGTCGCTTTATGAATTTAATGGAATTTGATCATGTCTTGTCCAACCTTTCCCAAATCGTGCGCATCACACATTTTTTTTCCGTGTTTTATATATCACTTTTGTCTTATTTGAAAAAAATCTAAAAAATATGTATTTTAGTTCATGTCACTTTTACTATCCCACTATTAGAAAAATCACAAAAATTATTTATAATGAGCATTATAGCATTTTAAATTTGAAATTCTTAATTCAAAAAATATAAAAAATTATTATAGTTTTATTAGTTTCATTTAAATTTATATTTTAGTATAGATTTTAATCCAAAAAATTTCAAAAAATATAGTTAATATCTTTTTCCTTTATTTTACATTTTTTATTCTTTTTAGTCATTATAGTTTTAGCTTCTTTTAATCCAATATTAATTTTGATTAGATTCTAATTTTAATTCAATTTTTAAAAATTAAATTAATATTAAAATTAAAATAAAATTAATTTGGTTTGCATCTTATTTTTATTATTATTATTCTTCTATTTTCGTATTACTAACAAATTGCCTTTTATCATTATTATTACTATTGTCTTTGTTTTATGTCCAAAACCTTGCTATTGTCCCTATCCTAACTGCCCATAACCCTATGCAGCCCTGTATCATCCATAAAACAAGCCTTGTAAACCAGTCCATAACAATAGTCCAAAAACCTGTTACACATCACAAAAAGATCAGTCCAAAAACATGTTGTTTCCCTGTACATATAAATCCAAAATTGTACAGGCTTTGCACCAAATAAGCAACACAAATCCTGCATCAGAAAGTAAAAAATCAGCATACCACATTAGTCCAAGACTCACCAATTTTCCCCCTAAAAATCCATTATGATTCACTATACAAAGACAACAATACATAGAACAGAAAGGATATGGAGATAGGGGATTTAAAAAAAAATAATAACAGAAAGAAGAGAAATTTACTAATGTTGAGGAAGAAACATTGTTGAAACTCTTGCAAAACAATTTAGAAACATTTACTTCAACCTTGTTGTACACTAACCTCCATAAACCTTAACTAAAATTTCAAACCAAACTCACTTCCTTCCAATACCCTCTTTAAGTTTTGCATTCAGAAACCACTACACTATCCTCACTGTAAAAATCCACAATCTAACCAAAACAACATTCAAACATTATCAAAACCTTCAAAAACAAAATTAAACAACCACATCTCGTGGAATCAAAGCAGAAAATTTTGGAAGAGAAAGTAAAGGAGAACGAAGAGAAGTCAACCTCCATCATCCGACATCCATTGGAACTCCCTCCAACATGCAACACCCTCTCGCCGATGCCGACAACAACATAAACTATAGCAGTTGGGATTGCCGCATCGAAGCAGCTTTGCCGCACCCGTTCTGATCGACACTCTTCTCAGGTTTTTTTCCATTTATTTCTTTTGATTGTTTTGTATGAGCTGCTGATTAGAAAAGATGAGGAGATGTTTATTTCTACAAAAGTGTTTTTGGAGACAAGTTGAAAGAAGAGAGAAGTGTTTTTAACACTTTACTATTTGCTTAGTTCTATTTTTTTATTAAAAATAATGCGCCACATGTCTCCTAAGGAGTGGTTAAAATAAGACTAAATGAAGATAAACTTTGTTGTTGTTACTAACTGAAAATGGGAGACGTCGTTTCGTTTCTACCACTAGTATATGTTTTCTTATTCCTTATTTTTATTTATTTAGGTAGAAAGTTTAGAATATTTTACTCAGTTTAAGTTAATAATTAGCTAATTAGTCTTAGAGTACTCTCAGGTTAGTTTTAATTAGGTGTCCTATTTATTTAAATAATTTCACATTGATAAACAAAAGAACATGTTTTTTTTTTAGTTATCAAAATAATGAGAAAAAAAACAATAAAAACTTAAATTACCAAAAAAAATTCTTTTTATCTTATTTAGCTTTCACAAAATCATTTAGCGTTGTTTGGATTTTTGTTTTGTTTTATCTAATTACTTTTATTATTTAATTTAGTTTTATTAGATTTTTATTTATTGAATTAGTTAATTTTAGTTGTTAGTAAAAAATCAGAAAAAATACAAAAATAGTATAGGTTTATAATTATTTTTCACCTAAAAAAAAGTCATAAAAATTATATTAGAATTGTCTTTCTTTTATTTTGACTAAATGTTAGTTATTTAATTTCCTTTTTTCAATTATTTGATCTTTATATTTTGTTTACGCCATAAAAATTATATTACAATTGTCTTTCTTTTATTTTTGATTAATTGTTAGTTGTTTAATTTCTTTTCGATTATTTAATCTTTATATTTTTATTTGCGTCTATTCCAAGGGAAAGAATTAAATTTGTTGACTTCATGTCATTGAGCATCTGATACGATTGTGCGAGACCCTTTCATACATTTTTACTTTTTGTTAAAACTAAGTTAAATCTCCAGAAAATCAATTTTTAAACTTACTCTCTTTTAAATCAAAACCTCGATATTAGGTTGTTGTATTTTCAAAATCTCGTCCACACCCATTTTGACCAAACAAACCATTTTAACCAAACAAACAATTTTAACCAAAAACAGATATTTCAAAAGGTTCTTGCGGAGTACCGCAGATGCATTGGGTGCTAATATCTTCCCATTACATAACCAACCCTCGAACTCTCGATCTCTTTCAAAAATGCATTGTATTTTCATTACTTTTAAGTATTATTTTACATTGCATATTTAAGGGTTTTATTTCGCTCTTTTCCCTTGGAAATAATAAAGTGCGGTGGCGACTCTTGCTTTTGCGAGTCAAGTTAATTAATAGCTTGATCTCCGACTTTCACCGCTACAGAAATGGCGACTCTGCTGGGGACAGATTGACCTCTTGCTGGTCCATCCCTAATTGGGTTAAGCCTAGTTTATTTTATCTGTTTTATTATTATTTGATTTGTTTGATTATGTATTTATATTGGGGTTGTTTGGGTTTTTTGCAAAGGACGAATCCTATACCCGGATTAAGTTACACTTAAGAATAGGATGGGCGGTATAATCATGTTAACTTTGAGGGAGTAATCCCGAGGAAGGAGGCATGAAATCCTCGATTCAGTGGAAGGCCCTTTTGAACGTAATATTTGTTTACCGAGTAATCGGGAAGACATTATTATTTTCGAACTGGGAGCCAGAGAGGCTGAGAACCGTAGAACCCTAACCCATCTTGGCCTCTTAGGTGTAATGCTGAGACTATAACACAGTAATCCGGAAGTAGTTGTCGCGCGATGCTGCACTCAGACGAGTTTCTCTTGAGAATATTGCTAATTATCGGGTAATCGGGACGTTGGTAATATCCGAAGAAGGGATGTAGACTCTAGGAACTTTTAGAACCTTGTTTTACAAGTGTAATTAAACCTTTAGTACATACCTTAGGGTTGGTCTTTACCTTTGACTCCATGCTCGTGACGTTGAACCTTTCGACTTTGTTTGTGACCTTGCTTGTGGTTGTTGCATAGACATGCCTTCGTGCATCCATAAAACCCTTTTCACTCGATTTTCAAGGAATTATAAGTCTTTCTTTGTAAACATCACAAGTTTCGTCAAGCTTAATGGATCTTGGGTGTTGATAGGGTGAAAACCCTAATCCACAAAAATGGATGATTGATCTTGATAATAATTTGATCAACACTTTGATCCAACTTAAAATTCATCTTCTATCTTCATACTTTGATGTTTACAACTTAATATCTTGAGTTCCTTGAAAGTCCAATAAAAACTCTCTTTTGCATATCATACATCATTCTACATTTTTTTGTTTCACTTTCAAAGGTCTTTTTTCCAAGTCTTATTTTGCCTTTGGTCTCACCAGTACAACTCTCGCGCTAAGAGAACAATGGAGAATATCAAGCAAGAGGTTTCTGAACTCCGCAGAGAGGTGACTAATTTGAAAGCTAGTATGGATCACTTAACTGTTTTGGTTGAAATTTTGGTTTCCGCCCAAGTCAATCCTTCTAGGAGGGAGGAAGCGATGATAAAAGTCTTCACTGAAACTCTAAAATCATTCTCTCATGAGAAGGTGATGGTTAATGCACCTATTGACTTTCCTGACAAGGTGAATGTGGGAGTGCGTCTAGAAGAAGATGTCGGAAAGGGATGTTCATATGAAGATGGTAGCTCACCTAATGGTGTGAAGAAGTTTGATAATAACTTTTCCAAGAAGAGAACCAGAGGAAGAAATAATCATCGCCAGAATCATCATGTTTCTCCTATTCATCAACAGAATCAGCAAGTTCCTAATCAGAGGAAAACCCAGTTTAATCCAATTCCAATTACCTATACAGAGTTGTTCCATATCCTGATACAGAGGAATTTGGTCCAGACCCGACCTCCACTGAAGGTTCCTGAGAAGATACATTGGTACTACAAAGCTGATTTGACTTGTACCTTTCATCAAGGTGCTCCTGGGCATGAGTTGGAGGGTTGCTTTGCTTTGAAGATTGAGGTTCAGAAGTTGGTCAGGAGTGGTATCTTGTCATTCAAGGACGTTGGTTTTAAAGTTCAAATCAAGCATGTGTCAAAGAGTAAACACGATTGATGGTCACTTTGAGTTTTGAAGGATGTTTTCGGTAATTCAAGTCTAGAGGGAAAGCCTTCCCAGATTATTAACTAATTTCTACTTTTGTAATTTTTCTTGTTTATCAAAACATTGTTTGCATGTAAGAACTTGTTTACATCTGAATGATCATCTTAATACAATGAGTATGTTTGTCTTGAAGAAATTCATTCGTTTCACTCATATTTGTTTTCAAAATTTAAATTGCTTTTGCATTATGATACCAACTTGTTGCTCATTCTCTTGCCTAGACAGAGATTGAAGGGAGGATGATGATCTAAAGAACACAAAATCTCTGGTTGTATGTTTTTTGAATAAAATCTTGCTGACGATGTACATACATTGTTTCAAAATCCCTAAACACATGAGATATAAGGAAGATATTCCCTTGTTAAACCCTTTTGAGCCTTTGAAGTAGAAGTTTCTTTTCTATACAAAAAAAACCCTCGAATTTTAACCTGGGGCAGGGTAGTTTTTCAGTTAATCTGATTGAGTGTTCAAAATTCATAAGGAAGATATTTCTGAAGAGAAACTACGAGGGCTATCCTTCATGTATAATGAAGCCAGAAGATATGGACCCACAGTGTTATCCCTCATTCATCAAGAAATGAGGCAATCACAATCCTCTCAACAAGTAAAGACAAGTTAATGTCTCACGCTTTGTTCAAAAAATCAAGAAAAAAGAAAAAGCCTGCTAAGTCAAAAACTGAAAAAATGTGCGGCTTAGGCAAAAATTAGGGCATCCCGCTGGACTATCAATTCAAAAGAATTAGTTCAGGCAAAAGTTAGGGAAAATAAAATTGCAAAGAAAGGAATACAAAGAAAAGTCCTCAACAAAGAACAAATTGTTGACTACAAACACGAAGACATAAGGGTGGTTGCAACTCCGAAAGCCTCGTCATTTCCTTAACCGTCGCAAAATCCTTTTGAGAGATGAACACTCATGTTTAATTAACTGAACATAGGGTTGGAGAACATCACGAAGAATGGGTGGGCACCTATAAACTTTGAGCCTTAAAAATCTTTTTTTCTAAAAACCATGAAGCAGGCCATGTTACAACCTTCAAAAGTCCTAATTGAAGCAAGGTTATTTTGAAAGCATACTTCAATGAGATAGTGTTCCCGACTCCCATGAATTTTTGCTAAATAGTTATGTTGGTATCATATGCTTTTGCTATACAAAATTTAATGGTGCTCTAAGTCGCAAAATTTGTGCGATATCTTTTCAAAATCTTCAAGACTTACATAACTGTTGCATTAGAATTTTCATTCTTATAATAAACTTTTTCTAACTCCAAAACATTTTTTTGATATCAAGGAAGCTCACATATAAGCACTAGCGATGAGTTTATTGTTTTAAGGCCTGAAACTATGTTAAGTAATTGGAGAATCATTTCAAGAAAAAAATCATATCCAGGGGCATGTCACCTGAAGACCTTAAGCACGGATATGTTGCTTCTCCCAGTTAATGCTTTCCCAACTTGTTTACCCTTTTGGGGCAAAATTTGAAGACTTTGTTGTGCCAAGTACAGTCAATCCGGGGCAATCACGTCGAGATTCAACGAATCTCTCTAAGAGTTTGAAGACACTAGAGCATTCTGAATGCCATGTCTTTTGTAAAATCCTCTTGAGACGATTTCTTCTCATCAACCATATAGCTTGGGGCATTTTAGAAGTGAAGTTATTCGCAAGAATTGTCGTGCATCACGCAGCTTATCAGCAGTAAACTTGGGGCATCCAAAATTAGTCCCAAGGGAAATCCATATTTGTCAAAATATGTGATATGTTTTTGCACACATTATCAGAAGGGTGGTGTTCCCAGTATCTCCAGCTAAACAAGATTTTTTTCTCCAAATGAAGTGTGGTTCGTATTGTTATCCTTTCAACGGATTATTGATGTTAAAATTTTGGACTTTGGGTTTTCTATCGAAAAATATCTTCCTCCCCAGAGAGATTAGAGCCTTATAGCAGAAATATGCTCCGACGATGGCTTTTATTCTATCTCCAGTAATGTTCCCATCTTGTTAAGATTAGCTGAGTGTCCAGTTGTGCTGTGATATCTTATCATCTCCAGTCTATCTCATGTATCTATTTTGTCAGCATATACATGACATTCACTTATTCGTTCACACTCGCATCATGCACGAACATTCATATTTGTTGATGTTCTTGATCCGTATACTTTGGTTATCGTATTTCCTCTTCTCAAATAGAGTGTCAACTTAAGCAGAAAGTGTCTCCTTTCTAATTCCCCATGAGTTTATTCCTCATGGACAAGTTATTGTTTTCGCCTTACTTTCGGTCTCAGGATAGGATAAGTTCCAGTTGATTTTATTCCTCATCTAATAGAGACTTGTTTGATTGTTTCTCTCCAGCTTGTTCTTGGATTGAGTTTTGTCTACTACAAATGTTACTTTGGGGATTTCTCTAGGATGTGAAACCTAAATGGAGAGTGCATTTATTTTGCACATTTAATACTTGGCTTCCTCAAGAAGTATTTATTCATGGTTAACCATTGAAGGTGAACTTTATTCCCTAATAGTGTTATCATAACATTCTTCTGGAATATCAACGTGACAACAAGCGACTGACTCTTTGTTTGAGCAGTTTGATTATTTCTGAATTTGTTTATGTTATGACAAATGGCGATCTCTTCATGAGCAGTTTGTCTAGCCCCGATGAAATTATTGATTCTCACCTCCAGCAATATCTTCATGATATTTTGTTGGTATCTTTGAAAAACAGCAAGCGGCGGTCTCTTCATGAGCAACTTGTGTGTTATTGATACCTTTGAAAAACAGCAAGCCGTGGTCTCTTCATGGGCAATTTGTGTGTTATTGATACCTTGAGAAAACAGCAAGCGGAGGTCTCTTCATGGGCAACTTGTGTGTTATTGATACCTTGAGAAAACAGCAAGCGGCGGTCTCTTCATGAGCAACTTGTATGTTATTGATACCTTTGAAAAACAACAAGCGGCGGTCTCTTCATGAGCAACTTGTGTGTTATTGATACCTTTGAAAAACAGCAAGCGGTGGTCTCTTCATGAGCAACTTGTGTGTTATTGATACCTTTGAAAAACAACAAGCGACGGTCTCTTCATGGGCAATTTGTGTGTTATTGATACCTTTGAAAAACAGCAAGCGGCGGTCTCTTCATGAGCAACTTGTATGTTATTTATATCTTTGGAAAAAACAGCAAGCGATGGTCTCTTCATGAGGAACTTGTGTGTTATTGTTACCTTTGAAAAAATAGCAAGCGACGGTCTCTTCATGAGTAACTTGTATGTTATTGATACCTTTGAAAAACAACAAGCGGCGGTCTCTTCATGAGCAACTTGTATGTTATTGACACCTTTGAAAAACAGCAAGCGGCGGTCTCTTCATGAGCAACTTGTGTGTTATTGTTATCTTTGAAAAACAACAAGCGACGGTCTTTTCATGAGTAACTTGTATGTTATTGACACCTTTGAAAGATAGCAAGTGGCGGCCTCTTTATTTGAGCAGCTTGTGTATCCCCAACAATAATGTTTACTCAGCAAACGACATCTCTTCGGAAAAGTTCCATGGGGAAGTTTGTATTTTATCCTTTTCAAGCGATATCTTGGTTAAAGAAGGAATGTGTTACCGTTCTTGGTATAATTCAGAAGTCAGAGATGTTTATTTCCAGTCTCAGTACTTATGCAAATCATTTGCCAGTCTCAGTATTGATGTCAATCATTTCTTTCTCCAGTCTCAGTACTGATGTCAATCATTTCCTTTTCCAGTCACAGTGCTGATGTCAATCATTTCCCTTCTCCAGTCTCAGTACTGATGTCAATCATTTCCTTTTCCAATCACAATGCTGATGTCAATCATTTCCCTTCTCCAGTCTCAGTACTGATGTCAATCATTTCCTTTTCCAGTCACAGTGCTGATGTCAATCATTTCCCTTCTCCAGTCTCAATGCTGATGTCAATCATTTCCTTTTCCAGTCACAGTGTTAATGACAATCATTTCCCTTCTTCAGTCTTCGTACCGATGTAAACCATTTCTTTTCCAGTCTCAATACTGATGTAAATCATTCATTTCTTCCCTCAAAGTTATTCTCTAATAAGAGTCTCTCATTTGAAGTCTATGACTCTGTTCCCCAGTGGAGTTATAATCTTTTCTCCTGTGGGATTACTGTATAATGTGCTTGGTTTCTCCAACAGTAGTTTGTCTCATGCGGCATCGTTCCTCGTTAAATTCAAAATGTTACATTCATATCATATCATAAACATAATTGCGGTATCTTAAGGCCAAAAATTGTGTATTCTATATTTAAGTCCCTTCAATCTCGTCGAAATGAAGATTCCAATCTGCATATCTCCAGATAGAAGAAACTTAAATAGGGGCAGCTGTCATACCCCAATTTTTGACCTAAGATCCCACCTCCCATCTGTGTCATTACATAGCAAGTGTTCACAGGCAATTTGACCTATTTTGCCATTTCTCGAGTCAGATTTCTAAAATTTATAACTTCTTCAAATTTCGACATTTTTTAGTGGTTCTTTTACATATGATTCTCCTTGACAACATCTACAACTTTTTTTACAAGTCAAGAGCTGATTATGTTTGTAAAGCCACGGAAGAATGAAAATGTTAGAAGTCGCTTTATGAATTTAATGGAATTTTATCATGTCTTGTCCAACCTTTCCCAAATCGTGCGTATCGCACATTTTTTTCCCGTCTTTTATTTATCATTTTTGTCTTATTTGAAAAAAATCTAAAAAATATGTATTTTAGTTCATGTCACTTTTACTATCTCATTATTAGAAAAATCACAAAAATTATTTATAATGAGCATTATAGCATTTTAAATTTGAAATTCTTAATTCAAAAAATATAAAAAATTATTATAGTTTTATTGGTTTCATTTAAATTTATATTTTAGTATAGATTTTAATCCAAAAAATCTCAAAAAATATAGTTAATATTATTTTACATTTTTTATTCTTTTTAGTCATTATAGTTTTAGCTTCTTTTAATCCAATATTAATTTTAATTTGATTCTAATTTTAATTCAATTTTTAAAAGTTAAATTAATATTAAAATTAAAATAAAATTAATTTGGTTTGC
Source organism: Vicia faba (assembly GCA_948472305.1). Taxonomy (NCBI): domain Eukaryota; kingdom Viridiplantae; phylum Streptophyta; class Magnoliopsida; order Fabales; family Fabaceae; genus Vicia; species Vicia faba. The sequence continues at coordinate 160,535,271 of OX451736.1, read as the reverse complement.
ATCTTATTTTTATTATTATTATTATTCTATTTTCGTATTACTAACAAATTGCCTTTTATCATTATTATTACTATTGTCTTTGTTTTATGTCCAAAACCTTGCTATTGTCCCTATCCTAACTGCCCATAACCCTATGCAGCCCTGTATCATCCATAAAACAAGCCTTGTAAACCAGTCCATAACAATAGTCCAAAAACCTGTTACACACCACAAAAAGATCAGTCCAAAAACATGTTGTTTCCCTGTACATATAAATCCGAAATTGTACAGGCTTTGCACCGAATAAGCAACACAAATCATGCATCAGAAAGTAAAAAATCAGCATACCACATTAGTCCAAGACTCACCAATTTTTCCCCTACAAATCCATTATGATTCACTATACAAAGACAACAATACATAGAACAGAAAGGAGATGGAGATAGGGGATTTAAGAAAAATAATAACAGAAAGAAGAGAAATTTACTAATGTTGAGGAAGAAACATTGTTGAAACTCTTGCAAAACAATTCAGAAACATTTACTTCAACCTTGTTGTACACTAACCTCCATAAACCTTAACTAAAATTTCAAGCCAAACTCACTTCCATCCAACACCCCCTTTAAGTTTTGCATTTAGAAACCACTACACTATCCTCACTGTAAAAATCCACAATCTAACCAAAACAACATTCAAACATTATCAAAACCTTCAAAAACAAAATTAAACAACCATATCTCGTGGAATCAAAGCAGAAAATTTTGGAAGAGAAAGTAAAGGAGAACGAAGAGAAGTCAACCTCCATCATCCGACATCCATTGGAACTCCCTCCGACATGCAACACCCTCTCGCCGATGCCAACAACAACATAAACTATAGCAGTTGGGACTGCCGCATCGAAGCAGTTTGCCGCACCCGTTCTGATCGACACTCTTCTCAGGTTTTTTTCCATTTATTTCTTTTGATTGTTTTGTATGAGCTGCTGATTAGAAAAGATGAGGAGATGTTTATTTCTGCAAAAGTGTTTTTGGAGACAAGTTGAAAGAAGAGAGAAGTGTTTTTAACACTTTACTATTTGTTTAGTTTTTTTTTATATTAAAAATAATGCGCCACATGTCTCCTAAGGAGTGGTTAAAATAAGACTAAATGAAGATAAACTTTGTTGTTGTTACTAACTGAAAATGGGAGACGTCGTTTCGTTTCTACCACTAGTATATGTTTTCTTTATTCCTTATTTTTATTTATTTAGGTAGAAAGTTTAGAATATTTTACTTAGTTTAAGTTAATAATTAGCTAATTAGTCTTAGAGTACTCTCAGGTTAGTTTTAATTAGGTGTCCCATTTATTTAAACAATTTCACATTGATAAACAAAAGAACATGTTTTTTTTTAGTTATCAAAATAATGAGAAAAAAACAATAAAAACTTTAATTACCAAAAAATATTTTTATCTTATTTAGCTTTCACTAAATCATTTAGCGTTGTTTGGATTTTTTTTTGTTTTATCTAATTACTTTTATTTATTTAATTTAGTTTTATTAGATTTTTATTTATTGAATTAGTTAATTTTAGTTGTTAGTAAAAAATCGGAAAATATACAAAAATAGTATAGGTTTATAATTATTTTTCACCTAAAAAAAATGTCATAAAAGTTATATTAGAATTGTCTTTCTTTTATTTTGACTAAATGTTAGTTATTTAATTTCCTTTTTTCAATTATTCGATCTTTATATTTTGTTTACGCCATAAAAATTATATTACAATTGTCTTTCTTTTATTTTTGATTAATTGTTAGTTGTTTAATTTCTTTTCGATTATTTAATCTTTATATTTTTATTTGCGTCTATTTCAAAGGAAAGAATAAATTTGTTGACTTCATGTCATTGAGCATCTGATACAATTGTGCGAGACCCTTTCATACATTTTTACTTTTTGTTAAACCTAAGTTAAATCTCCAAAAAATCAATTTTTAAACTTACTCTCCTTTAAATCAAAACCTCGATATTAGGTTGTTGTATTTTCAAAATCTCGTCCACACCCATTTTGACCAAACAAACCATTTTAACCAAACAAACAATTTTAACCAAAAACAGATATTTCAAAAGGTTCCTGCGGAGTACCGCAGATGCATTGGGTGCTAATACCTTCCCATTGCATAACCAACCCCCGAACTCTCGATCTCTTTCAAAAATGCATTGTATTTTCATTACTTTTAAGTATTATTTTACATTGCATATTTAAGGGTTTTATTTCGCTCTTTTCCCTTTTCCCTTGGAAATAATAAAGTGTGGTGGCGACTCTTGCTTTTGCGAGTCAAGTTAATTAATATCTTGATCTCCGACTTTCACCGCTACACCCAGTAAATCAGAAAACTTCTCCAAAGTAGGGACTAACTGATAGTCCGGGAAGGTGAAACAGTGATGCAATGGATCAAAGAACTGGAACAACACGAGAATCATTTGCTCATCCAACTTGGAAGTGACCAGGATAAGGAGATGACCATGTCTTCTAACAAAGGAAGAAGTATCAGGAACTTTTGAAACTAACTCTCTGAGCTGAGCAGGTATCTGCACGAAGTTAACTCGAATGGTATTTCTACGCATAGAAGCCATAATCTGCAAAGCAGAACAAAGATGAATCCCCTTGGTCTTTGAAATGGTTAGTCTAATGAAATATGCATGCTATGTCATGATGCATGATGTCATGATAAAACACACAACAGGTATAGCAGGTATCAAACATGATAAAGGCAAACAAGTCACTAAATAGCCCTTAAGTCTCAGGCTTGCATGAAGTCTAGGTACTACCCTCTTGAAGTTCAGTTGGTTCAACCTGTCCTAATAATAGTAACCGGGTTCTAGAGGTTTTCAATATCACTGACCATCCTCCATCGGTCATAGTTTCAGCTCACACAATCTTTTCTTGCCGCCGGAACCATCTCGAGAGTATGGTCTCAATGAGTGTAGCATCGAGTATCAACCAGTTCCCAGCTCTACACCGAGATCGGCTATCTCACTACTTCCTATGGCCAAGTTGGTCAATTATAGGTTCTAAGGTCAGTTGATTCTTAACGACCCATATAGCAGCCCTGTATTATCCTTGTTCCTCCACTAGGGATACCGGTACCAACTAATGTGCCACATCAATGTAGCTACTGCTTCAACCGTATCATTCTATGTCGTACAGTTCCCTCACAGTTTATTTCTACTTACCTAACAGGTGTTCCCCAGATCTGGGTTAGGATCTATAGTAACTCCGATACAAAGCCCACAAAGATAAAGCAATCAAATCAAACATTAGAAAACAAAATGATGAACTAATCCTAAGGTACACCCCACTTATATAATCCTTAGCAGAGTCGCCAGTTCTGTGATACGGTGGCCAGAACCGGGATTTGTTTTTTAGGAATGCTGGTTTGCATTTTGCGTTTGTGTTTGCAAAATGTCGCGGTAAGCAAGAGTCGCCACCGACTTTTATTTTATCCAACAAGGAAAGGAAAAAAAGCACAGAAAAATTCCTTTTTTGAGATTTTCTGAGTACGGGGGGTAGATTATAGAAAGGGAAGCTATTAGCACCCTTTCTATCCATAGTTATCTACGAGCTCTTAGGTACTTGCTCGTCACTTTTAAAACTGCTTCTTTGTGTGTTTGTGTGATTTGAAAAGTTTTTGTTTTGACTTCGATTTAACTCTTGCTTCTGTCTTCAAGAGTGTAATGAAGTATTTTTGAAAACTTTGTTTGAAAAGGAGTGTAGGTTTGAAAAAAATTTGTTTGGATTGAGCAAGTACTTAAAAACTAATCTACCTACTCGAAAAAAGAATTGTTCTATGTTCGTTTCCTTTAGACAGCAATATCCCACTATTAGTGAGTAGGTAGCACCGTCATTGGAGTTTGAGGGTCAATTCGAAAGGGACGTACGATCATTAAAGCAATGTTAGGACGTATTAGTAATAACCCTAATGTCTTAGATCACTTATTCGAGGCAACAATATTCGAGGCAACCATTCTGAGGCAACTTTGATCTTTGGGACAAAAGGGCGACCACTAAAGCATCCTATACCTAATGACCGTTTACTGAAGGCAACCGAAGTGGGAGTGTACCCTAGGAGTGCGCATGTGCGAGTGATTCAATTTCAAATTATTATCTTTGCACATTTTAGGTTTATCTAACCGTTTTAAAGTTAATCATACATTCTTGTCATGCATCCTAATACCATACATCTAACAATTTAATATTTTGTGGAATTTAAAGTGCGGAAATTAAACTACATTATTACAAGGCTTCGGGTATTTACATAGCCAAAAAACAAACCCTTAAAAAATAAAGCGATAAATGAAAATAAAGACCTAATTAAGCTATTACAACTTGTGAGCAGTTACATTAATAGGGTAAAAATAAATGACAAAGCGTGCGCGAGGAAATTTAGATCGGGAGAGAACTAGGGTTTTGACCATTTCTAACCTAATTCAAAGAAAAATGTTTTTGTTGTTTTTTAATTATTTTTAAGAAAAAGGAATTAAGTTTTTAAAATTAAATACACAATTAATTAGCTAATTAAATTAATTAATGAAAATAAATAAATCGCCTATTTTTGGTTATTTTTAGGAAAAGAAAATATAATTAAGTTAGAAATAATACCCTAATTGTTCTAATTAATTTTAATTTATTTACAAAAAGAAATTAAAGTTTACCTAAAATTAAAATCTAATTAAATTAATTAATTTATTGATAAAAAATAAACTTAAGTCTAATTGGGTGAAAAATATTATTATGTGATTTTTTTGATAAAAGAAAAAATTAATTGTGTTAGTAAATAAAATAAATAAATAAAATAAAACAAAATGTAAAAAGAAAAGAGAAAGAGTTATTGGGCCTGAGTAATTTGGGGGTGTAAACAGCAATCTGGGCCCAAAACAAGGAGGTCCACGTTGACTTCCAGAATCTCATGTATTGCATTGACCATGGCTTATGATGCTCCTCCATTGATGGCTTTCAGATCTGGATCTCAGGACACTTGGCAATCTGGATCATGATGGACCATGGTGGCCTTATGTACGCATGTATTCACTGAAAAGAAAATAACATGATGCAATTTGGGGGACCTGGGATTCGAACCTAGGCCTCAAGGCACTTCCCAACGCTTGGCAACCAACTGAGCTAGCTATTCTATTTTTACATCAAATATCAATAATAGATAATATGAAAAATAAAGTGAGTTAGTGGAGAATAATGAAAACGCGCACCAGAATTCAAATGATCCAATGGAAAGGTGCCACGCAGGTCATCCCCAACCTTGTTCTGTTGGTAAAAGTCTCAGACTTTTACCTACGGACGTTTGTTCGTCACTACAAACTTGTATGTTCTCAAAATCAACTATAAACAAGATAAATCAAAACTAAAGCCATGAGTAGCTTCGTCTGGACCTATTGAGCACAATGGTGCACCTTTCATGGCCCAATTTTACCTGCACACAAAAATCCTAAATCGAGCCATGAAACCCTAGTAATGGTAAAATCTTATACAAGCCATGAAAACGCAATTAATTGTTACAGAAAGCTTGCAAATGTGATGGTGAACAAGAATCTCCAGTTATTTCATGCTACAAGTATAAGAATGATGCAATTCGAATTCAAGAAAGAAGCAATGTCGTGACTGACTTACAGCGGTATTTGGCAATGGAAACTCCTTGTTTTTTATTGGTTTCGCTTGCTCACACTCCCAGGAAGTGATTGGGATGGTCAGGAAGGCCTGTAATTACTTGCAACTAGGAATTCGATTCAACACCTTTTCTTGTTTTTTTCAAGTTTGGTTCTGGTTCTCACGCCTATCTCTAGCCTTGTTTTAGTTCTGCATATGTTTTTTATGTACTGAGGAATGAATTAGGGTTGTCAATGGTATCACAATCTTCCTCCATCATTGCTTTTGATTTGGATTTGATACACTTGAAAATCTTGCTAAAAATAGAGCAAACTCAATCTTTTTGTGCACACCAAGCCTTTACACGAATTCAATCTCATGCTTAGCTGGATATAGGACCTGAAACATGTACCAAATCTTGAGTTTTCAATATTTTGGATTTTTTATGATTTGTTTTGATTTAATTTGATTAAATTCAAATAAAAATCAAAATAAATAATAAAAACAAGATAATGACAAGTGGCAAAGGCTAGGGCTCGTGGACCATGTTTCCAACTCAAAACAAGTGCAAAAGATTGGGCCCATTTGGCAAAAGTTGCAATTTGAGGCATAATTGACTTTTGACAATTTTGCAAAAAGGGTCAACTTCACCAATGCATAACTTTCTCAATTTTGACTCTTTGAAGGTGTTCTTGGACTTTTTAGAAAGATTGAGATGTCCTCTAAGCAACCATTTTGGTCTCATCTCTATTTGGTATTCCATGTTCATGTATGAAGCTTTGATAAAAAAGGTGTTTTTGTTGACTTTTCAAAATGACCTATAATGTCCAAATTCATAACTTCTTGTGATTTCATATTTTGAACTTGGGAGATGAAGATGGATTATAGGTTATTTCATCCTCTTCAAAATGAGCTTTGGATGGGTCATTTATCATAAAGTATGAGAAAGTTATGCTTGGTCAAAGTTGAGTTGACTTTTCCTACAAAACCCTAATTTAGCAACTTTTGGTTCTTGATGAATTATGATCAATCCTTGATGAATCATGATCAACCCTTGATCAAATGATGAAATATACTTCAAAATTAGGATGTTGACCAAAAAACTTTAAGTTTGACTGTATGTGGGCCACAATTGACTTTTGCCCTAACACAGTCGATTTTCAGGCCTTTGAGCAATTGACTGAGCAAACTTTCTCTGCAAGGCTTGAAACTTGACATGGATGATCTTGGAACATATTAGGACAATGGTGAACATCTGGGATCCCTTGGACTCAAGCATCTTGAAGCAACATGAAACCCTAATTTGAGGTAGACTGCCTTAGGAGAGAGCTTGTCGGGTCAATCCTTGGACTTCCTTGAGCAACTTGAGGATCCTACTTGAAATTTATTGAGAAAAATGGGAGGGCAAATTTTGGGGTACAACAGCCACCAACACACTTCCTTTGATTTCTTTTTATGTAGTGTACTGGATGTCATATTCAGTCAAAATCATTTGCCATCTGGCTATTCATCCGGAGAGAGCTGGCTTCTTGAAGATGTACTTGATGGGATCCATCCTAGAAATCAATAGAGTAGTATGAATCAACATATACTGTCTTAGTCCGCGAGCAGCTCATTCCAAAGCACAACAAGTTTTCTCACACAGTGAATATCTAGTTTCACAGTCGGTAAACTTTTTGCTAAGGTAGTATATTACATGCTCTTTTCGACCAAACTCGTCATACTGGCCCAACACACACCCCATTGAATTCTCCGACACAATCAAGTACATAATCAGAGGTCTTCCTTCTACTGGAGGCATCAAGATTGGAGGTTCTTGCAAGTATTCCTTGATCTTGTCAAAAGCTATTGTGCAGTCGTCATTCCATCTGACTACTTGATCTTTCTTCAACAGTTTAAAGATTGGCTCATAAGTAGAAGTTAAGCGAGAGATGAATCGGGAAATATAGTTGAGTCAACCTAAGAATCCCCTGGCCTCCTTCTCAGTACAGGGAGCTTGCATCTCTTGTATGGCTTTGAATTTTGCAAGATCGACTTCAATACGTTTCCCACTGACGACAAATCCTAGGAGTTTTCTAGACCTCACCCCGAAGGTGCATTTGTTGGGATTCAGCCTAATCTTGTTTTTCTTCAGCCTTTCAAATAGTTTGCGCAAATGATCAAGGTGTTCTTCCTCAGTTTGTGATCTTGCAATCATGTCATCAACATAGACTTCTATCTCATGATGAATCATATCATGAAATAGAGCTACCATAGCCCATTGATAAGTTGTGCCTGCATTCTTCAAACCGAAAGGCATGACCTTATAATAGAAGATGCCCCACTGTGTGACAAAAGTGGTTTTCTCCATGTCTTCAGGCGCCATTTTCATTTGGTTGTATATAGAGAAGCCATCCATGAAGGAGAATACTTTTATATTGATTAGTGTTATAAACCAAGACATCAATATATGGTAGGAAAAATAGTCTTTGGGGCTTTCCCTATTTAAATCCATGTAGTCTATGCACATTTGGACTTTACCGTCTTTCTTTGGCACTAGGAACACATTTTCAACCCATTGGGCATATGACGGCTGTAGCGGTAGAAATGTTCAAGACTAAGCCATGGATTGACTAGACTTTATACAAATCAAAATAAAAATCGCCACCGCGCTTTATTGTTTCCAAAGGAATGGGAAAAGAACGAATAACCCAAAAAAGGGGAAAGATTCAAGGTAAGGGGGTTGGTTATGCAAAGGGAAGGTATTAGCACCCTAAACATCTATGGTACTCTGCAGGAACCTCTATGAAAAATATGTATATTTTGGCTATAAAAATGTGTTATATATAAAATGGATGGTGGAGGTGAGAAAAAAAATATATTTTTTTATGATTTTTGCACCCGCCGTCGTTGCGAACCTTTAGTGCCTACGTACCAACTTTCGTGCAATAGGGGATCGGGGTACACATAGTTCCTATTTTAAAAATTTGAAACACAAGTGTGTTGGTTAATTTTATGAGATAAGACATCATCGTCATTGTCCATGTGGAAAACATACTTACTACCCACAATCATGAGAAAGGAGAATTTGCATCATCTCAAAGTGGAGGATATGTCTTGGATTTTAAAATCATCAATGACTCACTCAACACCCAAGTGGAAACTATCTCTCTTTACTACATATTGTAGAAGTATAGTTGTTTGCATCACTACAAGGATTGCCAAGAGTCTAATCTTTTAAGAAAAGTTTTAAAATAAAAAGCCAAAGTGGCAAAAATGGTTTGAAATGTGATTGATTGACTTTTAGTCTTCTCACAAAAATGTCAAGGTATTATTAAATTGATTGAAATTTATTTATGAAAATGTTTTGAAAATACATGGACCTAAGTCCAAGTTTATTATGAAAGTGTTTCAAGTTTAGAAATAAGAAGAGCTTTTAAAAGGAGGGAGAAGATTTTTGAAATTAAAAGAAGATGGGAGGAGATGAAGAGACTATCCTAAAGTGTAAGTGCCTTCGTTTGGGATTGGCTCATCTCTTGTAAAACAAATAGCAACAACAATAATGTAATGTAATGTACAATAGGAACAGCCTGAAAATTCTATTGTAAATGCCTAAACATGTTGATCAACATCTGGAACAACATGTCTCAAGAGATGTCATAACATCATACCAGACATCAAACTACTGAACTGTCAAGACTGATGCAGTTCTGTTCCTAAAGTTATGCAGCATATTCGGCCAAATAGAATGCATAACAAGTAGCGAAAATTGAAGGCATACGTGGAGCCCTAGAAGATTCAATCAGAAGCTAAGGATAAGGAGAAAAGCTCGATTGAAGACCTAACTTGTAGCAGAAGTTTTCTGCTTATTTTATGCAGGTCGTTAAAGCTGCATTGCTGTCATATGAAGGCCCAAATCCAGTGGGGTAAAAAGTGTTATAAATAGAAGTATTGTAACCTAATTTGTGAGGATGGCGGATTGACAAGATGTAATCATTTAGGGCTAGTTGTGAACCACCCGGGCTGTGGGATGGTCACCATACTCCTTGAAACCTGTAGGTTAAAGGATGTATGCATTGTACTTGATTGAAGCTTTTAAGCATGATCAAGATGTGTAATGGAAGTGTATCTTCTGAACAGTTTATGTACTGTAGAAAGTTATCACTGCGGTGATTGAGGGGGAGTGAGAGGGGTCTCATATCTAGGATTGGATCTTAGGTAAAAGTGTCATTGGGTAGTGATTAAGTGAGAAGGCTGTCAACGGGTATGTTGGCTGTAGGGTCTTTGAATTGATACTACTAATAGTGAACTTTATCCCTGGCTTGGAAGCCCCCAGATGTAGGTTGGTTGAACCGAACTGGGTGAACAATTCTGTGTGTTATTTACTTTCTGTATTGGTTATTTACTTTGATGTCACAGCATTCCTCGTAACATCATTGTATAAGATTAACCTTAACTGTTCTGAACTTCAGTAAATCAGAACCTGCGTGTTGCTGGCTCTGGTATGTTAGTCCAGTGACTGTTGTAGAACAAATATCAAAAGTACAGCCTATTCTACCTGTACAACGCTTAATGTCAGATCAGAGGTCTTAACATTCCATTAGACATTCTGAGTCTGTGACATTCCCGGAATTTCAATTGGTATCAGAGCAGGCATCCTGTCTGACTCTGGATGAGATCCATGGGGGATACTTTCCGATTGTGTACAAGGTAGAATATTGTTTGAACCAGTAGTGTTCATATTGTTTGGTCCCTAGGAGTGGAGGATGGACCAATTTGGGAGAAACTAGATCAGCTATGATGAAAGTGTTTGAACAAATTCAAAGACCTCATGCGGGAGTAAAGATTTTGGAATGCATTGTTCAACCTGTATTCAGCACAGAGAAGAATATTATCAAAATCTTCATGCGGGAGTGAAGATATTGATAAGGCATCACATGTGTTTATAAAGCCTTCTTTTAACAGGGCTGTAGAGTTGGGTTTAGAAAGTGGTTCGGTGAAGAAGCAAACAACTTGTGGGATTGATTTATTTTCAATCCTTATGTGTCATGCTTACTATATGGAGTAAGCACTGTGTAAGTTCTGGTGAAGTACTGCTATTCCGCTGCATAGCTTCTGATACAACCCCTAAAAGTGAAAGAAGAACTCTAGAGCTATTATTTTTATTGTTGATTGATCAATGATTCTCATATGCGTCTGCAAGCCACTTGAAGACCTTGAAGATTATCAAGGATGATGTGTTCCAAGAAGATGCAACTAATGTTCTTAAGGATGTTAGAACATCATGCAACTGCCAGTTGAAGAACATATGTTCTGGGTGCTAAACACATGTAATGTGAGTACATATGTTTGGAACCTACTCCTGATCTGGAAGAGGAGACATCTGTTTTGAAATAATTGATCAGGACACGATCAACTGGTCATCTACTCCAGTTGTGAGTTTAAGGGAGTATATGTGCTGAGCTAAATGCACTTAAAAGGACTTTAAAGCTGTGGATGATGGAAATCATTTCTGTGTCTTCAACCAAGTAAATATGCTTAGCAAGCATGAAGAAGTAATCAGTCTAGTGTGATTAGATAATTCTAATTGAATAAATGATGGAAGCAGAATCTTTATGTGTTAAATATAAAGCTTGTGATGATAAAGAATGTACAACATCACAACTGTTGAAGACATCAGTTGTTGAGGAAAGACGGATAAGTCCCAGATTGATAATGAAGTTTCTTCTAGTACAAGTTACAGAATGTGGCAACCTGAAACTTGTACAGCAAGCAAACCAAAGACTCTTAATTTGGAACCTGTGGCAAATTCCAAATAAAGAGTATTTACTATGTGTCTAAAGTAAAGAGCTCTACACTGTATCCATAAAGAGGGAAGTTGGATAACAGTTTGTTCAGAGGGAGTAGTATGATCAAGCTGATGTGAAAGGGAGTTCATCCTACCTTGTTCTATAAGATGCTTGAGTTTATTTCTCATGATCTTAGTGATTTCCAAGGAAGATAGGAATAGAACAGGTTATGTCTACCAATCACATAAACTGCAGCATGTGAAGGAGAATTCACTTAATTCTCTACAAAGATCTGAGCTGAGTTTCAGGGGGAGTCCTTAACCTGAAGATCTTGGAAGACATGTCATACAAAATGTCTTGACATCCTGGACCAAAGTCAAATGGTGGATATCTGCACTTTGACAAGTCATCCCCATCACCTAGGATGAACTTGTTAGTTGTATGTAGCAAGAAGGAGTTATCTTCAAAAGATCATGCGTTCCTGAGAAGATCCTCTTCTTACTTGAAGTTCATTTATATGAACAACTTGATTTGCTCTTGTCTACAGGAGTATGGTACAATTAACTCCTTTTGTACTGTTCAAGGGTCAGCAGACAAGGTGAAGGTGATCCATGCTAGTTGCTGCATGGTTATGTGGTTGTTGTGGTTCTTCATGCATGGAACAGAAGATTGTTAGAATAATGATCCTACCTTGAGAAGATGACATAATCTAACTAATAATGAATACTTTGACGGGAGACTAAGTATTCATTAGGATCTTGCATAAAGATATATATATGCACTTCGATGGGAGACTAATTGTTTGTCTAATATGTATGCAAGGCTGTATTCTGAACCTATTTCTCAGAACTTGGTAGAGAGTTTATTTCTCTCTAAGAATATTCTGGTGAGTAATCATACCTTTCTTATAGGGAATATAAAAGGGCATCAATCCCCTGGATGTTAACTTCAGAATCCAAGCAGATAGGCTCATGCTGTAACATCATTTATTGTTAGAAGTCCGTGGCAGAGACTTGGAACTGTGAATCTTAATATTCTAATGTGGCAGTTTTTATTGTTGGTTTGGAATAAGTAGATTCTACTTGTGTTTAAAAGTAGTATGCTTAACAACGCATAACTACTGTTGTGGTCTGAAGAATTTACTAGTATTAGCAACTACTAGTAAATATATTATACAGAAGGATGACATGATCAAAGGATAATCCTTCTAGAAAGTCTAAATCTTAGTAAAGCTTGTAAGCACACTAAGAAGGTTGGAGGTTGGTTTCAGACTATGGCTACATGAGAGTCATGATAAGTGTGGAAGCGCAAGGGCATGAATCAGAGATGTCCTTACTATTCTAAGACTAGTTCAGGGTGCTTGAAGTTACCACCTCAGAGCTAGTGCTACTGGTTTCCACGCCACTGTTTTGATTGGCCTTAACAAGGGAAGTCACTGAGTGTTGCACTTTTCCAATTACAATATACATTGAAGGGAGACTCTGTATCTGTAATGTTGGACTTAATCTGAAGATCAGAAGTCAGAAGAGGGCAGTGGTATGCTGATGTTTATGTGTTATGATAATATGACATTGTGAAGTCATGGATAATGTCTCAACAACAGGAGATTGAAAAATTGCTCTAGTGCTACTGGGGTTAGGAAGAAAATCTCAGAGATTCTTAAAAGTATCATAAGTGGCAGTTTTGATACTTTTGGAGCAATTTGGAAGATTCAGATCTTATCAATAGCAAATTGGTCTAGCAAATCAGACTTCACTAGCTCCAACAATTACTAGTGAATGGAAGATCAGAAGAAGTAAATCAGATATATTCAGCATATGTTCAAGGGGTTCTTTTACTACAAGAAATAAAAGTGGCATCTAAATTTGTGTGATGTCCTGTGAAGCATGTTGGAGTCTTCTGGTGTATTGGATCTCAGCAACACAAAGCATGAGTGATGGCCATGCTTAAGGCTGCTAATCTCTTGCTACTAGCTGGTTAAAGTGCCATTCTCTGTGCCTAAATGAGAGAAGGAAAAAGAAGGCTGCTGTTGTTGAAGAATGCAAGGTAATGTCTAAGTAAGAGTCATGACATTACCAACGACATTGCAAACTTGTGGAAATCAAGACGAATACGGGAAAATAACTTCGCCACGTCATTGGTATTCTGTTTCCTAGAAGGAATAAATCTTCAGTCCCGAAAATGGGTCAAAGGCTGATTTTATTCAGGAATTGCTTTGACCTAAACTTATGCATGTATTAGGACTGGTTCTTTTTGTGGTATTGGCAGAAACAAACAAATACGTCTAAAATACATGCACAGTCAGTCTGAAATATGCACATGCTTTAACAGGTATCCTTGACCAAGATTTTATATTACCATCTTCTTGAACCTGGTATCTCCTTATATAACCTCCTGTCACACATTCTTTTCTCTCACAACCATCATGGGGTTTATACGGATTTGGGAAAACTGTTCTTGGATCTGGTTTTGTGAGGGCTTTCTTTGGCAATTTTTGGCCAAAAAGGGGGAGAAAGGAGTACTGTTAGAAACTGTCCTCGTTGCAGCAGCTACTCAAAATTTTGATCACAAAGACTTGTCACAAACTCAGCAGAAATTCAAATGGCGTAAATTTCTTTGTGACTTGTGATCTGAGTTATGAACACAGTTGTGACCTGTGTTCTGAGTTACAAGGGAGATATTCTGGTCACTCCTTAAAGGTTCTCTGATGCCTCTGAAAGGATAGTTTATCTCCCACGGTCCTCTTTTTCCACCATCAGTGACAAGAAATGGTTTGTGGTCTAAAAGGGAATGAGGTGCATCCTCTTCCTCCTGTGCCTCAAGAGGTCCTGAATGGTTAGTATTATTGTTGTATTTGTTTTAGCCAAAATTAGCCAAAGGGGGAGATTGTAAGTTCCTTCGTTTGGGATTGGCTCATCTCTTGTAAAACAAATAGCAACAACAATAATGTAATGTAATGTACAATAGGAACAGCCTGAAAATTCTATTGTAAATGCCTAAACATGTTGATCAACATCTGGAACAACATGTCTCAAGAGATGTCATAACATCATACCAGACATCAAACTACTGAACTGTCAAGACTGATGCAGTTCTGTTCCTAAAGTTATGCAGCATATTCGGCCAAATAGAATGCATAACAAGTAGCGAAAATTGAAGACATACGTGGAGCCCTAGAAGATTCAATCAGAAGCTAAGGATAAGGAGAAAAGCTCGATTGAAGACCTAACTTGTAGCAGAAGTTTTCTGCTTATTTTATGCAGGTCGTTAAAGCTGCATTGCTGTCATATGAAGGCCCAAATCCAGTGGGGTAAAAAGTGTTATAAATAGAAGTATTGTAACCTAATTTGTGAGGATGGCGGATTGAAAAGATGTAATCATTTAGGGCTAGTTGTGAACCACCCGGGCTGTGGGATGGTCACCATACTCCTTGAAACCTGTAGGTTAAAGGATTATGCATTGTACTTGATTGAAGCTTTTAAGCATGATCAAGATGTGTAATGGAAGTGTATCTTCTGAACAGTTTATGTACTGTAGAAAGTTATCACTGCGGTGATTGAGGGGGAGTGAGAGGGGTCTCATATCTAGGATTGGATCTTAGGTAAAAGTGTCATTGGGTAGTGATTAAGTGAGAAGGCTGTCAACGGGTATGTTGGCTGTAGGGTCTTTGAATTGATACTACTAATAGTGAACTTTATCCCTGGCTTGGAAGCCCCCAGATGTAGGTTGGTTGAACCGAACTGGGTGAACAATTCTGTGTGTTATTTACTTTCTGTATTGGTTATTTACTTTGATGTCACAGCATTCCTCGTAACATCATTGTATAAGATTAACCTTAACTGTTCTGAACTTCAGTAAATCAGAACCTGCGTGTTGCTGGCTCTGGTATGTTAGTCCAGTGACTGTTGTAGAACAGATATCAAAAGTACAGCCTATTCTACCTGTACAGCGCTTAATGTCAGATCAGAGGTCTTAACATTCCATTAGACATTCTGAGTCTGTGACATTCCCGGAATTTCATAAAGCATAAGGTAAAAGCTAGTGATAAGAACCATCTAACCAACAAGAAGCCAATACTTGACATTATGAGTCAATATAGAAGTCCCATTCTTCGGATTGAAACCAAGCAAGCAAAGATACTAGACCTCTTGAGAGAACCAAACTTCAAGTGTATTAAGTCTTCGCAAAAGTTGGGCAGAGTAACGGATGTATACGGGTGAATTCCAAATTACAAACAAAGTATGTAATCACAATAACCTGCACACAAAACAAACAAACAACCTAATGTCTTGAGGTAAACCTCAAGAACTCCAGACAAAATATCAAATAAAGTCACAAAGTCTCCAAGATAGGCCAAGGTCTCTAATCCTAAGTCCAAGAAGTCCAATACTCCATAATGCCAAGGATAGTAACCAAATAGTCCAAGTATCATTAAAGATTTTTATGGTTCATGTTGATTATTAGGTGTCTTTAAAAGGAAAAGAAAAGATCAAGTGAGCAAAATAAAAATGACATAAAAGTAAATGCTCAAGTGAGCAAAATAAAAAATGGCATGAAATGTAAATTCTTAAATTAAATGGTACATAAAGCATAAAAAATAAAAGCATAAAGTAAAGTCAATTGTTAGAAATTAGTGGTTAGTTGGATGACCATCTTGAAACTTTCATTTGGAACTCATTAGAGGATTGGTAGAACCAAAGCCTCCACAAAACAAGTTGCATTTGCTTTTTGTCAAGTATATCATCCATTTTAGAATCCTCAAAAGTAACATTTAATGATCAACGATGTTTAAGTGATACACGTTGACCAAAGGTTTTGTAGATCCATTAGAGGATTGGTATAACAAAAGCCTCCACACAATGAATCTCAAGGTTATTGGATCAAAGAGATCAAATTAACATACTTGGGCTTGCAATCATAAGTTTGGGCCACAAATGATCATTTATTCGAATCGGGACAAAATTTAGCTCTATGTTAAGCAATCGTAAGTGGACTTATGTAGAAGTCGCACCTATTTTGAGTCCGGTCAATAGCAATCTATGTACTTCATGTTTGGATAAATGATATAGAGATCACCATCCCTTAACATGTAGCACAATTAAAAAAGAAAGGGATAAGATGAAGAGGGAGGGGAATGATAAGCTAATTTGGATCACCATCTCAAAATTCTTTCATCTTTAAATTCAACCACTCCTCTAGATAGATTAAAGCACTAAACATATCATTAATCCAAAGCACCAAAAATGAATTAAATAATTCACTCTTAGGTAGATTTGAATTGATGAACATTTATCCAACTTCATCTATACCACAAAGTCCATTGAATTTAAAGAGAAATTGGACATTTAAAATTGTAATCCAAATTATCCATCAAAGAGAGTGAGCAGAAAAATATTTGAGTCAAAACAGCCCCAAAATAAGTCAGAAAAAGTATTTTTGGCACTGTTATAATTTATTGTGCTTAAACAGAAACCAATTGCATCAGTGCAGTTTTTTTATCAAATCAATTTTCTGTGACAATCGATTGCAATGTTGCAACAATTGATTGCAACCTGTTAAAATCAGTGGAAAACAACATTTCAAGGATCAAGTTCTTATTCCAACTTTTCATCAAACACCTTATGATCATGGATCCAATTGAGCATGAAAACTCCATCAAATTATGAGAAAATAGGACTAATGGAATCATAAAATAGTGCTAAATGAATCAAAACCAAAAATCCACAAGAGATCGCATTGTGAGAGATGATGATCCAACTTACCAAAGGTAGAATTAGAGAATTATCAAACAACTTCCAGAATTTGCTTCAATTCAACCACAAGAATCAATTACCAAAGCTTGGATGTAGAGAATTGATGAAGAAAAAGTGTTTGGATGAAGGTTTAGCTCAAAGATTAGTAAGCTTCAATGCAAAGCTTACTATCCTTTTTTTTGAAAATGGAGCTTTGAGTGAATTTGGTAGATGGAGAGAATTGAGAGATTTTTAAGCAAGATGTGTTTGGCTATCAAAAGCTTGTGATTTGAATGAGATGAGGGCTCTATTTATAGAGTTTAGGTTTGGGATTAGTGGTAATTTGGTAATTGATTCTTGGAGCCAAAAAATGAATTAATGATATAATTTTCAAATTTTGCAGAAAAAATTGGAGCAAAAAAGATGACAGTTTTGAAATCGCTGGCTTTTTTCAAAAATCATGTGTGTTTTGCTGCTATGAGTCGACACAAGAGTCGTATGCATCGACACATTCTAGTTGTATAACACACCATGAGTCGATGCAAGAGTCGTATGCATCGACACATTCTAGTTGTATAACACAGCATGCATCGACGCAAGCTTCTATGGATCGATACAAGCTGCTATCTCAACACAATACAGAATCAACCAATTTGCATGAGTCGACACATAACATGTATGTGTCGACACATGCTAGTTATACAAAATAGGATGAGTCGACACAAGCCTCTATGGATCGATACAAGCTTCCTTTCGACACAATACAAAATCAATCAATTTGCATGAGTCGACACAAAACATGTATGTGTCGACACATGCTTGTTATACAAAACAGGATGAGTCGACACAAGCCTTTATGGATCGATACAAGCTACCTTTTCGACTCAATACAAAATTAATCACTTTGCATGAGTCGACACATAACATGTATGTGTCGATACATACTAAAAAAAAAATATTTTTGAAGGCTAAAAAAAACACTTTTCTCAAAGATTGTGCACAATACACTGTGCAATCGATTGCACTATGGGAACAATCGATTGTACAGGAAAACAAAAGTGAAAAATTTTAATTATTATTTTTTTCTTTGCAAATAGAGATTTTAGGGAAATAATATCGGAAAACCTTGTCTGTCGGATGCTTTGACTCGATACCTACAAAACACAATTTTGCAAAGACAAAGACAAATATTTTTTTTTGTATTTTGGTTAAAGGTTAAGTATCAATGCATATACAAAATACACAACTAAGGTGCTTGGAGATTCCTTAAGAGCAAACTTAAAGATAGGAGATAGAAAAAAGAGGGAGAACCAACCTGTGATACGGTGGGAGAACTGACTTGAGGTTTTGCGTTTGTTTTCGCAAATGTTTCGGTTGAGCAAGAGTCGCCACCGACTTTTTATTTTATCCTAAGGAAAGGTTTAAAAAGCACAGCAAAAACCTTTGAGATTTTTCTTGGGTTCGGGGAGTAGATTATAGAAAGGGAAGGTATTAGCACCCTTTCTATCCATGGGTATCCATGGGCTCTTAGGTACTTGCTTAGATCAACTTGCCTTGGTTTTCAATTGTTTGAAATAGTGCTTGGTGTGTGGTTTTGAAAATGTTTTGAAAAGATGCCTTGTGTAGGCTAACCTTTGTAACAATTCTTTACTCGAATGTTTTACAAAAGATGTTTTGTCTTTAGAAAAGATGTTTCAAGGTTTTTGAAAGTTGATTTTGAAAGTGTTTGTGAAGTGGGTTTTGAAGAATAGGCAAGTGTTTTCTTTGCAAATTGACAAGTACTTGAGAGTTTATCTACCCTAAAGTTTTCTCAAATATTTTTGTTATGATGCTTCATGATGTTTATGATGTATGCACAAAACATATGCACAAGCAATTCACACCAAACCCTAATTTCAGGCTTGCATGGGGTTTCATAGGTAAGTACCCTCTTGAGTGTAGTTGGCTTAAAAACCTGTCCTATAAATAGTAACCGGGTTCTAAGGAGCTCAATATCACTGGATTGTTTTCATTGTTCATTGTTTTAGTTTAGCCACTTAACTAGCGACCAAAATATTCCAAGAAAACAACCCTCAATGAGTGTAGTATCGAGTATCTACCAACTTCGGACTGCACCAAAGCCGGTCATCTCACTACCCCTAATAAAAGGCCAAGATGGTCAAGTAAGGTTCTAGGTCATTAGTGCTTAGTGACATCACTCAGCGGCCCCGTACTCTCCTTGATTGAACTCAAGGGTTACCGGTACTCACAAATATGTCGCACTAATATAGCTATTGCTTAGACCGTGTCGGTATACCCCGCACAGTTTCCACAACGTATTGCTATCTATGAATGTTTCCCAAAATCCGGGTGTAGGATTGTAAACCCAAACAATAGAGCCAAAGTATAAAGCAAACAAGTCAAGCAATTAGTCATGCAAGAGGGTGATCTAAGCCCTAAGGTTACTCCACTTTAAAACGAGTCCCCAGCAGAGTCGGCAGTTCTGTGATACGGTGGGAGAACTGACTTGAGGTTTTGCGTTTGTTTTCGCAAATGTTTCGGTTGAGCAAGAGTCGCCACCGACTTTTTATTTTATCCTAAGGAAAGGTTTAAAAAGCACAGCAAAAACCTTTGAGATTTTTCTTGGGTTCGGGGAGTAGATTATAGAAAGGGAAGGTATTAGCACCCTTTCTATCCATGGTTATCCATGGGCTCTTAGGTACTTGCTTAGATCAACTTGCCTTAGTTTTCAATTGTTTGAAATAGTGCTTGGTGTGTGGTTTTGAAAATGTTTTGAAAAGATGCCTTGTGTAGGCTAACCTTTGTAACAATTCTTTACTCGAATGTTTTACAAAAGGTGTTTTGTCTTTAGAAAAGATGTTTCAAGGTTTTTGAAAGTTGATTTTGAAAGTGTTTGTGAAGTGGGTTTTGAAGAATAGGCAAGTGTTTTCTTTGCAAATTGACAAGTACTTGAGAGTTTATCTACCCTAAAGTTTTCTCAAAGATTTTTGTTATGTTTTAAACCTTTTGACAATTTTGTTCCATCATTGCATTTGGTGGACAATCTTGTCTTAGGAGGTTAACGGGACGGGCGCGGGTCATCGTTTAGACCATAATTGCAATAGTGTTAAATGTCTTTGGGCAATTTTTCTTTTAAAAGGGACTTGATCATTCATTTAGGCAACATTTTGAGGGACTTATGACCATTTGATTGTTTGTTTTACCCAAAGAAGTTCAACATGCAATATGGCCCAATTATTTGAAGGCAACAAAGTGGAATACCCTAAGGGGTGCAAGTGTGAAATGTGTTGTTCATTTTCATGCTTGTTTATCTTGTATTAGGTCCAACTATTTTGTTCGTTTTATTCGCATACAAACCCTAATTCTAGCATAGTATGTTTAGAAAGCATTTAAAGTGCGAAATTTAAATTCCTACGCTATTACAACACAATAATATGGGGAGGGGGGTACAATGTTCAAGTGGGGATATATTTAGAAAAGAAATTGAATCTAAGCTATTACATCATTTGCTTTGAATACTTACAATATAATTAAAAGCATAAATAAAATAGAAATAAGATAAATATGCAAGAATGCAAAAAAGAATATTTATATGTATGAAAAAAGTATTATTTATGAAAAAAAAACAAAAAGAAAGTAAAAAGGTATTATTTTTGAGGTATTTTCAAATTTAGGGTAAAAACCCTAATTTTTAATCAAAGGGGCATTAATCAATTATTTATTATTTACATACAAAAATAAAAATAAAATATGGTATATTTGTAAAAAAGGGTATTTTTTAGTATTAAATATTAAAAAATAAAATATGTACATTTTTTGGTATTTTTATCCTAAGTATATTAATATACCTATTTATTTATATTATTTATAAAATATGCATTATATATATTAATTAATAATATTTAATATTTAAATAAAAAGTATTTTTTTCTATAAAATATTTTCAGGGAGTAAAAATAAAATAAAAGTGTATAAAAATATATTTGTGCTATTTTTGTATTTTCAAACAAAAGATATATATTTATTCATTTATATACAAACTAAAGGAATAATCAAATAAATACTTAATAAATTCAAAAAAAATGATGAGAAAAATATTTTTATGTTTTCAATATGCTGAGAAAAAATAAATGAGTTAATTAAAAAAGGAAAAAATCAAAAATCATCAAAAATAAAGCAAATGGGCTCAGGGGTGTAAAATCAAAAAGGGTGGTGTGAAAAGGAAAGTCAACATGAGCCCAGCCCATGAAGACCTTTCTTCAACCTCTATACAGCAACATTTAAAAAACGCGCGCCCTGTTCCTCATCTTCTAACTCTTGATTCCTGGCTTATTAATAAAAACTCATAACATAAAAAATGTTCAGCATCAAGATACGAATCCAACCATATGCAGAACTTGACCTAACTCTCTAAGATGAGGGAGAATTACTCCTCCCCCAAATCATGACCTAGATTTTCTGCCATTTTCAAACCTCAAATTCTCACAGCTCAAGCAAAAGAAATGAAAAGTAAAAACATGTACATGTTCAGTGGCATGAGTAGAGCATTGTTTATTCACAAACTTAAAGCTAATGATGCCTAATAAGAGAGATACGAATTCAAAAACTTACCTGTTCAGTTGAAGTTCTATCTGGCAATGTAGGAACTCTCAGTGCAAGGTGATGATTGGAAAAGCTTCCTTGAGGTCCAGGGATGCTATTCCAATGTTTACTTTGTCTTGAAAGCTTCTGAATCGTGCTAGAGCACTTCACCTGCAAAACAAGAAACTGAAAATGGTGGAAGTGGTTAGAGGGATTACAGGTCGTGTTTCAAGGCATGGTTAGCTTGCATAGGTGCTAGGGAATGTATGTGAACTGGTTTGGGCAAGAGAGCTTGAGAGAAATGGAAGTTGGCACTCAAACTGCAGGCCTTGCCCTGTTTTTGCAGTTTGAGAGTGATTATGGCAAGGGGAGTGTTTGAGAGGTGCTAGGGTCGTGCAAAAGCTTGGTTCTGATCTTTGGAATGTGTTTGATAACTTTGTCTAAGTGTGTCTAAGCTGATATGAGAGATGTTGTGAGTTATGGTACTTTTCTTCACTCTTAAGCAAACAAAGGCAACTTGGTGTTTTAGGCAAGTAGGGGGCCTCTAATGAGCTGCATAACCTCTCCTTGATCAGAGTGATTTGTCCATAATCTTGTGCCAATTGGATTTGGTTTGTACTTGTTGGATTTGTAATTGGACATAAAGTGACACTTTTGCAAAAATAGAAAGAATGCTTTATCTAATTTGGGATTAATCCATCATACAATGCTTTAGCTCATGAAACAAGGTCTTAGCACAATGAACATGCATTAAATTATTGAGTGTTGGATGGTTTTAGGACCCGTAATCAAGGGCATGCTGGTTTTGAGAAGTTTGCATAACTTATGAACATGAAAAATGACCAATTCAAAAGTGAGTTTTTGCCAAATTGTGAAATTCGAAACTCTCAAGTCATGAGGTTGTTTGATGAGTTCTTGGACATTTTGGAAAGCTTGGAATGTGTACTACAATCCATCTTTGAAATGCAAATTGAAATTCCAAGTGGAAGTGTATGTAAAATGGCTTTGAAGTGGGGTAGAAAACCTTGTCAAAATAGGTCAAAAATTCACTAAGTTAAGAATGGTTTAGTGCCCTTATTCAAAAATTTGTAACTTGATATACAAGCCTCAAATGGGAAAACTTTGTGAATCAAAGTTGTAGATTATGCAACAAGCTACAACTTTCATGTTTTGACTTTTGTTTGAATCCAAATGGTTCTTGGTGAAAAAGTGGGGCAAAGTTGGGAAAAAATTAGGGTTTTTTATAACTTAGAAAAATTCTAAGTTATGAAAAATTCTAATTTCTAACCCTAATTTGCATTTTGTGATTTCTTGGTGAACAAGTTTCATGATTTGGCATTTTTTGATGAAAAATGAATCTTGACTCTTGATTTTGTTCAAAAAGTCAAAGTTTGACTTTTCAGTATACAGCCAAAATTGATCAATTGACTGGGAAATTCAACTGTCAATCTTGTGTACTTGGGATCTTTTGAGTTTGTTGAACATGTCAAGATAATTCCATGGGGTCCTTGAGTCCATACATGAGCTTGGTTTGCCATTGGCTAGGTCAAACAGTCAAAAATTGCCTTTGTGCAATCAAAACCCTAAAAATGACCATTTTGCCCTTTTGGTGATCTGATCAAATTTCTTATGGAATTGTGATCCAAACTTGATCAAATGGTCAATATGAGTTCATAATGTTGATGTGGGTCAATTTTCATGAGGTTTGACTGTCAATTGGCCGTAGTTGACTTTTTCCCGAATACAGCTGATTTTTAGGTCAATTGTCCAATTGACTGGGCAAAACTTGGAACTAAGGCTTGAAACTTCGTATGGGTAAACTTGGGAGTCCAATGTGAAGCATGAAAGTCATTTTAAGCACTTTAGGTCAAAACATCTTGGTGCAAACACAAACCCTAATTTGGGTCACCAGTGCAAAGAGAGGTCTTGGGTAGATGAAACCCTGACTGGATCTTGGGCTTCAAAGTTTTGTGATGAGAAATCATTGAGAAATGGGAGGGCAAATTTTGGGGTACAACACAACCCTAATGTGATTTTGTTATGATCAAGTTGACATGATATGATAGGGGAATCTTAGGGGCAGAAATTGGGGTACAACAGCTGCCCTTATTTAAGTGTCTTCTATCCGGAGATACGAAGGTTAAAAATCTTCGTGTCGATGCGATTGAAGATACTTAAATATAAAACAAGCCCTATTTTTATCTATAAGATGCCATGCTATGCTTATGATTATGAATGCATATGAACAGAACAAAAGAGACACAAAGTAGCACTGGGGATGCCACAAAAATGAAGAAACAAAGGAGCAACCCCACCAGGAAAATAAATCACTGATGGACCAAAAGAATTGAATCAGAGAGGAGGATAACAAGCATCGACATTCACTGCCGATGTCTACCAATGTTCACTGAAGGTAGAGAGAAAATATCATACCACCGCTGTTCATTGACGATGAACTATCAACGTTCACTGATGATAGAAAAAATATAATAAACACCGACGTTCACTGCCGATGTACTACCAACATTCACTGAAGATAGAGAGAAAATAACATACCACCGCCGTTCACTGAAGATGAACTATCAATGTTCATTGAAGATAGCAAAAATATAACAAACACAGACGTTCACTGCCGATGTACTACCAACGTCACTGAAGGTAAAGAGAAAATATCACGTTTTCCCCAAAATTCTGGTGTTTCACCTAGAACGGTTCTCAACTTCTTCTTTAACCAAGGCACTCTGCCTGGAAAGGGTAATATGTAAGCTTATCTCAAATAAAGAGACTTCCACTCATTGTCAAGGGGAATTGCAAATAGAAATGACTTTCTGGGGATAGAAATATGGCTTCCTGGGGAAAGAGATATGACTTCCTGGGGAAAGAGATATGACTTCCTGGGGAAAGAGATATGGCTTCTTGGGGAAAGAGATATGACTTCCTGGGGAAAGAGATATGACTTCCTGGGGAAAGAGATATGGCTTCCTGGGGAAAGAGATATGGCTTCCTGGGGAAATTCCACGTTATTCCAGCTGAGGAGATAAAGTCCTCTCGTGCAAAATAAATGCACAAACCAAAACTCAAAGTTCTCAGAAATCCAAAGTAAATAATATCGTCATGCAACCACGAATCCAATTAGAAACAAACTGGAGAAATACGGCCAATGAAGATACATCCTTTGAGAAATAAAATCAAGAGGGAAAACCAAATCCACCTAAGCAAGGAGCGTTGCAGGAAGGTTAGAACACAATATCAATAAAAAATGATTTGTAGCAATGCATGATGCATGTATGAATGTATGAGTGATATCGTGCATATGCTGGTAAAAGGATACATAATCAGTACAAACAAACAAAACCGCCTCAGGTACCAACAACATTAGGCTAAACTTCAACCAGAAAGATCAATCCAAGAAAGGTAAAAGCAACTGCGGAAACCAAACCTATTTCCTGTCCTAACTTCACTGAGGAGAAACATAACCTGGACGTAGCTAAATCAAACAAATACCTGGATAGAACATCTTTCTTCCGGTTTCATCGGAGAAACCAGTTTTTCAAAAGCAACATACCTACTAGAGATTGCAAGACCAACCTCAAATAAATCAGACTGATGTTGAGACAATCAAACCTCACTGGGGAATTCAAGCCTACGCCCCTGGGGAAAGATGCAGATTGAAAATTTACATCATGAAAACCAATTCCGACAAAATATGCCCTGGGATAGCCTTCCCGGGAAATCAAGAAGTCAACATTAATGCCAATACTACAAAAAGAGCGATATCTTAGCACACCAAGGGAATAAAACCTTTCATCATATGAGGGAAAACTTCACTGGGGAATCTGGGAAGGAGGCTTCTGACCATGAAAAACCAAAATCAAAAGCGAACCAAGACTTGGCCAGGGATAATGGGATCACAAACCTAATACTGTACCTTGCACCCACTGGTATCGTGTTTAACTATATGAGAAACACACAAAGATTGCGCACATACCAACAAGATGACCTGAGAAAAACCTTCATGAAGGAAGTAAATCTTCTCAAAACAACCGGAGTTTGTTCATTCCTGGGATCGCCATTTTTGTTGTCATTGTTTCATCACAAATCCCAAAGTAAATTGAATTGTGAAGATCTCCCCCTTTTTTTTTTAAAAGTCAATTTTGCTTTTTAATCTTTTTTCTTTAAAAATTATTATCAGTAATAAATGGAGTCTTTGCAAGCTAAATAAAAATAATAACACAAAGAATTGGGCAAAAGCTCAAATTTCATTAATAGAATGGTAGTCTGCGAATGGCGAGACTCCATGGATGATTACAAAGTTTGGCAAATGGTAATATATAATGGAAAAGATACATTGAGATACAATGACCACCATTCCCCCTAACAACTTTTGAAATCCTGAGCAGCAGCTTTTGTTGAAGTATGGCGAGGATCCGAGAAGATTGTTGCTTCAACGATCAAGTCTTGTCTGACGTAGTTACTTGCCAAGAAAAATCCCTAACTTTTCCCTAAGCTGCCCTTGCGGGTTTTCAACTTAGCGGGAAATTTATTCTGTTTATGTCTCTAATTTTTTCCTATACCTCCCTTTAGGGTTTTCAGCCTACCGAGATGCTCCTTTTTGCCTAAGCCGCCCTTTCGGGTTTTCAACTTAGCGAGTTGTTCTTTTATTTCTTTAGGCAAAGTATTTCTTGACTGCATCAGCATTCATGGGACGTGGGAACTCCTCGCCATCCATAGTTTTAAGAATTAATGCACCACCAGAGAAGGCTTTCTTGACAACATACGGGCCTTCAAAATTGGGAGTCCACTTGCCCCTGGAATCAGTGTTAAAAGACATGATCTTCCTGAGCACGAGGTCGCCTTCTCTGAATTCACGATGTTTGACCTTTTTATCAAATGCTTTCTTCATTCTTTTCTGATATAACTGCCCATGACACAAAGCTGTCATTCTTTTCTCTTCAATCAAATTCAATTGGTCAAACCTGTTCTGGGCCCATTTAGCCTCTGTCAACTTGGCTTCCATTATCACACGCAACGAGGGAATCTCTACCTCAACAGGGAGTACAGCTTCCATTTCATATACCAGGGAGAACGGGGTTGCGCTTGTTGAAGTGCGGACAGATGTTCGATATCCATGCAGAGTAAAAGGGAGCATTTCATGCCAATCCTTATAAGTAACAACCATTTTTTGGATAATTCTCTTGATATTCTTATTAGCAGCTTCAACAGCCCCATTCATCTTTGGCCTATATGGAGATGAATTGTGATGGACAATCTTGAATTCTTCACACAGCCCTGTCATCATATTGTTGTTTAAATTCGAGCCATTGTCAGTGATGATTCTACTCGGCACACCATATCGGCATATAAGATTGTTTTTGCTGAAACGCACAACCACCTGTTTGGTAACATTGGCATAAGAAGTAGCCTCTACCCATTTGGTAAAGTAGTCAATTGCTACCAAGATGAAACGGTGTCCATTTGAAGCTTTGGGTTCTATCATCCTGATCATGTCTATACCCCACATAGAGAAAGGCCATGGGGAGGAAATCACATTGAGAAGTGTCGGAGGCACATGGACCTTGTCTGCATAAACCTGACATTTAGGGCACTTCTTTGCAAATTTGTAACAATCAGATTCCGTTGTCAACCAATAGTAACCTGCACTTAGCATCTTTTTAACCATCGAATGCCCATTAGCATGAGTGCCAAATGAACCTTGATGAATCTCATGCATCAACATGTCTGCTTCGTGTCTATCCACGCATCTGAGCAAGACCATGTCATAATTTCTCTTGTATAACACATTTTCACTGAGGAAGAAACTGCCTGCCAATCTTCTCAGTGTCTTTCTATCTTTCCTGGACGCACCAATCGGGTATTCCTGAGTCTGAAGAAAATGTTAGATGTCATAATACCAAGGTTTTTCATCTGCTACCTCCTCTGTCGTAAACACATGAGCGGGCCTATCCAGCCGTCAAACTGTAATACGGGGTATATCATTCCAATTATTCACTTGGTACATGGAAGCCAGAGTTGCCAAAGCATCCGCCATTTGATTTTCCTCTCTAGGAATGTGATGAAATTCAACTTTATTGAAGAATGGTAGTAATCTTCTAGCATAATCTTTGTAAGGGATCAAGCCAGGGTGACGAGTATCCCATTCTCCTTTAATCTGATTTATTACCAAAGCTGAATCACCATACACATCTAGAATTTTGATTCTGAGATCAATAGCTTTCTCAAAACCCATGATGCAAGCCTCATATTCCACCATATTATTAGTGCAATCAAATGTTAACCTTGCAGTAAAAGGAATGTGCAATCCATGAGGAGTGACGATCACATCACCAATTCCTTTACCATAAGCATTCACCTCTCCATAAAATATCATACTCCAACGAGATTCAGGGTCGGGGCCTTCCTCAGGCAATGGTTTATCACAATCTTTCACTTTCAGGAACATCACATCCTCATCGGGGAATTCATATTCTGCAAACTGATGATCTTCCACCGGCTGGTGAGCAAGGTAATCTGTCAACACACTACTTTTAATAGCTTTTTGAGTGTGGTACTCAATATCATATTCAGATAACAACATCTGCCAGCGGGCAATTCTCCCAGTAAGATCAGGCTTCTCAAAAATATACTTGATTGGATCCATTTTGGAGATCAACCAAGTGGTATGATTCAACATATACTGCCGCAAACGCTTTGCCGCCCAGGCCAAAGCACAACATGTTTTTCTAGCATGGAATACCGCGACTCACAATCAGTGAACTTTTTGCTGAGATGATAAATGGCGAACTCTTTCTTCCATGTTTCATCATATTGTCCTAGAATACAACCCATGGATTTATCTAACACTGTTAGATACATAATCAACGGTCTTCCTTCTACGGGAGGGAGAAAGATAGCAGGTTCAAGCAGATACTCTCAAATGCCCTTTGGAAGTCATCCGTCCACACACAATCTTGATCTTTCTTTAACAACTTAAAGATCGGTTCACACTTTGCAGTCATGTGGGAAATGAATCTGGAAATATAATTCAAACGCCCGAGGAAACCCCTGACTTGCTTTTCAGTTCTTGGTGCTGGCATTTCTTGAATTGCTTTGACTTTATCAGGGTCAACTTTAATTCCTTTCTAACGATAAAACCCAATAATTTACTCGATCTAACTCCGAAGGTGCATTTATTTGGATTCAAGCGGAGACGATACTTCCTCAAACACTGAAACAACTTCAACAAATCTTTTATATGCCCTTCTTCAGTTTGAGATTTTGCAATCATATCATCAACATATACTTCAATTTCCTTGTGCATCAGATCATGGAATAGGGTTGTCATAGCCCTCTGGTACGTTGCACCAGCGTTCTTCAACCCGAAGGGCATCACTCTGTAACAGAATGTTCCCCAGGGTGTGATAAATGTTGTTTTTTCCATGTCCTCTAGAGCCATTATTATTTGATTATACCCGGAAAATACGTCCATGAACAAGAATACCTTGAATTTTGTTGTGATGTCCACTAACATGTCAATGTGAGGTAATGGAAAATCATCTTTCAGACTAGCTTTATTTAGACCTCTGTAATCTACGCACATGCGGAATTTTCCATCTTTTTTCGGTACTGGGACAATATTGGTAATCCATTGAGGATACACTGACGTCACAAGAAAACCAGCATTAATTTGTTTTAGGACCTCCTCTTTGATCTTTACTTCCATATCTGGGTGGGTTCTTCTCAACTTTTGTTTAACTGGTGGACACTCTGGCTTCAACAACAAACGATGCTCGATAATGTCTGTATCTAGACCAGGCATATCTTGATAAGACCAAGCATAAATATCCATATACTCTTTCAACAGCTCAATTAACCCGCTTTTTACATCAGGATGCAACGATGCTCCAATCTTCACTTCCTTCGGATCTTCTTCTGAACCCATATTAATCACTTCCAAAGGCTCCTTATATGGCTGAATGGTATTTTACTCGTGCTCAAGCAACCGTGATACCTCTTCTGGAATCTCATCATAATCTTCTTCTTCAACCCCAAACACAGGACAATCAAAGTTGGGAGAGGGTGCAGGGTCATTGTATTCAACGGGTTTTTTAATTAATCTGCACATGTGATTTATGATTGCTTTTAGAGACTGACACATATAACAAGTGATCATGCAGATTAATTTTCAGTTATTATTTATTTTGAAAAGGGTTCTTTTTTTTATTACCATTTCCCAAGAAAAAGAAGAAAATAAAGACATATTTTTGGAAGTAAAGACAACTTTTATTAATGATCTTAAAAATCAAAGCAAACAGATAAGCCCATACAATACTTTCACCTTGGGCAGAGTGAAAGCTTTTCAAAAGAAAGAAATAAATTAACAAAATAAATTACTTTGAAATATGTATGCAAGAAGGAACATCAATGGTGACCCAGTTCTGAACTCGGACTCCATGCGTCACATAATTCGGTACTTTCTGCTCTGCTTCATCCTCTTCAACAACATTTATTCAGAACCAATTGGATGGAGGTAGCCTCTGCTGCGGAAAACATCATGATAACTGTTCACAGAAGACTTTGACTTCAAACTTTTGCCTTTTCCATTCTTCGAAGAGAAACCCAAACCAGTTCTGTTTTTGTTCACGGGAGGATCCACAAGTTGTCCCCAAACTGCATTATGACCATTGCACACAACTTGTTACGCGTCCTTCAGCGAAACCACAAAATTCTCATTCCTCCTTATGTTGTCAATAGATAGGGCTTGGAACTGGGTTCCAACAGCAGCCTCATCCGCTTCTACAATACTGAAAGAGGATAGATGGGATATCAACAGCGCCTGCTCCCCATTTATGATCACCACCTTCCCTTCACGCGCAAACTTTAACTTTTGATGCGGAGTTGAAGTGACAGCCCCTACTTCGTGTATCCATGGCCATCCTAGCAAATAACTATATGCGGGAATAATGTCCATGACCTGGAAGGTTATCAAGAACAAATATGGTCCTATATGGATGGGCAAGTCCACTTCACCGATGACAATTTCCTCGACCCATCAAAAGCCTTCACAATGATGCCACTCGGGCGCATAGGTGCTCCTTGATACTTTAACTTCATGAGGGTACTCCTCGGTATAACATTTAGCGTGGATCCGTTATCAATTAGCACATTGGACAGTGAATCATTCTTGCAGTTCATAGATATATGGAGGGCTAGGTTGTGATTCCTCCCTTCATCTGGTAAATCATCATCGCAGAAACTCAAATTGTTACATGAAGTAATGTTTCCAATTACGCTACTGAATTGATCTAATGGCATGTCATTCTCCACAAAAGCTTGGTCTAGTACTCTCATCAGTGATTCTCTATGAGCAGAGGAATTCATTAATAAAGCTAGGATAGATATCTTGGAAGGAGTCTGCAATAGCTCATCTACAATTTTGTAGTCGCTTATCTTAATTATCTTCAAAATATCATCCACTTCTTTCTCTAATGTAGCTCCACTAGTCTCTCCTGTAGCCTTCTTAGGCTCATCATTCTCAGCAATTTTCTTTCCAAAAACAACAACTCTTCGAATAACCGGCACAAACACACGACGACTACGGGTCACCCTGCTATTATCAGCTATATTTCCAACATTTGGCATTGGCTGGATGGAATCTCTACCCCATCTTCTAAGATTCTAGCGTTGTATTTGTAAGGCACAACCATGTCTGATTCATAGGGAATAGGACCTGGCATACTAATTACCAATGGGG
Organism: Vicia faba; assembly: GCA_948472305.1. Taxonomy (NCBI): domain Eukaryota; kingdom Viridiplantae; phylum Streptophyta; class Magnoliopsida; order Fabales; family Fabaceae; genus Vicia; species Vicia faba. The sequence continues at coordinate 160,503,824 of OX451736.1, read as the reverse complement.
TAACAGCTGGTTTGCTATGGTACTCCACCTCAAGATGAGCGGGTGCACCAAAACAAGGTACAATGACGTTTACCCCTTCCTCAACACAAGCAGCCATCAAAAAGTCATTTCCGGCAAACAAATCTTCGTCTGAAGAGAAATACTCATCTGCGGAGGCATACTCTTCCTCCGACTCTTCTTCCATCAAACAAACTTCAACCATATCAATCTCATGATAATCATCTCTCTGACATGTGATCTTGATAGTTCCATTGTCTAACATCAACTAAACACCTTCTCTCACAATTGAACATCCTCGGGGATTTCGACAACAAACTATGCAAGATCCATATTGGTGTTCCACCTGACTAGCAGTATGGCAGAAGGTAGCATGCAACTTCACGAGATCCTCATTCAAATGATCCACATCAAAAATTCTAAATTCACCTGGACATCCAGAAACCATATTCACTTCCTCTCATATTCCGCCCTAGGCCTGATTATATGGATTAAACCTTCATCCATCATCTCCTGTAAATCAGCCTTTATCTTCTTGCAACCCTGTATATCTGTACTACAGATAGCACAACCGGCATGGTCATGCGTATAATAACTGAATTCATAGAGGTCTACATGCATCTTCACCAAATCTCCTTTAACCAGATTAATGTCAAAAATTCGAAAGTCGCCTGGACAATTGGCCACCATATGTACAGCATTCACTCCCCCGTGCTTGGGTAGAGGATTTTCTTTCACATTAGGTCCCACGTCTTTGAAAGATAAAATTCCATACTTCACCAACCTTTGCACTTCAGTCCTCAAAGGATAACAATTCTCAACACTATGCTCTGGTGCTCCCTGATGAAAGGCACACGTCTGGTCTGCTTTGTAATACCAACGCAATGGTGATGGTATGGCAGGAGGTTGTCGTGTATGGATCAACTTCTTCTGAATCAATGCTGGTAGTATCTCTGCATAGCTTATGGGAATAGGATCATAGTTCTCCCTTCTCTAGTTATACCCTTGATTCCCTTGTTGGGACGGTCTCTGATAAGCAATGATAGTCGGAGCGGCATTCATAATAGGAGTAACTAAGGCGACTTGATGATGACGCTGATAATTCTTTCTAGGAGTGTTTACCCTTCTCTCTTGCATAACAACATTTGTATCCCCCTCTTTCTTCTTTGTAAACCCATAAGTTGGCTTTTTCACCCCTCTGGATCCTTCACCCTTTGTCAAACGGCCTTCTCTTACTGCCTCTTCTAGGCGGACACCCATTCCTACCATCTTTGTAAAACCACTTAGGGAACTTGCTACCATTCTTTCGTAGTAGAAAGCGCCTAGCGTCTTCAGAAAAATCTTAGTCATTTCTTTCTCCTCCATGGGAGGAATCACTTGTGCAGCCACTTCGCGCCATCTTTGTGTATACTCTTTGAATGATTCTCTGTCTTTCTGAACCATGGCCCTAAGCTGGTCACGGTCAGGCGCCATGTCCATATTATACTTGTATTTTTTAATGAATGCTTCTCCCAAATCATTAAAAGTATGGATGTTGGTGCTGTCTAAACTCATGTACCATTTCAACGCTGCGCCGGTCAAACTATCCTAGAAAAAGTGAATCAGCAGACGTTGGTCATCGGTGTGGGTAGACATTATTCTTACATACATCACCAAATGAGCACGAGGGCAAGTGTTTCCCTTGTACTTCTCAAATTACGGGACCTTCAACTTAGCAGGCACTTTAACATTCGGGACCAAACACAGCTCATTCACATTCTGCCCAAATAACTCTTTTCCCCTAAGAGCCTTCATATCTCTTTGCATTCTATCAAACTTCTCTTGGAAATCATCCATTCTGTCATAAAGACCCAAGTCTTCACTCGGCAGAGGGAAAGGATGACACATATCTTCATTAACAACGGAACCAAATTCACTGAAGGAGGTGCAGCAAGAACAGTATGCACCACAGGAGGTGCAGGAGTAACAACATTTTGAACCACTGGAGCATCTTGAGGGCCAATATTTAAACCTTCAGGTGCAAAATTCTCTGGCATTCCCCATAGATAACCCAGAGGCATACGGTTTTGAACAACATCCGGAGTAGCGGATACAGGAACAGTAGGAACTTCAGCATTTGCCCTTGTTAGTTGAGGTTGAACACTTGGTGGCTGATTCTGAGCAACCACCAGAGCTTCCATCAGAGTAGTCAAGTTGGCCAAGCCAGCCTTCAAAGTGGAAACTTCTTCGTGCAGCTCGCGATTCTCCTGTTCTAAGTTGTCCATCTTCTTTTTGAAATTAGCTCGAGTGTTGTAGTGATGAGTCAACTTGCTGAGTGAAGTAAAGAAGCTGGGTAAGACACCTGGATATGCATAACAAATGCAAGAAATATGTGCAATATGATGCATGATATGCAATTCATATGATTATTTTTACTTTATCATTTAATATTTCAAGGGATTTATGGTTTATAGACATATTGCAAACATCCAAGTAATAAAGCTTTTGAAATACTAAAACAAATATTATTATAATAACTTCAAAATGGATTACAAGTTTCAAGGATCCCAAGTACAAGATGAAAATACAATCTAAAATCCTGAGAAGAGGAACTAATGGAGATCAATCTGTACGCTGGCGCTTCCCTGTGAGCCTGACAATCTGAGCCCTCAACCTCTGGTTTTCTTCCACATATCTGATGGCAACCTCCTTCCAATCATCTGAAGCAGGAAGTGAGTAATCAACACCTGTTTGAGGCTTAGGATAAAATAAATCCCCTTTCCTCTCCATAGACTCCACCGCTCGACTCTCAAGGATCTCGATCAAATCATCTTTCTCCTTCAGGTCTGCTCTGTAGGAACTCTCTAAAGTCTGGAACTTGTTCTTCCAAGCATCCCTTTCCTGCTGCACCCTAACCAAAGCAAGTTACAGCTCTTCTAGATCATCTAATAAGGGAGAAGTTGTCTTCACAAAAAAATCAGGCATGGGTGTCTCCCGAGTATACGGCATCTTCAACTGAATGGCTCTTGATCGGACCCACTGAAGATATGGCTCCAAAGAAACAGCACCTTTAGGTCCCAAATCCTTCCTACTCTTCTTATGAATGTGATGCCAGTCCTTCGCAATCTTCTCCCTAGCTTCCTTGTGGTCTTCTCCTTCCTTCAGAAAGAAACTACTCAAATGAATATTATTCCGTTTATCCCTCATCGGGTAACCAAGCTGTCGTCGTGCAAGAACAGGGTTATAGTTAATTCCTCCCTTTGTACCAAGAAGAGGCACATTGGGGAAACTACCACAACTGTCAATAATCCCCAAATCCTGGTAAGCTCGATGATACCAATCAATATCCGAGTGAGTAAGTTCCATGATCTTAGGAGCCCAACGGGGTTCCTTCTTGACATCCCAAAAAGCATCAGACTAAGGCATATGAGAGATAAACCACTGGTACAACAAAGGCGTGCAACAGATAATCATTCCCCCATGATAGGAACTCCGAAGATGAACAGAGTAATAAGCATCACCCAACAGTGTAGGAACCGGGTTTCCAATCATGAAAATCCTGATAGCGTTAATGTCGACAAACTTGTCCACATTAGGAAATTAGAATAATCCATAGGCGAGTAAAGCAAAGATGGACTCAAAAGCAACCATACTCTTCATCCTAAAAAAGTAATGAGCTTTCTCCAATAAGAGTTGAGCTTGTAATCCTCTAATCCCTCCTTTGGTAGTCATATGGGCTTCCACCTCAGACTTCCCCAGATGAATCAAAGCAACAATCTCATGTGGTTTTGGCTCACCCTCCAAACCAGTAAAAGGAACACGATCGGTAACAGGTAAATCCAATAGATAGGAATACTCTTCCAGTGTTGGCATCAACTGATAATCAGGAAAAGTAAAGCAGTGATACACCGGATCATAGAACTGGAATAAAGTTGAGAGAATACCCTCCTTCATCTTTAGCTTCATGAGAGGAATAATGGATCCATACTTCTTCCGAAAGTCTACAGAATACTCGATCTCGGAAATTAGACTGATCAACTCATCTATCTTAGGATCCTTGAAACTGTATTTCCCAGTCTTTCTCTTTCCAGAATCCATGGTTTAAAAGTACCTGAGATATTCACAAATAGTCAACCTTTAAATCCCTTGAAATATTGTTTTCTTCAAAAGATGCTTATGAGTGCATGGATGCATGATGCAACAATCACACACAAGATCACACATATAGGATTCATAGGTTCAACGTCACGAGCATGAGGTCGAAGGTACTACCCATAAGGTATTGGTCTAAAAAGTTATCACCTGCCGAACAAGGTTCTAAGAGGTTCCCAGAGTCTACATCCCTCCTTCGGATATTACCAACTTCCCGATTAACTCGGTAATTAGTAATATTCTCAAGAAAGACTCGTCCGAGCGTAGTATCGCGTGACAACTATTTCTGGATTACTCTGTCATAACTTCGGCACTACACCTAAAAGTCTAAGATGGGTTAGGTAATCTACGGTCCTCAGCTTCAGTAGGCTCCCAGGTCAAAAGTAGTACGTCTTCCTGATTACTCGGTAAACGACACTATAGTCAAAGGGGCCTCCACTGAGTGAGGGATCTCATGCCTCCTTTTTTGGGATTACTCCCTCAAAGTTAACATGACTATACCGCCCGTCATATCTTAAAGTTTGCCCAAGTTCGGGTATAGGACTTATGAGTAATCACCAAGCACCCTGTAAACCAGGAAAATCCAGACAAACATATATACAAAATATAACACATAAACAACAATAACACATATACAGATATAAACAAAGATAGGCTCAACCCACTTAGGGATGGACCAGCAAGAGGTCAATCTTTCCCCAGTGAAGTCGCCATTTTTCTGTAGCGGTAGAAATGTTCAAGACTAAGCCATTGGATTGACTAGACTTTATACAAATCAAAATAAAAATCGTCACCGCGCTTTATTGTTTCCAAAGGAATGGGAAAAGAGTGAATAACCCAAAAAAAGGGGGAAAGATTCAAGGTAAGGGGGTTGGTTATGCAAAGGGAAGGTATTAGCACTCTAAACATCTACGGTACTCCACAGGAACCTCTTTGAAAAATCTATATATTTTGGCTATAAAAATGTGTTGTATATAAAATGGATGGTGGAGGTGAGAAAAGTAATATATTTTTTATGATTTTTGCACCCGCCATGGTTGCGAACCTTTAGTTCCTACGTACCACCTTACATGCAATAGGGGATCAGGGTACACGTAGTTCCTCTTTTAAAAATTTGAAACACAAGTGTGTTGGTTAATTTTATGAGATAAGACATCATCATCATTGTCCGTGTGGAAAACATACTTACTACCCACAATCATGAGAAATGAGAATTAGGATCGTCTCAAAGTGGAGGATATGGCTTGGATTTTAAAATCAACAATGCATCACTCAACACCCAAGTGGAAAATATCTCTCTTTACTACATATTGTAGAAGTATAGTTGTTTGCATCACTCCAAGGATTGACAAGAGTCTAATATTTTAAGAAACGTTTTAAAATAAAAAGCTAAAGTGGAAAAAATGGTTTGAAATAAGATTGATTGACTTTTAGTCTTCTCACAAAAATGTCAAGGTATTATTAAATTGATTGAAATTTATTTATGAAAATGTTTTGAAAATGCATGGACCTAAGTCCAAGTTTATTATGAAAGTGTTTCAAGTGTAGAAATAAGAAGAGTTTTTAAAAGGAGGGAGAAGATTTTTGAAATTAAAAGAAGATGGGAGGAGATGAAGAGACTATCCTAAAGCATAAGGTTAAAGCTAGGGATAAGAAACATCTAACCAACAAGAAGCAAATACTTGACATTATGAGTCAATATATAATTCCCATTCTTCGGATTGAAACCAAGCAAGCAAAGATACTAGACCTCTTGAGAGAATCAAACTTCAAGTGTATTAAGTCTTCGCAAAAATTGGGTAGAGTAACGGCTGTATACAGGTGAATTCCATATTACAAACAAAAATATGTAATCACAATAACCTGCACACAAAACAAACAAACAACCTAATGTCTTGAGGTAAACCTCGAGAACTCCAGACAAAATATCAAATAAAGTCACAAAGTCTCCAAGATAGGCCAAGTTCTCTAATCCTAAGTCCAAGAAGTCCAATACTCCATAATGCCAAGGATAGTAACCAAATAGTCCAAGTATCATTAAAGATTTTTATGGTTCATGTTGATTATTAGGTGTCTTTAAAAGTAAAAGAAAAGCTCAAGTGAGCAAAATAAAAATGACATAAAAGTAAATGCTCAAGTGAGCAAAATAAAAAATGGCATGAAATATAAATGATTAAATTAAATGCTACATAAAGCATAAAAAATAAAAGCATAAAGTAAAGTCAATTGTTAGAAATTAGTGGTTAATTGGATGACCATCTTGAAACTTGCATTTGGAACTCATTATAGGATTGGTAGAACCAAAGCCTCCACACAACAAGTTGCATTAGATTTTTGTCAAGTATATCATCCATTTTGGAATCCTCAAAAGAAACATTTAATGATCAACGATGTTTAAGTGATCCGCGTTGACCAAAGGTGTTGTAGATCCATTAGAGGATTGGTAGAACCAAAGCATCCACACAATGAATCTCAAGGTTATTGGATCAAAGAGATAAAATTAACATACTTGGGCTTGCAATCATAAGTTTGGGCCACAAATGATCATTTATTCGAATCGGGACAAAATTTAGCGCTATGTTAAGCAATCGTAAGTGGACTTATGTAGAAGTCGCACCTATTTTGAGGCCGGTCAATAGCAATCTATGTACTTCATGTTTGGATAAATGATATAGAGATCATCATCACTTAACATGTAGCACAATTAAAAAATAAAGGGATAAGATGAAGAGGGAGGGGAATGATAAGCTAATTTGGATCACCATCTCAAAATTCTTTCATCTTTAAATTCAACCACTCCTCTAGATGGATTAAAGCACTAAACATATCATTAATCCAAAGCACCAAAAATGAATTAAATAATTCACTCTTAGGTAGATTTGAATTGATGAACATTTATCCAACTTCATCTACACCACAAAGTCCATTGAATTTAAATAGAAATTGGACATTTAAAATTGTAATCCAAATTATCCATCAAAGAGAGTGAGCAGAAAAATATTTGAGTCAAAACAGCCCCAAAATAAGGCAGAAAAGTATTTTTGGCACTGTTATAATCGATTGTGCTTAGATAGCAACCAATTGCATCAGTGCAGTTTTTTTTCAAATCAATTTTCTGTGACAATCAATTGCAATGTTGCAACAATTGATTGCAACCTATTAAAATCAGTAGAAAACAACATTTCAAGGATCAAGTTCTTGTTCCAACTTTTCATCAAACACCTTATGATCATGGATCCAATTGAGCATGAAAACTCCATCAAATTATGAGAAAATAGCACTAATGGAATCATAAAACAGTGCTCAATGAATCAAAACCAGAAATCCACAAGAGATCACATGGTGAAAGATGATGATCCAACTTACCAAAGGTAGAATTAGAGAATTATCAAACAACATCCAAAATTTGCTTCAATTCAACCACAAGAATCAATTACCAAAGCTTGGATGTAGAGAATTGATGAAGAAAAAGTGTTTGGATGAAGATTTAGCTCAAAGATTAGTAAGCTTCAATGCAAAGCTTACTGTCCTTTTATTTTTGAAAATGGAGCTTTGAGTGAATTTGGTAGATGGAGAGAATTGAGAGATTTTTTAGCAAGATGAGTTTGGCTATCAAAAGCTTGTGATTTGAATGAGATGAGGGCTCTATTTATAGAGTTTAGGTTTGGGATTAGTGGTAATTTGGTAATTGATTCTTGGAGCCAAAAAATGAATTAATGATATAATTTTAAAATTATGCAGAAAAAATTGGAGTAAAAAAGATGACAGTTTTGAAATTGCTGGATTTTTTCAAAAATCACGTGTGTTTTGCTGCTATGAGTCAACACAAGAGTCGTATGCATAGACACATTGTAGTTGTATAACACAACATGAGTCGACGCAAGAGTCGTATGCATCGACACATTCCAGTTGTATAACACATCATGAGTCGACGCAAGCTTATATGGATCGATACAAGCTGCTATCTCAACACAATACAGAATCAACCAATTTGCATGAGTCGATACATAACATGTATGTGTTGACACATGCTAGTTATACAAAACGTGATGAGTCGACACAAGCCTCTATGGACCGATACAAGCTGCCTTTCGATATAATACATAATCAATCAATTTGCATGAGTCGACACATAACATGTATGTGTCGACACATGCTAGTTATACAAAATAGGATGAGTCGACACAAGCCTCTATGGATCGATACAAGCTGCCTTTTCGACTCAATACAGAATTAATCACTTTTCATGAGTCGACACATAACATGTCTGTGTCGATACATACTAAAAAAAAATTATTTTTGAAGGCTAAAAAAAAATACTTTTCTCAAAGGTTGTGCACAATACACTGTACAATCGATTGCACTATGGGAACAATCGATTGTACAGGAAAACAAAAGTGAAAAATTTTAATTATTATTTTTTTCTTTGCAAATTGAGATTTTAGGGAAATAATACCGGAAAACCTTGTTTGTCGGATGCTTTGACTCGGTACCTACAAAACACAATTTTGCAAAGACAAAGACAAATATTTTTTTGTATTTTGGTTAGAGGTTAATTATCAACGCATATACAAAATACACAACTAAGGTGCTTGGAGATTCCTCAAGAGCAAACTTAAAGATAGGAGATAGAAAAAAGAGGGAGAACCAACCCTAATTTGATTTTGTTATGATCAAGTTGACATGATATGATAGGGGAATCTTAGGGGGGGGGGGGGGGGGGGGGAAATTGGGGTACAACAACGTCACTGCCAGGAAACCTGCATTAAATTGTTTCATTACCTCAATGTTTATCTTCTCAAACATGTCTGGCCGCATGTGACGAACCTTTTGCTTGATCGGAGGACAACCTTCTCTCATTGGTAGACGATAAACTACGATATCAGTATCAAGCCTCGGCATATCTTTTTATGACCAATAAAACACCTCAACATATTCATGCAACATCTGAACCAATCTGCCTTTGACACTTCCTTCCAGGTTTGCGCCAATCTTGAATTCTTTCTTATCTGCCATAGTACCCAAGTTTATCACTTCAACTGGTTCTTCGTGCGGTTGAATGGCCTTTTCCTCTTATATCAGGAGTCTGGCGAGTTCCCCAGGTATTTCACAATCTTCTTCACCTTTGTCTTCGACTTGATATATTGGATTTTGAAAGACATAGATGGCAATAGCAGAATCGTCGTCAATGAGATCTGGAGTGGATGTGGATCTGCAAATGTGTGTGTGTGCATGTAAGGTCACATGGCTATTTGAAAATGTAGTATAGTAAAAGAAAGACAAAGATCGCATAATTTGAATGCAAAATAGTCTAATGTTTTTCATTAAAATGAGCATATGGCATATGAAAATGACAAACCCATAACAAATGGACCATTGTGCCTCGGGAAAGGCACATGGTTTAAAGTCATTGTTTTAATGGAAATTACAAACAAATTCCTCAAAGTAATAAAAATAGGAAATGGCAATTACTCCTGGTTGAAGGATATTTAGATGAAGTCCTTGGTCTGCTAGTTGTTGAGTCCTCCATCAGCAGTTGGGTAGATCCAGTCGTCCCAGTCACCGTCATTGTTAGATTCTCCAAGAGCACTAACTTCATTGTTGCTAATACGAAGAGGCAGTTTCCCAACATGAGCACGTCGAACCTCTTTTTTAGCCTTGGAAGCGAAGCCTGACCCAAACGTGTCTGACTTGTATGGGATATCAGGGAGTTTTCCCCAAATGTTGCAACCTCCTTCTTCAGCTACGGCACGAGCATCTTTGAGAGAGGCCATCCTTGGCATATCTTTAGCAGCTTTTGGAGTGACATGAGTGGCCTTGGAAACAAAAATCATTGGAGAGATCACTTCAAAAGCTTGAAAAGGAGCCTCAATGAACTCTCCATCCATTTCAACAAATTTGAATGAATTCAAATGACTGATCATAAACTCTTCCTCCCCAAAGACGATGACAATTTTCCCTTGGACCGGGTACTTTAGCTTTTGATGTAATGTGGAGGTAACCGCACCTTCCCCATCAATCAACAGGCGTCTGAGAAGGCAAGAGTAAGCCGGGCGGATATCCATCACATAGAATGTTGAGTCGAAGATTTAAGACCCAACCTTGATAGGGAGCTCAACCTCTCTATGGACCATTCTTTTCGAGCCATCAAAAGCCCTTACTACAATATCACTGGGTTTCAAAACCAGTCCATCACAGTCTAGTCTATCAAAAGCTACTTTAGGTAAGACAATGAGAGAAGATCGTGTATCCACTAACACATGTGCTAAAGTGGTGCCTTTGCACTCGATGGAAACATGTAGAGCTTTATTGTGATTCTTCCCCGCCGGGGTCAAATCTGCATCCGAAAATCCCAAGCCATTGCCAACAACCAAGCTTGCTACACGGTTTTCAAATTGGTCGGGCATAGTTTCTTGTGGGACATGTGCACTTTTCAGGAATTTTAACAGGGCTTGGGCATGTGCCTTAGAGCATAGTAACAAAGACAACATGTAAATATTTGAGGGTGTCTGCCCCAACTGTTCCACTATCTTGTAGTCACTTTTTTTGATAATTTTTAAAATCTCCTCCATTTCTTGGGTAGATGGGTCTTCGACTGCAATATCTTTTGTGGGTGACTCCATCTGGGCAGGCTCAGTCATTTTTTCCTTTCCTCGAGTATCAGCAATAGGTTTAATAGAAGTAATATGAATAGGTGTAGTAGTTGTTGTCAGAGGTGAGATCTCCAAAGAGAAGATCCTTCTCGTCCTAGTAACTTTACTTGATCCAGAAATGTTTGTAACTTCAACATTCTCATTATCAACGATCCACGGTTCTTGTTTGACACCATGGTAATACACTTCGCCCCATAATTCCAGGACATAACTTTATCAGAAGAGTAGGGTACCGGCCCTGGTGTGGTGATAATTAGTGGCGCTATTCTTGGTTCAGCGGAAATCCTAATAGGATCTTTGGAGGTGATCCTGACAGGAGTGTTTGAAATGGTAATGATGGACACGTCTTCAAACTCTTGAGATACACTTTGGGTCAAATTTTTCACAGATGGGTTTTTTTCAAATAGGATTTCATGGCTATCCATCAGGTGTTGGACACCTTTCTTCAGCCATGGGAAACCATTAATTTGTGTAGCACAATGGTGACAGTCTTCAAAGCAGCATAGGAATATTTCAGCTTTCAACAAATTATTTTTAATAGTATTCAAAGGAGTGGTTAAATCATTGACAGAGGAAATAAAAGAGGCATCTTCAATATCGTTGACACCCTTACCATGACTGGGCATGGGTGCGATGATCACATTTGGAGTTGATGGAGGGTTGAATTCAATTGTTTTGTTATCGATCAAGTCTTGGATCTTGTTTTTTAATCGCCAACAATGATCAGTATCATGTCCAGGACTATTGGAGTGGTAGGCACATTTTGCATTCAGATTCTACTTTGGAGATGAAATATTTGGATTTGAAGGGGGATCCCGCAAGGTTACCAAATCAGCTTTCAGCAAGTGTTGCACAGCTTGAGATAATGACATATTGGTTTAAGTAAATTTTCTTTTCTATGAATCCGGTCTTTGTTGGTTATTTTGTTGACGCAATCATTGAGTTGGAGTTGGGTTGGAGATCAATATTGCCCCTACTGGATGATGACGGTCATTCTTAGCACGACTTCTTGATCCATACACAGCATTAGTCTCTTTTTTACTAATAAAGGGTTTTTTCATAACATTAGAGGTGGAGGACATATGTACATTCCTTCTTTTAATTCCACTTTCCACCCTCTCACCAGTTAAGATCAATTCAGTAAATCAAGTTGATGAACTTCCAATCAGCAAGTTGAAGAAAGGACCAGTCAGTGTTCCCATAAACATGTCTACCAATTCTCTATCAGTTAAAGGCGGATGCACCCTGCCAGCCAGGGCTCTCCATTTTTTGGCATAATCTTTGAAGCCCTCATTTGAACCCATAGTCATGCCTTGTAATTACACTCGGGTTGGTGCTAGATCAGTGTTATATTGATATTGGCGGTAAAAGGCAGCAGCCAAATCCTCCCAAGTATGGATATTGGTCCCTTCCAATTGGTAAAACCACTCCAACTGTGTTCCCGATAGACTCTCTTGGAAAAAGTGCACCCATAGTTTCCTATCGGCGGTATGCGGTTAAATCTTACGGACATAGAATCTTAGATGAAGCTTCGGACAAGAAAACCCATCATACTTGGCAAACTAAGGGATCTTGAATTTGTAGGGGATGAGTACCCCAGGTACCAAGCCCAAGTCTCGAAAGTCTAAGCCAGGAACAACTTGGATCTCTACATCCTTTAGTTTGTCTTCTAGCTGCTTATATTTGTCGTCAACCGGTGGGTATTGCTCATCAGAATAATCCTCGTCTTCAGAGATTTAATTGTTTCCACCCCCAGCACGGGTGCTTCTATCATCTTCATCTTGATTCTCATCCTCTTTGGAGGAGTCTTCTTCAATCTGAACTTGTCGGGCAGGGTCTCGGGCAGGGCCTTTGAAACTCTTCCCCATGTTGATTACAACTTTCTTCTTGGTCTTCTTCTTCGTGACAAGAAGCACCATCATTTCTTGCTTCCCTTTTGCTAAGTTGAGCAGAGTCTCTTGGAATTGAGAGTGTTGAGTCTGCAAGTCCTCGACGGTTTTCTCGAGATCAATATTATACTGAAATAAATAGTAGAAAGATGAGGAAACCTGTGTCGGAAGATCTTCTTATGATATGATGCATATTATGCGGATGCAATGTTTTCAAGGATTTTTAAGGAATTTAAATTTGCTAGACAAAGAAAAGACAACAAACATTAATTGTATTAATAAGTTCAGGAATTACAAATGCCTCTTGGGCTTACAAAACAAAGAAGATAAAATAAATTCTTAAATCAAAAGACTCAATTCTCCCATGGGGGCATCCTTTTTGGTGCAATATAGGTATTCAAGCTTCGCTCCTCGTGAAATTGCCTTGTAAGCTCTAACACCTTCTTCTTGTTTTCATAAAATCAAGCTTCAAAGGTGTCTCGTTCCCCCTTGATTTGAATCCACAATATTTGAAATTCCTTGAAGTCGGTAGGCATGTCAGGATGGAGAATGGTATAAGGAGTGTCTCCCTCAGCAACGAGCTCCATAATCACGGGTAAGATGGTTGGGTATGGCATCATGAGACTTTGAGCACGAGTTCGTACCTATTTGAGGTAAGTCTCAAGAGGGATGGAATTTTTATGCCTCAAAGTCTTGCTATCAACCTTGTTTACCATACCCCAAGCTCTTATAAACCTTTGACGATAACCTTGGACATCCCCCTCGTAGTCGAATACCAAACCATGGATGAGTGCATCATGGGGACCATCTCTTCATGCATACCCAAATTGTCATAATGCAAGAGAAGGGTTATAGGTAATACCTCCTCTAATGCCAAAGAGTGGAACATTAGGGAACTCTACACAATGGTCAATGATAGTAACATCCTCTAGGGATCAGGGACACCAATATATATCTGAATGAGAGAGCTACATTACCCTTTGAGACCACGTCAAGCCTTGTTCATTCATCAATATTGATCGAGGTAGGTGTGAAATAAACCACCTAGACAGAAATGGAATTCAACACAAAAGAGTCCCCCTCTTCTTCATGGCGCGAGTGTGAAATCAATGTAGAATGTCTTCAAGCAAAGTATGCACGGGGTTACGAGAAAGAAAGACCTTGACGGCACTCACACCTATGAGTTGATCCGAATTGGGGAATAGAACCAAACCATAGATTTGAAGGGCTGAGACATCTTCAAAAGCTTTAAAATCCATATCTTCCCAAAACAGTCGAGCACTCTCTAACAGAAACTTGGCTAGAAAACCCTTGACTCCACTCCTTGTTTCCCAATTTACTACAACATCGGATCTCTTCAAATGCAAGGCTTTGGCAATAACTTCAGGCTTTGAAGTTTCCTCTAAACCGGTGAATGGTATTTGATCAAGCACATGCACCCCTAGCAGTTGAGAGAATTCTTCCAATGTGGGCAACAATTGGTAATCGGGAAAGGTAAAGCAATGATGCATAGGATAAAAGAATTGAAAGAGCACACACATCATTTCTTCTTGGAAGATTGGGGTAGCCAAACTGAGAAGTCGACCATATCTCTTAATGAAGTGAGAATATTCAGGAACCCTTGATGCTAACTCTTGGAGTTGAGAAGGCACTTTCACGAAGCTGATTCAGATGGTATTTCTACGAGTAGAAGCCATGTCCTACAAAACAGAACAAAGATAAATTCCTAAATCCTTGAAATGGTTAGTGGGAATGCTTATGATGTTATGATGTTTATGATGTCATGAATAATTAATCACAAAAAAAGCACGGAAAGACCTTAGGTTTAGGCTTGCATGGGTTTTATAGGTAAGTACCCTTTTGAAGTTTAGTTGATTCAACCAGTCCTAGAAAGTAAACGGGTTCTAGGAAATCTCAATATCATTGATCTTTCTTCATCGAGCATTATCTCAGCATAATCAATATTTTCTTGCGGCCGAAATATCCCGAAAGTCCAATCTCAATGAGTGTAGTATCGAGTATCAACCAACCTTCGGCTTTATACCAAAGTCGTCTATCTCACTACTTTCTAATGGCCAAGTTGTTCAACTAAAGGTTCTATGGTCGGTTAGTACTTCATGACACCACACAGCGGCCCCGTATTCTCCTTGATTCAACACAAGGGACAGTGGTACCACAAAATGTGTCACACTAACGTAGCTATCGCTTCAACCATATCGGTCTATGTCGTACAATCTCTATGATCTATTTCTACTTACCTAATAATGCCCCAGATCCGGGTAGAGGATCTATATAAAACCCAAACACCCTTTTAAGAACAAATCAAACAATGAAAGCAATAAAAGTGATCTAGTCTATAAGATAACCCCAGTTTTAATTTTGATCCCAAGCAGAGTCTCCAGTTCTGTAATACGGTGGGAGAACTAACTTGGGTGTTTTGCGTTTTATCGGAATTGTTTCGGATAGCAAGAGTCCCCATCGACTTTTCTTTTATCTAATAAAGGAAAGGGTGAAAAGAACAGGAAAGACTTTTTGAGAATTTTCTTGAGTTCGCGGGGTAGGTTATGAAAAGGGAAGGTATTAGCACCCTTTTCATTCGTAGTTATCTACGGGCTCTTAGTTGCTAGATCACTTTTGAAATGCTTTTGTGAATGTGTTTGTTTGAAAGTATTTTTGAAAAGTTCCTTCGTTTAGGTGAACTTTGTAATGATTCTCGTCTCTATAAGAATGTATACAAAGTGTTGAATTTTGAAAATATTTCATGAAAGTGTTGGTGTGTTTGAAAGATGTTTTTTTTTAAAATGTTTATGAGCAAGCAACTACGAGCATTCTACCTACTCAAAAGAAAGTATTTTTTCTTTTCCTCCTCCTTTAGACAATGTTATCTTACCATTGGTTAGTAAGATACCTTATCATTGGATGTGAAGGGACAGGCACGGGTCATCGTACAGTCATAGAAGGCAACATTGTAGGATACCTTAGAAAGTTGTCATAAGGGTCTAGGATTATTTACTGAAGGCAACACCAAAGGATCATCCAGGGACTACGATCTTGTAATCGAGGTTCTTTACTAAAGTATCCCACGTTCGAGGGACATGACTATTTTTAATATAAGGCAACAAGAGTGGGTTAACCCTAGAGGTGCATGTATGCAAAGTGTATTGTTTTCCTTTAATTTTGTCTTGAATTAGGGTTGTCTATTGTTTGGTTTTAAGTCTTGCCATACAAACCCTAATTATAAGCAATAATATGGATAGTGATAAATTACGGAAATTAAAAGTCCTACGCTATTACATCACTTTAGGGACTGGGGGATACACGTTTGCAAATGGGGAGGTGAAAGCAATGAAACCCTAATTACTATTACAAATAATTGAATATGAATTACAACAATAATCATGTATAAAATATAGAGATGAAGAAAATTGTTTTTATTTGAGTTTTTGATGAAAAGGGTGTTTAACCTAATTAATTAATCTAATTGATTTGAAAAGAAATTAATTAAATAAAAACCTAAAATCTAAGTAAATTGAATAAAAAGAGAAAATTAGAATAAAAAATCTAAGTCTAAATTAACATAATTAATGTAAGAAAAATGCTTCTTTAGGGTTTTTGTTATTTATGAAATAAGATAAGGTAAAAAAATAAAAATAATAGTCTTTTTATTCATGAAAATATATTTAGTGTATTTTTTATAATAATAATAATAATAATAATAATAATAATAATAATAATAATAATAATAATAATAATAATAATAATAATAATAATAATAATAATAATAATAATAATAAAAATAAAAGAAGAAAATAAAATAAAATGAAAATAAATTAAAGAGTCAGGGGGTTTGGAAAGAAATATGGGAGGTTAGAAAATAGTAAAAGGATTAGGCCCAAACATATTTTTGTGTGAACAGAAAAATAAAAAAGAAAATGGGCTTGTTGCTGTAAGTAGTAATCGGGGTGAGGAGATATCAAAAATAATTATAAAAAAAAGGCTCAACAAGAGAGGCCCAGGTGCGCTGAAAAGAGAAAAAGGGAGAAGAAAATCAGAAAAAAATATTGAAAGGGTACCACTTGGGCTCGAACCCAGGTCCTTATAGTTCCAAGCCTTACGTGCGCGCTCTTTATCACTGGGGTGGCTATACATCCATTGATTTATGCACAACCAACACATTATATTTTAAACGCGCTCCTGACTGTGTCATCTTCTTTGTCCTCGCGCCATAACCAGAGCAACATGTTTGAATTTGTAACTTACTCATTTCTCAACCATTTCAGAAATTATAAACATTAAACTTGTTAGAAATTTCACCATGATTTCAAATATGTAAATAACTTAAGCTATGGATTAAAGATGGACACGAATTTCTATTGGTACCAAATCTGACCTAATTTTTTCAGGAAGTTCAAAACTAAAATTCACACTACTCAAGCAACATAAATGAATTCTAGAGACACGGTTAGTTTCAGGGCTATGATATCTATATTTTATCTTCACAAATCAGAATCAAATGATGCTTGTATGAAGAGTTGAAAGTTCAGAAAAATTACCTTGCAAATGGAGATCGTGTTTTGAGTTTGAGTATTCCTCAAGATGTTGTGATGATCAGAATAGCTTCAGTGAACCTCCAGGAAGCTAATGCAATGATTAGTTTGGATTGAGGATGGATGAATCATGCTGGAGAAGTCCAGTTGAAGAGCTTTGTTTTTGAGTTTGGAAGATGATGGAGATGGTGTTACAGTTGTGAAATAGGGATGGAGATGGACTATATTTGATGCAAGGAAGCTTTAGGATCGATTTGGAGAAGAAACGCACTAGTGGATTATGAGATGGAAGTTTTTTAGTAGAAATGACAAGTTATGGAGGTTTGAATGCAATTCTGAGTTTGAGAGAGTTTGATTGAGTTTTCAGGCTTTCAAATTCATGTCTTAGGTTGCAAATGACTCTTCTATTTATAGGCAAGAGGTTTGGAAGCTTGAAGGTATCAGAAACAAGAGATCACATGTTATGGATTTTTGCCTTGTTTTTGAAGAAGCTTGATAAACATAGTTCTAAGGCATGGTACAAGGACTTGTAGAGTGGTTGATCACTTTAAACATGCTTCTTCTGATCTTGTAGGTTTAGTGTGTGCAGAAAAAACAAGTTAGAGACTCAATGCACTGACTTTTCCAATAAAGGTTGTTTTTCCAAAATGGAAGTGTCACCTTTGTGCCATTAATGGAATAATAGATTGGATAATTCTTGAATCACTTGGATTATACCTTAGTCAAGTGTGTAAACATTAAACTAAGGAGTGATTGGAAAGTTAGAAGCCTGTAAAGCAAGATTTATGGAGCATGGCTTGAGATTTGTTCAAGAGTTCTTCATGAAAATGACCTAAAATTCAAGAATGGATGCCCAACTTCATGTCTTCGATTCTCTTTGCTCAAGCATGATCTCTTCAAGTTCTTGGACATTTTAGAAATCTTGAAACATTATCTACAACCTTTATGTTTTCCATTTTGACTAAATCAAATTGTAACTATATGAAAAATGGCCAAGTAGATAGATCAAAAATCTGCCTAAACTTGTCAAACTTTTCACTAAGTATTTTTGAAAAAGATCATGAATTTATGAATTTATAACTCAAAATCCAAGTACTTCTAGTATTTGATCAGCAAAGCAAAGTTTTAGATCTCATCAAGATATATAACTTACATGTTGAAATTTCCCTTTGAATCATCTTACATCTTGGTGAAAAAATGTCATAATGATCAAGGTTCATATTTTGAATGCCTTGATGAATCTTGACCTTTGAAACTTAATATTGACCAAAAAGTCAAAGTTTGACTTTTGGTGTGTCAGTTGACTTTTTCAGCAGTTGACCAAATTTCAACTATCAATCATATGATCTTGAGAAATTATTTGAACTATGAAATTAGGTCAAGATATTGTCCTTGAACCCTTAATATTATGCCTCAAGTCATTAGATCATGTATTAGGTCAAAAGTAAAAAATCAGTCATTCTCAATCAAAACCCTAATTTTGACCATTTTCCCCTTTGATGATTTGAATACTTTTCTTGAGGAATTTGTGATCCAAACTTGATCAATTGTTGAATATTACTTCAAAATGTTGATATTGGTCAAAAATAATGAAGTTTGACTATAAGTCGACCATAATAGATTTTTTATATAGTTGATTTTTAGTCATCTGATCAATTGAGTGAGCAAAATTATGATCCAAGACTTGAAACTTAGAAGAGTATTCTTGGAGGTCTATAATGAACAATAAAAGTCATTTGGGGAATTAGAAGTTCAATTGTGCTTGTGAAAATCAAAACCCTAATTTGGAGCCTAAGTGTTCAAGAGATGGTTTGACCTAGTCAACACTTGTGTAAACTTGAGCCATTGAAGATCTTTGTGATAAATGTATTGAGAAATGGAGGGAAAATTTTAGGGAACAACTATGTTTTGATTGTACCAATAACATGGCCGAATACGAAGCATGCATCATGGGTGTCAAAGCTGCAACCGATATGAGAATCAAGTTCTTCAGTGTATACGGGGACTCAGCCTTAGTAATCAGTCAAATAAAAGGAGATTGGGACACAAAACATCCAAATATTATTCCTTATAAAGAGCATGTACTGGCGTTGATCTCGTACTTCAAAGAAATTACCTTTGAACATATTCCACGAGAAGATAATCAATTGACAGACGCATTAGCTACCATGTCATCTATGTTCAAAGTCAGATGGGACAATGATACTCCTCGAATTACTATTGAAAGACTAGATGTATCGGCACACTGCTATGAGGTTAATAATAACGAAGCAGAAGAAAAGCCTTGGTTTCATGAAGTGAAAAGTACCTCGAGGCTCAAGAGTATCCTGAGGGGGCATCAATAAATGACAAGAAGTTTCTAAGCTTATTCTATGACAAGTTCTTCCTATGTAATGGAATCATGTACAAGCGCAATGATGATTCAACTTTGCTTCATTGTGTGGACAAGAAGGAAGCTAAGGAAATCATGGAAGATATGGACGAAGGTGTTTTTAGAACTCACTCTAGTTGGCATACAATGGACAAAAAGATTCTTAGAGCAGGTTACTATTAATCCACCATGGAAACTGACTGCCACTACCATTCCAGAACTTGTCATAAATGCCAGATTTATGCTGATAAGATGCATGTGCCTCCAGTTCCATTAAATGTCTTGACTGCTCCTTGGTTGTTTGTAATGTGGGGCATTGACATGATTGGAGAAATCAAGCCTACGGCTTTTGTTGTACCCCAAAATTTTCCCTCATTTACAAATCAAATTATTTTAAGAGGTCTCCTCATCTTCCTAGGGTTCTCAATTGCTCAAGATTACTTAAGGAATTGATTAGACAAGTCTTCTCCTAAGCAATTAGCCTATAACTAAGGTTTTGCTTTTCTCAAAGGAAATTGGACTTCTAATGCCTCAAATGGTTTTCATGACTCTTCATATGTTCCTAAGAATTCTCATGTCAAGTTTCAATCCTTACACCACAAGTTTTCTTAGTCAATTTCTCAGATGGTGGAAAATCAACTGTATAGGGTAAAAAGTCAATTGTGGTCAACATACAGTCAAACTTCAAGGTTTTTGGTCAATGTTAACATTTTGAAGTGATATTCATCATTTGATCAAGGGTTGATCATGATTCCTCAAGGAAATCTGTTGTACCCCAAAATTTTCCCTCCCATTTTTCTTCAAGACATGCTCACAAAGGTCTCAAATACTCAAGAATCTCAAGGGTTGACCAGTCAAGATGATCCTCCTAAGCCAAGGGGTCTACAACTAGGGTTTTTAGTTCCTCAAGGAAATTTGGTTTGCAAAGGTCTCAAATGGTTTCCATGGTTCATCATAAGTCCTCAACAATGTTCATGACAAGTTTCAAGTCTTACATCACAAGTTTGCTTAGTCAATGGCTCAGATGATTGAAAATCAACTGTATTGGGTAAAAAGTCTACTATGGTCAACATACAGTCAAACTTCAAGGTTTTTTTTCAACATCAACATTTTGAAATGATATTCATGACTTTATCAAGGATTTATCATGATTCCCCAAGGAAAGCCCTCAGATCATCAAAAGTCAAAAATTGCCAAGTTAGGGTTTCCTTAGGAGAAGTCAATTGAACTTTGACCAAGCATAACTTTCACATGCTTCATCAACTTTTAACCAACCAAATCCCATTTTAAAGAAAGTTCAATTCTCTACAACTTTTTATTTTTTCTCAAGTCCAAAAAGTGTCTCATTTGAAATATATGAGCTAATACATTATAGGTCATTTTCAAAAGTCAACAAAAAGATACTTTTTGTCAAAGCAACTTACGTCAAGATAAAGTCTCCAAATGCAAAAGTGATCAAAAGAGAAATTGTAGATGACATCTTGATATTTACAAAAAGTCCAATATCACCTTAAAAAGATGAAAATCGAGCAATTTATGAGTTGCACAAGTTGGGAAATTTTGAAGAAATGCATGAAATGCAAAATGTGCAAACTTGAAATTTTGGACTTGTGGCCTAACTTTTTGGGTTTAAAACATGTCCATGACCTTATGAGATACTCCTAAGCTCACTCATATCTTGCCTTGTGTTATATTATTATTTTATTTATTTATATTCTGTTTTTATTCAAATAAATTCTAAATAAATAAAATAGAAAATCTTTGGGCCAAGCACATGATGGAATTTCTTAAAGCCCAATACAACTCATGCTAGCCTGTTAGATCATGCCAAATTCCTGCAAGTGTTCAAGAAGGAAAGAAAATCTCAAGTTTGGAAAGTTTTAAACATGTTTGATCTTGTTTGTTTAAAACCATCATGGCTTAATTTTATTCCATCTTCGATGAGCCATTTGTTTCCTCTATATAAAGGCAAGCCAAGCACATGCAAATGACACAAAATCCCTGCTTAAAACAACTTGCAAAACTCTCATATTTTATCAAAAAACCTAAGCTCCAAAAACAACCGCTATAGACCTTCTCTTTCCATAATTCCAATTCCATTCATCTCCTGGAACATCAAAAGGTAGGTTTGGATCAATCATGATGGTTCTGCATGCATGAAATTGCATATCATCACCTTGCCGATTTTCACTTTTTTTTAAAATCATATATCTAATATTGCTTTACTTTAAGTCAATTTGATGTTTCTAATGTCATTTTGAGACATGTCTGAATAGGTTTAGACCGCCAAAATAGTCCCATGCACGCAGGTTTAACAAACACCATGTTTGTCTCCGATCAATGTAACCTGGTTCGAAACACACGATCCAAGGGTTTTTAGCCAAGAATAAGGTCGGATTTAAAATCAGGTGGTTTGAATTAGGGGGGTAGCATGTACTTCTGCGTTTAAATCTAACGTTTTTGCAGGTTCTAGATTTTGGTTCACTGGAGAAAACGACCGAAGCTAGGGCTCCGGCGCTTCTCCGGCCTTATAATTCATTCTTTCTTTTTATTAGTTTTGTTTAATTAATGTACCGTATGAAATGACCGCCCCAGCGGCAAGCGCATGTGTCTTAAAGCTTTGGAGTGCCAGGGCAGGGGTTTAATCCCTGCCTATGGCATATTATTTTTCAATGTTTTCCTTTCAAATCCAGTGCCAACCAGGTTCAAGCGCTCACAATGCATCCTCAATCCTCATCTAACAACCATTTGATCTCAATCAATCCAGATCTGATGCTATTGGTGATCCCCCCACGGTGCACCCCATTGAATTATCCTCACTGAATCTCACTGGCGCCTGAGCCCTTTGAATTGGACCTAAATTTTTTGCTTTTTTCTCACCCCCATTTTTACTTGTTTGCATTCAGCCCATTTAATTTCTTTTTGTTTTAAAAAACTATTCTCCTTTTTTAATCAATTTTATTAAATCAGAAAAATCACAAAAAAATCATAAAAATTTAGATTTAGTTTTTTTATTAATTAATTTAATTTTTGATAATTAAAATTAATTTAATTTAATCATATTTTGGTCTTATTTATTAAATAATAAATAATTAGAATTAGGTTTTATTTTTATTTTACACTTAAAATATTTTTCTAAACAAAAACAACAAAAATATTTTCTTAAACACTTAGAAATTTTTTTTAGGGTTTTGACATCTTTACCTTTTCAATCTCCGCGCGTTTATTTATTTTTCTCCTTATTATCATTATGTAAATGTCAATGGTATGTAATAGATAAATTAGGACTTCTTTACATTTTCTCCCATTTTAAGGTTTGTAATTCCCCATCCCCGAAGCGTTGTAATAGCGTAGATTATTTCCCGCATTTTTACTTTCCGCAATTATGTATGAATGCATGTATATATTTAACTGTATAGTAATTAGGCATGCATGGCAAGACTTAAAAACAAATGCTAGAAAACGTAATCTCAAGATAAATAACTGAAAACAAAACACTTCGCACACGCACACCTCTAGGGTGACGCTCACTTGTTGCCTCAGATATAAACAGTCATGTCCCTCAAACGTGGGATGCTTTAGCAAAGATCCTTCGGGTAAAAATCGTAGTCCCTCGATGACCCTTCTATGTTTCCTCGGTAAATAATCTTAGTCCCTTATGATAATTGCTAAAGCATCTTACGAGTTGCCTTCGTGACTGCACGATGACCCGCGCATGTCCGTCAAACATCCAATGATAGGGCTTCCTACTAACTAATGGTACGATAGCAATATCTAAAGGAAAGGAGGAAAAGAAGAAAGGCCTTTTGAGTAGGTAGATAGCTCGTAGTCGCTTGCTCACAAACAAAACTTTTCTCACATATACACTCTTTTCTATAAAAAAAATTCAAAGACAAACACTTTGTATGCATTCTGAATGATACGAGAACCATTACAAAGTTTGTCGCACGTAGGCATCCTTTTAAAATATTTCCGAACACACAAATACAAATCATTTTCAAAGTGAGCTAGAGATTAGGATCCCGTAGATAACTACGGATGAAAAGGGTGCTAACACCTTCCCTTTTCATAACCTACCCCCCTGTGATACGGTGGGAGAACTGACTTGAGGTTTTGCGTTTGTTTTCGCAAATGTTTTCGGTTTAGCAAGAGTCGCCACCGACTTTTTATTTTATCCTAAGGAAAGGTTAAAAAGCACAGAAAAAACCTTTGAGATGTTTTCTTGGGTTCGAGGAGTAGATTATAGAAAGGGAAGGTATTAGAACCCTTTCTATCCATGGTTATCCATGGGCTCTTAGTTACTTGCTTAGATCACTTGCCTTGCATTTTCAATTGTTTGAAATGGTGCTTTCAATTGTTTGAAATGGTGCTTTGTGTGTGATTTTGAAAGATTTTTGGAAAAGAGGCCATTTGTTGTGGCAACCTTTGTAATGATCCATGTTTGGATGTATACAAAGATGTATTGTCTTTTGAAAAGTTTTTCAATTTTTTGAAAGTTGTTTTGAAGTTGTGTTGTGGAGTGTGTTTTGAAAAAATGGCAAGGATTTGTTTTTTGCAAGTTTGATCAAGTAACTAAGAGTTGTCTACCCCTAAGTTTACTCAAAGATTTTTCCTATGTTTTAACCCTTTTAACAGTATTGTTCCACCATTGTATTTGGTGGAAAATCTTGTGTTAGGATGTTAACAGGACGGGCGCGGGTTATCGTTTAGACCATGAGTGCAATAGTGCCAAGTGTCTTTGGCAATTTTCTCTTTGAGGGACTTGATCATTTTTAGGCAACTTGAGAAAGCGTCATCGAGGGACTATGATCATTTGATTTGTTTTTGTTTTTCCAAAGACACTCAACATGCAACACGGCCCATTTTTGGAAGGCAACGAGTGGAGTAACCCTAAGGGTGCAAGTGTGCTTGGTGTTATCCATTTTCATGCATTTTTGTCTTTGAATTTAGGTCAAGCTATTTATTATTTTTGATTTGCATATAAACCCTAGGTCTATCATAGCATAATTTGAAAGCTTTTAAATGCGGAAATTTAAAGTCCTAAATTATTACAACATAATTATGGGGATGGGGGTACAAATGTTTGAATGGGGGATATTTAGCAAGAAATTAAATGTAAAGCTATTACATCCATATTGAATATACAAATATTTTAATTGTACAATATTAAGACAAATAAATATGCAAAATGTAATATGCACAAAAATGATTTTTTATGTATGAGAGTATTTTTTTTTCAATGTGAAATATAAACAAAAATAAAAAGGTCAATTTTTGGATATTTTCATGGTTTAGGGCAAAACCCTAGTTTTCTAAATAAATAGTATTTATTAATTATATTATATACAATATTTGTTAATTATATACAAAAAGTAAAAAAAGAAGTATGTTATAAAAAAAAAGTATTTTTGATGTCAAATATTAATAAAAATAAAAATGTATTATTTTCATATTTTTATCCTAAATATTCTAATAAATATACAAGCATTTATATTATATATATTTAAATATACTAAATATGTACAAAATAAAATATTAATTATTTACAAAAAGAATGAGTATATTTTAGAAAATGTTTTCAAAATGTAAACAAAAAATAATAACTAAAAAATATATTTTTGTATTATTTTTTAGTGTTTTAAATAAAAAGTATTATATTTATTTATGTATATATGCTAAAGAAAACCAAATAAATGCCAAATAAATGCAAAAATGTATGGAAAAATATTTTTAATGTTTTTTTATGTTTGAATAAAAATATAAAATCAGAATAAAAAAGAAAAAAAATCAAAAATGATAAGCATTTCACATAATGGGCCAAGGGGGTGAAAAAATGGAAAAAGTGTGTAAAGAGCAAAAACAACTCAGGCCCAGCCCAAGTCACCCTTCTTCAACCTCCAGCTTCTGTCAAAAATGCGCGCCCTCTATGCTTCATTCAAACTCCTGATTCTTTGACTTTTAACAAAAACTCATAACATAAACAATGTAGAGCATCAAGAGACGAATTCATACATATAAAAAACTTAACCTAACTCTAAAAAACGAGAGAGAATTTCTTCATCCCCAATTTCTGACCTAAATTTTCTCCAATGTTCATGGCCAAAATTCTCACAGCATGCTTAATATAAATGAAAAGTAAATACATGGATGGCTTCAGGGCTATGAGTAGAGCATGTTTCGTTCACAAACCTAAGCCTAACTCTTCCTAGATTGAGAGATAGAAGTTCATGTTTTACCTGTCTCAGCTTGATTCGTGTACAACAATGGAGGTATCTTTAATGGAGTTTGAGCTTTGGTACAACTTGTCTGAAGTCCAAGGATGCTTCTCTTATTCTTGGCTTGCTCTGAAACTGCATGTATCGTGCTATGGAAGTCCACCTGCACAGCTTGAAAGCAAAAAATGGCAAACGATGTTAAGGATGTTACAGCTTGGATTTAATGCTTGGGATAGCTTCAGTGGATGATATGGAACATGTTTGAACTCTTTTTAGCCAAAATGCACGAGTGGAAATGTTTGTGGAAGTCAATCTGCAGCAGGGACTCTGTTTTGCAGAAAAACTGTGTTTTTGTGTTTGAGGAGGTTTGAGGGGTGGTTGATTCGTGCCTTAGGTCAGTTAGGGAGTGTGAAGGATGTTTGCAAAGTTTGCTTAGGTTGGTGTTTACAGGAATGAGAGATTGGAGTTGTTTTTGCAAGTTTCTTCTACTTGAAGCAAGAAAATGCAAGTTTCAATACAGGCCTGTGCAATGCCCTAAAGTATGTTGCATCTCCTCTTCTTGATCAGAGGGATTTGTGTACAAATGCTAGCCTTAAAGATCTGGCCCATGCCTCTTGGATTTGTTATTTGACATAAAGTGCATCTTTTCCAAAATGGCAAATTTACTTTTTCTAATTATGGATTAACCTTGCATGTAATGACCAAATGAACAAAATAATGCTTGAACACAATGGTTAGACATTTAATTATTGAGTGTGAAGTGGTTTAGAGGCCTGTAATCTAGTGCAAAGCATGCTGACTTGAAATTGCAATTTGCTATGAACATGTATTGGTCATGAACAAAAGTGAGTTTTTGCCAACTTTGAGAATTTGATTCTCTCTAACCACAAGGGTGTTTGAGGAGTTCTTGGACAATTTGGAAAGCTTGGAATGTGTACTACAATCCATGTAGAAATTCCAAGTGGAACCATGTGAAAAGTGGCCATGAAGTTGGACAAAAATCCTGCCTAGAATAGGTCAAAAATTTTCTAAGTTAAAAATATTTTGCACCCTTGTTCAAAAAATCATAACTTGAGCTACAAGCTTCCTTTGAGAAAACTTTGTGAATCAAAGTTGTAGATTTTGCAATGGACTACAACTTTCATGTTTTGAGTTTTGTTTGAATCCATTTGCATCTTGATGAAACAATTGGACAAAGTTAGGGAAAAATAAGGGAATTCCATAACTTAGAAAATTTCAAAGTTATGAAATTTCTTCATTTTAAACCCTAATTTGCAATTTTGGATTCCTTGATGAACAAGTTTCATAATTTGACATGTCTTGATGAAAAATGAATATTGGCACTTGATTTTGACCAAAAAGTCAAAGTTTGACTTTTTAGTATACAGTCAAATTTTGATCAGT
Organism: Vicia faba; assembly: GCA_948472305.1. Taxonomy (NCBI): domain Eukaryota; kingdom Viridiplantae; phylum Streptophyta; class Magnoliopsida; order Fabales; family Fabaceae; genus Vicia; species Vicia faba. The sequence continues at coordinate 160,476,617 of OX451736.1, read as the reverse complement.
TGACTGGAAAATTCATCTGTCAATCCTGTGCATTTGAGATCTTTTGAACTTGTTGAATGTGTAAATACAATTCCATTGAGTCCTTGAGTCCATATATGAGCTTGGTTTGCCATTGGTTAGGTCAAACAGTCAAAAATTGCCTTTGTGCAATCAAAACCCTAAAAATGACCATTTTGCCCTTTTGGTGATCTGATCAAATTTCTTGTGGAATTGTGATCCCAACTTGACCAAATGGTTCATATGAGTTCATTATGTTGATGTGGGTCAAAAATAATGAAGTTTGACTGTCAATTGGCCACAGTTGACTTTTTCCCCAATACAGCTGATTTCTAGGTCAACTGTCCAATTGACTGGGCAAAGATTGGTATCAAGGCTTGAAACTTGGTATGGATAAACTTGTGAGTCCAATATGAAGCATGAAAGTCACTTTGGGCATTTTAAGTCAAAACATCTTTGTGCAAACTCAAACCCTAATTTGGGTCAACAGTGCAAGGAGGAGTCTTGAGCAGAGCAAACCCTAACTTGATCTTGAGCTCCAAGGGTCTTGTGGTGAGAAAATGTTGATGAAATGAGAGGGAAAATTTTGGGGTACAACAGTTGCCCATGTTCAATCTTCTTGCACCTGAAGAGTTAGATTGGCAAGTTTGCCTTTCGCGTCTCGAAGGTAAAAGGAGATTGGACACTAGTGTGTCCGTAAATTTGCACTTGTCAAAACATGGATGCGGGAATGGGATTAGAGATGCCATTTAGAGATGGGCTTAAAGATTCCATCTGGAGGGGAGACATAATCTTGTCGGGGATGGGCTTAAAGATGCCATCTGGAATGTTTGTTGAACTGCAATGTGATTGGTCACAAGAATGAGGATCAAAATGGTATCCGTGTCTGGAATGCATTTGAACTATATCTGGAGACTGAGTTTGTATGAGAAAAAGAATGGACTTCGTATCTGGGGCGTATCTGAGCTGTAACTGTACTTGAATGCAGAATGAATATCAGAATGACTGCCGTGTCTGGAGTGTATCTGTATTGTATCTGGGTAACAGAGAAATATCTGTATATGGAGCAATTGCATGCTGGGGACAAATTCTGAATGAGTGACAGAATGGCAACCGTGTCTGGAGCGTATCTGGATTGTATCTGAAGTTGAGATTTATATGAGTAGCAGAATGACTTCCGTGTCTGGAGTGTATCTGAAACTGTAACTGGGATTGAGATCCGTATGAGTAATAGAATGACTTCCGTGTCTGGAGTGTATCTGTACTATATCTGACTTGAAATTCTGAATGAGTAATAGAATGACCACCATGTCTGGGGTGTATCCATACTGTATCTGAATAATTGTTAATGATAGCCTTTTAATCTTATCCTAAAAAGGATGAAATGTTAGCTAAAACACAAAGTCATGTTGCATGATATGTATGATGTAATATATATGTTATATCAATGTTTATGATATATGAATGCAATGAATGCGCATGTAAGCTGATGAGCGGTCTTGCTGAGGATAGATGAATCCTGGATAGTCGGAGATGAGAGAATCTTGACTGTTGCCGGGGAAAGTGAATCATTAACTACTGCAGAGGAATGCAGGAATCTCTAACTGCTGAAGCTGAGCCATCCTTGTTGACTGCTGACTGCTTGGGGAACAAGATCTTCAGTTGTTGAGGGATCTTAGGATCACTGCTGGGGATTGAAAATCCTTGGTGACCTGTGGGGAATGAGAATTCTGATGATCTCTACTGGGGAGTTCAGAACCTGGTAGACTTATGCTGGAGAAGTAAGACTGAGAATCTTCAATCTGATGGGAGGTATCTCTGTGAGGAGAATGTTCACTAGTCTGGTTCCGCTGGGGATTGATAGTTGGAAGTGTTAGCTCCGCTGGAGATTGGTAGTCTTGACTTCAACTGGGGATAGGATTTTCAGATTTTTAAGGCTCCACTGGGGATACTAAAACTTAACTCTGAGGGGAATTGAGTTCTGGAAGGCTCTCTGGCTGGGGAAATCAGTTTTGAAAAAGCTTTTGTTCTGCTGAGGATCCTGAAGTTTAACTCTGTTTGGGGAATCAAGTCCTGGATTTTGACTTTGTTGAGGAATTTAGAGTTTAACTCTGCTAGGGATTCCTTCTGAAAGGGCATCAAGATATCTATTTGTACCTTCAACCTATCAATAATTATCTTTTCTTGGTTTGTAAGAAAATGATTATGTTCAAATCCATATGCCTATTTAATCAAAACATTGGACGTTTCTCAAATAAAACATAAGTGCAAAAGAGAAAAAAGGAAGACAAAGCAAAATTTCTGTATTTGGAAAAGTATTTGTATTAAATTTTTATGAGTATCTTTGTACAAAGGAGACAGGTATCCTAGTAAAAGGATGTTGTCGTAAAAAAAATGAAAATTTTATACAAAAGAAAGATGGCTATGTGTGACAATTCCATGGGATTCCATTCTGCTATAGCCTTCACAACTCTGAATATCTGTCCATTCGCTGCTTCGCCCGCCGATGATTGGATTGATCAGAAGCTCAGAACTGGTTGTTGAAGAGATTGTCCTTAAAGTGATCCGACGAGACATAGTCATACGCTTTAATTCCCTAACTTTTGCCTGGATCGCCCTCTCGGGTTTTCGATCCACCGGGAAACCCCTTTTTGCCCAAGCCGCCCTTTCGGGTTTTCAACTTGCCGGATGTACGATTTTTTTTGTTTTATCCCTAATTTTTGCCTGAACCGCCCTTTCGGGTTTTCAGTTCACCGGGATGCCCATTTTTGCCCAAGTCGCCCTTTCGGGTTTTCGACTTGTCGGGTGATTTTTTGCGTAGTATCTTTTGACTATGTCTGCGTTTGCAGGGTGCGGCAAATCTTCGTTGTCCATGGTGGTCAGAATCATTGCACCACCAGAAAATATGCTCTTGATCACAAATGGTCCTTCATAAGTAGGAGTCTATTTGCCCCTAGGATCACTTTGCGGCAAGATGATCCGCTTGATTACGAGATCTCCGACTTGATATACTTGACGTCTGACTTTCTTGTTGAAAGCCTTGATCATCCGTTTTTGATACGTCTGACCATGGCAAACAGCAGCGAGTCGCTTCTCGTCTATCAAATTGAGTTGATCAAGTCGGGTCTGAATGCAATCGTCTTCATTCAAACCAGCATCCTTCATAATCCTTAAAGAAGGAATCTGAACTTCCATGGGTAAGACAGCTTCCATGCCATATACCAAAGAAAACGGGGTTGCCCCGGTTGAAGTACGTGCCGTGGTACGATATCCGTGCAGAGCAAACGGTAACATCTCATGCCAGTCTTTGTAGGTGACTGTCATTTTCTGAATGATCTTTTTAATGTTTTTGTTTGCAGCCTCAACATCACCGTTCATCTTTGGCCGATAGGGAGATGAATTGTGATGATAAATCTTGAACTGTTCGCATAGAGCGGTGATCATAGTATTATTCAGATTTGTACCGTTGTCTGTGATGATCCTGTCAGGGACAGCATACCGGCATATGAGGTTCTGCTTGATGAAGCGGGCAACCACATTTTTTGTAACAGAGGCAAAGGAAGCTGCTTCGACCCATTTGGTAAAATAGTCAATGACGACCAGGATGAAGCGATGTCCATTGGACGCTGTGGGCTTGATCTCTCCAATCATGTCAATGCCCCACATTGCGAATGGCCAAGGAGATGTCAGAACGTTGAGAGGAATAAGAGGGATATGAACCTTGTCGGTATAGACTTGACATTTGTGACAAGTACGGGAATGTTGATGGCAATCAGCTTCCATGGTAGACCAGTAATAGCCTACCCTTAGAATCTTCTTAGCCATTGTATGTCCGCTCAAGTGGGTGCCAAATGTACCACTGTGTATCTCTGTCATGATCAAATCTGCTTCAGCTTTTTCTACACATCGGAGTAAAACACAATCATGGCTGCGTTTATAGAGGATGTCGTTGCTCAGGAAGAACTTGGCAGCAAATTTCCTTAGGAACTTTTTTTCATTTACGGAAGCTCCTTCGGGATATTCTCTAGTCTGGAGATACCTTTTGATTTCGTGAAACCAAGGTTGTTCCACTACCTCTTCGGTATTAATCTCATGACAATGCACAGGTTCATCCATTCGCTCGATGGTGTTTTGGGGAGCCTCGTTATCCCAGTTGAGTTTCAACATGGAAGACATTGTAGCCAGAGCATCTGCTAGCTGATTCTCTTCTCGCGGGAAATGCTCGAAGGTGATTTGCTCGAAATGAGGCAACAATGTCAGGACATGTTCTTTGTATGGGATAAGATTAGGATGCTTGGTATCCCACTCTCCTTTGACTTGACTGATAACCAAAGCCGAGTCCCCAAATACGATTAAAGATTTGATCCCCAGGTCTATAGCAGCCTTGAGACCAAAAATGCAAGCTTCATATTCAGCCATGTTGTTGGTACAGCTGAAGCAAAGTCGGGCCGTGAAAGGTGTGTGGCAGCCTTCCGGGGAAATAAGTACCGCACCGATACCGTTTCCAAGTGCATTTGAAGCACCATCAAAGTACAGGGTCCATTGGGATCCATTTTCAGGTCCGTCATATGGTCTGTTACCTTCAATGTTGTCCAAATTCATGATGTCCTCGTCCGGGAAGTCGAATCTCATGGACTGATAATCTTCGATAGCTTGATGAGCTAGATGATCAGCTAGTACACTCCCTTTTATAGCTTTTTGGGTAGTATACTGGATGTCATACTCAGTCAGGATCATTTGCCATCTAGCGATTCTTCCAGATAAAGCAGGCTTCTCGAAGATGTACTTGATAGGATCCATTTTGGAAATCAACAGAGTGGTATGAGTCAACATATACTGTCTTAGTCGGCGAGCATCCCATACCAAAGCGCAGCAAGTTTTCTCGAGCAGTGAGTAGCGAGTCTCACAGTCGGTAAACTTTTTGCTAAGGTAATAAATGGCATGCTCTTTTCGACCAGACTCGTCATGTTGGCCTAGTACGCACCCCATTGAGTTGTCCAAAATAGTCAGATACATGATCAGCGGTCTTCCTTCGACGGGTGGCATCAGAATAGGAGGCTCTAGCAAATACTCCTTGATTTTATCAAAAGCAGCTTGGCAATCGTCGTTCCATTCGACTACCTGATCTTTCTTCAATAGTTTGAAAATCGGCTCACAGGTAGACGTCAGATGAGAGATGAATCTGGCAATATAGTTTAAGCGCCCCAAGAACCCTCTAACCTCCTTTTCAGTACGGGGGCATGCATCTCTTGTATAGCTTTCACTTTTGCTGGATCGACCTCAATGCCTTTGTTGCTGACAATGAATCTTAGAAGTTTACCAGACCTAACTCCAAAAGTGCACTTACTTGGATTCATCTTGAGTTTGTACTCCTTCAACCTGGAAAATAGCTTCTGCAGAAGTTCAAGGTGTTCCTCCTCTGTTTGTGATCGAGCTATCATGTCGTCTACGTAAAATTCGATCTCATGATGTATCATATCATGAAACAAAGCTACCATGGCGCGTTGATAAGTTGCCCCTGCGTTCTTCAGTCCGAACGGCATCACCTTGTAACAGAAAGTACCCCATTGTGTAACAAAGGTTGTTTTCTCCATGTCCTCGGGGGCCATTTTGATCTGGTTGTAGCCCGAGAATCCGTCCATGAAGGAAAACACCTTATGCTGAGCCGTGTTGTCAATCAAAATGTTGATATGTGGTAGCGGAAAATAATCTTTAGGGCTGGCCCTGTTCAAATCCCGGTAGTCCACACACATCCTGACCTTGCCATCTTTTTTAGGTACTGGCACAATGTTAGCAACCCATTGTGGATAGGATGTAACAGCTAGAAAGCCAGCGTTGAATTGCTTCATTACTTCTGCTTTAATCTTCTCAGACATGTCGGGCCTCATTCGGCGGACTTTTTGCTTGATCGGTGGACAATCCTCTCTTGTAGGGAGACGGTGGACCACGATATCTGTGTCTAAACCCGGCATGTCTTCATAAGACCAGGAGAAGATTTCAACGTACTCATTCAACAGCTGTATTAAGCACTCCTTGACACTTGGTTCCAGATTGGCACCCACTTTTACTTCTTTCCTATCTTCCTCTGTTCTTAAGTTGATTGTTTCCAACAACTCTTCATGAGGCAAGATGGCCCTCTCTTCTTGTTGTAAAAGTCTGGCTAACTCTCCTGGTACTTCAAAATCTTCGTCATCTTCATACTCAGCCTGATTGACCAAGTCTTCAGAGTTATTGAAGGATACATCAGAATAGTCACCCATAGAATCCAGAGTGGATGGGTACCTGCATTTGTGAGTGTGGGTGTGTGTAAGGGATAGCCATCCTTAAACAAACCAAAATGCAAAAGGAAAGAAAATGAACACAGCAGTTTATCAATGAAAAACGTCCAATGAATCATTAAACATGGCATATGAATATGAAGAGAATCAAAACCCTTACAAACGGACCTACATGCCCCGGGCAAGGCATGAGGTGAAAAAGTAGTGTGCAGATTGTTTAAAAGTAATTATTACAGACCAACAGGAAATGTTCGAAAGATAAGTTACTGATTAATGAAAGTAATGGGGACGAAGTATTTTGCCTCCCAGTTGTGCAGTCCCCCTTCGATGGTTGGGAAGATCCAGTCTTCAATGTTACCATCTTCGTCTTCGTCTTCCAAAGCATTGACCCCATGAGGAGATATCTTGATGGGTGTCCTTTCAATTTTTGAGCGACGCATAGCTTTTTGCCCCGCAGTGGTAAATCCCAACCCAAACTTGTCTGTTTTGTGAGGAATGTCAGGCAACTGACCCTATGTTGAGCTCTTCCCCTCCTTCATTGCAGCCTTTGCGTCTTTCAGAGATGCCATCCTGGCCATCTGCTTGGGCTCCTCAGCTACTGCCTTTGCTACTGCAACCTCGGGAGCAATTTCCTCGAAGTGTTGGAACGGTGTCTCAATGAATTCGCCCTCCACTTCCACATACCGAAAGGAGTTTAGGTGACTGATCATATATTCCTCTTCACTGTGTACAATTATGATTTTACCCTTGACAGGGTATTTCAGCATCTGATGTAGGGAGGAAGTGACTGCGCCAGCATTATGTATCCACGGTCTTCCTAGCAAGCAAGAGTATGACGGACGGATGTCCATCACAAAGAAAGTTGAGTGGAATACCTCAGTGCCCACCTTTATGGGAATGTCGACCTCCCCATGCACCATCCTTTTTGACCCGTCAAAGGCCCTGACAATGATATTACTTGGTTTCAGCTCCAAGCCTTCACAATCCAATCGATCCAGAGCTTTCTTAGGCAGCACGTTCAGAGAAGAACCAGTGTCGACCAAAACATGGGCAAGAGTAGTTCCTCGGCATTCGACTGACACATGAAATGCGTCATTGTGCTTTCTTCCTTTCGAAGTCAGGTCAGCATCAGAGAAACCTAGGCCGTTGTCAGCGGTGAGGCTGGCTACACAATCCTGAAATTGATCGGCTGAGGTTTCCTGGGGCACATGGGTTGTCTTCAAAAACCTTATCAAGGCCTTGGCACGAGCCTCCGAACAAATCAGCAAAGCTAACATGGAGATCTTCGAGGGGGTTTGCCCCAGTTGCTCTACCACGTCATAATCACTCTTCTTTATTATTTTCAAAATCTCCTCCATTTCTTTCTTAGAGGTTTCGGGGATGACCAATGGCTGAGCCCTCGTCCTGACGAGCTCATCTTGGATCCCTTTCCCCTTATCAGCAAAAGTAGGAGGGACAACCACGGGAGTGACAGCTTCTTCAATCAACAGAATTCTTGCAGAAAGTTTTATCGGTGCATGAGTAACTTTGGCAGCAGCTGAGGGTCCAAAGATTTCCTTTGGAGGGGAAATCTCTGGAGAGAAAATTCTCCCACTTTAGGTAATCTTGCTCGTACCGGCAATGTTTCCAATGTCGGCATCTTCTTCGTCATAGCTCTCTTCAGTTATCTCAACTTGTTTAACACCATGGTAGTAGATTTCTCCACCATAATTCCATGGTATTGATTTGTCAGATTTGTAGGGGACAGGCCCAGGCATGGTTATTTTCAGAGGAACAATCTTCGTAGCGGATGTAATCTTAACAGGCTTTTTAGGGACCTTGGAAAGATTGGTGGAAATGGTGATTATTGAAACATCTTTGATAGGGGTTGGAGTAGCAGGAATCTTTTCGAAAAGAGTTTGTTGGTTGTCCATCAGGCCTTGGATGCCTATCTTCAGCAAGGGACAGTCGATTGGTAGGGAGGAACAACAGTAGCAGTCTTCTTTACATCTTGGGAAAATCCCAGCTTTTAACAGATTCAACTTGATTGTCAGTAATGGGGTTACCAGATCATCAACGGCAGAAACATACATATCTTCTTCAACGGCATGAACATGATGGTCATGCTTTGGCATCGGAGTGAATATTACATTCGGTTTCTCCGGAGCATCGAACTCAACCTCTTTTGCGTCTATCAAGTCTTGAATTTTATTCTTTAGCGCCCAACAATTGTTGGTGTCATGTCCGGCGCTATCAGAATGGTAGGCACATTTAGCATTGACATGATAGTATGGAGATGTGGTGTTAGGGTTTTTCGGTGCCTCCTTTAAACCAGTCAGATTCAACTTCAACAAATGGGGAAGAACTTGTGCAGGCTTCATATTGATGCGGGTGAACTGCCGTTGTGGCCGTTCTACCCGTTGCTGGTTAGGTCTAGATTGATTGTTACGAGGTTGATCATTTGACGAATTTTGTATCATCACGGCCCCCACAGTCGGCCGGCGCTCAGTTCTCCCTAATCCCTTTTGAGAGTACACAACAGCTGCCTCCTTCTTGGCTGGAAATGGCTTCTTAACAGTTGTGGATACAGAGGCATCCCTTTGAATCTTCCCATTCTTAATACCAGCTTCTACCCGCTCGCCAGACAGAATCAAATCAGTAAACCCTGCGGAAGAGCTCCCGATCAAATGGTTGAAGAATGGACCAGATAGGGTCCCCAAGAACATATCAACTAGTTCCCTATCAGAAAGAGGTGGCTGCACTCTTCCGGCCAAGTCGCGCCATTTCTGGGTGTATTCTTTGAATCCCTCATTTGAGGCCATTCTCATACTTTGTAGCTGAGTACGGGCTGGTGCCAAGTCAGTGTTATATTGATACTGGCGATAAAAAGCAGCTACCAAGTCTTCCCAATTATGCACTTCTGACCTCTCAAGTTGGTAAAACCAGTCTAGTTGTGTACCAGACAAGCTGTCCTGGAAGAAGTGTACCCAAAGATTTCTATCGGATGAATGAGGTTGAATTTTTCTGACATACGACCTTAGGTGCATCTTCGGGCAAGACAGACCATCGTATTTGGCAAAAGTTGTTACCTTAAACTTCAGAGGGATCACAATCCCAGCAATCAATCCCAATTCTTCAAAATCTAACCTAGGAACCCTTTGCAGCTCCATAGCTGCCAGTCTATCCTCCAGGTTTTTGTATTTGTCGTCCGTTGGCGGGTATTGCTGCTATGAGTAGTCTTCATCTTCCTCAACCTCTTCCTCTTCAGCCTCGGACTCAAAAGGTAATGCAACTCCTTTTCCTTTACCGGTTCCCTCATCAGATGTGGAGGGAAATTCAAGAACTCTCCTTGCTTCATTCTCGAATCTTCTTCCCAGTGTAGCTACCCCAACTCTTTTCTTCTTCTTTTTCACTTTTTCTTGCTCTTTGTTCCCTAGCAGTGCCTTAAGATCCTCCTGACCCTTTGCCAAGGTCATAAGGAGCTGTTGAAACTGCGAGTTTTGTGCCTGCAGATCTTTGACCGCCTGTTCGAGATCCATCTTACTGAAATAAATAGTAGAAAGATAAGGAAACCTGGTGTGTAGACCTGCTTATGCATATGATGAATGATATGTTTATTCATGCAATGCATTCAAGGATTTGGAAATTCAAAATTGTTGTAGACAAAAAGAACACACGTCATATTAATAAGAAGAAATTTTGTCAGTACGTAAATGCCCCATGGGCCAAATATTACAAAAACTTCTTAAGGTAAAAAGACGTTGCGCATCCTCTTCGGTGCGATGTAAGGGTTGAGGGTCTCCTCCTCGTGGAGTCGGCGGGTAAGCTCCAAAACCTTCTTCTCACTGGCGTAGAAGCTGGCTTCGAAAGTATTCCGTTCCTCCTTGAGTTGGATCCAACTCTTCTGCATCTCCTCCCATGATGTTGGCATGTCAGGATATAGGATGGTGTAGGGAACCTCTCCTTCCTTAACAGGCTCTTTAATCAAAGGGATAATGTGAGGGTAAGGCATCATAAGACTCTGGGCTCGGGTTCGTACCCACTTGAGGTAAGGCTCAAGAGGAATGGAGTTTTTGTGCCCCAGTGTCTTGCTATCTACCTTGTTAGGCATCCTCCAAGCTCTGATGAATCTTTGGCGAAGTCCTTGCGCATCATTGTCGAAGTCAAAAACTAGGTCAGGAATCAGCATGTCATGAGGGCCATCCCTCCGTGCATATCCAAATTGCCTCAAAGCTAGACAAGGGTTGTAGGTAATGCCTCCTCTAATGCCAAGTAATGGAACATTAGGGAACTCACCACAACGATCGACGATGATGACATTTTCTATGGACCGAGAACACCAATGTACATTAGAGTGTTTGAGGGTCATCAATCATTGTGACCACCTTAAGCCCTGTTCATTCTTTAAAACAGATTGTGGAAGGTGAGAAATAAACCACCTTACAAGGAGAGGAGTACAGCACATGAGAACACCTCTCTTTCTCATTGTTCATGTGTAAAATGAGTGGAGGATGTCCCCAAGAAATGTAGGTATGGAATTCCTGGATAGGAAAATCTTGACAGCATTGACATCTATAAGTTGGTCAGGATTTGGGAACAAAACCAACCCATAAATGAGGAGTGCCACAATCTCTTGAAAGGCTTGTAGATCCAAGGAGTTCCAACACTCTTGTGCCTTCTCAAACAAGAATTTTTCCAAGAAGCCTTTGACACCACTTCTAGTTTCCCAATGCCCCTTGATGTCAGATGGTTGCAAGTGTAGTGCTTGAGAAACATCTTCAGGTTTTGGTTCTTTTTCCGTACCGTTGAAAGGTAGTTGATGAAGAATAGGAATTCTCAGGAGTTGAGAAAATTCCTCCAAAGTGGGCACCAATTGGTAGTCGGGGAATGTGAAACAGTGGTGAAGGGGGTCAAATAACTGGAACAACACTTTCACCATGTCTTCTTCAATGTTGGTGTTGACTAGGCTGAGCAGTCTACCATGTCTTTCACTGAAGAGAGAGCTTTCTGGAATTCTGGATGTAAGCTCCTTGAGTTGAGGAGGGATTCTCACAAGGTTGACTTGGATAGTTTTCCTGCGAAGAATTTCCATGACCTACAAAACAAGAACAAAGATGAAGATCCAAACCCTTGAAATGGTTAGTGGATGCATATGATGCTTTATGATGTTCATGATGTATGCACAAACATATGTACAAGCAAGTCACACAAAACCCTAGTTTCAGGCTTGCATGGGGTTTCATAGGTAAGTACCCTCTTGAGTGAAGTTGGCTTAAAAACCTTTCCTATAAATAGTAACCGGGTTCTAAGGAGCTCAATATCACTGGATTGTTTTCTATGTTCATTGTTTTGGTTTATCCACTTAACTAGCGACCAAAATATTCCAAGAAAACAACCCTCAATGAGGGTAGTATCGAGTATCTACCAACTTCGGACTGCACCAAAGCCGGTCATCTCACTACCCCTAATAAAAGGCCAAGATGGTCAAGTAAGGTTCTAGGTCATTAGTGCTTAGTGACATCACTCAGCGGCCCCGTACTCTCCTTGATTGAACTCAAGGGTTACCGGTACTCACAAATATGTCGCACTAATATAGCTATTGCTTCAACGGTGTTGGTATACCCCACACAGTTTCCACAATATATTGCTATCTATGAATGTTTCCCCAAATCCGGGTGTAGGATTTCAAGCCCAAACAAGAGAACCAAAATGTAAAGCAATCAAAGCAAACAATTAGCCATGCAAAAGGGTGATATAAGCCCTAAGGTTACTCCACTTTTAATTTTGTCCCCAGCAAAGTCGTCAGTTCTGTGATACGGTGGGAGAACTGACTTGAGGTTTTGCGTTTGTTTTCACAAATGTTTTCGGTTTAGCAAGAGTCGCCACCAACTTTTTATATAAGCACAGAAAAAACCTTTGAGATGTTTTCTTGGGTTCGGAGAGTAGATTATAGAAAGGGAAGGTATTAGCACCCTTTCTATCCATGGTTATCCATGGGCTCTTAGTTACTTGCTTAGATCACTTGCCTTGCATTTTCAATTATTTGAAATGGTGCTTTCAATTGTTTGAAATGGTGCTTTGTGTGTGATTTTGAAAGATGTTTTGAAAAGAGGCCATTTGTTGTGGAAACCTTTGTAATGATCCATGTTTGGATGTATACAAAGATGTATTGTCTTTTGAAAAGTTTTTCAATGTTTTGAAAGTTGTTTTGAAGTTGTGTTGTGGAGTGTGTTTTGAAAAAATGGCAAGGATTTGTTTTTTGCAAGTTTGATCAAGTAACCAAGAGTTGTCTACCCCTAAGTTTACTCAAAGATTTTTCCTATGTTTTAACCATTTTAACAGTATTGTTCCACCATTGTATTTGGTGGACAATCTTGTGTTAGGGTGTTAACGGGACAGGCGCGGGTCATCGTTTAGACCATGAGTGCAATAGTGCCAAGTGTCTTTGGCAATTTTCTCTTTGAGGGACTTGATCATTTTTAGGCAACTTGAGAAAGCGTCATCGAGGGACTATGATCATTTGATTTGTTTTTGTTTTGCCAAAGACACTCAACATGCAACACGGCCCATTTTTGGAAGGCAACAAGTGGAGTAACCCTAAGGGTGCAAGTGTGCTTGGTGTTATCCATTTTCATGCATTTTTGTCTTTGAATTTAGGTCAAGCTATTTATTCTTTTTGATTTGCATATAAACCCTAGGTCTATCATGACATAATTTGAAAGCTTTTAAATGCGAAAATTTGAAGTCCTAAATTATTACAACATAATTATGGGGATGGGGGTACAAATGTTTGAATGGGGGATATTTAGCAAGAAATTAAATGTAAAGCTATTACATCCATATTGAATATACAAATATTTTAATTGTACAATATTAAGACAAATAAATATGCAAAATGTAATATGCACAAAAATGATTTTTTATGTATGAGAGTATTTTTTTTTCAATGTGAAATATAAACAAAAATAAAAAGGTCAATTTTTGGACATTTTCATGGTTTAGGGCAAAACCCTAGTTTTCTAAATAAATAGTATTTATTAATTATATTATATACAATATTTGTTAATTATATACAAAAAATAAAAAAAAAAGTATATTAAAAAAAAAGTATTTTTGATGTCAAATATTAATAAAAATAAAAATGTATTATTTTCATATTATTATCCTAAATATTCTAATAAATATACAAGCATTTATATTATATATATTTAAATATACTAAATATGTACAAAATAAAATATTAATTATTTACAAAAAGAATGATTATATTTTAGAAAATGTTTTCAAAATGTAAACAAAAAATAATAACTAAAAAATATATTTTTGTATTATTTTTTAGTGTTTTAAATAAAAAGTATTATATTTATTTATGTATATATGCTAAATAAAACCAAATAAATGCCAAATAAATGCAAAAATGTATGGAAAAATATTTTTAATGTTTTTTCATGTTTGAATAAAAATATAAAATCAAAATAAAAAAGAAAAAAAATCAAAAATGATAAGCATTTCACATAATGGGCCAAGGGGGTGCAAAAATGGAAAAAGTGTGTAAAGAGAAAAAACAACTCAGGCCCAGCCCAAGTCACCCTTCTTCAACCTCCAGCTTCTGTCAAAAACGCGCGCCCTCTATGCTTCATTCAAACTTCTGATTCTTTGACTTTTAACAAAAACTCATAACATAAACAATGTAGAGCATCAAGAGACGAATTCATACATATAAAAAACTTAACCTAACTCTAAAAAACGAGGGAGAATTTCTTCATCCCCAATTTCTGACCTAAATTTTTTCCAATGTTCATGGCCAAAATTCTAACAGCATGCTTAATATAAATGAAAAGTAAATACATGGATGGCTTCAGGGCTATGAGTAGAGCATGTTTCATTCACAAACCTAAGCCTAACTCTTCCTAGATTGAGAGATAGAAGTTCATGTTTTACCTGTCTCAGCTTGATTCGTGTACAACAATGGACGTATCTTCAATGGAGTTTGAGCTTTGGTACAGCTTGCCTGAAGTCCAAGGATACTTCTCCTATGCTTGGCTTGCTCTGAAACTGCCTGTATCGTGCTATGGAAGTCCACCTGCACAGCTTGAAAGCAAAAAATGGCAAACGATGTTAAGGATGTTACAGCTTGAATTCAATGCTTGGGATAGCTTCAGTGGATGATATGGAACATGTTTGAACTCTTTTTAGCCAAAATGCACGAGTGGAAATGTTTGTGGAAGTCAATCTGCAGCAGGGACTCTGTTTTGCAAAAAAACTGTGTTTTTGTGTTTGAGGAGGTTTGAGGGGTGGTTGATTCGTGCCTTAGGTCAGTTAGGGAGTGTGAAGGATGTTTGCAAAGTTTGCTTAGGTTGGTGTTTACAGGAATGAGAGATTGGAGTTGTTTTTGTAAGTTTCTTCTACTTGAAGCAAGAAAATGCAAGTTTCAATACAGGCCTGTGCAATGCCCTAAAGTATGTCGCATCTCCTCTTCTTGATCAGAGGGATTTGTGTACAAATTCTAGCCTCAAAGATCTGGCCCATGCCTCTTGGATTTTTTATTTGACATAAAGTGCATCTTTTCCAAAATGGCAAATTTACTTTTTCTAATTATGGATTAACCTTGCATGTAATGACCAAATGAACAAAATAATGCTTGAACACAATGGTTTGACATTTGATTATTGAGTGTGAAGTGGTTTAGAGGCCTGTAATCTAGTGCAAAGCATGCTGACTTGAAATTGCAATTTGCTATGAACATGTATTGGTCATGAACAAAAGTGAGTTTTTGCCTACTTTGAGAATTCGATTCTCTCTAACCACAAGGGTGTTTGAGGAGTTCTTGGACAATTTGGAAAGCTTGGAATGTGTACTACAATCCATCTTTGTAATGCAAATTGAAATTTCAAGTGGAACCATGTGAAAAGTGGCCATGAAGTTGGGCAAAAATCCTGCCTAGAATAGGTCAAAAAATTTCTAAGTTAAAAATGTTTTGCACCCTTGTTCCAAAAATCATAACTTGGGCCACAAGCTTCCTTTGAGAAAAATTTGTGAATCAAAGTTGTATATTTTGCAATGGACTACAACTTTCATGTTTTAAGTTTTGTTTGAATCCATTTGCATCTTGATGAAAAAATTGGACAAAGTTAGGGGAAAATAATCTAGTCCCTTAAAAACTTGCTAAGATACTTGGCAATATTGTTATCATGGTCATACGATGACCCACGCCCGTCCCGTTTAACATCCAAATACAAAGTTGTTTACCAAATAAAATGGTAAAACAACAATGTCAAAGGGTTAAAAATGTACAAGAAAGATCTTTGAGTAGGGTATACAACTCCTAGTTACATGATCAAATTGCAAACATCCTTGCTATTTTCAAACAAATACACACAATTTCAAAACAGTTTCCCAAACAAACTTTCAAACATTGAAACATTTTTCAAAAGACAAATACCTTTGTATATATTCAAACAAGAATCATTACAAAGGTTGCCTAAACAAAAGGCCTATTTTCAAAATATTTTCAAAACCACACAAAGCACCATTTCAAACAATTGAAAAGCAAAATCAAGTGATCTAAACAAGTAACTAAGAGCCCATGGAAAACCATGGATGAAAAGGGTGCTAGCACCTTTCCTTTTCATAATCTACCCCCGAACTCAAGAAAACATCTCAAAGGTCTTTCATGTGCTTTTTGACCTTTCCTTTGGATAAAATAAAAAGTCGATGGCGACTCTTGCTAAACCGAAACATTTGTAAACACAAATGCAAAACCTAAAGTCAGTTCTCCCACCGTATCACAGAACTGGCGACTCTGCTGGGGAATATTATAAAAGTTGGGTTACCTTAGGGTTTAGATCACCTTTACATGCTTACCTTGTTTGCTTTGATTTCTTTACATTTGGCTCTATTGTTTGGGTTTGAATCCTCTACCCGGATTTGGGAAACATTCATAGGTAAATAGCAATACATTGTGGAAACTGTGTGGGGTATACCGACATGGTTGAAGCAATAGCTATATTAGTGCGACATATTTGTGGGTACCGGTAGCCTTTGAGTTAATCAAAGAGAATACAGGGCCGCTGAGTGATGTCATGAAGCACTAATGGACTTTATGAACCTTTACTTGACCAACTTGGTCTTTTTAGGGGTAGTGAGATGACCGGCTTTGGTGCAGTCCGAAGTTGGTAGATACTCGATACTACACTCATTGAGGATTGTTTTCTTAGAATATTTCGGTCGCCAGTAAAGTGGCTAAACTGAAACAATGAACACAGAAAATAATCTAGTGATATTGAGCTCCTTATAATCCAGTGACTAAACCCCATGAAAGCCTGAAACTAGGAACTTGTGTGATTTGTTTGTACATATACTTGTGCATAACATCATGAGCATCATGAAGCATCATATGCATCCACTAACAATTTCAAGGATTTTGGATTTTCATCTTTGTTCCTATTTTGTAGGTAATGGATTCACTTCGCAGGAAAACTATACAAGTCAATCTTGTGAGAATCCCTCCTCAACTCAAGGAGCTTGCTTCCAAGATTCATGAGAATTCTCCATTCACCGAGAGGCATGGTCGTCTTCTCAACTTAGTCAACACCAACACTGAGGAGGATATGCTGAAAGTTCTCTTCCAGTTCTTTGACCCTTTGCATCATTGCTTTACATTTCCTGACTACCAACTTGTGCCTACTTTGGAGGAATTTTCTCAACTCTTGAGAATTCCTATTCTCCATCAACTACCCTAAAACGGTATGGAAAGAGATCCAAATCCAGAAGATGTTGCTCAAGCCCTACACTTGTAACCATCTGATATCATAGGTCATTGGGAAACTAGAAGTGGTGTCAAAGGTTTCTTGTCAAAGTTTCTGTTTGAGAAGGTCCAGAGCTGCTGGAATTCATTGGACTTACAAGCTTTTGAGGAGATTGTAGCTCTTCTCATCTATGGGTTGGTCTTGTTCCCTAACCCTGACCAGCTTATAGATGTTAGTGCTGTCAAAATCTTCATGGCTCGCAACCCGGTGCCTACATTGCTTGGGGACATCCTACACTCATTTCACACTCGAACAATGAGGAAAAGAGGTGTTCTCATGTGCTGCACTCCTCTACTGGAAAGATGGTTTATTTCTCATCTTCCCCAATCAGTCTTGAATAATGAGCAAGGTTTGAGGTCGTCACAACGACTGATGACTCTAACACATTCAGATATTCATTGGTGTTCTCGATCAAAAGAGAATGTTATCATCATTGACCGTTGTGGGGAATTCCCTAATGTCCCTCTACTTGGAATTAGGGAAGGCATTACCTACAACCCCTGCTTGGCTCTGAGACAGTTTGGGTATGCCCGAAGGGATGGCCCACATGACATGCTGATTCCAGACTTGGTTTTCGACTTCGACAACGACGACCAAGGACTCCGACAAAGGTTTATCCGAGCTTGGAGGATACCCAACAAGGTGGACAGTAAGACCTTGAGACACAAGAATTCCATCCCTCTTGAGCCATACCTCAAGTGGGTATGGACCCGCGCCCAAAGTCTTATGATGCCTTACCCCTACATTCTCCCTGTGATTAAAGAGCCTGTTATGGAAGGAGAGGTTCCATACACCCTCCTACATCTTGACATGCCAACATCACCAGAAGATTTACAAATGAGTTGGATACAGCTCAAGGGAGAACACGATACTTTTGAAGCCCAATTCTATGCAAGTGATAAGAAGGTTTTGGAACTTACTTTTCAACTTCACAAAGAGCAGACTCTCAACACCTACATTGCACCAAAAAGAATGTGCAACGTCTTTTTACCTTAGAATTTTGTATTATTTTACCCATGGGGCATTGATGTACTAAAAAATTATATCTTATTAATATGACGTGTGTTTCTTTTTTGTTTACAACAAATTTGAATTTCCGAATCCTTGAATGCATTACATGAATACATATCATTCATCATATGCATAAACAGGTCTTCACACCAAGTTTCCTCATATCTCTACTGTTTATTTCAGCAAGATGGATATGGAACAGACAGTCAAAGACTTACAAGCGCAAAATTCACAGTTTCAACAGCTACTCATGACCTTGGCAAAGGGTCAGGAGGAGATCAAAACCTTACTGGAAAAGGAAAAATAGAAAAAGAAGAAGAAGAGGGCTGGTGTGGCTACCTTGGGTAGAAGATTTAAAGGTCAAACCAGAAGGGTCCTAGATTTTCCATCAACATCTCAAGAGCGTGAAGGAAAGGGTAAAGGAACTGCAGTGGCATCTAATTCTGAAGCTGAGGATGAAGACTATTCTGAACAGCACTACCCTGCTGCAAATGACAAATACAAGAACCTGGAAGAACGTCTAGCAGCTATGGAAGTACAAAGAGTGCCTGGGCTGGACTTTGAAGAGCTAGGGTTGGTTTCTGGAATTGTAATCCCTCCTAAATTCAAGGTGCCTCTTTTTTCTAAGTACGATGGGTTGTCTTTCCCAAAGATGCACCTACGATCTTATGTCAGGAAAATTCAACCACATTCTTCTAACAAAGACCTGTGGGTCCATTTCTTCCAGGACAGTTTGTCGGGGACACAGTTAGATTGGTTCTACCAGCTAGAGAGGTTTGATGTGCATAATTGGGAGGATTTGGCTGCTGCCTTCTACAATCAGTATCAATATAATACGGACTTAGCACCAACCCGTACTCAATTACAGAGTATGGGCATGGTCTCAAATGAAGGTTTCAAAGAGTATGCCCAGAAATGGAGAGACTTGGCGGGACGAGTACAACAACCTCTATCTGAGAGAGAGCTTGTAGATATGTTCTTGGGTACACTGTCAGGTCCTTTTTTCAATCACCTGGTTGGAAGTTCGTCTACAGGATTCACCGAGTTGATTCTAACTGGTGAGAGAGTTGAAGCCAGAATCAAGAGCGGGAAGATTCAAAAAGATACATATACTTCCACTGCCATCAAAAAGCCTTTTCCAGCAAAGAAATAAGTATCAGCTGTCTACTCTCAAAGAGGTCAAGGAAGAGTTGAGCACCGGCCAGCGGTGGGGGCCGTAATGATTCAGAAGTCTGCAGCTGATCAGCCCAGAAACAATCAACCCAGAACCAACCAACAAAGGGTGGAAAGGCCCGCACAACAATTCACCCGGATAAACATGACTCCTACTCAAGTTTTACCCCATCTCCTGAAGTTAAACCTTTCCAGTTTGAGAGAGGCCCCGAAGAATCCGAATACATCTTCTCCTTACTACCATTCGAACGCCAAGTGTGCCTATCATTCAGACAACCTGGGGCACGACACCAACAATTGTTGGGCCCTCAAGAATAAGATTCAGGATTTAATAGATGCTAAAGAAGTTGAATTCGACGCCCCTGAAAAGATGAATGTAATCTCTGCTCTAATGTCAAAGCATGGTCACAATGCCCATGCTGTTGAAGAAGATCTTTTTGTTGCTACTGTTGATGATTTTATGACTCCACTACCGATAATCAAGTTGAATTTGCTGAAGGCTGGGATTTTCCCAGGTTGTGAAGAAGATTGCTACCTTTGTTCATCCTTACCAACCGACTGTCAGTTGTTGAATTTAGGAATCCAACGCCTAATGGATAACCAAGAAATCCTTTTTGAAAAGACTCATGTTACACCGACTCCTGTCAATGATATTTCAATAATTACCATATCCGCTAATCTTTCCAAGGTCTCCAAAAGACCTGTTAAGATTACATATGATCCGAAGATTGCACCTTTGAAGATAACCATGCCGGGGGCCATCCCGTACAAGTCCAACAAATCAATGTCGTGGAACTATGGTGGAGAAATCTACTACCACGATATTAAACAAATTGAATCAACTGAAGAGAGTTCTGATGAAGAGACTTCCGACATTGGAAACATTGCTGGAACGACCAAAATCACCCGCAGTGGAAGAATTTTCTCTCCGGAGATTTCCCCTCCAAAGGCAATCTTTGGACCCTCAGCTGCTCCTACGGTTACCCCTGTACCGGTTAACATATCTGCAAGAACTCCAATTATTGAAGAAGTTGTAACTCCTGTGGTTGTCCCTTCTGCTGCTGATGATAGAGGGAAAGGGATCCAATAATTGTCCGTCAGGACGAGGGCTCAGCCATTGGTCATCCCTGAGACCTCTCAAGAAGAAATGGAAGAGATTTTGAAAATAATCAAGAAAAGCGATTATAATGTTGTGGAACAACTGGGGCAAACCCCCTCAAAGATCTCTATGTTGGCCCTGTTGCTTTGTTCAGAAACTCATGCTAAAGCTCTGATCAGATTTTTGAAGACGGCCCACGTGCCACAGGAAACCTCCGCGGATCAGTTCCAGGAATATGTAGCTAGCCTAACAGCTGACAATGGTCTAGTATTCTCCGATGCCGATTTAACATCTAAAGGGAGAAAACATAATGACACTTTGCATGTCTCGGTGGAATACAGAGGGACTACTCTAGCACACGTACTGGTAGACACTGGTTTGTCGCTGAATGTCCTGCCAAAGAAAGCCTTGGATAGACTGGACTGTGAAGGCTTAACCCTGAAACCCAGTAACATCATTGTCAGAGCCTTTGATGGTTCTAAGAGGATGGTCCACGAGGAGGTGGACATCCCGATTAAAGTGGGAACTGAAACCTTCAACTCCATATTCTATGTGATGGACATCCGTCCTTCCTATTCTTGCTTATTGGGAAGACCCTGGATTCACCATGCCGGAGCGGTCACTTCTACTCTGCATCAAAAGCTCAAGTACCCTGTCCAAGGGAAAATTGTAAATATTCACAGAGAAGAGGAATATATGATAAGCCATCTTAATTCTTTCCGCTATGTAGAATTAGATGGCGAATTCATAGAGACGCCTTTCCAACACTTCGAGGAAGTTTCTAAAGAGATTGCGGTGACAAGACAGTGTCTTCTGTACCCTTGATTACCAGACCTCCGCCTCGAATGTCGTCTCTCAAAGATGCAAAGGCTTTGATTGAAGAAGGAGGAAGCACAATCTGGGGGCAGCTTCCCAATTTTCCTTTCAAATCAGATAAATTTGGCTTGGGTTTCACTTCGGCTAGTCAGAATGTTGTGCGCCGCTCCCGTGCTAGAGGTCCACCAGTGAAGATCACCCATCATGGAGTGAATGCTTTGAAGGATGGTGAAGAGGAGAGCAGCTTGGAAGACTGTATTTTCCCTACTGTTGACGGAGGACTGTGCAATTGGGAGGCAAAAGACTTTGTTCCCATTACTTTCATAAATCAGTAATTTATCTTTCAAACATTTCTGTTATTTTGTAATAATCCTTGAACAATTCGTACACTTTTAGCCTTGTGCCTTACCCGAGGCACATAGGTACATTTGTAAGGGTTTGATTTTTCATCTTCATATGCCATTTTAATGAATCATGGACGTTTTCACATATAAACTTTTGTGTTCATTGCTTTTCATTTTACATTTTATTTGTTTAAAGGTGGCTATCCCTTACACACACCTACACTCACCAATGCAGGTACCCTTCCATTCCGGATTCCATGGGTAACAATTCTGCTATGGCCTTCAGTGACTCTGAAGATCTGGTCTACCATGCCGAATACGAAGGTGATGAAGACTGTGAAGTGCCGGGAGAATTGGCTAGACTGCTACAATAGGAAGAAAAGGTTATTCTACCTCATGAGGAGCTGTTAGAGACAATCAACTTGGGTACTGTTGAAGACAGAAAAGAAGTCAGAGTGGGTGCCAACCTAGAGCCAAGTGTCAAGGAGCGCTTAGTTCAGCTGTTGAATGAATATGTTGAGATCTTCGCCTGGTCTTACAAAGACATGTCGGGACTCGATACAGATATTGTGGTTCATCGTCTGCCCACGAGGGAAGATTGTCTATCAGTTAAACAGAAAGTCCGCCGCATGAGGCCCGACATGTCTGAAAAGATCAAGGCAGAAGTTATGAAGCAGTTCAATGCTGGATTTCTTGCTGTTACTTCCTATCCACAATGGGTTGCTAACATTGTGCCCGTGCCTAAGAAGGACGGCAAAGTGAGAATGTGCATGGATTATAGAGACTTAAACAGGGCTAGCCCTAAAGATGACTTTCCACTACCGCACATTGACATCTTGGTTGACAATACAGCTCAGCACAAGGTATTTTCTTTCATGGACGGATTTTCAGGTTACAACCAGATCAAAATGGCACCTGAAGACATGGAGAAAACTACTTTTGTTACACAGTGGGGTACGTTCTGCTACAAAGTGATGTCATTCGAACTGAAGAACGCTGGGGAAACCATTCAACGCGCCATGGTAGCTTTGTTTCATGATATGATACATCGTGAGATAGAGGTCTACGTAGATGACATGATAGCCCGATCACAGACAGAAGAAGAACACCTCGACCATTTGCAAAAGCTATTTATCAGGTTGAAAGAGTACAAGCTCAAACTGAACCCTAACAAGTGCACTTTCGGAGTCAGGTCCGGTAAACTCTTGGGTTTCATTGTCAGCAACAAGGGCATCGAGGTTGATCCTGCCAAAGTCAAAGTTATACGAGAAATGCCTGCCCCTCGCACTGAGAAGGAGGTCGGAGGTTTCTTGGGACGCCTAAACTACATTGCTAGGTTCATTTCTCACCTAACATCTACCTGTGAGACAATCTTCAAGTTGTTGAAGAAAGATCAGGTGGTTAAATGGAATGATGTCTGTCAAGTTGCTTTCAATAAAATCAAGGGGTATTTGCTAGAACCTCCTATCTTGATGCCACCCGTCGAAGGAAGACCGCTAATCATGTATCTGACTGTCTTGGAGAATTCAACGGGGTGCATACTGGGCCAACATGACGAGTCTGACCGAAAAGAGCATGCCATTTATTACCTTAGCAAAAAGTTTACCGACTGTGAGACCCGATACTCACTGCTCGAGAAAACTTGATGCGCTTTGGTATGGGCTGCTCGCCGGCTAAGGCAGTATATGTTGACGCATATAACTTTGCTGATATCTAAGATGGATCCGATCAAGTACATCTTTGAGAAGCCTGCTTTTTCCAGAAGAATCGCTAGATGGCAGATGATCCTAACCGAATACAATATCCAAAACACGACCCAAAAAGCTATAAAGGGGAGTGTGCTAGTTAACCATCTGGCTCATCAAGCTGTCGAAGATTACCAATCCATGAGGTTCGACTTCCCCGACGAGGATATCATGACATTGGACAACATTGAAGAGAACAAACTATATGACAGACCTGAACAAGGATCCCAATGGACCCTGTACTTCGATGGTGCCTCCAATGCACTTGGAAACGATATCTACGCGGTACTCATCTCTCCAGAAGGTTGTCATACACCTTTCACAGCCAGACTTTGCTTCAATTGCACCAACAACATGGCCGAGTATGAAGCTTGCATCTTTGGTCTCAAGGTTGCAATAGATTTGGGAATCAAATCTTTGATTGTGTTTGGAGACTCAGCATTGGTCATCAGTCAGATCAAAGGAGAGTGGGACACTAAACATCCCAACCTCATCCCTTACAAAGAACATGTCTTGACATTGCTCCCTCATTTCGAGCAGATTACCTTCGAGCACTTCCCGTGAGAAGAAAATCAGCTAGCAGATGCTCTAGCTACAATGTCATCCATGTTTAAACTTAACTGGGATAATTAGGCTCCCCAAATCACCATTGAACGGATGGACGAACCTGCACATTGTCACGAGATTAATACCGAAGAAGTAGTGGACCGACCTTGGTTTGACGAAGTCAAAAGGTATCTCGAGGCGCAAGAATACTCTGAAGGAGCTTCAGTCAACAACAAAAAGATCTTAAGGAGATTCTCAGCCAAGTTCTTCCTGAGCAATGGTATCCTATACAAGCGCAATCATGATTGCATTCTGCTCCGTTGTGTGGACAAGATTGAAGCTGAACAGATCATGGATGAACTGCATAATGGTACCTTTGGCACTCACTCTAGCGGACATACGATGGCTAAGAAGATTCTACGGGCGGGCTATTACTGGTCTACCGTGGAAGCTGACTGCTATCAACACTCTCGTACTTGTCACAAATGTCAAATATATGCAGACAAGGTACATATACCTCAAGTTCCTCTCAATGTCTTAACAGCTCCTTGGCCATTCGTTATGTGGGGAATCGACATGATTGGAGAGATCAAGCCTACAGCATCCAATGGACACTGCTTCATTCTAGTGGCCATTGATTACTTTACCAAGTGGGTCGAAGCAGCTTCCTTCGCCTCTGTTACAAAGAATGTGGTTGCCCGTTTCATCAAACAGAACCTCATTTGCCGGTACGGCATCCCCGACAGGATCATCACCGACAATGGTACAAACCTGAACAACACTATGATCACTGCCTTGTGCGAGCAGTTCCAGATTCAACATCACAATTCATCTCCCTATCGGCCAAAGATGAACAGTGATGTCTAAGCTGCGAACAAAAATATCAAGAAGATCATACAAAAGATGACTGTCACCTACAAAGACTGGCATGAGATGTTACCGTTTTCTCTTCACGGGTACCGTACCACAGCGCGTACATCAACTGGGGCAACGCCCTATTCTTTGGTATACAGAATGGAAGCTGTTTTGCCTATCGAGGTTCAGATTCCCTCCTTGAGAATCATGAAAGATGCTGGTTTGAGTGAAGACGAGTGGATTCAGACCCGGCTTGATCAACTTAACTTGATTGACGAAAAGCGACTTACTTTTGTTTGCCATGGTCAGACGTATCAAAAGCGGATGATTAAGGCATTCAACAAGAAAGTCAGGCGCCAGATCTATCAAGTCGGGGATCTTGTAATCAAGCGGATCATCTTACCGCAAAGTGATCCCATGGGCAAATGGACTCCTACCTACGAAGGACCATTTGTGATCAAAAACATCTTTTCTGGTGGGGCAATGATATTAACCACCATGGACGGTGATGACCTTCCGCACCCTGCGAACGCAAACATAGTCAAAAGATACTACGCATAAATGACCCGCTAGGTTGACACACCTAGGAAAAAAAAGGGCATCCCGGTGAATCGAAAACCCGAAAGGGTGGTTCAGGAAAAAGTTAGGGATAAACAAAAAAATATGTACACCCGGAAAGTTGAAAACCCGAAAGGGCGACTTGGGCAAAAAAGGGTTTCCCGGTGGATCGAAAACCCGAAAGGGCAGTCCAGGCAAAAGTTAGGGAATTAAAGCGTATGACTATGACTCGTCGGATCACTTTAAGGACAATCTCTTCACAGACAAGCTCCAGGCTTCTGATCAACTCAATCATCTTCGGACGAAGCAACAAGTGGACAAGATATTCAGAGTTACGAAGGCTATAGCAGAATGGATACCACATGGATTTTTTTTTACACATAGCCATCTTTCTTTGTATAAATTTTTCTCATTTTATGACAACATTCTCTTACTAGGATGTTTGTCTCCTTTGTACAAAATACTTACACAGAGTTAATAAAAAGATACTTCAAAGTGCAGAAAACTATTTGTCTTTTCCTTTTTACACTTGTGTTTTATTTGAAAACGTCCAATGATTTATTAAGTGAGCATTTGAATTTGAATATAATCACTGTTTACAAATAAACGAAATGGGAAAGAATAATTACTGGCAGGTTGAACGTATAGGAAATCCCCTGCAGTACATCATCTAGGTCCCCAACGGAGCTAAGACATTGAAATACATATCCCCAGCGGAGTTAAATTTCGAAATCCCCATCAGAGCTAAGTTTTCAAACTCCCAATCCCCAGCGGAGCCAAAAACTTTAAACTACATATCCTCAGCAAAGATGAAACTTTCTTCCCCAACGGAGTCCAAAAATTCAACCTTTAAACCCCGGTGGAAAACCATCCAGTTTCCTCCAATTCCCCAGAGAGTTGTCTTAAAACAAGATAATTCCCCTGCAAGTTATCTTAGAACCTGATAATTTCCCAACAAGTTGCTTTGAAGCCTGACAGCTAACCAGACGACAACTTCGGATAATTCCCCAGTAGATTGGCATACAACCCAAACTCTTGAACTCTCTCCATAACAGGAATGAGCTGTTCCCCAGAGTTTTTACTACTCTCCAACAAAATAAAATTTCTCCCCGTAGAGTTATTCTTATTTCCCAGCAGATTGAAGATTCTCAATCCCCAGCCACAGTCATCAAGGTTCTCGGGACTCCCTAAGCAGGTTTCTCAAGCAGCACTTGGCATTATTCTTACAACAGAATGTCTACCATCTTCCAACTTCAAAGGAAGTGAAGATTCTCATCCCCAGAGAAGTCAGGATTTATCTTCCCTAACAGTAGTCCAGGGTTTTGTTATCCCCAACTATCAAGGATTTATTTTTCTCAGCAATACGGCAAATCAGCTTACATGCGCATACATTACATTCATATATTGAACGTTGATAAAATACATCGCATACATCATGACATTACATAGGACTAACTCTTTACCTTTCAGGGAAAGATACAATCAAATTCTCACAAGCTCTCTGGTTCAGTCAAATCAATGCTCAGATTCCTGTTCTAGTTCAAGTTATGAAGCCCGGATTCGACCGGATAATATCTTAATTTTTTCTCCATCATACTATGAAGCCCGGAGATTGACCAGAAAATAGTCGAATCCCCAGCAAATTACTGTGAAGCCTGGAATCGACCAGATAGCAGTATAAAGTACCATGAAGCCTGGACTCGACCAGATAGTGGTACACCTTAGATTCAAGTTATGAAGCCCGGATTCGACCAGATAATGGTAAAAGAAACTGAAGCCTGGACTCGACCAGATAACAGTTTAAGACACTACAAAGCTTGGATTTCGACCAAATAGCAGTTTACTTGGCTAATTACTAAGAAGCCCGGAATCGACCGGATATTAGTGTCCCTTAAATTCAAGTTGAAGCCCGGAGGCGACCGGATAACAACTTAATTCCTTCTAAAGCCTGGAGTATGACCAGATAAGAATTAAGAAATTGTGAAGCCTGAAGAACGACCAGATAGCAAGTTTAATCTCATCCCTCAGTAAGTCACTGTGAAGCCTAAAATCGACCAGATAGCAGTCGGTCTTATTTTCCTCAGCAAACACTGTAAAGCCTAGAGCATGACCAGATAGCATTTCATTTTCACCTCTTCAACCAAGAGATGATTCCCCAGTAGAATAACGGACGATTGAAGCTCCTAAAATTCTATTTCTACCACGACAGTGACCAGCATTCCTCGGTGTAGTCCTCCTCAACAACAAGTATACGGGCTCTCGCAAAGGATTCTCTTATGCGATTGACACTTCCTTGGATGGCATCTTTAAGCCCATCTCCAACAAGATTCTGTCACCTCTCCAAATGGCATCTTTAATCCCATTCCCTCAATTATACTTTGACGAGTGCAAATTTACGGGCACTCTAGTGTCCAATCATGTTTTACCTTCGAGTCACGAATGGAAATATTCGCCAATCTAACTCTTCGGGTTCAAGAATATTGAACAGGGGCAGCTGTTGTACCCAAAAAATGTCCCTCTCATTTTATCAAGATTCTCCTCACAAGACTCTTTGGACTCAAGACCAGATTAGGGTTTGCTCAGCTCAAGACATCTCCTTCCACTGTTGACTTGAAATTAGGGTTTGAGTTTGCATAGGGATTTTTGGACTTTCAATTCTCATGTGACTTTCATACTTCATGTTGGACCTCTAAGATTTCCCATACCAAGTTTCAAGCACTGAATCAAATTTTTGCCCAGTCAATTGGACAGTTGACCTAAAAATCAGCTGTATTGGGGAAAAAGTCAAATGTGGTCAATTTAGATTCAAACCTCATAATCTTTGGTCCACAACAACATTATAGACTCATATGAACCATTTGATCAAGTTTTGACCATAACTCCTCAAGAAATTTGATCAGATCATCAAAAGGGCAAAATGGTCATTTTTAGGGTTTTGACTGTAGAAGGGCAATTTCTGATTTTTCACCTAGCCAATGGAAAATTAGGTTCAAGCATGGTTTTAAGGACTCAATGGCATCATCTTGACCTAATCACATAGTTCAAAACATCTCAAATGCATTGGATTGACAAAGGAATTTTCCAATCAATTGATCCAAAATTAATTGTACACTGAAAAGTCAAACTTTGACTTTTTGGTCAAACTCAAGTGTCAAGGGTCATTTTTCATCAAGATGTCTAAAAACATGAAACTTGTTCACCAAGAAACCTAATTTTGGAAATTAGGGTTTAAAATGGAAAATTTTCATAACAGAAATTTTTCAAAGTTATGAAAATTTCTTATTTTTTCCCAACTTTTCCAAACTTTTTCACCATGATGCAATTGGATTCAAAGATAACTTCCAACATGAAAGTTGTAGTCCTCCACAAAATCTACAACTTTGAATCACAAAGTTTTCCAAAAAGATGCTTGGATCTCAAGTTATGATTTTGTGAATAAGGGTCCATGAAACTTTTAACTTAGTGAAATTTTGCCCTAATTTAGGCAGGATTTTGACCTATTTTCATGGCAACTTTTCACATAGTTCCAAGTGGAATCTCAAAATGCATTTCAAAGATGGATTGTAGATCATGTTACAATCTTTCTAAAATGTCCAAGAACTCTCCAAAATCATTTATGGTTAGGGAGAATCGAAAGTTTAAAAATGGTAAATCATCACTTTTGTCCAAGGCATTTTACACCTTGTTACAACTTGCAAATCAATTTGGATCATGCTTGTACTTGTTTTACAGGACTTAATCCTTTCCAAACTCCTTAATGAAATGCAAATACATTGGACAATGGCATTATTCTGAGCTTTGGAGCATTACACATTGATTTATTCCAAAAATGGCAAAAAGGTTACAATACTACTTTGATAAAGTTCACTTTTGGCAATTTTGTTTATATTTAGCCATGGACCAAAGCTTTTGCTGAAAACCAACTCCATAAATATCAGGAAAAGTGTACCAACTCTCAGTAGACCTTGAGCTAACTTGTACAACCTTGGCTTTTGTCACTTCTCACCTTTTCTTCAAAAACAATCAATTGTGCAAAAGTCAGCATATCTCTTGTATCTGTTAAAACCAAGTCTTGGACTCATTTCAAACACCCTTAGCACAATATACCAAGCCTAAAACATGAGCTCATAGCATCTCAAACACCCTTAAGCACAGAAAACCCCATTTTCTGCCCAAACAAAGCAACCACTACAGAACCTTGGCCAAATCCATATTCCCTCGTGCATTTTGCTTGGAATCATTTCAAACACACTCCATACATCACACCTAAGCTGTCCAGACCTTTCTCAAGAAACTGTAACCTTGTTTTCACACTTCACCATTTTCACTTTGAAGCTTTGCAGGTTTAGTTCTACAAGGAGTTTCAGATTATTTCAAAGCAAGCTAAGCATTGGGAAAGGTCAAGGGAACATAAAGCAAGCTCAAAAGTCCTTTAGGCCTCATTCATAGTTGTTGCATTGCCATATTCGAACTTGACTGAAACAGGTAATTTTCAAACTTCTATCTCCTTATTTAGGCATCATTAGGCTTAGGTTTGTAAAGAAAAAATGTAGTCCTTAATGTCCTTGAGTTGTACATATGCATAGCTTGTATTTATATTAACTGAGTTAGGGGAATTTGGATGTTGAAGTTGCTGAAAAAACTAGGTCATAAATTAGGGGCACTGAAATTCTCACTGGTTTCTTAGAGTTAGATCAAGTTTTGTATATCATTAGAATCGTGTGATGATGAGCTATAACTTTCATGTTGCAAGATTTTGTTTTTAAGCACGTATGCAAGAGATATAGATTTGAAGTACAGGGCGCGCGTTTTTGTTCCAAGGACAAGGATGAAGTGGAACATGGGCCTGGGCCTGTTTTTCTTGACTATTGACACCCCATGTTTACTTCCTACACCCCCTTGGCCCATTTCTTTTATTTTTTTTATATTTTCTTGAATATTCCACATTTCTGACTTTTATTTATTTTTTCTAAATATTTAAAGTAACAAAAAATACTCTTAATTTTTGACATTTTATTTTATTATTTTTTGGGCATAAGTATAGTTTATTAATAATAATATAACTTATTTTCTTAAATAAAATTTGTAAATAATACAAAAATATTATATACTTTCATTTTTATTATTTATACGCTTAAATTAATATTTTCATACAATATTTAATTTTTAACATTTTTGTATATATTATTATTATTTTTCTTAAACAAAAAGGATAAATAAATAATATAAAACATTATTTTCTTTAAAACAAATTAGGGTTTTCACCCTTTCCAAAAATAATCATTTTATTTTCTTATTTTTTAAGACATTAAATAAATTCATTTTTACATACATAAAAAATTAATACAAAAACATTTCTTTGCATATTTCCATATTTATTGTATATTTAAATACTTTTCTTATTTATTTGTACAAATAAATTCAATATGGTTGTAATAGTTTTAGGGTTTTATTTTTAGCAATATCCCCCTATTCAAAACTTGTATCCCCCTCCTCATAATAATTTTTTAATAGTTTAGATTTACTTTACGCATTTACCGCTTTCATATACCATGACAGTAAGATTAGGGTTTTGTATGATAACCAAAAATCAAAACAAATAGCATGACTAAACACAAGACAAAAATGCATGAAAAATGACAACACAATGCACACAAGCACCCCTAGAGTTTCATCCACTTTTGTTTCCTTAAAATGGCCATGGTATGCATGCTAGGTATCTTAGCAAAACAAAACAAAACAAAAGATCATAGTCCCTCGATGACGCTATCTTGGTTGCCTAAACAAAAATGATCTAGTCCCTCAAAAACTTGCTAAGGTACTTGGCAATATTGTTATCGTGGTCATACAATGACCCACGCCTGTCCCGTTTAACATCCAAATACAAAGTTGTTTACCAAATACAATGGTAAAACAACAATGTCAAAGGGTTAAAAATGTACAAGAAAGATCTTTGAGTAGGGTAGACAACTCCTAGTTACATGATCAAATTGCAAACATCCTTGCTATTTTCAAACAAATACACACAATTTCAAAACAGTTTCTCAAACAAACTTTCAAACATTGAAACATTTTTCAAAAGACAAACACCTTTGTATATATTCAAACAAGAATCATTACAAAGGTTGCCTAAACAAAGGCCTCTTTTCAAAATATTTTCAAAACCACACAAAGCACCATTTCAAACAATTGAAAAGAAAAAGCAAGTGATCTAAACAAGTAACTAAGAGCTCATGGAAAACCATGGATGAAAAGGGTGATAGCACCTTCCCTTTTCATAATCTACCCCCCGAACTCAAGAAAACATCTCAAAGGTCTTTCATGTGCTTTTTGACCTTTCCTTTGGATAAAATAAAAAGTCGGTGGCGACTATTGCTAAACCGAAACATTTGCGAACACAAACGCAAAACCTCAAGTCAGTTCTCCCACCGTATCACAGTAAGCAAGATTGATATTAAGGCTTTCAGACATAAGAACTCCATCCCTCTGGATCCCTATCTCAAATGGGTACGAGCTCGAGTTTAAAACTTCATGATTCCATATCCAAGTATCATACCAGTGATCATGGAGCCTGTTGTCGAAGGAGACGTCTCTCGCACCATCCTCCATCCAGACATGCCTACTGAGCTTGAAGAATTGCAGAAGTCTTAAATTCAACTTAAGGAAGAACGGGTCACCTTTGAGTATCAATTCTATGCAAGCGAAAAGAAAGTGTCGGAACTCACAAAGCAACTTCCTGAGGAGAAGAGTCTTAATGCTTACATCAACACAAAGAGGAAGCTTCCTTGAGAGACTTGAGTCTTAGGTTTTAGGAGTTTATATTATTGTCTCTTTGAGACCTTGTTGTTTTCATGGTAAGCCTTAGAGGAAATTGTAATTTTGAACTTATTAATAAAATCTTTGTTTCTCTTTCCTCTTGGTTAGCAAATTTAAATCTCCTAAGGTCCTTGAAAACATTGAATTTTACATATCATGCATCATTACATAACAGTTTTTTCATACACGTTTCTCATTTTCTCGCTGTTTATTTCGGCAGAAAAATGGCCCTCGAACAAACTGTCAAAGATCTCCAGGCTCAGCGTGCACAATTTCAATAGACTCCTTTGAATCTGGCACATGGACAGAAATACCTGGTGGCGCTTGTCGCCAAGAAGAAAAAGACCAAGAAGCCGATTGTTATCCTCAATATGGGGAGAATATTCAAGGGTTATGTTTAACCAGTTCAAGTGGATGATGTTTCGTCTAAGGAAGATGACAACCAGGAACAAGATGGTAGGAGCATCAAGCCTAAAGGTAGGAATAATCAGGTTTGTTAAGATGAAGACTACTCTAACAAAAAGTATCTGCCTGCAGATGACAAGTACAAGCAGTTGGAAGACAGACTCAAGGCTATGGAAATCCAGAAGGTGCCTGGATTAGATTTTGGTTAACTAGGTCTGGTCCCGAAGGTGGTCATCTCACATAATTTCAAGGTCCCCGTATTTTCTAAGTATGATGAGGTCTCTTGTCCGAAACTCCATTTGAGGTCGTACGTCCGAAAGATTCAACCTCACGCTACTGATCGGAAATTATGGGATCATTTCTTCCAAGAGAGTTTAGCTGGAACTCAACTTGAATGGTTCTATCAGCTCGAAGGAACCAACATCCACACATGGGAAGACTTGGATACTGCTTTCTATAAGCAGTATCAATATAACGTTGACCTGGCACTGACTCGAGTACAAGTGCAGCATATGTCCATGGGCTCGAATGAAGGGTTCAAGGAATATGCACAGAAATGAAGGGATTTACCTGGAAGGGTGAAACCTCCCTTAACTGATCGATAGCTGGTATATATGTTCATGGGTAGTTTTGACGGGCCTATTCTAAATTTATTGATTGAAAGCTCGTCGTCTGGTTTTACGGAGTTAACTCTAACTGGGGAAAGAGTTGAAAGCGGTATCAAGAGTGGGAAGATCCTGATGGCTACATCTTCTAATGCTGTGAAGAAGCCATTAGGTGGTAAAAAAGAATCAAATGTTGTCTATGGCCAGAAGTGAAGAAGAGAGAAACACAAGAAGGGGGGGTTGAATTGAAAACTTAAAAACAAATGAGCAGTAGACAAGATATTTTTATCCTGGTTCGTTTGATCTCAAACTACTCCAGTCCACCCGTCAAGGTGATTTCGCCTCTCTCCAACGAGGACTTAATCCACTAATCAAAAACTGATTACAATCACTACTTTGACAACTGCCAAAGTCCTCTTGAGTACAACCACAACCCGATTAATCTCAAGGAAAACTAGATTAATCAAGATAAAATGTATTCTATGTATGGTTGTTTTTCTTAACAAAAACAGTATCACAATTGTGATATTTTACACAGTTTTGAGCGTAAAAAGAATATGTAAGCTTGCAGCGTTTTTGAGATGTATTGCAGTCGTGTTCAAAAATCGTAAATGATTTGTCCTCTTAGCTTATTTATATAGGCATAGAAATCATGTCCAACATAAAGCGTGATAATGGACATTCAATGATGTTTCCATATTGAGAAGATTCTTGTCTGAATGAAGCCGTTGCATGTGATGTTGTCTTGATTGAATAGTAACGCTTAAGAATCTTAGAATCTTGCATGCTGCAATTGCTTCAGAACATTGATGACTCAAAGATGTGAGGATCTGGTGGTATATGAAACTTTTGATCAGAATCAGAGTATTCTTCACTTCATTGCAGGTTCTGATCATCATTCTTCAGCGTAGTTTCTGATTACCTCAGCTTGAAAGCTTCTATAGCTTAACTTCTGATGTTGCTTTGGTCAGAATTTCTGCATTCAAAATAACACAAATTTAGAGTGCATATTTTTTCTTTGTGTTTGTTATCATCAAAACTATAATTAGGGTTGTAGAATCAAACTATGTTCTAACAATCTCCCCCTTTTTGATGATGACAAAAACTAGGATTTTCAATGAAAGATATAGAACAAAAAACTTAAGAGAGACCCCCCCTGAGTTGATTACTTCCCTGAATTTCCTTCTCTTCAGAGCTTTTGATGCATCTCCTTCTATCCTTATCAGAATGTGTTCCTGTTCAAGCTTTTCAGAAATATAGAGGTTAAGATATTCAGAATGTTTTAGACTTTGTCTCGGTATACTGTTATTGAAAATATCTTACTTTCTCCCCCTTTTTGTCAGGTATCAAAAAGCAATATAATCAGAGTCAAAAAGATTAATTATATTGAAAACAGAATGCAATGACAATTTTCAAAAACAAGGAGGTTAAGATAAAGAGTTACAGATAAACATTTTAAAGAAAATCTAAGAAGGAGGGGGGAGACGTGTGAACAACGCTTCCAACAAGCTCTTGATCTGAGTGCTTGATTCTTCCTGCTTTCCCAGAATGTTTTTGATTTCTTTTGTTGTATCTTCTTGTTTATCCAAAATATCCTTGATCTCTGTCTTTGTATCCTCTTGCTTATCCAGTCTGGCATGGATTAAGGCATTCTCCTTCTTCAACTCTTCCATAGTTTGCATGACTAGAGATAAAGCTGGTGTATCTTCAGGGATTGCATGTTATTCAGAACATTCTTCAGCCTCTTCTGATTGAACGCCTTCTTCTATTGTAATCATGTTTTCTGGAGCAGTAGTCAGAGAGTGACTATCAGAATCTGGTTCAGAGACTTCTGAAGGATGGTGCTCTTTCCAAGGAGCATTATCCAGCGAAAGAATTTATTTCTTGTACCATTGGCTCAGAACTTGATCTTGAAAGGCTTTCAGTTGATCACTGAAATTTTGATAATCCCTTTCATAGCCCAATTCTTTCAGCTTCTGAGTTTCAGAGTTGAACCGTTTTCTGAATCCTTCCTACAGAGAATCAGAAGCAGCATGATTAGAAATCTCTTGACTTTCTTGCTTCAAATAATTAATCCATTCCTACATTTCTGTTTCAAAAATCAACAGATTCTTACTAACATCTACTTTGGTTGAGGTTGGTTTAGGTTGGGGAGTGGCAATTTTGTTTGAGGTGGAAGCTAGTTGATCCAGCACTAGTGGATCAATGACAAGTCTGAGGTTGTCAGCTGGACGGTTGATGGGTGATGGAGTGGAAGAGTCAGAAATCAGGATTGGTGAGTTAAGGGTGTTTGGTGGTGTAGATTCATATGGTGAAGGTATTTCTGGAATATCATGAAAGGTGAGAGGTAAGCGAACCGTAAGTGGTTCTGTTATTCCATGGATTGGGATAGTGGTATCAGAATCTGAAGGGGAGTCTTCAGATTGGTTTGTGGTAGCGTGTTGAATTTCTGGTTAGGGAATTTTAGATGATGGGTTTTCAGAAGAAGGACAGAGTGAGTTTCCATTCTCTGGTTGAGGTGAGTTGAGGTTCAAATGTTCTGGTTGAGGAGAGATCGAGTGTTTGGATTTTTTGGTATTGGTGAGGAAAGTCTTGATCAAACAGTTCAATGTCAGATAGAACTGTAGCAAGTTCGGGTTGATGATGTTTTGGATTTGGATTTGGATTGGGGGAGTGAGGTTCATTCAAAAAGTTTCCAAGAGTTACAGATGGGTCAAACTCTATGTCAAAATCGTCAAATGTTTGGGGTGAAGGATTTTCTGTTGGTTGAGGGGGAATGGTTTCAGATGTTGGAATAGTTATTGATTCTACAACACAAACAAAAGATGGGTTACCTTTCTTTTCGCAGCTTTAGGTGTCTTCTGAGAGGATCCTTCTCCTGCTGCTTTCCTCTTTTTGGATTTGTTTAGCACAGCCTCTGGAGATGGCTTATGCGGATCTTGAATGTTTATTTCTGGAATAGTCCCATCAGCCTTGCAAGCTTCAAGGTATCTGACTATGATTTCTGAAGAGGCACCTATCTCAGAAAATAGTGGAAAATCCTTCAGAGAGATTCTCCTAGAAGTGATGACCTCATGAGAAGAAATTGTTGGTTCCTTCTTAATGTTCTCAATAATCTTCATTTTCTTCAGATTCTTGGCATTTAAAGGTTTCCCAGCGGTTGCTTCCAGAGTACTGATTTCTTGAGCCTCTGTAAGATGTTCTATCAGCCTATTTTCTGTTAGAATATCTGAAATTAGTCTTCCTAGAGGAATCCAATCCCTCTTAGTTCTTTCTTCTTCTCTTGTCTCTTTCACACTTGTTCTGAGATGGTTGAAGAGCAAGTGTGGAAGGTTTATCTAGGTCTTCTTTGCAATGAAGTAAATCAGGAACTGCTGATCAATATTGATGTAATCAGGAGAGCTTGTAGGCTTCCTATAATTGATACATCCCAGAATTATTCTAGCCCAGATTCTGTGATGATCCTTCAAGTCTCTAATCTTGCTGGATGGCTGTCCAAACGTGAAGATTTCCCTGGCAATAGATTTTAGGTCAGAACACCTATCAGCCATATCAATGCATCTGACTCCACCTCTATTGTATCCAATGAGTTTCCCAATTAAATCTTATGTTATCACTATCTTATTCCCCATAACATATGATGTAACCTGGTGGTTGGATAAAGTAGCATGAATCCAGAACTCTTTGACGAGAATGGGAAAAGTTGGACCCAACAGACAGTCAAAATATATGTTCCACCCCTGTGCAGTTACGTCTTCATAGAGATTAAACCCAATTTCTTGTAAACTTTCAAAATCAATGATCAATTCAGAGAGAAATTCCAGGTTGTCAACAGGAGTGAGTAGCGTTCTAATGGGTTCTTCATATTGTTCCGTTGATGAAGAATTAGGAGCACTGAGATTCTTGATACTTGATGATGATGCCATTATTCACACGGGTTCTTTGAAGAAACTTAATGGAAAGGATTTTTGAGAAAGAAACTAGAACAAGAGAGAATATAGAAGAGGGTAAAACGTGAATGAATGAAATATTAAATTGAGTTTATAAAGGTTTTTAGAAAAACGTAAACAGTGAGAAAGAAAATAAGTAATGATTATATGCATTAATGAAACCTGAATTTAGGGGATTTAGAGAGATATTAAACAGTTACCACTGACAAGTGTCTCAATGCATCCAATCAGAGCCTTGGACCCTTCAGAATTTGAACACTTGTTCAGCCTCAGAATGTAGCTTGTGAGAGGATGACAGATGTTTGATGATGTGAATTGCACGTCTCTATCCTTGAAATGAAACGTTTAGATCTTCATAGATAGATTCTGAGGCAACTGTACTTCTAACTTCTGAAGACAAGTTGATCAGATGTTCACAGAAAACAATAAAGTTCTGAGGGTTAAGTTATGCAAATAAAAAAATTTATTATGGACATAACTTCATGCTGAGATGTTTCAGAATGAAATTGAATCTATCTTCAGAAATGGGTTTTGTAAATACATCAGCCCATTGATGGTCTGTGTCAATAAATTTTAAAGTAAGAATTCCTTTCTGAATATAGTCCCTAATAAAGTGATGTTTTATTTCTATATGCTTAGCCCTAGAATGCAAAATGGGATTTCTACTTAGACATATGGAAGAAGTGTTATCACAGAAGCTAGGAATGTTACTCTCAAATATGTTGAAGTCTTCAAGTTGGCTTTTCATCCAGAGCATTTGAGTGCTACATCTAGCAGCTGCTATGTATTCCGCTTCTATTGTTGACAAAGCTATTATGGACTGTCTTTTGCTGGTCCATGAGATCAGATTGTCTCCAAGAAACTGGAAGCTTCCAGAAGTGCTTTTACGCTCTACTCTGTCTCTAGCAAAATCAGCATCACAATATCCTACTAAACTGTATTCATTAGATTTCTATAAAACAAACCCAAATTAGTAGTACCTTTCAGATACTTGAAAATTCGCTTAACTGCTGTTAACTAAGATTCTCTAGGATCTGATTGGAATCTAGCACATAAGCAAACACTGAATAAAATATCAGGCCTTGAAGCCGTCAGATAAAGGAGAGAGCCAATCATACCTCTGTAGATTTTCTGTTCTACCTTTTTACTTACCTCTTCCTTTTCCAGAATGCACGTGGGATGCATTGGAGTCTTTGAGGGCTTACATTCTGAGAGGTCAAATTTCTTCAGAAGTTCTCTGACATATTTTTCTGATAAATGTAGGTTCCTTCTGGAGTTTGGTTTATCTGAATGCCCAAAAAGAATTTGAGTTCCCCTATTAAGCTCATCTCAAACTCTGCCTGCATGCACTTAGCAAACTCTCTTCCCAGAGAAGGTTTAGTGGATCCAAAAATGATATCATCTACATAAATCTGACAAACTAAAATGTCATTCTTAAATGTCTTACAAAACAAGGTTGTATCCACTTTCCCTCTAGTGAATTCCTTTTCTAACAAGAAGTTACTTAGTCTTTCATACCAAGCTCTAGGAGCTTGTTTCAGACCATTGAGTGACTTCTTTAGTTTGAAAACATATTCTGGGTGTTTGGAATTCTCAAACCCAGGGGGTTGGTGCACATATACCTCTTCATCTATGTAGCCATTTAGGAATGCACTTTCCACATCCATCTGATACAGAGTGATGCCATTGTTTACAGCAAATGAGATTAAGAGTCTGATAGATTCTAACCTGGCGACTGGAGCAAAGGTTTCTGTATAGTCTATCCCCTGTTGCTGACTATAACCTTGTGCCACCAGTCGTGCTTTATTTGTAATGACTTCTCCTTGCTCGTTCAGTTTGTTTCTGAACACCCACTTTGTTCCAATGACGTTGAATCCTTTTGGTTTGGGAACCAGATCCCATACGTTATTTTTCGTGAACTAATTTAATTCCTCCTACATTGCCAGAATCCAGTCATTGTCCAGAAGAGCTTCATCAATTGTTGTTGGTTCAATCAGAGAGACCAGTCTCGTGAGGGATTCTTCAGAGTTTCTGAATGTTGATCTTGTTCTGATTGACTCTTCAACAATATGTGTTTCTATATTATATACTTTGTACCCTCTTGAGCATTTAGAGTATCCTAACATAATACACTTTTGTGCTTTAGAGTCAAACTTGTTCAGATAATATTTAGTATTCAAAATGAAACAGGTGAATCCAAAAGGATGGAAATAAGAAATGTTGGGCTTTCTGTTCTTCCATAATTCATATGGAGTCTTTTCCAGAATAGGTCTTATAGAGATTCTATTCTGAATATAACACACTGTGTTAATTTCTTCTTCCCAGAAGATCTTAGCAATGTTAGTCTCATTATTCGTGGTTCTGGCCATTTCTTGCAGTGTTCTATTCTTTCGTTCTACAACTCCATTTTGTTGGGGAGTTCTAGGACAAGAGAAGTCATGCAATATGCCTTTTTCATTGAAAAATGATTCAAAATTTTTATTTTCAAATTCTCCACCATGATCACTTCTGACTTTGACAATTCTAAGATCCTTTTCATTATGAACTTGGTTACAG
Organism: Vicia faba; assembly: GCA_948472305.1. NCBI lineage: Eukaryota > Viridiplantae > Streptophyta > Magnoliopsida > Fabales > Fabaceae > Vicia > Vicia faba. The sequence goes on along the minus strand of OX451736.1, from coordinate 160,437,076 downwards.
AATGCAACGAACATAGAGTGTGACTCGTCCTTGTGTCTTAAGAACTTTACCCATGTCCATCTGCTATAGTTATCTATGATCACTAACCCATACTTCTTTCCACTAACAAACGCAGTTTTTACTGGTCCAAATAAGTCTATGTGCAGAAGTTCTAATGGCTTAGAGGTGGAAACAACATTTTTAGATTTAAAAGCAGGTTTTGCAAATTTGCCTTTCTGACATGCTTCACACAGAGCATCTAAGTTGAACTTTAGATTAGGAAGTCCTCTGACCAGATTGAGTTTGTTAATCTGAGATATTCTTCTCATACTAACATGCCCCAATCTTCTGTGCAAGACCCATTGCTCGTTGTTAACAGAGAGAAGACATTTTACATTATGACTCTTTAGTTGAGAAAATTTTATCTTATAAATTTTGTTTTTCCTCTTTCCATTAAAAAGGATAGTTCCATCTTTCTGACTAACAGCTTTGCATGAATTTTGATTAAAGATTATATCATAACCGTTATCACTTAATTGACTTATGGATAACAGGTTATGCATTAATCCATCAACTAAGAGAACATTATTTATAGAAGGAAGATTCCCATTACCTATTGTTCCAGAGCCAATGATCTTCCCTCTTTGGTTCCCTCCAAAGCCCATGTAGCCTCCAAGTTTAAGTTCCAGGCTTTGGAACATATGCTTTCTTCCCGTCATGTGTCGAGAGCATCCAGAGTTCAGGTACCATGACTGGTGTTTTAGCCTTGCTGCTAAAGATATCTGCTACATATATAATTTTGTCCTTAGGTACCCATATCTTCTTGGGTCCTGGTTTGTTAGTTTTACCAAAATTCTGGTTGAATTTTGGTTTGACAGAGTAATCATTGCTAGTTTATTTTAGGTCATGTGTGTTCCCATATGTGAAGTGTGAATTTTAGTGGTGTGCGTTTTATGACAAGGTCCATGACTTACTTAGGTGTAGATACCTTACCTTGGTATCCTATTCCTTTTCTTCAATTCATGCTAACTCCATAGATCGTTGAAGCCATCTTGCTTCTATCTATGTTTTTAGCCAGAAACTTCTGAAAGTTGTGATCATACTCTTTGATGATCTTATCAGCATTACTGGGAGTCTCTGAGATTATTTCTTTCTGAGAGCTTTGCAAATCTTTTTCTAATTTTGAAAACTTTTCTTTTAACTCAGAATTCTCTAATATGAGAATCTCAGTCTTTTTAGAGTCAGAGACAAGATCCCTTTTTAGGTTCTTGAATTTGACTCTGATTTGCTGATACCTTTCCAGAATTTCATTTAGACTTTCTGCAAGTTCAGCCTTAGTAAAATTAATAGTGAAGTCATGGAATACCTCTTCAGTGTCTGATTCTGAGTCTGAACCAGAAGCTTCACTGTCTTCAGACACGTTTTCCGTGAGAGTTATGTTTGCTCTTTCACCATCTGACTCTGAGTCAACGTTAAAAGTGTCTGAATCATCCCATGTTGCCATGAGGCTTTTCTTCTTCTCCTTGAAGAACTTATTTTTGGGCTTCTCCTTCTGAAGCCGTGGACAGTCACTTTTGTAGTGCCCTTTCTCATTGCACTCATAGCAGATGATGTCCTTGTTATTTGACTTTCTGTGTCCTGAAGAACCTTCAGATCTTCTATGTCCAGAGAAAGACTCAGACTTTCTGTATCTGGAGGAGGATTCATTTTGATTCTCTGATCTTCTAGGGTTTCTGAATTTCCTTTGTCTCTGCTTCCACAGTTGATTTACCCTTCTGGAGAGGAGAGACAATTCATCTTCTTCTGATGATGATCCATCAAAGGTTTCTTCCATAGCCTACAAAACATTAGAATCATATTTTTTTGTTAGATTTTAATACAAGTGGCTTACCTTGCTTTTGAGGCTCATCTTCTTCTAGCTCTATCTCGTGACTTCTGAGGGAGCTGACAAGTTCCTCCAGAGATATCTTGTTGAGATCTTTAGCTAGCTTAAGTGCTGTGACCGTTGGCCTTCATTGCTTGGGTAGACTTCTGATGATCTTTTTTACGTGATCAGCAGTAGAATATCCTTTGTCAAAAACCTTTAGCCCAGCAACAAGGATCTGGAATCTTGAGAACATTGCTTCTATGGATTCACTATCTTCCATCTTGAATGCTTCATACTTCTGAATGAGCGCAAGAGCCTTGGTTTCTTTGAATTCTATGTTGCCTTCATGCGTCATTCTTAGAGAGTCAAACATGTTTTTGGCTGTCTCTCGGTTTGAGATTTTCTCATATTCTGAGTATGAGATGGCACTGAGAAGAATTGTTCTGGCTTTATGATGGTTTATGGAATCACATTTTTGCTGGTCAGACATCCTTTTTCTGTCTATCTTCTGACCATTTTCATCCATTGGATGTGTGTATCCATCAATTTCCATGTCCCATAAATCAACATCATGGGCCAGAAATAAGCACTCAATTCTGTCTTTCCAGTAGTCAAAATTTTCTCCATCAAAGACTGGAGGTTTGCCACTGATTCTGTCCTTGCCCTCATGATAGTCATTGGTGATGTTTTGGCTTGGTCCCACCATAGTGTTTTTCTAAAGCTTGGATCTTGTACTGACACGGTTAAGTGTATAAACTCAGAACCAGACGCTCTTATGCCAATTGAAGAAGAGAAAACCACAAGAAGGGGGTTGAATTGAAAACTTAAAAACAAATGAGTAATAGACACGATATTTTTATCCTGGTTAGTTTAATCTCAAACTACTCCAGTCCACCCGTCAAGGTGATTTCGCCTCTTTCCAACGAGGACTTAATTCACTAATCAAAAACTGATTACAATCACTACTTTGATAGTTGCCAAAGTCCTCTTGAATATAACCACAATCCGGTTAATCTCAAGGAAAACTAGCTTAATCAAGATAAACAGTATTATGGGTATGGTTGTTTTTCTTCACAAAAACAGTATCACAACTGTGATATTTTACACAATTTTGAGCATAAAAAGAATATGTAAGCTTGCAGCGTCTTTGAGATGTATTGCAGTCGTGTTCAAAAATCATAAACGATTTGTCCTCTTAGCTTGTTTATATAGGCATAGAAATCTTGTCCAACATAAAGCGTGATAATGGACATTCAATGTTGTTTCCATATTGAGAAGATTCTTGTCTGAATGAAGTCGTTGCATGTGATGTTGTCTTGATTGAATAGTAACACTTCAGAATCTTGCATGCTGCAATTACTTCAGAACATTGATGACTCCGAGATGTGAGTATCTGATGGTATATGAAACTTCTGTTCAGAATCAGAGTATTCTTCACTTTAGCGCAGGTTCTGATCATCATTCTTTAGCATAGTTTCTGATTACCTCAGCTTGAAAGCTTCTATAGCTTAACTTCTGATGCTGCTTTGGTCAGAATTTATGCATTCAAAATAACACAAATTTAGAGTGCATATTTTTTCTTTGTGTTTGTCATCATCAAAACTCTAGTTAGGGTTGTAGAATAAAACTATGTTCTAACAAGAAGAGTTGTAGTAAAAGTGACTAGCATCAGTCTGTGGGAGCAGTGTTGATCTCCAATCTGGCGCCTATTCAATAACAGCAATAGGGTAATCGACAAAGGGCAGACGCTCTGTTGAGGATGTTCATCAAGATCGACATGCCTTTATCTCAAGCTTTGTAACATTTGTTGAAGGCTGAACTCATTTCACTGTGGGATCCTCCTCGGAATCCCAACACCTCCTCTCCAAAGTATAATCCAAATGCGACATGTGCTTATCATTCGAACAGTCTTTGGCACGACACTAACAATTGATGGGCCCTGAAGAGAAAGATTCAGGATATGATCAATAATAAGGGAATTAAGTTCGATCCTATGGAGATTCCAAACGTGATCACTGCACCTATGCCCAAGCATGACAAGGGAATAAGTGCTATTGAAGATGTTATGTATGTTACATCTGTAAGTGATGTGGTTACTCCTCTCTCTACCATCAAGAAGAGTTTATTACAAGCCGGTTTATTTCCGAGTTATGTTGAAGAATATTATTGTTGTGCAGTCCAACCCAATGGTTAAGGGTTGCTGAAGGAAGGTGTTCAATGCATGATGAATGAACATGTTATTTTAATTGAAAAAGTTTCGTCTACTGAAGATTTATGCTGAGATTTGTCTCTCGTATCTAGTATTCCTTTCAGGATCACTTCCAAGGGTCCTGTAAGGATTACCGCCAATCTAAAAACTGCTCCTTTAATCATTACAACACCTGGGCCCATCCCATATTCCTCAGAAAAGGCTATTCCATGGAATTATTGGTATGACGTATATTACCACGACATTAACCAAGAGTTATCAGATGAAGATGATGAAGAGGTTGATCCCAGCATTGTCAATATTGCAGGGACCAACAAAATTATTAGAAGCGGAAGGATTTTCTCCCCGGAAATCTCTCCACATGTTTAACTCACAGTCACCAAGTCCACTGTTGAGGCTCGGGGTAAAGAGCCATCGAACGAGCCTTCCCAGACGGAGGCGCCAAAAGAAGTTACAGTCAAGGATATTTCTAGACAAGAATTGGAAGAAGTTTTAAAAATCATCCACAAGAGCGACTATAAAATTATTGAACAGCCAGGGCATACCCCGTCAAAATTTCCATGATATCTCTGTTGCTGTGTTCTAAAGCCCATGCACGGGCTTTAGTAAAATTTTTAAAGACTACTCATGTGCTGCAGGAAATTTCAGCTAACCGATTTAGAAGTTACGTGGCTAGTTTGACAACCAATAATGGATTAGGCTTCCCCGATGTTGACCTGAGTCCGGAGGGGAGAAATCATAATAGGGCCCTGTATGTCTCCATTGAATGCAGGGGCACTACGTTGGCTCATGTGTTGATTGATATTGGCTCTTCACTGAATGTTCTTCTGAAGGGCGCTCTTGACAAACTGGATTGTGAAGGGTTCATGTTGAATCCCAGTAACATCATAGTTCGAGCCTTTGACGAGTCTAGAAGAATGGTACATGGAGAATGAACCTCATATTAAAGGCGGGTTCACAAATATTTGAGTCCACTTTCTATGTAATGGACATCCGGTCGGCCTATTCGTCTATTGGGACGCCACTGGATCCATGGTGCAGGTGTCGTCACCTCCACCTTACACTAGAAATTAAAGTACCCGGTAAAAGGAAAGGTGGTTACTGTCTGCGGAGAAGAGGAGTAAATGGTCAGCCACCTGAATTCATTTCGGTACGTGGAGATGAATGGAGAATTTATTGAGACTCTCTGTCAAACCTTTGAAGTGATTTCCCCTGCTGCTGTTAAATATGTTTCTGCCATTCCAAAGATCACCAAGACTCCACACAAGATGGCTTCCTTGAAAGACGCCGAAGCAACTATAAAAGAAGATGGTTGTACTATTTAGGGTCAACTTCCTGATATCCCTTACAAATCTGACAAGTTTGGTTTTGGCTTTACTGCAGAAGTTCAAAGGACAGTTCGTCGCGCTCGAGCTGGAAGACCCCTATTATGTATCAGCAATAACAAGGTCAATGTTATAGAGGATGCCGAGAGTGATTGTGATTTTGACAGCTGAATATTCCCTACCATTGGTGATGGACTTGATTATTGGAAAGCAGAAGACATCTTCCTTATCTCCTTTAGTCAGGAGTAATAGCTAAATTCATGTCTTATTGCTTTTTAAAGATTTGGTTATGTAATAAATAATGATTTTAAAACCTTATGTCTTACCCGGGGCACAATGGTCCATTTGTTAAGGGTTGATAATTCATAAACATTGTTCATTCAATAAAAACATTGAACGTTTTACATGCAAATTTTGTGATCTCTATTTTTCTTTTATCTTATTGCATTTTCAAATAGCTGTGTGTTCTTACACACACCCATAAACTACATTGCAGATCCTCATCCACTCTGGATCTCGCTGATAACAATTCTGCTATTTCCGTTTATGACTTCGAAAATCCAATCTACCAAGCTGAGGACAAAGGTGAGAAAGATTGTGAAATACCTGAGAACTTGCCAGACTCTTAATACAACAGGAAAAGGCTATCCAACCACATGAAGAACTGATCGAAGTGGTGAACTTGGGTTCTGAGACAGACAGAAATGAGGTTAAGATAGGCGCCAACCTAGAAAGCAGTTTCAAGAATAGGTTAATCCATATGTTGCATGAATATGTCGAAATCTTTAATTGGTCGTACGAAGACATGCCAGGACTCGACACCGATATTGTAGTTCATTATCTACCAATGAAGGAGGGTTATTCTCCGATTAAGCAGAAGGTTCGTCGTATGCATCCTGAAATGTCTGAAAAGATCAAAGCCGAGGTTATGAAATAATTCAACACAGAGTTCTTGGCAGTGACATCATATCCTCAATGGGTTTCAAATGTGTTTCTGGTACCAAAGAAAGACAACAAGGTACATATGTGCGTAGATTACAAGGATCTTACTAGGGCAAGCCCCAGAGATGACTTCCCACTACCATATATTGATGTGTTGGTCGAAAACACCACTCAGTATAAGGTATTCTCCTTCATGGATGGTTTCTTGGATTATAATCAGATTAAGATGGCGTCAGAAGACATGGAGAAAACTACCTCTGTCACACAGTGGGGCACTTTCTGCTACAGGGTTAAGCCTTTTGGGTTGAAGAACGTCGGGGAAACTTATCAACGTGCCATGGTAGCCTTATTTCATGACATGATTCATCATGATATAGAAGTCTATGTCGACGACATAATAGCCAGATCACATACTGAATAAGAGCATCTTGATCATGTGCAAAAAATGTTTAAAAGGCTAAGAATGTATAAGCTAAGGCTAAACTCGAACAAGTGCACCTTTAGGTTGAGATCAGGTGAACTCATAGGTTTCATCGTCAGTAGTAAAGGTATTGAGGTTGATCCCCCCAAAGTCAAAGCTATCCAAGAAATGCTGGATCCCCGTACCGAAAAGGAAGTCAGAGGTTTCTTAGGACGATTGAATTACATTGCCCGTTTCATTTCTCATTTGACTACTACTTGCGAGCTAATCTTCAAGCTGCTGAAGAAAGATCAATTAGTAAAATGGAACAACGACTGTTAAATATCCTTTGATAAAATTAAGGAATACCATCAAGAACCTCCCCTTCTTATGCCACCAGTTGAAAGAAGACCTCTAATCATGTACCTAACAGTACTAGATAACTCAATGGGGTGTGTACTGGGGCAGCATGACGAGTCTGGTCGAGAAGAGCATGCAATATACTACCTGTTGTACCCCAAAATTTTTCCTCTCATGTTTTTCCAAGATTTCCTCTTGCATAGGTGGTTACAAACCTTTTCCTAAAGAAAAGGAAATTTTTTTGAATGATGGTTAAGTATCCTTCGATTGGCATCTACAAAGTGCGCCCTTAGATTGGCATCTATAAAAGGTCCTTCGATTGGCATCTGCAAAAGGTCCTTCGATCGGCATCTACATAAGGTCCTTCGATAGGCATCTTCAAAAGGTCCTTCAATTGGCATCTACATAAGGTCCTTCGATTGGTATCTGCAAAAGGCCCTTCGATCGACATCTACATAAGGTCATTCGATTGGCATATGCAAAAGGTCCTTCGATTGGTATAGGGCCTTTCGATGGGCATCTCAAACAAGACAGCTTCGACGGGCATCTTAAAGGTTGTTTTTCGTTAGAACATACAAAGTTCCTTTCGACAGGCATGTTAACCAAGTGATGTTTCGATTGTCATATCAACAGGGTGATATTCTGATTGTCCAAGTTAGAGAAAATGAGATAAAAAAAGCAAGAACTGAGAGGTTTCCATAAATTCTGATGATGGGCCATTCGAACCCATACAAACCATGGCTCAAGCGAAGAAGCTCTGCTAAGGGGAACCTTGAGCAATTCGAATCAGGACTCAGCGCCATCAAGAAGAATAATGTTAAGGGGCTAATCGAAGAAACTCTAATGCTGAGAATATGAGCCATTCGAATCAAGTTCAAAGCTTTTGATTGATAGAGAGTTGAAGAAACCTTCGACCAGTTAAAAAGGAGAGTTGATGTTTCGATTGGTTTGAGTTGAAAGAAATCCATTCGGAGGAAGTAACAATAGGCCAATCGAAGAGCAACACTGGAGGGTGTTCGAAGGAGTCAAATGTCCAGGTTCATCCAAGATTTCAAAAGGGGCATGAATATTTCAAAAAGGAAATCTTTTAATATGTCTGATTAATGTCTCATAGATTTAAAAGCCTAGTTAAATGGTTGTCTCTTATCGTTACTATGCACCATCACACTCCTATAAATACAAGGCCAAGGACACAATTCCAGGGGACGAAAAATAGGAGATTCTTTGCACACGAGAAGATCATGTTGCCACATTGCTCAAAGAAATCCCAAAAGTGTCCCAATCAAAGCACTTTTTTAGAAGGCACCTTCAGCCCAAACAAAGACCATATTCTCGTTCCTGAGACATCCAGGAGTCCACACCATCTCCTAAGCAAGTGTCTCCACACCCAGGGGGTGTTAAATAGAAGCATCTAACAACTCCAGTCCACACACACAAATTCCAGTTTCAAGCAAGGTAAGTCCTCTTGACCTTGCATCTTTCGTTTTAGCATAACATGTAAATGGCCTTTTATTTATTTTCTTCATTTCTGTATTTTTTTGTTTGTTTTCTTTTCTTGCCCAACTAACCTTGACAGACTCAAATGAAATACAAAAAGGGTGTGAATGAAGGACCCATCCTCATACAGCTCTGAAGGCATATACTGCTTCATAGGCCAATCGAAGGAAGCAGAAAAGGTGGCAATCGAAGGTTGCTCACACCAACCACCAAACTCAATTGAAAGGAAGTAAAAGAAGGGTGAATCAAAGGGGTCTATTGCCTGGATCGAAAGGAAGCTTCCCCTCTGGATCAAAAGGCCCCTTTTTCTCCCTGATCAAAGGATACCCTTTTGTATTCTTATTTGGCTTTTGTCCTTTTCTTTATTTGACTTTTTTATCATTTAAATTAAATTTAAATCAAAAATCACAAAAAATTAGGCTTAGACTTTTTTTTTAAATTAAATAATTAATTGCTTTAATTAATTAATTAATTAAATTTTAACTACTTTCTTAAATTAAAAATGAATTAGAATGTAGGATTTAATTTATGTTTCAAATGCTTTCTTAAATAAAAAATGCAAAAAATATCAGAATTAGTTTAATTTCATTCAATATTTATTTTTTTAAATTAAATTTAGAGTTAATTATTTTCTTAACAAAACCAAAAAAAAAAGATTTTTCTTGTTTACTTTGAATTTTTCTTAGGTTTTTATACGTAATATTTATTTCGCGCGCGTTATTTTTTATTTTCTCATTTTATATAAATATTGTAACTGCTTATGGATGTAATAGTTTTAGATTTAAAATTCTGCACTTTATTTCATGCGCTTTTTTATGTAACTATCCCAAAGCATTGTAATAGTGTAGGTTTTAACTTTCCGCACTTTAAATTTCTGTAAATATTAATTGTTAGTAACTAAGATTGTATGATAAGACTGAAAATTAAACCTTTAGCAAACTTAATAATGCAAGATAAATAACTGAACTTAACACACATGCACATGTGCACCTCTAGGATATCCCCACTTCGGTTGCCTTCGGTAAAACAGTCATGTCCCTCGAGAATGGGGACGCTTTAGCAAAGACTCGTAAAATCAAAAGATCATAGTCCCTCGATGATCCTACAGAGTTGCCTTTCGGTAAATGATCTTGTCCCATAAGAAAAAATTGATAAAGCGTCTCCGTATGTTGCCTTTATGACTATAAAACGTCCCTTCGAATGTCCCTCAAACATCCAACGATAAGGCTACCTACTCGCTAATAGTAGGATAGCATTTTCTAAAGGAAAAGAGGAAAAGAACGACCCTTTTCGAGTAACAAAGTAGATAGCTGTTAGAAGTTTGCTCAAACATCTTGCACTTACACAAAAAACTACTTTTCAAAAACAATTTCAAAACACTTTTTATACTTTCTCCACTATCCCGAGAAACATTACAAAGTTCGCCGTACTAAGGCATTTTCCAAACATTTTCAAACACACAAAGCGCAAAGGTATTTTAAAATGAGCAAACATCTAAGAGCCCGTAGATAACTACGGATGGAAAGGGTACTAACACCTTCCCTTTCCATAATCTACCCCCTTACTCAGAAAACATCTCAAAAAGGTCTTTTTTTGTTCTTTTCACCCTTTCCTTTATTTGATAAAAGAAAAGTCGGTGGCGACTCTTGCTTACCGCACATTTGCGAATACAAAATACAAACCAGTATTAAACAGTCGGTTCTACCACTGTATCACAGAATTGGCGACTCTGCTGGGGAGAATAATAAAGTGGGGTTTACCTTAGGGTCAGTTCATTTTTAAACTGCTTTTTGTGCTTTGGTTGCTTTACTATTGAGGGCTTGTTTGGATTATTAATAAAAGATCCTACATCCGGATTTGAGCCACCTTATTAGGTAAGTAGCAATAAACCATGGAGGTTGTACAGCATAGACCAATACAGACGAAGTGGTGGCTACGTTAGCGCGATACTTTGGATTGTACTAATGTTCCTTGAGTAAGTTAAGGATAACATTAGGCTTCCTCATAGTGTCACTAAGCGCTAACTGACCTTTAGAACCTTTAATTGACTCATCCTAGACATTAGGAAGTAATGAGATAATCGACTTTGGTTCTGACCGAAGATTGGTTGATACTCGATACTACACTCATTGAGGTTGGACTTTCAGGATTTTTTGGCTGCAATACTTTGGTGCAGAGCTGAAACAATTTCTGAAGGGAAGGTCAGTGATATTGAGGCTCCTTAGAACCCGGTTACTATTAATAGGATAAGTTGAGCCAACTGAACATTCAAGAGGGTACATACCTTAAAACCTCATGCAAGCCTTTGAACCTAAGGTCTATTGTGTGATTTGATGGTGTTTATCTGTGATTTTTAGCATAATCATGACATCATAAACATCATGACATTCATATGAACTAATCATTTCAAGGACTTGTTGGATTTACCTCTTTGCTGTTTTGTTGGATATGAATTCAGGTCGCAGAAAAACCATCTGGGTTCACTTAACAGAAGTTCCTCCTAAGCCCAAGGAATTAGTCTTGAAAGTTCCCGAGGAATCATCATTCCATAAAAAATATGGTCATTTAATCAGTTTGGTTACCATCCGATTTGACGAAGGTTTGATGAGTGTCTTATTCCAGTTCTTCGACCCTAAGCACCATTGCTTCATATTCCCCGATTATCAACTGGTGCCTACACTGGAAGAGTTATCTAAGTTAGTTGGCTTACCTATATTGGAGTGAGTACCTTTCACAGGTTTAGAACAAGAACCATCTTCTGAAGATGTTGTCGTAGCTTTTCACTTGAAGCCATCTGACATTGAGTCCAATTGGGAAAAAAGAAGTGAACTTAAGGGTCTCCTTGCAAATTTTCTGATGAAGAAAGCTCAGATTTTCCTGGATGCTATGAGTTATCATGCCTTCGAAGATGTCTTATCCCTCTTGATCCATGGGTTGGTCCTGTTTCCTAATTCATATCAACTTATAGATGTAAATGTCATCAACATTTTGCTTGCTCATAATCCGGTTCCTACATTTCACAGAGATATCCTACATTCTCTCCATACTCGTACTCTGAAGAAGCGAGGAACTCTCATGTGTTACACCCCTCTTCTATATAAGTGGTTTATTCCGCACCTTCCTCGGTCAACAATGCAGAATGATTTAGGCTTAAGATGGAGTCAAAGACTAATGTCTCTCTCTCACTCCGACATCCATTGGTATCCTTGCTCTCAAGAAGACATTTCTTTTATTGATCGTTGCAGAGAATTTCCTAATGTGCCACTCCTGGGTATTATGGGAGGTGTGATACGGTGGGAGAACTGACTTGAGGTTTTTCGTTTGGTCGCAATTATACAGATAGCAAGAGTCGTCACCGACTTTTCTTTTATCCAAAAGGAAAGGTAAAAAAGCACAGGAAAGACCTTTCAAGATTACTTCTCGGGTTCGGGGGGTAGATTATGAAGAGGGAAGGTATTAGCACCCTTTTCATCCGTAGTTATCTACGAGTTCTTAGTTACTCGCTTAGATCACTTGCTTTTGTTTGACAATATGCTTGTGGTGTGGTTTTTGAAATTATTTTGAAAATGTCTTTGTAACGGTTCTCGTTTCTATAAGAATGCGTACAAAGTGTTGTTTCGAAAAATAGTTCAAAGATGTGTTTATGAAATGTGTTTTTGAAAGTGGTTTTGAAAAGATGTTTTGCAATGGTTCTCGTCTCTATAAGAACGTATACAAAAGGTCTTGTCTTTTGAAAATGTTTTGAGATGAAAGTGTTGGTGTAAAAATGTTTTTTGTCGTGAGCAAGCGAGCAACTAGGAGCGAATCTACCTACTCGAAAGGTCTCAAATGTTCTTTTCTTCCTCCTTTAGATGTTGCTATCTTACCATTGATTTGGTAAGAAGCCCCATCGTTGGATGTAAAGGGACAAGCGCGGGTCAATTTTAGAATCATCGAAAGCAAGTTATGAGACGCTTTAGCAATTTTCGTAAGGGACTAGATCGTTTTATCGAAGGCAACGTCGAGGGTCATTGAGGGACTACAATCTTTTTTATCGAATGGTCATTGCCAAAGCGTCTCATATTCGAGGGATATGACTGTGTTTTTGAGGCAACAAGCGAGGTTACCCTAGAGGTGCGCGTGTGAAAAGTGTTTTTTATTCAAGTCTATTTTTTCTTTGAAATTAGGTTATCTAGCAATTGATTTTGAATCTTGCCAAGCACGCCTAATTACTATACAGTATAAAGAAAACAGTAAATTGCAGAAATGGAAATTCTACGCTATTACAGAGCTTTCGGAAATGGGGGTACAATTTTTACAAATGGGGATGAGTCGAATGTGACTAAAAGTATAAATAGGAAACAATACAACCAAATCGAATTGAAAATGAACAAATATCTAAACTAGTGTAATCTAGCTAATTAATTAGCAAGATAAATAACACTATAATATTTTTGTTTGTAAGTTTTTTTTGAAAAGAATAAAGAATCTATTCTATTTTTTTTTAAATTTTATCATGTAGAAACTAAATAATTTGAAAGAAAGTTAACTAAACGGTAAAAAAAAATTAACAAAAGTATTCACAAAGTCTTAAACTAATTTTTAAAAAAGAAAACTATATTTTTATCTAATTGATAAAAAAAGAAATTAGACTAAATTAGTAAACAAAATAAGATTATTTAAACTAAAAAAAAGGTGTAAGTAGTAAATAGGGAGTTGGAGAGAAACTAAATTCTCTGGGCTTATGGTGATGATTTGGGGCGGAGGCCCAAAAAAACTGATTATTTATTTGCTATAAAAAAATCAAACAAAATGGGGGTGAGGCCAGTAAAACGGATTGGGCTTGGACCGGGTAGGACCAGACCCAGGTCAAATTATCCTCAACGGAGGAAAGGGGTTATAGCAAATTCAACGTCATCTTCCTCTTAGCATCCTCTAAACTAAACCTCTTCTCTGAAACCTAGCCAATGATTTCTCTACTTCCTCAATATCTCTCACGACATGCTCCATGCGTCTCTCTCAAAACATGCTTTCACGATAAGAGCAAAAACCCTAACCCTTTTTCTGGTTTTCGAATAAAAAATGCAAACAGAAAATAGAATCAAAATGACTAGTACAAGGAATTTACCTGTCGGAGTCACTTCGGTAGTGTTTCACAAATGAGAAGATTTAAGATAATTCGAAAGAAGGTAATAACACGCTCCCGGAATCTCCTTCTTCCCATTCTTTTCGTTTATATTATTCTGCTTCTAGGGGCGTATTGTGTGCGTTTTGCAGCTCGAAAATCGTTGGGGGCTTGCAGTTTCTGCAATTTGAGTGATTGTGGGTTTGAGAGACGGCTTGTTGATCTTACAGTGAGGTTTGGTTTTGCATTGTTCTGGTTTTTTTTATGGTTTTTGATCTTACAGTGAGGTTTGGTTTCTGGTATTGTTCTGGTTTTTTTAATGGTTTTTGATCTGTGATATCCCTGGTTTTTTGGCTTTTTTTTTATTTGTGATATTTGCTGGTTCTTTGGCTTTTTTATTTGTCATATTTTCTGGTTCCTGTTGGTTCTGGTTTTGTGATATTTGCTGGTTCTTGTTGGTTCTGGTTTTGTGATATTTGATGGTTCTTGTTGGTTCTGGTTTTGTGATATTTGCTGGTTCTGTTTCTTTTTTTCGTCCAAAATCTCCTCCTCTCTTTATAAAACAGTGGTTATTCTTATAACCAGATCAGGGTGAAAATAGGATGGAAAGTCTTGTGAATTTGTACAATTTTGGTTTTCTAGCTTTGGGCTTTAGGGTGTAGATTAAACTATGTACATTTTGGTGTAAGTTTGGGCAGGTTTTGGACTGTAGTGCATGCTTGTGGAGCAGAACTTTGACATGTTTTATTTTTGTAGGTTGGTTTGCTTTACAAGGCTGCCAACTTGTTTGTTATGTGCACAGTAATTTTGCACAATTTTGGGACAGGTTATATGGCCTAGGTGATATCCTCCTAACCCTACTTCTTTCCTCTTTCATTTTTTCTATGAAACAAAAGTTGTATCTGGCTTAATACATTCTGAAGGGTTTGTGATAATTTAGGAAAATGATGATGTCTTTTTTCTAGATATGAGCTAATGTTAGCTTGCATATTGTTTGTTTTGTTTTGTTGTGGCCTTTGTTATATTTGCTTGTTGGTTTGTGTTTGCAGCATGCTTTTGCCCGGATCCTGCTGTGATATTTTGCATCTGCTGAAGGCTTGCCCCTTTTTTTGTATTTGACTGCTGTTGTTTGCAGCCTGTTGCTTTTATTGCAGTTTTGGGCAGCAGCCTGCCTTTTGCTCGGATCCTGCTGTGATATTTTGCATCTGCTGTAGGCTTGCCCCTTTTTTTGTATTTGACTGTTGATGTTTGCAGCCTGTTGCTTTTTATTGCAGTTTTAGGCAGCAGCCTGCCTTTTGCTCGGATCTTGCTGTGATATTTTGCATCTACTATAGGCTTTCCCCCTCTTTGTATTTGATTGCTGATGTTTGCAGCCTTGTAGTTTTTGTTGCAGTTTTGGCCAATTTGTATGCTATGCAGCATGTTTGTATTTGTTTGCCTTGTAGATTTATTTCCCTTTTTGTGGACCAAGAAAGATGATTTTTTTTTTGTGATTTGCAACTGGGGAGAGAGATGATGATAGACCAAAAAATTCTGATTCCTAAAAGCAAACCCTAGTGATGAATTAGGAGAATATTTGTTTGAAACTCCCTTGTTTATCTTCATTATTATATGCTAATTATATCTTCTTTTCCTTTGATTTGTTTCATGAATGGCAAGCAAGACTTGGATGCCAACAAAGATTGGATTGATCATTTGAAGATGAAGATGAAGACCCAAAGAAGAAAACAAGAAATTCTCTTTGTCATCTTGAGATTCTTTGTAATCAAATTGTAAATTCATTTGTAATGTAAAAAATAATCAAACACTTGAATAAAATTTGGTGTAGTAGAATTTGTTGTACAAAAACTTGCAAACTTTGATTGAATACTTTGGATAAAAACTTGCTTGATAACTTGCATTTTAAGAAAACATAATATGATAGGATAAATCATGTATTTTGCACTCTTAAACAAAATAAATGTTTAAGAGCTCAAACCCAATTGATTAATTGAATCTACAATCATGATTGTTTAAAATGATAGTCTTAATCTTTATATCTTATCCAAACAGAACATGCTCCCAAGAATAACATCAATCCTCAGAAAATTGTGGTTAAGAAAAATTTAAAATCACACAAATGCCTTGCAATGATTCAATAGCTTTAAAATCTTCCAAGCCCAATTTTCCTTCAACTCTTTGAATATAATCCCATGAACGGCATCACATATGATTATGACCAGAAATAAACGTCTCAAGTTCTTGTAATTTGGCAAAAAATCACAATTCTTAGAGATCAGACGACTGTTATTTGAAATTAGGTCAAAATTCATGATGCGATTTCTAACGAATTTGAATTTTAGTGATCTTCTGTGCATAATCAGCTCTTGATACGTGAAGAGAATTTTGAGAGGGAATCAAGAAGAATCAAACGTAAGGAAAATCACTCAAAAATATTGAATGATAAAGAAGTTACGATCGTTTGAATTTGTTCTCGCACAAGAGCGATTTTTAAGTCAATGTAGCCGTTTTCAGTTATCTGGGCCATGGATTGGGAAAACTTGCAATGTGAGGTTTGAAAACTGACTTAAACAACTTTGAGGAGACATGGTGACTTATTTGAAACCTTGACGGCTCAATTTCCTTTGAGAAGTGAAAAACCCTAATTGCTGACTTGTTGCCTAGGAAGAGAATCTGCTTGATTAACTTTTGAGCCAAATTGAGTGTTTGAGAAACCCTGGGATAGAATCTTGAGTGAAAAATGGGAGGGAAAATTTTGGGGATCAACAGCTGTCCCTGTTCAATCTTCTTAAACTTGAAAAGTGAGATCGACGTGTTTGTCGTTCGTGGCTTGAAAGTAGAAGATGATTGAACACTAGAGTGCCCAGAAATTTGCACTTGATGATGCGCTGGTTGATTGTGTAGGGAATGGGCTTAAAGATTCCATTTGGAGAAATGATGGAGAGTTGTCGGAGATGGGATTATAGATTCCATCCAAAGGTGATTTTTAACAGAAGTGTACGAAGTCTGAACTCGACTTTAATAGAAAAGAAATCAGAATAAACCTTTGGTCGATTTAAACTGGAGCTAGCAGAAGTCTTGAATGTCGTTGGAAAGAATCAGAATATCTTTTGGAGCAATTTAAACTGAACCAAAAGATATCTTGGATTAATCTTGAGTGGGAAGCATCAGAATAAATCTTGGTGTAATTTATCTGAACAAGAGAAAATTGTCGGTGGGGAAGAATCAGAATAAATTGTGGAGAGGTTTAAACTGAAACTGTAGAAGTTTAGAGAAGAATCAGAACAAATCGTTGAAAGATTTATCTGAGCCAGTAAGAATCTGGAAACGAATCAGAATAAACCGTTGAGAGATTTATCTGAACCAGCAGAAGTCTGGAAACGAATTAGAATAAACTGTTGAGAGATTTATCTGAACCAATAAGAATCTGGAAACGAATCAGAATAAATTGTTGAGAGATTTATCTGAACCAGTAAGAATCTGGAAACGAATCAGAATAAACCGTTGAGAGATTTAAACTGAACCAGTAAGAATCTGGAAATGAAACAGAATAAACCGTTGAGAGATTTATCTGAACCAGTAAGAATCTGGAAACGAATCAGAGTAAACAGTTGAGAGATTATCTGAACCAATAAGAATCTTGAAACGAATCAGAATAAACTGTTGAGAGATTTATCTGAACCAACAAGAATCTGGAAACGAATAAGAATAAACCGTTGAGAGATTTATCTGAACCGGTAAGAATCTGGAGATGAATCAGAATAAACCGTTGAGAGATTTATCTGAACCAGTAAGAATCTGGAGATGAATCAGAATGAACTGTTGAGAGATTTATCTGAACCAGCAGAAGTATGGAAACGAATCAGAATAAACCGTTGAGAGATTTATCTGAACCGGCAAGAATCTGGAAATAAATCAGAGTAAACCGTTGAGAGATTTATCTGAAAAAGTAGAAGTCTGGAAACGAATCAGAATAGACCGTTGAGAGATTTATCTGAACCAGCAAGAATCTAGAAACGAATCAGAATAAACCGTTGAGAGATTTATCTAAACCAGTAAGAATATGGAAATGAATCAGAATAAACCGTTGAGAGATTTATCTGAACCAGCAAGAATCTGGAAATGAATCAGAATAAATCGTTGAGAGATTTAGACTGAACCAGCAGAAGTTTGAAGGAAATATTTTCTACATAGATGGTCGACTAGTCTTTTCTCGGGAATTGATTTGTATTTGACTTGTTGAAAATATTTTCCTGTCGGAGATTTGTTGATGATAATTTCCTGTCGATTGATTCTTTCCTGAAAAGGTGAAGAGTTAATTGCATGCAATGTCATGATGTATGTAATGCATGGTATAATGTTGTTTCTCAAAATAAATGAGATTGCACTGTATGTACTTGTGTTGTCAATGCTATGACGTATGCATGCAAATGTATGGACTTAAAGATTGTTCGTGTCGTAGTGTTGCTGGAAGCGGGGAAAATAAATCCCTTTTTGAAGCACTGATGAGTGAGTTTCCAATTATTAGAGAAATAAACTTTGTTGTAGAAGGGACACGCCGTACATTGCTTGTTGACTTCGTGAAATCCTGCTGGGGAATCCTGAGAAGTTGGGTAACTTTCACTGGGGAGAATCTGGAGCGGTAGTTGGAAGTTTTACTCTGTCAGGGGTATGAGAGTGCTTGATACCAACAGGCTGCATATTGGGGATACGTTAGCGATTTTGTAGTAGGATGTATTTGCTTCCGCTCTTGCTGGAGAAGGTACCTGCGGGGATTTTATGGAATGGCCTATAGATATTATCCTATTTCTTAAAGCCATTAGTAATTGTCTTTCCGTTTTTTGTTCATTTGTAAATAGTAATGACGTTCAAATGTATATGTTCAAAAATAAATCATTGGACATTTTTGTAAACAAAACACATAAATAAAGAAAGACATATAGTTTTGCACTTTCAAATGGGATATCTTTGTATTAACTTGAATAAGTCTTTTTTGTACAAAGAGACGAGCATTCTAGTAAGAGAATATCGTCATAAAAAATAAAAGTCGATACAAAGGAAATATAGCTATATGAAATAATCCCATGGGGTTCCCATTCTTCTATAGTCTTCGTGTCTCTGAGTGTCTTATCCACTTGTCGCCTCGGCGAAGCTGATTGGATGGTTTTGCACTTTCAAATGGGATATCTTTGTATTAACTTGAATAAGTCTTTTTTGTACAAAGAGACGAGAATTCTAGTAAGAGAATATCGTCATAAAAAATAAAAGTTGATACAAAGGAAATATAGCTATGTGAAATAATCCCATGGGGTTCCCATTCTTCTATAGTCTTCGTGTCTCTGAGTGTCTTATCCACTTGTCGCCTCGGCGAAGCTGATTTGATTGATTAGAACCGTTTTAGTTGGTTGGTCAATGTTGAAGATTGTCTACAAGATGATCCAACGGGACATAGTCATACGCTTTAATTCCCTAACATTTTCCTGGACCGCCCTTTTGGGTTTTCGATCCGCCGAGATACCCTTTTTTTCCCAAGCCGCCCTTTCAGGTTTTCAGCTTGTCGGGTGTACAGATTTTTTTTGTATTTTATCCTTAATTTTTGCCCGAACCTTTGGTTCGCTGGGATGACCTAATTTTTGCCTAGGTCAGTCGACCTAGCGGGTCCTTGTTCACGCATAGTATCTTTTAACTATGTCCATATTTACAGGGTGTGGGAGGTCGTCACCATCCATAGTGGTCAAGATCATTGCCCCACCACAGAATATGTTTTTGATTACAAACGGTCCTTCATATGTAGGAGTCCATTTGCCCCTGGGATCACCTTGTGGCAAAATGATACACTTGATTACCAAGTCCCCGATCCGATATACCTGACGTTTGACCTTTTTGTTAAAAGCTTTGATCATGCATTTTTGGTACATCTGACCATGACAGATAGCTGCAAGCCTCTTCTCATCAATCAAGTTCAACTGGTCAAGTCGAGTCAGGATCCAATCTTCTTCGTTCAAACCAACATCCTTCATGATCCTCAGAGAGGGGATCTGGACCTCAATAGGTAAGACAACCTCCAAGCCGTATACCAGAGAATAGGGTGTTTCCCCAGTTGATGTGTGAGGTGTGGTACAATACCCGTGGAGAGCGAATTGTAGCATCTCATGCCAGTCTTTGTAGGTGACTATCATTTTCTGTATGATCTTCTTATAGTTTTTGTTAGCAGCCTTCTACAGCTCCATTCATCTTTGGTCGGTAAGGGGAAGAATTGTGATGCTGAATCTTGAATTGCTTGCACAGGGCAGTGATCATAGTGTTGTTTAGATTCATACCATTATCAGTGAGGATTCTCTCTGGGATACCGTACCGACATATGAGATTTTGTTTGATGAAACAAGTGACCACATTCTTAGTAACGGAAGCGAAGGAAGTTGCCTCAACCCACTTTGTAAAATAGTCGATGGCCACTAAGATGAAGCGGTGTCCATTGGAGGTTGTTGGCTTGATTTCCCCAATCATATCGATTCCCCACATAGAAAAGGGCCAAGGAGCCGTCAAGACATTCAGAGGAACCGGAGGGACGTGCACTTTATTAGCATAAATCTGACACTTATGGCAAGTCCGAGAGTGTTGATAGCAATCTGCCTCTATGGTAGACCAATAATAGCCTGCCCGTTGGATTTTCTATGCCATCGTATGCCCACTGGAATGGGTACCAAAAGTGCCTTCGTGTAATTCAACCATGATCCTTTCAGCTTCAACCTTGTCTACGCACTGAAATAATATAGAGTCATGATTGTGTTTGTACAAAATGTCGTTACTAAGGAAGAACTTAGCCGAGAATCTTCTTAGGAACTTCTCGTCATTCTCTGAAGCTCCTTCTGGATATTCCTGAGACTCGAGATACCTTTTAACTTCATGGAACCAAGGTTGATCCACTACTTCTTCAGTGCCGATCTCGTGACAGTAGGCTGGTTCATCCATCCACTCAATGGTGATTTGAGGAGCCTCGTTATCCCAATTAAGTTTAAACATAGATGACATTGTAGCTAGTGCGTCTGCTAGCTGATTTTCTTCTCGCGGGAAATGCTCAAAGGTAATCTCCTCAAAATGCGGTAGCAATGTCAAGACATGTTCTTTGTAAGGGATAATGTTAGGGTGTTTGGTGTCCCATTACCCTTTGATATGACTGATGACCAAAGTTGAATCTCCAAATACATCCAAGGATTTGATCCCCAAATCTATGGCAGCTCTGAGACCGAAGATGCATGCTTCGTATTCCGCCATGTTATTTGTACAGTTGAAGCAAAGTCTGGCAGTAAAGGGAGTATGACATCCTTCCGGAGATATGAGTACAACACTGATACCATTGCCAAGTGCATTGGATGCTCCATCAAAGAACGGGGTCCATCGGGATCATTGTTCAGGTCCGTCATATGGCCTGATTTCTTCACAGTTGTCTAATGTCATGATGTCTTCATCCAGGAATTCAAACTTCATGGACTGGTAGTCTTCCACAGCTTGGTGAGCGAGATGATCAGCTAATACAATAACCTTTATAGTTTTCTGGGTAGTATATTGTATGTCATATTCTGTCAGGATCATTTTCCATCTTTCTATTCTCCCAGAAAGAGCAGGCTTCTCGAAGCTGTATTTTATCGAATCCATTTTAGATATCAACAAGGTAGTATGGGTCAGCATATACTGTCTCAGCCGACGAGCAGCCCATGCCAGAGCGCAACAAGTTTTCTCGAGCAGTAAATATCTTCTTTCACAGTCGGTAAACTTTTTTCTCAGGTAATAAATAGCATGCTCTTTTCGGCCAGACTCGTCATGCTGCCCCAACACACACCCCATTGAGTTTTCTAAAATAGTCAAATACAGGATTAAAGGCCTTCGCTCGACGGGTGGCAACAACACAGGAGGCTCTTGTAAGTATTCTTTGATTTTGTCAAAAGCAACTTGGAATTCGGCATTCCATTTGACTACTTGATCTTTCTTCAACAATTTGAAAATCGATTCACAACTAGCTATCAGGTGAGAAATGAACCTGGCGATGCAATTCAAATGTCCCAAAAATCCTCTGACTTCCTTCTCAGTACGAGGAGAAGGCATCTCTTGTATCGCTTTAACCTTGGCAGGATCAACCTCGATACCTTTGTTGCTGACGAAAAAGCCTTGGAGTTTACCAGACCGTACTCCGAACGTGCATTTGTTTGGATTCAACCTCAACTTGTATTTCTTCAGTCTTTCAAACAGCTTCTGTAAATGATTGAGATGTTCTTCTTCCGTTTGAGATCTGGCTATCATATCATCCACGTAGACCTCTATTTCGTGGTGTATCATGACGTGAAATAGAGCTACCATGGCACGCTGATAGGTTGCCCCAGCATTCTTTAGTCCGAATGGCATGACCTTATAGCAGAATGTGCCCCACTGTATAACAAATGTTGTTTTCTCCATATCCCCAAGCGTCATTTTGATTTGGTTGTATCCTGAGAAACCGCCCATGAAGAAGAACACTTTGTGTTGTGCCGTATTGTCAACTAGAATGTCGATGTGGGGGAGAGGGAAATCATCCTTTAGGCTTTCCCTATTCAAATCTCTGTAGTGCACACACATTCTCACTTTACTGTCTTTCTTGGGCACGGGAACAACATTGGCAACCCATTGGGGATAAGAGGTGACAGCCAAGAATCCAACATTGAATTGCTTCATGACTTCTGCTTTAATCTTTTATGACATATCAAGCCTCATGCGGTGAACCTTTTGTTTTACTGGAGTACAATCTTCTCTTGTAGGCAGGCGATGTACCACAATGTCTGTATCAAGTCCCGGCATGTCTTCGTACGATCAGGCAAAGACCTCAACATAATCGTGTAGCAACTGAATCAGACGCTCCTTGACACTGGGTTCCAAATTGGCACCCACCTTGACCTCCTTTTTGTGCTCCTCAGTACCTAAGTTAAATGTTTCAACCGGCTCTTCGTGAGGCTGAATGGTCCTTTCTTCCTGTTGCAACAACCTGGCCAACTCCCCTGGTACCTCACAATCTTCCTCACTTTCGTCGTCGGCTTGGTAGATCGGATTTTCAAAGTCACAATAGGCTATAGCTGAACCGTTACCCATGGGATCCTGAATGAATGTATATCTGCGTTTTAATATGTGAGTGTGTGTAAGAGCATAGCTACCTTTGAAAGAAATAAAATGTAAGAAAGAAAGACAAAGAACACAAAATTTTATGCAAAAACGTCCATGATTCATTAATGACATATAGGAATGAAGTGACAACCCTCACAAATGGACTGTTGTGCCTCAGGTAAGACACGGGGTTTTAAAAGTCTGAATTGTTTAAATATTACAAGCCTGAAAACATCAAAAGACAATTACTCTTGAATAAAAGTAATAGGAATGAAATCTTTGGTCTCCCAATTGTTGAGCCCTCCGCCGGTGGTTGGAAAAATCCATTTGTCCATATCACAGCTGCCATCATTGTCTTCTACTGCATTGACTCTCTGATTGTTGATATGAAAAGGTGGTCCCTGGTGCGACAAAGTCGAACAGCTCTTTGGGCCTCTATTATGAATCCCAAACCAAATTTCTCGGACTTGTAGGTAATATCTGGAAGCTGACCCCAGATGGTACACCCTCTTTCTTCAGCTACTGCTCTAGCATCTTTCAAAGAAGCCATCTTCAGTGGAGGTCTGGTAATCTTCGGGACTTTAGACTTGGTTGTCGCGACTGCTGCTAGAACCTCCTCAAAGTTCTGACAGTGAGTCTTAATGAATTCACCATCCATTTCAACATACCTAAAAGAGTTCAGATGGCTAACCATGTACTCCTCCTCTCCGTGAACTGTGACAATCTTTCTTTTAATCAGGTATTTTAGCATTTGGTGCAGGGTAGAAGCGACGGCACCAGCACCATGGATCCAGGGTCAACCCAATAGACAAGAGTATGAAGGGCAGATGTCCATCACATAGAAAGTTGAGTCAAAAGTATGAGTTCCAACTTTTATGAGGATACTAACTTCCCCGTGCACTGTCCTCTTGGAACCATCAAAGGCCCTTACTATGATGTTGCTATGCTTTAAGGTGAGCCCCTCGCAGTCCAGTCGGTCGAGAGAATTTTTGGGCAAGACATTCAATGATGAGCCGATATCCACCAGAACGTGGGCAAGTATGGTGCCCCTGCATTCAATGGAAACATGCAAGGCATCGTTGTGCTTCCTTCCCTTAGAAGTTAAATCAGCGTCGGAAAAGCCCAATCCCTTATCAGCAGTTAGACTGGCCACACGATTCTCAAATTGGTCGATAGAGGTCTCTTGGGGCACGTGGGCGGTCTTGAGAAACTTTACCAAGGCTTTGGCATGGGCCTCAGAACACAAAAGTAAGGACAACAATGATATCTTCGAGGGGGTGTGCCCCAACTGTTCTACAATGTTGTAGTCACTTTTCTTGATTATCTTCAGTATTTCTTCTATCTCCTTTCTAGAAGCTTCAAGGATGATCTCGGGACGCTCTCTTGCTTTGAAAGGCTCATTCAAGACCTATTTGCTCCTTCTCTCGGTAGCAGGGATAACAGTAGGAGTATCACTGGGAGTGTCGATAGGAGTGGAAGTGGGAATGATCACAGGAGTAGCAACGGTCTTTGGAGAAATCTCGGGTGAGAAGACTCTTCCACTTCTTGTTATCTTACTGGTCCCAGTGATATTACCAATTTTAGGATCAATATCTCTCACAACTTCATCTTTGACAGCCAACTGATCTTTCTTGACGCCAAAGTAGTAAATGTCATCCCCATAGCTCCAGGGAACAGCTTTATCCTAAGAGTATGATATTGGTCTTGGCATAGTGATGATTAGAGGTGCAGACCTTGGAGCAGATGTAATCCTGACGGGTCTTTTGGTGGAGACCCCAGGAGGATTGTCGGAAATGGTGGTTATCGAGACATCTTGATAGGAAGTTCTGGTAAGAGGAAGCTTTTCAAATAAGATTTCTTTGCTAGTCATCATGCGTTGGACGCCTATCTTCAGTAACAAACAGTCGTTTGATAGAGACTTGCATAAGTGACAATTTTTATCGCAGCCCGGGAATAGACCGGCTTGCAGTAGATTATGTTTAATGGTCAACAGAGGAGTAATTACGTCATTCACGGAGAAGACAAAGTTATTATCAGCAATGGCGTTGATACCTTGGCCATGTCTGGGCATTGGTTCCGTTATTACATTAGGCGTTTCTGGGGGATCAAACTCAATTTCTTTCACATCGATGAGGTCTTGCACCTTATTCTTTAAGGCCCAACAGTCGTTTGTATCATGCCCCGGGCTTTCAGAATGATAGGCACATCGAGCGTTCGGGTTGTAGCAAGGAGAAGCAGTATTGGGGTTCTTGGGAGCTTCTTTTAAAGTTGCCAGATTGGTCTTCAGAAGGTGCGGCAAAACTTGAGACATGGTCATGTTGATCCAGGTAAATCGTCTCATGGGCGCTTCTGGCCTGCGCTGATAATTTCGTTGTTGATTTGGCACATGATTAGAAATCATAACAGCCCCTACCACCGGGTGGCGGTCAGTTTTGTTTTGATTCCTATGGTTATATGCAGCACTGACCTCCTCCTTTCCAACAAAGGGTTTCTTCATCATGCTCGAGGATGCATCTCTTTGAATTTTTTCCGCTTTTTATACCGACTTCGACCCGCTCACCAGTCATGATTAATTCAGTAAATCCAGCTGAGGAACTCCCGATCAGGTGGTTGAAGAATGGTCCTGACAAAGTGCCTAGGAATATATCCACTAGTTCTCTGTCAGATAGAGGGGGCCGGACTCTGCCTGCGAGATCCCTCCATTTTTGAGCATAGGTTTTGAAATCTTCACCTGTTCCCATAGACATGCCTTGTAATTGCATCCTAGTTGGAGCTAAATCAGCATTGTACTGATATTGTTTGTAGAAAGCAGCGGCCAAATCTTCCCAATTGCAAACATTGGTCCCTTCCAATTGATATAACTAATCCAACTGCGTCCCAGATAAGCTCTCTTGGAAGAAATGCACCCACAGATTCTTGTCAGCCGTATGGGGTTGAATCTTTCTGACGCATGACCTTAGATGTAGCTTTGGGCAAGAGACACCGTCGTATTTGGAGAAAGTGGGGACCTTGAATTTCTGTGGGATGACAACCCCTGAGATAAGTCCTAATTCTTCAAAATCTAATCTGGGTACCCTCTGAATATCTATAGCATTCAAACGATCCTCTAGCTGTTTGTAATTATCATCAGCAGGAGGATATTATTCCTCAGAGTAATCAGGCTCTTCCTCTTCCTCAGATATTGGGTCATTGTTCACTTCCTAGGTTCTGTTTCCTTGATCATATCCTTCACCCGATGATGTTGCAAAGTCATAAGTTCGTCTGGCTTGACCTTTGAACCTTCTTCCAATGATCACAACACCGGTTGATTTTTTCGCTTTCTTCTTCTTCTCTTTGGCCAGTAAAGTCTTCAACTCCTCTTGTCCTTTTGTCAGAGTCAAGAGCATTTGTTGAAATTGGGCGTTCTGCTCCTAAAGATCTTTCACAGTATGTTCAACATCCATCTCACTGAAATAAACAGTAGAAGGATAAGGAGACCTGTTATGAGAAACCTGCATGATGTTATGATGAATGAAGATGCAATATGCAAATGATTTCAAGGAAATTTAGAGATTAAATTTGTTCAAACCAAAAAATAATATACGTTATATTAATAAAACCAAATTTGAATACATCATGCCTCTTTGGGCTTACAATGAAAGAAATAAAATACAACAAAAACTCCTAAGACAATAAGGTTGAACGCATCCTCTTTGGAGCAATGTAGGCATTCAGGTTTTTCTCTTCATGAAGAAGATTGGTGAGCTCCAGAACATTCTTCTCACTGGCATAAAACTGGGCTTCGAAGGTGTCTCGCTCTTCCTTCAACTGAACCCAAGCTTTCTGCAAGTCTTCGAGAGAGGTAGGCATGTCAGGATGAAGGATGGTGTATGGGACGTCTCCTTCAACAACAGGATCTTTAATAACAGGGAGGATGGAAGGGTAAGGCATCACGAGTCTCTGAGCACGAGCCCGTACCCACATAAGGTAAGGCTCAAGAGACATAGAGTTTTTGTGTCCCAAAGTCCTACAGTCCATCTTGTTCACCATTCTCCAAGCTCGTGTAAACCTCTGGCGGTAACCTTGGTCTTATTTGTCTTAGTCGAACACCAGACCTTGGATGAGCATCTCGTGAGGGCCGTCTCTTCGGGCATACCCAAATTGTCGAAGAGCTAAGCAGGGGTTGTAGGTGATACCTCCCCTAATACCAAGCAGAGGTACGTTAGGGAACTCCCCATAGCGGTCAATGATAGAGACATCTTCCAAGGATCTCAAACACCAATGGATATCAGAGTGGGTGAGAGACATCATCCTTTGGGACCATTTCAGTCTTTTCTCGTTCTTCAATGCTGATTGAGGTAGGTGTGAAGTGAACCACTTAGCGAGTAGGGGGATACAACACAAAAGATTACCTCTTTTCTTCATGGTGATGGTATGAAGGTAATGCAAGATATCTCCTAGTAAGGTAGTGTTGTACCCCAAAATGTACCCTCTCATATTTCTCCAAACATTGCAAGAAAAATCTCCAAGTGGCTCAAGATTGCTCAAGAGTTGGACAATCAAGCTATCTCCTAAGGCAGTCAACCCTAAATTAGGGTTTTGTGTTGCATCAATATCTTTGAGTCCAAATGACCTCAAGTACTCCCCAACATCCTAATATACTCTCAAGATCATCCATGTCAAATTTCAAGCCTTGAAGAGGAAGTTTGCTCAGTCAATTGCTCAAAGGGTCCCAAAATCGACTGTGCTAGGGGCAAAAGTCAACTGTGACCCAAATACAGTCAAACTTCAATATTTTTTGTCAACATTCTCATTTTGAAGGATATTTCATCATTTGATCAAGGGTTTATCACGATTCATCAAGGATTGCTCAAAATTCATCAAGACTCAAAAGTTGCTAAATTAGGGTTTTGCAAGAAAAGTCAACTCAAATTTGACCAAGCATAACTTTCTCATACTTTAAGAGAAATGACCCATCCAAAGCTCATTTTTAATAGGATGAAATTCCCTAAAATCCATCTTCATACCCCAAAATCAGAAAATGCACTCACAAGAAGTTATAAATTTGGACATTATAGGTCATTTTTGAAAGTCAACAAAAACACCTTTTTTTCCAAAGCTTATAACTTAATAATGGAATATAAAATTGAGATGAGACAAAAATATTTGGTTAGAGGACATCTCAAGCTTTCTAAAAAGTCAAAGAACACCTCCAAAAGTTCAAAATTGAAGAAGTTATGCATTGTTGAAGTTGGGCATTTTTGCAAAATTGCCAAAAGTCAACTATCCCCAAAACTTCAAATTTTTTTCAAATGGGCCCATTCTTTTCCACTTGATTTGAGCTTGCATCATTGTCCACTTGTCCTAGATTCAGCCATGAACCCATATGTTATTTTTATTATTTTATTTGATTTTTTATTGAATTATTTCATTTTAAATCAAATTAAATCATATAAAATACAAATATTGATTACTTAAGATCTTTTTGGTTGTTATAGGCCTTAATTATCATCATGATCAACATCAAATTCGTATCTCACCATATCATGTACAAAAAGATGGATATTTGATAAATTTGGCTAGCTTTAAAGGATGAATCAAATCATAAGGCATTGATTTAGAGGGATTCCATCCATATTTGTTACCCTAACACCTTGTATCATACATAAGCAAGAGAGGTACACAAAATTAGAGGTTAGAGGCTGCAAGAATAGACAAAACCAACACTTGAAAAAGAGGCAAAAAGCTTGAATTCGAATTCATACTTAGAGGCAATCTCAGAAGCCAAGAAGCATCTCAATCGATTCCTGGGTGATCACACAACCTTCCTGGATCAAAAGCACACGTCCTCAAGCCTCTAAAAGCTCTGTAAGTATGACGATGCTAAGCTCTGTTCTTGAAATCGTAAATCCTCATTCTTGCATCATTTGAACAAATTCTTGGCATATTCATAATCCTTATAGTATTTCTAAATTTTTGGAAATATTCAATTTGGTTTATATGGACTGTAACCTCAAAATATCATGGCTAGGGTTACGTTTTGGTTTTTAGGGATTTTTGTTTCAGGTGAAATTGATTCCTATAATAGGCATGGTTGCACTCAGGAGAGGGAGACGAACCTAACCATGTCTTAGAAGGTCGTTTTTATGGCCTGGAGTTGATTTTTGGATCGAGCTGCACTTTTAGCTGCAGATTCAAATCCGTAGGTAAAATTACAGTGGCTGGAGGTAGGGGGGCGATGGCGTGTCGCTTCCCCAATGGCCAATTCAAATAATGGCGCGTTTAATTTATTTTTTGACCAATTAATATTATTTTATCATATTATTATTATTGTGTAATATATGTACAAATGAAGCCAAGCATCCCAGTGGCAAGCAAGCACTCCAAACGCCTACAGGACCTGTGTTCGAATCCCAGGTCCTCCACTTTCTCAATATATTTTTTCTTCAGGTAATCCCATGCGTAGTTCAAGAGAGCAGATCACCATATGCCTTCACATATCAAAGTGCCAGATGGCCCAAGGCCAAATCTGATGATCCAGGTTGAGAGTCCACCATGGAGTCAAGTCCAAGGGCGCACAGGGAATCAAAAAAGTCAAACGAGGCCAGATTCAAATGGGCCTCAGGATTGCTATTCTGACCTCCCAAAAAACAGGCCCATACCTCTTTTCTCTTATATATTTACTTTTTTTGTTTTATTTATTTGTTTTATTATATTTTATTTAATTAACTAACCAACTAAAAAATTATTTTCTTAAAATTAAAATCAAAAAATGTTTTCTTTATCAAATTAAATTTTAGTATTTTATTTTTTATTAACAAATCTATTAATTAATTTAGGCTATTAATTAGAAATAACTTTAATATATTTTTGTAAATAATTAAAATTAATTAGACTTAATTAGGTTTTTACTAACATTGATTAATTTTATTTTCTTTCTTTAATTACCAAAACTCCAAAAAAAATTATTTTTATTAATTAATTTAACAAATTTAATTTAATAATTAATTTATCATAGTTTCTTTCTTAAAATAAAAAAATAAAAAATCTTTTCTTTAATAACAAAGGGTCAAAACCCTAGAACTTTGCGCTCGATTTAATTTCCCGCACGTGATCTATTTATTCAATATTATACTTGTTCCCGGAATGTAATAGATAATTAGGACCATTTAATTATTTCTATCGCTTTATTTACTTTTCCGCATTTAAATTTCAAAGGGTTGTCTTTGGCGATGTAAATACCCGACGCCTTGTAATTTAATTTCCGCAATTTATTTTCCGCAACTTATAACTGTTAGATGTTTGATAATAGGTTTGCATGACAAGAATGAATGTTTAACCTAAAATCAACTTAGATCACCATTGACATGTACAAAGATAAAAAAATAAACTGAAAACGACACACTCGCACATGTGCACTCTTAGGGTACACCCCACTTGGTTGCCTTCGTACGCGGTCATTGAGTATAGGTCACTTTAGAGGTTGTCCTCTTGTCCAAAGATCATAGTCGCCTCGAAACGGTTGCCTCGGATATTGTTGCCTCAAACAAATGATCTAAGACATTAGGGTTACCGCTAAGGCATCCTAACATTGCTTTGGTGACCGTAAGTCCCTCATTCGAATTGACCCTTAAACTCCGACGACGGTGCTACCTACTCATTCATAGTGGGATAGCATTGTCTAAAGAAAGATAGCATAGAACGGTTCCTTTTTCGAGTAGGTAGATGGTTCTTAGATACTTTCTCTTTCAAAACAAATTTTTTACATCTAGACTCCTTTTCGAACAAAGTTTTCAAAACACTTCATTATTCTCTTGAGGACAAAAGCAAGAGTTAAATCGAAGTTTTCAAACAAAAACTTTTTCAAACCCACAAGCACAAAGAAAACAATTTTGAAAACCATATGAGCAAGTACCTAAGAGCCAGTGGATAACCACGGATAGAAAGGGTGCTAACACCTTCCCTTTCTATAATCTACCCCCCGAACCCGAGAAATATCTCGAATAAGGAATTTTTTTGTGCTTTTTTCCTTTCCCTGTTGGATAAAATAAAAGTCGGTGGAGACTCTTACTTACCGCGACATTTTGCGAAAACAAACGCAAAACCAACATTCCAAAAAATAGTCAGTTCTTCCCACCGTATCACAGAACTGGCGACTCTGCTGGGGAGTTAATAAGTGGGGTGTACCTTAGGAATAGTTCATAATGTTTTCAATTGCTTGCTTTGTATGCTTTATATTTGTGGGATTGTATTGGAGATACTATAGATCCTAACTCGGATCTGGGGATACCCTTTTAGGTAAGTAGCAATAAACTGTGAGAGAATTGTACGGCGTAGACCGATACGGTTGAAGCAGTAGCTACGTTAGTGTGGCACTTTAGTATGTATTGATATCCCTTGTGGCGCAACGAGGAGAATATGGGTCTGCTAAGGGGTCATTAAGCACCAACTGACCTTAGAACCTTTAAATTGACCAACTTGGCCATAGAACAGTAGCAGTATTCTACACTCATTGAGACTAAACTCTCGTGATAATTTCGGCCGCAAGAAAAGGTTTCTAAACTGGAGTTATGACCGATTGAGGGTAGTCAGTGATATTGAGATCCTCTAGAACCCATTTACTATTTTTAGGACAGGTTTGAACCAACTGAACTGAAAGAGGGTAGTACCTAGACTCCTTGCCAGCCTGAAATCTAAGGGCTATTTGTGTGACTTGTGTGCCTTTACCATGTTTGCTATTTGTGGATACTTGTGGTGTGCTTTCTATCATGACATCTTGACATCATAACATTGCATGCACCTTGCATTGGACTAACCTATTTCAAAGACAAGAGGGATTCATTTTTGTTCTGTTTTGTAGGTCATGGCACCCATGCGTAGAAACACCATCCGGATCAACTTTGTCCAAGTTCCCACTCTGCTTAAAGATTTGGTTGCAAAGATGCCGGATAATACCTCCTTCATCAGAAGACATGGTCACCTCTTTGGTTTGGTCACGTCCAAATTAGACAAATAGATGATGAGTGTCCTAGTCCAGTTCTTTGATCCACTGTACCATTGCTTTACTTTTCAGAACTACCAATTGGTCCCTACCTTAGAAGAGTTCTCTGATCTGCTCGGTATCTCTATTCTGGAGCAGACCCCATTCACAGGTTGGGAGAAGATCCTTAGGCCCGAAGAGATTGCTTCAGCCCTTCATCTGACAAAGGCTGAGGTAATGGCTAATTGGGAGACTAGAAGTGGAGCAAAGGGCTTTTTGACTAAGTTCTTGGTTGGTAATGCTAATCATTTCTGGGATAGTCTATACTTCTAGGCATTCGAAGATATTTTGGCTCTTCTGATATATGGCTTGGTATTGTTTCCTAACTCTGACTCCTTTGTTGATGTGAATGCGGTAAAAATCTTCATCTCTGGTAATCATGTACCCACTCTCTTGTGTGACATTCTTCATCAGCTTTATGCCCGTACTGCTTGGAAACGGGGAACCTTGATGTGTTGTGCTCCACTGTTGGCAAGGATGTTTATTTCTCACCTCCCCAAATCAGTCCTGAAGAACAAAGAAGGCATGGGCTGGGCTTATAGGGTTATGTCTCTCTCTCACAATGACATCATTTGGACTATTAAGGGTATGGACGAGGTGGCCATTATTGATCGTTGTGGGGAATACCTCAATGTTCCACTGATAGGAACCAATGGAGGAATTACTTAAAATCCATGCTTGGCCTTACGTCAGTTTGGACGAGCCAGAAGGGAAGGACCTCATGAGTTGCTAATGCCTAGTATAGTCTTTGATTTCCAAGGGGATAGTGACGAGCAACGTCGCAGATTCATAAGAGCTTAGGATAGAGTACACAGGTCTGATCCGCACGAGCTGGATGCAAAGACTTCTTTTCCGATGGAGCCACATCTCTGTTATGTTCGTATCCGTGCCCAAAAGCTGGGAATGCCGTATGAAGCCGTCTTGCCTATCATTGTTGAAGTTGCTAATGAAGAATGGGTTCTTCCTACCATCCTCCATCCTCATATGCCCACTGACATTGGGGCACTGAAGAGGTCCTGGATGCAGCTGAGAGAAGAACGGGATACTTATAGAGAAAAGTATCACGAGCAAGAGTAGAAGATTGAGAAGTTGACAAGACAACTGGAGAATGAGCAGATCATCAAGGACTATGTCAGTACCAAGGGGAAATGACCATGGGAGCGCTGATGTCCTTTGATTATTTCCAGTTTTTTTTTATTTGCTTTTCAGTATTTCCTCTCCTGTAACGCCTTAAAGGCATCTGTTGAACAATTTGAATTTCAAGTTTATCTAATAAAAGTGTGCTTTATTTCTTATTTACGAATTTGAATCTCTCGATGTCTTTGAAATCATAGCATACGCATTTCATTCCATACATCTCATAACAGGTACCCTTACAGGTTTTCTCATCTTCTTCGTTGTTTATTTCAGCATCATGTCTTCTGAACCATCAACTGAACAAGCAATCAAGGCTCTACAGGCTCAAAACGCCCAGTTCCAGGAATTGTTCATGAATTTGGCTAAGGGTCAGCAAGATCTGAAGTCCCTTATCTTGAAAGAGAAGAAGAAGAAGAAGAAGAAGAAAAAGATGGTCCTGTTTAACATGGGTCACAAGTTTGGAAACAGGCTACGAGATGAAGTTGATTTGACCCCCTCATCTGGAGGGAAAGATAGTCAGGAAGAAAGGACGGTTCCTAGCCCTATGGTTTCAGACAACGAGACGTACTTCGACGAAGACCAGTATCCTCTGGCTGAGGATAGATACAAGCAACTAGAAGACCGATTGAGTGCGATGGAAGTTCAGAAAGTGCCTGGCCTGGACTTTGGTGATCTGGGTCTATCATCTGGGGTGGTGATTCCCCACAAATTCAAAACACCAGCCTTCGCTAAGTACGACGGAGTTTCTTGTCCGAAACTGCACCTTCGTTCGTATGTTAGGAAGATTCAGTTGTACACCACTGACAAGAACCTATGGATCCACTTCTTTCAAGACATTCTTTCAGGGAATCAGCTTGAATGGTTTTACCAGTTGGAAGGAACTAGCATCCGTAATTGGGAAGACTTAGCCGCTGCTTTCTACAAGCAGTACCAGTACAACGCTGACCTTGCTCCCATGCGTACCCAACTCCAGGGTATGTCAATGGGTGCGGGCGAAGGTTTCAAAGATTATGCTCAGAAGTGGAGGGACCTTGCTGGAAGTGTGCAACCTCCATTGGCTGATAGGGAGCTAGTAGATATGTTTCTGGGGACCTTATCTGGTCCGTATTTCAACCATATGATTGGATATTCTTCCTCCGGGTTTACAGAGCTGATCATGACCGGGGAAAGGATTGGGGCTGGTATCAAATCTGGTAAAATACAAAAGGGTGCCTCATCAGGCACCGAGAAGAAGCCTTTTAAGAAGGATTCCAGTGCTGTTTACAGTTCGAAAAGCCAGAAAAGACCTGAACGCCGCCAAGCTGTTAATGCGGTTGTTATTTCTAGACCTGCTGGTGCTCCTCAGCGTAACAATCAGCCAAGGGCCGAGAAACCTCGAAGACAATTCACTCAGCTTAACATGACTTTATCTCAGATTCTGCCACAGTTATTGAAAACCAATCTAGTGATTCCAAGGGAAGCCCCGTAGAATCCCAACACTACATCACCAAAGTACAACCCTAATGCCCGCTGTGCTTTTAACTCTGATAGCCCGTGGCATGATACAGATGACTGTTGGGTTTTGAAGAATAAGGTACATGACTTAATTGATGCAAAGGAGATTGAGTTCGAAGCACCTGAAAGACCTAATATTGTGACATCTCCTATGCCCAAGCATGGAGTAAATGCTATAGAGGAAGACTCATTTGTGGTTTCTGTGAAGGATATTTCTACTCCATTGATGACTGTGAAAAAGAACCTTTTGCTAGCTGGTTTATTTCCGGGTTGTGACGAAGGTTGTCGTATGTGTTCTGTCCTACCTACCAGTTGCCATCTTTTGAAGTCAGGTGTCCAACGCCTGATGGATAACAAAGAAATTCTGTTTGAGAAGACTATTGTTCCTTTAGTTCATGCTGAAGAAGTTGTTATCATCACCATTTTCGACAATTCTTCCAAGGCTTCCTCGAGAAAGCCTGTTAGAATTACATTTGTTCCAAGAATCGCACCATTGATCATCACTGTTCCAGGGCCTATCCCATATACATCAGATAAAGTTGTCCCTTGGCATTACGGGGCTGATGTTTATTATCATGGAGTTAAACAAGATTTGGATGCTGATACTGACGTCAGCAATATTGTTGGACCTGCCAAAGTCACCCGCAGCGGAAGACTTTTCTCCCCTGATATCTCTCCACCAACTGCCTAAAACCTGTTGTTATTACACCTGCCAGCGTACCTGCTACTATTCCCATTCAAGTTCCCATTCTTACCCCTGTTGCCGAGTCATCCGACACTCAGGGCAAAGGGACCACTGATGAGCCTACCCAGACTGAGGCACCAAAGAAGATTACTGTTGAAGCCTCTAGACAAGAGATGGAGGAAATTTTGAAGATCATCAAAAAGAGCGACTACAATGTAGTCGAGTAGCTGGGGTAAACCCCATCCAAAATCTTTATGTTATCACTGTTGCTTTGCTCAGAAGCCCATGCCAAGGCTCTGATTGCTTTCCTGGAGACTACACACGTACCTCAAGAAACATCAGCTGATCAGTTTAAAGATTGCGTGGCTAGTTTGACTGCTGATAATGGGTTGGGTTTCTCTGACACCGACTTGACTGCTAAGGGGAAGAATCACAATGACGCCCTGCATGTCTCTATTGAATGCAGGGGCACTACTCTTACTCATGTGTTGGTGGACACTGGGTCTTCGTTGAATGTGTTACCTAAGAAATCTCTAGACCGGCTAGACTGTGAAGGGTTAGAGCTGAAACCAAGAAACATTGTAGTCATGGCCTTTGATGGGTCTAAGAGGATGGTGCATGGAGAAGTGAATATTCTGATTAAGGTTGGTTCTCAGGTTTTCACCTCTACATTCTATGTGATGGACATTCGGCCATCTTATTCTTGTTTGCTGGGTCGTCCATGGATCCACAAAGCTGGGGCAGTGACGTCTACGCTCCACCAGAAGCTAAAGTACCCGGTCAAAGGAAAAATTGTGACAGTACAAGGAGAAGAGGAGTACATGGTGAGCCACATCAACTCTTTCCGATATGTAGAAATGGATGGGGAGTTCATTGAGACCCCATTTCAGCATTTTGAAGAGGTTCCCCAGACACTGGCATCAACTGAGACTGTTGTTGAAGATCCTCCCATGAAGATGGCTTCCTTCAAGGATGCCCGGGCTGTTATCGAGAAAGGTAGGTGTTCAAATTGGGGACAACTCCCTGATTTTTTGCACAGAAGACTAACAAGTTTGGTTTGGGTTTCACTGCAGAAGCTCAAAAGGCTGTTCGGAATGCACAGATCGGAAGACCTCCCCTGTTCATCAGCAATTCAGGAGTGAATGCCATTGAAGACGATGTTGAAGAGTTTGAGTTTGACAGTTGGATCTACCCCACTGTCGATGGTGGATTAAGCAATTGGACAGCAAAGGACTTCATCCCAATTTCTTTTGTTACCCAGTAATGATACTTTGTTTTGAATTTGTAATAGACAATGTTTTAAACTCTATGGCCCGGTGTCTTACTCGGGGCACCGCGGCTTCATTTGTGAGGGCTTTATGTGTGTCATCTACATATATCATTAATAAAAGCATTGGACGTTTCTTGCATTTCAAATTTTGCGCTCCTTGTTTTTCTTTTATTACATATTGAAAAACAGCTATTTTACACACACTCACATATACAGGTCTACATCCACTCTGGATCTCACTGGTAACGACTCTGCTACTGCCAGTTATGACTTCGAAAATCCGATCAACTTAGCCGAAGACGAAGGTGAAGATGATTGCGAAGTGCCTGGTGAACTTTCTAGACTCTTACTTCAGGAAGAGAGGGTTATTCAGCCGCATGAAGAGCCCGTGGAATCAGTGAATCTAGGTACAGAAGTAGACAAGAAAGAGTTCAAGATTGGTGCAAATCTAGAACCTAGTGTCAAGCAACGGTTGATTCAGATGTTGTGTGACTATGTCGAGATCTTTGCCTGGTCTTATGAAGATATGCATGGGTTGGATGCCGACATTGTGGTTCACCGATTGCCTACCAAGGAAGACTGTCCTCCAGTGAAACAGAAGGTTCGCCGAATGCGCCCAGAGATGTCTGAGAAAATCAAAGCTGAAGTGATGAAACAGTTTAACGCCGGTTTTCTAGCAGTTACTTCTTACCCGCAGTGGGTTGCCAATGTGGTTCATGTGCCGAAGAAGGATGGTAAGGTTCGAATGTGTGTTGACTATAGGGATCTGAACAGGGCGAGCCCCAAGGATGATTTCCCTCTACCTCATATCGACATTCTGGTTGACAACACCGCTCAGCATAAGGTCTTCTCCTTCATGGATGGTTTCTTCGGTTATAATCAGATTAAAATGGCTCCCTAAGACATGGAGAAGACAACCTTTGTCACTCAATGGGGCACCTTTTGCTACAAGGTCATGCCTTTTGGATTGAAAAATGTTGGGGCAACATATCAGTGCACCATAGTCGCTTTGTTCCATGACATGATCCATCATGAGATTGAAGTATACGTTGATGACATGATTGCCAGATCCCAGACCGAGGAAGAACATCTTGACCACCTTCGGAAATTATTTGACAGGTTAAAGTTGTACAAGCTGAGGTTAAACCTGAACAAGTGCACCTTCGAGGTGAGATCTGGTAAGCTGTTGGGTTTCATTGTAAGTGATAAAGGTATTCAAGTGGATCCTGCCAAGGTGAAGGCTATACAGGAGATGCCAACTCCCCAAATAGAAAAGGAAGTCAGAGGTTTTCTGGGACGTCTGAACTACATTGCCCGATTCATCTCACACCTGACTGCTACTTGTGAGCCAATCTTCAAGCTACTGAAGAAAGATCGAGTGGTAAGATGGAATGATGAATGTCAGGCCGCTTTCGAAAGGATCAAAGAGTATCTCCAAGAGCCACCCATTCTGATGCCTCCAGTTGAAGAGAGACCTTTGATCTTTTAATTAACAGTACTCGACAACTCAATGGGGTGCGTGCTGGGGCAGCATGACGAGTCTGGCCGAAAAGAGCATGCTATTTATTACCTTAGCAAAAAGTTTACCGACTGTGAGACCCGATACTCACTTCTCGAGAAAACTTGTTGCACTTTGGCATGGGCTACTCGTCGGCTGAGACAGTATATGCTTACTCACACTACTCTATTGATATCAAAGATGGATTCAATCAAGTATATCTTCGAGAAGCATGTCTTATCCGGAAGAATAGCAAGATGACAGATGATCTTGACTGAGTATGACATCCAGTATACGACCCAAAAGACAATTAAGGGAAGTGTGTTGGCATATCATTTGGCACATCAAGTAGTGGATGATTACCAGTCTATGAACTTCGAATTTCTAGATGAGAATATCATGATAGTGACTGACTGTGAGGAACCTGGACCGGATGAAGGACCGGAGGAAGGATCCTGATAGTCTATGTACTTTGATGGAGCTTCAAACGCTTTGGGTAATGGCATTGGCGCTATGATCATATCTCCTAAAGGCTCTCATACTCCGTTCACCGCCCGACTATGTTTTAATTGCACCAACAATATGGCGGAGTACGAAGCATGCATCATGGGTCTTCGAGCAGCTATCGACCTAAGGATTAAGTTTCTGAGTGTCTTCGGAGATTCCGCTCTCGTGATCAGTCAGATCAAAGGCGGGTGGGATACGAAACACCCAAATATTATTCCTTACAAGGAGTATGTGTTGACATTGCTTTCGCACTTCGAGGAGATAACCTTTGAACACTTCCCGAGAGAGGGGAATCAGTTAGCGGACACGCTGGCTACGATCTCTTCCATGTTCAAAGTCAATTGGGACAACGAAGCTCTGTGGATTATCATTGAAAGGTTGGATGAACCTGCACATTGCTGTGACATTGAGACTGAAGAGGTAGCAGATAAACCCTGGTTTCATGAGGTAAAAAGGTATCTTGAGGCTCAGGAATACCCCGAGGGTGCATCTGTTAATCACAAGAAGTTTCTGAGAAGGTTCGCGGAGAAGTTCTTCATCAGCAATGGTATCCTTTACAAGTGTAACCATGATTCGACCTTACTTCATGTATGGATAAGAACGAGGCAGACAAAATCATGACAGAGTTACATGAAGGTACTTTCGGAACTCATTCCAGTGGACATACCATGGCAAAGAAAATCCTACGGGAAGGATATTTTTGGTCCACCATGGAAGCTGACTGTTATCAGCATTCTCGGACATGTCACAAGTGCCAAGTCTATGCTGATAAGGTGCATATACCTCTAGTACCTCTAAACGTATTGACAGCGCCGTGGCCTTTTGCAATGTGGGGCATTGATATGATCGGTGAGATCAGACCTACAACATCCAACGGGCATCGTTTCATCCTGGTAGCTAATAATTACTTTACAAAGTGGGTTGAAGCAGCTTCCTTTGCTACTGTAACCAAGAACGCTGTGGCACGGTTCATTTGGAACAATCTGATTTGTCGATACGGTGTACCAGAAAGGATCATAACGGACAATGGTACCAATCTCAACAATAAGATGATCACTGAACTCTGTAAGCAGTTCAAGATACAGCATCATAACTCTTCTCCCTATCGGCCAGAGATGAATGGGGCTGTTGAAGCGGCTAATAAGAACATCAAGAAGATTGTGCAGAAGATGACAGTGACATACAAAGATTGGCATGAGATGTTACCATTTGCTCTTCATGGGTACCGTACCTCAGCGCGGACATCAACAGGGGTAACACCCTATTCCTTGGTATATGGCATGGAGGCAGTCTTGCCTATTGAAGTTTAGATACCCTCTCTTCAGATCATGAAGGATGCAGGCTTGAGCAAAGATGACTGGATTCAGACCCGGCTTGATCAGCTGAATTTAATCGACAAAAAGAAACTTACTGCTTTTTGTCACGGTCAGACGTATCAAAAACGGATGATCAAGGCATTTAACAAGAAAGTTAGACGACAAGAGTATCAAGTTGGGGATTTGGTAATCAAGCGCATTATCTTACCTCAAGGTGATCCCAGGGGCAAATGGACCCCTACTTACGAAGGGCCATTTGTGGTTAAGAACATTTTCTCAGGAGGAGCTATGTTTTTAACTACCATGGATGGTGACGACCTTCCTCACCCCATCAATGCAGACATAGTGAAAAGATACTACGCATAATCAAAGACCCGCTAGGTTGACTGGCCTAGGCAAAAATAAGGGCTTCCCGGCGAACCAAAAGGGTTCGGGCAAAAATAAGGGATGAAAATGAAAAAATCTGTACACCCGGCAAGTCGAAAACCTGAAAAGGCGGCTTGGGCAAAAATGGGTATCCCGGTGGACTGAAAACCCGAAAGGGAGGTCCAGGAAAAAATTAGGGATCAAAGCGTAACGCTATGTCTCATTGGATCACCTTGCAACCAGACTTCGGGATCAGCTATCAAGCTCGGACGGCACTAATCAATTTGATCTACCTTTAACCAAGCAGCAAAGTGATGAGATTCTCAAGGACATAAAGGCAATAGCAGAGTTGGAACCCAGTGGGGTCATTCACATAGCTGTTTTGTTTTTATTTTTCACAGATTGTGTAAATTCTATTGTTCGGAGGCGTTCTCTTACTAGGACGTCAGCCTTTTGTACAAAAACGCCTATTTACAGGCCAAACTTCAAAATCAATACAATTCATTTTCAGAGAAATTTCAAACTGTTTTTCCTTTATCTGTTTTGTTTTGCAAAGAACTTCCAATGTTCATTTTTGATATATGCACTTGACATTAATTGCTGCTCATAAATACTTACATGCGAAACAAAAGACGAATTAATGGTAATATCAGAAACAAGGGCAATAAGAATTGTCCAAACTGTACAGTTTCTCTGTCCACCAGGTACAAGGTAGATTCATCCGAAGAACATGGTTGAGATGCATTCACTCCCCACAGAATAAGACAGTAATGATAGCTCTCCCCAGCTGAGACTTGCAACTTTAAATGAATCGGTAATATTCTCCCCAAGCAGAGTTTATCTACTATCGACACTGAAAAGGCGTAATATCCCCGACAGTTTTAATATTCCCCAGCGGAGTATAAGAATATTCCTCGGCAGAATACAAGATATCCCCAGTGGAGTTAAAATTTCCCCATCACAGTCTGAAAAAGCTTCCCCAGTGGAGTCGAAGAATCATCCCCAGTAGACTCGGTTGAATTTCAGATAAGGTTCTCAATCTCGACAATTTTCCTCCGTCAAAGTGTGGACGAGTTCTACAGTCTCAGCAGAATTATACTCCATTGAAGACTAGACAGTTCCTAGATCTTGATGAAGATGTTTCCCTCAGTCGAAGACCTGACCGGTTCTTAAATCTCAACTGAATTATCCTCGGTTGAATTTCAGATAAGGTTCTCAATCTCGACAATTTTCCTCCGTCAAAGTGTGGACGAGTTCCACAATCTCAACAGAATTATCCTCTGTTGAAGACCAGACAATTCCTAGATCTTGATGAAGATATTTCCCTTAGTCGAAGACCTGACCAGTTCTTAAATCTCAACTGAATTATCCTCGATTGAATTTCAGATAAGGTTCTCAATCTCGACAATTTCCCTCCGTCAAAGTGTGGACGAGTTCTACAATCTCAACAGAATTATACTCCGTTGAAGACCAGACAGTTCCTAGATCTTGATGAAGATGTTTCCCTCAGTCGAAGACCTGACCA
This sequence comes from Vicia faba, assembly GCA_948472305.1. Classification (NCBI taxonomy): domain Eukaryota; kingdom Viridiplantae; phylum Streptophyta; class Magnoliopsida; order Fabales; family Fabaceae; genus Vicia; species Vicia faba. Next base: position 160,395,447 of record OX451736.1, on the reverse strand, counting down.
GTTCTTAAATCTCAACTGAATTATCCTCGGTTGAATTTCAGATAAGGTTCTCAATCTCGACAATTTTCCTCCGTCAAAGTGTGGACGAGTTCTACAATCTCAACAGAATTATCCTCTGTTGAAGACCAGAAAATTCCTAGATCTTGATGAAGATGTTTCCCTCAGTCGAAGACCTGACCGGTTCTTAAATCTCAACTGAATTATCCTTGATTGAATTTCAGATAAGGTTCTCAATCTCGACAATTTCCCTCCGTCAAAGTGTGGACGAGTTCTACAATCTCAACAGAATTATACTCCGTTGAAGACCAGACAGTTCCTATATCTTGATGAAGATGTCTCCCACAGTCGAAGACCTGACCGGTTCTTAAATCTTAATTGAATTATCCTCGGTTGAATTTCATATAAGGTTCTCAATCTCGACAATTTTCCTCCGTCAAAGTGTGGACGAGTTCTACAATCTCAACAGAATTACACTCCGTTGAAGACCAGACAGTTCCTAGATCTTGATGAAGATGTTTCCCCCAGTCGAATTACGGACATGTTCTTAAAACTCAGCAAAGATGTTCTCTCAGCTGAGGTACAGGCAAGTTCCTAAATCTCAATAAAAGTTAGACTTCCCCGGCGGAATCTTCTACAACAACAGGTATGCAAGTTCTCGCTAAGGAATCTCTTATGCGATCGACGCTCCTGCAGATGGCATCCGTAATCCCATCCTCCTACCAAAAATCTCCAAATTACTTCTATAAGCCCATTCCCGTCATCACCAGGCTGATACCACTTCCTGCGAGTGCAAATTTCTGGGCACTCTAGTGTTTAATCATCTTCCACCTTCGGATCAAGAAAGGCACGAAAGTCAATCTACATACTCAAGTTTAATAAGATTGAACAGGGGCAGATGTTGTACCCCAAAAATTTTCCTCTCATATTTCTCCAAACATTGCAAGAAAAATCTCCAAGTGGCTCAAGATTGCTCAAGAGTTGGACAGTCAAGTTATCTCCTAAGGCAGTCAACCCTAAATTGGGGTTTTGTGTTTCATCAAGATATTTGAGTCCAAATGACCTCAAGTACTCCCCAACATCCTAATATACTATCAAGATCATCCATGTCAAATTTCAAGCCTTGAAGAGGAAGTTTGCTCAGTCAATTGCTCAAAGGGTCCCAAAATCGACTGTGCTAGGGGCAAAAGTCAACTGTGACCCAAATACAGTCAAACTTCAAGATTTTTTGTCAACATTCTCATTTTGAAGGATATTTCATCATTTAATCAAGGGTTGATCATGATTCATCAAGGATTGCTCAAAATTCATCAAGACTCAAAAGTTGCTAAATTAGGGTTTTGTAGGAAAAGTCAACTCAACTTTGACCAAGCATAAATTTCTAATACTTTATGATAAATGACCCATCCAAAGATCATTTTGAATAGTATGCAATTACCTACAATCCATCTTCATACCCCAAGATCAGAAAATGCACTCACAAGAAGTTATAAATTTGGACATTATAGGTCATTTTTGAAAGTCAACAAAAACACCTTTTTTCCAAAGCTTATAACTTGATTATGGAATATCAAATTGAGATGAGACCATAAGGGTTGGTTAGAGGACGTCTCAAGCTTTCTAAAAAGTCCAATAACACCTCCAAAAGTTCAAAATTGAAGAAGTTATGCATTGTTGAAGTTGGGCATTTTTGCAAAATTGCCAAAAGTCAACTATCCCCAAAACTTCAAATTTTGTCAAATGGGCTTATTCTTTTCCATTTGATTTGAGCTTGCATCATTGTCCACGTGTCCTAGATTCATCCATGAACCCATATCTTGTTTTTATTATTTATTTGATTTTTTATTGAATTATTTCATTTTAAATCAAATTAAATCATATAAAATCTAAATATTGATTACTTAAGATCTTTTTGGTTGTTATATGCCTTAATTATCATCATGATCAGCATCAAATTCGTATCTCACCATATCATGTACAAAAAGATGGAGATTTGATAAATTTGGCAAGCTTTAAAGGATGAAATAAATCAAATCATAAGGCATTGATTTAGAGGGATTCCATCCATATTTGTTACCCTAACACCTTGTATCATACATAAGCAAGAGAAGTACACGAAATTAGAGGTTAGAGGCTGCAAGAATAGACAGAACCAACACTTGAAAAAGAGGAAAAAAGCTTGAATTCGTATTCATACTTAGAGGCAATCTCAGAAGCCAAGAAGCATCTCAATCGATTCCTGGGTGATCACACAACCTTCCTGGATCAAAAGCACGCGTCCTCAAGCCTCTAAAAGCTCTGTAATTATCACGATGCCAAGCTCTGTTCTTAAAACCGTAAATCCTCATTCTTGCATTATTTGAACAAATTCTTGGCATATTCATAATCCTTATAGCATTTCTAGACTTTTGGCAATATTCAATTTGGTTTATATGGACTGTAACCTCAAAATACCATGGCTAGGGTTACGTTTTGGTTTTTAGGGATTTTTGTTTCAGGTGAAATTGATTCCTATAATAGGCATGGTTGCACTCAGGAGAGGGAGACGAACCTAACCATGTCTTAGAAGGTCGTTTTTATGTCCTGGAGTTAATTTTTGGATCGAGCTACACTTTTAGCTGCAGATTCAAATCCGCAGGTAAAATTACAGTGGCTGGAGGTAGGGGACGATGGTGTGTCACTTCCCCAATGGCCAATTCAAATAATGGCGCGTTTATTTTATTTTCTGACCAATTAATATTGTTTTATCATATTATTATTTTTGTGTAATATATGTACAAATGAAGCCAAGCGTCCAAGTGGCAAGCAAGCACTCCAAACGCCTACAGGACCTGGGTTCGAATCCCAGGTCCTCCACTTTCTCAATATATTTTTTCTTCAGGTAATCCCATACGTAGTCCAAGAGAGCAGATCACCATATACCTTCACATATCAAAGTGCCAGATGGCCCAAGGCCAAATCTGATGATCCAGGCTGAGAGTCCACCATGGAGTCAAGTCCAAGGGCGCACAGGGAATCAAAAAAGTCAAACGAGGCCAGATTCAAATGGGCCTCAGGATTGCTATTCTGACCTCCCAAAAAACAGGCCCATACCTCTTTTCTCTTATATATTTACTTTTTTTTGTTTTATTTATTTGTTTTATTATATTTTATTTAATTAACTAACCAACTAAAAAATTCTTTTCTTAAAATTAAAATCAAAAAATGTTTTCTTTATCAAATTAAATTTTATTATTTTATTTTTTATTAAAAAATCTATTAATTAATTTAGGCTATTAATTAGAAATAACTTTAATTTATTTTTGTAAATAATTAAAATTAATTAGACTTAATTAGGTTTTTACTAACATTGATTAATTTTATTTTCTTTCTTTAATTACCAAAACTCCAAAAAAAAACCATTTATTTTGATTAATTAATTTAACAAATTTAATTTAATAATTAATTTACGATAGTGTGATCGGTGGAAATAGAACTGACTGTTTTGGAATGCTGGTTCGCGAAATGTCGCGGTAAGCAAGAGTCGCCACCGTCTTTTATGTTCTCCAACAAGGAAAGGACAAAAGCACAGCAAAATTCCTTTTTGAGATGTTTCTCGGTTCGGGAGGTAGATTATAGAAAGGGAAGGTGTTAGCACCCTTTCTATCTGCGGTTATCCACGGGCTCTTAGGTACTTGCTCACTATGTTTTCAAAAATGTTTGCTTTTCTTGTGTTTGTGGGTTTTGAAAAAGTTTAGTTTGAAAACTTCTAGGTAACTCTTGTATCAGTCCTCAAGAGTGTATGAAGTGTTTGTTTGAAAACTTTTGTTTGAAAGTGTAGGTGCGAAAAGTATTTTTTTGTTTTTTTAAAGAGCAAGTACCCAGGAGAAATCTACCTACTCAAAAGAAATTAAGCTGTGTAAATGTCCTTTAGACAGTACTATCCCACTATTGAGAAGTAGGTAGCACCATCGTTGGAGTTATTCGGGTCAATTCGATTATATGGGACATGTGTGGTCACCAAAGCAATAGTAGGACGCCTTAGCGGTAACCCTAATGTCCTAGATGCTTTTTTATCCAAGGCAACCGTTTCGAGGCAACTTGGATCTTTTGACAGGAGGGCGACCTCTAAAACACCCTATACTCAATGACCACGTCGAGGCAACCAAGTGAGGCGTACCCTAGGAGTGGCATGTGCGAGTGTGTCAGGATTCAGTTAAGTTATCTTTGCACATGTTATGGTGAGCTACGAGTTGATTTTAATTTTCAAGCAAGTCTTTTCATGCATAGTTAACAGTTAATAATTGTGCGGAAAGTAAATCTACGCTATTACAAGGCATCGAGTATTTACATCGCCAAAAACATAACCCTTTGGAAAATAAATGCGAAAAATAAAGAAAGCGATAAAAGGTCCTAATTATCTATTACATCCTCAGAACAGTTACATAAATATGATCAAAATAATATGCGCGTGAGAAATTGAATCAGAAAAAGTCTTAGGGTTTTGACCCTTTTTTTGAGAAAAGAATGAATTTTTGGTTATTTTGCATTCAATCAAACCTAATTCTAATTAAGTAAATAAAAGAAATGTTTTTTAAGTTTTTTATGTTTTAATGAAATAAAAGAAAAGAAATTAAAATTGTCAAGAAAACCCTAATTCTATGTTAATTTTATTTATTGTAAAAAAAAATCAAATTTAACCTAATTAACTAAATTAATTTGTTAGTGTTTATTTACAAAATAATAATTGAAGGTGAAATTAATAAATAATAATAAGAATAAAAATATTTTATTTTCTGAATTTATTATGAAAATATAATTTGTTAGTTAATAAAAATAATAATTATTATTATAATTAATAAAATAATTAAATAGAAATTAAAATAGAAAAGAAAAAAGAATAAAGAAACCAGGGGGTGATGGGCCAGCTTTGGGGGGTTTGTTAGAAATCTTCAAGCCCAATAACACTCAAGCCCTTCTGACTTTTTGAGATCCTCCATGGCATAGTTGACTGGGAACATGGTAGTCACTCACGCTTGGCCTTCAGATCTGGGCTTAGAGACACATGGCGCTTGGAGGTTTGCAGTACATGGTAGACACTATTAAGGAACCTGCATGTGAACATGTTATGAAAAATATTATAAGAGTTTTGGGGGACCTCGGAATCGAACCCGGGTCCCAATGTTCACCATCCAGCGCATCAACCACTCCACCATTTGCTTGCTTTTGTTATAATAATGACAAGTGAATATAATATATGGAAAATAAATAATATGCTGAAAAAACAAACAAAAACGCGCGTAGTTTTGAATTGCCCAACAACACTGTTGTACACCAAAATTTGCCCTCCCATATTCTTTAAGATTTGGCAAAATCATGGTTCAAAATCTCTCAAGGGTTGCACAGTCCAATTGCCTCCTAACACAGTCAAAATTAGGGTTTTGGTTCTTGCAAAGAAATTGAGGTTTCCAAGGGTCCAATCAAGTCCCACATGCCCATATACATTGTCAAGCATCTATATGTCAAGTTTCAAGACTCACAGCATCAAGTTGCACAGTCAAAAACCCTAAATGCTTCACAGTCAACTACAGGGGCAAAATGGTCATTTGACAGTCAAAAGTCAAAATTTTTGGTCAACATCTCATTTTGAAGCCACAATCATCATTTGATCAATTCTTGATCATGATTCCACAAGCATGGCTCAAAAAGTCTCAAGATGCAAAAGTTTCTATTTTTGGACAGCTGAAAAGTCAACTGCAAATTGACCAAGGCATAACTTCTTCATGGTTTATCAGAAAAATTCCATCCAATGCTCATTTTGAAGGGGAAGAAATTTCCTACAACTCATCTTCACACTCCAAGTCCAAGAAATTCACTCACAAAAAGTTATCAATTTCAACATTATAGGTCATTTTCAAAAGTCAACAAAAAGGCACTTTAAGGCAAAGACCATAACTTGAGATTGGTAAATCAAAATGACATGAGACCAAAGGCATTGGTTAGAGGACTTCAAAACATTTCCAAAATGTCCAAGAACATGTTCATAGCTTCAAAATTGAGCAAGATATGCATTGGAGAAGTTGGGAAATTTTTGGGAATTTTGAAAAGTCAACTTTGCCTAAAAAGCTCCAAATTTGCTAATGGGCCTCAAATTCTTCATTGAATCATTACCCAAAGCCTATGCACGACCCATTGAGCTCAAAATCATTTATTTTCTTATTTTTAATTAATTAATTGGATTTATATTTATATTAATTCATTTAATTAGTTTTTATTATAAGAAAATTCAAAGATATGATTTTGTAGATCTTTTGTGCAGCAAATCAAACTAGGGCAAGTTGGCAAAGTCATTTCACATTCAAAAAAGGAAAATCATCCATAATTGGCAAAGGTTTCAATGAAAAAAGATTGAAAAATATATGATTAGCAATCAAATATTCCAAACATTAATTCATGGACTTATGGGCTTGTTTTTGACCTAGAATCATTCACATACTTATGCACAAGTGAACCCTAGTGCAGAACACACGAAAAAGCTGCTGCAACAACATACTCACTTTGCAAAATTTTCATAAAAACTTGGAAACTGATTTCATAGTGGCAGTACAATTCAAGGCCTGAAATTGCTTCTAACACGTTGCTGGACCTTCCAGGAGTCTATTGCAATCAAGAAAAAGCTTCCATACTCAAAGAAACGGTAGAACTGAGGCACGTTTTTCACAAATATTTCTATAATCGAATTTCAATTTCTACGCATCATTATTATGTTTTGATCATTGATTTGCATTACTGACATCTCCCTGAAACTTTTGATATAGTTTAATTGTGATTAAACTGCTTGAAACGAAATTCGCCATGGATGAAACCTAGGGTTTCAGAAGCTTCAAAATATGGCTTTCTTTTAGAGAAAAAATAAGACTTTTAGACCTATACAGCTGAATTCAGAAGCTCAAGACGAATCAAATGATACCTTCGCGCCCTTTTTATATTTCCTCCTCTTCTAATCGCTATTTTCAGGACTTTCAGTTTGTGGGGGTTTAAAACCCCCGCTATCTTATTCATAGTTGCAGGGAAAACAAAGACGAAGACGGACGTGGCATTGCATGACTGGAATATTCAAATCTGGCGCGCTTTCTTTTTGTGCTAGACCATTAATGCTTGTTTTTTTATATTATATTTGTTGCCTATACATTTAACAAATGCGCTTGGTGGTTCAGTTGGTTGAGGACGTGTACTGCAGGCATTGGGACTTGGGTTCGATTCCCAGGTCCCCCCATATAATTCTTGATTTTCGTCCTAACGTATTCACATGCAGCATTCATTCAATATCCCTACCATGAGCCTCACGCATAGCTTGCCAGATGTCCTGATCAATAATCCAGTGGCCACAGATTGAAGCCTATGGTACACTCTAGTCAACCAATGTGCACTCAATCAGAAAAGTCAAAGATGGCCTTGTGTTCATGGGCCTGAATTTCTCAAATCACACCTCCATATGGGCCAGACACCCCCCTTGGTTTGCAATTTAATGTTATTTTCTTTCTTTTAAATTCTTTCAATTGTTTTTTTTAATTATTATTAATTCACTAAAATTAATTTTCCATACAAAATCAGAAACAAAAAAAAAATGTTTTATTTTTAATTATTTATTAAATTTACCACTAGTATATTTTTGTAAATAACTAATAATTAACTTTAGTTTAATTTAGGTTTAAAATTCAATCTTTTCTTAATAAATAAAATTCTATAGAATTAGGGTTTTTTGACATTTTCATCTTTTTCTTAATTAATTATTTCTATCATTATTTATTATTGATTACTATTATTATTTTTGTACATAAATATGTAAATAATTAATTAGCTTAAGTTAGGTTAACCTTAATATTTTTCATTAATAATTAAAATAATCTAGATTTAGGGTTTCCTTTTAATTATTTTTCTTTATTTCATTAAACACCAAAAACATAAAAAAACATTTTTCTTTAATTAAATAGTTAAATAGACTTTAATTTCATTTAATTTCTCAAAAGGGTCAAAACCCTCGAACGTTCTAATTTATTCTTTTTCGCGCATTATTTTCTTATCGATCATTATGAACTGCTTTCCGGATGTAATAGTAATTAGGTTTACTTTTCTTTTACTTTCCGCATTTTTATCAAAATGGGTCTTTGTATTTTGGCGATGTATAGACCCACGCCTTGTAATAGCGTAGCTTTTATTTTCCTGTATTTTATTTTCCGCACTCCTAAATTCTAAATTGCATGAAAGAATGTATGCTAATTAAAAACAAGCGTAGCTCACAATGCCATGATCAAAGATAACTGTTAAACTGAAAACAACACACAAATACACACACCACTTCTAGGGTACGCCTCACCTGTTGCCTTCGAAACGTGGTCATCGAGTATAGGACGTTTTAGTGGTCGCTCTGATGTCTAAGATCCGGTCGCCTCGAAACGGTTGCCTCGGATAAAAGGATCTAGGACATTAGAGTAGCTTCTAAGGTGTCCTACTATTGCTCTGGTGACCACATTGTCCCCAAAAACGAATTGACCCGAACACCTCCAACGGTGGTGCTACCTACCTCTCAATGGTGGGATGGCACTACCTTAAGGACTTCTACACAGATTAATTCCTTAGGGTAGGTGGATGACTCATAGATACTTGCTCTCTTCTAAAAAACAAAACAAAAAACCTTTTCACACTGACACTTTCAAAAGACTTTTAAAACAAATTTTCAAACACTCTTGAGGACAGATACAAGAGTTATTCCGAAATCTTTCAATGAAACTTTTGCAAAACCCACTCACATTTTGAAATGCAAACATTTTGAAAACATAAGAGCAAGTATCTAAGAGCCCATGGATAACCATGGATAGAAAGAGTGCTAACACCTTCCCTTTCTATAAATCTACCTCCCGAACCGAGAAACTATCTCATAAGGAATTTTGCTGTGCTTTTGTCCTGTCCATGTTGGAGAAAATAAAAGACGGTGGCGACTCTTGCTTCCGCGACATTTCGCGAACCAGCGTTAAACAGTCAGTTCTAAATCCACCGATCATAGAACTGGCGACTCTGCTGGGGACACTTTAAAGTGAGGTGTACCTTAGGATAGCTCATACTTATGTTTTCAATTGCCTGATTTGTGTGCTTTAATATTATTGGGCCTGTTTTGGGAGTTCTATAGATCCTAACCCGGATCTGGGGGATACCTTCTTAGAAAGTAGCAACAAGGCTGTGAGGGAACTATGCGGGGTATACCGACACAGTTGAAGCAGTCTGCTATGTTGATGTGGCACTTTGGTGAGTACCGGTAACCCTTGAGTCAAGTCAAGGAGAGTACGGGGCCGCCGCGTGGTGTCGTGAAGCATCAACTGACCTTAGGAACCTTAATTGAACCATCTTGGCCTCTTTAGGGTAGTGAGATAACTGACTTTGGTGCAGTCCGAAGTTGGTTGATACTCGATACTACACTCAGTTGAGGGTTGTTTTCTTGGAATATTTCGGTCGCCAGTTCAGTGGCTAAATCGAAACGATGAACACAGAAAACAATCCAATGATATTGAGATCCTTAGAACCCGGTTACTTCTGATAGGACAGGTTTTGAGCCCACCAACCTCAAGAGGGTAATACCTAGACCCCATGCTGGCCTAAACTCTAAGGGTTGTCTCGTGTGACTTGTGTGCCTTACCATGTTTGCTTTTTGTGGATACTTGTGGTGTGTTTTTATCATAGCATCATAACATCATACAGCATCACATGCGTCCACTAACCATTTCAAGGGTTCGAATCTTCATCTTTGTTCTTGTTTTATATGACATGGAAACTATCCGCAGAAAGACAATTCAGATCAGCCTTGTAAGGATCCCTCCTCAGCTTAAGGAACTTACATCCAGGATTCTTGAGAGCTCTTCTTTCAGTGAGAGGCATGGAAGACTCATCAGCTTGGTCAACACCAACACTGAGGAAGATATGATAAAGGTCCTCTTCCAGTTCTTTGACCCTCTGCACCGCTGCTTTACTTTCTTGGATTATCAACTGGTGCCTACATTGGAAGAGTTCTCCCGACTTCTGAAGATCCCTATCCTTAGTCAACTTCCCTACAACGGTACGGAAAAGGAACCCAAACTTGAAGATATTGCTAAAGCATTACGCCTACAAACATCTGACATCAAGGGACATTGGGAAGTTAGAAGTGGTATCAAAGGGTTCTTGGCCAGGTTTCTGTTTGAGAAGGCCCAAGAATGTTGGAATTCCCTTGACCTACAAGCCTTTGAAGAAATTGTGGCCCTCCTTGTCTATGGGTTGGTGTTGTTCCCGAATCCCGATCAGCTTATAGATATCAATGCTGTCAAGATCTTCATGTCCAGGAATCCTATACCTACGTTGCTTGGGGACATCATTCACTCATGTTACACTCGAACCATGAGAAAAAGAGGTGTTCTTATGTGCTGCACTCCTCTCCTGGGAAGGTGGTTTATTTCGCACCTTCCACAATCAGTTTTGAAGAACGGGCGGGGTTTGAGATGGTCACAACGATTGATGACTCTTACACATGCAGATATACATTGGGGTTCTCGGTCCAGAGAAGACGTCACTATCATTGATCGTTGCGAGGAGTTTCCTAATGTTCCTTTACTTGGAATCAGAGGAGGTATTACTTACAACCCCTGTCTGGCCTGGAGACAGTTTGGATATGCTCGGAGGGATGGCCCTCATGACATGTTAATTCCTGACATGGTTTTTGACTTCGACAACGATGCACAAGGACTTCGCCAGAGATTTATCAGAGCTTGGAGGATGCCCAACAAGATAGACAGCAAGACACTGGGGCATAGGAACTCCATCCCATTGGAGCCTTATCTCAAGTGGGTACGAGCCCGCTCCCAGAAGTTAGTGATGCCATATCCTCATGTTCTCCCTGTGATCAAAGATCCAGTTTTGGAAGGAGAGGTGTCCTACACCACTCAACATCCTGACATGCCTACATCCTGGGAAGAAATGCAGAAGAGCTGGATCCAGCTTAAGGAAGAACGGAATTCTCTTGAAGCCAGTCTACATGCTAGTGAGAAGAAGGTCTTGGAGCTCACCCGCTTACTGCACGAGGAAAAGACTCTCAACACTTACATAGCTCCAAAGAGGATGCGCAGTGTCTTTTGGGATTGATTCACTTTTGTAATGTTTTTCCCATGAGGCCTTGATGTACTGAACAATTATTTCTTAATGATAACGTGTGTTCCCTTTTTGTCTATAACAAATTTGAACTTTCGAACCCTTGAATGCATTGCATAAACAACATATCATGCATCATGTGCATAGCAGGTACTCTTTTTTACAGGTGGTTTAATCTTCTTCGTTGTTTATTTCAGCTTGCCATCATGAATCCTGAATCATCTACTGAGCAATCCATCAAGGCCCTCCAGGCTCAAAACGCCCAGTTCCAAGAGCTGATTATGAGTTTAGCCCAAGGTCAAGAGGAATTGAAGGCTCTGCTGGTCAAGAAGAAGAAGAAGAGAATTGTACTATTCAACACTGGCCGAAGGTTTGGTAACACACTGCAGAATGAGGTTGACCAAGCTGGTTCTTCTGTAGGGAAAGGCAGTCCCCAAGGGGGAAGGGTTCCTAGTCCGGTGGTCTCTGACAACGAGACTGATTTCAATGAGGAGCAGTATCCTCCAGCTGAAGACAAGTACAAGCAGTTAGAGGATCGCCTGAATACCATGGAAATTCAACAAGTGCCGGGGTTGGATTTTGGAGACCTGGGTCTATCTTCTGGTGTGGTGATCCCACACAAATTCAAAGCACCATCTTTCGCAAAGTATGACGGGGCGTCCTGCCCTAAGCTACATCTCAGATCTTATGTGCGGAAGATCCAACCATATACTGTGGACAAGAACTTATGGATCCATTTCTTCCAGGAGAGTCTTTCAGGGACTCATCTCGAATGGTTCTATCAGCTGGATGGAACCAAGGTTCGTAACTGGGAGGAATTGGCTACTGCTTTTTACAAGCAGTATCAGTATAATGCCGACCTCTCTCCTACACGTACCCAACTCCAGGGTATGTCGCTAGGATCGGGAGAAGGTTTTAAAGAGTATGCGCAGAAGTGGAGGGACCTGGCTGGCAGGGTGCAGCCACCGTTAACCGACCGGGAACTTGTGGACATGTTTTTGGGGACCCTATCCGGGCCGTTTTTCAATCATCTCATTGGCAATTCATCTGTAGGGTTCACAGACCTCATTCTGACCGGGGAGAGGATCGAGGCTGGTATGAAATCAGGGAAGATACAGAAAGGTGCGTCCTCAAGTTTTGAGAAAAAGCCTTTCAAAAAGGAAGCCAGTGTTGTGTATGGGCCTAGAAGGCAAAACAAACCGGAACGCCGCCAAACTGTCAACGCGGTGGTAATTGTAAAGCCTGTTGCCGCTCCTCGGCAACTTAACCAACCAAGGGGTGAGTGACCCAGAAGAGAATATACTCGACTTAGTATGACCTTGTCGCAGATCTTGCCGCAATTGCTATCGACCAACTTGGTGACCGTCAGGGAAGCTCCGAAGGTGGTAAACACAACCTCTCCGAAGTATAATCCAAATGCCCGTTGTGCTTATCACTCTGATAGCCCGGGGCATTCTACTGATGATTGTTGGGCCCTAAGAAATAAGGTTCAGGACCTTATTGATACGAAGGAAATACAGTTCGAGGCGCCAGAAAGGCCCAACGTTGTGACTGCTTCTATGCCCCAGCATGGAGTAAATGCTATTGAGGAAGACCTGTATGCAGTTTCTGTGGATGATGTGTCTACCCCTTTATTGACTGTCAAGAGGAACCTATTGCTAGCCGGTTTATTTCCGGGTTGTAGCAAGGGTTGCCTTCTGTGTGCTGTTTCCCCTACTGGTTGTCCGTTGCTGAAGTCAGGCATCTAAAACCTGATGGATAGCAAAGAGATCTTATTCAAGAAGACCGCTGTTCCTATTGTTCCTACTGGAGAAGTATCTGTTGTCACCATCTTCAACAATCCTACCAAGGCTCCCCCGAGGAAGCCCGTCAAAATCATGTCTGTTGCACCCATCATTATTACTGTTCCGGGGCCTCTCCCCTATAAATCTGACAAGGCTGTCCCATGGCACTATGGGGCAGATGTGTATGTACTTGGAGTGAAGCAGGAGTTCAACACTAATACCAGCATCAGTAACATCATCGGTCCCGCTAAAGTTACTCGCAGTGGCAGGCTCTTTTCGTCTGACATTGCGCCACCAGTTATTCGAAGACCTCTTATCATCACGCCTACAAATGCACCTGTTCAAGTTTCTACCCCTGCTGCCGAGTCATCTGACACTCGGGGCAAAGGGATTGCTGATATGCCTGCCCAGATGGAGGCACCAAAAACTGTTAGTGTTGAAGCCTCCCAGCAAGAGATGGAGGAAATCCTCAAGATTATTAAGAAGAGCGACTTCAACGTCGTTGAGAAACTGGGGCATACCCCCTCCAAGATCTCTATGATATCGTTGTTGTTATGCTCAGAGGCCCACGCCAAGGCCCTAATTTCATTCTTGAAGACGGCTCATGTGCCACAAGAGACATCTGCCGATCAATTCACTGATTGCGTGGCTAACCTGACCACTGACAATGGGTTGGGTTTCTCTGATGCTGATCTGACCGCTAAGGGGAGGAACCACAATGATGCCCTGCATGTCTCTATTGAATGCAGGGGCACTACTCTTGCACACGTGTTGGTGGACATCGGTTCTTCACTGAACGTACTGCCCAAGAAGGCCTTAGACAGGTTGGATTGTGAGGGTTTAGAGTTGAAGCCTAGCAACATCGTTATCCGAGCCTTTGACGGGTCGAAGAGGATGGTTCATGGTGAAGTGGATATTCCGATCCGGGTTGGTTCCCAAGTCTTTGACTCAACGTTCTATGTGATGGACATTCGTCCATCCTATTCTTGTTTGCTGGGTCGTCCTTGGATCCACAAGGCTGGGGCTGTGACATCCACTCTACACCAAAAGCTCAAATACCCTGTCAGCGGAAAGATTGTTACAATGCAGGGGGAGGAGGAATACATGGTTAGTCATCTGAACTCGTTCCGGTATATAGAGATGGACGGGGAGTTCATTGAAACCCCCTTTCAACATTTTGAAGAGGTACCTCCAACATTGGCGTCAGCTGAGACAGTGATTGAAGAAGACTTTCCTTTGAAGATGGCCTCCTTAAAGGACGCCCGGGATGTGATTGAGAAAGGTGAATATGCTAACTGGGGCAGGCTCCCTGATTTTACTCCTAAGACTGACAAGTTTGGACTGGGTTTCACTGCAGAGGCTCAGAGGGCTGTACGCAAAGCAAGGATCGGAAGACCTCCCGTATTCATCACCAACCCGGGAGTGAATGCTATTGAAGGCGATGCGGAGGAATCAGAGTTTGATAGCTGGATCTACCCGACGACCGACGGCGGACTGAACAATTGGACTGCAAAAGACTACATACCTGTTACTTTTGTTACGCAGTAATGAATTCCTTTGTTTTATAATTTGTAATGAACAATAAATTGAAACTTTATGGCCCGGTGTCTTACCCGGGGCACCGTTGGCTTCATTTGTGAGGGCTTATTACTTGTCATTTCCATATATCATGAATAAAGACATTGGACGTTTTTCGCATTTCAAATCTTGTGCTCCCTTTCTTTCTTTAGATATTGCAAAACAGCTATATTTACACACACTCACTCATACAGGTTTCAATCCACTCTGGATCTCACTGGTAACGACTCTGCTACTGCCAGTTATGACTTCGAAAATTCGATCAACTTAGTCGAAGATGAAGGTGAAGATGATTGCGAAGTGCCTGGTGAGCTTGCAAGACTGCTACTCCAGGAAGAGAGGGTCATTCAGCCACATGAAGAGCCAGTGGAAACGGTAAATCTGGGTACTGAGACAGATAAAAAGGAAGTCAAGATTGGTGCCAATCTAGAGCTCAGTGTGAAACAACGATTGATCTAGATGTTGCATGATTATGTGGAAATCTTTGCCTGGTCCTACGAAGACATGCCTGGGTTGGATACCGACATTGTGGTCCATCACCTGCCTACCAAGGAAGACTGTCCTCCGGTTAAACAAAAGGTCCGCCGTATGCGTCCAGAGATGTCCGAAAAGATCAAAGCTGAGGTTATGAAACAATTTGATGTCGGGTTTCCAACAGTGACTTCTTACCCTCAGTGGGTTGCCAACGTGGTTCCGGTACCGAAGAAAGATGGTAAGGTCAGAATGTGTGTCGATTACAGGGATCTGAACAGGGCCAGCCCCAAGGATGACTTCCCCCTACCTCACATTGATGTTCTGGTTGACAATACTGCCCAACATAAGGTGTTCTCCTTCATGGACGGTTTTTCAGGTTATAATCAGATCAAGATGGCTCCTGAAGATATGGAAAAGACTACCTTTGTTACTCAGTGGGGCACCTTCTGCTACAAGGTCATGCCTTTTGGGTTGAAAAATGTTGGGGCAACCTACCAACGTGCCATGGTTGCTTTATTTCATGACATGATCCATCATGAGATTGAAGTGTATGTCGATGATATGATTGCAAGGTCCCAAACTGAGGAGGAGCACCTTGACCATCTACAGAAGTTGTTTGACCGACTGAAGTTGTACAAGCTGAGGTTGAACCCAAACAAGTGCACCTTCGGGGTAAGATCTGGAAAGTTGCTAGGCTTCGTCGTAAGTGAAAAGGGTATTCAAGTGGACCCTGCTAAGGTTAAAGCCATACAAGAGATTCCAGTTCCAAAGACAGAGAAAGAAGTCAGAGGCTTTCTAGGACGTCTGAATTACATTGCTCGATTCATCTCGCACCTAACTGCTACCTGTGAGCCAATCTTCAAGCTGCTGAAGAAAGATCAGGTAGTACGTTGGAATGATGAATGTCAGGCCGCTTTTGACAGAATCAAAGAGTATATCCAAGAACCACCCATTCTTATGCCACCGGTTGAAGGGAGACCTCTAATACTATACCTGACAGTACTTGACAGCTCGATGGGGTGTGTGCTGGGGCAGCATGACGAGTCTGGCCGAAAAGAGCACACCATTTATTACCTTAGCAAAAAGTTTACCGACTGTGAGACCCGATACTCACTGCTCGAGAAAACTTGCTGCGCTTTGGTATGGGCTGCTCGCCGGCTGAGACAGTATATGCTGACTCACACTACTCTATTGATTTCAAAAATGGATCCAATAAAGTACATATTCGAAAATCCTGCCCTGTCTGGAATAATAGCAAGATGGCAAATGATCTTGACGGAATACGACATCTAGTATACGACTCAGAAAGCTATCAAGGGGAGTGTATTAGCAAATCACTTGGCACACCAGGCAGTAGACGACTACTAGTCGATGAACTTTGAGTTTCCAAACGAGAACATCATGATAGTGACTGATTGTGAAGTACCTGGACCGGATGAAGAACCTGAAGAAGGATCCCGATGGTCTATGCACTTTGACGGAGCCTCAAACGCTTTGGGTAACGGCATCGGCGCTGTGATCATATCCCCTCAAGGCACTCATACTCCACTCACTGCCCGGTTATGTTTCAACTGAACCAACAACATGGCGGAATATGAGGCATGCATCATGGGTCTTCAAGCTGCGATTGACTTAAGGATCAAGTTTCTGAGTGTCTTCGGAGATTCCTCTCTCGTGATCAATCAGATCAAAGGCGAGTGGGATACGAAACACCCAAATCTTATTCCTTATAAAGAATGTGCGTTGACATTGATCCCCCATTTCACAGAGATAACTTTTGAACACTTCCCAAGAGAGGAGAATCAGTTGGCGGACGCGTTGGCTACGATGTCTTCTATGTTCAAAGTCAAATGGGATAACGAGGCTCCCCGGATCATTATCTGGAAGTTGGACAAACCGGCATATTGTTGTGATCTTGAGGCTGAGATAGTAACTGAAAAACCATGGTATCATGAAGTGAAGAGGTACTTGGAAGCTCAAGAATACCCCGAAGGTGCATCTGTCAATGACAAAAAGTTTCTGAGAAGGTTCGCAACGAAGTTCTTCCTTAGCAACGGCATTATGTACAAGCGAAACCATGATTCAACCTTACTGCGTTGTGTGGATAAGACTGAAGCAGAAAGGATCATGGCAGAGCTGCATGAAGGTACCTTCGGAACACATTCCAGTGGACACACCATGGCAAAGAAAATCCTTCGGGCAGGATATTTCTGGTCCACAATGGAAGCTGACTGTTACCAACATTCTCGGACATGTCATAAGTGCCAGATATATGCTGATAAGGTGCACGTTCCTCCAGTCCCTCTGAATGTCTTGACTGCACCTTGGCCTTTTGCAATGTGGGGCATTGATATGATCGGCGAGATTAAACCTACGGCATCCAACGGGCATCGCTTCCTCCTGGTGGCGATCGATTACTTCACAAAGTGGGTTGAAGCAGCTTCCTACGCCACTGTAACCAAGAACGTCATGGCACGGTTCATTCGACACAATCTGATCTGTCGCTGCGGTGTCCCAGAAAGGATCATTACGGACAATGGTACCAATCTCAATAACAAGATGATCACTGAGCTCTGCGAGCAATTCAAGATACAGCACCACAACTCTTCTCCTTATCGGCCGAAGATGAATGGGGTTGTAGAAGCAGCTAATAAGAATATTAAAAAGATTGTGCAGAAGATGACGGTGACCTACAAAGATTGGCACGAGATGTTACCGTTTGCTCTTCATGGGTACCGTACCTCAGCAAGGACGTCAACCGGGGCAACACCCTTTTCCTTGGTCTATGGCATGGAGGCAGTCTTGCCAATTGAAGTCCAGATACCCTCTCTCTGGATAATGAAGGATGCAGATTTGAGCGAAGATGACTGGATCCAGACTCGACTTGATCAATTAAACCTAATTGACGAAAAGAGACTCACTGCTATTTGTCATGGTCAAACGTATCAAAAACGGATGATCAGGGCATTTAACAAGAAAGTCAGACCACAAGAGTATCAAGTTGGGGACCTGGTAATCAAGCGCATCATTCTTCCTCAAAGTGATCCCAGGGGCAAATGGACCCCTACGTACGAAAGGCCATTTGTGGTTAAACATGTGTTCTCAGGAGGAGCCATGATTCTAACCACCATGGATGGTGACGACCTTCCTCACCCCACCAATGCAGACATAGTAAAAAGATACTACGCATGATAAAAGACCCGCTAGGTTGATATACCTAGGCAAAAATTAGGGCTTCCCGGCGAACCAAAAGGGTTCGGGCAAAAATAAGGGATGAAATGAAAAAATCTGTACACCCGGCAAGTTGAAAACCTGAAAAGGCGGCTTGGGCAAAAATGGGTATCCCGGTGGACTGAAAACCCGAAAGGGCGGTCCAGGCAAAAGTTAGGGATAAGCGTAATACTATGTCTCATTGGATCACCTTGCATCCAGAATCCGGTATCAACATCAAGTTCAGACTGCATCAATCAATCAGCTTCATCTTCAACCGAGCAGCAAAGTGATGAGACGCTCGAAGATATAAAGGCGATAGCAGAGTTGGAACCCAGTGGGATTATTCTTTTCACACAACTGTTTTGTTTTCTTTGTACAAAATGTATAAAACTCTGTTGTTCGACGGTGTTCTCTTACTAGGACGTCAGCCTCTTGTACATAAACGCCTATTTTAAGGCAAATTCAAAAATCAATACAAATTCACTTTCCAGACCAATTGCCAATTGTTTTTTTCTTTTTCTGTTTTGTTTTGCGAAGAACGTCCAATGTTCGATTGTGATATATGCATTTGACACTAATTGCTAACTCATAAATATTTGAATACGAAACAAAGGATTAATTACAGGGAACATCAGAAACAGGGGCAATAATGAGTTGTCTAAGTAATCTAATTGCTCTGTCCACCAAGGTACCAAGGTAAGTTTGACTGAAGAATATAACCCAGATACCTTCACTCCCCGCCGAATAAGACAAGATTCTACAATTCTCCCCAAGGAGTGGGTCTCTCATCATCCCTAAAAAGGCACAGTATCTCCAGCAAGTCAGTGATACTCTCCCCAAGCAGAGTTAGCCTACTGTCAGCCTCAAGGAAGTTGGATTATCCCCCGAAAATCTCAACATTCCCCAGCGGAGTATACAGATATTCCTCTACAAGTATCCCCGGCAGTCTTAATATAAGATTGTTCCCCGGCGGAATACCGGACATCCAGTGGAGCCATTCCCCAGTGCAATCTCAAAAGTCTCCCCAGGAGAGTTCAACCAATCTCCCAGTAGATTTAGGAAGCTTATCCCCAGTAGATTCTGGAAGCATACCCCTGCAAAGCACGAACGCCCCTCCCGGCTTTATTCAGAAGGTTATTTCCCCACCAGGATATAACTGGGTTATCCTCAGCCAATTGCCACGGAAAGATCATCCTCGGCGA
This sequence comes from Vicia faba, assembly GCA_948472305.1. Classification (NCBI taxonomy): domain Eukaryota; kingdom Viridiplantae; phylum Streptophyta; class Magnoliopsida; order Fabales; family Fabaceae; genus Vicia; species Vicia faba. The sequence continues at coordinate 160,376,048 of OX451736.1, read as the reverse complement.
AGTCTTTCTATCCCCAGCGGAGTTATCATCAGCATCTCAGCAAAGTGTCTCTCTTCCCACAGAGCATTCCCCACAGAGTACTCCCCACAGAGTAATCTATTCGCCAAGTTTATTCCCTAACGGAGTCATCTTCTCCTACCGGTATTCTTGCAACCATCATCCCCAGCGGAAACAGAGAACACTATTCTTCAACATCATCCCAGGAGTTAACTTCCCGGAATTCGTCAAGGATTTACTTTCCTAGACAAAAATACATTCATAAACATCGCATCTTCATACATTATAGCATGCATATACGCATCATGAACATACAAATCTCAGTCATCTCATGACATCACACATTATGACATCGCATACAACTAACGTTTTGTCTTTTCAGGACAAAAGTCAATACAACAATGATTACTACTGTTGCACCCCAAAATTTGCCCTCCCATATTCATTAAGAAATTGCTAAGCCAAGTCACAAAATTCCCCAAGGGTTGTGCAGCTCAACAGCTTCCCATACAATCAAAACTAGGGTTTGAGTCCTGATCAAGAAAATGAAGATTTCAAAGGCCCAATAAAGTCTCATATGCCTACAAAGATGGTCAAGTATCCTCATATCAAGTTTCAAGGCATTCAGCTCAAAATTGCACAGTCAAAACCCTAAATTGCACTACAGTCAACTGTAGGGGCAAAATGGTCATTTGACAGTCAAAAGTTCAAATTTTTGGTCAATATATCATTTTGAAGCCACAAACATCATTTGATCAATGCTTGATCATGATTCTCAAAATTTGGCTCAGAAATCATCAAAGATGCAAAAGTTGCTATATTTGGACAGCTGAAAAAGTCAACTAAAATTGACCAGGGCATAACTTTCACATGGATTATCAGAAAAATTCCATCCAAAGCTCATTTTGAAGAGAAAGACATTTCCTACAACTCATCTTCATACTTCAAGTCCAAGAAATGCTCTCACAAAAAGTTATCAATTTCAACATTATAGGTCATTTTCAAAAGTCAACAAAAAGGGACTTTAAGTCAAAGGCCATAACTTGAGATTGGTAAATCAAAATGACATGGGACCAAAGGCATTGGTTAAAGGACTCAAAGACCTTTCCAAAATGTCCAAGAACATGTGAAAAGCTTAAAAATTAAGCAAGTTATGCCTTGTGGAAGTTGGGAAATTTTTGGGAATTTTGAAAAGTCAACATTGATGCAAATGATCCAAAAATGCTAATGGGCCCATTTTTCTTCCAAGTTTCTTCATGCCAAGCCTATGCACGACCATTAGGCCCAAAGGGAAGTATTTTCTCATTTTTTAATTATTTATTTGAATTTATATTAATATTAATTCATTTAAATTATTTAAATATATAGAAAATATCTAGCTTGACCTAATGAATCTTTTTGTACACATTTTAGGCTCAATAATTCGTGCTTAAGCCAATTTGGAAAGATTTGGAGCATTGGGATATGATTTGTGCAAAAACAACATGAAAAAAGATGTGAAAAGATTCTTAACAAAATCAAATATCCAAACAATGAATGCCTTGGATTTTGTCAAGTTTTGTTGACCTAAAAGCCTCCATACATATTCAGAAGCACAACCCTAAGCCAAAAAGACTGCAAGCTGCGCCCAAGAACCCTTTTGCACATTGAAATTTTTCATAAAAAAACTCAACACTGAAAACTAGCTTTAAGGTCGATTCAAGCTTCAACTTTGATTCCATTAGCATCCTGAGACATCCCTGGACGTTTCCCAATCATTAACAACAACAAAAACACCCTGAATTGGTACCCCATAGTCAAACTGTGAAGCAAAAATTCTGAAATCGCATAGCATGAATTAAGCATTCTTTTGCATTTTTCTTTATGGATTATTGCTTACAATGATGTTTCTTAGCTAACCATTACATTCAATTGCTTTTTTGTGCCATATATGCGTTTTCACCATTGCCAAAAATTAGGGTTGCAGGTTCTTAGATTTGGGGCTTTCATGATAATGCAAAATTAGAGCCCCAGATGACCACCAATGGATTCAGGGGTTGAAGACGAAAAGGATGGCCCCCTCGCGCTCAATTTATGAGCAACAAGGGGCTATTCGCTATTTTCTGATAGAGGCCCTAAAGCAACGCTATAAAAACCGTGGCCTCTGAGTTTTGTTTTACAGGGTGGGGAAGAAGACGAGTGCGTGTCCATCAACCATTGGCCACTTTGAATCTCGCGCGTTTTTTTTATCCACTAACGCTCTGCTTTATTTATTATATTTACACGTTATTATATATTAAATGAAACGCGCTTGGTTCAGTGGTAACATGTTAGGCATATGACCTCAAAGACCTGGGTTCAAGTCCCAGGTCTGGCAAAATCTCAATGTTATTTTTCAATATGAGATCCAATGCTTTGCTAATGTCCAGGACTACCATGGTCCATCATCATCCAACAACCACGTGTCCCAGACGATCAAATCAAAGGCGTGGATCCCAGGAGCATAATAAATTCCAGTCAACGCACCATATGGAATCATGAAAAGTCAGCAAATTCAAATCTTGTTGGGCCAGAATTTCCAGGCCTATACCTCCTGATTTGGGGCTACACCCCACCCTGGTTTGCATTTTTTATATTTTTCTTCTCCCTTTTATTTTTACTGTTTTATTTATTTTATTGTCTTAATTTAATTAACTTATTTTTCTACAAAATATAAAAACATTAAAAAATACAGAAAAGACAAAAAATACAATTTTTATTTTATTATTGCCATGAATAAATTAGAATGTAAATTGTTTAGTTTAATTAGGTTTTAATTCCTTTTTGATAAAAATCCAAAACATGTAGAATTAGGTTAATTGATAGTTTTAATGTCTTTTTAATTTTTATTTCTCACAATACTATTTATTTATTATTTTATTTTTATAATTAAAAATTGTACATAAATAAATTAGGGTTTAATTTAGGTTGTATTTTAATTCTTTCATAATAAATAAAAAATATTAGAATTAGGGTTTGCCGTTTAATTTAATTAACTCCTTTTTCTCATTAAATCTAAAAACACAAAAATACCATTTTTCATTTAATTTTAATTTTAAATTCCTCCTTAATTAATTCATTAATTTTAAGTATTCTTGCAAAAGGGTCCAACGCCCGTCGTTTCAATTATTTAATTTGCGCATTTGTCTTATGTCGTTTAATTATAATTATGTAAATCTCCCAAAGCATTGTAATTTAAATTTCTCGCACTTTTATTTACCTCGCATTATTTACTTTTCCGCTAAATCGGGTCCGGTTTAATTTTGGCGATGTGGACCCGCGCCATTTGTAATAGTCTTAGATTTATTTTCCCGCAAAATATTTAACTGTTAATAAGCATGAAAGAATGAATGACAAATTAAAATCAAGCGTAGAACACGACAAACATGACAAGACAAATAACTGAAACATGACACACGATTCGCACACACCACCCCTAGGGTACGCCTCACTGTTGCCTTTCGAAAGGTGATCGTCGAGTAGAGGACGTCTTAGTAAGTCCTCATGATCCGGGAACCTGGCATGAGGGTAGCTTCTAAGGTGTCTTCCCATTGCTCTGGTGATCACCATGTCCCTAAACTCGAATTGACCCGAACACCTCCAACGGTGGTGCTACCTACCTCTCAATGGTGGGATGGCACTACTTTTAAGGACATCTACACAGACGAATTCCTTAGGGTAGGTAGGTTCTCAAGGATACTTGCTCTAATCTCAAAACAAACTCAAAAAGACTTTTCACACTGACACTTTTCAAAAGCTTTCAAAGCAAATTTTTTAAACACTCTGACGTACGAGTCGATCTGAAACTTTCAAAGAAACTTTTTTAAACCCACATTGAAAAGCAAACAAACAATTTTGAAAACACAAATGAGCAAGTATCTAAGAGCCCATGGATAACCATGGATAGAAAGGGTGCTAACACCTTCCCTTTCTATAACCTACCTCCCGAACCGAGAGCAATCTCTTTAAGGAATTTTTCTGTGCTTTTGTCCTTTCCATTTGGAGAAAATAAAAGACGGTGGCGACTCTTGCTTACCGCGACATTTCGCGAACCAGCGTTAAACAGTCAGTTCCAGATCCACCGATCACAGAACTGGCGACTCTGCTGGGGATTTAAACTTAAAGTGAGGTGTACCTTAGGGCTAGTTCATAACTGTGTTTTCAATTGTATTGATTTGCTTGCTTTACTATTATGGGTTGCATCGGAGTTACATAGATCCTAACCCGGATCTGGGGATACCCTATTTAGGTAGCATAAGCTGTGAGGGACCTGTCCGGCGTATACCGACATGGGTGAAGCAGTGGCTACGTTGGTGTGGCGCCTTGGTCTGTACTGATATCCCTCGTGTTGAAACGGGGAAAATATGGGTCTTCCAAGGAGTCATTAAGCACCAACAGACCTTAGAACCTTAAATGACCCAACTTGGCCAATAGAAACAGTAGCAGTATGCTACGCCCATTGAGGCTAAACTCTCGTGATGGTTCTGGCCGCAAGAAAAGATTGCGATGCTGGAGTTATGACCGATTGAGGGTAGTCAGTGATATTGGGATCCTCTAGAACCCGGTTACTTCTGATAGGACAGGTCTTAACCAACCAACTTCAAGAGGGTAATACCCAGACCTCATGCTAGCCTAAACTCTAAGGGTTTCTTTTGTGTGACTTGTGTGCCTTCGTACTTGACTATTTGCATGCTCGTTACCTGACACTTGTTTCTTGCAGGTCTTGTTTATAGTCCTTAATTGGGACTCATAACAGGGTACTAAGTTTCTTGCAGGTCTTGTTTATAGTCCTTAACTAGGACTCATGACAGGGTTTACCGAATTTCTTGCAGGTGTTGTTTATAGTCCTTAACTGGGACTCATAACAGGGTTTACTAGATCTCTTGCAGGTTTTGTTTATAGTCCTTAATTGGGACTCATAACAAAGTATACTGAATTTCTTGCAGGGTTTGTTTATAGTCCTTAATTGGGACTCATAACAGGGTTTACCTACATCATCCCATGCATAGCATGACATCATACCATTGCATACATCCTAATCCATTTCAAGGATCTCAAGGGCTTGTGATGCAGGTTATGATAAACCAATTACCCAGCAAGGGGCAAAGGGGATTTATTTTCCTCTAGCCAAGGGCGTCAGGGGCTATGACCCACTGGATATGGTGAGCCTTTGACCCTTGACGAAGGACTCTCAACAAAATGAAGTTCTTTCAATCAAGCCACCGGTTCCAAATACTAACAAATTTCTCTGTTTACCCTGCGAGGTCCTTGAAATCATTGCATGCATGTCATACATCTCATTGCATTGCAGGTATCCCTTTGACAGGTTGCTTACCCTTCTCCGCTGTTTATTTCAGCCGCTCGTCATGAATCCTGAATCATCAGCCGAGCAGACTATCAAGGATCTCCAGGCTCAGAACGCCCAGTTCCAAGAGCTGATCATGAATTTGACTCAGGGGCAACAAGACCTGAAGGCTCTCCTCTTGAAGAAGGACAAGAAAAAGAAGAGAACTGTTTTGTTCAGCCCTAGACGCAGATCTGGGAATACACCGCAGACTGAAACTGAGAGGAATACCCCATCTGTGAGGGAAAGCAGTCACCATGAGAGGGAGGTGCCCAGTCCAGTGGTCTCTGACAATGAAACAGATTTCGACGACGAACAGTACCCTCCGGCTGAGGACAAGTACAAACAGTTGGAGGATAGGATGAAGGCTATGGAGGTTCAACAGGTACCTGGGCTGGATTTCGGAGATCTGGGTTTGTCAACTGGTGTGGTTATTCCTCGGAAGTTCAAAGCACCATCCTTTACTAAGTATGACGGGGCGTCTTGCCCCAAGCTGCATCTAAGGTCCTATGTTCGGAAGATTCAGCCATATACGGTGGACAAGAATTTATGGATCCACTTCTTCCAGGAGAGTCTTTCAGGGACTCATCTCGAATGGTTCTATCAGCTGGATGGGACCAAAGTTCGTAACTGGGAGGAGTTGGCTACTGCTTTCTATAAGCAGTATCAATATAATGCCGACCTTGCCCCTACGCGTACCCAACTCCAGGGTATGTCGTTAGGATCAAGTGAAGGTTTTAAAGAATATGCGCAGAAATGGAGGGATCTTGCTGGAAGGGTACAACCACCTCTGACTGATCGGGAACTTGTGGACATGTTCTTGGGGACCTTGTCTGGTCCATTTTACAACCACCTAATTGGGAATTCGTCTGCTGGATTCACAGATCTTATCTTGACTGGAGAGCGAATAGAAGCTGGTATCCGGTCTGGGAAAATTCAAGAGGCCGCACCTTCTGATAAAAAGCCTCATCATGGAAAGAAAGAATCCAATGCTGTGCACGGTAAAAAGAGCCGTCATGAGGCAGGGGCAATCCAGATTTCCAATCCCGGACCTGCTCAACAAGGACAGGGGCAGCAGCGCAAGGAGAAACGACAGTATACCAAACTCAACATGTCGTTGGATCAAGCACTACAACAAATGTTGAAGGTAGGGCTGATCACCTTAAGGGCTCCTCTTCGGAATCCGAACACTTCTGCACCCAACTATCATCCCAACGATAGGTGCGCGTATCATTCTGATAGCCCGGGGCATACTACAGACAACTGCTGGCCTCTCAAGAATAAGATTCAAGACATGATCGACGCCGGGGAGATTCAGTTTGAAGTGTCTGAGACTCCGAACATAATCACTGCTCCGTTGCCCAATCATTGAAGACCTTTTGTTTATTTGAATTTTTGAGTTGTATTTTTCTTTGCTTATACAAACAATTAATGTCATAGCAAACTCTTTTATTCTATCAATGCATCGCATATGTCTGTTTTGGGGAATTAATACAATTATTTTTGTTATATTCTTTTCATATTTTTTCTGATGTCAACTCTCGGTTAATAACTCTGAGCCTCTTGAGGGAGGATGACGAAAACGATACCGCGATCATTACAGTATGCTTTTGAACAAACCCCGCTGATGAGGTACAGGCATTGTTTCAACCCCTAAACACTGGAGTTATAAGGATGATAATCCCTCGTCAACCCATCAGAGCCAAAGAAGTAGGAGTTTTTATTTTCAAAAATCAAAACCCTTAATCATAACCTGGGGCAGGGTAGTTCTCTCAGTTGATCCAAGTGCATCTTTACAAAACGAACAAAGACAGTGATGGTTCAGAACAATCAAAAGGACAGGCAGTCATCATCAAAATTCATAAATGAAAAGCCCAAAAAGTCTAAACCTACAAAGGGGACTTATGAAACTGGGGCATCCCGCTGACTGTAATTCCAAAAAAGGAAACAGTTCAGGCAAAAAAAAAATAGGGATAACACAATCAAAAAGAAAGAGGTCTTACAAACCCTCAACAAAAAAAAAAGGGGAAATGACTGCCTATTCAAAATAAATCATCAATATCTGAACCATCACCGGAAAATCAGAGCAAAGACTCAAACAAGGTCTAACGCATGATCAACTGAGTTTAGGTTTGGAGAACATCACGAAGAGCGGGTGGGTACAAATAATTTGAGCCTTTATCCTTTGTTTCTTAAACCGTGAACCAAGCCACGTTATAACCCTTAAAAGTCCTAGCTGAAGCATGGGTTAGTTCGAAAGCATACTGTCACGAAAGGTATCCTGACTCCTGAAGGCCTACGGTAAATACGGAGTTGACATCACGTTTTACAAACATTCACTTGTTTTATGAAAAGATGCATTTTCAAAAATCTTCGAGACAGACATAAGCTTTGCGTTTTTAACATAACGTTGTTTGCATATGACTTTTTGTTTAAACAGCATAAAAATTTGCACGATGAAAGTCTAATGAACAGGAGTATCTCCAATCAAGGGGCATGGCATGACTATTGTCCATCATCTGGGGCAGTTAAGTCAATACCCAGGGAATCTCTCAAAAGGCCAAAAAGCCTGGGGCAAATCTTTGCCTGAGTCACTTGGGGCACTCCAGCAACGAATCTTGCCCGATCAGACATCTTCTGGTAATATGGCAATACAAGCAGCCAGGGGCACCTACCGGCATTCTAAGAACATGGACATAGTCGGAAAATACTACGCAAAATCAACGACCCGCTAGGCTGACATGCCTAGGCAAAAATTAGGGCTTCCCGTCGAACCAAAAGGGTTCGGGCAAAATGAAGGGATGAAACGAAAAATCTGTACACCCGGCAAGTCGAAAACCTGAAAAGGCGGCTTGGGCAAAAATGGGTATCCCGGTGGACTGAAAACCCGAAAGGGAGGTCCAGGCAAAAGTCAGGGATTAAAGCGTACGACTATGTCCCGTCTTCTTGTCATCTGTCTACCAGAAGAAGGTTTGTCCATCAACAACTATCAGCACCCCACAAGTGCCTCCCCCATAGAAACAGGGGCAATAAAGAGTGGTCTAAGCAATCTGATTGTTCTATCCTCCAAGGTATCAGGGTAGGTTCCGTGGAAGAACATAACCAATACAGTTCAAAACTTCCCCAGAGATTCCAATCCAGTTCCCCAGGAAAGATGGAATTCATATCCCCAAGCAGTAAGCCTACCCCCAGTAGATTCTGGAAGCTTACCCCCTCGCGGAGCACGAACGCGTCGTCCGGCTTGATTTAAAGAGTTATTTCCTTAACAGGATATAACTGGGTTATCCTCAGCCAAAAGCCACGGAAAGAGCGTCGTCGACAGAATCTTCTTATCCCCAGCGAAGTCCATTCATACTTCCAATACAGCAAGGTATCCTCAGCGAGTCATCCTCAACAATTCAGCAAAATCATCCCCCACAGAGTATTTCTTCCCAGCATGGTCGCTAGAATATCTTTTTCTCCCCGCAGAATCCTCCATTCGCCAAGTTTATTCCCCAACGGAGTTATCTTCGTCTATTGGAATTCTTGCAACTATTCTTCAACATCAGCCCAGGATACGACTTCCCGGCACCCGTCAAGGATTTAGTTTCTTAGACAAACATACATTCATAAAACGTCACATACATCATCGTCATGCATATGCATCATGCTACATGAATCTCCTTAATTTTGAAAACATACAGTTCATGCATCATGATTTTGCATACAAATTATGTTTTGCCTTTTCAGGAAAAAGGTCAATACCAAAATGACTACTATCAACTATCGCAATTCATTCTTGATATAGTTTCAGATATGATCCAGAATTCCTGCTCGATATAGTTTCGGATATGATCCAGCGATGGTGACGTTCTGATGCTGCTTCCAGATGCCCTTCTAGATATAGTTTCAGATGTAAACCCAGCGATGGTGACGTTCTGATGCTGCTTCCAGAATTCCTTCTAGATATAGTTTCAGATGTAAACCCAGCGATGGTGACGTTCTGATGCTGCTTCCAGATTCCCTTCTAGATATAGTTTCAGATGTAAACCCAGCGATGGTGACGTTCTGATACTGCTTCCAGAATTCCTTCTAGATATAGTTTCAGATGTAAACCCAGCGATGGTGACGTTCTGATACTGCTTCCAGATTTCCTTCCAGATATAGTTTCAGATGTAAACCAGATATGGTGACGTTCTGATACTGCTTCCAGAAGTCCTTTCTAGATGTTTCCCTCTCCGACAATGAGTGTGAGGTGATATTCTCCTATGGTTCCCTCTCCAACGGTGTGTGAGGTAGTAATCCCTTTTCTAGATGTTTCCCTCTCCCACGATGAGTGTGAGGTGATATTCTCCTATGGTTCCCTCTCCAACGGTGTGTGAGGTGGTAAGCCCTTTTCAGATGTTTCCCTCTCCGACGTTGAGTGAGGTGACCATTCCTTTCAGATTATAATTTTCTATGGTTCTCTTCCCGATATTGTAAAGATGGTAATTCCCGCCAAGATTTTTCTCAACGAGCGTTGTTGAAGCTAAAGTCATCCAAGGTTCTCTTACCATCCATGCTAAGGCAGTAACCATCCCTGGTTCATTTGTCAACGTTTGAAGCTCCAGATTCAGCTCCTGTAACCAGTCAGGACACATCTGCACCAAGCATCTGAAATCAGCCCCTGCAACATGTCAGGTACTCATTTTTTCTTTTGCAGGTATACAGGTTCTCGCTAAGGAATCTCCTACGCGATCAACATCCAGATGGCATCTATAAGCCCATCATCCTATCCAGCAATCCCCAAATGGCATCTATAAGCCCATTTCACCATCACTGCCACTATGTGAGCGCAAATTTCTGGGCACTCTAGTGTTCAATCATCTTCTACCCTCGGATTACGAAGGGCACGTCAGCCAATCTGCATCCTCAGGTCTAAGAAGATTGAACAGGGGCAACTGTTGCACCCCAAAATTTGCCCTCCCATATTCATTAAGAAATTGCTAAGCCAAGTCACAAAATTCCCCAAGGGTTGTGCAGCTCAACAGCTTCCCATACAATCAAAACTAGGGTTTGAGTCCTGATCAAGAAAATGAAGATTTCAAAGGCCCAATCAAGTCTCATATGCCTACAAAGATGGTCAAGTATCCTCATATCAAGTTTCAAGGCATTCAGCTCAAAATTGCACAGTCAAAACCCTAAATTGCACTACAGTCAACTGTAGGGGCAAAATGGTCATTTGACAGTTAAAAGTTCAAATTTTTGGTCAATATATCATTTTGAAGCCACAAACATCATTTGATCAATGCTTGATCATGATTCTCAAAATTTGGCTCAGAAATCATCAAAGATGCAAAAGTTGCTATATTTGGACAGCTGAAAAAGTCAACTAAAATTGACCAGGGCATAACTTTCACATGGATTATCAGAAAAATTCCATCCAAAGCTCATTTTGAAGAGAAAGACATTTCCTACAACTCATCTTCATACTTCAAGTCCAAGAAATGCTCTCACAAAAAGTTATCAATTTCAACATTATAGGTCATTTTCAAAAGTCAACAAAAAGGGACTTTAAGTCAAAGGCCATAACTTGAGATTGGTAAATCAAAATGACATGGGACCAAAGGCATTGGTTAAAGGACTCAAAGACCTTTCCAAAATGTCCAAGAACATGTGAAAAGCTTAAAAATTAAGCAAGTTATGCCTTGTGGAAGTTGGGAAATTTTTGGGAATTTTGAAAAGTCAACATTGATGCAAATGATCCAAAAATGCTAATGGGCCCATTTTTCTTCCAAGTTTCTTCATGCCAAGCCTATGCACGACCATTAGGCCCAAAGGGAAGTATTTTCTCATTTTTTAATTATTTATTTGAATTTATATTAATATTAATTCATTTAAATTATTTAAATATATAGAAAATATCTAGCTTGACCTAATGAATCTTTTTGTACACATTTTAGGCTCAATAATTCGTGCTTAAGCCAATTTGGAAAGATTTGGAGCATTGGGATATGATTTGTGCAAAAACAACATGAAAAAAGATGTGAAAAGATTCTTAACAAAATCAAATATCCAAACAATGAATGCCTTGGATTTTGTCAAGTTTTGTTGACCTAAAAGCCTCCATACATATTCAGAAGCACAACCCTAAGCCAAAAAGACTGCAAGCTGCGCCCAAGAACCCTTTTGCACATTGAAATTTTTCATAAAAAAACTCAACACTGAAAACTAGCTTTAAGGTCGATTCAAGCTTCAACTTTGATTCCATTAGCATCCTGAGACATCCCTGGACGTTTCCCAATCATTAACAACAACAAAAACACCCTGAATTGGTACCCCATAGTCAAACTGTGAAGCAAAAATTCTGAAATCGCATAGCATGAATTAAGCATTCTTTTGCATTTTTCTTTATGGATTATTGCTTACAATGATGTTTCTGAGCTAACCATTACATTCAATTGCTTTTTTGTGCCATATATGCATTTTCACCATTGCCAAAAATTAGGGTTGCAGGTTCTTAGATTTGGGGCTTTCATGATAATGCAAAATTAGAGCCCCAGATGACCACCAATGGATTCAGGGGTTGAAGACGAAAAGGATGGCCCCCTCGCGCTCAATTTATGAGCAACAAGGGGCTATTCGCTATTTTCTGATAGAGGCCCTAAAGCAACGCTATAAAAACCGTGGCCTCTGAGTTTTGTTTTACAGGGTGGGGAAGAAGACGAGTGCGTGTCCATCAACCATTGGCCACTTTGAATCTCGCGCGTTTTTTTTATCCACTAACGCTCTGCTTTATTTATTATATTTACACGTTATTATATATTAAATGAAACGCGCTTGGTTCAGTGGTAACATGTTAGGCATATGACCTCAAAGACCTGGGTTCAAGTCCCAGGTCTGGCAAAATCTCAATGTTATTTTTCAATATGAGATCCAATGCTTTGCTAATGTCCAGGACTACCATGGTCCATCATCATCCAACAACCACGTGTCCCAGACGATCAAATCAAAGGCGTGGATCCCAGGAGCATAATAAATTCCAGTCAACGCACCATATGGAATCATGAAAAGTCAGCAAATTCAAATCTTGTTGGGCCAGAATTTCCAGGCCTATACCTCCTGATTTGGGGCTACACCCCACCCTGGTTTGCATTTTTTATATTTTTCTTCTCCCTTTTATTTTTACTGTTTTATTTATTTTATTGTCTTAATTTAATTAACTTATTTTTCTACAAAATATAAAAACATTAAAAAATACAGAAAAGACAAAAAATACAATTTTTATTTTATTATTGCCATGAATAAATTAGAATGTAAATTGTTTAGTTTAATTAGGTTTTAATTCCTTTTTGATAAAAATCCAAAACATGTAGAATTAGGTTAATTGATAGTTTTAATGTCTTTTTAATTTTTATTTCTCACAATACTATTTATTTATTATTTTATTTTTATAATTAAAAATTGTACATAAATAAATTAGGGTTTAATTTAGGTTGTATTTTAATTCTTTCATAATAAATAAAAAATATTAGAATTAGGGTTTGCCGTTTAATTTAATTAACTCCTTTTTCTCATTAAATCTAAAAACACAAAAATACCATTTTTCATTTAATTTTAATTTTAAATTCCTCCTTAATTAATTCATTAATTTTAAGTATTCTTGCAAAAGGGTCCAACGCCCGTCGTTTCAATTATTTAATTTGCGCATTTGTCTTATGTCGTTTAATTATAATTATGTAAATCTCCCAAAGCATTGTAATTTAAATTTCTCGCACTTTTATTTACCTCGCATTATTTACTTTTCCGCTAAATCGGGTCCGGTTTAATTTTGGCGATGTGGACCCGCGCCATTTGTAATAGTCTTAGATTTATTTTCCCGCAAAATATTTAACTGTTAATAAGCATGAAAGAATGAATGACAAATTAAAATCAAGCGTAGAACACGACAAACATGACAAGACAAATAACTGAAACATGACACACGATTCGCACACACCACCCCTAGGGTACGCCTCACTGTTGCCTTTCGAAAGGTGATCGTCGAGTAGAGGACGTCTTAGTAAGTCCTCATGATCCGGGAACCTGGCATGAGGGTAGCTTCTAAGGTGTCTTCCCATTGCTCTGGTGATCACCATGTCCCTAAACTCGAATTGACCCGAACACCTCCAACGGTGGTGCTACCTACCTCTCAATGGTGGGATGGCACTACTTTTAAGGACATCTACACAGACGAATTCCTTAGGGTAGGTAGGTTCTCAAGGATACTTGCTCTAATCTCAAAACAAACTCAAAAAGACTTTTCACACTGACACTTTTCAAAAGCTTTCAAAGCAAATTTTTCAAACACTCTGACGTACGAGTCGATCTGAAACTTTCAAAGAAACTTTTTTAAACCCACATTGAAAAGCAAACAAACAATTTTGAAAACACAAATGAGCAAGTATCTAAGAGCCCATGGATAACCATGGATAGAAAGGGTGCTAACACCTTCCCTTTCTATAACCTACCTCCCGAACCGAGAGCAATCTCTTTAAGGAATTTTTCTGTGCTTTTGTCCTTTCCATTTGGAGAAAATAAAAGACGGTGGCGACTCTTGCTTACCGCGACATTTCGCGAACCAGCGTTAAACAGTCAGTTCCAGATCCACCGATCACAACTACCAACTGTTCCAGATCCGATTCCTGTATCTTGACAGGGTGTATCTGTTGAAGACTATTCCGGACTCGATTCCTGTATCCAGCCAGGGCACGTCTGGAGAGTTTGAAGCTCTGATTCTTGTATCTAGCCAGGGTGTATCTGTTGACGACTATTCCGGACTCGATTCCTATATCCAGCCAGGGCACGTCTGAAGAGTTTGAAGATCCGATTCCTGTATCTTGCCAGGGTGTATCTGTTGACGACTATATTCCAGACTCGATTCCTGTATCCTTCCAGGGCACGTCTGAAGAGTTCGAAGATCCGATTCATGTATCTTGCCAGGGTGTATCTGTTGATGACTATTCTGGACTCGATTCCTATATCCTGCCAGGGCACGTCTGAAGAGTTTGAAGATCCGATTCCTGTATCTTGCCAGGGTGTATCTGTTGACGACTAATTCCAGACTCGATTCCTGTATCCTGCCAGGGCACGTCTAAAGAGTTCGAAGATCCGATTCCTGTATCTTGCCAGGGTGTATCTGTTGACGACTAATTCCAGACTCGATTCCTATATCCTGCCAGGGCACGTCTGAAGAGTTCGAAGATCCGATTCCTGTATCTTGCCAGGGTGTATCTGTTGACGACTAATTCCAGACTCGATTCCTGTATCTTGCCAGGGCACGTCTGAAGAGTTTGAAGATCCGATTCTTGTATCTTGCCAGGGTGTATCTGTTGACGACTATTCCGGACTCGATTCCTGTATCCAGCCAGGGCACGTCTGAAGAGTTTGAAGATACGATTCCTGTATCTAGCCATGGTGTATCTGTTGACGACTAATTCCAGATTCGATTCCTGTATCTAGCCAGGGTACATCTGTGAGTAACTGATTGTAGACTCGATACCTGTATCTAGCCAGGGCACATCTGCATGAAGAATTTAGAGATTCGATACCTGTATCCAGCCAGGGCACATCTACATAAAGAGTTTGAAGATCAACCCCTGTAACAGGCCAGGTAACTATTTTTCTTTCTCAGGTACGCAAGTTCTCGCTAAGGAATCTCTTACGCGATCAACACCTAGATGGCATCTATAAGCCCATCCACATACCAACAGTCTCCAAATGGCATCCATAAGCCCATTCCCGACAAGGCTCCGTCACAGCTCCAGATGGCATCTATAAGCCCATCCTCCCATCCATTATCCTCCAGATGGCATCTGTAAGCCCTTTCCCTATATCACCTTGCTGATACTCTACTATGTGAGTGCAAATTTCTGGGCACTCTAGTGTTCAATCATCTTCCACCTTCGGATTACGAAAGGCACGCCAGCCAATCTACATCCTCAGGTCTAAGAAGATTGAACAGGGGCAATTGTTGTACCCCAAAATTTTCCCTCCCATATTCTTCAAGATTTGGCAAAATCATGGTTCAAAATCTCTCAAGGGTTGCATAGTCCAATTGCCTCCTAACACAGTCAAAATTAGGGTTTTGGTTCTTGCAAAGAAATTGAGGTTTCCAAGGGTCCAATCAAGTCCCACATGCCCATATACATTGTCAAGCATCTATATGTCAAGTTTCAAGACTCACAACATCAAGTTGCACAGTCAAAAACCCTAAATGCTTCACAGTCAACTGCAGGGGCAAAATGGTCATTTGACAGTCAAAAGTCAAAATTTTTGGTCAACATCTCATTTTGAAGCCACAATCATCATTTGATCAATTCTTGATCATGATTCCACAAGCATGGCTCAAAAAGTCTCAAGATGCAAAAGTTTTTATTTTTGGACAGCTGAAAAGTCAACTGCAAATTGACCAAGGCATAACTTCTTCATGGTTTATCAGAAAAATTCCATCCAATGCTTATTTTGAAGGGGAAGACATTTCCTACAACTCATCTTCACACTCCAAGTACAAGAAATGCTCTCACAAAAAGTTATCAATTTCAACATTATAGGTCATTTTCAAAAGTCAACAAAAAGGCACTTTAAGGCAAAGACCATAACTTGAGATTGGTAAATCAAAATGACATGGGACCAAAGGCATTGGTTAGAGGACTTCAAGACCTTTCCAAAATGTTCAATAACATGTTCATAACTTCAAAATTGAGCAAGATATGCATTGGAGAAGTTGGGAAATTTTTAGGAATTTTGAAAAGTCAACTTTGCCTAAAAAGCTCCAAATTTGCTAATGGGCCTCAAATTCTTCCTTGAATCATTACCCAAAGCCTATGCACGACCGATTGAGCTCAAAATAATTTATTTTCTTATTTTTAATTAATTAATTGGATTTATATTTATATTAATTCATTTAATTAGTTTTTATTATAAGAAAATTCAAAGATATGATTTTGTAGATCTTTTGTGCAGCAAATCAAACTAGGGCAAGTTGGCAAAGTCGTTTCACATTCAAAAAAGGAAAATCATCCATAATTGGCAAAGGTTTCAATGAAAGAAGATTGAAAAATATATGATTAGCAATCAAATATTCCAAACATTAATTCATGGACTTATGGGCTTGTTTTTGACCTAGAATCATTCACATACTTATGCACAAGTGAACCCTAGTGCAGAACACACAAAAAAGTTGCTGCAACAACATACTCACTTTGCAAAATTTTCATAAAAACTTGGAAACTGATTTCATAGTGGCAGTACAATTCAAGGCCTGAAATTGCTTCTAACACGTTGCTGGACCTTCCAGGAGTCTATTGCAATCAAGAACAAGCTTCCATACTCAAAGAAACAGTAGAACAGAGGCACGTTTTTCACAAATATTTCTATAATCGAATTTCAATTTCTACGCATCATTATTATGTTTTGATCATTGATTTGCATTACTGACATCTCCCTGAAACTTTTGATATAGTTTAATTGTGATAAAACTCCTTGAAACGAAATTCGCCATGGATGAAACCTAGGGTTTCAGAAGCTTCAAAATAGGGCTTTCTTGTAGAGAAAAAATTAGACTTTTAGACCTATACAACTGAATTCAGAAGCTCAAGACGAATCAAATGATACCTTCGCGCCCTTTTTATATTTCCTCCTCTTCTAATCGCTATTTTCAGGACTTTCAGTTTGTGGGGGTTTAAAACCCCCGCTATCTTATTCATAGTTGCAGGGAAAACAAAGACGAAGACGGACGTGGAATTGCATGACTGGAATATTCAAATCTGGCGCGCTTTCTTTTTGTGCTAGACCATTAATGCTTGTTTTTTTATATTATATTTGTTGCCTATACATTTAACAAATGCGCTTGGTGGTTCAGTTGGTTGAGGACGTGTACTGCAGGCATTGGGACCTGGGTTCGATTCCCAGGTCCCCCCATATAATTCTTGATTTTCGTCCTAACGTATTCACATGCAGCATTCATTCAATATCCCTACCATGAGCCTCACGCATAGCTTGCCAGTTGTCTTGATTAATAATCCAGTGGCCACAGATTGAAGCCTATGGTACACTCTAGTCAACCAATGTGCACTCAATCAGAAAAGTCAAAGATGGCCTTGTATTCATGGGCCTGAATTTCTCAAATCACACCTCCATATGGGCTAGACACCCCCCCTTGGTTTGCAATTTAATGTTATTTTCTTTCTTTTAAATTCTTTCAATTGTTTTTTTTAATTATTATTAATTCACTAAAATTAATTTTCCATACAAAATCAGAAACAA
The DNA here is from genome assembly GCA_948472305.1 of Vicia faba. Classification (NCBI taxonomy): domain Eukaryota; kingdom Viridiplantae; phylum Streptophyta; class Magnoliopsida; order Fabales; family Fabaceae; genus Vicia; species Vicia faba. The sequence goes on along the minus strand of OX451736.1, from coordinate 160,358,425 downwards.
AAAAAAATGTTTTATTTTTAATTATTTATTAAATTTACAACTAGTATATTTTTGTAAATAACTATTAATTAACTTTAGTTTAATTTAGGTTTAAAATTCAATCTTTTCTTAATAAATAAAATTCTATAGAATTGGGGTTTTTTGACATTTTCATCTTTTTCTTAATTAATTATTTCTATCATTATTTATTATTGATTACTATTATTATTTTTGTACATAAATATGTAAATAATTAGTTAGCTTAAGTTAGGTTAACCTTAATATTTTTCATTAATAATTAAAATAATCTAGATTTAGGGTTTTCTTTTAATTCTTTTTCTTTATTTCATTAAACACCAAAAACATAAAAAACATTTTTCTTTAATTAAATAATTAAATAGACTTTAATTTCATTTAATTTCTCAAAAGGGTCAAAACCCTCGAACGTTCTAATTTATTCTTTTTCGCGCATTATTTTCTTATCGATCATTATGAACTGCTTTCCGGATGTAATAGTAATTAGGTTTACTTTTCTTTTACTTTCCGCATTTTTATCAAAACGGGTCTTTGTACTTTGGCGATGTATAGACCCGCGCCTTGTAATAGCGTAGCTTTTATTTTCCTGTATTTTATTTTCCGCACTCCTAAATTCTAAATTGCATGAAAGAATGTATGCTAATTAAAAACAAGCGTAGCTCACAATGCCATGATCAAAGATAACTGTTAAACTGAAAACAACACACAAATACACACACCACTTCTAGGGTACGCCTCACATGTTGCCTTCGAAACTTGGTCGTCGAGTATAGGACGTTTTAGCGGTCACTCTGATGTCTAAGATCCGGTCGCCTCGAAACGGTTGCCTCGAATAAAAGGATCTAGGACATTAGAGTAGCTTTTAAGGTGTCCTACTATTGCTCTGGTGACCACACTGTCCCCAAAAACGAATTGACCCGAACACCTCCAACGGTGGTGCTATCTACCTCTCAATGGTGGGATGGCACTACCTTAAGGACTTCTACACAGCTTAATTCCTTAGGGTAGGTGGATGACTCATAGATACTTGCTCTCTTCTAAAAAACAGAACAAAAAACCTTTTCACACTGACACTTTCAAAAGACTTTCAAAACAATTTTTCAAACACTCTTGAGGACAAATACAAGAGTTATTCTGAAATCTTTCAATGAAACTTTTGCAAAACCCACTCACATTTTGAAAAGAAAACATTTTGAAAACATAAGAGCAAGTATCTAAGAGCTCATGGATAACCATGGATAGAAAGGGTTCTAACACCTTTCCTTTCTATAAATCTACCTCCCGAACCGAGAAACTATCTCATAAGGAATTTTGCTGTGCTTTTGTCCTGTCCATGTTGGAGAAAATAAAAGACGGTGGCGACTCTTGCTTCTGCGACATTTCGCGAACCAGCGTTAAACAGTCAGTTCTAAATCCACCGATCACACACACGCTTGCACCTCATCATCGTCCTCCTTTGTACCTGTAAAAAACAAATAGATAGCGGGGGTTTTTAACCCCCACAACCTGTAACGACCAATAATAGCGATTAGGGCTGTGAGCAACATAAATATTTAGCGATGGTCCCCTTAGATTCGTCTGGTCTCAACGATTCTAACCATGGGTCTTACAGGTTCCAATTTTTCCTGGATAATAAAGCCCCAATTTGGAAGCTCAAGAACCCTAGATTTTGTCAATGGCAACTTATGATTCTGCACACTATAAGTCAATTAACCAATACCATTAGCTTTATATGAACTCAAGCAATACAAAACAATGAATAAAACATGTTAATTATGCATGAAATAGCCAATTTGATTATGGACATGAGAAGCAAACCGTGGGTATGTTCTTGAGTATTTCTTGAGCTTTGGCACTTGGTTTTGATTCCTACACGTCCCTGGCACTTCCAGCAATGTGTTAGAATCCACAAAATGCTTTGAATCGTGCTAGAATACAGAAAACAGTTTTGACTTTTCTTGGATTTTTTTGAATGTGGTTATGGCTTTCTTGAAGCAAATTCACGTCTGCATGAGTAGGGTTCGCTTGTGTACTTATAGTAGAATGGAATTAGGTTAAATCTTTGCAAAGAAATCCATGGAATTGATGGTTGTATATTTGATTGAAAATCAAATATTATTGAATCTTTTTGATTGGAAAAACTTGCTAAATTTGGAGATTCTTGTCCCTTTGATTTGCACACGAATTTTCCAGCATATATTGACCACTTTTGCTTCACAAAAAGATTGAAAAATCAAATCTTTGTATTTCCTACAATTTAAATTAATTAAATGAATTAAAATTGATTAAAAATACAAATAATTAATAAAAAATAAGAAAATAATTCAATTTAAGCTTGATGGGTCGTGCATAGGCCTTGGATAAAGTTTCAAGAAGAAATTTGAGGCCCATTAGCAAAAATGAAGTGTTTTGAGCAAAGTTGACTTTTGCAAATTCACAAATATTTGCCAACTTCTCCAATGCATATCTTGCACAATTTTGATCATATGAACATGTTCTTGGAAATTTTGGAAAGGTCTTGAAGTCCTATAACCAATGCCTTTGGTCCCATGTCATTCGGATGTACCAATCTCAAGTTATGGTCTTTGACTTAAAGTGCATTTTTATTGACTTTTGAAATTGACCTATAATGTAGAAATTGATAACTTTTTGTGAGAGCATTTCTTTGACTTGGAATGTGAAGATGGTTTGTAGGAAATGTCATCCTCTTCAAAATGAGCATTGGATGGGATTTTTCTGATGAACCATGAAAAAGTTATGCCCTGGTCAAGATACAGTTGACTCTTCTACTGTCCAAAAATAGTAACTTTTTGCCTCTTGATGATTTTTGAGCCATTCTTGTGGAATCATGATCAACACTTGATCAAATGATGATTGTGGACTCAAAATAATATGTTGACCAAAGATTTTGACTTTTGACTGTGAAATGACCATTTTGCCCCTGCAGTTGACTGTGGATCAAATGGAGCTTTTGACTGTGCAATTTGGCATTGTGAGTCTTGAGACTTGACATGTAGATGCTTGAGGATGTATGTAGGCCTATGAGACTTGATTGAACCATTGAAAACCTCAAATTCTTTGAAAGAACCAAAACCCTAATTTCAGCTGGCTTAGGAAGTGGTTTGACTATGCAATCCTTGAGCAAATCTTGAACCATTTGAAGATGATTCTTGACAAATATTAAAGAATATGGGAGGGCAAATTTTGGGGTACAACAGATAGTTTCTTTCTTAAAATAAAAACAAAAAAATCTTTTCTTTAATAACAAAGGGTCAAAACCCTAGAACTTTGCGCTCGATTTAATTTCCCGCACGCGATCTATTTATTCAATATTATGCTTGTTACCGGAATGTAATAGATAATTAGGACCATTTAATTATTTCTATCGCTTTATTTACTTTTCCGCATTTAAATTTCAAAGGGTTGTCTTTGGTGATGTAAATACCCGACGCCTTGTAATTTAATTTCCGCAATTTATTTTCCGCAACTTTTAACTGTTAGATGTTTGGTAATAGGTTTGCATGACAAGAATGAATGTTTAACCTAAAATCAACTTAGATCACCATTGACATGTACAAAGATAAAAAAAATAAACTAAAAACGACACACTCGCACATGCGCACTCTTAGGGTACACCCCACTTGGTTGCCTTCGTACGCGGTCATTGAGTATAGGTAACTTTAGAGGTTGTCCTCTTGTCCAAAGATCATAGTCGCCTCGAAACGGTTGCCTCGAATATTGTTGCCTCAAACAAATGATCTAAGACATTAGGGTTACCGCTAAGGCATCCTAACATTGCTTTGGTGACTGTAAGTCCCTCATTCGAATTGACCCTTAAACTCCGACGACGGTGCTACCTACTCATTCATAGTGGGATAGCATTGTCTAAAGGAAGATAGCATATAACGGTTCCTTTTTCGAGTAGGTAAATGGTTCTTAGATACTTTCTCTTTTAAAACAAATTTTGTACATCTACACTCCTTTTTGAACAATGTTTTCAAAACACTTCATTACACTCTTGAGGACAGAAGCAACAGTTAAATCGAAGTTTTCAAACAAAAACTTTTTCAAACCCACAAGCACAAAGAAAACAATTTTGAAAACAATATGAGCAAGTACCTAAGAGCCCGTGGATAACCACGGATAGAAAGGGTGCTAACACCTTCCCTTTCTATAATCTACCCCCCGAACCCGAGAAATATCTCGAATAAGGAATTTTTCTATGCTTTTTTCCTTTCCTTGTTAGATAAAATAAAAGTCGGTGGCGACTCTTGCTTACCGCGACATTTTGCGAAAACAAAAGCAAAATGCAAAACCAGCATTCCAAAAAACTGACAGTTCTTCCCACCGTATCACAGGTGGGTATGGGATTGCGAGAGAGAAAGACTTTGATGGAATTAATATCTATGAGTTGGTCCAAATTGGGGAACAAAACCAAACCATAAATGAGAAGAGCCAGGACGTCTTCAAAAGCTTGGAAATCTATATCGTCCCAGAATGAACGAGCCTTCTCCAATAGAAACTTGGCTAGGAAGCCTTTAACCCCGCTTCTTATCTTCCAATTGGCCATGATGTCGGCCCTCTTCATATGTAAAGCTTCGGCGATGATTTCAGGTTTTGGAATCCCTTCTAGACCGGTGAACGGTATCTGATTAAGCACGGGCACCCCTAAGAGTAGAGAGAACTCTTCCAATGTAGGTACCAACTGATAGTCCGGGAAAGTGAAACAATGATGTACGGGATCAAAGAATTGGAATAGTACATATATCATCTCCTCTTGGAAGTTGGATGTAGCCAAACTGAGGAGTCGACCGTATTTCTTGGTGAAAGGAGAATCCCCGGGAACTCTTGAGGCTAACGCTTGAAGTTGAGGGTGTGTTTTTACAAAGCTGATTCGGATGGTGTTTCTTCAGATGGAATTCATGACCTACAAAACAAAAACAAAGATAAATTTCTAAATCCTTGAAATGGTTAGTGAGCATGCGTATGATGTTCATGATGTTTATGATGTTATGTACAAGTAAATATATACACACACAGCAAACAAGTCCCTATGTTTTAGGCTTGCACGGGTTTTATAGGTAGGTACCCTCTTGAAGTTTAGTTGGCTCAACCTGTCCTAGTAATAGTGATCGGGTTCTAAAGGATCTCAATATCATCGACCTTTCTCTTAGGCATTGTCTCAGCACAACAATCTTTTCTTGCGGCCGAGATATCCCAAAAGTCCAGCTTCAATGAGTGTAGTATCGAGTATCAACCAATTTTCAGCTCTACACCTAAACCGGTTATCTCACTACGTCCTAATGGACAAGTTTATTTAATTAGGGTTTTGAAGTAAGTTAGTGCTTCATGACGCCACTCAGTGGCCCCGTATTCTCCTTGATTCACCACGAGGGATATCGGTACCCACAAATGCGTCACACTAACATAGCCATTATTCCAACCATATCGGTCTACGCCATACAATTTCCACAATCTATTGCTATTTACCTAAAAGGTTTCTCAGATTCGGGTGGAGGATCAAAGCAAGCCCAATACAACAACAAAATGTAAAAGCACACAAATCAAACAATGAAAGCAAGTAAAGGTGATCTAACCCTAAGGTAACCCAACTTTTAATTGTGTCCCCAGCAGATTCGCCAGTTCTGCGATACGGTGGGAGAACTGACTTGAGGTTTTGCGTTTGGTCGTAATTGTGCGGATAGCAAGAGTAGCCACCTACTTTTCTTTTATCCAAAAGGAAAGGTAAAAAAGCATAGGAAAGACCTTTCAAGATTTCTTCTCGGTTCGGGGGGTAGATTATGAAGAGGGAAGGTATTAGCACCCTTTTCATCTGTAGTTATCTACGGGCTCTTAGTTACTCGCTTAGATCACTTGCTTTTGTTTGACAATATGCTTGTGGTGTGGTTTTTGAAAGTATTTTGAAAATGTCTTTGTAACGGTTCTCGTTTATATAAGAACGCGTACAAAGTGTTGTTTCGAAAAATAGTTCAAAGATGTGTTTGTGGAATGTGTTTTTGAAAGTGGTTTTGAAAAGATGTTTTGCAATGGTTCTCGTCTCTATAAGAACGTATACAAAAGGTCTTGTCTTTTGAAAATGTTTTGAGATGAAAGTGTTGGTGTAAAAATGTTTTTTATCGTGAGCAAGCGACCAACTAGGAGCGAATCTACCTACTAGAAAGGTCTCAAATGTTCTTTTCTTCCTCCTTTAGATGTTGCTATCTTACCGTTGATTTGGTAAGAAGCCCCGTCGTTGGATGTAAAGGGACAAGCGCGGGTCAATTTTACAGTCATCGAAAGCAACTTATGAGACACTTTTGCAATTTTCATAAGGGACTAGATCGTTTTATCGAAGGCAACATCGAGGGTCATTGAGGGACTACGATATTTTTATCGAAGGGTCATTGCCAAAGCGTCCCATATTCGAGGGACATGACTGTGTTTTTGAGGCAACAAGCGAGGTTACCCTAGAGGTGCGCGTGTGAAAAGTGTTTTTTATTCAATTTAATTTTGTCTTTGAAATTAGGTTATCTAGCAATTGATTTTGAATCTTTCCATGCACGCCTAATTACTATACATTATAAAGAAAACAGTAAATTGCAAAAATGGAAATTCTACGCTATTATAGAGCTTTCGGGAATGGGGGTACAATTTTTACAAATGGGGATGAGTCGAATGTGATTAAAAGTATAAATAGCAAACAATACAACCAAATCAAATTGAAAATGAACAAATATTTAAACTAGCATAATCTAGCAAATTAATTATCAAGATAAATAACACTATAATATTTTTGTTTGTAAGTTTTTTTTGAAAAGAATAAAGAATTTATTCTATTATTTTTTTTTGAATTTTATCATGTAGAAACTAATTAATTTGAAAGAAAGTTAACTAAACGGTAAAAAAAAATTAACAAAAGTATTCACAAAGTCTTAAACTAATTTTTAAAAAAGAAAACTATATTTTTATCTAATTGATAAAAAAAGAAGTTAGACTAAGTTAGTAAACAAAATAAGATTATTTAAACTAAAAAAAAAAGGTGTGAGTAGTAAATAGGGAGTTGGAGAGAAACTAAATTCTCTGGGCTTATGGTGATGATTTGGGGCGGAGGCCCAAAAAAATTAATTATTTATTTGCTGTAAAAAAAATCAAACAAAATGGGGGTGAGGCCAGTAAAATGGATTGGGCTTGGACCGGGTCGGACCAGACCCAGGTCCATTTATCCTCAATAGAGGAAAGGGGTTGTAGAAAATCCTAAGCAGTCATCCGCCTCTTCTCTCTCGCTCGCAAATTCAACGTCATCTTCCTCTTAGCATCCTCTAAACTAAACCTCTTCTCTGAAACCTAGCCAATGATTTCTCTACTTCCTCAATATCTCTCGCGACATGCTCCTTGTGTCTCTCTCAAAACATGCTTTCACAATAAGAGCAAAAACCCTAACCCTTTTTCTGGTTTTCAAATGAAAAATGCAAACAGGAAATAGAATCAAAATGACTAGTACAAGGAATTTACCTGCCGGAGTCACTTCGGTAGTGTTTCACAAATGAGAAGATTGAAGATAATTCAAAAGAAGGTAATAACACGCTCCCAGAATCTCCTTCTTCCCCTTCTTTTCGTTTATATTATTATGATTCTAAGGGCGTATTGTGTGCGTTTTACAGCTCGAAAATCGTGGAGGGCTTGCAGTTTCTGCAATTTGAGTGGTTGTGGGTTTGAGAGATGGCTTATTGATCTTACAGTGAGGTTTGGTTTTGCATTGTTCTAGTTTTTTTATGGTTTTTGATCTTACAATGAGGTTTGGTTTCTGGTATTGTTCTAGTTTTTTTAATGGTTTTTGATCTGTGATATTCCTGGTTTTTTGGCTTTTTTTTATTTGTGATATTTGCTGGTTCTTTGGCTTTTTGATTTGTAATATTTTCGGGTTCCTGTTGGTTCTGGTTTTGTGATATTTGTTGGTTCTTGTTGGTTCTGGTTTTGTGATATTTGCTGGTTCTTGTTGGTTCTGGTTTTGTGATATTTTCTGGTTCTTGGTTGTTCTGGTTTTGTGATATTTGTTGGTTCTGTTTCTTTTTTTCGTCCAAAATCTCCTCCTCTCTTTATAAAACAGTGGTTATTCTTATAACCAGATCAGGGTGAAAATAGGAGGGAAAGTCTTGTGAATTTGAACAATTTTGGTTTTCTAGCTTTGGGCTTTAGAGTGCAAATTAAACTATGTCCATTTTGGTGCAAGTTCGGGCAGGTTTTGGATTGTAGTGCAGGCTTGTGGAGCAGAACTTTGGCATGTTTTGTTTTTGCAGGTTGGTTTGCTTTCCAGGGACGCCAACTTGTTTGTTATGTGCACAACAATTTTGCACAATTTTGGGACTGGTTATATGGCCTAGGTGATATCCTCCTAACCTTACTTCTTTCCTCTTTCATTTTTTCTATGAAACAAAATTTGTATCTGGCTTAATACATTCTAAAGGGTTTGTGATAATTTAGGAAAATGATGATGTCTTTGTTCTATATATGAGCTAATGTTAGCTTGCATATTGTTTGTTTTGTTCTATTGTGGCCTTTGTTGTATTTGCTTGTTGGTTTGTGTTTGCAGCATGCTTTTGCTCGGATCCTGCTGTGATATTTTGCATCTGCTGTAGGCTTGCCCCTTTTTTTGTATTTGATTGCTGCTGTTTGCAGCCGGTTGCTTTTATTGCAGTTTTGGGCAGCAGCCTGCCTTTTGCTCGGATCTTGCTATGATATTTTGCATCTGCTGTAGGCTTGCCCCTTTTTTTGTATTTGACTGCTGCTGTTTGCAGCCTGTTGCTTTTTATTGCAGTTTTGGGTAGCAGCCTGCCTTTTGCTTGGATCCTGCTGTGATATTTTGCATCTACTGTAGGCTTTCCCCCTTTTTGTATTTGATTGCTGCTGTTTGCAGCCTTGTAGTTTTTGTTGCAGTTTTGGGCAGTTTGTATACTATGCAGCCTGTTTGTATTTGCTTGCCTTGTAGCTTTATTTCCCTTTTTTGTGAACCAAGAAAGATGATTTTTTTGTGATTTTCAATTGGGGAGAGAGATGATGATAGACCAAAATAATTTGATTCCTAAAAGCAAACCCTAGTGATGAATTAGGAGAAGATTTGTTTGAAACTCCCTTATTTATCTTCATTATTATATGCTAATTATATCTTCTTTTCCTTTGATTTGTTTCATGAACGACAAGCAAGGCTTGGATGCCAACGAAGATTGGATTGATCATTTGAAGATGAAGATGAAGACCCGAAGAAGCAAACAAGAAATTCTCTTTGTAATCTTGAGATTCTTTGCAAACAAATTGTAAATTCATTTGTAATGTAAAAAATAATCAAACACTTGAATAAAATTTGGTGTAGTAGAATTTGTTGTACAAAAACTTGCAAACTTTGATTGAATACTTTGGATAAAAACTTGCTTGATAACTTGCATTTTAAGCAAACACAATATGATAGGATAAATCATGTATTTTGAATTCTTAAACAACATAAATGTTTAAGAGCTCAAACCCAATTGATTAATTGAATCCATAATCATGATTGTTTAAAATGATAGTCTTAATCTTTATATCTTATCCAAACAGAACATGCTCCCAAGAATAACATCAATCCTCAGAAAATTGTGGTTAAGAAAAATTTAAAATCACACAAATGCCTTGCAATGATTCAATAGCTTTAAAATATTCCAAGCCTAATTTTCCTTCATGATAACCCTTGTATCAATCTTCAAGGGTGTGACGAAGTTTGTTTTGAAAATTTGTTTTGAAAGGTGTTTGTGTGAAAAGTTTTTATTGAGAAAGTACTTAAGATTCTACCTACTCGAAAAAAGATTGTTCGTTCTCGTTTCCTTTAGACAGCGCTATCCTACTATTAAGGAGTAGGTAGCACCGTCGTTGGAGTTTGTAAGGGACATTCGAAAGGGACAAATACAATCACTAAAGCAACAGTTAGAAAACTTTAGTAGTAACCCTAGAGTCTTAAGATCTTTTTCGAGGTAACATTTCCGAGACATCATTCGAATGGGACACTTTGATCTTTTAGACTGGAGGGAAACTACTAAAATCTCCTATGCTTAATGATTGTTTACCGAAGGAAACCGAAGTGAGGTAAACCCTAGGAGTGAATATGTGCATATGAATTGTTTCAGTTATTTAATCTTTGCAGATTAGATGATCTACCGTTTTAATTTCAAGATATTCTTGCCATACAATCCTATTAGCATACATTTAGATAGTTAAATATTTATAGGAATTTAAAGTGCGAAAAAATAAACCTAACTATTATAGGGCTTTGACAGTTACATGATTATCTTGATGGAAAATAAAAATGCGGAAGTTTAAGACCCTAATTAAAACTATTACAAACTAGAAACAGTTACAATAATAATAAAGCAAATTAAAATGCGCGCGGAAAATTAAATGCGAGGAGAAATTGAAAAATAACCTAAACCTTAATTGAAAGAAAAAATATTTCTATACATTTTTTATTGGAGAAAACAATGAAATTGCAATTTAAATAAAACCCTAATTTCTATTTTATTTTTAATTATGAAAAAGTTTTTTAAGTTAACATAATTAATCTAATTAATTAAAATAAATATTTTAATGAAAAAAATGATTTTGGTGTATTTTAAAAAAATAAAATAAATTATGTACAATTCAAATCCTAAGTCTAATTATTTTTAATTATAAAAAGAGATTAAATTGCCCTAAGTTAATTAAACTAAATTAATTAAGAAATAAAATATTTTTATTAGAAAAATATTTTTGTAGTTTGTGGTGATTTTTTTATTAAAAAACAGAAAATGATTTTTGGGTTAATTAATTAAAAGAAATAAAAGAAATTAATTAAAGAAATTAAAAAGAAAATAGAAAAGAAAATGCAAATTGGGCCTGTATGCTAGCAAATGGGGGTGCCAATCTGAAATTTCCAAGCCCAAAAACACTCCAAGCCCAGTCAGTGCTTGATCTCTTGTAGCATTTACTTGAGGGTGCATCATAGTCCCTCATGGATTTGAGCGCTGGATTTGGCTAACAATGGATCCAATGGCTGGATCAGTGAGGTGCATGGAAGACACTTGGCAAGGTGGTGTATAGAATCTGCAAGCACAAAGTTGGAAAATAAAATTTGCTGGGACCTGGGATCGAACCTAGGTCCTCCCACCCAATACCAAGCGCACTTTACCATTGAGCCATCTGCGTTGTTTTGTTAGTATAACAAGAGCAATTAATATTATATAAAAAACAAATGGATTAATGAAACAAAACAAAACGCGTGCTAGTTATTTGAATAGTCCAATGATGATTGAACACGTTATCTTCTTCTTCCTCATCCGTCATTTTAGGTATATAACCTATAACTACGGACAACTTCCATGGCTAAAAACCTGCGCAATTCAAAAATTCATAAAACGCAATATAAATGGAATTGAAGACCATGGTTCAACCGGTCATGATGTCCCAGTCATCCCAATATCCAGCTTGTGGTCTAATTTTTCCTGTAGCCAAAAACCCCAAAATGCATATGGAAACCATAACAATGGCAAGTGCAGATATAGGCTTCAAAAGTGCAATTAAGTTATTCAATTAGCTTGCAAACACGATGAGGATCACAAATATATAACTTAAACATGTGAACGATGCAAGAAATTCAATAATCGATTTGGAAAACATAATCAAACCGTGAGAGTAATTGTGTGCGTTTCTGGATGTTTCAAGCCTTGCAAATGCTTGCTATAGGTTCAGTGAGTGCCTAGGGAGATGACCTGGTTGTTAGAAACGCTTGAAACGGCCTATGGAGTAAGATTGGATCTGCAATTTTCTTTGAAAATTTCAAGTTTTATTCTTCTTGTTCACGCCTGCAAAACCTTGTTTTTTGCTTTGTATACGTCCAATATATATCTAGGAATGAATTAGGGTTACAAACTTGGATTGAATCTTGGCAATTATGAGAGATTTGATTTGATTTTTAAACTACATGTATTCTTTCTATTTTGAGCCAAATCATCCCTTTCTTGTACCAATTATGCTTGATTCCTTTTGGCCTTGATAATTCAGCATATTTTGATTGCCAACCTGTCCAAAAACCAAATCAAATCATATCTTTGCTATTATTCATCAATTATTTGATTTAACTCAATTTTTAATTAATAAGAAATCAAAATAAATTGAAAAATGAAGCAAATAATGTGTGGGTGAATATTTGAGTAGTGGACCACATTATAAGTGAGGTGCAAGCATAAAAAGTTAGGCCCATTTAGCAAAAAATGCATTTTTGAGCACATTTGACTTTTGGTAATTTTGCAAAAAAGGTCAACTTTGACAAGGCATATCTCCTCTAATTTTAAGCCTAGAGAGGTGTTTCCTTGACTTTTTAGAAATCTTAGGATGTCCCCTAAGCAACCCTTTTTGTACCATCTCAATTGAGTCTTCCATGTTCTTGTAAGAAGCTTTGACCCAAAAGGTGTTTTTGTTGACTTTTCAAAAGGACCCATAATGTAGAAATTCATATCTTTTTATGAGTACATATTTTGAACTTGTGGGATGAATATGATTGTAGGGAATTTAATCCTCTTCAAAATGAGCCTTGTTTGGAAAATTTCTGATGAAGCATGTGGAACTTATGCTTGGTCAAAGTTTGGTTGACTTTTACTGAGAAACCCTAATTTAGCAACTTTTGGGGTTTGATGAATTTGGAACAAGCCTTGAGGAATAATGATCAACCCTTGATCAAATTATGAAAGTCACTTCAAAATTTTATTGTTGACCAAAAATCTTGAAGTTTAACTGTATGTGGGTCACAGTTGACTTTTGACCTAATACAGTCGATTCTCAAGCATTTGAGCAATTGAATGAGCAAACTTCTTGTGCAAGGCATGCAACTTGACATTTAGGGTCTTGAGAACATATTAAGACCATGGAGATCATATGAGGCCTTTTTGGTTCACCCATCTTGATGAAAATGGAAACCCTAATTTGAGGTACACTGCCTTGGGAGAGAGTTTGTCTGGTCCACTCTTGGGCAACCTTGAGCAAATTGAAGATCTCATGGACATGTATTGAGTAAGATGAGAGGGAAAATTTTGGGGTACAACAGCTGCCCCTGTTTAATCTTCTTAAACCTAAGGATGTAGATTGGCTCGTCTGCCTTTCGTGATCTGAAGGTGGAAGATGATTGAACACTAGATTGCCTATAAATTTGCACTGGCATGAAGTGGCACTTGATTTGTGATATCGGGAATGGGCTTATAGATTCCATCCTAGATGTGATGGAGAATTGTTGGAGATGGGCCTAAAGATGCCATCTAAAGGACGTTGATTTCCTGACACATTCCTTCGATGAGAGTTCCTATTACTATTGTTGATGAGGAATTTGTTGAGGAACGTTGGTATTTGTCTTGGGTGAAATAGAATTTTAGGGGATTCATTTGTCCGTTAATCTACTGGGGAATTAACTTCTTCTTAAGGAAGCGGAAGTGAACTGCATATCTGGTTAGGGTATATGTTGCACCGCGACTTACTGGGGAAATTCGAAACCAATCGTGTTTGATCAGGTCCAGGTTCTACAGTGTTGTGGACTGCTGTCTGGAGATAAGAGAGAAGGAACCTGGATAGTAAGGTTATGAGAAGGAACCTAGATAGTAGGGTTACTTTGATATGAAAGTCTGGATAGTATGGCGGTGAGAAGGAACCTGGATACTAGGGTTACTTCGGAATGAAAGCCTGGATAGTAGGGCTTGTGAGAAGGAACTTGGGTCGTAGGGTTACTTTGATATGAAAGCCTGGATAATAGGGTTGTGAGAAGGAACCTGGATAGTAGGGTTACTTCGACTTGAAAGCATGGATAGTAGGTGTGATCGGTGGGAACGAGAACTGACTGTTTTGGAATGATGGTTCGCGTTTGCGTTTGTTTTCGCAAAGTGTCGCGGTAAGCAAGAGTCGCCACCGTCTTTTATTTTATCCAACAAGGAAAGGACAAAAGCACAGAAAAATTCCTTTTCGAGATTGTTTCTCGGGTTCGGGAGGTAGATTATAGAAAGGGAAGGTGTTAGCACCCTTTCTATTTGTGGTTATCCACGGGCTCTTAGGTACTTGCTCACTATGTTTTCAAAAGTATGCTTTTCTTTGTGTTTGTGGGTTTTGAAAAGAGTTTTGTTTTTTTGAAGAAAGTGTAAGTGCGAAAATTTTGCTTTGTTTTTAAAAGGAGCAAGTACTTAAGAACCTCTACCTACTCAAAAAGGAATTAAATTATGCTAAAGTCCTTTAGACAATGTTATCCCACTATTGAGGAGTAGGTAGCATCGTCGTTGGAGTTTTCGGGTCAATTCGATTTATGGGACGTGTGGTCACTAAAGCAACGTTAGGACGCTTTAGTGGTAATCCTAATGTCTTAGATCATTTTTATCGAGGCAACCATTTCGAGGCAACTTATGATCTTGGGACAGAAGGACGACCTCTAAAACATCTTATACTTAATGACCATATTTAAGGCAACCAAGTGAGGTGTACCCTAGGAGTGGCATGTGCAAGTGATTAGTTTCAATTTATATCATCTTTGTATTTTTAGGTGTTCTACCATTTGTTTTTTAGATCTTTTCATACAATCCTAGTTAGCATACATCTAAGCAGTTAATATATATACAGGAATTTAAAGTGCGGAAATTGTAAATCCTACGTTATTACAAGGCTTCGGGGAGAGGGATTATTAACATGTCCAAAATATGGGGGAATAAAGCAATTACAATAAAAATAAACGCGCATGAATCTTAAAAATCCTAAGCATATGATCTTTTTGTTGTTTTATTCTATTTTTTTGGAAAAAAAATGCTAAATGTTCAATTAAGTCAAATTTAATTAATAAAAAAAACTGATTTAAATTAACTCTAAAACATACCTATTATTTTTTGCATTTTTTTGTGTTTATGAAAAGGATTGAATTCAAATAAATCCTAAGTCTACTGATTTTAAAATTGAAGAAAATAAATTAAAATAATTAACTAAATTAAATCCTAATTCTAAGTTATTTATTTTTATGATTTTTATGTTGATTAAAAAAAACAAACTAAAAGAAATAAGCAAAAACAAAGTAAACAAAGTACAAATGGGCCAGGCAGCAAAACAAGAAAAAAATATAATTCTGGAGGCCTGGGTCGAAAGAGGTGCAGGCTGTCTTTCGACCCATTGAAGAAGATGTATCGAAGGTGCATGAAGGGGCTGCACTCTGAGGGTTTTCGACCTGGACATGTCATCCTTCGAACTGGAAGTCCTGGGTCCAGTTCGAAGCTAAACTGTTGAGCTTCGAAACTCTGAACAGGAATCTGATGATGTAGTTCCTGCAAAATGAAACACGTGTTAAAGGTCCGAGGAGGATTTTACCCCCCTGGTTTGAATCTACTCCCTATCCGCACCTGCTGAATCTGGGTCTGGGTTTATTTTATCATGGGATTCAAAGGAAAGGCTCGGATTGTGCCCAAGCAATGGCATAATCTCATCTCTGCGTTGTAGCTTATATGTAGCACATTAAATCATTCACAAACAGCAGTAATAATATGAATATGCAAACAAAATGAATTTAAAAATGAGTTTGAGGTTAGATCCTTTTTTACCAAACAGAGGTGCTTCGATCTGTAGTTCTGAGGGTGGAGGTGTTTGCTAGGTGGCAGCTTTGACTTGTGCAAGGATTGGGTATGGCTTCCTGGAAGTGCTGGCAGCGTATCTCCAAGTTCTCTATTTTTCTGTATATTTTTCGTGTGTTGTTGTTCACCCCTTGAAATGTGCCACTGGCCCTTGTATTTATAGGAGTGGGGTGGAGGGGACAGGAAGACAAAGGTTTAAATGACCTTGATTATGTGTTTGACAGCCATGAATGAGCATTTGTAATGTTAATTATGTGTTAGAAAGCCATGAATGAGAGTTTGTAACTGTTGTACCCCAAAATTTGCCCCCGCATTTTCCCACAAGAAATCTTAATTTCAAGCCTTTCCTGATTTTCAAACTGGCTCAAGAATCGGACA
This sequence comes from Vicia faba, assembly GCA_948472305.1. Taxonomy (NCBI): domain Eukaryota; kingdom Viridiplantae; phylum Streptophyta; class Magnoliopsida; order Fabales; family Fabaceae; genus Vicia; species Vicia faba. Next base: position 160,342,391 of record OX451736.1, on the reverse strand, counting down.
AACGGACTTTTCTTGTCAGTCAAGCAAAATTAGGGTTTTACTGGTTTTCATGGCCCTAGAACAGTTCAAGCAATTGGCTTAGGGTTTTGGTTGATTCCAACTCAAATTGCGATCAGGCGAATGTTCGTTGGCATTTAATCAGGAATTAAGGGTTTTTATGGGTATATTCCCAGAAAGGTTAAAATTCCACAGCACTTTGCAAGTTATTCCGAGATTCGGTTTGAATTCACATTGTTCTGATTTAATCAGCAGAAGAGGCATTTGGTTTGAATTCATGTCGTTTTGTTTGAGCCAGTCAAAAACAGTATGCAGTATTGGATTCACAGTGTTTGTTGCAAATCAGTGAAAAGGGAATGCGTTTGATCAGTTTATTTTGGTTAACTGCTGCTTTGCTTTGGATATTGGAAGAGACAGGTTTAATTGATCAACATTACTAAGACATTGTTTTATTTAAGTTATTTATTATTCTAAATTGAATGATTGAAATTTATTTTTCAATTGTTTTAATTCAAAGAGTTCTTAAATAAATAAATAAACAATAAAGAAAGAGAATTAGAATTAATTGGGTAATAAAGATTTTATTGATATTTGAATTATTTGTACAAATGTTGTTTATAATTTAAATTACAAACAATAGTTTACATTAATTTAAATATTAAATAAAATAAAAAATTATCCTATTTATTTCTAGTTCTTCATTCTTCATGCTCCACTTTATTCCTCTCCATCCATTTTTTTTACCTGCAAAAGAAAGGAGAAGGGTCAAGAAGCAGATGAGTAAATTAAAAGAGACAGATAAATTTAGACTCATCATTAAAAGCAACGGCCAGGATCAGTTGGCCCTCTCTGCAAATCACGGGATTTCTCCCGGTTCACAGAGAAGGGTGAAAATGTTTGCAAATTAAATGAATGCACAAAGTTAAAATTGCACAGTTCAAACTGTCAAAACTGCATAGTTCAAAAGCAAGACAACATAGGCAAATAACCAAAGTCTAAGTTACAAATTGAATTGCCAAACAAGGACCAAATTCAACTTTCTGCCAAAATGCTGCCACAAGGCTACCCGAGCTAGCAAAAAGAGGATATCAAGAAGCACAAAATCTGGAAGATATAAAATGCAGAGGCAACATGTATTACAAGAAAACCATTTCCAGCTTCATCATTTCCATATGCCATTACTTTTTCAGAAAAAAGTACATGTCAAGCAATATAATATGCTAAATGCTGTACTGGAGAGAGAAAAAGAGAGAGAAAAGTGTTTAAGCTTACAGGTTTAGGCTTGAGACATAGAAGAACATGAAAAATACCACTGCAATAAGACAGTAAGGCAAAAGCTAAAAGAAGCATTAATTCAGTATTACTCAAAATTGGGCAGAAGTACACAGCAGAGGCAATTACCAAAACAGAAAAGTGCCAAGAAACTTTGTAAAAATAACCAGCAACTTGGATCAAGAAAAATACCAAGGTTTGAATAAGTATTAGGCGCCAAAGACCAAGAGAAAAACGACAAAAGAACAAAAGAAAATATATTGAGCTTAAAAGAAAACCTGATTGAGCCAAGAGACCAACATCACAAAGATATAACCATACAAGCAAAAAACAACTTGCCTACTGTCAAGTATTAAACCAGAACTTCAAGCCATGTACTAATCATAAACAAAAACCAAGCATAACCTGATCTGCAAATATACCACATACCAGAAGCCTAAACACATAAACTGAACTACCAAACCAGAGACCTAACCATCAAAACCTGGCCTAGCCTTCAAACCTGATAAACAAAAACATCACAACCCTGCCTCAACATACAAACCACACCACATAAAAGCCTAAACATAAACCAGCATATGCAAAAACCTGCAGAAGAAATAATCACAAACCTGTCCAGTTCAAACCAAACACCTTAACCATCACTAAAACCATCCAACCTCATCAACCTGCATTAACCTCAAGAACCTGTTAAGCCTCAACATGTCAACCTGCCTGAACCACAGTATAACCCCTAACATCAAAAACCCTCAAGAAGTAAAACCTGCTGAAGCCTAACTTTAAACCAGAAACACCACCTACTGTCAAAACCTTATAGCCTGTACAAAAACCATAACCAACATAACCCCTCAAGCATAATCAACATAACCCTTTAAGCATATCCAAGCATTCAAACCAACTCCTAAGCCTCAGAATCCCTTCATCATAGGCAATAAAACATCTCAGAAGGCATCCAACTCAACGATCGTTCAAGGGGCAAAATCAGAAGAAAGTCAGAAGAAGAGAACAAAGTTCAGGGCAACCGAAAAGAGCATATGAGCAAAGCAAAATAGGTGTTCATCATAAGCAGCAGAACTAAAGCAACTCAGTATCCAAACCCTAGGCCCTCAGTATAAACATCACTGGGCAAATTCATCTCAAGGCAATCATCATAGGTTGGAAAAGAGGCAACAAATATACAGTGTTAAAGAAGAAGAAGAAAAGGGCAAATTCAAGGTAAGATTTTCAGCACAAAGATCATCATCAAACCCCTAAAGAAGAAGAAAGGACAAAGTACCAAATTTTCCCAAGAAAGCTTCCAGCTCCATCACCGAACCTCCGCCATCGAGCCTCCTACGCGCCTCCTCCATCTTCTTCCTCCCCTCTATCAAGGTAAGACATCCCTCTTCTCATGCCTTTTCATCCTCATTAAAAAAAACGAAAAGTTAAACACACAGTCAAAAGAAAAGCAGTAAACAATTATGTCTAAGAAAGATTCGAACCCTGACGCGTTGAAAAGAGAGTACCTCTGTTTGTCACCATTTATGTGGGCTTGAAGAGGGGAGAAGAGGTGGAGATTGCTGATGGCTGAGGCGAAGGGTTTCAGTTTGGGCAAAGAATTAACGATCGGAGAGGACGATCAAGTACAAGCACGCGCCGTTGCCAACCCTAAACGCTTTGTCCTAACTGAATGAAAACCTGAAAACCTAAATTATTCTGACCCCCAAACGGGCCTTGCCCGTTCTGCATTGACCAAAGCCCATTAAAATTCACTTCTTTCATAAAACATTCCATATTAACACTAACTTCTTTTCTTTTTATTATAAAACCATATTTTCTTTTTTCTTTTATTTATTCTTTACAAAAAAAATCACATTAATGCTAAGGTATATAAAAACACTTTTTTTTTATTTAAAATACCTAATTTAAATTATATTTGTACATATCATACCTTTTTTTATCATATAGTTAAATATCCTTTTTCTTTTAAGTATGTATATTTGTGTATAAAATAATAAAATACTTTTTTTTTATCATATAATTAAAATTGAAAACATTTTTTAATTAAAATACATCTTTGTACATAATAGACAAAATACATATTTTTCTAATATTAAAATTCTTAAAACACTTAATTAAAACATTTTTGTATATAATAAACAATGATGCGTCTTATACATTTTTCAATTAGAACTTGAACATGCGATTTAATTAAAAACATCTTTTTCTCTTGTACATATTAAAAACACACAAATCAAAGATTCCTTAAAACACGTTTAGGTCAAATACCCTTATCTTGCATTAATTTCACATTTCGCACCTGTAAATAATTATACACAATACATATACATCTCACACTTACACTTACACAATACATTCATATCGCTCCTATACATTTGTTTATCTTATATTTGTATATTCGATATTTACATTTTGATCGCAAATTCGATTTGGTTGTAACTTATTGGATACTATAAGTCTCATCCCCTTTTGTACATTTATACCCCCACTCCCGGACACTATTTTGTAATAGCGTAGATTTTACATTTCCGCGATTTACAGTTTTCCAATTATACCATGGTTAGACCTAGGGTTTGCATGTACATAAAATCAAACGCTAGATAATCTAATACAAGACAAATACATGTAATCAATACACAATCACACTTGCACCCCCTAGGGTAACCCCACATGTTGCCTTCCAAAATGGGCCATGCTTGCATGTCGAGTCTCTTTGGTAAAACCAATTCAAATGATCATAAGTCCCTCGATGACGCCTTCGAATGTTGCCTAAACGGAATGATCATAGTCCCTTCAAAGTAAATTTCCATAGACACTTGGCATCATTGCATTCATGGTCCATAACGATGACCCGCGCCCGTCCCGAATAAACTTCCTAAACGCAAGATTGTCCATCAATTTCAATGATGGAACAAAATTGTTAAAAGGGGTTAAAACATAACAAAAACCTTTTGAGTACAATAGGGTAGACAAAACTCTTAGTTGCTTGAGATCAATTGCCTTCTTTTCAAAAACCACAATCCACGACACTTTCAAAACAAATTCTCAAAAACATTTTGAAACATCTTTTCGAAAAGATACACGCCTTTGTAAAACATTCGAGTAAAGAATTGTTATAAGGTTAGCCTAAGACAAGGCATCTTTTTCCAAAACATTTTCAAAAGCACTCACACACACACTATTTTTCAAGCAATCAAAAATCAAGGCAAGTGATCTAAAAAACCAAGTAACTAAGAGCCCATGGATAACCATGGATGAAAAGGGTGCTAATACCTTCCCTTTTCATAATCTACCCCCCGAACCCAAGAAATATCTCAAAAGGTTTTTGCTGTGCTTTTTTAACCTTTCCTTTAGGATAAAGTAAAAAGTCGGTGGCGACTCTTGCTCAACCGCACAAGTGCGAATACGAACGCAAAACACTAGTCAGTTCTCCCACCGTATCACAGAACTGGCGACTCTGCTGGGGATTTACTTAAAAGTGGGGTTACCTTAGGGTTTTTTTAGATCATTTTCCTGCATGATTATTTTGTTTGCTTTGCTTGCTTTATACTTGGGCTCTATTGTTTGGGTTTACAATCCTCCACCCGGATTTTTGGGAAACATTCATAGATAGCAATACGTTGTGGAAACTGTGCGGGGTATACCGACACGGTCTAAGCAATAGCTATATTAGTGCGACATATTTGTGAGTACCAATAACCCTTGAGTTCAATCAAGGAGAGTACGGGGCCGCTGAGTGATGTCACTAAGCACTAATGACCTAGAACCTTACTTGACCATCTTGGCCTTTTATTAGGGGTAGTGAGATGACCGGCTTTGGTGCAGTCTGAAGTTGGTAGATACTCGATACTACACTCATTGAGGGTTGTTTTCTTGGAATATTTTGGTCGCTAGTTAAGTGGCTAAACCAAAACAATGAACAATGAAAACGATCCAGTGATATTGAGCTCCTTAGAACCCGGTTACTATTTATAGGACAAGTTTTTAAGCCAACTACACTCAAGAGGGTACTTACCTATGAAACCCCATGCAAGCCTGAAACTAGGGTTTGGTGTGATTTGCTTGTACATATGTCTTGTGCATACATCATGAACATCATAAAGCATCATATGCATTCACTAACCATTTCAAGGGTTTGGATCTTCATCTTTGTTCCTGTTTTGTAGATCATGGAAATTCCTCGAAGAAATACCATCCAAGTCAACCTTGTGAGGATCTCTCCTCAACTCAAAGAGATCACTTCAAGAATTCCGGAAAATTCATCCTTCAGTGAAAGACATGGAAGACTGCTCAGCCTAGTCAACACCAACATTGAAGAAGATATGATGAAGGTGCTATTCCAGTTCTTTGACCCTCTTCACCACTGTTTCACTTTCCCTGATCACCAGTTGGTGCCCACTTTGGAGGAGTTTTCTCAACTCCTAAGAATTCCTATCCTTAATCAACTACCCTTCAACGGTATGGAAAAGGAACCAAAGCCGGAAGATGTTGCTCGAGCATTACATCTACAACCCTCCGACATCAAAGGGCATTGGGAAACCAGAAGCGGCGTCAAGGGATTCTTAGCAAAATTCTTGTTTGAGAAGGCACAAGAATGTTGGAATTCATTGGATCTACAAGCCTTTGAAGAGATTGTGGCCCTCCTTATCTATGGGTTGGTCTTGTTCCCAAATCCTGACCAATTGGTAGATGTCAACGCCGTCAAAATCTTCTTGTCCAGAAATCCGATACCAACATTGCTTGGGGACATTCTTCACTCATTTTACACACGAACAATGAGAAAGAGGGGTGTTCTCATGTGTTGTACTCCTCTCCTTGCAAGGTGGTTTATTTCGCACCTTCCACAATCTGTCTTGAAGAATGACCAAGGTATAAGGTGGTCCCAACGGTTGATGACTCTCACTCATTCTGATGTGCATTGGTGTTCTCGGTCCAGAGAAAATGTCATCATCGTCGATCGTTGCGGAGAGTTTCCTAATGTTCCTTTACTTGGAATCAGAGGAGGTATTACCTACAATCCTTGCCTAGATTTGAGGCAATTTGGATATGCCCGGAGGGATGGCCCTCATGACATGTTGATTCCTAGCCTAGTTTTTGACTTCGACAACGACGCGCAAGGACTTCGCCAAAGATTCATCAGAGCTTGGGGAAAACTCAACAAGGTTGATAGCAAGACTCTGGGACACAAGAACTCCATCCCTCTTGAGCCCTATCTCAAGTGGGTACGAGCCCGAGCCCAAAGTCTAATGATGCCTTATCCTCATGTACTCCCAGTGATTAAAGAGCCCGTCAATGAAGGAGAGGTTCCCTACACCATCCTGCATCCAGACATGCCTACATCGTGGGAGGAAATGCAGAAAAGTTGGATTCAGCTCAAGGAGGAACGAAACACATTTGAAGCTAGCTACTACTCCAGTGAAAAGAAGGTTCTAGAGCTTACCCGCCGACTCCACGAGCAAGAGGCCCTCAATACCTACATCGCACCAAAGAGGATGCGCAATGTCTTTCTGCCTTAAGAAGTTTATTTTGTAATATTTGGCCCATGGGGCATTTATGTACTAACAAATTTCTTCTTATTAATATGACGTGCGTTCTTCTTTGTCTGAAACAATTTTGAATGTTCTAAATCCTTGAATGCATTGCATACATAAGCATACCATTCATCATGTGCATAAGCAGGTCTCACTCCAGGTTTCCTTATCTATCTGCTGTTTATTTCAAGTAGGATGGATCTCGAGCAAACAGTCAAAGACCTACAGGCTCAGAATGCACAGTTCCAGTAACTCTTGATGACTTTGGTTAAGAGTCAAGAGGACATCAAGGCTCATTTGGAGAATAAGGACCCAGTGAAGAAGAAAAAGAGGGTCGGAGTGGCTACTTTGGGCAGAAGATTTGACAGAGAAGCTCGGAGAGTGCTTGAATTTCCTCCTACTTCTGATGAAGGGACTAGTAAAAGAGATCGGGTTGCGGTGCCTTCCGAGTCTGATGCGGAAGAGGAAGAAGTTGAAGAGGATGAAGATTATTCTGACCAACAATACCCTCCAGCTGATGATAAGTACAAGGGTTTAGAAGACAGATTGGCTGCCATGGAATTGCAAAGGGTACCGGGTTTGGATTTTGAAGACATGGGCTTGGTTGCCGGAATTGTGATTCCTCCAAAATTCAAAGTGCTAGTGTTTGTAAGGTATGATGGGCTGTCCTGTCCCAAAATGCACCTCAGGTCCTACGTGAGAAAGATTCAACCCTATACGGCAGATAAAAACCTCTGGATTCATTTCTTTCAAGACAGCCTATCGGGAGCTCAGTTGGAGTGGTTTTATCAGCTAGAAGGAACCAGTGTCAGAAATTGGGAAGATTTGGCCAGCGCTTTCTACAAACAATACAAGTATAATTCTGATCTTGCTCCTACTCGTACCCAACTTCAGGGTATGTCACTAGGAACAAGCGAGGGATTTAAAGAATATGCACAAAAATGGAGGGATTTGGCTGGCAGGGTGCAGCCCCCTTTAACCGATCGTGAGCTCGTTGATATGTTTCTTGGGACCCTATCTGGGCCATTTTTCAATCATCTGATTGGTAACTCTTCCGCGGGGTTTACCGATTTGATCTTAACGGGCGAAATAATTGAAGCTGGCATCAAGTCAGGAAAGATTCAGAAGAGTGTTGCTGCAAGTGTTGAGAAGAAACCTTTTAAGAAGGAAACAGCTGTGGTATATTCTCAGAGAAGAGCAGGGAAGGTGGAGCGTCGGCCAACTGTGGGGGCCGTAATGATTCAAAACACTCCGAATGAGCAGCCTCGTTATAACCAGTCCAGACCAAATCAGCAACGGGTGGAACGGCCACAACGGCAGTTCACCCGTATTAATATGACTCCAGCGCAAGTACTTCCCCACCTTGAAGTTGAACCTTGCCACCATCAAGGAGGCACCAAAGAATGTGAATACGTCCTCCCCGCATTATCATGCCAACGCTAAATGCGCCTATTATTCAGACAATGTTGGACATGACACCAATGATTGTTGGGCACTCAAGCATAAGATCCAAGACCTGATAGAGGCTAAGGAGGTAGAGTTTGATGCTCCAGAGAAGCCCAATGTGATATCTGCACCTATGCCGAAGCACGGCCGAAATATCAATGCCATTGAGGAAGATTTGTATGTTGCTGATGTCAGTGATCTGACTACTCCGCTGCTAACCATTAAGTTGAATTTGTTAAGGGCCGGGATCTTCCCAGGATGTAAGAAAGACTGCTACTGTTGCTACTCTCTGCCGTTTGATTGTCCGCTACTAAAGAAAGGCATCCAAAGCCTTATGGATAGCCGACAAATTTTGTTCGAAAAAGTTTCTGCTGTTCCAGTTCATGTTGAAAATGTCTCGATCATAACCATTCACGCCAGTCTTTCCAGGGCCGTCAAAAAGCCTATTAAGATTACACCAGCTGCAAAATCTATACCTTTGAAGATAACAATGTCGGGGCCTGTTCCCTATGTTTCTGAGAAATCGATACCTTGGAACTATGGTGGTGACATCTACTACCATGGTATCAAGCAAGTCGAAGTAATTGAAGAAAGTTCGGATGATGAAGGAGCCAGCATTAGTAACATTGTGGGCACCAGGAAAATCACCAGGAGCGGGAGAATATTTTCTCCAGAGATTGCCCCTCCAAGAGCAGTCTTTGGACCCTCATCAGCTAAAGAAGTCATCCCTGCACCAATAAAACTCTCTGCTAGACCCCCTTTGATTGAAGATGTCGTTGTTCCTAGTGCTGTCTCTCCTACCATTGCTGATAAAGGAAAGGGAATCCAAGATGAGCCCGTCAGGACGAGGACTCAACCCTTGGTGATCCCGGAAGCCTCCAAGAAGGAAATGGACGAGATTTTGAGGATAATCAAGAGAAGTGATTACGATGTGGTGGAACAGTTGGGGCAAACCCCCTCCAAGATCTCCATGATGGCACTACTGCTTTGCTCAGAAGCGCACACTAAAGCTTTGATTAAGTTTCTGAAGGCAGCTCATGTGCCCCAGGAAACCTCTGCGGATCAATTCCAACATTGCGTGGCTAGCCTGACTGCGGACAATGGATTAGGTTTTTCTGATGCCGACCTAACTCCCAGGGGCCGAAACCACAATGATGCTTTTCATATTTCGATCGAGTGTCGCGGAACCACCCTTGCACATGTGTTGGTTGATACCGGTTCATCGCTGAATGTTTTGCCTAAGAAGGCCTTGGACCGACTAGATTGTGAAGGGTTGGAATTGAAGCCGAGTGATATTGTTGTCAGAGCTTTCGATGGTTCGAAGAGAATGGTCCACGGAGAGGTTGAAATTCCCATCAAGATAGGTACTGAGGTATTTAAGTCCACTTTCTATGTAATGGACATCCGCCCATCATACTCCGGCCTGCTGGGTAGACCTTGGATACACCATGCTGGGGCAGTCACCTCCTCCTTGCATCAAATGCTGAAGTATCCTGTCAAGGGAAAGATCATCACTGTCCACGGTGAAGAAGAGTACATGATTAGTCACTTAAATTCTTTCTGGTATGTGGAGGTTTAAGGAGAGTTCATTGAGACACCGTTTCAACATTTCGAAGAGGTTCTTCCTGAAATAGCAGTGGCAAAGTTGGCAGCTGAGACACCAAGACAAATGGCCAGGATGGCATCTTTGGAGGATGCAAGGGCTGCAGTCAAAGAAGGGAAGAATTCAGCATGGGGGCAGTTACCTGACATCCCGCATAAGACTGACAAGTCTGGATTAGGGTTCACAGCCGCTGGCCAGAGAGCTATGCGCCGTTCGAAGATTGTGAGGGCGCCGGTCAAGATTTCTCCCCATGGAATCAACGCCTTGGAAGATGAAGACAGGGAGAGCAACATTGAAGAGTGGGTTTACCCAACTGTCGAAGGAGGATTGAGCAATTGGGAGGCAAAAGACTTTGTCCCCATCACTTTTATTCATCAGTAATTTATCTGTTAAACATTTCTTATTTGGTCTGTAATATTTGCTTTCAAACAATCCGTACACTATCTTTGCACCTCCTGCCTTGCCCGGGGCATGTAGGTCCACTTGTAAGGGTTTTGATTATTCTTCATATCCATATGCCATGTTTAATGATTCATTGGACGTTTTTCATTTGATAAACTGCTTGTGTTCATTTTCTTTCCTTTTGCATTTTTGTTTAAGGATGGCTATCCCTTACACACACCCACACTCACCAATGCAGGTACTCATCCATTCCAGATTCCATGGGTGACTATTCTACTGTATCTTTCAATAACTCTGAAGATCTGGTCAATCTAGCCGAGTATGAAAATGACGAAGGTTATGAAGTACCCGGGGAACTAGCCAGGCTTCTGCAACAAGAGGAAAGGGCCATCTTACCGCATGAAGAGCCATTGGAAGCTGTTAACTTGGGAACCGAGGAGGATCGGAAGGAGGTACAAGTGGGTGCCAATCTGGAACCAAAAGTCAAGGAGCGCTTGGTACAATTGTTGAATGAGTATGTTGAAATCTTCGCTTGGTCCTATGAAGACATGCCGGGTCTAGACACAGACATTGTGGTTCACCGTCTCCCCACAAGAGAGGATTGCCCACCAATCAAGCAAAAAGTTCGCCGAATGAGGCCTGACATGTCCGAAAAGATCAAGGCAGAAGTAATGAAACAATTCGATGCTGGCTTTCTTGCTGTTACGTCCTATCCTCAATGGGTCGCTAACATTGTGCCAGTACCGAAGAAAGATGGCAAAGTCAGAATGTGTGTGGACTACCGGGATTTGAATAGGGCCAACCCTAAGGATGATTTCCCTCTACCTCATATTGACATCTTGATCGACAATACAGCTCAGCACAAAGTGTTTTCCTTAATGGATGGATTCTCGGGCTATAATCAAATCAAGATGGCCCCCGAAGATATGGAGAAAACAACTTTTGTCACACAGTGGGGCACTTTCTGTTACAAGGTGATGCCGTTCGGGCTGAAGAACGCAGGGGCAACTTATCAACGCGCCATGGTGGCTTTATTTCATGATATGATACATCATGAGATTGAAGTTTACGTAGACGATATGATAGCTCGGTCACAAACAGAGGAAGAGCACCTTGAACATCTGGAAAAGCTGTTTGCCAGATTGAAAGAATACAAGCTCAGGCTGAATCCAAGTAAATGCACTTTTGGGGTTAGGTTTGGTAAACTCTTGGGATTCATTGTAAGCAACAAAGGCATCGAAGTCGATCCAGCAAAAGTAAAAGCAATACAAGAGATGCCTGCTCCCCATACTGAAAAGGAAGTTAGAGGATTCTTGGGGCGCATAAACTATATTGCCAGATTCATCTCACACCTGACCTCTACCTGTGAGCCAATCTTCAAACTCTTGAAGAAAGATCAGGTAGTGGAATGGAACGACGATTGTCAAGCTGCTTTTGATAGAATCAAGGAATATTTGCTAGAACCTCCTATTCTGATGCCACCCATCGAAGGAAGACCATTGATCATGTATTTGACCGTCTTGGATAATTCAATGGGATGTGTTTTGGGCCAGCATGACGAGTCTGGTCGAAAAGAGCATGTTATTTATTACCTTAGCAAAAAGTTTACCAACTGTGAGACTCGCTACTCACTGCTCGAGAAAACTTGCTGCGCTTTGGTATGGGCTGCTCGCCGACTAAGACAGTATATGCTGACTCATACTACCTTGTTGATTTCCAAAATGGATCCTATCAAGTATATCTTTGAGAAGCCCGCTTTATCTGGAAGGATAGCTAGATGGCAAATGATCTTAACTGAATATGACATCCAGTACACCACACAAAAAGCTATAAAAGGGAGTGTACTAGCTGACCATCTGGCTCATCAGGCTATCGAAGACTATCAACCCATGAGATTTGACTTCCCAGACGAGGACATCATGAATTTGGACAATGTTGAGAGTAACGAACCGTATGACGGACCCAAAAAGGGATCCTGATGGACCCTGTACTTCGATGGTGCTTCAAATGCACTAGGAAACGGTATTGGCGCAGTACTCATTTCTCCGGAAGGTTGTCACACACATTTCACGGCCCGACTTTGCTTCAGCTGCACAAACAACATGGCTGAGTATGAAGCTTGCATCTTTGGTCTCAAGGCTGCTATAGACTTGGGGATCAAATCTTTGATCGTATTTGGGGACTCGGCTTTGGTTATCAGTCAAATCAAAGGAGAGTGGGATACCAAGCATCCCAATCTTATCCCATACAAAGAACATGTCCTAACATTGTTGCCTCATTTCGAGAAAATTACCTTCGAGCATTTCCCGCGAGAAGAGAATCAGCTAGCAGATGCTCTAGCCACAATGTCCTCCATGTTTAAACTCAACTGGGATAACGAGGCTCCCCAAATCACCATCAAGCGAATGGATGAACCGGCACATTGCCACGAGATTAATACCGAAGAAGTAGTGGAACAACCTTGGTTCCATGAAATCAAAAGGTATTTCGAGACTAGAGATTATCCTGAAGGAGCTTCCGTAAATGACAAGAAGTTCTTAAGGAAATTCGCTGCTAAATTCTTCCTGAGCAACGGCATCCTTTACAAACGAAGCCATGATTGTGTATTACTCCGATGTGTGGATAAAGCTGAAGCAGAGTTGATCATGACTGATATACACAGCGGCACATTTGGCACTCACTTAAGCGGGCACACAATGGCTAAGAAGATCCTGAGGGCAGGCTATTACTGGTCTACCATGGAAGCTGATTGCCATCAACATTCCCGTACTTGCCACAAGTGTCAACTCTACGCTGACAAAGTGCATATTCCTCCGGTTCCCCTCAATGTCCTGACTGCTCCGTGGCCCTTTGCAATGTGGGGCATTGATATGATCGAAGAGATCAAGCCCACGGATTCCAACGGACATCGCTTCATCCTGGTTGCCATTGACTACTTCACTAAATGGGTCGAAGCAGCTTCCTTCGCCTCTGTTACCAAAAATGTGGTTGCCCACTTTATCAAGAAAAATCTCATATGTCGGTATGGTGTTCCAGACAGGATCATTACAGACAACGGTACAAATCTGAATAACACAATGATCACTGCATTGTGCGAGCAATTCAAGATTTATCATCACAATTCATCTCCCTATCGGCCGAAGATGAACGGTGTTGTTGAAGCTGCGAACAAAAACATTAAGAAGATCATTCAGAAAATGACAGTCACTTACAAAGACTGGCATGAGATGTTACCGTTTGCTCTGCATGGATACCGTACGACGACACGTACTTCAACTGGGGCAACCCCATTTTCTTTGGTTTATGGCATGGAAGCTGTTTTGCCTATGGAAGTCCAGATCCCTTCTCTAAGGATTATGAAGGATGCAGGTTTGAATGAAGGTGATTGGATGCAGACCCGACTTGATCAACTCAATTTGATCGACGAAAAGCGACTTGCTGCTATATGCCATGGTCAGACGTATCAAAAACGGATGATCAAGGCCTTCAATAAGAAAGTCAGACGTCAATTGTATCGAGTCGGGGATCTCGTAATCAAGCGGATTATCTTGCTGCAAAGTGATCCCAGGGGCAAATGGACTCCTACATATGAAGGACCATTTGTGATCAAGAGCATATTTTCTGGTGGTGCAATGATTCTGACCACCATGGACGGCGACGATTTGCCGCACCCTGCGAACGCATACATAGTTAAAAGATACTACGCATAAAATAACCCGACAAGTCGAAAACCCGAAAGGGCGGCTTGGGCAAAAATGGGCATCCCGGTGAACCGAAAACCCGAAAGGGCGGTTCAGGCAAAAATTAGGGATAAAAGCGAAAAAATCTGTACACCCGGCAAGTCGAAAACCCGAAAGGGCGGCTTGGGCAAAAAGGGGTTTCCCGGTGAATCGAAAACCCGAAAGGGCGATTCAGGCAAAAGTTAGGGAATTAAAGCGTATGACTATGTCTCGTCGGATCACTTCAAAGACAATCTCTTCATCAACCAGTTCCAGGCTTCTGATCAATCCAGTCATCGTCAAACAAAGCATTGAATGGACAGATATTCAGAGTTGTGAAAGCTATAGCGGAACGGAATCCCATGGAATTATTTCACATAGCCATCCTTTATTTCGTATAAATCTTTCAATATTTATGACAGAATCCTCTTACTAGGATGATTGTCTCCTTTGTACAAATATACTCAAAGAAAATCAATACAAATACTCTTCCCAAAAATTTGTGTCATTTCCCTTTTCTTTTCTCTCACACTACTTGTTTTATTTTGAGAAACGTCCAATGTTTTGTTAAATAGGCATATGCATTTGAAACATAATCACTTCCTAAATAAACCTAAGAAAAAAATTACTGATAGGATGAAGGTACATATGGATATCTTGACACCCTTTCGAAGGAAACCCCCGAGAGATTTGGAATCCATATCCCTAGCAAACCCTGAGGTTTATCTCCAGCAGGTCCTCGAAGCTTATCCCCAGTAAGGTTCCGAAGGATATTTCCCCGCAGAGTACGGACGTCCCTCCCAAGTTTTATCCAAAGATATTCCTCACAAAGGATTATAACTGGGTTATCCTCAGCTAACAACCACGGAAGATCGCGTTCGCCAAAGTTCTTCCTGTCCCTAACGGAGTTCATCATGTCTCCCAGCACAACTTATCAACACAATCCCCAGAGGAGTTTATCTTTGTTAGCCCCAGCCGAAGAATCCTCCAGAACTCATTCCCCCTCAGAGTTTAAGCTTCAGCACCCCCAGCGGAGCCAGACTATTGAGCCTTCTCCCCACAGAGTTTTAGGAAGAAAAATCTTGAGTTCCCCAGTGAAATCTCCAAAGATACTTCCCTCCAAGCTGAAGACTCTCAGTCTTACCTCCCCAGCATTAAGTCTACTAGATTGGTACTCCCCAGTAGAAGACTTCAGGAATTCCCCAGAAGATGGGTATACAACCCAACCTCCTCGTTCCCCAGCAGCAGCCAGGATACTTCTATCTCCCGCTATCCCGAATTCATCTATCATTTGCAAGACAGCTCTCCAGCTTACATACGCATCCATTTATATGCATAGCACATAACATACATTGTATCGTGCATCATAACATTGCATACAACTAACTCTTTGCCTTTTCAGGTAAGATCAGTCGACAGACTAAAACCATTATTCTTCCAGACTTCTGAAAACAGTTCATGGATTCTTCCCAAGTAACAGATGTTAATCTATCAGCTTGTTCAGATGCAACCTCTGAAATTAGTTTACGGACGCTTCCCAACAACGGATGCTGCTCCATTGCTGATTCAATCTCAAGATTTCTGAAAATAGTTCACGGGTTCTCCAAGTAAACGGATGTTAACCTATCACTTGTTCAGATTCTTCTTCCAGACTTCTGAAAACAGTTCATGGATTCTTCCTAAGTAACGGATGTTAATCTATCAGCTTGTTCAGATGCAACCTCTGAAATTAGTTTACAGACGCTTCCCAACAACGGATGCTGCTCCATTGCTGATTCAATCTCAAGATTTCTGAAAATAGTTCACGGGTTCTCCAAGTAAACGGATGTTAACCTATCACTTGTTCAGATTCTTCTTCCAGACTTCTGAAAATAGTTCATGGATTCTTCCCAAGTAACGGATGTTAATCTATCAGCTTGTTCATATGCAACCTCTGAAATTAGTTTACGGACGCTTCCCAACAACGGATGCTGCTCCATTGCTGATTCAATCTCAAGATTTCTGAAAATAGTTCACGGGTTCTCCAAGTAAACGGATTTAACCTATCACTTGTTCAGATTCTTCTTCCAGACTTCTGAAAACAGTTCATGGATTCTTCCCAAGTAACGGATGTTAATCTATCAGCTTGTTCAGATGCAACCTCTGAAATTAGTTTACGGACGCTTCCCAACAACGGATGCTGCTCCATTGCTGATTCAATCTCAAGATTTCTGAAAATAGTTCACGGGTTCTCCAAGTAAACGGATGTTAACCTATCACTTGTTCAGATTCTTCTTCCAGACTTCTGAAAACAGTTCATGGATTCTTCCCAAGTAACGGATGTTAATCTATCAGCTTGTTCAGATGCAACCTCTGAAATTAGTTTACGGACGCTTCCCAACAACGGATGCTGCTCCATTGCTGATTCAATCTCAAGATTTCTGAAAATAGTTCACGGGTTCTCCAAGTAAACGGATGTTAACCTATCACTTGTTCAGATTCTTCTTCCAGACTTCTGAAAACAGTTCATGGATTCTTCCCAAGTAACGGATGTTAATCTATCAGCTGGTACGGATGCAACCTTTGAAAATAGTTTACGGACGCTTCCCAACAACGGATGCGGCTCTATTGCTTATTCAACTTCAGGACTTCTGAAAACAGTTTACATGTTCTCCAAGTAAAGGACGTTAACCTGCCGCTTGCCCAGATTCTTCTTCAAGACTTCTGAAAACCGTTTATGGATTCTTCCCAACAACGGATGTCAATCTATTGCTTATTCAGACCCCCAGTTCGAAGATGGTCCAAAGCATGGACACCTTCCTGATACCCATTCCAGATGGCATCTTTAAGCCCATCACCAGATGGCATCTTTAAGCCCATCACCAAATGGCATCTGTAAGCCCATTCACTTCTACCATCATATCGCCGAGTGCAAATTTTCTGGGCACTTTAGTGTCCAATCTCCTTTTACCTTCAAGTCGCGAAAGGCAAACTTGCCAATCTAACTCTTCAGGTCCAAGAAGATTGAACAGGGGCAACTGTTGTACCCCAAAATTTGCCCCCGCATTTTTCCCACAAGAAATCTCAATTTCAAGCCTTTCCTGATTTTTCAAACTGGCTCAAGAATCGGACAAATGGACTTTTCTTGTCAGTCAAGCAAAATTAGGGTTTTACTGGTTTTCATGGCCCTAGAACAGTTCAAGCAATTGGCTTAGGGTTTTGGTTGATTCCGACTCAAATTGCGATCAGGCGAATGTTCGTTGGCATTTAATCAGGAATTAAGGGTTTTTATGGGTATATTCCCAGAAAGGTTAAAATTCCACAGCACTTTGCAAGTTATTCCGAGATTCGGTTTGAATTCACATTGTTCTGATTTAATCAGCAGAAGAGGCATTTGGTTTGAATTCATGTCGTTTTGTTTGAGCCAGTCAAAAACAGTATGCAGTATTGGATTCACAGTGTTTGTTGCAAATCAGTGAAAAGGGAATGCGTTTGATCAGTTTATTTTGGTTAACTGCTGCTTTGCTTTGGATATTGGAAGAGACAGGTTTAATTGATCAATATTACTAAGACATTGTTTTATTTAAGTTATTTATTATTTTAAATTGAATGATTGAAATTTATTTTTCAATTGTTTTAATTCAAAGAGTTCTTAAATAAATAAATAAACAATAAAGAAAGAGAATTAGAATTAATTGGGTAATAAAGATTTTATTGATATTTGAATTATTTGTACAAATGTTGTTTATAATTTAAATTACAAACAATAGTTTACATTAATTTAAATATTAAATAAAATAAAAAATTATCCTATTTATTTCTAGTTCTTCATTCTTCATGCTCCACTTTATTCCTCTCCATCCATTTTTTTTTACCTGCAAAAGAAAGGAGAAGGGTCAAGAAGTAGATGAGTAAATTAAAAGAGACAGATAAATTTAGACTCATCATTAAAAGCAACGGCCAGGATCAGTTGGCCCTCTCTGCAAATCACGGGATTTCTCCCGGTTCACAGAGAAGGGTGAAAATGTTTGCAAATTAAATGAATGCACAAAGTTAAAATTGCACAGTTCAAACTGTCAAAACTGCATAGTTCAAAAGCAAGACAACATAGGCAAATAACCAAAGTCCAAGTTACAAATTGAATTGCCAAACAAGGACCAAATTCAACTTTCTGCCAAAATGCTGTCACAAGGCTACCCGAGCTAGCAAAAAGAGGATATCAAGAAGCACAAAATCTGGAAGATATAAAATGCAGAGGCAACATGTATTACAAGAAAACCATTTCCAGCTTCATCATTTCCATAGGCCATTACTTTTTCAGAAAAAAGTACATGTCAAGCAATATAATATGCTAAATGCTGTACTGGAGAGAGAAAAAGAGAGAGAAAAGTGTTTAAGCTTACAGGTTTAGGCTTGAGACATAGAAGAACATGAAAAATACCACTGCAATAAGACAGTAAGGCAAAAGCTAAAAGAAGCATTAATTCAGTATTACTCAAAATTGGGCAGAAGTACATAGCAGAGGCAATTACCAAAACAGAAAAGTGCCAAGAAACTTTGTAAAAATAACCAGCAACTTGGATCAAGAAAAATACCAAGGTTTGAATAAGTATTAGGCGCCAAAGACCAAGAGAAAAACGACAAAAGAACAAAAGAAAATATACTGAGCTTAAAAGAAAACCTGATTGAGCCAAGAGACCAACATCACAAAGATATAACCATACAAGCAAAACACAACTTGCCTACTGTCAAGTATTAAACCAGAACTTCAAGCCATGTACTAATCATAAACAAAAACCAAGCATAACCTGATCTGCAAATATACCACATACCAGAAGCCTAAACACATAAACTGAACTACCAAACCAGAGACCTAACCATCAAAACCTGGCCTAGCCTTCAAACCTGATAAACAAAAACATCACAACCCTGCCTCAACATACAAACCACACCACATAAAAGCCTAAACATAAACCAGCATATGCAAAAACCTGCAGAAGAAATAATCACAAACCAGTCCAGTTCAAACCAAACACCTTAACCATCACTAAAACCATCCAACCTCATCAACCTGCATTAACCTCAAGAACCTGTTAAGCCTCAACATGTCAACCTGCCTGAACCACAATATAACCCCTAACATCAAAAACCCTCAAGAAGTAAAACCTGCTGAAGCCTAACTTTAAACCAGAAACACCACCTACTGTCAAAACCTTATAGCCTGTACAAAAACCATAACCAACATAACCCCTCAAGCATAATCAACATAACCCTTTAAGCATATCCAAGCATTCAAACCAACTCATAAGGCTCAGAATACCTTCATCATAGGCAATAAAACATCTCAGAAGGCATCCAACTCAACGATCGTTCAAGGGGAAAAATCAGAAGAAAGTCAGAAGAAGAGAACAAAGTTCAGGGCAACCGAAAAGAGTATATGAGCAAAGCAAAATAGGTGTTCATCATAAGCAGCAGAACTAAAGCAACTCAGTATCCAAACCCTAGGCCCTCAGTATAAACATCACTGGGCAAATTCATCTCAAGGCAATCATCATAGGTTGGAAAAGAGGCAACAAATATACAGTGTTAAAGAAGAAGAAGAAAAGGGCAAATTCAAGGTAAGATTTTCAGCACAAAGATCATCATCAAACCCCTAAAGAAGAAGAAAGGACAAAGTACCAAATTTTCCCAAGCAAGCTTCCAGCTCCATCACCGAACCTTCGCCATCGAGCCTCCTACGTGCCTCCTCCATCTTCTTCCTCCCCTCTATCAAGGTAAGACATCCCTCTTCTCATGCCTTTTCATCCTCATTAAAACAAACGAAAAGTTAAACACACAGTCAAAAGAAAAGCAGTAAACAATTATGTCTAAGAAAGATTCGAACCCTAACGCGTTGAAAAGAGAGTACCTCTGTTTGTCACCATTTATGTGGGCTTGAAGAGAGGAGAAGAGGTGGAGATTGCTGATGGCTGAGGCGAAGGGTTTCAGTTTGGGCAAAGAATTAACGATCGGAGAGGACGATCAAGTACAAGCACGCGCCGCTGCCAACCCTAAACGCTTTGTCCTAACTGAATGAAAACCTGAAAACCTAAATTATTCTGACCCCCAAACGGGCCTTGCCCGTTCTGCATTGACCAAAGCCCATTAAAATTTTCACTTCTTTCATAAAACATTCCATATTAACACTAACTTCTTTTCTTTTTATTATAAAACCATATTTTATTTTTTCTTTTATTTATTCTTTACAAAAAAAATCACATTAATGCTAAGGTATATAAAAACACTTTTTTTATTTAAAATACCTAATTTAAATTATATTTGTACATATCATACCTTTTTTTATCATATAGTTAAATATCCTTTTTCTTTTAAGTATGTATATTTGTGTATAAAATAATAAAATACTTTTTTTTTATCATATAATTAAAATTGAAAACATTTTTTAATTAAAATACATCTTTGTACATAATAGACAAAATACATATTTTTCTAATATTAAAATTCTTAAAACACTTAATTAAAACATTTTTGTATATAATAAACAATGATGCGTCTTATACATTTTTCAATTAGAACTTGAACATACGATTTAATTAAAAACATCTTTTTCTCTTGTAAATATTAAAAACACACAAATCAAAGATTCCTTAAAACACGTTTAGGTCAAATACCCTTATCTTGCATTAATTTCACATTTCGCACCTGTAAATAATTATACACAATACATATACATCTCACACTTACACTTACACAATACATTCATATCGCTCCTATACATTTGTTTATCTTATATTTGTATATTCGATATTTACATTTTGATCGCAAATTCGATTTGGTTGTAACTTATTGGATACTATAAGTCTCATCCCCTTTTGTACATTTATACCCCCACTCCCGGACACTATTTTGTAATAGCGTAGATTTTACATTTCCGCGATTTACAGTTTTCCAATTATACCATGGTTAGACCTAGGGTTTGCATGTACATAAAATCAAACACTAGATAATCTAATACAAGACAAATACATGTAATCAATACACAATCACACTTGCACCCCCTAGGGTAACCCCACATGTTGCCTTCCAAAATGGGCCATGCTTGCATGTCGAGTCTCTTTGGCAAAACCAATTCAAATGATCATAAGTCCCTCGATGACGCCTTCGAATGTTGCCTAAACGGAATGATCATAGTCCCTTCAAAGTAAATTGTCATAGACACTTGGCATCATTGCATTCATGGTCCATAACGATGACCCGCGCCCGTCCCGAATAAACTTCCTAAACGCAAGATTGTCCATCAATTTCAATGATGGAACAAAATTGTTAAAAGGGGTTAAAACATAACAAAAACCTTTTGAGTACAATAGGGTAGACAAAACTCTTAGTTGCTTGAGATCAATTGCCTTCTTTTCAAAAACCACAATCCACGACACTTTCAAAACAAATTCTCAAAAACATTTTGAAACATCTTTTCGAAAAGATACACGCCTTTGTAAAACATTCGAGTAAAGAATTGTTACAAGGTTAGCCTAAGACAAGGCATCTTTTTCAAAAACATTTTCAAAAGCACTCACACACACACTATTTTTCAAGCAATCAAAAATCAAGGCAAGTGATCTAAAAAACCAAGTAACTAAGAGCCCATGGATAACCATGGATGAAAAGGGTGCTAATACCTTCCCTTTTCATAATCTACCCCCCGAACCCAAGAAATATCTCAAAAGGTTTTTGCTGTGCTTTTTTAACCTTTCCTTTAGGATAAAGTAAAAAGTCGGTGGCGACTCTTGCTCAACCGCACAAGTGCGAATACGAACGCAAAACACTAGTCAGTTCTCCCACCGTATCACAGTAACGTTAGCTGAACACATGGGATCTTGTCCCTTTTTGAATTTTGAATGACATGTAACTGGCCTTCGAATGCTCCCTTTCGAATGGGCTGATGGCCTCCTTCCAATGCTCCTCTTCGAATGTCTTTGAATGTCTCTTCGAATGGACCTTTCTGGAATTCCAATCAAAGGACACTATTATAATGCCAATCAAAGTACCTGTCCATAATGCCAATCGAAAGGCTTTTCCAGAATTCCAATCGAAAGGCTCCTTCAGAACACCAATCAAAGGGTCTTTTAGAATTCAAATCGAAGCGCTTGTCCAGAATGCCAATCGAAAGAGCTTGACAGAATGCCAATCGAAAGGTCTTTCAGAATGCAAATCGAAGGGTCTTTCAGAATGCAAATCGAAGCACTTGTCCAGAATTCCAATCAAAAGAGCTTGACAGAATGCCAATCGAAAGGTCTTTTAGAATGCAAATCGAAGCGCTTGTCCAGAATGCCAATCGAAAGAGCTTGATAGAATGCCAATCGAAGGGTCTTTCAGAATGCCAATCGAAATGTACTTGAAGCAACACTTAAAAATTTTCCTTTCCCTTAGGCAAGAGTTTGTGATCAACCATGCAGGGGGAAGACTTTGGGAAACATGAGAGGGCAAATTTTGGGGTACAACAGTTGCCCCTGTTCAATCTTCTTAAACCTGAGGATGTAGATTGGCTTGCATGCCTTTCGTGATCCAAAGGTGGAAGATGATTGAACACTAGAGTGCCCAGAAATTTGCACTCGCATGGTGTAGTATCAGCATTGTGATGTCAGGAATGGGCTTACATATGCCATTTGGAGATTGTTGTTTAAGAGGATGGGCTTATAGATGCCATCTGCAGGAGTGTCGATCGCATAAGAGATTCCTTAGCGAGAACTTGCATACCTGTTGTTGTAGGAGATTCCACTGGGGAAGTCTAACTTTGTTGAGATTTAGGAACCTGCCTGTACTTCAACTGAGAGAATGCTTCAACTGAGTTTTAAGAACCTGTTCATAATTCAATTGGGGGGAAGCATCTTCATCAAGATCTAGGAACTGTCTCGTGCCCACCTAGAGTATACCGCTGAGGTTATAGAACTTGTCCACACTATGACGGAGGAAAACATCAGGATCTAGGAACTGACTCGTGCTCAAAGGAGTATACCGTTGAGGTTATAGTACTTGTCCACACTATGACGTAGGGAAACATCTTCATCAAGATCTAGGAACTGACTCGTGCTCAAAGGAGTATACCGTTGAGGTTATAGAACTTGTCCACACTATGACGGAGGAAAACATCAAGATCTAGGAACTGACTCGTGCTCAAAGGAGTATACCGTTGAGGTTATAGAACTTGTCCATACTATGACGGAGGAAACATCTTCATCAAGATCTAGGAAATGTCTCGTGCTCAATGGAGTAAACCGCTGAGGTTATAGAACTTGTCCACACTATGATAGAGGAAAACATCAAGATCTAGGAACTGACTCGTGCTCAAATGGAGTATAACGTTGAGGTTATAGAACTTGTCCACACTATGACGGAGGAGACTGCCGAGATTGAGAACCTTATCTGAAATTCAACCGATGATAATTCAATTGAGATTTAAGAACTGGTCAGATCTTCGACTAAGCTTAGAACTTAACTGCATTTTTCCTGAAAGGTAAAGGTCAGTCATATGCAATGCATGATATGGATCAGGCAATGATGTTCTCAAAATAAATGAGATTGTATGGTATGATGCGTATATGCATGTATTATGATGTATGGGAATGTGATGTTTTAGCTGGGGAAAATAAATCCCGGAGCAGCTGGAGAATAGAGCCGAGTTCTTCGTTTCTGCTGGGGATGGTGAACAAAGATGATTGCGAGAATAAACCTGCAGGAGAAAAGAACTCCGTTGGGGAATAAACTTGATGAAGAGATTACTCTGAAGGGAATTACTCTATGGGGGAGAGATGTTCTGCTGATGATTTTAATGATAACTCCGCTGGGGATTCCATTAATAAGCTCTGTTGGGCGTTTCAATGATAAACTCCGCTGGGGATAGATTACCGTTTCTGGTGGTATTGAACCTGTTGAGGATAGAAGTCCTGCTGGGGGGAAAGAAAGCACTTCGTTGGGGATGATCTTTCAGTTGCAACTTGCTGAGGATAACCCAGTTAGACTCTTGTGAGGATAACCTTCTGAATTTGAATGAGGAGATGCATTTGTATTCTGCAGGGGACAAGCTTCCAGAATCTACTGGGTAAGATGACTCAACTCCAGCGGGGAAGCCTTTTTAGACTGCGCTGGGGAAATGGCTCCACTGGGGGTATCTTGTATTCCTCCGGGAAACATTCTTATACTCTGTTGAGGAATATTAAGACTGTCGGGGATGCTCTTATGTTTGCTGGGAATATCTTCATACTCCGCTGGGGAATATTAAGGTCTTCTGGGGATACCAAGCCTTTCCGGGGCTGATGGTGGATTAACTCTGCTTGGGAAGAGTCTTGTTGATTTGTTCATGGTTGCAAGTCTCAGTGGGGAGAGCTACCATTACTGTTTTTATTCTGCGAGGAGTGAAGGTATCTTAGCCATATTCTTCAGCTGAATATATCTTGGTACCTTGGTGGACAGAGCAACTAGACAGCTCGGACAACTCTTACTGCCCCTGTTTCTGATATTACTAGTAATTCATCTTTCGTTTCGCATTTAAATATTTATGAGCAGCAATTAATGTCAAATTCATATATCAAAAATGAACATTGGACGTTCTTTCCAAAACAAAACAGATAAAGGAAAAACAATTGGAAATTTGTTTGAAAATGAATTTGTATTTACTTTGAAGTTTGGCCTGTAAATAGGCGTTCTGTACAAGAGGCTGACGTCCTAGTAAGAGAACGTCGCCGAACAAATAGGATTTATACAATTTGTGAAAAGAAAACAAGACAGCTATGTGAATAGTCCCACTGGGTTCCAACTCTGCTATTGCCTTTATATCTTCAAAACATCTCATCACTTTGCTGCTTAGTTGAAGATGAATCTGATTGACTGGTGTCGTCTGAGCCTGATAGTTGATACCGAAGTCCGGATGCGAGGTGATCCAATGAGACATAGTGTTACGCTTTAATCCCTAACTTTTGCCTGGACCGCCCTTTCGGGTTTTCAGTCCACCGGGATACCCATTTTTGTCCAAGCCGCCTTTTCAGGTTTTCGACTTGCCGGGTGTACAGATTTTTTATTTTCATCCCTTATTTTTGCCCGAACCCTTTTGGTTCGCCGGGAAGCCCTTATTTTTCCTAGGCCAGTCAACCTAGCGGGTCTTTGATTATGCGTAGTATCTTTTTACTATGTCTGCATTGACGGGGTGAGGAAGGTCGTCACCATCCATGGTGGTCATAATCATCGCTCCTCCTGAGAAGATGTTTTTAACCACAAATGGCCCTTCGTAAGTAGGGGTCCATTTGCCCCTGGCATCACCTTGAGGTAGAATGATGCGCTTGATTACCAGGTCCCCAACTTGATACTCTTGTCGTCTGACTTTCTTGTTAAATGCCTTGATCATTCGTTTTTGGTACGTCTGACCATGAAAAATAGCAGTAAGTCTCTTTTCGTCGATTAGATTCAATTGATCAAGCCAGGTCTGAATCCAGTCGTCTTCACTCAAACCTGCATCCTTCATGATCCAAAGAGAGGGTATCTGAACTTCAATGGGAAAGACTGCCTCCATGCCATAAACCAAGGAGTGGGGTGTTGCCCTTGTTGACGTCCGTGCTAAGGTACGGTACCCATGAAGAGCAAATGGTAACATTTCGTGCCAGTCTTTGTATGTCACTGTCATCTTCTGCACAATCTTCTTAATGTTCTTATTTGCCGCTTCGACGGCCCCATTCATCTTCGGCTAGTAGGGAGAAGAGTTATGATGCTGTATTTTGAATTGCTCGCAGAGCTCAATGATCGTCTTGTTGTTAAGATTGGTACCATTATCCGTAATGATCCTTTCTGGTACGCCGTATCGACAGATCAGATTGTGCCGAATGAACCGTGCCACGACGTTCTTGGTTACCGTAGCAAAGGAAGCTGCTTCAACCCACTTCGTAAAGTAATCAATCGCTACCAGGATGAAACGATGCCCAAAAGGTGATGAAGGAATCTTGGACGATTACTACTCCAAAAGGTGATGAAGGAATCTTGGACGATTACTACTCCAAAAGGTGATGAAGGAATCTTGGATGATTACTACTCCAAAAGGTGATGAAGGAATCTTGGACGATTACTACTCCAAAAGGTGATGAAGGAATCTTGGACGATTACTACTCCAAAAGGTGATGAAGGAATCTTGGACGATTACTACTCCAAAAGGTGATGAAGGAATCTTGGACGATTACTACTCCAAAAGGTGATGAAGGAATCTTGGACGATTACTACTCCAAAAGGTGATGAAGGAATCTTGGACGATTACTACTCCAAAAGGTGATGAAGGAATCTTGGACGATTACTACTCCAAAAGGTGATGAAGGAATCTTGGACGATTACTACTCCAAAAGGTAATGAAGGAATCTTGGACGATTACTACTCCAAAAGGTGATGAAGGAATCTTGGATGATTACTACTCCAAAAAGGTGATGATAACCTTTACCTGTCGATCAATCTGCATATGTTATGAATGTTGTTTGAAATGTAATTTGTTTCGGAGAATAAATCCTTGAAAAATGATGGGGAAATAAACCCATGACTGCTGATCTGCTAGAGAGGTGATGAACTTCTCGAGGATGCTTGAATTTCTTTTCAGAAAGATTTCGGAGAGGTTCGTCACTGCCCCTAGTATCAGATGTTTGTGACACTGTATGTAACCCTTTATTGAGATTGACGTTTTAATGCCCAAGTGATGGTGAGGGAGACTTGCCCCAAGTTATCCTGTAATTGAGAGATTTCTTGAAACCTTGACTGGATTGCCCCAGGTTTACTGAACTTTGAAAGATTTGTTGAAATCTTGACTGGACTTCCCCAGGTTAACTGGACAATACCATATCAAGTCCCCTTTTGCTGATAGGAGATTTTTTCCACAGGAGTGTCATCCCACTTGAAGTGATTTTACTCACTGAGAGAGATTTCGTTCCTCCGAACATTCACTGTATGAATTTCTTCGCTGTCAAACAAATAACCATGTGCAAACAACGATATTCAAATAATGCAAAGTTTATGCTTTTCTCGAAGTTTTGAAAAATGCGTTTTTAAGCAGAAAACTTTTTATAAGACAAATTCAACACAAGATTTAGGGCAAAGCCTTACAGGAGTCAGGATACCTTTTGTTACAGTATGCTTTCGAACTAACCCATGCTTCAATTAGGACTTTTGAAGGGTTGTAACGTGGCTTGGTTCACGGTTTAAGAAACAAAGGATAAAGGCTCAAAGTATATTTGTACCCACCCGCTCTTCGTGATGTTCTTCAATCCTAAACTCAGTTAATTGTGCGTCGAACTCTATTCGAATTTGGAATGACGTTTTGGTGATGGTTCACACAAGTTGGATTTTGGAAGCCAGTCATCATTTTTTTTGCAACATTTTTTATGTTGTCGAGGATTTGTAATGACCTCGTTCTTTTGATTTATTATCCCTAATTTTTGCCTGACTGTTCCTGTTTTCGAGATTACAGTCAGCGGGATGCCCCAAATTTCTTAAGCCTCCTTTGTAGGTTTTGGCTTAGTGGGCTTTTCTTTTTTGAGAGATAATGACTGCCTATGAGATAAGGAACCATCACTGTCTTTTGGTTCCAAAGGAATGTTTTTGATGTCATTCGTTGTACTATGAGCTGAGAGTTTGCGACTTCAACGCGCATTTTGAATTAACTTAGCGACTACCCTGCCACAGGTTTGATTAAAAGGTTTCAATTTGTGTTTAAAATAGAAAACTTCTACTTCTTTAGCTCGAAGGGGTTGACTAGGGATTATCTTCCTTATAACTCCAGTGTTTAGGATTTGAAAGAAACGCCTGTACATTGTCAGCAAGGTCTGTTCAAAAGCATACTGTATGAGATTATGGTATTGTTTCGTCATCCTCCCTCTAAAGGCTTGTAGCTTTTTATCAAGAGTTAAATATCATAAAGAAAGTAGGAAGCATAAGAATAGTGAAAACAAATGGATGCATTCAAGACAAACATATGCAATGCATTAATGAAACAGAGTTTGACATCAACAGATAATTGTTTGAATAACAAAAGAAATTACAACTTGAAAATTCAAATAAAACAAAAGTCTCTTAGTTCGAACTTGTCATTTCAGGTGGAGAACCCTCAACGGAATATTTTCATCTCGCCATCCAGCATGAATTTCAGCACTCCATTGTCAATCAAGTCTTGGATCTTGTTTTTCAAAGCCCAACAGTCATCGGTGTCATGTCCAGGACTATGGGAGTGGTATACACAAAACGCGTCAAGGTGGTAGCTAGGAGTAGAGGTATTGGGCTTCCGAATAGGATCCTTTAAAGCAAGCAGATTGATCTCCAACAAGCGTTTCAGTATTAGAGATGATGGTATGTCAGTCTCAGAGAAATGTCTTCCAGACGTATTTTGCTTACGCCGATTACCCCGTTGATGCTGGTGAGGTTGTTGTTGGGCTTGTGACCCTGAAGCAAGTTGAGGAGCTTTTCCCTTGTCTTCTTGTCTCAAGGGGGGGTGAGTGATAACTTGATCTTCAACCCTAGTTGTTTGCTCCACTTGGTTATCTCGAAGCAGTTTGTTGACGAGAACCCTGAGCTCCTCTTGTCTTTGAGCCAAGTCTTGAATGAGAGCCATCTGGCCCACCAGTTGTCCCATCATCTGGATCTTCATTGTTTCCAGCTCAAACTGAAGTTCTTCCAACTGATCATTCCTGACACTGCTTGAATTCCCTAAGACCATGCCCCTTGTGAGGATAGCTTTCACCTCTTCTTGCCCCTGGGACAGGTTTAAGAACATTTCTTGAAGTTGAGAATTTTGATCCTGGATATTTTTGACAGTCCTCTCTAGAGCCATCTCTACTGAAATAAACAGTAGGAGAATAAGGAAAGATGAAAAGGAAAACCTGTTATGATGCAATGCATGATATGCGGATGCATGTTTCCAAGAATCTCGCGCGGTAAACACAAGAAAATGTTAGAGATTGAACTTTGATCAACATCTTTGATTGGAGAACTTTGTATTGGTGGATGTCTTTCCATGAGAATCAAGCTCACCATGTCAAGTGGGTCATAGCCCCTGATTCAAGTTGTTGTACTTGATCTTTGACGGTGTTTATTTAGAGGAGAATGACTCCTCTTGCCCTTCTGGTAGACGTCTGGTTCAACGTAACCCTGCATCAAAGACCCTCGAGATCCTTGAAATGGTTATTGAAAATGCTATGGTATGATGTTATGATGTTATGTACATGTATGCAAAAGTAAGCAAGTGTATATACAGGCAATCATATTCACACAGAGCAAACAAGTCCTTAGGTTTTGGCTTGCATGGGGTTTGTAGGTAAGTACCCTCTTGAAGTTAGTTGGCTCAACCTGTCCTAAAATAGAAACCGGGTTCTAAGGAGCTCAATATCACTGGATTATTTTCTATGTTCATAGTTTCAGTTTAGCCACTTTACTGGCGACCGAAATATTCCAAGAAAATAATCCTCAATGAGTGTAGTATCGAGTATCTACCAACTTCGGACTGCACCAAAGTCGGTCATCTCACTACCCCTAAAAAGGCCAAGATGGTCAAGTAAGGTTCTAAAGTCCATAGATGCTTCACGACACCACGCGGCGGCCCCGTACTCTCCTTGATTCAACTCAAGGGTTACCGGTACCAACCAAAGTGCCACATCAATGTAGCCACTGTTTCAACCATGTCGGTATACCCCGCACAGTTCCCTCACAGTTTATTGCTACTTACCTAAAAAGGTGCCCCCAAATCCGGGTGTAGGATTTAAAACAAACCCAAACAAGGAACCCAAAAAGTAAAGCAAACAAAGCAATCAAGGTAAGAAAGTAAAGGTGATCTAAAACCCTAAGGTAACCCCACTTTTCAAATTATCCCCATCAGAGTCGCCAGTTCTGTGATACGGTGGGAGAACTGACTTGTGGTTTTGCGTTTGTTTTCGCAAATGTTTCGGTTTAGAAAGAGTCGCCACCGACTTTTTATTTTATCCTAAAGGAAAGGTCAAAAAGCACAGGAAAGACCTTTGAGATGTTTTTGTGGGTTCGGGGGGTAGATTATGAAAAGGGAAGGTATTAGCATCCTTTTCATCCATGG
Source organism: Vicia faba (assembly GCA_948472305.1). NCBI lineage: Eukaryota > Viridiplantae > Streptophyta > Magnoliopsida > Fabales > Fabaceae > Vicia > Vicia faba. The sequence continues at coordinate 160,312,349 of OX451736.1, read as the reverse complement.
TTTTTCATAGGCTCTTAGTTACTTGTTAGATCACTTGCTTTTGTTTGAATGTGTGCTTATGGTGGTGATTTTTGAAAGTATTTTGAAAATGGAACTTTGTAATGGTTCTCGTTTCTATAAGAACGCCTACAAAGTGTTTGTTTCGAAAATAGTTCAAAGAGGAGAGTGTGGGTAAAAATGTTTTTGTTGTGAGCAAGTGAGTAACTAAGAGCGAATCTACCTACTCGAAAGGTCTTGAATGTTCTTTTCTTTTTCCTTTAGATGTTGCTATCTTACCATTGTTTTGGTAAGAAGCCCCATCGTTGGATATGAAGGGACGGGCGTTGGGACATTTGTATAGTCATAGAAGGCAACATATGGGACGTTTTAGCAATTTCGTTTTAGGGACTAGATCGTTTACCGAAGGCAACATCGAGGGTCATCGAGGGACTACGATCTTTTATCGAGGGTCTTTTGCTAAAACGCCCATGTTCGAGGGATATGACAATTTTCCGATAGGCAACAAGCGGAGATTACCCTAAGGGTGCATGTGTGAATAGTGTGTTTGATTGCATGCATTTTTATCTTGATTAAGGGTTGTCTACTTGTTGTCTTTATTTTTCCATACACACCTAATTACTAGCATTTGTATAAAGCAATAAAAAATGCAAGAAATAAATACTACACTATTACAACCATATTGAAAGGCAAGAAAATGTAAAGGCAAAAAAAAAAGGGAAAATGAGCTCTTCGACCCAGGCAGTAGCATCCTTCGACTTGCATTCTGTTGGCCTCCTTCGATTGGGGCTAGCACCAGTGAGGTCCTGGCCTTCGATTGGCCTGGAAGTCAATGTATGGCGAAGCCTTCTGGTTCTGCCTTGTGTTCTTCTTCGACTGGAGATTGAAAGCAGTGAGGGAATGCCTTTCGACTGAGCCTGGAATCAGTGAAGGCATGATTTTCGTCTGGGCCTAGAAGTCAACATGGTTTTCCTCATGGTTGTCTCTTTCGTTTAACCTGGAGAAAGAGGGTAGAAGCCAGAAGCTTCGTTTCCTATTTCCTGTTTCTTGTTTCTTTCATTTCAAGCATTAAATGGAAACATGGCCTGAGGCCATACTAGTATTTGTCTTTTAAACAGTTTAATAGTTAAAGCAAGTTCAGGTAAACAGAAAGCAAAACGAAAGGGTTAGCTTAAAAAATATGTTAAAAGGGTGGAAACAAAAGGAACAATGGTATGTACATGTTTCAAACGAAAGGGAAAATTATTATGCCATGAAACGAAAAGTTCAAAGGTAAGAATAACTTACCTTGCTTCAGGCCTTGAATATATGTGGGGCCTTGAGTGGTGGCCCTGGATGCTGGATTTGAAAGAGGGGTCAATAGCTGTGCTTGGAACGCTGGATTTGAAGGAAAAGAAAAAGCAAGTGTGATGCTTCTTTGATTCGAAGGAGACTGAAGTGTGGTTGTTCGTCAGAGTCGAAGGAGATGAATGTGATTCTGGGTTTTTTGTGATTTCTCAAGTGTTGATGAACTTTGAGAGTTTTATTGTGTTTGAGAAAATTTGGGGGATTCGTTCCTCTGGTCCAAAGATCCTCTTAAACATGTGTTAGAGCCTCTTATTTATAGGAAAAGTTGGATGAAGCTTTTGGAGGGAAAACAAAATAATTTGAACAATTTGAGTAAACTGCTCTTTGTAGCCTTCGAGGGACAGCGCTTATATGCTATTTCGGTGCAAGAATGGGGCAGTGTTTCAAGACTGCTGTGCAGCAGTTTTGGCCAGTGTACCATGCCTGAACTTGGAAGCAAGCATCTTTGAATATTTCATCCTTTCATTTTGACCCTCCTTCGACCAGATTCTATTCCAAACATATTGTTTGACTGTCCTTCAACAAGTGTCCTTCGAACGAATCACCTTTGTGCATCATTTGAAGGGGGAAAATGTGTCCTTCGAATGGACTAGTAAGGTGTACCCTTCGACAGGGACTCATATGTATGCCCCTCAAGTCCACCACTATATGTCTTTTGAAGGGGCCATCAAACATGTGCTGAAGTTTGTCAAGGATGTAAATGCAGCATACTAAAGAGAAATGTTGTCCAGTCGAAGCTAGTACAAACATAGTCAATGTCTTGTCGAAGCCTTGTGCATGCTAGCAAGGGGGGTGCCTTTTGCGTGCAAGTTGTGGCTCAAATGAAAGTTTGTATGTAACTAGTCATTACTTTATGAGTCAAGGAAAGCATGGAGGGAAAGTTTGTATAGGCATGCAAGCATCAGACATCCAAACGAAACATGCAATAGGCAGTCATGGCATTGTGAACCAAGTAAGGCCAGAGATGCAATCGAAGGTGGCATGTAGGAAACTCCTACCTTGTAAATCAAAGCCAGCGTGCCAGAGGCCAATGCCCAGTCAAAGGATGCAACCAAAGCCTGGCATACAAGATTTGGTCTTGAGTCGAATGCAAGAGTGAGATCGAAGCACACATGTTCGAAGGAAGCCTTTGCCTCAGTCGAAGCTTGTGGTCAAAAAAAGCTAATGCCCGGTCGAAGCTTGTATCGAAGAAAACATATTTCCAAATCGAAAGCTCATGCTCGAAGGAAGCATATTGCCCAATCGAAGCTTGGGTCAAAACAAACATAAAGGGAGTCATTGCCTTTTAGCGTGAGGGAAGTTCCTGGCTTCTGAGTCGAAGGGTATTCCCAAGTTGCATTCGAAGTATGCTCTTGCTCAAAACTAAGGATGTAATCCAAGTTGCATTCGAAGGAGGCCAAGAGTCAATCGAAGGGTGCTGAATCGAAGGAGACCTGTTTTCCTCCAAATTTGTCAAAATGTTATTTTTATCTGTTTTCTCCATTTTTGACAGTTTCCTTTTAATTTTGGTATTGGAAAATCCCAATGCACTTGTTCAAGCTTGAACCTTTAAATCCTTGTAAGAAAAGCCTTGAGAATTGAGAGGGAAAATTTTGGGGTACAACAGTTGTCCATTAGCGTTATGTTAGCTTCTTTTTCTAATGAGTCATCTCCTGAAGAATCGGAATCATCTCAGGTTATCATCATCCCTTTCTTCTTGCTTCTGAAGTATATCTTCTTGGGCTTGTCCTTCTTGAGGTTAGGAAACTCCTTTTTGTAATGGCTCTGGCTCATTAAGCTCATAGTAAGTGACATCTTTGCCACCAGACTTACTTTGACTAGAAGTAGACTCGAAGCGACCACCAGTCCTTCTAAGCCCTCTGAATTTGTTGCCTTACTTTCTCTTTCAGAGTTGGTTGACCCTTCTGAACGTGTCTTTATCTTCATTAGAATCTTCTTCTGATTCCTCGATCTCTTCAGCTTAAAGAGCTATAGTCTTATCAGATCTTCTGACAGATTTAAGAGCAACATATTTGCCTCTCTTCTGAGGTTCATCTTGTTCCAGTTCAATCTCATGGCTTCTCAAAGAACTCACCAGCTCTTCTATATAAGTATTGTTCAGGTCTTTAACAAGCTTGAGTGCAGTTACCATAGGCATCCATTTGGATGGAAAGCTTCTGACAATCTTTTTCAAATGATTTGTAGTAGAGTATCCTTTGTTCATAACCCTAAGTCATGCAACCAAAGTTTGAAACCTTGAGAACATAGTCTCAATTGTTTCATCATCCTTCATCTTGAAGACTTCCAACTTCTGAATTAAGTTCAGAGCCTTGGTCTCCTTAACTTGATTATTGTCTTCATGAGTCATTCTCAAGGAATCAAATATAGACTTAGCTGAGTCTCTATTTGTAATCTTCTCTTACTCAGTATAAGAAATAACATTCAGAAAGATAGTTCTTGCTTTATGATTATTCGTATAATCCTTATTTTGTTATTTGTTCATGGATGTTCTTTTAAGCTTGTTACCTCTAGCATATTTAGGATATTTGTAGGCATCAACTACCATATCCCAAAGATCAACATCATGACCTAGAAAGAAACTTTCTAGTTTATCTTTTCAATAATCAAACTTTTCACCATCAGATATAGGAGGTTTAGCATTGTAGTTGTCTCTATCATTGAGAACATTCATAACTGCAGTAGGTGGTGGAATAGCCATAGTGTTTCTAAAATGTCTGGATCTTTATTTGACACAGTTAAGTGTTTGATATCTATCATAACCATAATCGGAGCTCTAATGCTAATTGAAGGTGCAATAAACACCAGAAATGGGGGTTTAAATTGGGTTTCATGAAATAAAATCATTTTGAAACTCAAACACCAAAGTACTCAAGAATAAAAATAAATAAACACATTTATTTTTATCCTGATTCACTGTTAACAAAGTTAATCCAATACATCTGCCAAGGTGATTTTGCCTTCTCAATAAGGACTTAATCCACTATAACGAAATTGATTATAGAAACCACGACAAGACTAATCATCCTTGTTGCAAACCACAACGACCAACTTCATTGTCTTCTTGAGACTCCAGACTAAACCCTAGTCTCTCAAGGAACTATTAACTCCATGTTAAATACAAGTTTGTGTGTTTACAAAGATGCTTCTTGAAAGAAGATTACATAAGATTTAAGTACAATCAAATAACACAAAAGTATTAATAGCAAGTTAATGAACAAAATCTCATTGCTTGTGTAATATGGTGGGAGAACTGACTTTTGGTTTTGTGTTTTATCGCAAATGTTGCGGATAGCAAGAGTCACCATCGACTTTTATTTTATCCAATAAAAGAAAGGGTGAAAAGAATAGGAAAGACCTTTGAGAATTTTCTGAGTAAGGGGGGTAGGTTATGAAAAGGGAATGTGTTAGCACCATTTTCATCTGTAGTTATCTACGGACTCTTAATCGCCAGCTCAGTTTTGAAAATTCTTTGTGAATGTGTAAGTTTGAAAATATTTTGAAAATTCCTAAGTTCTGCAAACTTTATAATGATTCTCATATCGTTGAGAATACATACAAAGTGTTTATTTTTTGAAAATATTTCAGAAGAGAAGTGTATCATGTGAAAAATGTTTTGAAATGTTCATGAGCAAGCGATTAAGAACTATCTACCTACTTAAAAGTCTTTTGTTCTTTTCCTCCTCCTTTAGATAGTGATATCCTACCATTAGTTAGTAGGAAGCCCTATCGTTGGATGTTTGAGGGACAGGCGTGGGTCATTGTACAGTCAAAAAGGCAACATATAAGGATACCTTTAGCAATTCGAAGGGACTATCATCATATATTATTAGGCAACATCGAGGGATAAGATCATTTACTGAAGGCAGCATCAAAGGGTCATCGAGGGACTATAATATTTATGATGATTTTTAACCGAGGGTCTTTGCTAGTGGTATCCCTACGTTCGAGGGACATGACTGTTTTATCCGAAGGCAACAAGTGAGGCTATCCTAGAGGTATGTGTGTGAAAATTGATTTGTTTTCAGTTAATTTATCTTGATTAGGGTCATCTAGCGGTTGATTTTAAATCTTACCATATATGCCTAATTACTATACAGTTATATATACAGACATATATACATACATAGGTACGGAAAGTAAAGTGCGGGAAAATAAACCTAGGCTATTACATTCCATGAGCAGTTACATAATAAGGAAAAATACGGGAAAATAAACTAAGTTATTACAAAATCAACCGAGCCACCTATACATTTGTTTTCTAGAATTTAAATAGCAAAGAGAAAAGAAATTAGAAGAAGTTATTTAAAACCTAAAGAAAATTTCTAAGTGTTAGGAAAATATTTTTTGATGTTTTTATTTATGAAAAATAATTAAAGTGATAATAATAATTAACTCTAATTCTAAGTAATTTACAAATTAATTGTGAAATAAAAACAAATTTAATTTAATTAAAAAAAATTGATTGGTCAAAAATTAAATTAATTAAAAAAACCTAAATCTAATTTTTAATGATTTTTTCTGATTTTTTATGGTCTTTTGATTTTAATTAAAAAAATTAATTAAATTAATTAAGCAAAAACAAAAATAATAAAAACAAGAAAATTGAAAAGTTGGAAACGAATCTGATGGTGGGGTTCTTTTCTCTTTAATGTGTTTGTAAAGAGAGATCTGAAGAAAATATATTTCCATGCCTTAAAATGGCACATAGAGATTCATGCATCAAAGCTTGCATGTGATACGTCAAACTCGTCCTAAATCATATCCTGGATACATTTGAGCTCATCAAACACATTAGTAATGCATGGAATTTAAGATTGAATTCAAAGAAAAAAATACAAGCCGATGGAGTTCGAAGCACGAGTTCCAGGCACCAAATCTTCTAGTTCTTGGGCTGGATGTGTTCCTGAGGACTTCAGGAAGAGGTTTAGACACTTCATTTGGCTTGAGAGTGGCTGGATCGTGTGATACAAATTTTCACTTTTCTTGAGAATTTTGAGAGATTTTTGAAGTGGTTCTTGAGGCATCTTTTTGTGTCCTTTGCACTTGAGTATTGCATGTATTTATATAGGAATGAAATAGAACAAGAATAAGACAAGAATCTTGTACCATTATGTCACAATCCATTGTAAAAAAACACATTGAAATCTTTACACAATTGTTAAAAAAACATTCTAAACTTGAAGATTCTTGTTCCCAACATGTTTTCACGGTTTTGACATGTTTGTCATGTGTTCTTGGGCCTCCATGTGATTGAAATCAAAAGCACATGTGCCTTGACCCAATGATTTTATATTTTATTTGATTTACTAGCATTTAAATAAATAAAAATTCAAATAAAAGAAATCAAAATCATAAAAAAATATATGAATTGATTTAGAGGTCTTCTAACACATTGTGAACATGTTTGAACATCAAAATTTATGCCCATTAGTCTAAAATTTCAAGTTTGCTCACTTTGCATTTCATACATTTTACCAAAATTTCCCAACTTGCAATGGTCCTAACTCTCTCAATTTTCATCTTTTGAAGGTGATCTTGGACGTCTTGGAAATCTCAATATGTCCTCTTAAATTTCTCTTTTAATCATTTTTGCATTTGGAGACTTTATCTTGATGTAAGCTGCCTTGACAAAAAATGTCTTTTTGTTGACTTTTGAAATGACCTATAATGTATGGGCTCATATCTCTCAAATGAAGCACTTTTTGGAATTGAGCATACAAATATAAAGTTGTAGAGAATTTAATTTCCTTCAAAATGGGCTTTGATTGGGGAAAATTTGATGAAGCATGTGAAAGTTATGCTTGGTCAAAGTTCAGTTGACTTCTCCTAAGGAGACCCTAATTTGACAACTTTTGCCTTTTGAAGATTTGAGAGCTTTCCTTAAGGAATCACGATCAACCCTTGATTAAATGATAAATATCACTTCAAAATGTTGATGTTGACCAAAACTCTTGAAGTTTGACTATATATTGACCATAGTTGACTTTTTACCCAATATAGTTGATTTTCAATCATCTGAGTCATTGACTGAGCAAACTTGTGATGCAAGGCTTGAAACTTGACATGAGGATTCTTGAAGACCTATGGAGAACCATAAAAACCATTTGAGACCCTTGAAACCCAATCTTCCTTGAGAAACACAAAACCATAGTTATGGACTCATTGCTTAGAAGGAGAATTTGTCTGATCAATTCTTGAGCATCCTTGATCATTTGAGAACCCTAGAAGAATGTCTTGAAGAAAATGGGAGGGTAAATTTTGGGGTACAACAACTTGCAACTTACGAACAAAATTTCCTTGAGAAATACAAAACTATACAAAGATAAATCTCAAAGACTTTGTGCAGCGTTTCAGCGTATGTTTTGTAGAGCATAAAGTTATTTTCCAATTCTTCCAAGTCTTTCTTTTATTGTTAAAATAAATCCTTGGAGGGTAGAATGGGAAACAGAAATCCAGTTGTTTTGTCCCCAACGTTCAGCGAGGGAGTGGTAAACAACATATTACCAAAGTATTATCATTGCGCCACCTTATTCGGATAGTGGAAACAGTTGTACCTTGTACTATTATCCTCATGCAAACCAATCTTGATCTTATCTTCTAATATTCAGAGACTTTTGATGTTTGTTGATGAAGCATGTGTAGAAGGATCAAAATATCAATATTCAGAATCTAAGTCTTCAGTGTCTTTAGAACTTATTTAACAAAACCTTGTATTTAGAGTCTTCAGCACTTGGTCTTCAGAAGCGTTGTCTTCAGCATCTTTAAAATTTGTTCAATAGAACCTTGTCTTCAAAATCTTCAGAACATGAAGGCCTCAAAAGCTCTCTCACAAATTCACGATCAGAAGCTTTATCATTAACGTTCTTCAAAATCGTTGTATTAGAAGCATTCCACGGTCTTGACTTGAACTTGTAAACAACAATGGTTTCTCCCGGAGTCAGGGTGTATTAAGCCCATAACTTGATGATGTCACACGCCTTATCCTCAGAGTCAGAACCTCTTAGCAAAAGCTACACACTAGACAAAAACTATTAGAGTACTAAATTATTCTCTAAGATAATATGTAAAGTTATCATCAAAACTTAAGACCAAATACATAACCAAATCTTATTTTTACATATAATACTTACCATTCCCTCACCATCAAAATAGTAAGGAACTTCGTGCTCCCCATCACTATCACTATCATAATCATAATCATAATCATAATCATAATCATAATCAGCAAAACCTTTTTTTTTTGAATGCATAATAATTTTTTTCTATCTCACATATAAAGGTCTTATGCTCCTCTTCTTTTGGATGTGGACTAACCGGTGAAAATAATCACTTGTAAATAACATGTAACTTCAATAATGTTTTCTTAATAGAAAATGTAATCATAAATAAGTTTTTAAATAGGGATGTTCATACACGATTTATTTTCATAACCAGTCCATATATTTTATCCATATGTTACAACTGGATTTTAAAACGAAATGTCATAACTGGATTTACTTTTTTTCAAAATCGGTTATAAACCGGTTATATTCATAATCCAATTTTATAACCGATTTTTTATTTAATAACCAGTTTTAAACCTAAAAATTCCATTTTTAAAATTTAAATTTAATTTCTTTTAAATTGATTAAATCACTTTTATAATAAAATATTAAAAATTTGTTTTTTTAATTATCAAATCAAATTTAAACTATATTTTTTGAAGATTTTAAATTTTCCTTTTCTCACATTACACATAATCTGTATTTCGTTAATTTGTTGAGTTAAAACAGAAAAACATATCCTAAAATTAAATAAATAAATATTATAGTTTACTAAAAAATAAAATAAATAAAAAGCCAACAAAAATAGAATAAATAAATATGGCTAGTTAGTGGAAGAAAAATAGTTTTTTAAAATATTTTTTCTTATAATAATTTATTAACTAAAGAAAAAAAAAAGGTAGTTAGTAAAATAAAAGGTAATAAAGGCAAGTAAAACACATGACTCCAAATATTAAATTATAAGTAGAACTAAACAAAAAAAAAGCATCTCAAATACGACAAACACATATACCACCCATCAAAGTTGCAAGAAAGTTTTGTTAATGATCAAATAATCATCTCGACATTGTCAAATAGCTTCAAAATCTATTATCCCTTGTTTAATCGATAATATCCTATAATAATTAATCATAAGTATGTTAATTAATAGAAAAATATATATAAAATTAATAAATAATAAATACACAATTTTTTCCTGTAAGTATATCAATATGTTTAAATCAAAACACTCTTTGATTAGTTATCGGCATCGCTTGCTTTGTACAAAGTTATGTTTTGTATGCTACAAACTCATCACTTTCTATGTAAATACCAAACATTTCCGTCACATATTTATGTAGTTATCTTACTAACTTCATATCAAATTTACTCCGTAGAATTATAGAAATAGAAAATGAAAATAAATTGCTTAACTTACACCATTTATCCATAAACATGCATAGTGAGTTGGGACAATATTCCAACTGCAACCAACGTGGTAATGAATAAAGGGACAAAATATTAATTGAGTAATTTTTTTTTAAATAAATAAATATGAGATAAATAATAATAATAATAATAATAATAATAAATAAATAAATAATAATAATTATTATTATTATAATTATTATTATAATTATTATAATAATAATAATAATAATAATAATAATAATAATAATAATAATAATAATAGTAATAATAATAATAATAATAATAATAATAATAATAATAATAATAATAATAATAATAATAATACTATTACTGTTATGTTTGGTAGGCAAAGGATAATTGAAAGTATAGTTGATTACTTGATTTACTAATTGTTAATAAAGAGAGAAGGACGTGGAGAGAGTGGAGTGGAGTTTTAAAATTAGATAATAGTTAGTTTTTTTTTATCACAATAAAATTATTGAGTTTCATTAGATCGAAATTGGGAATCGAATTCAACAAATTATATTTAGTCTAAGAATTGACCGCTCTTATAAGAGAGTGAACAGTAGTCATATTAGTTTGACGCTTTACAAACTTTACCTTAAAGTTAAATAAAAAGACTGAAGTAAATTAGAAATAGAGTTAATAATAATCCTAAATTCAGAAGCATCCTTATTAATAGAGTATAAAGCTTGTGTAACTCTTTGACAATCACTCTCAAAAATAACATAATTCAGGTTCAATGAGATAGCTCTAAGAATAACCTCTTTAAGGGCTAAGGCCTCCACTTCAATGACGGTGAGGGTCCCTCGATCTCAAACAATACCTGGAATAATGAAATCTCCATATGACTCCGCATATACCAACCTCTATTAGTAGCATCAATGGTATTATTAAAAGTCGCATCAACATTACATTTTATCCAGCCTATTGGTGGAGGCATTCGTTCCGTCACATAAGCTGGTCGCGCGTTGTTATCGATTAGCATGTTAGGCTTGAAACCAATCATTCCATCTATGAAACGCACATAAACCCAATTTATTCGTTTCTTCATGTTTATGCTGTCAAATAAAATCATTCCTATTTTTTCATAATATATCAATCATAACTACAAATTTATCCGCAACCTTTTTATCCTCCTTCTTATAAATATCAAAGATAAAGAACTTGAAATCATAAGAAAAATGATTGCGAGAATCTATAAGATTAGATAAACGTGAAGATCTCCAACAAGAGTTGGTAGCATTACAGTCCAAAAAAAGGTATCATTCATCCTCAGTCCTCAGGTTGGTGGTCACACAACTGACAAGTTAATGGACACATGTTTTATAATATTATTTATTAAATAGTTAATAAAAATAAAATAAAACAAATTGTTTTCATATAGTAATAATTGTTTTATAATAATTTTTATCAAATAATTATTAAAATAAAATAAAACAATTATAAAAAGTTAGTGGAATATATAAAATAAAATTTTAAAAAATTTTAAAATAAAAGATAATGGTTAGTTTTAAAAAGTTAGTGGGATGATTATTTAAATAATTATTAAAATAAAATAAATAAATTACAAAAATTTAGTGGAATATATAAAATAAAATTATAAAAAAATAGATAATGGTTAGTTTAAAAAAGTTAGTGGAATAATTATTTTATTATTTCAAAGAGAAAATAGAAAATTAATGAGATAAAAATATAAAAAATTTAATTAAATAAAATAAATAAATAAAAAGGTAAAGAAGAATATTAAAAAGTTATTATCATTAACTTTTACTAAATTTGATCAAGAGTACGAAGAAAATAAATCAACTACTTCTAATTTAAAAAATCAAATAAAACATATAAAAATTTGAATAAATATTATTAGTAAAGGTTATACATAATTTAAGATAACAAAATAAGGCTACTTTTCAGTAGAAAAATAGTATCAAACAATAAAAAAAATTCATCTACCTATTTTTTAATAAAATATTATCAATTTTTTTATAAAATCAATAATTGTAAAAATCCAAAATAATCAAAAGGATATAATAATAATAAAAGCAACAAAAATAACCCAATTCTTTCTAAAATATCTTTTCCAAAAAAATATATTTTTTATATCTTAATGAAAAATATAGGAATAGAAAAATAAAGTTAAAACATAATAATATTTGAAATATATAGGATGAAATAGATATGGCAAAGAATTATTTACAAAAGAGATACTACATTAATAATAAAAGAGATATTACATTAATAATAAAAGAGATATAGAACGAAAGAAAAATATATAAGTGAGAGAGGTATATAATGAGCTATGTCTTTACAGATTTCAAAATTTTAATGAACTACGTCTTTACAGATTTCAAAATTTTATTCATCTGGAGTTCATTTTGTTTACCACATGAAAATGAAAGAGATATAAGATAAGTGATATTAATAATAAAAAGATGTATTGTGATTCGTTCAAACGGATACTACGAAATGCACATTTATTTTAATAGAAAAATATATGATATTCATGAAAATATAATAATTATATGTATAATTAATAAAAAATATTTTGATCAATAATTTAATTTTCTCGTTAATAATTAATATTTTGATTGATAATTTTACATTCTCGTTAATATTTAATATTTTGATCAGTAATGTTATGTTCCTCTTTTTATCAGTAATTTTATATTTGCGTTAATATTAAATATAGTTTAAAATTGTAATAGTAAATTTAGATTAAAAAAAATATTTTTCTCGTATATTATTTTTGAATCAAAAATATTTGAATTATAACTATTATTTTTTGTATATAAAAATATCTAGATTAATAATAATTTATTCCCGTTTACAAATATTTATTGTTTAGATATCGTTTACAAAAATATTTGAATCAATAGTCATTTTTCTCTCATATATAAAAATAACATTATTTTAAAAAAATCTATTAAATCAGTGATATATTTTTTCCCAAATAAAAATATTAATTTTTTATAAAGATTATTTATAAAAATATTTAAATCAACATAAAATTTGACTTGACACATAATTAGACTAATAACATTTATTTTAGAAATTATTATTAAGATATAATATAACCTATTTTTTTAAAAATATTATGAAATTAAAAGTTAAAATATTTTTTTCAATAATATAACTTAAAATTATTTTCCAAAATATATGTTAAATATTTGAAATCATAATTTCTTATAAAAATATTTGAATTTTCTCCGTATGTAAATTATTTCTCGTATATAAAAAAATATGTATCTCATATATTTTATTATAAAGTATTAAAAAATCGTGTCCTCGTAATATTACATAATTAACAAATAAAATTGCAACTCTAGTGATCAAGAATATTAATCTTTTTTGTATAACTTCGTTTCAAACTTTTATTTTGTGTAGTTGAAACACTCGTTACCTACAATTTCAACACAATCAAGAGTTATTAAATTACTATATATATTTTTCAATGCATTTTTTTTTTGCAGAACAATGCTAATATATCAAAAAGACACATCCAACTTCAAAATTCAAGATATACAAAGATGAGAAGCATACATTGCATACTTTATAGTAATGACTTGAAAAATAGTTAACTACCAACCATTTGTGTCTAATAGGTAGGTGTGGCAAACGAGTATGTCCATTCTGTTTAGAACTGTCTTGCAAAAGTCTGAAAAAAACGGGATGGGGCGGAACGGTCATAGATGAGTGTGATCGGTGGGAATGAGAACTGACTGTTTTGGAATGCTGGTTCGCGTTTGCGTTTGTTTTTGCAAAATGTCGCGGTAAGAAAGAGTCGTCATCGTCTTTTATTTTATCCAACAAGGAAAGGACAAAAGCACAGAAAAATTCCTTTTTGAGATGTTTCTCGGGTTCGGGAGGCAGATTATAGAAAGGGAAGGTATTAGCACCCTTTCTATCTGTGGTTATCCACGGGGTCTTAGGTATTTGCTCATTATGTTTTCAAAAAGTTTGCTTTTCTTTGTGTTTGTGGGTTTGAAAAGGGTTTTTGTTTTGAAGAGAGTGTAAGTGTGAAAAGTTTTGTTTTGTTTTAAAAGGAGAAAGTACTTAAGAACCATCTACCTACTTAAAAAGGAATTAAACTATACAAGTGTCCTTTAGACGGTGTTATCCCACTATTGAGGAGTAGGTAGCACCGTCGTTGGAGTTTTCGGGTCAATTCGATTAAGGGACGTGTGGTCACTAAAGCAATGTTAGGACGCCTTAGCGGTAACTCTAATGTCTTAGATCATTTTATCCGAGGCAACCGTTTCGAGGCAACTTATGATCTTTGGACAAGAGGGCGACCTCTAAAACACCTTATACTCAATGACCACGTTCGAGGCAACCAAGTGAGGCGTACCCTAAGAGTGGCATGTGCGAGTGTATTGTTTTTCAGTTATATTATCTTTGATTAGGCCAAACTAATTGTTGATCTTATCTTGCCATACATATCCTATTTACTAGCATTTGTACAAAGTAAATAAAATGCAGAAAGATAAAATCCTACGCTATTACAACCATATCGAAAGGCATAAAAAAATATGAAGGAAAAAATAAGATAAAAGTAAGAAAAATGAGTGTCTTTCGACCCAGGCAGTAGCACCCTTCGACTTGCATTTTGTTGGCCTCCTTCGATTGGGGCTAGTACCAGTGAGATCATGGCCTTCGATTAGGGGATGGCACCAGTGAGGTTCTGTCCTTCGATTGGCCTGGAAGTCAGTGTATGGCGAAGCCTTCTGGTTCTGCCTTATTGCCTTCTTCGACTGGAGGTTGAAAGCAATGAGGGAATGCCTTTCTCCTGAGCCTGGAACCAGTGAAGGCATGCTTTTCGTTTGGGCCTAGAAGTCAACATGGTTTTCCTCCTGGTTGTCTCTTTCGTTTGACCTGGAGAAAGAGGGTAGAAGCCAGAAGCTTCGTTTCCTATTTCCTGTTTCCTGTTTCTTTCACTTCAAGCATTAAATGGAAATATGGCCTGAGGCCATACTAGTATTTGTCTTGTAAACAGTTTAATAGTTAAAGCAAGTTCAGGTAAACAGAAAGCAAAACGAAAGGGTTAGCTCTAAAAAATATGTTAAAAGGGTGGAAACAAAAGGAACAATGGTATGTGCATGTTTCAAACGAAAGGGAAAATTACTATGCCATGAAACGAAAAGTTCAAAGGTAAGAATAACTTACCTTGCTTCAGGCCTTGAATAGATGTGGGGCCTTGAGTGGTGGCCCTGGATGCTGGATTCGAAAGAGGGGTCAATAGCTGTGCTGGAATGCTGGATTCGAAGGAAGGAAAGAAACAAGTCTTATGTTTCTATCCAAACTGGATTCAAAGGATACTGAAGAGTACTTGTTCTTCAGAATCGAAGGAAGTAAGTATGTGATTCTAGGTTTGTTCTCACAAGTGTTGAAGGGACTTGAGAGATTTGTTGTGTTTGAGAAAATTTAGGAGATTCGTTCCTCTGGTCCAAAGATCATCTCCTAGCTTTGTAAATGTTCCTCTATTTATAGAGAAAGAATGGACATGTTGTCCAAAGCCAGCCTTGTAAATAAATGATAAAATAATGTAATGTGAAAGTACATGTGGGGGCCTCTTGGCAGTTGGGGTGCAGAAGATAATAAAATAAGGCTCAACTGGAAAGTAAATGTCCACTTGTGCCACAAAAGCAAGATGAATGGTTCAGATGGGTTGCTTCCTTCTGAAGGAAAATAGGCGCAAGGCTCAAGACAAACTTTTCTAAAAGTAGTACTGTGCTATTAAGTGCAAGTGGTCTTAGACAACAAATGGGTAAAGGCCTAAAAAGGGAAAACACGTAGCCTAGCCTATGGGTCTAAATGTTCAACTTGATCTTTTGAGTCGAATCCTCCATCTTTCTACACCTTTCGACCATACTAGGACAACACGGCATTCGTTTTCACCAACTGTGTGTTCTTCGAATGACCATTTTCAGAAGGTTATTAACTTCGGAATCGAAAGAAGCTTTTAGAAGATTATTGACTTTTGAATTGAAGAAAACCAACAGGAAGCCTTTCCCTCAGTCGAAGCTTGTGGTTGAAACAAGCTAATGCCCAGTCGAAGCTTGTGGATTGAAACAAACATAAAGGGAGTCATTTCCTTGTGTCTTTTTTAGTATGAGGGAAGTTCCTGGCTTCTGAATTGAAGGGCGCTTTTTCAAGGGAAGCAAGAACTTAGTCACATCTTGTATGAAGACACTTCTTGGATCAAACGAAGCTTGTATGCAGCAAAGTATGCAAGAGGCCCTTGGTGCAAGTGGATTTGAAGGATGCATAGAGATGGTTACTTTGTCCCATCGAAACTTGTCCAAACGAAGCAAGCATGCAGGTAGCAAACTTGTCCAGTCGAAGCAGGCTTGTAGACAGTAAACTTGTCCAAATTGAAGTAGGCTTTGCAGGCAGCACGCTTGGTGAATCGAAAAGGTTTCCTTACAGGGGGCATGTGTGGCCAACATGTTATGGCCTTTGATTGCAACCATGTAGGCAGCACACTTGTCCAATCAAAAGGCTGAATCGAAGGAGGTTTCAAATCCAAACGAAGGATGTACCTAAACTGGCATTCGAAGGAGGCTTTAAGTTCAAAATGAAGGATGTAATTCAAGTTGCATTCGAAGGAGGCCAAGAGTCAATCGAAGGACATGCCCAAGTTGCACTCGAAGGAGGCCAAGAGTCAGTCGAAGGGTGCTGAATCGAAGGAGACCTGTTTTCCTCCAAATTTGTCAAAATGTTATTTTTATCTGTTTTCTCCATTTTTGACAGTTTCCTTTTAATTTTGGTATTGGAAAATCCCAATGCACTTGTTCAAGCTTGAACTTTGAGAATCATTTGTGAGAGATGCCTTGATAATTGAGAGGGTAAATTTTGGGGTACAACAATGAGGATGTGGGTCTAAAACCTAGTCTCATCCCACAAAAAAGTGAAGGCAAAACGGAGAAAGCTCGCGGACATTATACCTTTTAAATCTAAAAACACGAAAATTTATGAAAATACACGTGCTCACAAAAGTCCGCGTTGAAAATGGGGCAGAGCGAAACGGATAAATTAGAGAGTGAGGGTCTAAACTCTTAACCCACCCCACACTAAAGTGCAGGCAAAACAGACATGCCTAACAAATCCAACAAATCGGGCCCGTTTTACCACCCCAACCAACATGGATAGAAAACAAAGACACGCTCAAGTGATAATAACTTGCACATTTAGGACTCAATTCTCTCTTCCTTTAAAATTTCAACAAACAGTACTACAAAAACACCACATCACACTACTTTAAAATAAAGCCACACCATTAAACTAAAGCACCACTCAAAACATTTTCAGCACCTATATTGCCTTTCAAAAACCATGATAAAAAAAAATACAATACTAAGAAAACATTAAATATATTTGGAAATCAGCAAGTTCGTCTTTGCCCAACTTAAATTTCAAGCTTTGCACAACTATTGCATTGTTCAGCTCTTGCGACTTAATGACGGATGCCAATGCTATGTTTTTACCAACATCATTCTCTGAAAACAGAAAATTACTACAAAGATACCTTAGTTCAACAATCCAATATCATACAACATAAATGAATGTATCACAAATGAACAGAAACAAAGTAAGAAGTATAATTCGGTTAACGTAAACTAATTTTATGGTTCAATAGCTTAGTTCAGCTAATGCAAAATACCTTAGTGTGTTTTCTGCTCAAGTATGCAGAAACAACAGTGCATATATATCGTTAAACCTTAGAATAAAAATAAGAACTAAATGCAACTCAGTATTTGTTTGATACTGCGTTGCATATAGTAGCTTCATAGTTTCTTTATTTTCAAAGGCTTATAGACACAGTGGTACATCAAATAACAAACAAAGTGGCTTTATCACAACTACATTAGTTTGTTAGAGAGACACATAACATCTAAATCAACATGAGTTCCGAACAAGAAATGCAAAGTACTCTTCATATAGAAAACGTTTGGAATATAATTTGCACAAAGCTACTCAACAAAATTTCAATCTAATCTTTTTCACCAAAGAACCAAAATCATTAAAAATTATTTGACACAGGGTGAAGAGCTCTGTGTGTAAGGCATGAATGTAAAACTATATAAGTCAAGGACATGATCTGCGTTTATCAGATGCTTGATCAGAAGGAGATGCAGCTTCACTAAAAGCAACAATTATTTCGACTCATGGGGCTGTAATGTCGGGCTGAAACACATAAAAAGAAAATTACAATTACACAAATAACTTCAAAGTCAAGTACCTAACATTTAACAAAATCGAAAAATTAGATAAAGAAACACAAGCAAGGTGCAACCTATGAAGTGGCGTGAAAAATGAAGTTTCTTTTGAATAATGGTTTGAAGTTCACTTTGAATAACAGTTTGAAGTTCACAATCAACTAAGGCTACTAAATCTGAAGATTTTCTTTGCCTCCTAGTGCCATCAATAAACTGAGTTATGAAGGATTCGTTTATTTCTTTTGATAATTCAATGTACTAAATCAAAATAATTTTGAACAAAATTCAATGTATTACAATTTCAAAACAAGCACAACAACTTCACATTTCATTCCAAGTTGCATTTACATTTCAAAATTGCATTACAAGTAAAATAGAATTTACATTTCATTTCATCATAATTTCATCAAACCAATCTTAATCAAGGGCTGTAAAGCTAGTCAAAAGCCATCAACATCTTGAGTGAGATTTCAACCTGCAACAATTGATTATTTGTAAGAAAATGAAAAAGTTGCATATAACAAATAAACAACTCCAACAAAAAAAACATCATTGCAACGAAGGATTTTCATTCACCTGCAATGTTGTATGAATCAGTGCGAACTTCATTCTTCAGGGCATGTCTACAAAGAAATTTTTTATTCAAAATGTACCCAATCTCTCCTCTTCTCGCTTTTGTGTAGCTTCAGCTCTTTCTTGACATATCAGAGCTAAATGATCTAAAAGACAAGAATATAGAACATTATAGATTAGGGAATTCAAATCTCAGTTAGTTGAATCACTTTAAGAAGCAAGAAGTAGAAAGTCATTATGTAGGTCATAGCATTTTTATTGATGTGATTCTTGTTCCAAAAGATCAAATGACATGAAGATGAACAATATCGTCCATAACCAGAACAAAATCTGTAAGAAAATCAAAACACAAAATACTTAATTAATAAACTATTATTCAATTAACAATAAATCAAATCTTGCTTGAAAGATACTGCTTCGAATTTGCAAAACCAAAACAAAACTTGTCCGAAACTTCAGATTTTCAAGACCCATTTTCTTCTTCGAATATTCAAATCTGTTCACCACCTAAAACAAAATAAGAGGACAAGTATGTTCAGAAGAAGGTGAAAAAGAGAAAATAAAGAATATATTTGACTAATATATAACAAAAAGATGTGATTTTTACAAAGATAACCATACCTTTCAGAGTTGGATGAAGAAGATGGACAATATCCTCCATAAACTACAACAAAACATGTCCGAAAATCTAAATACAAAATACTTAATCAACAAATTATTATTCAATTAGCAATAAATTATTTTTTTCTTGAAAAATGCAACTTTAGATTTGCAAAAAAAAAAATAGGTTTGTGTTATTGGAAACAAAAATTCCAAAATAACAGGTTTGGGAGAGAGAAGGAGAAGATGGAGGAAAAAAGCAAAATAAGGGTTATGTTAGGTTGCAATTACCAAAGAAAGAAATGGTTGTAATCTGTTAAAGCAGATAAATGAAAGAAAAGAAAATCAGTTAGACTATACACGTGGAAACTTGATTTATCAACGGGGGTATATTTAACTTTCTTATATTGTAAATAACTATGAGATAATGAGTTAATGGATTATATAAAGGACAATTTTATTTTAATTTAATTAAGTACTAAAATTGATTTAGTGGGATTGTGTTTATTTTTTTTAGGTTCGACTAAGTCTTGTAGCTGCTTTTTAAGAATTTTTTTATTTTATTAAAAAAATAATTTGAATGGAAAGTTATAAAAATAAAGTCAATCACTAAGGAGCCAATGAAGATATACTATGTAATCATAAATTTTGTAGAAACATTAGAAAGCAGAAGCAGAAGCCTTGCAGAGTTTCAAAAAACGTAACTTGAAAAAAAAGTTCATCGAAGAAGTTTCAAAAAAAACATAACTTGAAATGAATTGAGAATACATGAAAAGCTACAATGACACGGAGTCGAAAAAAGTTCATTGTTATCGGTGTTGTGACCTCAGATGAAAAGTGAAGATTTTCGATTTAGATGAAGAAATTGATCTATTCTTGAAGAAACAGAAAAATTAAGTGAGAAAATTAAGGAGATAATGAATCAGCTATTGGGTATAATGTATTCAAAAAAGAGAGGGAGGGAAAGTGTAATAATCGGGTAATAGGAAGTAACTCACCTGAATACTTACATTTCATCCACGTGGCTATAGGAATGAAGATGATTGGGTAATTAGTTTTGATTTAGACAAGGGTTTTTCATAGGCAAAATTGAAATTGTAAAGAAGGGTAGTTTAAAGAGTGATTATGCATTAAATAGTTTATTACTGTTATGAACATTGACAAATGGTAGCATAAATGTTGACCACTTAAATATATGTACTAGTAAAGTTAATTATCAAATCACAATGAACTATATTATATTTTATTTATGTCTCTCCATGCATTTCAGAGAACCCCAATCACTTAAGCGGTTTGATATCCCAACAATTAACAGGTACCTCAGTGCATTCACCATCCCATCTCACCTATAGGCAAAACACAACAATAAAATTCGAATCAACTTGACAACCATTTAATGAAATCTAAACTAATAGTACAATGTTGAGAACTTACTTCCAGTGTCTTCCAACCGATTACTTCAGAATCATTGGGAAGGCATTTGATCAACTTCCCTTTCTTGGAAGAATTCCTCTCTTGGACCCTGATTCCCTGTCTCAGACTTTCATTGGACGAGGAAAGTAAAGAAGGATCGACAAGAAATTCCACCCAGTTTGGAAAGTATATGAGTCGGAATTTCTTGCCATTGCAGACCTTCTTTATAGCTTTTGAAGTAAGTTTCGCTGAATTTTCTTTATAAAAAGTGAATCTTTCTGCTGCGGGACTCTGTTTTCTCTGAAAATAAAACCATATTTCGTGCTCAAACTTCTTGAACATTACTTTATCACCCGACCTTATTCCCTTTTCTAAGCACATTGGTATCCAACCATCCGTAAGATAATATCACGATTTTCCTTCCCTTTTGAAACCCTGTGAGTAAAGGTCCACGACTTCTGAGTAATATCAGTAAGCGTTAATGACCTAGTGCTATCGTGAATGGCAAAAACGCCCTTAGTTGCTAGCGGAACTTGGAGCTTTTATAGCAAATGCGTTTCAGCTATAGGTTTACTGTAAAAGCCAGCACCTTCTTTGTGGAATTCAAACCCGTCAAAGGTTGCGTCTTCTTTGGCAACAGGTTTGAGAGTAATGGCGGCAAAGATTTCTTCCGAGTGTGTATCAGCAAGATACGAGATTTTCGAAATCTTACACAAGATTGACTTTTTGGAATTGGGTGTTTGCGTCAGATCAACTTCAGTTAACTTCCTTACATGTTCCAAGTGACCTTGCGGAAAATAATGCAGAAATGAACCAACGGTTGGATTAAATGGTAGGGGTCCAGCAAATGGAATCCACACTGACGGATCAACACTTAATCCTAATTTCGGTTTAGAGGAAGAAGAAGAGACCGAGCTCGCCATCTATGGCGGCGACGAAGAAAGAAAGAAAAGAAAAGAAAATCTTTTGGTAAACTATCAAAAAAAGTTGTTATGATTTTGCTAGACGTGAAATTTCGGAGTAATAACCTCTTTCTTAAACAATAAGGCATATCATATCACATCGGATCCTACCTATTCGTACGGCTGAGATTAAATGTATACCTTTTTTCTTCTCCCGTGAATTTGTTCTTTTGTGCTTTCTAGAGTACTAGTTTAGTAATTAAAACTACCACTACAACTTTTCTGGAGTACCCTTTTACAGTAACGTGTTTTATTTTAATTTTGAATTAATTTTATTTAAGGGTTTTATTACTTAGTAGGAGTAGCAGTAGTAAGTCATTTTTCAAAATTTTCTAAGTTGTCTTCCATGAAGGTACTTTTGACACTCACTCCAGTGGACATACGATGACGAAGAAAATCCTACGGGCAGACTATTATTGGTCTACCATGGAAGCAGACTGCTATCAACACTCTCGGACCTGTCATAAGTGTCAAATTTATGTTGACAAGGTGCACGTACCTCCGGTTCCTCTGAATGTTTTGACGGCTCCTTGGCCCTTTGTTATGTGGGGAATCGACATGATTGGAGAGATCAAGCCTACAACCTCCAATGGACACCGTTTCATTTTAGTGGTCATTGACTACTTTACAAAGTGGGTCGAAGCAGCTTCCTTCGCACCCGTTACTAAGAATGTTGTTGCCCGCTTCATCAAGCAGAATCTCATTTGCCGGTACGGTATCCCAGAAAGGATCATCACTGATAATGGTACCAACCTTAACAATATTATGATCATCGCCTTGTGTGAGCAGTTCAAGATTCAGCATCACAATTCATCCCCCTATCGGCCAAAGATGAATGGTGCCGTTGAAGCTGCAAATAAAAACATTAAAAAGATCATACAGAAAATGACAGTCACCTACAAGGACTGGCATGAGATGCTACCATTTTCCCTCCACGGGTATCGTACCACGACTCGCACATCAACTGAGGAAACACCCTATTCTTTGGTTTATGGCATGGAGGTTGTCTTGCCTATTGAGGTCCAGATCCCCTCTTTGAGAATTATGAAGGATGCAGGTTTGAATCAGAACGATTGGATCCAAACTCGACTTGATCAACTAAACTTAATTGATGAAAAGAGACTTACTGTTGTTTGCCACGGTCAGACGTATCAAAAACGGATGATCAAGGCTTTCAACAAGAAAGTCAGACGCCAAGTATACCAAGTTGGAGATCTAGTGATCAAACGCATTATCTTACCACAAAGTGATCCCAGGGGCAAATGGACTCCTACCTATGAAGGACCATTTGTAATCAAGAACATTTTCTCCGGTAGGGCAATGATCTTAACTACCATAGACGGCGACGACTTGCCAAACCCTGCGAACGCGGACATAATCAAAATATACTACGCATAAGAGACCCGCTAGGTTGACACACCTAGGCAAAAAAAGGGCATCCCGACGAACCAAAAAAAAAAGGATCGGGCAAAAATTAGGGATAAAATAAAAAATCTGTATACCGGGTGTTGTACCCCAAAATTTGCCCTCTCATGTTTTCAAAGGTCTTCCCTTACATGGTTGGTCACAAACACTTGCCTAACGAAAATAAAGTTTTTTAAAGATGAACAAAGTGTCTTTTGATTGGCATCTGGGAAAAGTCTTCGATTGGGTATCCAAAATCCTTCGATACAGGCTTGACTCACCAGTCTTCAATTGGGAATTTGGCACTCTTCGATCGGGCTTTGATTAGTAAGCTTCGATTAGGTGTTTGGAACCCTTCGATCAAGCTTTGGTTCGCAAGTCTTCGATTGAGCGCTGGACCCCCCTTCGATCAATGCTTCGAATATGCATTAACTACTTCAGGCTTACCTTCGACTCAAGAGGCAAGAATCTCCTACAAGTTTGTTTTGATTCACAAAGGAAAAGGCCCCTCAACTTGCCAGCACACCAGGCAAGAGGCCCATTCGAAGAACATTCAAAAGGTCCATTTGAAGAAGCATTCAGAAGGCCCATTCGAAGGGTAGATAAGAATTCCATTCGAAGGAGGCAACTCAAGACCAATCGAAGAGCATGGCCTGGAGGCATTCGAAAATCAAAGGTGTCCAGGTTCATTCAAGATTCCAAAGATACATGAATATTTCAAAAAAGGAAATCTTTTAATATGTCTGATTCTTGTCTCATGGCTTTAAAGGCCTGGTTAAATGGTTGTCCCTTGCCATTTTCATGCACCCTCACACTCCTATAGGGGGATGAGGATTTTGAGAGACGCTGCCCACAAACCCACCAAAGGTTATCAACATTTTCATAAGTAATCCAAGCCAAAGAAACCATTCAACAAAAGTATCCACGCCCAGAAATCCCATATCGAAGATACCCACATCTAGAAAGTTCCAAATCGAAGGTTCCAACTACTGGTAAGAGAGGGTAAAATCTCAAACCTTGTATTTACATAACACATCCATATTTGTTGTTTCATTCGATTGTCATTCTAGACAGAATCAAAGAGCTTGGGTTTGGCACCAGGTCATGTTTTTTGTTGCTAACACTTGCTACAGATATAGCCTGAAAAGACCCAGCGCGCGCGAGATTGATGGACCTGGGTTTCGACACCCAGGTCATGCATTTTATTTTGCTAAACATATTTTTGCAGATGCAGTGCCTCCACAGGTGATCCTTCAGGCATTTCCAGCAACACCCTTCATAGAATCGAAAGGTAACCTTCTTCCTCTGAATCGAAGCCCCCCTTCTCCCTGTAATCGAAGTTTACCCATATCCTTACCAAACCCAATCGAAGGAGTCAGGAAAGGGTGCAAATCGAAGCTTTCCCCGTCAATTCTCAAGCCCAGTCGAAGGCTACTCACACCCATTCCCTAGCTCAATCGAAAGAAGGCCAAAGAAGGGTGAATCGAACGAGTCCATGGCATGGATCAAATAAGTCTTTTCTCTTCTTTATTTTTACTTTTTACTTGTCTTTCAATTTAGTTGTAATAGTTAATTAGGTCTTTACTTTTATCGCTTTATTTTCAATGGGTTTGTTTTTGGCTAAGTAAATACCCGAAGCCTTGTAATAGCGTAGTTTAATTTTCGCACTTTAAATTCCACAAATTATTAAACTGTTAGATGTATGATATTAGGATGCATGACAAGAATGTATGATTAATTTTAAAACAGTTAGATAACCCTAAAATATGCAAAGATAATAATCTGAAATTGAATCACTCGCACATGCCACTCTTAGGGTATGCCTCGCTTGGTTGCCTCGAACGTGGTCATTGAGTATAGGATGTTTTAGAGGTCGTCCTCTTGTCCAAAGATCATAAGTTTCCTCGAAATGGTTGCCTCGGATAAAATGATCTAAGATATTAGGGTTACCACTAAGGCGTCCTAACATTGCTTTAGTGACCACACGTCCCTTAATCGAATTGACCCGAAAACTCCAGCGACGATGCTACCTACTCCTCAATAGTGGGATGGCATTGTCTAAAGGACATTTGTACAGATTAATTCCTTTTTCGAGAAGGTAGATGGTTCTTAAGTACTTGCTCCTTTTAAAAACAAAAACAATACTTTTCGCACTTACACTCCTTTCAAACAAAAAACTCTTCTCAAACCCACAAACACAAAGAAAAGCAAACTTTTGAAAACATAATGAGCAAGTACCTAAGAGCCCGTGGATAACCACAGATAGAAAGGGTGCTAACACCTTACCTTTCTATAATCTACCTCCCGAACCCGAGAAATATCTCAAAAAGGAATTTTTTTTTTGCTTTTGTCCTTTCTTTGTTGGATAAAATAAAAGACGGTGGGGACTCTTGCTTACCGCAACATTTTACGAAAACAAACGCAAACGCGAACCAGCATCCCAAAACAGTCAGTTCTCATTCCCACCGATCACAGAACTGACGACTGTGATGGGGACATTTTATAAGTGAGGTGTACCTTAGGATTAGATCACTTGTGTTTTCAATTGTATGCTTTGAATGCTTTAATTTTGTGGGCTTATATCGGAGTTCTATAGATCCTAACCCGGATCTGGGGATACCCTTTAGGTAAGTAGCAATAAACTGTGAGGGATCTTTCTGGCGTAGACCGACACGGATGAAGCAGTAGCTATATTGGTGTGGCACCTTAGTCTGTACCGATATCCCTTATGTTGGAACGAGGAGAATATGGGTCTTCTAAGGAGTCATTAAGCACCAACTGACCTTAGAACCTTAAATTGACCAACTTGGCCATAGAACAGTAGCAATATGCTACACTCATTGAGACTAAACTCTCGCGATGATTCCGGCCGCAAGAAAAGGTTGCTAAACTGGAATTATGACCGATCGAGGGTAGTCAGTGATATTGAGATCCTCTAGAACCCGGTTACTATTTCTAGGACAGGTTGAACCAACTAAACTGAAAGAGGGTAATACCTAAACTTCGTGCCAGCCTAAACTTAAGGCTGTTTGTGTGACTTGTGTGCCTTCAAACTTGAACTACTTGCACATTCTCGTTATCTGACAACATGAGTTCCTTGCAGGTTTTGTTTACAGTCCTTATCCAATAATTTGGATTTATTGCAGAGTTTACTTACATCACTTCACACTTTGGCTTAAACGCATAGCATACACATCATAACATCATGCCTTAACATTTCCTTAACCATTTCAAGGATCTTAAGGGTTTGTGATGCAGGTTATGGTAAATCAAATGTCTAGCAAGGGGCAAAGGGGATTTATTTTCCTCTAGCCAAGGTTGTCTAGAAATCAAAACACGATAACTTGAGTCAGGGGCTATGACCCACTCGATATGGTGAGTTTGACTCTTGAAGAAGGACTCTCAGCAACATGAAGTTCCTTCAATCAAGCTACCAGATTCAGATTCTAACAGTTTCTTGTTTACCCCGCGAGATCCTTGAAAACATTGCATACATATATCATACATATTATTGCATAACAGGTCATCCAGTATAGGTCTCTCATGTTCCCGCTGTTTATTTCAACAATGGCTCTCCCGCAAGACAACCAAGATCTCCAGGCTGAAAACGCTCAACTTCAAGAAATGTTCCTGAACCTATCCCAGGGGCAGGAAGAAATAAAAGCTCTCCTCACAAGGGGCTTAGTCCTAAGGAATCCAGGCGACATCAGGAATGATCAGTTGGAAAGGCTACAAATTGAGTTGGCAACAATGAATATCCAGATGATGGGACAACTGGTGGGCCAGATGGCTCTCATTCAAGACCTGGCTCAAAGACAAGAAGAGCTCAGGGTCCTCGTCAACAAACTACTTCAAAATGACCAAGTGGGGCAAACACCTAGGGTTGAAGATCAAGTCATCATTCAACCACCTTTGGGGCAAGAAGACAAGGGAAAAGCTCCTCAGCTTGCTTTAGGATCACAAGCCCAACGTCAACGGGATAATCGGCGTAAGCAAAATACGTCTGGAAGACATTTCTCTGAGACTGATATACCATCATCTCTAATACTAAAACGCTTGTTGGAGGTCAATCTAATTCCTTTAAGGGATCCTCCCCGGAATCCCAATACCTCTGCTCCTAGCTATCATCCCGACGCAGTTTGTGCATACCACTCCTATAGTCCTGGACATGACACCGACGAATGTTGGGCTTTGAAAAACAAGATCCAATACTTGATTGACGGAAGAGTGCTGGAATTCATGCCGGATGGAGAAATGAAAATCTTCCGTTGAGGGTTCTCCACCTGAAATGACTAGTTCAAATTAAGAGACTTTTGTTCATTTAAATTCTGAAGTTGTATCTTTCTTTGCTTATTCAAACAATTATTATCATGTCAAACTTTATTACTTTATCAATGCATTGCATATGTCTGTTCTGAAACAATCCATTCGTATTCACTATATTCAAATTGCTTTCATTTTTTTGTGATGTTCAACTCTCGATTAAAAAATTCTAAGCCTTTTGAGGGAGGATGACGAAAATGATACCAAAATCTCTACAGTATGCTTTTGAACAGACCCCGCTAACGATGTACAGGCATTGTTTCAAATCCTAAACAACGGAGTTATAAGGAAGATAATCCCTAGTCAACCCCTTTGAGCCAAAGAAGTTGGAGTTTTTCTTTTCACAAATTAAAACCCTTAATTATAACCTGGGGCAGGGTAGTTTTCTCAGTTGATCCAGATGCACAATGAATGGCATCAAAGAAGTCCTTCCGTAACAAAAGACGGTGTTGGGCCCGTATAATCGTAAGGGCATGAAGTCATTTTTTTTCAAAATAAAAGCCCAATAAGTCAAAACCTATGAAGGAGACTTAAGAAAAACTGGGGCATCCCGCTGACCGTAATCACAAAAAGAAACAGTTCAGGCAAAAGACATGGATAATAAAAACCAAAAGGGAAGAGATCCTGCAAACTCTCAACAAAATGACTGCCTGTTCAAAATAAATTGTCAGTATCCGAACCATCACTGGTATGTCAGAGCAAAGACTCAAACAAGATCTAATGCATGATTAGCTGAGTTTAGGATCGAAGAACATCACGAAGAACGGGTGGGTACAAATAAAATTTGAGCCTTTATCCTTTTTTCTTAAACCGTGAACCAGGCCACGTTATAACCCTTAAAAGTCCTAGCTGAAGCACGGGTTAGTTCGAAAGCATACTGTTACAAAAGGTATCCTGACTCCTGTAGGGCTTGCTGTAAATCCTGAGTTGACGTTATATTTTACAAAATTTTCCTATCTTACTGGAAAAAAATGCATTTTCAAAAACTTCAAGACAGACATAAGCTTTGCATTCTTAAAATAACATTGTTTGCATATGACTATTTGTTCAAACAGCAGAGAAATTCGCACGACGAATATCTAATGAACCAAAAAACCTTCTCAATAAAAGGATCACCTCAAGTGGAAAAAACACTTCCAATCCAGGGGCACGGCATGAGCATTTTCCATCATCTGGGGCAGTCAAGTCAAGATTCAAGGAATCTCTCAAAATGCCAAATAGCCAGGGGCAAATCTCCATCTGAGTCACTTGGGGAATTAAAAATTGATTCCAGCAATGAATCTTGCATGATCAAACGAATATCTTCTGGTAGTATGGCAACACAACACTACTGACAGTGACACCTCCCTACGTCTTGAGAGCATGGACATAGTCAAAAAGTACTATGCATAATCAAAGACCCGCTAGGTTGATTGGCCTAGGAAAAAATAAGGGCTTCCCGGCGAACCAAAAGGGTTTGGGCAAAAATAAGGGATGAAAATGAAAATTTGTACACCCGGCAAGTCGAAAACCTGAAAAGGCGGCTTGGGAAAAAAAGGGTATCCCGGTGAGCTGAAAACCCGAAAGGGCGGTTATGATCGGTGGGAATGAGAACTGACTGTTTTGGAATGCTGGTTCGCGTTTGCGTTTGTTTTCGCAAAATGTCGCGGTAAGCAAGAGTCGCCACCGTCTTTTATTTTATCCAACAAGGAAAGGACAAAAGCACAGAAAAATTCCTCTTTGAGATTGTTTCTCGGGTTCGGGAGGTAGATTATAGAAAGGGAAGGTGTTAGCACCCTTTCTATCTGTGGTTATCCACGGGCTCTTAGGTACCTGCTCATTGTGTTTTCAAAAGTTTGCTTTTCTTTGTGATTGTGGGTTTGAAAAGAGTTTTTGTTTTGAATAGAGTATAAGTGCAAAAAGTTTTTGTTTTGTTTTTAAAAGGAGCAAGTACTTAAAAACATCTACCTACTCAAAAAGGAATTAAACTGTGCAAATATCCTTTAGACAGTGCTATCCAACTATTGAGGAGTAAGTAGCATCGTCGTTGGAGTTTTCGGGTCAATTCGATTAAGGGACATATGGTCACTAAAGTAATGTTAGGATGCCTTAGCGGTAACCCTAATGTCCTAGATCATTTTTCCGAGGCAACCGTTTCGAGGCAACTATGATCTTGGGACAAGAGGGTGACCTCTAAAACACTCTATACTCAATGACCACTGTGATCGGTGGGAATGAGAACCGACTGTTTTGGAATGCTGGTTTGCGTTTGTTTTTGCAAAATGTCGCGGTAAGTAAGAGTCGCCACCGTCTTTTATTTTATCCAACAAGGAAAGGAAAAAAGCACAGAAAAATTCCTTTTCGAGATGTTTCTCGGGTTCGGGAGGTAGATTATAGAAAGGGAAGGTATTAGCACCCTTTCTATCCGTGGTTATCCACGGGCTCTTAGGTACTTGCTCACTATGTTTTCAAAAAATTTGCTTTTCTTTATGTTTGTGGATTTGAGAAGAGTTTTTGTTTTGAAAGGGGTGTAAGTGCAAAAAAGTTTTGTTTTTGTTTTCAAAAGAGCAAGTACTTAAGAACCTCTACCTACTCAAAAAAGGAATTAAATTGTGCAAATGTCCTTTAGACAGTGCTATCCCACTATTGAGGAGTAGGTAGCACCGTCGTTGGAGTTTTTGGATCAATTCGATTTAAGGGACGTGTGGTCACTAAAGCAATGTTAGGATGCCTTAGCGGTAACCCTAATGTCTTAGATCATTTTATCCGAGGCAACCATTTCGAGGCAACTTATGATCTTTGGACAAGAGGGCGGCCTCTAAAACTTCCTATACTCAATGACCACGTTCGAGGCAACCAAGTGAGGCGTACCCTAAGAGTGGCATGTGCGAGTGTATTGTTTTTCAGTTTATTTATTTTTGTACATGTTATGGTGAGCTACGGTTGATTTTAAATTAAAAGTTGATCTTGTCATGCATAGCCTATTATTCAAACACCTAACAGTTAATGATTGCGGAAAATAAATTACGAAAAATAAAGCTAAGCTATTACAAGGCGTCGAGTATTTACATCGCCCAAAACAAACCCATTGAAAATAAAGCGATAAAAGTAAAGACCTAATTAATTATTAAAACTAAATTGAAAGATAAGTAAAAAGTAAAAATAAAGAAGAGAAAAGACTTCTTCGATCCATGCCATGGACTCGTTTGATTCACCCTTCTTTGGCCTTCTTTCGATTGAGCTAGGGAATGGGTGTGAGTAGCCTTCGATTGGGCTTGAGAATTGACGGGGAAAGCTTCGATTTGCACCCTTTCCTGACTCCTTCGATTGGGTTTGGGAAGGATATGGGTAAACTTCGATTGCAGGGAGAAGGTGGGCTTCGATTCAGAGGAAGAAGGCTGCCTTTCGATTCTATGAAGGGGGTTGCTGGAAAGGCCTGAAGGATCACCTGTGGAGGCACTGCATCTGCAAAAATATGTTAGCAAAATAAAACGCATGACCTGGGTATCGAAACCCGGGTCCATCGATCCTGCGCGCGCTGGGTCTTTTCAGGCTATATCTGTAGCAAGTGTTAGCAACAAAAAAACATGACCTGGTGCCAAACCCAAGCCCTTTGATTCTGTCTAGAATGACAATCGAATGAAACAACAAATATGGATGTGTTATGTAAATACAAGGTTTGACATTTTACCCTCTCTTACCAGTAGTTGGAACCTTCGATTTGGAACTTTCTAGATGTGGGTATCTTTGATATGGGATTTCTGGGCGTGGATACTTTTGTTGAATGGCTGCTTTGGCTTGGATTACTTATGAAAATGTTGATAACCTTTGGTGGGTTTGTGGGAAGCGTATCTCCAAATCCTCATCCCTTTGTAATGTGTCATTGGCCTCGTATTTATATGAGTGTGAGGGTGCATGAAAATGGAAAGGGAAAGCCAT
Source organism: Vicia faba (assembly GCA_948472305.1). Lineage (NCBI taxonomy): Eukaryota > Viridiplantae > Streptophyta > Magnoliopsida > Fabales > Fabaceae > Vicia > Vicia faba. The sequence continues at coordinate 160,281,143 of OX451736.1, read as the reverse complement.
TTAACCAGGCCTTTAAAGCCATGAGTCAAGAATCAGACATATTAAAAGATTTCCTTTTTTGAAATATTCATGTCTCTTTGGAATCTTGAATGAACCTGGACACCTTTGATTTTCGAATGCCTCCAGGCTATGCTCTTCGATTGGTCTTGAGTTTCCTCCTTCGAATGGACTTCTTATGTACCCTTCGAATGGGCCTTCTGAATGTTCTTCGAATTGACCCTTTGAATACTTCTTCAAATGGACCTTTACATGTTCTTCGAATGAGTCATTTACATGTTCTTCGAATGAGCCTCTTGCCTGGTGTGCTGGCAAGTTGAGGGGCCTTTTCCTTTGTGAATCGAAACAAACTTGTAGGAGATTCTTGCCTCGTGAGTCGAAGGTAAGCCTGAAGTAGTTAATGCATAGTCGAAGCATTGTGAAATTGACTTGATCGAAGGGGGTCCAGCGCTCAATTGATGACTTGCGAACCAAAGCTTGATCGAAGGGTTCCAAACACCTAATCGAAGCTTACTAATCAAAGCCCGATCGAAGAGTGCCAAATTCCCAAATTGAAGACTGGTGAGTCAAGCCTGTATCGAAGGATTTTGGATACCCAATCGAAGACTTTTCCCAGATGCCAATCGAAAGACACTTTGTTCATCTTCAAAAAACTTGATTTTCGTTAGGCAAGTGTTTGTGACCAACCATGTAAGGGAAGACCTTTAAAAACATGAGAGGGCAAATTTTGGGGTACAACAGCTGCCCCTGTTCAATCTTCTTAAACCTGAGGATGTAGATTGGCTTGCGTGCCTTTCGTGATCCAAAGGTGGAAGATGATTGAACACTAGAGTGCCCAGAAATTTGCACTCGCATGGTGTAGTATCAGCATTGTGATGTCGGGAATGGGCTTACAGATGCCATTTGGAGATAGAGTCTTACTAGAGATGGGCTTAAAGATGCCATCCAAGAATGTTTGTTGACCCGCAATGCTGTAGGCCAAAAGAATGAGTATCAAAATGGTATGCGTGTCTGGAATGCCATTGAACTATATCGGGGGACTGAGTTTATATGAGCAAAAGAATGGCGTCCGTGTCTGGCGCGTATCTGAGCTGTAACTGAAAGCTGAATCTGAATGAGTATCAGGATGGCATCCGTATCTAGAGCGTATCTGAACCGAATCTGAGAGTTGAATCTGGATGATTGTCAGAATTGCGTCTGCATCTGGAGCGTATCTGAAATGTATTTGAATGAGTGACAGAATGACATTCGAATCTGGATCGTATATGGACTGTAATTTGAATGACTAACAGAATCACATATGAATCTGGATCGTATCTGGACTGTATTTTGAATGAGTGACAGAATGACATCTGAATCTGGATCGTATTTGGACTGTATTTTGAATGAATATGGAATAAGTATCAAAATGTCAGCCATATCTGGATCGCATCTGAACTGTCTCTAGAAGGAATTTGGAATAAGTATCAGAATGTCAACCATATCTGGATCATATCTGAACTGTCTCTAGAAGGAATCTGGAATAAGTATCAGAATGTCAGCCATATCTGGATCGCATCTGAACTGTCTCTAGAAGGAATCTGGAATAAGTATCAGAATGTCAGCCATATCTGGATCGCATCTGAACTGGATCGCATCTGAACCCCTTGCTAGACATTTGATTTACCATAACCTGCATCACAGACCCTTAAGATCCTTGAAATGGTTAAGGAAATATTAAGCCATGATGTTATGATGTGTATGCTATGCGTTTAAGCAAAAGTGTGAGGTGATGTAAGTAAACCCTGCAATAAATCCAAATTATCGGATAAGGATTGTAAACAAAACCTGCAAGGAACTCATGTTGTCAGATAACAAGAATGTGCAAGTAGTTCAAGTGTGAAGGAACACAAGTCACACATATAGCCTTAAGTTTAGGCTGGCATGGAGTTTAGGCATTACCCTCTTTCAGTTTAGTTGGTTTAAACCTGTCCTAAAAATAGTAATCGGGTTCTAGAGGATCTCAATATCACTGACTAACCTCAATCGGTCATAATTCCAGTTTAGCAACCTTTTCTTGCGGCCGGAATCATCGCGAGAGTTTAGTCTCAATGAGTGTAGCATACTGCTACTGTTCTATGGCCAAGTTGGTCAATTTAAGGTTCTAAGGTCAGTTGGTGCTTAATGACTCCTTAGAAGACCCATATTCTCCTTGTTCCAACACAAGGGATATCGGTACAGACTAAGGTTCCACGCCAACGTAGCTACTGCTTCATCCGTGTTGGTCTACGCCGGACAGATCCCTCACAGTTTACTGCTACTTAACTAAAGGGTATCCCCAGATCCGAGTTAGGACCTATAGAACTCCGATACAAGCCCACAAAATTAAAGCATACAAAGTATACAATTGAAAACATAGTGATCTAATCCTAAGGTACACCTAACTTATATAATATCCCCAGCAGAGTCGCCAGTTCTATGATCAGTGGGAATGAGAACTGACTGTTTTGGAATGCTGGTTCGCGTTTGCGTTTGTTTTTGCAAAATGTCGCGGTAAGCAAGAGTCGCCACCGTCTTTTATTTTATCCAACAAGGAAAGGACAAAAGCACAAAAAAAATTCCTTTTTGAGATGTTTCTCGGGTTCGAGAGGTAGATTATAGAAAGGGAAGGTATTAGCACCCTTTCTGTCCATGGTTATCCACGGGCTCTTAGGTACTTGCTCACTATGTTTTCAAAAATTTTGCTTTTCTTTGTGTTTGTGGATTTGAGAAGAGTTTTTGTTTTGAAAGGGGTGTAAGTGCAAAAAAGTTTTGTTTTTGTTTTCAAAAGAGCAAGTACTTATGAACCTCTACCTACTCAAAAAAGGAATTAAACTGTGCAAATGTCCTTTAGACAGTGCTATCCCACTATTGAGGAGTAGGTAGCACCGTCGTTGGAGTTTTTGGGTCAATTCGATTTAAGGGACGTGTGGTCACTAAAGCATGTTAGGACGCCTTAGCGGTAATTTCTTAGATCATTTTATCTGAGGCAACCGTTTCGAGGCAACTTATGATCTTTGGACAAGAGGGCGACCTCTAAAACTTCCTATACTCAATGACCACGTTCGAGGCAACCAAGTGAGGCGTACCCTAAGAGTGGCATGTGCGAGTGTATTGTTTTTCAGTTTATTTATTTTTGTACATGTTATGGTGAGCTACGGTTGATTTTAAATTAAAGGTTGATCTTGTCATGCATAGCCTATTATTCAAACATCTAACAGTTAATGATTGCGGAAAATAAATTGTGGAAAATAAAGCTAAGCTATTACAAGGCATCAGGTATTTACATCGCCAAAAACAAACCCATTGAAAATAAAGCGATAAAAGTAAAGACCTAATTAAGTATTACAACTAAATCGAAAGACAAGTAAAAAGTAAAAATAAAGAAGAGAAAAGACTTCTTCGATCCATGCCATGGACTCGTTCGATTCACCCTTCTTTGGCCTTCTTTCGATTGAGCTAGGGAATGGGTGTGAGTAGCCTTCTATTGGGCTTGAGAATTGACGGGGAAAGCTTCGATTTTCACCCTTTCCTGAATCCTTCGATTGGGTTTGGGAAGGATATGGGTAAACTTCGATTGCAGGGAAAAGGTGGGCTTCGATTCAGAGGAAGAAGGCTGCCTTTCGATTCTATGAAGGGGGTTGCTGGAAAGGCCTGAAGGATCACCCGTAGAGGCACTGCATCTGCAAAAATATGTTAGCAAAATAAAACGCATGACCTGGGTATCGAAACCCAGGTCCATCGATCCTGCGCGCGCTGGGTCTTTTCAGGCTATATCTGTAGCAAGTGTGAGCAACAAAAAAACATGACCTGGTGCCAAACCCAAGCCCTTTGATTCTGTCTAGAATGACAATCGAATGAAACAACAAATATGGATGTGTTATGTAAATACAAGGTTTGACATTTTACCCTCTCTTACCAGTAGTTGGAACCTTCGATTTGGAACTTTCTAGATGTGGGTATCTTCGATATGGGATTTCTGGGCGTGGATACTTTTGTTGAATGGTTGCTTTGGCTTGGATTACTTATGAAAATGTTGATAACCTATAGTGGGTTTGTGGGCAGCGTATCTCAAATCCTCGTCCCTTTGTAATGTGTCATTGGCCTCGTATTTATAGGAGTGTGAGGGTGCATGAAAATGGCAAGGGACAACCATTTAACCAGGCCTTTAAAGCCATGAGACAAGAATCAAACATATTAAAAGATTTCCTTTTTTGAAATATTCATGTCTCTTTGGAATCTTGAATGAACCTGGACACCTTTGAAATTTGAATGCCTCCAGGCCATGCTCTTCGATTGGTCTTGAGTTTCCTCCTTCGAATGGACTTCTTATGTACCCTTCGAATGGGCCTTCTGAATGTTCTTCGAATTGACCCTTTGAATGCTTCTTCAAATGGACCTTTACATGTTCTTCGAATGAGTCATTTACATGTTCTTCAAATGAGCCTCTTGCATGGTGTGCTGGCAAGTTGAGGGGCCTTTTCCTTTGTGAATCGAAACAAATTTGTAGGAGATTCTTGCCTCGTGAGTCGAAGGTAAGCCTGAAGTAGTTAATGCATAGTCGAAGCATTGTGAAATTGACTTGATCGAAGGGGGTCCAGCGCTCAATCGAAGACTTGCGAACCAAAGCTTGATCGAAGGGTTCCAAATACCTAATCGAAGCTTACTAATCAAAGCCCGATCGAAGAGTGCCAAATTCCCAAATTGAAGACTAGTGAGTCAAGCCTGTATCGAAGGATTTTGGATACCCAATCGAAGACTTTTCCCAGATGCCAATCGAAAGACACTTTGTTCATCTTCAAAAAACTTAATTTTCGTTAGGCAAGTGTTTGTGACCAACCATGTAAGGGAAGATCTTTAAAAACATGAGAGGGCAAATTTTGGGATACAAAAACCACGTTTGAGGCAACCAAGTGAGGCGTACCCTAAGAGTGGAATTTGCGAGTGTATTGTTTTTCAGTTATATTATCTTTGATTAGGCCAAACTAATTGTTGATCTTATCTTGCCATACATATCCTATTTACTAGCAAGCATATAAAAGTAATGAAGCGCAGAAAGATAAAATCCTACACTATTCCAACCATATTGAATTGCATGAAAATATAAGGGCAAAAATAAAATAAAAAGCAAAAAAAATGAGGGTCTTTCGATTGAGGCAGAAAACCCTTCGATTTTGCACTTTCTGGCTCTCTTCGATTTGGCCTGAAAAGGGTGAAGGCATGACTTTTGACTTAGGCCTCACAGTCAGCATGTTGTGCCTTTCGATTGGGACTAGTGGGATAACATGTTGTGCCTTTCGACTAGGCCTGGAATCTGTGCAAGATGTAATCTTCCTTTCTGCCTCCTTCGACTGGGCCTGGAGTCAGTGAGGGAATACCTTTCGCCTGAGCCTGGAAGTCAGTGAAGGCATGCTTTTCGTTTGGGCCTAGAAGTCAACATGGTTTTTCCTCCTGGTTGTCTCTTTCGTTTGACCTGGAGAAAGAGGGTAGAAGCCAGATGCTTCGTTTCCTATTTCCTGTTTCCTGTTTCTTTCATTTAAAGCATTTAAATGGAAACATGGCCTGAGGCCATGCTAGTATTTGTCTTGCAAACAGTTTAATAGTTAAAACTAGTTCAGGTAAACAGAAAGCAAAACGAAAGGGTTAACTCTAAAAAACATGTTAAAAGGGGGGAAACCAAAGGAACAATGGTATATACATGCTTAAAACGAGCGAAAAGATTATTTACATGTTATGCCATGAAATGAAAGGTTCAAGGGTAAGAGTGACTTACCTTGATGGAGGCTTTGAATGGGTGTGGGACCTTGAGTGGAGGCCCAAGGTTCTGGATTTGAAAGAGGGGGCCAACAGCTATGCTTGGAATGCTGGATTCGAAGGAAGGAAAGAAACAAGTCTTATGTTTCTTTCCAAACTGGATTCAAAGGATACTGAAGAGTACTTGTTCTTCAGAATCGAAGGAAGTAAGTATGTGATTCTGGGTTTGTTCTCACAAGTGTTGAAGGGACTTGAGAGATTTGTTGTGTTTGAGAAAATTTGGGGGATTCGTTCCTCTGGTCCCCCGATCCTCCCTTAAACATGTGTTGGAGCCTCTTATTTATAGGAAAAGTTGGCTGAAGTTTTTGGAGGGAAAACAAAATAATTTGAAAATTTTGAGTAAACTGCTCTTTATAGCCTTTGAGGGATAGTGGTTGTATGCTATTTCGGTGCAAGAATGGGGCAGTGTTTCAGGACTGCTGTGCAGCAGTTTTGGCCAATGTATCATGCCTGAACTTGGCAGCAAGCATCTTTGAATATTTCTTCCTTTCATTTTGACCCTCCTTCGACCAGATTCTTCTTCCAAACATATTGTTCGACTTTCCTCCAACAAGTGTCCTTCGAACAAATCACCTCTGTGCATCATTTGAAGGGGCCATCAACTATGTGCTGAAGTTTGTCAAGGATGGAAATGCAGCACACTAAAGAGAAATGTTATCCAGTCGAAGCTAGTACAAACGTAGTCAATGTTTTGTCGAATCCTTGTGGTTGAAACAAGCTAATGCCCAGTCTAAGCTTGTATCGAAGAAAACATATTACCAAATCGAAAGCTCATGCTCGAAGGAAGCATATTGCCCAATCGAAGCTTGGGTCGAAACAAACATAAAGGGAGTCATTGCCTTTTAGTGTGAGGGAAGTTCCTGGCTTCTGAATCGAAGGGTGTTTCTAAACTTGCACTCGAAGGAGGCTTTAAGTTCAACATGAAGGACATATCCAAGTTACATTCGAAGGATGTTTCCAATCCAAACGAAGGATGTACCTAAACTTGCACTCAAAGGAGGCTTTAAGTTCAAAATGAGGGACATGCCCAAGTTGCATTCGAAGGATGTTTCCAATCCAAACGAAGGATGTACCTAAACTTGCACTCAAAGGAGGCTTTAAGTTCAAAATGAGGGACATGCCCAAGTTGCATTCGAAGGAGGCCAAGAGTCAGTCGAAGGGTACTGAATCGAAGGAGACTTGTTTTCCTCCAAATTTGTCAAAATGTTATTTTTATCTGTTTTCTCCCTTTTTACAGTCTCCTTTTAATTTTGGTATTGAAAAATCCCAATGCACTTGTTCAAGCTTGAACCTTGAAAATCCTTGTATGAAAGGCCTTGAGAATGAGAGGGAAAATTTTGGGGTACAACAGCTGCCCCTGTTCAATCTTCTTACACCTGAAGAGTTAGATTGACATGTTTTGCCAGTCGTGAATCGAAGGTGGAAGATGATTGGACACTAGAGTGCCCCTAAATTTGCACTCGTCAAAGAATAGTTGAGGGAATGGGCTTAAAGATGCCATTTGGAGATGTGACAGAGTCTTGTTGGAGATGGGCTTAAAGATGCCATCCAAGAATGTTTGTTGAATTGCAATGTTGTAGGTCAGAAGAATGAGCATTAAAATGGTATCAGTGTCTGGAATGCATTTGAACTGTATCTGGAGACTGAGTCTATATGAGCCAAAGAATGGCGTCCGTGTCTGGAGTGTAACTGAGTTGTAACTGCATTTGATTCTTTGAATGAATATCAGAATGACTGCCGTGTCTGGAGTGTATCTGTATTCTGAATAGGTAACAGAGAAAAATCTGTGTATGGAGCAACTGTGTGCTGAGGATAAGTTCTGAATGAGTGACAGAATGGCAACCGTGTCTGAAGCGTATCTGGACTGTATTGGAAAGTTGGGTTGTTTGATGATGAGTCCGTGTAAAACTTTATCTGGAAAGAAGGAACCTGTATAGGGTTGCCTGAAGATGAGTCCGTGTAAAACTGCATCCAGAAGTGAGAAGGAACCCGCATAGGGTTGCCTGATGATGAGTCCGTGTAGAACTGCATCTTGGAAAGGAGGAACCTGTGTAGGGTTTCCTGAAGATGAGTCCATGTAAAACTGCATCCAGAAGTGAGAAGGAACTTGTGTAGGGTTTCCTGATGATGAGTCTTTGTAAAACTTCATCTTGGAAAGGAGGAACCTGTGTAGGGTTGCCTGATGATGAGTCTGTGTAAAATTGCATCTTGGAAAGAAGGAACCTGTGCGGGGTTGCCTAATGATGAGTTCGTGTAAAACTGCATCTTAGAAAGGAGGAACCTGTGGGGGGTTTCCTGATGATGAGTCAGTGTAAAACTACATCTTGGAAGGAAGGAACCTGTGTAGGGTTGCCTGATAATGAGTCTGTGTGAAACTGCATCTTGGAAGGAAGGAACCTGTGTAGGGTTGCTTCATGATGAGTCAGTGTAAAACTTCACCTAGAAACGAAGGAACCTGTGTAGGGTTGCTTGATGATGAGTCCGTGTAAAACCGCATCTAGACATAAAAGGAACTGGTGTAGGGTTGCTTCATGATGAGTCCGTGTAAAACTGCATCTAGACATAAAAGGAACCGGTGTAGCGTTGTTTCATGATGAGTCCGTGTAAAACTTCACCTAGAAACGAAGGAACCTGTGTAGGGTTGCTTGATGATGAGTCCGTGTAAAACCGCACCTAGACATAAAAGGAACCGGTGTAGGGTTGCTTCATGATGAGTCCGTGTAAAACTGCATATAGACATAAAAGGAACCGGTGTAGGGTTGCTTCATGATGAGTCCGTGTAAAACTTCATCTAGAAAGGAAGGAACCAGTGTAGGGTTGCCTGATGATGAGTCCGTGTAAAACTTCATATAGAAAGGAGGGAACCGGTGTAGGGTTGCCTGCTGATGAGTCCGTGTAAAACTTCATCTGAAATTTCCTAAGAAGGAACCTGTGTAGGGTTGCTTCATGATGATTCCGTGTAAAACTGCATCTTGGTAAGGGGTAACCTGTGTAGGGTTGCCTGTTGATGAGTCTGTGTAAAACTGCATCTGGAATTGAGAAGGAACCTGTGTAGGGTTACTTCATGATGGTCAAGTAGATAGTTGCCCTGTCTGATTTTAGGTGTTAATCTTTGACCTGAGAAAGAAAGACATATTTCCTGGCTTGTTACAGGTGTTAATCTTCAATCTCTTCGTGTAGATAGTTTTCTTGGCTTGTTACAGCTATTAATCTACAATCATTCGTCCCCAGATAGTTTTCCTGGCTTGTTACAAGTTTAATCCGGAACTTGAAAAGGTTGCTGGTAGCCATCTGTTGATTGTCCTTTTCCTGAAAAAGGCAAAACGTTAGCTGTATGCAATGTCGTGATGCATGAAATGCATAATGTCATGATGTTCTCAAAATAAATGAGATTGTGTCGTATGCACTTATCATGTATGTAAATAGGAGGTATGAAATGTGAAATGTTTATGAATGTATTTTTGTCTGGAAAATAAATCCTTGACAAATGTCGGGGAGTTTGTTAACTCCTGGACTGTTGTTGAAGAGTATGCGTGTCTTCAAATTTCGCTTAGAATGTTTCCACTGGGGATTCCTGTTTTGTTGTTTAAGGAGAAACTCCGCTGGGGAGTATTGAAAACTCTGCGGGGAGGACGTTTATTCCTGCTTGGTAAAAGAGTTCATGAGTCTTGATTGTCCGTTGCTCTACCAGGGAGTCGAAGTTGAACTGATATCTGATCGGGTCCAGGTTTCACAGTAACTTGCTGGGGATTGTAATGTTGTCCAGTCAAAGCTATTACAAACGTAGTCAATGTTTTGTCGAAGCCTTGTGGTCGAAACAAGCTAATGCCCAGTCGAAGCTTGTATCGAAGAAAACATATTGCCAAATCGAAAGCTCGTGCTCGAAGGAAGCATATTGCCCAATCGAAGCTTGGTCGAAACAAACATAAAGGGAGTCATTGCCTTTTAGTGTGAGGGAAGTTCCTGGCTTCTGAATCGAAGGGTGTTTCTAAACTTGCACTAGAAGGAGGTTTAAGTTCAACATGAAGGACATATCCAAGTTGCATTCGAAGGATGTTTCCAATCCAAACGAAGGATGTACCTAAACTTGCACTCAAAGGAGGCTTTAAGTTTAAAATGAGGGACATGCCCAAGTTGCATTCGAAGGATGTTTCCAATCCAAATGAAGGATGTACCTAAACTTGCACTCAAAGGAGGCTTTAAGTTCAAAATGAGGCAAAGCGTACAACTATGTCTCGTCATCTCGTCACTGGCCTACCAGAAGAAGACTTGTCATTTTGACCGAAAGATACCAAGCACCTCATAGGTGGAGATAATACTCGATCCACAGGACCTCCGCAGGCACCTTCTCCCGCAAAAAACAGGGGCAAATAAGAATTTTCCGAACTGTACAAGTTGCTCTGTCCACCAAGGTACCAAGGTAGGTTCAGCTGAAGAATATGGCCAAGATACCGTTATTCCCCGCAGAGTAAAACAATAATGGTAGCTCTCCCCACTGAGACTTGCAACTATGAACAAATCAACAATACTCTTCCCAAGCAGAGCTGATCTACCATCAGCCCTAAAAAGGTTGGGTATCCTCAGAATGTCTTAATATTCCCCAACAGAGTGTAAAGATATTCTCCAGCAAGCGTAAGAGATCCCTCGACAATCTTAATATTCCTCAACAGAATATGAGAATGTTCCCCGGCGGAATGCAAGATACCACAACGGAGTCATTTCCCCAGCGCAGTCTAAAAAAACTTCCCCAGCAGAGTTGAGTCATCTTCCCCAGTAGACTCTGGAAGCTTATCCCCTGCGAAGCACAAATAAGTCTCCTCAGCCAAATTCAGAGGTTATCCCCACAAGAGTCTAACTGGGTTATCCTCAGCAAGTTGCAACTGAAAGGTCACCCCCAGCAAAGTTCTTTCTATCCATAGCGGAGTTCATCATTGGAATCCCCAACAGAGCTTATTAATGGAATCCCCAGAGGAGTTATCATTAAAATCATCAGCAGGACATCTCTTCCCCACAGAGTAATTCCCCTCGGAGTAATTCCTTCATCAGTTTATTCCCCAACGGAATTCTTATCTCCTGCATGCTTATTCTCACAATCATCTTCGTTCATCATCCCCAGCAGAAACGAAGAGCTCTACTCTATTCTTCAGCAGCTCCGGTATTTATTTCCCCCAGCTAAAACATCACATTCTCATACATCACGATACACGCATGTACGCATCATACCATACAATCTCATTTATGTTGAGAACATCATTGCTTGATCCATATCATGCACTGCATATGACAGACCTTTACCTTTCAGGAAAAATGCAGTTACGTTCTCAGCCTAGTCGAAGATCTGACCAGTTCTTAAATCTCAATTGAATTATCATCGGTTGAATTTCAGATAAGGTTCTCAATCTCGACAGTTTCCTACGTCATAGTGTGGACGAGTTCTATAACCTCAACGGTATACTCCCGGCGAGCACGAGACAGTTCCTAGATCTTGATGAAGATGCTTCCCTACGTCATAGTGTGGACGAGTACTATAACCTCAGCGGTATACTCCTGGTGAGCATGAGTCAGTTCCTAGATCTTGATGTTTTCCTCCGTCAAAGTGTGGACGAGTTCTATAACCTCAACGGTATACTCCCGGTGAGCACGAGACAGTTCCTAGATCTTGATGAAGATGCTTCCCTGCGTCATAGTGTGGACGAGTACTATAACCTCAGCGGTATACTCCCGGTGAGCACGAGTCAGTTCCTAGATCTTGATGTTTTCCTCCGTCATAGTGTGGAAGAGTTCTATAACCTTAACGGTATACTCCCGGTGAGCACGAGATAGTTCCTAGATCTTGATGAAGATGCTTCCCTACGTCATAGTGTGGACGAGTACTATAACCTCAGCGGTATACTCCCGATGAGCACGAGTCAGTTCCTAGATCTTGATGTTTTCCTCCGTCATAGTGTGGACGAGTTCTATAACCTCAACGGTATACTCCCGGTGAGCACGAGACAGTTCCTAGATCTTGATGAAGATGCTTCCCTATGTCATAGTGTGGACGAGTACTATAACCTCAGCGGTATACACCCGGTGAGAACGATTCAGTTCCTAGATCTTGATGTTTTCCTCCGTCATAGTATGGACAAGTTCTATAACCTCAATGGTATACTCCCGGTGGGCACGAGACAATTCCTAGATCTTGATGAAGATGTTTCCCTACGTCATAGTGTGGAAGAGTACTATAACCTTAACGGTATACTCCCGGTGAGCACGAGTCAGTTCCTAGATCTTGATGTTTTCCTCCGTCATAGTGTGGACAAGTTCTATAACCTCAACAATATACTCCCGGTGGGAACGAGACAGTTCCTAGATCTTGATGAAGATGTTTCCCTATGTCATAGTACGGACGAGTACTATAACCTCAACGGTATACTCCCGGTGAGCACGAGTCAGTTCCTAGATCTTGATGTTTTCCTCCGTCATAGTTTGGACAAGTTCTATAACCTCAACGGTATACTCCCGGTGAGCATGAGTCTGTTCCTAGATCTTGATATTATCCTCCGTCATAGTGTGGACGAGTTCTATAACCTCAATGGTATACTCTCGGTGAGCACGAGACAGTTCCTAGATCTTGATGAAGATGCTTCCCTACGTCATAGTTTGGACGAGTACTATAACCTCGGCGGTATACTCCCGGTGAGAACGAGTCAGTTCCTAGATCTTGATGTTTTCCTCCGTCATAGTGTGGACGAGTTCTATAACCTTAATGGTATACTCCCGGTGGGCATGAGACAGTTCCTAGATCTTGATGAAGATGTTTCCCTACGTCATAGTGTGGACGAGTACTATAACCTCAACGGTATACTCCCGGTGAGCACGAGTCAGTTCCTAGATCTTGATGTTTTCCTCCGTCATAGTGTGGACAAGTTCTATAACCTCAACGGTATACTCCCGGTGGGAAAAAGACAGTTCATAGATCTTGATAAAGATGTTTCCCTACGTCATAGTGTGGACGAGTACTATAACTTCAGCGGTATACTCCCGGTGAGCACGAGTCAGTTCCTAGAACATGATGTTTTCCTCCGTCATAGTGTGGACGAGTTCTATAACCTCAATGGTATACTCCCGGTGAGCACGGGACAGTTCCTAGATCTTGATGAAGATGCTTCCCTACGTCATAGTATGGACGAGTACTATAACCTCAGCGGTATACTCCCGGTGAGCACGAGTCAGTTCCTAGATCTTGATGTTTTCCTCCGTCATAGTGTGGACAAGTTCTATAACCTCAACGGTATACTCCCGGTGGGCATGAGACAGTTCCTAGATTTTGATGAAGATGCTTCCCTACGTCATACTGTGGACGAGTACTATAACCACATCGGTATACTCCCGGTGAGCACGAGTCAGTTCCTAGATCTTGATGTTTTCCTCCGTCATAGTGTGGACAAGTTCTATAACCTCAACGGTATAGTCCCGGTGGGCACGAGACAGTTCCTAGATCTTGACGAAGATGCTTCGCTACGTCATAATATGGAAGAGACTATAACCTCAACGGTATACTCCCGGTGAGCACGAGTCAGTTCCTAGATCTTGATGTTTTCCTCCGTCATAGTGTGGACGAGTTCTTTAACCTCAACGGTATACTCCCGGTGAGCACGAGACAGTTCCTATATCTTGATGAAGATGCTTCCCTATGTCATAGTGTGGACAAGTACTATAACCTCAGCGGTATACTTCCAGTGAGCACGAGTCAGTTCCTAGATCTTGATGTTTTCCTCCGTCATAGTGTGGACGAGTTCTATAACCTCAACGGTATACTCCCGGTGAGCACGAGAAAGTTCCTAGATTTTGATGAAGATGCTTCCCTACGTCATACTGTGGACGAGTACAATAAACTCAGCGGTATACTCCCGGTGAGCACGAGTCAGTTCCTAGATCTTGATGTTTTCCTCCGTCATAGTGTGGACAAGTTCTATAACCTCAACGGTATACTCCCGGTGGGCACGAGACAGTTCCTAGATCTTGATGAAGATGCTTCCCTACGTCATAATATGGACGAGTACTATAACCTCAGCGATTTACTCCCGATGAGCACGAGTCAGTTGCTAGATCTTGATGTTTTCCTCCGTCATAGTGTGGACGAGTTCTATAACCTCAACGGTATACTCCCGGTGAGCACGAGATAGTTCCTAGATATTGATGAAGATGCTTCCCTACGTCATAGTGTGGACGAGTACTATAACCTCAACGGTATACTCCCGGTGAGCACGAGTCAGTTCCTAGTTCTTGATGTTTTCCTCCGTTATAGTGTGGACAAGTTCTATAACCTCAATGGTATACTCCCGGTGAGCACGAGACAGTTCCTAGATTTTGATGAAGATGCTTCCCTACGTCATAGTTTGGACGAGTACTATAACCCCAGCGGTATACTCCCGGTGAGCACAAGTCATTTCCTAGATCTTGATGTTTCCCTCCGTCATAGTGTGGACAAGTTCTATAACCTCAACGGTATACTCCCGGTGGGCACGAGACAATTCCTAGATCTTGATGAAGATGTTTCCCTACATCATAGTGTGGACGAGTACTATAACCTCAACAGTATACTCCCGGTGAGCACGAGTCAGTTCCTAGATCTTGATGTTTTCCTCCGTCATAGTGTGGACAAGTTCTATAACCTCAACGGTATACTCCCGGTGGGCACGAGACAGTTCCTAGATCTTGATGAAGATGTTTCCCTACGTCATAGTGTGGACGAGTACTATAACCTCAACGGTATACTCCCGGTGAGCACGAGTCAGTTCCTATATCTTGATGTTTTCCTCCGTCATAGTGTGGACAAGTTCTATAACCTCAAGGGTATACTCCCGGTGAGCACGAGACAGTTCCTAGATCTTGATGAAGATGTTTCCCTATGTCATAGTGTGGACGAGTACTATAACCTCAGCGGTATTGTTGTACCCCAAAATTTTCCCTCTCATTCTTCAAGGCCTTTCTCACAAGGATTCTCAAGGTTCAAGCTTGCACAAGTACTTTGGAATTTTCCAGTACCAAAATTAAAAGGAAACTGTCAAAAAAGGGAGAAAACAGATAAAAATAACATTTTGAAAAATTTGGAGGAAAACAGGTCTCTTTCGATTCAACACTCTTCGATTGACTCTTGGCCTCCTTCGAATGCAACTTGGGTACATCCTTCGTTTGGATTGGAAACCTCCTTCGAATGCAACTTGGGTACATCCTTCATTTGGATTGGAAACCTCCTTCGAATGCAACTTGGGTACATCCTTCGTTTGGATTGGAAACCTCCTTCAAATGCAACTTAGGTACATCCTTCGTTTGGATTTGAAACCTCCTTCGAATCCACTTGCACCAAGGGCCTCTTGCAGACTTTGCCTCTTACAAGTTTCGTTTGAGCCAAGAGATATCTTCATACAAGATTTGACTGAGTTCTTGCTTCCCTTCGATTCAGAAGCCAGGAACTTCCCTCATACTAAAAAGACACAAGGCAATGACTCCCTTTATGTTTGTTTCGATCCACATGCTTCGATTGGGAAATATGCTTCCTTCGAGCATGAGCTTTCGATTTGGCAATATGTTTTTTTCGATACAAGATTCGACAGGGCATTAGCTTGTTTCGACCACAAGCTTCGACAGAGGCAAAGGCTTCCTTCGAACAAGTGCTCTTCGATCTCATTCTTGCATTCGACTCAAGACCAAATCTCATTTTCCAGGCTATGTTGCTTCCAAATCTTTACATAATCAGAAGCTTGTACAAGGGTTTTAAACTTTGTCTTTTAGATACTACTATTATTGGTTAAAGTCTACATACTCTTTCTTTTCATAAAGAGTACTTTTATCACAAAAGCAGCTTTCAACCTGATTTTGGTCTGAGCACAAGCAAGGCCAGAAGCATAAGTTACATCTTCTGCACCCCAACTGCCAAGAGGCCCCCCACATGTACTTTCACGTTACATTATTTTATCATTTATTTGCAAGGCTGGCTTTGGACAATATGTCCATTCTTTCTCTATAAATAGAGGAACATTTACAAAGCTAGGGGAGGATCTTTGGACCAGAGGAACGAATCCCCCAAATTTTCTTAAACACAATAAAACTCTCAAAGTTCATCAACACTTGAGAAATCACAAAAAACCCAGAATCACATTCATCTCCTTCGACTCTGAAGAACAACCACACTTCAGTCTCATTCGAATCAAAGAAGCATCACACTTGCTTTTTCTTTTCCTTCAAATCCAGCGTTCCAAGCACAGCTACTGACCCCTCTTTCGAATCCAGCATCCAGGGCTACCACTCAAGGCCCCACATCTATTCAAGGCCTGAAGCAAGGTAAGTTATTCTTACCTTTGAACTTTTCGTTTCATGGCATAGTAATTTTCCCTTTCGTTTGAAACATGTACATACCATTGTTCCTTTCGTTTCCACCCTTTTTAACATATTTTTTAGAGCTAAGCCTTTAATTTTGCTTTCTGTTTACCTGAACTTGCTTTAACTATTAAACTGTTTACAAGACAAATACTAGCATCGCCTCAGGCCATGTTGCCATTTAATGCTTGAAATGAAAGAAACAGGAAACAGGAAATAGGAAACGAAGCTTCTGTCTTCTACCCCCTTTCTCCAGGTCAAACGAAAGAGACAACCAGGAAGATAAACATGCCTTCACTGATTCCAGGCTCAGTCGAAAGGCATTCCCTCACTGCTTTCGACCTCCAGTCGAAGAAGACAACAAGGCAGAACCAGAAGGCTTCGCCATACACTGACTTCCAGGCCAATCAAAGGACAAGACCTCACTGGTGCTAGCTCCAGTCGAAGGAGTCCAACAGAATGCATGTCGAAGGGTGCTACTGCCTGGGTCGAAGGAGCTCTTTTTATTTATTTTTATCTTATTTTTTGCCTTTATATTTCTATGCACTTCAATATGGTTGTAATAGTGTAGGATTTATTTTTTGCGCTTTTTATTACTTTTGTATAAATGATAGTAATTAGGTGTGTATGGCAAGATAAAACCAACAAGTAGACAACCCCTAATCAAGACAAAATGCATGCAATCAAACACACTTTGCACACATGCACCCTTAGGGTAATTCCACTTGTTGCCTTCAAAAATGGGACATGGTATGCATGTCAAGTACTTTGGCAAAACAAAAAGATCATAGTCCCTCAATGACGCTGTCTTGGTTGCCTAAACAAAATGATCAAGTCCCTCAAGAAAATTGCCAAAAATACTTGACACAATTGCTATCATGGTCTATACGATGACCCGCACCCGTCCCGTTAACATCCTAACGCAAGGTTGTTCACCAAATACAATGGTGAAACAACACTGTTAAAAGGGGTAAAAACATGAGAAAGATCTTTGAGTAAAATAGGGTAGACAAACTCTTAGTTACTTGATCAAAAATCTTGCAAAACACCTTTGCCATTTTTCAAACACACATCACAACACAACTTCAAAAACAATTTCAAAACAACTTTCAAAACATTGAATTATCTTTTCAAAAAGACACACACCTTTGTATATATTCAAACAAGAATCATTACAAAGGTTGCCTAGACAAGGCATCTTTTTCAAAATATTTTCAAAACCACACACAAAGCACCATTTCAAGCAATTGAAAAGCAAAGGCAAGTGATCTAAAACAAGTAACTAATAGCCCATGGATAACCATGGATGAAAAGGGTGCTAACACCTTCCCTTTTCATAATCTACCCCCCGAACCCACGAAAACATCTCAAAGGTCTTTCCTGTGCTTTTTGACCTTTCCTTTAGGATAAAATAAAAAGTCGGTGGCGACTCTTGCTAAACTGAAACATTTGCAAACACAAAACGCAAAATCCCAAGTCATTTCTCCCACCGTATCACATGTATACTCCCGGTGAGCACGAGTCAGTTCCTAGATCTTGATGTTTTCCTCCGTCATAGTGTGGACGAGTTCTATAACCTCAACGGTATACTCCCGGTGGGCACGAGACAGTTCCTAGATCTTGATGAAGATGTTTCCCTACGTCATAGTGTGGACGAGTACTATAACCTCTACGGTATACTCCCAGTGAGCATGAGTCAGTTCCTAGATCTTGATGTTTTCCTCCGTCATAGTGTGGACAAGTTCTTTAACCTCATCGGTATACTCTCGGTGGGCACGAGACAATTCCTAGATCTTTATGAAGATGTTTCCCTATGTCATAGTGTGGACGAGTACTATAACCTCAACGGTATACTCCCGTTGAGCACGAGTCAGTTCCTAGATCTTGATGTTTTCCTCTGTCATAGTGTGGACAAGTTCTATAACCTCAACGGTATACTCCCGGTGGGCACGAGACAGTTCCTAGATCTTGATGAAGATGCTTCCCTACGTCATAGTGTGGAAGAGTACTATAACCTCAGCGGTATACTCCCGGTGAGCACGAGTCAGTTCCTAGATCTTGATATTTTCCTCCGTCATAGTGTGGACGAGTTTTATAACCTCAACGGTATACTCCCGGTGAGCACGAGACAGTTCCTAGATCTTGATGAAGATGCTTCTCTACGTCATAGTGTGGACGAGTACTATAACCTCAGCGGTATACTCCCGGTGAGAATGAGTCAGTTCCTAGATCTTGATGTTTTCCTCCGTCATACTTTTTTTCAAAATCGGTTATAAACCGGTTATATTCATAATCCAATTTCATAACCGATTTTTGATTTAATAACCGGTTTTAAACCTAAAAATTACATTTTTAAAATTTAAATTTAATTTCTTTTAAATTAATTAAATCACTTTTATAATAAAATATTAAAAATTTGTTTTTTTAATTATCAAATCAAATTTAAACTATATTTTTTGAAGATTTTAAATTTTCCTTTTCTCACATTACACATAATCTGTATTTCGTTAATTTGTTGAGTTAAAACAGACAAACATATCCTAAAATTAAATAAATAAATATTATAGTTTACTAAAAAATAAAATAAATAAAAAGCCAACAAAAATAGAATAAATAAATATGGCTATTTAGTGGAAGAAAAATAGTTTTTTTTAATATTTTATCTTATAATAATTTATTAACTAAAGAAAAAAAAAGTTAGTTAGTAAAATAAAAGGTAATAAAGGAAAGTAAAACACATGACTCCAAATATTAAATTATAAGTGGAACTAAACAAAAAAAAAGCATCCCAAATACGACAAACACATATACCACCCATCAAAGTTGCAAGAAAGTTTTGTTAATGATCAAATAATCATCTCGACATTGTCAAATAGCTTCAAAATCTATTATCAACTGTTTAATCGATAATATCCTATAATAATTGATCATAAGTATGTTAATTAATAGAAAAATATATATAAAATTAACAAATAATAAATACATAATTTTTTCCTGTAAGTATAGCAATATGTTTAAATCAAAACACTCTTTGATTAGTTATCGGCATCGCTTGCTTTGTACAAAGTTATGTTTTGTATGCTACAAACTCATCACTTTCTATGTAAATACCAAACATTTCCGTCACATATTTATGTAGTTATCTTACTAACTTCATATCAAATTTACTCCGTAGAATTATAGAATTAGAAAATGAAAATAAATTGCTTAACTTACACCATTTATCCATAAACATGCATAGTGAGTTGGGACAATATTCCAACTGCAACCAACGTGGTAATGAATAAAGGAACAAAATATTAATTGAGTAAATTTTTTTTAAATAAATAAATATGAGATAAATAATAATAATAATAATAATAATAATAAATAATAATAATTATAATTATAATTATAATTATAATTATAATTATTATAATAATAATAATAATAATAATAATAATAATAATACTTTTACTGTTATGTTTGGTAGGCAAAGGATAATTGAAAGTATAGTTGATTTACTAATTGTTAATAAAGAGAGAAGGACGTGGAGAGAGTGGAGTGGAGTTTCAAAATTAGATAATAGTTAGTTTTTTTTTATCACAATAAAATTATTGAGTTTCATTAGATCGAATTTGGGAATCGAATTCAACAAATTATATTTAGTCTAAGAATTGACCGCTCTTATAAGAGAGTGAACAATAGTCATATTTGTTTGACGCTTTACAAACATTACCTTAAAGTTAAAAAAAGACTGAAGTAAATTAGAAATAGAGTTAATAATAATCCTAAGTTCAGAAGCACCCTTATTAATAGAGTATAAAGCTTGTGTAACTCTTTGACAATCACTCTAAAAAATAACATAATTCAGGTTCAATGAGATAGCTCTAAGAATAACCTCTTTAAGGGCTAAGGCCTCCACTTCAATGACGGTGAGGGTCCCTTGATCTCAAGCAATACCTGCAATAATGAAATCTCCATATGACTCCGCATATACCAACCTCTATTAGTAGCATCAATGGTATTATTAAAAGTCGCATCAACATTACATTTTATCCAGCCTATTGGTGGAGGCATCCGTTCCATCACATAAGTTGGTCGCGCGTTGTTATCGATTAACATGTTAGGCTTGAAACCAATCATTCCATCTATGAAACGCACATAAACCCAATTTATTCCCTTCTTCATGTTCATGCTGTCAAATAAAATCATTCCAATTTTTCCATAATATATCAATCATAACTACAAATTTACCCGCAACCTTTTTATCCCCCTTCTTATAAATATCAAAGATAAAGAACTTGAAATCATAAGAAAAATGATTGCGAGAATCTATAAGATTAGATAAACGTGAAGATCTCCAACAAGAGTTGGTAGCATTACAGTCCAAAAAAAGGTGCCATTCATCCTCAGTCCTCAGTATGGTGGTCACAGAACTGACAAGTTAATGGACACATGTTTTATAATATTATTTATTAAATAGTTAATAAAATAAAATAAAACAAATTGTTTTCATATAGTAATAATTGTTTTATAATAATTTTTATCAAATAATTATTAAAATAAAATAAAACAATTATAAAAAGTTAGTGGAATATATAAAATAAAATATAAAAAAATTAAAAAAAAAGATAATGGTTAGTTTAAAAAAGTTAGTGGGATGATTATTTAAATAATTATTAAAATAGAATAAATAAATTACAAAAATTTAGTGGAATATATAAAATAAAATTATAAAAAAATAGATAATGGTTAGTTTAAAAAAGTTAGTGGAATAATTATTTTATTATTTCAAAGAGAAAATAGAAAATTAATGAGATAAAAATATAAAAAATTTAATTAAATAAAATAAATAAATAAAAAAGGTAAAGAAGAATATTAAAAAGTTATTATCCTTAACTTTTCCTAAATTTGATCAAGAGTACGAAGAAAATAAATCAACTACTTCTAATTTAAAAAATCAAATAAAACATATAAAAATTTGAATAAATATTATTAGTAAAGGTTATACATAATTTAAGATAACAAAATAAGGCTACTTTGCAGTAGAAAAATAGTATCAAACAATAAAAAAAATTCATATACCTATTTTTTAATAAAATATTATCAATTTTTTTATAAAATCAATAATTGTAAAAAATCCAAAATAATCAAAAGGATATAATAATAATAAAAGCAACAAAAATAACCCAATTCTTTCTAAAATATCTTTTCCAAAAAAAAATATTTTTTATATCTTAATGAAAAATATAGGAATAGAAAAATAAAGTTAAAACATAATAATATTTGAAATATATAGGATGAAAGAGATATGGCAAAGAATTATTTACAAAAGAGATACTACATTAATAATAAAAGAGATATTACATTAATAATAAAAGAGATATAGAACGAAAGAAAAATATATAAGTGAGAGAGGTATATAATGAGCTATGTTTTTACAGATTTCAAAATTTTAATGAGCTACGTCTTTACAGATTTTAAAATTTTATCCATCTGGAGTTCATTTTGTTTACCACATGAAAATGAAAGAGATATAAGATAAGTGATATTAATAATAAAAAGATGTATTGTGATTCGTTCAAACGGATTCTATGGAATGTACATTTATTTTAATAGAAAAATATATGATATTCATGAAAATATAATAATTAAATGTATAATTAATAAAAAAATATTTTGATCAGTAATTTAATTTTCTCGTTAATAATTAATATTTTGATCGATAATTTTACATTCTCGTTAATATTTAATATTTTGATCAGTAATGTTATGTTCCTCTTTTTATCAGTAATTTTATATTTGCGTTAATATTAAATATAGTTTAAAATTGTAATAGTAAATTTAGATTAAAAAAATATTTTTCTCGTATATTATTTTTGAATCAAAAATATTTGAATTATAAATATTATTTTTTGTATATAAAAATATCTAGATTAATAATAATTTATTCCCGTTTACAAATATTTATTGTTTAGATATCGTTTACAAAAATATTTGAATCAATAGTCATTTTTCTCTCATATATAAAAATAACATTATTTAAAAAAAATCTATTAAATCAGTGATATATTTTTTCCCAAATAAAAATATTAATTTTTTATAAAGATTATTTATAAAAATATTTAAATCAACATAAAATTTGACTTGACACATAATTAGACTAATAACATTTATTTTAGAAACTATTATTAAGATATAATATAACCTATTTTTTAAAAAATATTATGAAATTAAAAGTTAAAATATTTTTTTCAATAATATAACTTAAAATTATTTTCCAAAATATATGTTAAATATTTGAAATCATAATTTCTTATAAAAATATTTGAATTTTCTCCGTATGTAAATTATTTCTCGTATATAAAAAATATGTATCTCATATATTTTATTATAAAGTATTAAAAAACCGTGTCCTCGTAATATTACATAATTAACAAATAAAATTGCAACTCTAGTGATCAAGAATATTTATCTTTTTTGTATAACTTCGTTTCAAACTTTTATTTTGTGAAGTAGTTGAAACACTCTTTACCTACAATTTCAACACAATCAAGAGTTATTAAATTAATATATATATTTTTCAATGCATTTTTTTTTGCAGGACAATGCTAATATATCAAAAAGACACATCCAACTTCAAAATTCAAGATATACAAAGATGAGAAGCATACATTGCATACCTTATAGTAATGACTTGAAAAATAGTTAACTACCAACCATTTGTGTCTAATAGGTAGGTGTGGCAAACGAGTATGTCTATTCTGTTTAGAACTGTCTTGCAAAAGTCTGAAAAAAACGGGATGGGGCGGAACGGTCATAGATGAGTGTGATCGGTGGGAATGAGAACTGACTGTTTTGGAATGCTGGTTCGCGTTTGCGTTTGTTTTCGCAAAATGTCGCGGTAAGCAAGAGTCGCCATCGTCTTTTATTTTATCCAACAAGGAAAGGACAAAAGCACAGAAAAATTCCTTTTTGAGATTGTTTCTCGGGTTCGGGAGGTAGATTATAGAAAGGGAAGGTGTTAGCACCCTTTCTATCCGTGGTTATCCACGGGCTCTTAGGTACTTTCTCATTGTGTTTTCAAAAGTTTGCTTTTCTTTGTGATTGTGGGTTTGAAAAGAGTTTTTGTTTTGAATATAGTATAAGTGCAAAAAGTTTTTGTTTTGTTTTTAAAAGGAGCAAGTACTTAAGAACATATACCTACTCAAAAAGGAATTAAACTGTGTAAATGTCCTTTAGAAAGTGCTATCCCACTATTGAGGAGTAAGTAGCATCGTCGTTGGAGTTTTCGAGTCAATTCGATTAAGGGACATGTGGTCACTAAAGCAATGTTAGGATGCCTTAGCGGTAACCCTAATGTCCTAGATAATTTTTCCGAGGCAACCGTTTCGAGGCAACCCTAATGTCCTAAGAGTGGCATGTGCGAGTGTATTGTTTTTCAGTTATATTATCTTTGATTAGGCCAAACTAATTGTTGATCTTATCTTGCCATACATATCCTATTTACTAGCAAGCATATAAAAGTAATGAAGCGCAGAAAGATAAAATCCTGCACTATTACAACCATATTGAATTGCATGAAAATATAAGGGCAAAAATAAAATAAAAAGCAAAAAAAATGAGGGTCTTTCGATTGAGGCAGAAAACCCTTCGATTCTGCACTTTCTAGCTCTCTTCGATTTGGCCTGAAAAGGGTGAAGGCATGACTTTCGACTGAGGCCTCACGGTCAGCAAGTTGTGCCTTTCGATTGGGACCAGTGGGACATCATGTTGTGCCTTTCGACTAGGCCTGGAATCTGTGCAAGATGTAATCTTCCTTTCTGCCTCCTTCGACTGGGCCTGGAGTCAGTGAGGGAATGCCTTTCAACTGAGCCTAGAAGTCAGTGAAGGCATGCTTTTCGTGTGAAGACATATTGCCAAATCGAAAGCTCATGCTCGAAGGAAGCATATTGCCCAATCGAAGCTTGGGTCGAAACAAACATAAAGGGAGTCATTGCCTTTTAGTGTGAGGGAAGTTCCTGGCTTCTGAATCGAAGGGTGTTTCTAAACTTGCACTCGAAGGAGGCTTTAAGTTCAACATGAAGGACATATCCAAGTTGCATTCGAAGGATGTTTCCAATCCAAACGAAGGATGTACCTAAACTTGCACTCAAATGAGGCTTTAAGTTTAAAATGAGGGACATGCCCAAGTTGCACTCGAAGGATGTTTCCAATCCAAACGAAGGATGTATCTAAACTTGCACTCAAAGGAGGATTTAAGTTGAAAATGAGGGACATGCCCAAGTTGCATTCGAAGGAGGCCAAGAGTCAGTCGAAGGGTACTGAATCGAAGGAGACCTGTTTTCCTCCAAATTTGTCAAAATGTTATTTTTATTTGTTTTCTCCCTTTTTGACAGTCTCCTTTTAATTTTGGTATTGGAAAATCCCAATGCACTTGTTCAATCTTGAACCTTGAAAATCCCTGTAAGAAAGGCCTTGAGAATGAGAGGGCAAATTTTGGGGTACAACAGCGGTCCAGGCAAAAATTAGGGATCAAAGCATACGACTATGTCTCGTCATCTCGTCACTGGCCTACCAGAAGAAGACTTGTCATTTTGACCGAAAGATACCAAGCACCTCATAGGTGGAGATAATACTCGATCCATAGGACCTCCGCAGGCACCTTCTCCCGCAAAAAACAGGGGCAAATAAGAATTGTCCGAACTGTACAAGTTGCTCTGTCCACAAAGGTACCAAGGTAGGTTCAGCTGAAGAATATGGCCAAGATACCGTTATTCCCCGCAGAGTAAAACAATAATGGTAGCTCTCCCCACTGAGACTTGCAACTATGAACAAATCAACAATACTCTTCCCAAGCAGAGGTGATCTACCATCAGCCCTAAAAAGGTTGGGTATCCCCAGAAGGTTTTAATATTCCCCAACGGAGTGTAAAGATATTCTCCAGCAAGCGTAAGAGCATCCCCGACAGTCTTAATATTCCTCAACTGAATATGAGAATGTTCCCCGGCGGAATGCAAGATACCACAACGGAGTCATTTCCCCAGTGCAGTCTAAAAAAACTTCCCCAGCGGAGTTGAGTCATCTTCCCCAGTAGACTCTGGAAGATTATCCCCTGCGAAGCACAAATAAGTCTCCTCAGCCAAATTCAGAGGTTATCCCCACAAGAGTCTAACTGGGTTATCCTCAGCAAGTTGCAACTGAAAGGTCACCCCCAGCAAAGTTCTTTCTATCCATAGCGGAGTTCATCATTGGAATCCCCAACAGAGCTTATTAATGGAATCCCCAGAGGAGTTATCATTAAAATCATCAGCAGGACATCTCTTCCCCACAGAGTAATTCCCCTCGGAGTAATTCCTTCATCAGTTTATTCCCCAACGGAGTTCTTCTCTCCTGCAGGCTTATTCTCACAATCATCTTCGTTCATCATCCCTAGTGGAAACGAAGAGCTCTACTCTATTCTCCAGCAGCTCCGGGATTTATTTTCCCCAGCTAAAACATCACATTCTCATACATCATGATACACGCATGTACGCATCATACCATACAATCTCATTTATGTTGAGAACATCATTGCTTGATCCATATCATGCACTACATATGACTGACCTTTACCTTTCAGGAAAAATGCAGTTACGTTCTCAGCCTAGTCGAAGATCTGACAAGTTCTTAAATCTCAATTGAATTATCACCGGTTGAATTTTAGATAAGGTTCTCAATCTCGACAGTTTCCTCCGTCATAGTGTGGACGAGTTCTATAACCTCAACGGTATACTCCCGGTGAGCACGAGACAGTTCCTAGATCTTGATGAAGATGCTTCCCTACGTCATAGTGTGGACGAGTACTATAACCTCAGCGGTATACTCCCGGTGAGCACGAGTCAGTTCCTAGATCTTGATGTTTTCCTCCGTCATAGTGTGGACGAGTTCTATAACCTCAACGGTATACTCCCGGTGAGCACGAGACAATTCCTAGATCTTGATGAAGATGCTTCCCTACGTCATAGTGTGGACGAGTACTATAACCTCAACGGTATACTCCCGGTGAGCACGAGTCAGTTCCTAGATCTTGATGTTTTCCTCC
Organism: Vicia faba; assembly: GCA_948472305.1. Lineage (NCBI taxonomy): Eukaryota > Viridiplantae > Streptophyta > Magnoliopsida > Fabales > Fabaceae > Vicia > Vicia faba. The sequence continues at coordinate 160,254,886 of OX451736.1, read as the reverse complement.
GTCATAGTGTGGACGAGTTCTATAACCTCAACGGTATACTCCCGGTGAGCACGAGACAATTCCTAGATCTTGATGAAGATGCTTCCCTACGGCATAGTGTGGACGAGTACTATAACCTCTGCGGTATACTCCCGGTGAGCACGAGTCAGTTCCTAGATCTTGATGTTTTCCTCCGTCATAGTGTGGACAAGTTCTATAACCTCAACGGTATACTCCCGGTGGGCACGAGACAGTTCCTAGATCTTGATGAAGATGTTTCCCTATGTCATAGTGTGGACGAGTACTATAACCTCAACGGTATACTCCCGGTGAGCACGAGTCAGTTCCTAGATCTTGATGTTTTCCTCCGTCATAGTGTGGACAAGTTCTATAACCTCAACGGTATACTCCCGGTGAGCACGAGACAGTTCCTAGATCTTGACAAAGATGTTTCCCTACGTCATAGTGTGGACGAGTACTATAACTTCAGCGGTATACTCCCGGTGAGCACGAGTCAGTTCCAAGATCTCGATGTTTTCCTCCGTCATAGTGTGGACGAGTTCTATAACCTCAACGGTATACTCCCAGTGAGCACGAGACAGTTCCTAGATCTTGATGAAGATGCTTCCCTACGTCATAGTGTGGACGAGTACTATAACCTCAGCGGTATACTCCCGGTGAGCACGAGTCAGTTCCTATATCTTGATGTTTTCCTCCGTCATAGTGTGGACGAGTTCTATAACCTTAACGGTATACTCCCGGTGAGCATGAGACAATTCCTAGATTTTGATGAAGATGCTTCCCTACGTCATAGTGTGGACGAGTACTATAACCTCAGCGGTATACTCCCGGTGAGCACGAGTTAGTTCCTATATCTTGATGTTTTCCTCCGTCATAGTGTGGACGAGTTCTATAACCTTAACGGTATACTCCCGGTGAGCACGAGACAGTTCCTAGATTTTGATGAAGATGCTTCCCAGAATCACAAAAAACCCAGTATCACATTCATCTCCTTCGATTCTATAGAACAACCACACTTCAGTCTCCTTCGAATCAAAGAAGCATCACACTTGCTTTTTCTTTTCCTTCAAATCCAGCGTTCCAAGCACAACTACTGACCCCTCTTTCGAATCCAGCATGCAGGGCCACCACTCAAGGCCCCACATCTATTCAAGGCCTGAAGCAAGGTAAGTTATTCTTACCTTTGAACTTTCCGTTTCATGGCATAGTAATTTTCCCTTTCGTTTGAAACATGTACATACCATTGTTCCTTTAGTTTCCACCCTTTTTAACATATTTTTTAGAGCTAAGCCTTTCGTTTTGCTTTCTGTTTACCTAAACTTGCTTTAACTATTAAACTGTTTACAAGATAAATACTAGCATGGCCTCAGGCCATGTTGCCATTTAATGCTTGAAATGAAAGAAATAGGAAACATGAAATAGGAAACAAAGCTTCTGGATTCTACCCTCTTTCTCCAGGTCAAACGAAAGAGACAACCAGGAGGAAAACCATGTTGACTTCTAGGCCCAAACGAAAAGCATGCCTTCACTGATTCCAGGCTCAGGCGAAAGGCATTCCCTCACTGCTTTCGACCTCCAGTCGAAGAAGACAACAAGGCAGAACCAGAAGGCTTCTCCATACACTGATTTCCAGGCCAATCGAAGGACAAGACCTCACTGGTGCTATCTCTAGTCGAAGGAGGCCAACAGAATGCATGTTGAAGGGTGCTACTGCCTGGGTCGAAGGAGCTCTTTTTATTTATTTTTATCTTATTTTTTTCCTTTATATTTCTATGCACTTCAATATGGTTGTAATAGTGTAGGATTTATTTTTTGCGCTTTTTATTACTTTTGTATAAATGCTAGTAATTAGGTGTGTATGGCAAGATAAAACCAACAAGTAGACAACTCCTAATTAAGACAAAATGCATGCAATCAAACACACTTTGCACACATGCACCCTTAGGGTAATGCACTTGTTGTCTTCAAAAATGGGCCATGGTATGCATGTCAAGTACTTTGGCAAAACAAAAAGATCATAGTCCCTCGATGATGCTGTCTGGGTTGCCTAAACAAAATGATCAAGTCCCTCAAGAAAATTTCCAAAAATACTTGACACAATTGCTATCATGGTTTATATGATGACCCGCGCTCGTCCCGTTAACATCCTAACACAAGGTTGTTAACCAAATACAATGGTGAAAAAACACTGTTAAAAGGGGTAAAAACATGAGAAAGATCTTTGAGTAAAATAGGGTAGACAAACTCTTAGATACTTGATAAAAAATATTGCAAAACACCTTTGCCATTTTTCAAACACGCATCACAACACAACTTCAAAAACAATTTCAAAACAACTTTCAAAACATTGAATTATCTTTTCAAAAAGACACACACCTTTGTATATATTCAAACAAGAATCATTACAAAGGTTGCCTAGACAAGGCATCTTTTCCAAAACATTTTCAAAACCACACACAAAGCACCATTTCAAGCAATTGAAAAGCAAATGCAAGTGATCTAAAACAAGTAACTAAGAGCCCATGGATAACCATGGATGAAAAGGGTGCTAGCACCTTCCCTTTTCATAATCTACCCCCCGAACTCACGAAAACATCTCAAAGGTCTTTCCTGTGCTTTTTGACCTTTCCTTTAGGATAAAATAAAAAGTCGGTGGCGACTCTTGCTAAACCGAAACATTTTCGAACACAAAACACAAAATCCCAAGTCAGTTCTCCCACCGTATCACAGAACTTGAGACTCTGTTGGGGAAATTTCTAAAAGTGGGGTTACCTTAGGGTTTTAGATCACCTTTACTTGCTTACCTTGATTGCTTTGTTTGCTTTACTTTTTAGGTTCCTTGTTTGGGCTTGTTTAAATCCTACACCCGGATTTTGGGGCACCTTTTTAGGTAAGTAGCAATAAACTGTGAGGGAACTGTGCGGGGTATACCGACATGGTTGAAACAGTGGCTACGTTGATGTGGCACTTTGGTTGGTACCGGTAACCCTTGAGTTGAATCAAGGAGAGTACGGGGCCTCCGCGTGGTGTCGTGAAGCATCAATTGACCTTAGAACCTTACTTGACCATCTTGGCCTTTTTAGGGGTAGTGAGATGACCGACTTTGGTACAGTCCGAAGTTGGTAGATACTCGATACTACACTCATTGAGGATTGTTTTTTTGGAATATTTTGGTCGCCAGTTAAGTGGCTAAACCAAAACAATGAACACAGAGAATAATCCGGTGATATTGAGCTCCTTAGAACCCGGTTTCTATTTTAGGACAAGTTGAGCCAACTAACTTCAAGAGGGTACTTACCTAAAAACCCCATGCAAGTCAAAATCTAAGGACTTGTTTGTTCTGTGTGAATATGATTACCTATATATACACTTGCTTACTTTCGCATACATGTACATAACATCATAACATCATACCATAGCATTTCCAATAACCATTTTAAGGATCTCGAGGGTCTTTTGATACAGGGGCGTGTTGAACCAGACATCTAGCAAAGGGAAAGAGGATTTTCCTCTAAACAAACACCGTTAAAGATCAAGTGCAACAACTTGAATCGGGGGATATGACCCACTTGACATGGTGAGCTTGATTCTCGTGGAAAGAAATCCACCAATACAAAAATTCTCCAATCAAAGATGTTGATCGAAGTTCAATCTCTAACATTTTCTTGTGTTTACCCTGCGAGATCCTTGAAAACATGCATCCACATCATGACAGGTTTTCCCTTTCAGGTTTCCTTATTCTCCTACTGTTTATTTCAGTAGAGATGGCTCTAGAGAGGACTATCGAAGATATCCAGGCTCAAAACGCTCAACTTCAAAAAATGTTCTTGAACCTGTCCCATGGGCAAGAATAGGTGAAGGCTCTCCTCACAAGGGGCATGGTCCTAGGGAATCCAGGCGGCATCAGGAATGATCAGTTGGAAGGGTTACAGATTGAGTTTGGTCCTCCGGAGACTCTTGCATAATCAATGCTCCTTTGATAAATCATTGAGAGCATATTTGTTTCATTTGAATTTTCAAGTTGTAATCTCTTTTGTTATTCAAACATTTATCTGTTAATGTCAAACTCTATTTCATTAATGCATTGCATATGTTTGTCTTGAATTCATCCATTCGTTTTCACTATACTTGAACTATGGTTTCTACTTTCTTTATGACATTTAACTCTTGCCAAAAGGTTGCGAGCCTTTAGAGGGAGGATGACGAAAACAATGCCATAATCTCATACTGTATGCTTTTGAACAGACCTTGCTAACGATGTACAAGCGTTTCTTTCAAATCCTAAACACTGGAGTTATAAGGAAGATAATCCCTAGTCAACCCCTGCGAGCCAAAGAAGTAGGAGTTTTCTGTTTTAAACACAAATTGAAACCTTTGATTAAACCTGGGGTAGGGTAGTCTCTCAGTTAATTAAAAAAAAAGATTGTGCATTGAAAGTCGCAAACTCTCGGCTCATAGTACAACGAATGACATCAAAAACATTCCTTTGGAACCAAAAGACAGTGATGGTTTCTTATCTCATAGGTAGTAATTATCTATCAAAAAAGGAAAATCCCACTGAGTAAAAACCTACAAAGGAGGCCTAAGAAAGCTGGGGCATCCCGCTGACTGTAATCTCAAAAATAAGCACAGTCAGGCAAAATTAGGGATAACAAAAAAAAGAGAAAGAGGTCATTACAAATCCTCAACAACATGAAAAATGTTGCAAAAAAATGACTGCCTTCCAACAAAATTCAACTTGTGTGAACCATCACCAAAACATCGTTCCAAGACTCATTTGGAGTTCAGCGCACAATTAACTGAGGTTAGGATTGAAGAACATCACGGAGAGCGGGTGGGTACAAATATACTTTGAGCCTTTATCCTTTATTTCTTAAACCGTGAACCAAGCCACATTACAACCCTTCAAAAGTCCTAATTGAAGCATGGGTTAGTTCAAAAGCATACTGTTACAAAAGATGTCCTGACTCCTATAAGGCTTTGCTCTAAATCTTGAGTTGAATTTTTCTTATAAAATGTTTTCTGCTAAAAAACGCATTTTTCAAAATTTCAAGACAGACATAAACTTTTCATTACTTGAATATCATTGTTTGCATGTGGCTATTTGTTTGACAGCGGATAAATTCACACAACGAACATCCGATGAACGAAAGCTATCTCAGTGAACAAAATCAAGAAGGATGACATTTCCATTGACAAATATCCTATCAACAAGGGGGCATGACATATCACTATCCAGCACACCTGGGGCAGTCTAGTCAAGATTCCAAGAAATCTCTCAAGGGTTGCAGAGTAACCAGGGGCAAATCTCCATATGCGTCACTTGGGGCATTGAACATCAATCCCGACAAAGGGTTACGTACAGTCAAACATTTCCAGGCAGTGCCACAAACACTCGCTACTAGGGGCAATGACAAGTCTCCCAAAAGTCCTTCTCATAGGATGATTCCACAGCAAGAGTTTAATCTCTGAAAATCTTCCCCCAGCTGGGAAAACTTCAAGAATCCTAGAGGACTTCCCCAACGAGTTCATCACCTCTCTAACAGACTAAGCAACAGGGTTTATTTCCCCAACAAACGACAGGATTCCCCAGCTTGAGATAGCCTTTCCTACCACTACAAATCAAAGGACTACAACTCCTCTTACCTAGTAGACTACTCTACAATCCCCAACAAGTTACTGCGAAACCTGGACCCGACCAGATATCAGTTCAGCTTCGACTTCCCAGTAGATCAACAGACAACCGAGACTCCTGAACTCTTTTCCCAAGCAAGAATAAACGTTCTCCCCACAGAGTTTTCAACTTCTCCCAGCGGAGTTCTCCTCAAACAAGAAAACAGGAATCCATTGGAAATATTCTAAGCAAAGTTTGAAGACACACATACTCTTCAACAACAGTCCAGGATTTAATGACTCCCCAGCATTTGTCAAGGATTTATTTTACCAGACAAAAATACATCCATTAACATTTCACATTTCATACATCCTATTTACATACATGATAAGTGCATACAACACAATCTCATTTAATTTTGAGAACATCATGACATTATGCATTTGATACATCTTGACATTACATACAGCTAACGTTTTACCTTTTCAGGAAAAGGTCAATCAACAGATGGCTACCATCAACCTTTTCAAGTTCTAGATTAATACCTGTAACATGCCAGGAAAACTATCTGTGGACGACTGATTGTAGATTAATACCTGTAACAAGCCAGGAAAACTATCTACATGAAGAGATTGAAGATTAACACCTGTAACAAGCCAGGAAGACTATCTTTCTTTCTCAGGTCAGAGATTCATACCTGAAACCAGACAGGACAACTATCTCATCGGCCAACCTTTTTAAGTTCCAGATTAATACCTGTAACAAGCCAGGAAAACTATCTGTGGACGACTGATTGTAGATTAATACCTGTAACAAGCCAGGAAAACTATCTATATGAAGAGATTGAAGATTAACACCTGTAACAAGCCAGGAAGACTATCCTTCTTTCTCAGGTCAGAGATTCATACATGAAACCAGACAGGACAACTATCTCATCGGCCAACCTTTTTAAGTTCCAGATTAATACCTGTAACAAGCCAGGAAAACTATCTGTGGACGACTGATTGTAGATTAATACCTATAACAAGCCAGGAAAACTATCTACATGAAGAGATTGAAGATTAACACTTGTAACAAGCCAGGAAGACTATCTTTCTTTCTCAGGTCAGAGATTCATACCTGAAACCAGATAGGACAACTATCTCATCGGCCAACCTTTTTAAGTTCCAGATTAATACCTGTAACAAGTCAGGAAAACTATCTGTGGACGACTGATTGTAGATTAATACCTGTAACAAGCCAGGAAAACTATCTACATGAAGAGATTGAAGATTAACACCTGTAACAAGCCAGGAAGGCTATCTTTCTTTCTCAGGACAGAGATTAATCCCTGAAACCAGATAGGACAAATATCTCATCGACCAACCTTTTTAAGTTCCAGATTAATACCTGTAACAAGCCAGGAAAACTATCCGTGAACGACTGATTGTATATTAATACCTGTAACAAGCCAGGAAAACTATCTACATGAAGAGATTGAAGATTAATACCTGTAACAAGCCAGGAAGACTATCTTTCTTTCTCAGGTCAGAGATTAATACCTGAAACCAGATAGGACAATCATCTACTTGACCAGCTGAAGCAAACCTACATAGGTTCCTCTCTTCCCAAGATGCAGTTTTACACGAATTCGTCATCAAACAACCCAACTTTCCAATACAGTTCAGAGGTGCTCCAGACACGGACGCCATGCTAGAAATCATCCAGTTCCAGCTTATAGATACAGTCCAACATTCTTGGATGGCATCTTTAAGCCAATCTCCGACAAGATTCTATCACATCTCCAAATGGCATCTTTAAGCCCATTCCCTCAACCTTGCTTTGACGAGTGCAAATTTTTGGACACTCTAGTGTCCAATCATCTTTTACCTTCGAGTCACGAACGACAAACTTGTCAATCTAACTCTTCAAGTTCAAGAAGATTGAACAGGGGCAGCTGTTGTACCCCAAAATTTTCCCTCTCATTCTTCAAGGCCTTTCTCACAAGGATTCTCAAGGTTCAAGCTTGCACAAGTACTTTGGAATTTTCCAGTACCAAAATTAAAAGGAAACTGTCAAAAAAGGGAGAAAACAGATAAAAATAACATTTTGAAAAGTTTGGAGGAAAACAGGTCTCTTTCGATTCAGCACTCTTCGATTGACTCTTGGCCTCCTTCGAATGCAACTTGGGTACATCCTTCGTTTGGATTGGAAACCTCCTTCGAATGCAACTTGGGTACATCCTTCGTTTGGATTGGAAACCTCCTTCGAATGCAACTTGGGTACATCCTTCGTTTGGATTGGAAACCTCCTTCAAATGCAAGTTAGGTACATCCTTCGTTTGGATTTGAAACCTCCTTCGAATCCACTTGCACCAAGGGCCTCTTGAAGACTTTGCCTCTTACAAATTTCGTTTGAGCCAAGAGATATCTTCATACAAGATTTGACTAAGTTCTTGCTTCCCTTCGACTCAGAAGCCAAGAACTTCCCTCATACTAAAAAGACACAAGGCAATGACTCCCTTTATGTTTATTTCGATCCACATGCTTCGATTGGGAAATATGCTTCCTTCGAGCATGAGCTTTCGATTTGGCAATATGTTTTTTTCGATACAAGCTTCGACAGGGCATTAGCTTGTTTCAACCACAAGCTTCGACTGAGGCAAAGGCTTCCTTCAAACAAGTGCTCTTCGATCTCATTCTTGCATTCGACTCCAAGACCAAATCTCATTTGCCAGGCTATGTTGCTTCCAAATCTTTACATAATCAGAAGCTTGTACAAGGGTTTTAAACTTTGTCTTTTAGATACTACTATTATTGGTTAAAGGCTACATACTCTTTCTTTTCATATAGAGTACTTTTATCACAAAAGTAGCTTTCAAACTGATTTTGGAATGAGCACAAGCAAGGCTAGAAGCATAAGTCACATCTTCTGCACCCCAACTGGCAAGAGGCCCCCCACATGTACTTTCACGTTACATTATTTTATCATTTATTTGCAAGGCTGGCTTTGGACAACATGTCCATTCTTTCTCTATAAATAGAGGAACATTTACAAATCTAGGGGAGGATCTTTGGACCAGAGGAACGAATCCCCCAAATTTTCTCAAACACAATAAAACTCTCAAAGTTCATCAACACTTGAGAAATCACAAAAAACCCAGAATCACATTCATCCCCTTCGACTCTGAAGAAAAACCACACTTCAGTCTCCTTCGAATCAAAGAAGCATTACACTTGCTTTTTCTTTTCCTTCAAATCCAGCATTCCAAGCACAGCTACTGACCCCTCTTTCGAATCCAGCATCCAGAGCCACCACTCAAGGCCTCACATCTATTCAAGGCCTGAAGCAAGGTAAGTTATTCTTACCTTTAAACTTTTCGTTTCATGGCATAGTAATTTTCCCTTTCGTTTGAAACATGTACATACCATTGTTCCTTTCGTTTCCACCCTTTTTTACATATTTTTTAGAGCTAAGCCTTTCGTTTTGCTTTCTATTTACCAGAATTTGCTTTAACTATTAAACTGTTTACAAGACAAATACTAGCATGGCCTCAGGCCATGTTGCCATTTAATGCTTGAAATGAAAGAAACAGGAAACAAGAAATAGGAAACGAAGCTTCTGTCTTCTACCCCCTTTCTCCAGGTCAAATGAAAGAGACAACCAGGACGATTAACATGCCTTCACTGATACCAGGCTCAGTCAAAAGGCATTCCATCACTGCTTTCGACCTCCAGTCGAAGAAGACAACAAGGCAGAACCAGAAGGCTTCGCCATACACTGACTTCCAGGCCAATCAAAGGACAAGACCTCACTGGTGCTAGCTCCAGTCGAAGGAGGCCAACATAATGCATGTCGAAGGGTGCTACTGCCTGGGTCGAAGGAACACTGTTAAAAGGGGTAAAAACATGAGAAAGATCTTTGAGTAAAATAGGGTATACAAACTCTTAGTTACTTGATCAAAAATATTGCAAAACACCTTTTCCATTTTTAAAACACACATCACAACACAACTTCAAAAACAATTTCAAAACAACTTTCAAAACATTGAATTATCTTTTCAAAAAGACACACACCTTTGTATATATTCAAACAAGAATCATTACAAAGGTTGCCTAGACAAGGCATCTTTTTCAAAACATTTTCAAAACCACACACAAAGCACCATTTCAAGCAATTGAAAAGCAAAGGCAAGTGATCTAAAACAAGTAACTGAGAGCCCATGGATAACAATGGATGAAAAGGGTGCTAGCACCTTCCCTTTTCATAATCTACTCCCCGAACCCACGAAAACATCTCAAAGGTCTTTCCTGTGGTTTTTGACCTTTCCTTTAGGATAAAATAAAAAGTCGGTGGAGACTCTTGCTAAACCGAAACATTTGCGAACACAAAACGCAAAATCCCAAGTCAGTTCTCCCACCGTATCACAGGTATACTCCCGATGAGCACGAGTCAGTTCCTAGATCTTGATGTTTTCCTCCGTCATAGTGTGGACGAGTTCTATAACCTCAACGGTATACTCCCGGTGGGCACGAGATAGTTCCTAGATCTTGATGAAGATGTTTTCCTACGTCATAGTATGGACGAGTACTATAACCTCAACAGTATAATCCCGGTGAGCACGAGTCAGTTCCTAGATCTTGATGTTTTCCTCCGTCATAGTGTGGACAAGTTCTATAACCTCAACGGTATACTCCCGGTGGGCACGAGACAATTCCTAGATCTTGATGAAGATGTTTCCCTACGTCATAGTGTGCACGAGTACTATAACCTCAACGGTATACTCCCGGTGAGCACGAGTCAATTCCTAGATCTTGATGTTTTCCTTCGTCATAGTGTGGACAAGTTCTATAACCTCAACGGTATACTCCCGGTGGGAACGAGACCATTCCTAGATCTTGATGAAGATGCTTCCCTATGTCATAGTATGGACGAGTACTATAACCTCAGCGGTATACTCCCGGTGAGCACGAGTCAGTTCCTAGATCTTGATGTTTTCCTCCGTCATAGTGTGGACGAGTTCTATAACCTCAACGGTATACTCCCGATGAGCACGAGACAGTTCCTAGATCTTGATGAAGATGCTTCTCTACGTCATAATGTGGACGAGTACTATAACCTCAGCGGTATACTCCCGGTGAGCACGAGTCAGTTCCTAGATCTTGGTGTTTTCCTCCGTCATACTTTTTTTCAAAATCGGTTATAAACCGGTTATATTCATAATCCAATTTTATAACCGATTTTTAATTTAATAACCGGTTTTAAACCTAAAAATTCCATTTTTAAAATTTAAATTTAATTTCTTTTAAATTGATTAAATGACTTTTATAATAAAATATTAAAAATTTGTTTTTTTAATTATCAAATCAAATTTAAACTATATTTTTTGAAGATTTTAAATTTTCCTTTTCTCACATTACACATAATTTGTATTCGTTAATTTGTTGAGTTAAAACAGAAAAACATATCCTAAAATTAAATAAATAAATATTATAGTTTACTAAAAAATAAAATAATTAAAAAGCCAACAAAAATAGAATAAATAAATATGGCTAGTTAGTGGAAGAAAAATAGTTTTTTAAAATATTTTTTCTTATAATAATTTATTAACTAAAGAAAAAAAAAAGGTAGTTAGTAAAATAAAAGGTAATAAAGGCAAGTAAAACACATGACTCCAAATATTAAATTATAAGTAGAACTAAACAAAAAAAAGCATCCCAAATACGACAAACACATATACCACCTATCAAAGTTGCAAGAAAGTTTTGTTAATGATCAAATAATTATCTCGACATTGTCAAATAGCTTCAAAATCTATTATCACCTGTTTAATCGATAATATCCTATAATAATTGATCATAAGTATGTTAATTAATAGAAAAATATATATAAAATTAACAAATAATAAATACATAATTTTTTCCTGTAAGTATAGCAATATGTTTAAATCAAAACACTCTTTGATTAGTTATCGGCATCGCTTGCTTTGTACAAAGTTATGTTTTGTATGCTACAAACTCATCGCTTAATGAAAAATATAGGAATAGAAAAATAAAGTTAAAACATAATAATATTTGAAATATATAGGATGAAAGAGATATGGCAAAGAATTATTTACAAAAGAGATATTACATTAATAATAAAAGAGATATTACATTAATAATAAAAGAGATATAGAACGAAAGAAAAATATATAAGTGAGAGAGGTATATAATGAGCTATGTCTTTACAAATTTCAAAATTTTAATGAGCTACGTCTTTACAGATTTCAAAATTTTTTCCATTTGGAGTTAATTTTATTTACCACATGAAAATGAAAGAGATATAAGATAAGTGATATTAATAATAAAAAGATGTATTGTGATTCATTCAAACGGATTCTACGGAATGCACATTTATTTTAATAGAAAAATATATGATACTCATGAAAATATAATAATTAAATGTATAATTAATAAAAAAATATTTTGATCAGTAATTTAATTTTCTCGTTAATAATTAATATTTTGATCGATAATTTAACATTCTCGTTAATATTTAATATTTTGATCAGTAATGTTATGTTCCTCTTTTTATCAGTAATTTTATATTTGCGTTAATATTAAATATAGTTTAAAATTTTAATAGTAAATTTAGATAAAAAAAATATTTTTCTCGTATATTATTTTTGAATAAAAAATATTTGAATTATAAATATTATTTTTTGTATATAAAAATATCTAGATTAATAATAATTTATTCCCGTTTACAAATATTTATTGTTTAGATATCGTTTACAAAAATATTTGAATCAATAGTCATTTTTCTCTCATATATAAAAATAACATTATTTAAAAAAAATCTATTAAATCAGTGATATATTTTTTCCCAAATAAAAATATTAATTTTTTATAAAGATTATTTATAAAAATATTTAAATCAACATAAAATTTGACTTGACACATAATTAGACTAATAACATTTATTTTAGAAACTATTATTAAGATATAATATAACCTATTTTTTTAAAAATATTATGAAATTAAAAGTTAAAATATTTTTTTCAATAATATAACTTAAAATTATTTTCCAAATATATGTTAAATATTTGAAATTATAATTTCTTATAAAAATATTTGAATTTTCTCCGTATGTAAATTATTTCTCGTATATAAAAAATATGTATCTCATATATTTTATTATAAAGTATTAAAAAATCGTGTCCTCGTAATATTACTTAATTAACTAATAAAATTGCAACTCTAGTGATCAAGAATATTTATCTTTTTTGTATAACTTCGTTTCAAACTTTTATTTTGTGAAGTAGTTGAAACACACTTTACCTACAATTTCAACACAATCAAGAGTTATTAAATTAATATATATATTTTTCAATGCATTTTTTTTGGCAGGACAATGCTAATATATCAAAAAGACACATCCAACTTCAAAATTCAAGATATACAAAGATGAGAAGCATACATTGCATACCTTATAGTAATGACTTGAAAAATAGTTAACTACCAACCATTTGTGTCTAATAGGTAGGTGTGGCAAACGGGTATGTCCGTTCTGTTTAAAACTGTCTTGCAAAAGTCTGAAAAAAACGGGATGGGGCAGAACGGTCATAGATGAGTGTGAGCAGTGAGAATGAGAACTGACTCTTTTGGAATGCTGGTTCGCGTTTGCGTTTGTTTTTGCAAAATGTCGCGGTAAGCAAGAGTCGCCAACGTCTTTTATTTTATCCAACAAGGAAAGGACAAAAGCACAGAAAAATTCCTTTTTGAGATGTTTCTCGGGTTCGGGAGGCAGATTATAGAAAGGAAGGTATTAGCACCCTTTCTATCTGTGGTTATCCACGGGCTCTTAGGTATTTTCTCATTATATTTTCAAAAAGTTTGCTTTTCTTTGTGTTTGTGGGTTTGAAAAGGGTTTTTGTTTTGAAGAGAGTGTAAGTGTGAAAAGTTTTGTTTTGTTTTAAAAGGAGCAAGTACTTAAGAACCATCTACCTACTTAAAAAGGAATTAAACTGTACAAGTGTCCTTTAGACGGTGTTATCCCACTATTGAGGAGTAGGTAGCATCGTCGTTGGAGTTTTTGGGTCAATTCGATTAAGGGACGTGTGGTCACTAAAGCAATGTTAGGACGCCTTAGCCGTAACCCTAATGTCTTAGATCATTTTATCCGAGGCAACCGTTTCGAGGCAACTTATGATCTTTGGACAAGAGGGAAACCTCTAAAACACCCTATACTCAATGATCATGTTCGAGGCAACCAAGTGAGGCGTACCCTAAGAGTGGCACGTGCGAGTGTATTGTTTTTCAGTTATATTATCTTTGATTAGGCCAAACTAATTGTTGATCTTATCTTGCTATACATATCCTATTTACTAGCATTTGTACAAAGTAAATAAAATGCAGAAAGATAAAATCCTACGCTATTACAACCATATCGAAAGGCATAAAAAATATGAAGGAAAAAATAAGATAAAAGTAAGAAAAATGAGTGTCTTTCGACCCAGGCAGTAGCACCCTTCGACTTGCATTTTGTTGGCCTCCTTCGATTGGGGCTAGCACCAGTGAGGTGATGGCCTTCGATTAGAGGCTAGCACCAGTGAGGTTCTGTCCTTCGATTGGCCTGGAAGTCAGTGTATGGCGAAGCCTTCTGGTTCTGCCTTGTTGCCTTCTTCGACTGGAGGTTGAAAGCAGTGAGGTAATACCTTTCGCCTGAGCCTAGAATCAGTGAAGGCATGCTTTTCGTTTGGGCCTAGAAGTCAACATGGTTTTCCTCCTGGTTGTCTCTTTCGTTTGACCTGGAGAAAGAGGGTAGAATCCAAAAGCTTTGTTTCCTATTTCCTGTTTCCTGTTTCTTTCACTTCAAGCATTAAATGGAAATATGGCCTGAGGCCATACTAGTATTTGTCTTGTAAATAGTTTAATAGTTAAAGCAAGTTCAGGTAAACAGAAAGCAAAACGAAAGGGTTAGCTCTAAAAAATATGTTAAAAGGGTGGAAACAAAAGGAACAATGGTATGTACATGTTTCAAACGAAAGGGAAAATTACTATGCCATGAAACGAAAAGTTCAAAGGTAAGAATAAATTACCTTGCGTCAGGCCTTGAATAGATGTGGGGCCTCGAGTGGTGGCCCTGGATGCTGGATTCGAAAGAGGGGTCAATAGATGTGCTGGAATGCTGGATTCGAAGGAAGGAAAGAAACAAGTCTTATGTTTCTTTCCAAACTGGATTCAAAGGATACTGAAGAGTACTTGTTCTTCAGAATCGAAGGAAGGAAGTATGTGATTCTGGGTTTGTTCTCACAAGTGTTGAAGGGACTTGAGAGATTTGTTGTGTTTGAGAAAATTTGGGAGATTCGTTCCTCTGGTCCAAAGATCCTCTCCTAGCTTTGTAAATGTTCCTCTATTTATAGAGAAAGAATGGACATGTTGTCCAAAGCCAGCCTTGCAAATAAATGATAAAATAATGTAACGTGAAAGTACATGTGGGGGCCTCTTGGCAGTTGGGGTGCAGAAGATAATAAAATAAGGCTCAACTGGAAATTAAATGTCCACTTGTGCCACAAAAGCAAGTTGAATGGTTCAAATGGGTTGCTTCCTTCTGAAGGAAAATAGGCACAAGGCTCAAGACAAACTTTTCTAAAAGTAGTACTGTGCTATTAAGTGCAAGTGGCCTTAGACAAAAAATGGGTAAAGGCCTAAAAAGGGAAAACACGTAGCCTAGCCTATGGGTCTAAATGTTTAACTTGATCTTTTGAGTCGAATCCTCCATCTTTCTACACCTTTCAACCAGACTAGGACAACACGACATTCGTTTTCACCAGCTGTGTGTCCTTCGAATGGACCAACTGTGTGTTCTTCGAATGGCCCTTTTCAGAAGGTTATTAACTTCTGAATCAAAAGAAGCTTTTAGAAGATTATTGACTTTTGAATTGAAGAAAACCAACAGGAAGCCTTTCCCTCAGTCGAAGCTTGTGGTTGAAACAAGCTAATGCCCAGTCGAAGCTTGTATCGAAGAAAACATATTGCCAAATCGAAAGCTCATGCTTGAAGGAAACATATTGCCCAATCAAAGCATGTGGATCGAAACAAACATAAAGGGAGTCATTTCCTTGTGTCTTTTTTAGTATGAGGGAAGTTCATGGCTTCTGAATTGAAGGGCGCTTTTTCAAGGGAAGCAAGAACTTAGTCACATCTTGTATGAAGACACTTCTTGGATCAAACGAAGCTTGTATGCAGCAAAGTATGCAGGAGGCCCTTGGTGCAAGTGGATTTGAAGGATGCATAGAGATGGTTACTTTGTCCCATCGGAACTTGTCCAAACGAAGCAAGCATGCAGGCAGCAAACTTGTCCAGTCGAAGCAGGCTTGTAGGCAGTAAACTTGTCCAAATCGAAGTAGGATTTGCAGGCAGCACGCTTGGTGAATCGAAAAGGTTTCCTTACAGGGGGCATGTGTGGCCAACATGTCATGGCCTTTGATTGCAACCATGTAGGCAGCACACTTGTCCAATCAAAAGGCTGAATCGAAGGAGGTTTCAAATCCAAACGAAGGATGTACCTAAACTGGCATTCGAAGGAGGCTTTAAATTCAAAATGAAGGATGTAATCCAAGTTGCATTCGAAGGAGGCCAAGAGTCAATCGAAGGACATGCCCAAGTTGCACTCGAAGGAGACCAAGAGTCAGTCGAAGGGTGCTGAATCGAAGGAGACCTGTTTTTCTCCAAATTTGTCAAAATGTTATTTTTATCTGTTTTCTCCATTTTTGACAGTTTCCTTTTAATTTTGGTATTGGAAAATCCCAATGCACTTGTTCAAGCTTGAACTTTGAGAATCATTTGTGAGATATGCCTTGATAATTGAGAGGGAAAATTTTGTGGTACAACAATGAGTATGTGGGTCTAAAACCTAGTCTCATCCCGCAAAAAAGTGAAGGCAAAGCGGAGAAAGCTCGCAGACATTATACCTTTTAAATCTAAAAACACAAAAATTTATGAAAATACACGTGCTCACAAAAGTCCGCGTTGAAAATGGGGCAGAGCGAAACGGACAAATTAGAGAGTGAGGGTCTAAACTCTTAACCCACCCCACACTAAAGTGCAGGCAAAATAGACATGCCTAACAAATCCAACAAATCGGGCCCGTTTTACCACCCCAACCAACATGGATAGAAAACAAAGACACGCTCAAGTGATAATAACTTGCACATTTAGGACTCAATTCTCTCTTCCTTTAAAATTTCAACAAACAGTACTACAAAAACACCACATCACACTACTTTAAAATAAAGCCACACCATTAAACTAAAGCACCACTCAAACATTTTCAGCACCTATATTGCCTTTCAAAAACCATGATAAAAAAAATACAATACTAAGAATAATGAATACCTACACATGTAAACATATGTGTGTGTGTGAAGAGTAGAAAACATTAAATATATTTGGAAATCAGCAAGTTCGTCTTTGCCCAACTTAAATTTAAAGCTTTGCACAACTATTGCATTGTTCAGCTCTTGCGACTTAATGATGGATGCCAATGCTATGTTTTTACCAACATCATTCTCTGAAAACAGAAAATTACTACAAAGATACCTTAGTTCAACAATCCAATATCATACAACATAAATGAATGTATCACAAATGAACAGAAACAAAGTAAGCAGTATAATTCGGTTAACGTAAACTAATTTTATGGTTCAATAGCTTAGTTCAGCTAATGCAAAATACCTTAGTGTGTTTTCTGCTTAAGTATGCAGAAACAACAGTGCATA
This sequence comes from Vicia faba, assembly GCA_948472305.1. Classification (NCBI taxonomy): domain Eukaryota; kingdom Viridiplantae; phylum Streptophyta; class Magnoliopsida; order Fabales; family Fabaceae; genus Vicia; species Vicia faba. The sequence goes on along the minus strand of OX451736.1, from coordinate 160,237,529 downwards.
TATATCCTTAAACCTTAGAATAAAAATAATAACTAAATGCAACTCAGTATTTGTTTGATACTGCGTTGCATATAATAGCTTCATAGTTTCTTTGTTTTCAAAGGCTTATAGACACAGTGGTACATCAAATAACAAACAAAGTGGCTTTATCACAACTACATAACATCTAAGTCAACATGAGTTCCGAACAAGAAATGCAAAGTACTCTTCATAGAGAAAATGTTTGGAATATAATTTGCACAAAGCTACTCAACAAAATTTCAATCTAATCTTTTTCACCAAAGAACCAAAATCATTAAAAATTATTTGACACAGGGTGAAGAGCTATAAACAAGCTATATGATGCATTATCAGCAGAATACTATGTTCAAATTAGAAGTATTATTGGCATTACAATTAGCTGTCAAACCTACACTGCAGTGATCCGCCTATATCAATTTCTCTTTACCTAAATCAACTTCTCTGGGTATTTTCTACATGTATCACAATGAACTATATTATATTTGATTTATGTCTCTCCATGCATTCCAGAGAACCCCAATCACTTAAGCGGTTTGATATCCCAGCAATTAACAGGTACCTCGGTGCATTCACCATCCCATCTCACCTATAGGCAAAACACAACAATAAAATTCGAATCAATTTGAGAATCATTTAATGAAATCTAAACTAATAGTACAGTGTTGAGAACTTACTTCCAGTGTCTTCCAACCGATTACTTCAGAATCATTGGGAAGGCATTTGATCAACTTCCCTTTCTTGGAAGAATTCCTCTCTTGGACCCTGATTCCCTGTCTCAGACCTTCATTGGACGAGGAAAGTAAAGAAGGATCGACAAGAAATCCCACCCAGTTTGGAAAGTATATGAGTCGGAATTTCTTGCCATTGCAGGCCTTCTTTATAGCTTTTGAAGTAAGTTTCGCTGAATTTTCTTTATAATAAGTGAATCTTTCTGCCGCGGGACTCTGTTTTCTCTGAAAATAAAACCATATTTCGTGCTCAAACTTCTTGAACATTACTTTATCACCCGACCTTATTCCCTTTTCTAAGCACATTGGTATCCAACCATCCGTAAGATAATAGCACGATTTTCCTTGCCCTTTTGAAACCCTGTGAGTAAAGGTCCACCACTTCTGAGTAATATCAGTAAGCGTTAATGACCTAGTGCTACCGTGAATGGGGAAAACGCCCTTAGTCGCTAGCGGAACTTGGAGCTTTTCTAGCAAATGCGTTTCAACTATAGGTTTACTGTAAAAGCCAACACCTTCTTTGTGGAATTCAAACCCATCAAAGGTTGCGTCTTCTTTGGCAACGGGTTTGAGAGTAATGGCGGAAAAGATTTCTCCCGAGTGTGTATTAGCAAGATACGAGATTTTCGAAATCTTACACAAGATTGACTTTTTGGAATTGGGTGTTTGCGTCAGATCAACTTCATTTAACTTCCTTACATGTTCCAAGTGACCTTGCAGAAAATAATGCAGAAACGAACCAATGGTTGGATTAAATGGTAGGGGTCCAGCAAATGGAATCCACACTGACGGATCAACACTTAATCCTAATTTCGGTTTAGAGGAAGAAGAAGAAGAGATCGAGCTCGCCATCTATGGCGGCGACGAAGAAAGAAAGAAAAGAAAAGAAAATCTTTTGTTAAACTATCAAAAAAAGTTGTTATGATTTTGCTTGGCGTGAAATTTCGGAGTAATAACCTCTTTCTTAATATAATAATAACTAACAATAAGGCCTATCATATCACACGGATCCTACCTATTCGTACGGCTGAGATTAAATGTATACCTTTTTTCTTCTCCCATGAATTTGTTCTTTTGTGCTTTCTAGAGTACTAGTTTAGTAATTAAAACTACCACTACAACTTTTCTGGAGTACCCTTTTACAGTAACGTGTTTTATTTTAATTTTGAATTAATTTTATTTTAGGGTTTTATTACTTAGTAGGAGTAGCAGTAGTAAGTCATTTTTCAAAATTTTCTAAGTTGTCTTCCATGAAGGTACTTTTGACACTCACTCCAGTGGACATACGATGGCGAAGAAAATCCTACGGGAAGACTATTATTGGTCTACCATGGAAGCAGACTGCTATCAACACTCTCAGACCGGTCATAAGTGTCAAATTTATGTTGACAAGGTGCACGTACCTCTGGTTCCTCTGAATGTTTTGACGGCTCCTTGGCCCTTTGCTATGTGGGGAATCGACATGATTGGAGAGATCAAGCCTACAGCCTCCAATGGACACCGTTTCATTTTAGTGGTCATTAACTACTTTACGAAGTGGGTCGAAGCAGCTTCCTTCACATCCGTTATTAAGAATGTTGTTGCCCGCTTCATCAAGCAGAATCTCATTTGCCGGTATGGTATCCCAGAAAGGATCATCACTGATAATGGTACCAACCTTAACAATATTATGATCATCGCCTTGTGTGAGCAGTTCAAGATTCATCATCACAATTCATCCCCCTATCGGCCAAATATGAATGGTGTCGTTGAAGCTGCAAATAAAAACATTAAAAAGATCATACAGAAAATGACAGTCACCTACAAGGACTGGCATGAGATGCTACCATTTTCCCTCCACGGGTATCGTACCACGACTCGCACATCAACTGGGGCAACACCCTATCCTTTGGTTTATGGCATGGAGGTTGTCTTGCCTATTGAGGTCCAGATCCCCTCTTTGAGAATTATGAAGGATGCAGGTTTGAATAAGGACGATTGGATCAAAACTCGACTTGATCAACTAAACTTAATTGATGAAAAGAGACTTACTACTGTTTGCCACGGTCAGACGTATCAAAAACGGATGATCAAGGCTTTCAACAAGAAAGTCAGACGCCAAGTATACCAAGTTGGAGATCTAGTGATCAAACGCATTATCTTACCACAAAGTGATCCCAGGGGCAAATGGACTCCTACCTATGAAGGTCCATTTGTAATCAAGAACATCTTCTCCGGTGGGGCAATGATCTTAACTACCATAGACGGCGACGACCTGCCACACCCTGCGAACGCGGACATAATCAAAATATACTACGCATAAGAGACCCGCTAGGTTGACACACCTATACAAAAAAAGGGCATCCCGACGAACCAAAAAAAAAGGTTCGGGCAAATATTAGGGATAAAATAAAAAATCTGTATACCCGGTGTTGTACCCCAAAATTTGCCCTCTCAAGTTTTCAAAGGTCTTCCCTTACATGGTTGGTCACAAACACTTGACTAACGAAAATAAAGTTTTTTGAAGATGAACAAAGTGTCTTTCGATTGGCATCTAGGAAAAGTCTTCGATTGGGTATCCAAAATCCTTCGATACAGGCTTGACTCACCAGTATTCAATTGGGAATTTAACACTCTTCGATTGGGCTTTGATTAGTAAGCTTCAATTAGGTGTTTGGAACCCTTCGATCAAGCTTTGGTTCGCAAGTCTTCGATTGAGCGCTGGACCCCCCTTCGATCAATGCTTCGACTATGCATTAACTACTTCAGGCTTACCTTCGACTCACGAGGCAAGAATCTCCTACAAGTTTGTTTCGATTCACAAAGGAAAAGGCCCCTCAACTTGCCAGCACACCAGGCAAGAGGCTCATTCGAAGAACATTCAAAAGGTCCATTTGAAGAAGCATTCAGAAGGCCCATTCGAAGGGTACATAAGAAGTCCATTCGAAGGAGGCAACTCAAGACCAATTGAAGAGCATGACCTGGAGGCATTCGAAAATCAAAGGTGTCCAGGTTCATTCAAGATTCCAAAGAGACATGAATATTTCAAAAAAGGAAATCTTTTAATATGTCTGATTCTTGTCTCATGGCTTTAAAGGCCTTGTTAAATGGTTGTCCCTTGCCATTTTCATGCACCCTCACACTCTTATAAATACGAGGCCAATGGCACATTACAGGGGGACGAGGATTTTGAGAGACGCTGCCCATAAACCCACCAAAGGTTATCAACATTTTCATAAGTAATCCAAGCCAAAGCAACCATTCAACAAAAGTATCCACGCCCAGAAATCCCATATCGAAGATACCCACATCTAGAAAGTTCCAAATCGAAGGTTCCAACTACTGATAAGAGAGGGTAAAATGTCAAACTTGTATTTACATAACACATCCATATTTGTTGTTTCATTCGATTGTCATTCTAGATAGAATCAAAGGGCTTGGGTTTGGCACCAGGTCATGTTTTTTGTTGCTAACACTTGCTACAGATATAGCCTGAAAACACCCAGCGCGCGCGGGATCGATGGACCTGGGTTTCAACACCCAGGTCATGCGTTTTATTTTACTAAACATATTTTTGCAGATGCAGTGCCTCCACAGGTGATCCTTTAGGCCTTTCCAGCAACACCCTTCATAGAATCGAAAGGCAGCCTTCTTCCTCTGAATCGAAGCCCCCCTTCTCCCTGCAATAGAAGTTTACCCATATCCTTCCCAAACCCAATCGAAGGAGTCAGGAAAGGGTGCAAATCGAAGCTTTCCCCGTCAGTTCTCAAGCCCAACCGAAGGTTACTCACACCCATTCCCTAGCTCAATCGAAAGAAGGCCAAAGAAGGGTGAATCGAACGAGTCCATGGCATGGATCGAAGAATTCTTTTCTCTTCTTTATTTTTACTTTTTGCTTGTCTTTCAATTTAGTTGTAATAGTTAATTAGGTCTTTACTTTTATCGCTTTATTTTCAATGGGTTTGTTTTTGGCTATGTAAATACCTGAAGCCTTGTAATAGCGTAGTTTAATTTTCGCACTTTAAATTCCACAAATTATTAAACTGTTAGATGTATGATATTAGGATGCATGACAAGAATGTATGATTAATTTTAAAACAGTTAAATAACCCTAAAATGTGAAAAGATAATAATCTGAAATTGAATCACTCGCACATGCCACTCTTAGGGTACGCCTCACTTGGTTGCCTCGAACGTGGTCATTGAGTATAGGATGTTTTAGAGGTCGCCCTCTTGTCCAAAGATCATAAGTTGCCTCGAAACGGTTGCCTCGGATAAAATGATCTAAGACATTAGGGTTACCACTAAGGCGTCCTAACATTGCTTTAGTGACCACACGTCCCTTAATCGAATTGACCCAAAAACTCCAACGACAATGCTACCTACTCCTCAATAGTGGGATGGCATTATCTAAAGGACATTTGTACAGATTAATTCCTTTTTCGAGTAGGTAGATGGTTCTTAAGTACTTGCTCCTTTTAAAAACAAAAACAATACTTTTCGCACTTACACTCCTTTTAAACAAAAAACTCTTCTCAAACCCACAAACACAAAGAAAAGCAAACTTTTGAAAACATAATGAGCAAGTACCTAAGAGCCCGTGGATAACCACGGATAGAAAGGGTGCTAACACCTTCCCTTTCTATGATCTACCTCCCGAACCCGAGAAATATCTCAAAAAGGAATTTTTCTGTGCTTTTGTCCTTTCCTTGTTGGATAAAATAAAAGACGGTGGCGACTCTTGCTTACCGCGACATTTTGCGAAAACAAACGCAAACGCGAACCAGCATCCCAAAACAGTCAGTTCTCATTCCCACCGATCACATAACTGGCGACTCTGCTGGGGACATTTTATAAGTGTGGTGTACCTTAGGATTAGATCACTTGTGTTTTCAATTGTATGCTTTGAATGCTTTAATTTTATGGGCTTATATCGGAGTTCTATAGATCCTAACCCGGATCTGGGGATACCCTTTAGGTAAGTAGCAATAAACTGTGAGGGATCTGTCCGGCGTAGACTGACACGGATGAAGCAGTAGCTACGTTGGTGTGGCACCTTAGTCTATACCGATATCCCTTGTGTTGGAACGAGGAGAATATGGGTCTTCTAAGGAGTCATTAAGCACCAACTGACCTTAGAACCTTAAATTGACCAACTTGGCCATAGAACAGTAGCAGTATGCTACACTCATTGAGACTAAACTCTCGCGATGATTCCGGCCGCAAGAAAAGGTTACTAAACTGGAATTATGACCGATCGAGGGTAGTCAGTGATATTGAGATCCTCTAGAACCCGGTTACTATTTCTAGGACAGGTTGAACCAACTAAACTGAAAGAGGGTAATACCTAAACTCCGTGCCAGCCTAAACTTAAGGCTGTTTGTGTGACTTGTGTGCCTTCAAACTTGAACTACTTGCACATTCTTGTTATCTGACAACATGAGTTCCTTGCAGGTTTTGTTTACAGTCCTTATCCAATAATTTGGATTTATTGCAGGGTTTACTTACATCACTTCACACTTTGGCTTAAACGCATAGCATACACATCATAACATCATTCCTTAACATTTCCTTAACCATTTCAAGGATCTTAAGGGTTTGTGATGCAGGTTATGGTAAATCAAATGTCTAGCAAGGGGCAAAGGGGATTTATTTTCCTCTAGCCAAGGTTGTCTAGAAATCAAAACACGATAACTTGAGTCAGGGGCTATGACCCACTCGATATGGTGAGCTTGACTCTTGAAGAAGGACTCTCAACAACATGAAGTTCCTTCAATCAAGCTACCATATTCAGATTCTAACAGTTTCTTGTTTACCCCGCGAGATCCTTGAAAACATTGCATACATATATCATACATATCATTGCATAACAGGTCATCCAGTACAGGTCTCTCTTGTTCCCGCTGTTTATTTCAGCAATGGCTCTCCCACAAGACAACCAAGATCTCCAGGCTCAAAACGCTAAACTTCAAGAAATGTTTCTGAACCTATCCCAGGGGCAGGAAGAAATAAAAGCTCTCCTCACAAGGGGATTAGTCCTAGGTAATCCAGGCGACGTCAGGAATGATCAGTTGGAAAGGCTACAAATTGAGTTGGCAACAATGAAGATCTAGATGATGGGACAGCTGGTGGGCCAGATGGCTCTCATTCAAGACCTGGCTCAAAGACAAGAAGAGCTCAGGGTCCTCGTCAACAAACTACTTCAAAATGACCAAGTGGGGAAAACAACTAGGGTTGAAGATCAAGTCATCATTCAACCACCTTTGGGGCAAGAAGACAAGGGAAAAGCTCCTCAGTTTGCTTCAGGGTCACAAGCCCAGCATCAACCTCGCCAGCATCAACGGAATAATCGGCGTAATCAAAATACGTCTGGAAGACATTTCTCTGAGACTGATATACCATCATCTCTAATACTGAAACGCTTGTTGGAGGTCAATATGATTCCTTTAAGGGATCCTCCCCGGAATCCAAATACCTCTGCTCCTAGCTATCATCCCGACACAGTTTGTGCATACCACTCCTATAGTCCTGGACATGACACCGACGACTGTTGGGCTTTGAAAAACAAGATCCAAGACTTGATTGATGGAAGAGTGCTGGAATTCATGCTGGATGGCGAAATGAAAATCTTCCGTTGAGGGTTCTCCACCTGAAATGACTAGTTCAAATTAAGAGACTTTTGTTCATTTAAATTCTGAAGTTGTATCTTTCTTTGCTTATTCAAACAATTATTATCATGTCAAACTTTATTACTTTATCAATGCATTGCATATGTCTATTCTGAATCAATCCATTCGTATTCACTATATTCAAATTGCTTTCATTTTTTTGTGATGTTCAACTCTCGATTAAAAAATTCTAAGCCTTTTGAGGGAGGATGACGAAAATGATACCAAAATCTCTACAATATGATTTTGAACAGACCCCGCTGACGATGTACAGACATTGTTTCAAATCCTAAACAACGGAGTTATAAGGAAGATAATCCCTAGTCAACCCCTTTGAGCAAAACAAGTTGGAGTTTTTCTTTTCACAAATTAAAACCCTTAATTATAACCTGGGGCAGGATAGTTTTCTCAGTTGATCCAGGTGCACAATGAATGGCATCAAAGAAGTCCTTCCGTAATAAAAGACGGTGTTGGTCCCGTATAATCGTAAGGGCATGCAGTAATTTTTTTTCAAAATAAAAGCCCAATAAGTCAAAACCTATGAAGGAGACTTAAGAAAAACTGGGGCATCCCGCTGACTGTAATCACAAAAAGAAACAGTTCAGGCAAAAGACAGGGATAATAAAAACCAAAAGGGAAGAGATCCTGCAAACTCTCAACAAAATGACTGCCTGTTCAAAATAAATTGTCAGTATCCGAACCATCACTGGCATGTCAGAGCAAAGACTCAAACAAGATCTAATGCACGACTAGCTGAGTTTAGGATCGAAGAACATCACGAAGAACGGGTGGGTACAAATAAATTTTGAGCCTTTATCCTTTGTTTCTTAAACCGTGAACCAGGCCACGTTATAACCCTTAAAAGTCCTAGCTAAAGCACGGGTTAGTTCGAAAGCATACTGTTACGAAAGGTATCCTGACTCCTGTAGGGCTTGCTGTAAATCCTGAGTTGACGTCATATTTTACAAAATTTTCCTATCTTACTGGAAAAAAAAAGCATTTTCAAAAACTTCAAGACAGACATAAGCTTTGCATTCTTAAAATAACATTGTTTGCATATGACTATTTGTTTAAACAGCAGAGAAATTCGCACGACGAATATCTAGTGAAACAAAAAACCTTCTCAATAAAAGGGCCACCTCAAGTGGAAAAAACGCTTCCAATCCAGGGGCACGGCATGAGCATTTTTCATCATCTGGGGCAGTCAAGTCAAGATTCAAGGAATCTCTCAAAATGCCAAATAGCCGGGGGAAAATCTCCATCTGAGTCACTTGAGGAATTAGACATGGATTCCAGCAACGAATCTTGCATGATCAAACGGATATCTTCTGGTAGTATGGCAACACAACACTACCGACAGTGACACCTCCCTACGTCCTGAGAGCGTGGACATAGTCAAAAAGTACTACGCATAATACAAGACCCGCTAGGTTGACTGGCCTAGGCAAAAATAAGGGCTTCCCGACGAACAAAAAGGGTTTGGGCAAAAATAAGGGATGAAAATGAAAATTAGTACACCCTGCAAGTCGAAAACCTGAAAAGGCAGCTTGGGCAAAAAAAGGGTATCCCGGTGAACTGAAAACCCGAAAAGGCGGTTGTGACCGGTGGGAATGAGAACTGACTGTTTTGGAATGCTGGTTCACGTTTGCGTTTGTTTTTGCAAAATATCGCGGTAAGCAAGAGTCACCACCATCTTTTATTTTATCCAACAAGGAAAGGACAAAAGCACAGAAAAAATCCTTTTTGAGATTGTTTCTCGGGTTCGGGAGGTAGATTATAGAAAGGTAAGGTGTTAGCACCCTTTCTATCCGTGGTTATCCACGGGCTCTTAGGTACTTGCTCATTGTGTTTTCAAAAGTTTGCTTTTCTTTGTGATTGTGGGTTTGAAAAGAGTTTTTGTTTTGAATAGAGTATAAGTGCAAAAAGTTTTTGTTTTGTTTTTAAAAGAAGCAAGTACATCTACCTACTCAAAAAGGAATTAAACTGTGCAAATATCCTTTAGACAATGCTATCCCACTATTGAGGAGTAAGTAGCATCGTCGTTGGAGTTTTCGGGTCAATTCGATTAAGGGACATGTGGTCACTAAAGCAATGTTAGGATGCCTTAGCGGTAACCCTAATGTCCTAGATCATTTTTCCGAGGCAACCGTTTCGAGGCAACTATGATCTTGGGACAAGAGGGCGACCTCTAAAACACCCTATACTCAATGACCACTGTGATCGGTGGGAATGAGAACTGACTGTTTTGGAATGCTGGTTCGCGTTTGCGTTTGTTTTTGCAAAATGTCGCGGTAAGCAAGAGTCGCCACCGTCTTTTATTTTATCCAATAAGGAAAGGACAAAAGCACAGAAAAATTCCTTTTCGAGATGTTTCTCGGGTTCGGGAGGTAGATTATAGAAAGGGAAGGTATTAGCACCCTTTCTATCCGTGGTTATCCACGGGCTCTTAGGTACTTGCTCACTATGTTTTCAAAATTTTTGCTTTTCTTTGTGTTTGTGAATTTGAGAAGAGTTTTTGTTTTGAAAGGGGTGTAAGTGCAAAAAAGTTTTGTTTTTTTTCCAAAAGAGCAAGTACTTAAGAACCTCTACCTACTCAAAAAAGGAATTAAACTGTGAAAATGTCCTTTAGACAGTGCTATCCCACTATTGAGGAGTAGGTAGCACCGTCGTTGGAGTTTTTGGGTCAATTCGATTTAAGGGACGTGTGGTCACTAAAGCAATGTTAGGACGCCTTAGCGGTAACCCTAATATCTTAGATAATTTTATCCAAGGCAACCATTTCGAGGCAACTTATGATCTTTGGACAAGAGGGAGGCCTCTAAAACTTCCTATACTCAATAACCATGTTCGAGGCAACCAAGTGAGGCGTACCCTAAGGGTGGCATGTGCGAGTGTATTGTTTTTCAGTTTATTTATTTTTGTACATGTTATGGTGAGCTACGGTTGATTTTAAATTAAAGGTTGATCTTGTCATGCATAGTCTATTATTCAAACATCTAACAGTTAATGATTGCGGAAAATAAATTGCGGAAAATAAAGCTAAGCTATTACAAGGCGTCAGGTATTTACATCGCCAAAAACAAACCCATTGAAAATAAAGCGATAAAAGTAAAGACCTAATTAACTATTACAACTAAATTGAAAGACAAGTAAAAAGTAAAAATAAAGAAGAGAAAAGACTTCTTCGATCCATGCCATGGACTCGTTTGATTCACCCTTCTTTGGCCTTCTTTCAATTGAGCTAGGGAATGGGTGTGAGTAGCCTTCGATTGGGCTTGAGAATTGACGGGGAAAGCTTCGATTTTCACCCTTTCCTGACTCCTTCGATTGGGTTTGGGAATGATATGGGTAAACTTCGATTGTAGGGAGAAGGTGGCTTCGATTCAGAGGAAGAAGGCTGCCTTTCGCTTATATGAAGGGGGTTGCTGGAAAGGCCTGAAGGATCACCTGTGGAGGCACTGCATCTCCAAAAATATGTTAGCAAAATAAAACGCATGACCTGGGTATCGAAACCCAGGTCCATCGATCCTGCGCGCGCTGGGTCTTTTCAGGCTATATCTGTAACAAGTGTTAGCAACAAAAAAACATGACCTGGTGCCAAACCCAAGCCCTTTGATTCTGTCTAGAATAACAATCGAATGAAACAACAAATATGGATGTGTTATGTAAATACAAGGTTTGACATTTTACCATCTCTTACCAGTAGTTGGAACCTTCGATTTGGAACTTCCTAGATGTGGGTATCTTCGATATGGGATTTCTGGGCGTGGATACTTTTGTTGAATGGCTGCTTTGGCTTGGATTACTTATGAAAATGTTGATAACCTTTGGTAGGTTTGTGGGCAGCGTATCTCCAAATCCTCGTCCCTTTGTAATGTGTCATTGGCCTCGTATTTATAGGAGTGTGAGGGTGCATGAAAGTGGCAAGGGACAACCATTTAACCAGGCCTTTAAAGCCATGAGACAAGAATCAGACATATTAAAAGATTTCCTTTTTTGAAATATTCATGTCTCTTTGGAATCTTGAATGAACCTGGACACCTTTGATTTTCAAATGCCTCCAGGCCATGCTCTTCGATTGGTCTTGAGTTGCCTCCTTCGAATGGATTTCTTATGTACCCTTCGAATGGGCCTTCTGAATGTTCTTCGAATTAACCCTTTGAATGCTTCTTCAAATGGTCCTTTACATGTTCTTCGAATGAGTCATTTACATGTTCTTTGAATGAGCCTCTTGCCTGGTGTGCTGGCAAGTTGAGGGGCCTTTTCCTTTGTGAATCGAAACAAACTTGTAGGAGATTCTTGCCTCGTGAGTCGAAGGTAAGCCTGAAGTAGTTAATGCATAGTCGAATCATTGTGAAATTAACTTGATCGAAGGGGGTGCAACGCTCAATCGAAGACTTGCGAACCAAAGCTTGATCGAAGGGTTCCAAACACCTAATCGAAGCTTACTAATCAAAGCCCAATCGAAGAGTGCCAAATTCCCAAATTGAAGACTGGTGAGTCAAGCCTGTATCGAAGGATTTTGGATACCCAATCAAAGACTTTTCCCAGATGCCAATCGAAAGACACTTTGTTCATCTTCAAAAAACTTGATTTTCGTTAGGCAAGTGTTTGTGACCAACCATGTAAGGGAAGACCTTTAAAAACATGAGAGGGAAAATTTTGGGGTACAACAGCTGCCCCTGTTCAATCTTCTTAAACTTGAGGATGTAGATTGGCTTGCGTGCCTTTCGTGATCCGAAGGTGGAAGATGATTGAACACTAGAGTGCCCAAAAATTTGCACTTGCATGGTGTAGTATCAGCATTGTGATGTCGGGAATGGGATTACAGATTCCATTTGGAGATAGAGTCTTGCTAGAGATGGGCTTAAAGATGCCATCCAAAAATGTTTGTTGACCCGCAATGCTGTAGGCCAAAAGAATGAGTATCGAAATGGTATGCGTGTCTGGAATGCCATTGAACTGTATCGAGGGACAAAGTTTGTATGAGCAAAAGAATGGCGTCCGTGTCTGGTGCGTATCTGAGCTGTAACTGAAAGCTGAATCTGAATGAGTATCAGGATGGCATCCGTATCTAGAGCGTATCTGAACCGGATCTGAGAGTTGAATCTGGATGATTGTCAGAATTGCGTCTGCATCTGGAGCATATCTGAAATGTATTTAAATGAGTGACAGAATGACATCCGAATCTGGACTGTAATTTGAATGAGTGACAGAATGACATCTGAATCTGGATCGTATCTGGACTGTATTTTGAATGAGTGACAGAATGACATCTGAATCTGGATCGTATCTGGACTGTATTTTCAATGAATCTGGAATAAGTATCAGAATGTCAGCCATATCTGGATCGCATATGAACTGTCTCTAGAAGGAATTTGGAATAAGTATCAGAATGTCAGCCATATCTGGATCGCATCTGAACTGTCTCTAGAAGGAATCTGGAATAAGTATCAGAATGTCAACCATATCTGGATCGCATCTGAACTGTCTCTAGAAGGAATCTGGAATAAGTATCAGAATGTCAGCCATATCTGGATCGCATCTGAACTGGATTGCATCTGAACCCCTTGCTAGACATTTGGTTTACCATAACCTGCATCACAGACCCTCGAGATCCTTGAAATGGTTAAGGAAATATTAAGGCATGATGTTATGATGTGTATGCTATGCGTTTAAGCAAAAGTGTGAGGTGATGTAAGTAAACCCTGCAATAAATCCAAATTATCGGATAAGGACTGTAAATAAAACCTGCAAGGAACTCATGTTGTCAGATAACAAGAATGTGCAAGTAGTTCAAGTTTGAAGGCACACAAGTCACACATATAGCCTTAAGTTTAGGCTGGCATGGAGTTTATGCATTACCCTCTTTCAGTTTAGTTGGTTTAGACCTGTCCTAAAAATAGTAACCGGGTTCTAGAGGATCTCAATATCACTGACAACCCTCAATCGGTCATAATTCCAGTTTAGCAACCTTTTCTTGCGGCCGAAATCATCGCGAGAGTTTAGTCTCAATGAGTGTAGCATACTGCTACTGTTCTATGGCCAAGTTGGTCAATTTAAGGTTCTAAGGTCAGTTGGTGCTTAATGACTCCTTAGAAGACCCATATTATCCTCGTTCCAACACAAGGGATATCGGTACAGACTAAGGTGTAACACCAATGTAGCTACTGCTTCATCTGTGTTGGTCTACGCCAGACAGATCCCTCACAGTTTACTAATACTTACCTAAAGGGTATCCCCAGATCCGGGTTAGGATCTATAGAACTCCGATAGAAGCCCACAAAATTAAAGCATACAAAGCATACAATTGAAAACATAGTGATCTAATCCTAAGGTACACCTCACTTATATAATATCCCCAGCAGAGTCGCCAGTTCTGTGATCGGTGGAAATGAGAACTGACTGTTTTAGAATGCTGGTTCGCGTTTGCATTTGTTTTCGCAAAATGTCGCGGTAAACAAGAGTCGCCACCGTCTTTTATTTTATCCAACAAGGAAAGGACAAAAGCACAAAAAAATTCCTTTTCGAGATGTTTCTCGGGTTCGGGAGGTAGATTATAGAAAGGGAAGGTATTAGCACCCTTTCTATCCGTGGTTATCCACGGGCTCTTAGGTACTTGCTCAGTATGTTTTCAAAATTTTTGCTTTTCTTTGTGTTTGTGGATTTGAGAAGAGTTTTTGTTTTGAAAGGGGTGTAAGTGCAAAAAAGTTTTGTTTTTGTTTTCAAAAGAGCAAGTACTTAAGAACCTCTACCTACTCAAAAAAGGAATTAAACTGTGCAAATGTCCTTTAGACAGTGCTATCCCACTATTGAGGAGTAGGTAGCACCGTAGTTGGAGTTTTTGGGGCAATTCGATTTAAGGGACGTGTGGTCACTAAAGAAATGTTAGGACGCCTTAGCGGTAACCCTAATGTCTTAGATCATTTTATCCAAGGCAACTGTTTCGAGGCAACTTATGATCTTTGGACAAGAGGGCGACCTCTAAAACTTCCTATACTCAATGACCACATTCGAGGCAACCAAGTGAGGCGTACCCTAAGAGTGGTATGTGCGAGTGTATTGTTTTTCAGTTTATTTATTTTTGTACATGTTATGGTGAGCTATGGATGATTTTAAATTAAAGGTTGATCTTGTCATGCATAGCCTATTATTCAAACATCTAACAGTTAATGATTGCGGAAAATAAATTGCGGAAAATAAAGCTAAGCTATTACAAGGCGTCGGGTATTTACATCGCCAAAAACAAACCCATTGAAAATAAAGCGATAAAAGTAAAGACCTAATTAACTATTACAACTAAATTGAAAGACAAGTAAAAAGTAAAAATAAAGAAGAGAAAAGACTTTTTCGATCCATGCCTTGGACTCGTTTGATTCACCCTTCTTTGGGCTTCTTTCGATTGAGCTAGGGAATGGGTGTAAGTAGCCTTCAATTGGGCTTGAGAATTGACGGGGAAAGCTTCGATTTGCACCCTTTCCTGACTCCTTCGATTGGGTTTGGGAAGGATATGGGTAAACTTCGATTGCAGGGAGAAGGTGGGCTTCGATTCAGAGGAAGAAGGTTGCCTTTTGATTCTATGAAGGGGGTTGCTGGAAAGGCCTGAAGGATCACCTGTGGAGGCACTGCATCTCCAAAAATATGAGCAAAATAAAATGCATGACCTGGGTATCGAAACCCAGTTCCATCGATCCTGCGCGCGCTGGGTCTTTTTAGGCTATATCTGTAGCAAGTGTTAGCAACAAAAAAACATGACCTGGTGCCAAACCCAAGCCCTTTGATTCTGTCTAGAATGAAAATCGAATGAAACAACAAATATGGATGTGTTATGTAAATACAAGGTTTGACATTTTACCCTCTCTTACCAGTAGTTGGAACCTTCGATTTGGAACTTTCTAGATGTGGGTATCTTCGATATGGGATTTATGGGCGTGGATACTTTTGTTGAATGGCTGCTTTGGCTTGGATTACTTATGAAAATGTTGATAACCTTTGGTGGGTTTGTGGGCAGCGTATCTCCAAATCCTCGTCCCTTTGTAATGTGTCATTGGCCTCGTATTTATAGGAGTGTGAGGGTGCATGAAAATGGCAAGGGACAACCATTTAACCAGGCCTTTAAAGCCATGAGACAAGAATCAGACATATTAAAAGATTTCCTTTTTTGAAATATTCACGTCTCTTTGGAATCTTGAATGAACCTGGACACCTTTGATTTTCGAATGCCTCCAGGCCATGCTCTTCGATTGGTCTTGAGTTGCCTCCTTCGAATGGACTTCTTATGTACCCTTCGAATGGGCCTTCTGAATGTTCTTCAAATTGACCCTTTGAATGCTTCTTCAAATGGACCTTTACATGTTCTTCGAATGAGTCATTTACATGTTCTTCGAATGAGCCTCTTGCCTGGTGTGCTGGCAAGTTGAGGGGCCTTTTCCTTTGTGAATCGAAACAAACTTGTAGGAGATTCTTGCCTCGTGAGTCGAAGGTAAGCCTGAAGTAGTTAATGCATAGTCGAAGCATTGTGAAATTGACTTGATCGAAGGGGGTCCAGCGCTCAATCGAAGACTTGCGAACCAAAGCTTGATCGAAGGGTTCCAAACACCTAATCGAAGCTTACTAATCAAAGCCCGATCGAAGAGTTCCAAATTCCCAAATTAAAGACTAGTGAGTCAAGCCTGTATCGAAGGATTTTGGATACCCAATCGAAGACTTTTCCCAGATGCCAATCGAAAGACACTTTGTTTATCTTCAAAAAACTTGATTTTCGTTAGGCAAGTGTTTGTGACCAACCATGTAAGGGAAGACCTTTAAAAACATGAGAGGGAAAATTTTGGGGTACAACAACCACGTTCGAGGCAACCAAGTGAGGCGTACCCTAAGAGTGGCATGTGCAAGTGTATTGTTTTTCAGTTATATTATCTTTGATTAGGCCAAACTAATTGTTGATCTTATCTTGCCATACATATCCTATTTACTAGCAAGCATATAAAAGTAATGAAGCGCAGAAAGATAAAATCCTATACTATTACAACCATATTGAATTGCATGAAAATATAAGGGCAAAAATAAAATAAAAAGAAAAAAAAATGAGGGTCTTTCGATTGTGGCAGAAAACCCTTCAATTCTGCACTTTCTGGCTCTCTTCGATTTGGCCTAAAAAGGGTGAAGGCATGACTTTCGACTGAGGCCTCACGGTCAGCATGTTGTGCCTTTCGATTGGGACCAGTGGGACAGCATGTTGTGCCTTTCGACTAGGCCTGGAATCTGTGCAAGATGTAATCTTCCTTTCTGCCTCCTTAGAATGGGCCTGGAGTCAGTGAGGGAATGCCTTTCGACTGAGCCTGGAAGTCAGTGAAGGCATGCTTTTCGTTTGTGCCTAGAAGTCAATATGGTTTTTCCTCCTGGTTGTCTCTTTCGTTTGACCTGGAGAAAGAGGGTAGAAGCCAGATGCTTCGTTTCCTATTTCCTGTTTCCTGTTTCTTTCATTTAAAGCATTTAAATGGAAACATGGCCTAAGGCCATGCTAGTATTTGTCTTACAAACAGTTTAATAGTTAAAACTAGTTCAGGTAAACAGAAGACAAAACGAAAGGGTTAACTCTAAAAAACATGTTAAAAGGGGGGAAACCAAAGGAACAATGGTATATACATGCTTGAAACGAGCGAAAATATTATTTACATGTTATTCCATGAAATGAAAGGTTCAAGGGTAAGAGTGACTTACCTTGATGGAGGCTTTGAATGGGTGTGGGACCTTTAGTGGAGGCCCAAGGTTCTGGATTTGAAAGAGGGGGCCAAAAGTTGTGCTTGGAATGCTGGATTCGAAGGAAGGAAAGAAACAAGTCTTATGTTTCTTTCCAAACTGGATTCAAAGGATACTGAAGAGTACTTGTTCTTCAGAATCGAAGGAAGTAAGTATGTGATTCTGGGTTTGTTCTCCAAAGTTTTGAAGGGACTTGAGAGATTTGTTGTGTTTGAGAAAATTTGGGTGATTTGTTCCTCTGGTCCTCCGATCCTCCCTTAAACATGTGTTGGAGCCTCTTATTTATAGGCAAAGTTGGCTGAAGTTTTTAGAGGGAAAACAAAATAATTTGAACAATTTAAGTAAACTGCTCTTTGTAGCCTTCGAGGGACAGTGCTTGTATGCTATTTCAGTGCAAGAATGGGGCAGTGTTTCAGGACTGCTGTGCAGCAGTTTTGGCCAGTGTATCATGCCTGAACTTGGTAGCAAGCATCTTTGAATATTTCATCCTTTCATTTTGACCCTCCTTCGACCAGATTCTTCTTCCAAACATATTATTCGACTTTCCTCCAATAAGTGTCCTTCGAACAAATCACCTTTGTGCATCATTTGAAGGGGCCATCAACCATGTGCTGAAGTTTGTCAAGGATGGAAATGCAGATAACTAAAGAGAAATGTTGTCCATTCGAAGCTAGTACAAATGTAGTCAATGTTTTGTCGAAGCCTTGTGGTCAAAACAAGCTAATACCCAATCGAAGCTTGTATCAAAGAAAACATATTGCCAAATCGAAAGCTCATGCTCGAAGGAAGCATATTGCCCAATTGAAGCTTGGGTCGAAACAAACATAAAGGGAGTCATTGCCTTTTAGTGTGAGGGAAGTTCCTGGCTTCTGAATTGAAGGGTGTTTCTAAACTTGCACTCGAAGGAGGCTTTAAGTTCAACATGAAGGACATATCTAAGTTGCATTCGAAGGATGTTTCCAATCCAAACGAAGGATGTACCTAAACTTGCACTCAAAGGAGGCTTTAAGTTCAAAATGAGGGACATGCCCAAGTTGCATTCGAAGGATGTTTCCAATCCAAATGAATGATGTACCTAAACTTGCACTCAAAGGAGGCTTTAAGTTAAAAATGAGGGACATGCCCAAGTTGCATTCGAAGGAGGCCAAGAGTCAGTCGAAGGGTACTGAATCGAAGGAGACCTGTTTTCCTCCAAATTTGTCAAAATGTTATTTTTATCTGTTTTCTCCCTTTTTGACAGTCTCCTTTTAATTTTGGTATTGGAAAATCCCAATGCACTTGTTCAAGCTTGAACCTTGAAAATCCTTGTAAGAAAGGCATTGAGAATGAGAGGGCAAATTTTGGGGTACAACAGCTGCCCCTGTTCAATCTTCTTACACCTGAAGAGTTAGATTGGCATGTTTTGCCAGTCGTGAATCGAAGGTGGAAGATGATTGGACACTAGAGTGCCCCTAAATTTGCACTCGTCAAAGCATAGTTGAGGGAATAGGCTTAAAGATGCCACTTGGATATGTGACAGCGTCTTGTTGGAGATGGGCTTAAAGATGCCATCCAAGAATGTTTGTTAAATTGAAATGTTGTAGGTCAGAAGAATGAGCATCAAAATGGTATCCGTGTCTGGAATGCATTTAAACTGTATCTGGAGACTGATTCTATATGAGCCAAAGAATGGCGTCCGTGTCTGAAGCGTAACTGAGTTGTAACTGCATTTGATTCTTTGAATGAATATCAGAATGACTACCGTGTCTGGAGTGTATCTGTATTCTGAATAGGTAACAGAGAAAAATCTGTGTATGGAGCAACTGTGTGCTGAGGATAAGTTCTGAATGAGTGACAGAATGGCAACCGTGTCTGAAGCGTATCTGGACTGTATCGGAAAGTTGGGTTGTTTGATGATGAGTCAGTGTAAAACTTTATCTGGAAAGAAGGAACCTGTGTAGGGTTGCCTGAAGATGAGTCCTTGTAAAACTGCATCCAGAAGTGAGAAGGAACCTGCATAGGGTTTCCTGATGATGAGTCCGTTTAAAACTGCATCTTGGAAAGGATGAACCTGTGTAGGTTTTCCTGAAGATGAGTCTGTGTAAAACTTCATCTAGAAGTGAGAAGGAACCTGTGTAGGGTTACCTGATGATGAGTATGTGTAAAACTGCATCTTGGAAAGGAGGAACCTGTGTAGGGTTGCCTGATGATGAGTCCGTGTAAAACTGCATCTTGGAAAGAAGGAACCTGTGTGGGGTTGCCTAATGATGATTTCGTGTAAAACTGCATCTTAGAAAGGAGGAACCTGTGTGGGGTTTCCTGATGATGAGTCAGTGTAAAACTGCATCTTGGAATGAAGGAACTTGTGTAGGGTTGCCTGATGATGAGTCCGTGTGAAACTGCATCTTGGAAGGAAGGAACCTGTGTAGGGTTGCTTCATGATGAGTCCGTGTAAAACTTCAGCTAGAAACGAAGGAACCTGTGTAGGGTTGCTTGATGATGAGTCCGTGTAAAACTGCATCTAGACATAAAAGGAACCGGTGTAGGGTTGCTTCATTATGAGTCCGTGTAAAACTGCATCTAGACATAAAATGAACCGGTGTAGGGTTGTTTCATGATGAGTCAGTGTAAAACTTCACCTACAAACGAAGGAACCTGTGTAGGGTTGCTTGATGATGAGTCCGTGTAAAACCGCACCTAGACATAAAAGGAACTGGTGAAGGGTTGCTTCATGATGAGTCCGTGTAAAACTGCATCTAGACATAAAAGGAACCGGTGTAGGGTTGCTTCATGATGAATCAGTGTAAAACTTCATCTAGAAAGGAAGGAACCGGTGTAGGGTTTCCTGATGATGAGTCCGTGTAAAACTTCATCTAGAAAGGAGGGAACCGGTGTAGGGTTGCCTGATGATGATTCCGTGTAAAACTTCATCTGAAATTTCCTGAGAAGGAACCTGTGTAGGGTTGCTTCATGATGAGTTCGTGTAAAACTGCATCTTGGTAAGGGGTAACCTGTGTAGGGTCTCCTGTTGATGAGTCCGTGTAAAACTGCATCTGGAATTGAGAAGGAACCTGTGTAGGGTTACTTCATGATGGTCAAGTAGATAGTTGCCATGTTTGATTTTAGGTGTTAATCTTTGACCTGAGAAAGAAAGACATATTTCCTGGCTTGTTACAGGTGTTAATCTTCAATCTCTTCGTGTAGATAGTTTTCCTGGCTTGTTACAGATATTAATCTACAATCATTCGTCCCCAGCTAGTTTTCCTGGCTTGTTACAGGTATTAATCTGGAACTTGAAAAGGTTGCTGGTAGCCATCTGTTGATTGTCCTTTTCCTGAAAAAGGAAAAATGTTAGCTGTATGCAATGTCGTGATGCATGAAATGCATGATGTCATGATGTTCTCAAAATAAATGAGATTGTGTCGTATGCACTTATCATGTATGTAAATAGGAGGTATGAAATGTGAAATGTTTATGAATGTATTTTTGTCTGGAAAATAAATCCTTGACAAATGTCGGGGAGTTTGTTAACTCCTGGACTGTTGTTGAAGAGTATGTGTGTCTTCAAATTTCGCTTAGAATGTTTCCACTGTGGATTCCTGTTTTGTTGTTTGAGGAGAAACTCCACTGGGGAGTATTGAAAACTCTGCGGGGAGGACGTTTATTCCTGCTTGGGAAAAGAGTTCATGAGTCTTGATTGTCCGTTGCTCTACCGAGAGTCGAAGTTAAATTGATATCTGATCGGGTCCAGGTTTCACAGTAACTTGCTGGGGATTGTAGAGTAGTCTACTGGAGAAGAGGAGTTGTGGTCCTTGGATTTAGAGAGGCAAATTTAAACTGGGGGAATCTGTAGTTTGATGGGGAAATAAACCCTATGGTTGGTCTGCTAGAGAGGTGATGAACTCGTTGGGGAAGTCCTCGAGGATTCTTGAAGTTGTCCCAACTGGGGAAAGGTTTTTAGAAATTAAACTCTGGTTGGGGAATCATCCTGTGAGAAGGATTTTAGGGAGATTTATCAATGCCCCTAGTAGCAAGTGCTTGTGGCACTGCCTGGAAATGTTTGACTGTATGTAACCCTTTGTCGGGATTTACGTTCAATGCCCCAAGTGTCGGAGATGGAGACTTGCCCCTTGTTATCCTGCAATTGAGTGATTTCTTGAAATTTTGACTGGACTGCCCCAGGTTTTTTGAAAGATTTGTTGAAATCTTGACTGGACTGCCCCATGTTATCTTTGAAAGATTTGTTGAAACCTTGATTGGACTGCCCCAGGTTCACTGGATAATACCATATCAAATCCCCTTCTGTTGATAAGAGATTTTTGTAACGGGAGTGTCATCCCACTTGAATTGATTTTGTTCACTGAGAGAGCTTTTGTTCACTGGATATTCATTGTGTGAATTTCTCCGCTGTTAAACAAATAGCCATATGCAAACAATGATATTCAAGTAATGCAAAGTTTATGTTTGTCTTGAAGTTTTTTTTTGAAAATGCGTTTTAGCGAGTAAAGAAATTTTGCTAAGAAAATTCAAACTCAGGATTTAGAGCAAAGCCTTACAGGAGTCAGGATACCTTTTGTAACAGTATGCTTTCGAACTAACCCATGCTTCAATTAGGACTTTTGAAGGGTTGTAACATGGCTTGGTTCACGGTTTAAGAAGCAAAGTGTGATCGGTGGATCTGGAACTGACTGTTTAACGCTGGTTCGCGAAATGTCGCGGTAAGCAAGAGTCGCCACCGTCTTTTATTTTCTCCAACATGGGAAGGACAAAAGCACAGGAAAATTCCTTATTGAGATTAGTTCTCGGTTCGGGAGGTAGATTTATAGAAAGGGAAGGTGTTAGCACCCTTTCTATCCATGGTTATCCATGGGCTCTTAGATACTTGCTCATTTGTGTTTTCAAAATGCTTGTTTGCTTTTCAAGGTGAGTGGGTTTGAAAAAGTTTCTTTGAAAGTTTCAGATCAACTCTTGTATCGGTCCTCAAGAGTGTTTGAAAAGTTGTTTTGAAAGCTTTTTGCAAAGTGTCGGTGTGAAAAGAAGTTTTTGATTTGTTTTAAATTAGAGCAAGTATCTACGAGTCATCTACCTACCCTAAGGAATTAGTCTGTGTAAATGTCCTTAAGGTAGTGCCATCCCACCATTGAGAGGTAGGTAGCACCACCGTTGGAGGTGTTCGGGTCAATTCGAGGATTAGGGACAGTGTGGTCACCAGAGCAATAGGAAGACACCTTAGAAGCTACCCCCATGCCATGTTCATGGACATGAGGACTTACTAAAACTTCCTCTACTCGACGACCACGTTTCGAGGGGCATGGCAACAGTGAGGCGTACCCTAGGAGTGGTGTGTGAATTGTGTGTCATTTTCAGTTATAGTTTGTCTGGTCATGAATTTGGTGAGCTACGCTTGATTTTATTTGGGCATACATTCTTTCATGTGATTAACAGTTTAAAGGTACGGAATTTAAAGTGCGGAAAATAAAGGTCTTACGCTATTACAAGGTGCGGGTCTACATCGCCAAATTAAACCAAGACCCGATTTGAATAAATAAAATGCAGAAAATAAATGTCCTAATTATCTATTACAAGGCTTTGGGGCAAATACATTACATTCATAAAAGAAATAAAAATAAATGCGCGAAAAGAATTATAATCGAGTGCGAGGGCGTTGGACCCTTTAAAGAAATTATTAAATTTAATTAAATTAAATAAAGAAAAGAACTTATTTTTTGATGTTTTTGTATTTATGAAATGCAATGAGAATAAAGAAAATTAATATTGAAAGAAATCCTAATTCTAAATTGCTTTTAATTATTAAAGAAAATTGTTAAGTTTAACCTAATTTAACCCTAATTAATTAATTATAAGTTATTTACAAAATAATTAATAATTAATAATAATAAGAAGAAAAATTATTTTATTGAGAAAAAGAATAAAAAATCTAAAACCTAATTTCTACCTTTTTTAGTTATTTAGAAAACATTAAAGTTAAACCTAAAATTAAACTAATTTGGTTGTTAAATTTATTTACAAAATTAATGGAAATTAATATTAGTAAAACATATTTTTTTGTTTTAGGATTTTCTGGTTTTTTGTGTTATAAAATTAATTTTATGAATTAAATAAAACAAATAACATAAATAAAATAAATAAAAGAAAAGAATAAAAAAAGAGAGAAATGCAAACATATCGGGGTGTTGACCCCTTTGGAGGTGTTGTTAGAGTAATTTGGGCCCATGGGACAAAGGCCTGTTTGAATTTTCCACGTTTGAGTGTGCATGGTTGACTAGCGCGTACCCTGGAATTCATACCATGGCCTTCAGATTGATCACTAGAGACACATGGCTAGCTAGGAGGTGACGGCGCATGGTGGGTCTTTGAGGACATACTGCATAGGAGCACGTTAGGAAAAAATATATGAATGAAGTGGGGGGACCTGGGAATCGAACCCAGGTCCCAGTGTTCACAAAGCGTGTCATCTACCACCTGTACCAAGCAACGCGTTTGTATGTATCATGGAAAACAAATATTATAAAAAATAAACCACGCTAATGATATTAACACAAAAAACGCGCCAGCTTTTTGAATTGCCCAACCGTATAGTGACACGCCAGGCTTCTTCTTCGTTTCCTGCAAAAATATGAATTAGATAGCGGGGGTTTTAAACCCCCACTAACCTTAAGCCTGAAAAATAACGATTAGCACATGGTGAAAAAGAAAAAAGGGCACGAGGTGGTTGTTCAATTCGTTGGAAGGTCCTGATTTCAATGGTGCTATTTTGGTTGGCCAATTTTTCCTCAAGCGTAAAACCCCAAATTTGGAGCTTTGAAACCCTAAAAAGCTTCCATGGCAACTTTCTATACAAGCAAGATTATTTCAATTCAATGGCACCCTTAGCTTCAGTATGATCATGTTAGTGTAAAACAACAGTTAAAAGACATTAATCATGCATGGAAAATGGAATAAGATTGTCAAATTTTTCAAGAAAAGTGGAACACGGTTATACCAATTCTTGAGGTTAGGGGATGTGTTTTTGATTGCAATCCCTTCCTGGATGTGTAAGTAAGCTATTGGAATGCATCTTTTGCTTTGAAACGTGCTCTAACTGTGAAAACAGTTTTCAATTTTTTTTAAAAAAATGCAAAGTTGTTTCTTGGTCTGAGGCGCAGCTTGCTTCTTCTTATCATTAGGGTTGCATTGTGTATATGTATGTGAATGCATTAGGTCAGAAACAAAGCCCAAAAATCCTTTGAATCAATGTTTCAATCTTTGATTTTTCAAGTATCTTTTTGAATCTTTTTTCCATCAAAACATTGCCAATCATGGGAGATTCTTGCCTTTTTGAGTATGCACGAAATCTTGAGTGAATAAAGAGTGCAAATGCTGCACAAAAAGATTCCAAAACATTTGTTTAGTATTTTTGTCATATTTAATTTTAATTAAATGAATTAATAGGTTTAAAAATTCAATTAATAAATTAAAAATAAGAAAATAACTCCCCTTTGGGTCAATGGGTCGTGCATAGCTTTTGGGTGATGATTCTTGGAAGAAATTGAGGCCCATTAGCAATTTTGAGGCATTTGAAGCAAAGTTGACTTTTCAAAATTCCCAAAAATTTCCCAACTTCCACAAGGCATATATTGCTCAAGTTTTAAGCTTTGATCATGTTCTTGGACATTTTAGAAAGGTCTTGAAGTCCTCTAACCAATGCCTTTGGTCCCATGTCATTTTGATTTACCAATCTCAAGTTATGGTCTTTGACTTAAAGTGCCTTTTGGTTGACTTTTGAAAATGACCTATAATGTTGAGATTGATAACTTTTTGTGAAAGCATTTCTTGGACTTGAAGTGTGAAGAGGAGTTGTAGGAAATGTCATTCTCTTAAAAATGAGCTTTGGATGGAATTTTTCTGATAAACCATGTGGAAGTTATGCCTTGGTCAATTTGCAGTTGACTTTTTCAACTGTCCAAATATGGAAACTTTTGCATCTTGAGACTTTTTGAGCCATGCCTTGAGAATCATGATCAAGAATTGATCAAATGATGTTTGTGGCTTCAAAATAAGATGTTGACCAAAAATTTGGACTTTTGACTGTCAAATGACCATTTTGCCCCTGCAGTTGACTGTTGAGCAATTAGGGTTTTTTACTGTGCAATTTTGTGCCGTGAGTCTTGCAACTTGACATGAGGATGCTTGACCATGTTTATAGGCATGTGGGACTTGTTTGGACCCTTGAAAACTTCAATTTCTTCGCCAGAACCAAAACCCTAATTTTTGACTGTTAGGAAGCCATTGGACTGTGCAACCCTTGGGAGATTTTGAAGCATGCTCTTTGCAAATCTTGAAGAATATGGGAGGGAAAATTTTGGGGTACAACACAAAGGATAAAGGCTCAAAGTATATTTGTACCCACCCGCTCTTCGTGATGTTCTTCAATCCTAAACTCAGTTAATTGTGCATTTGAACTCCAAATGAGTCTGGAACGACGTTTTTGGTGATGGTTCACACAAGTTGAATTTGTTGGAAGGCAGTCATTTTTGCAACATTTTTCTTGTTGTTGAGGATTTATAGCAACCTCGTTCTTTTGATTTGTTATCCCTAACTTTTTCCCGACTGTTCCTGTTTTCGAGATTACAGTCAGTGGGATGCCCCAGCTTTCTTAAGCCTCCTTTGTAGGTTTTGGCTCAGTGGGCTTTTCTATTTTGAGAGATTGACTGCCTATGAGGAAAGAAACCACCACTGTCTTTTGATTCCAGAGGAATGCTTTTGATGTCGTTCGTTGTATTATGAACTGAGAGTTTTGCGACTTCAATGCGCATCTTTTGAATTAACTGAGAGACTACCCTGCCCCAGGTTTAAATTAAAGGTTTCAATTTGTGTTTAAAACATAAAACTCCTACTTCTTTTGCTCGAAGGGGTTGACTAGGGATTATCTTTCTTATAGCTCCAGTGTTTAGGATTTGAAAGAAACGTCTGTACATCGTTAGCAAGGTCTGTCCAAAAGCATATTGTATGAGATTATGGCATTGTTTCGTAATCCTCCCTCTAAAGGCTTGTAACTTTTAGCAAGAGTTGAATATCATAAAGACAATATAAGAATAGTGAAAACGTGTGGATGAATTAAAGACAAACATATGCAATGCATTAATGAAACAAAGTTTGACATTAATAGATAATTTTTTGAATAACAAAAGAGATTACAACTTGAAAATTCAAATGAATAAAAGTTCTTAATGACTTGGCAAAGGAGTAGTGATCACGTTTGGAGTCTCTGGAGGGTCGAACTCGATCTCCTTGGCGTCAATCAAATTCTGAATCTTATACTTCAATGCCCAGCAATCGTTAGTGTCATGCCCGGGACTGTCAGAATGATAAGCGCATGTTGCATTAGGATTGTAGTTGGGAGAAGAAGTTTAGGGGTTTGGATGAGGCCCTATCAATGTAATCAGATTCATCCTCAACAAGTGTTGCAGCGCTTGAGACAGCGGCATGTTGATGTTGGTGACCTGTCTTTTAGGCTCGTCTGGCCTTCGTTGATTTCCCCTTTGATGTTGTCGGTGTGGCGCAGAACCAGAGATCAGGACTGCCCCTACGTTTTGGTCACAACGACTCTTTTGACTGTACACATCATTGGACTCCTTCTTCCCATTGTAAGGCTTTTTCTGAGCATCAGAAGGTGTAGCTTCTTGAATCTTCCCACTTTTGATGCCAGCTTCGACCCTTTCGCCGGTCAGTATTAGCTCGGTGAACCCGGCTGAAGAGCTTCCGATCAAGTGTTTGAAGAAAGACCCTGTCAAAGTTCCCATGAAGATGTCAATCAGCTCCCTGTCAGTTAAAGGGGGTTGCACTCTACCAGCCAGATCTCTCCACTTTTGGGCGTATCCTTTGAAGCTCTCATTGGAACCCATGGTCATGTTCTGCAATTGCACACGAGTTGGTGCAAGATCAGCATTGTATTGATACTGCTTATAGAAAGAAGCAGCTAAATCCTCCCAGGTGTGGATGCGAGAACTCTCCAATTGATAGAACCATTCGAGTTGGGTCCCTACTAGGCTTTCTTGGAAGAAATGGATCCAAAGCTTCGGATCAGTTGTGTATGGTTGAATCTTGCAGACATAAGACTTTAAGTGCATCTTAGGGAAAGAGATTCCATCGTACAGGGAAAAAGTAGAGACTTTGAACTTTGGCGGGATGACCAATCCAGAAACTAAACCCATGTCTCCTAAATCCAAGCCAGGTATTTATTGTATCTCCATAGCACTGAGGAGATCCTCCAACTGTTTGTACTTGTCATCAGCGGGAGGATATTGTTCCTCGGAGTAATCGGCTTCAACTACATTAATCTCCAAATTGTGATTTTCTTCAAGACTATCCCCTATGTTGGATGGAGTTGAAAAATATAGGGTTTTAGTTCTTCTTCTCATGTTCAGGATACCCGTTTCCTTCTTGGACCTCTTCTTCTTGTCTTTGAGAAGGAGAGCTTTCAGATCCTCTTGCCCTTTACCCATAGCCAAAAGCATCTGTTGGAATTGAGCGTTTTGAGCTTGGAGATCTTTCACCGTTTGTTCCATATCCACCTTACTGAAATAAACAGTAGGAAGATAAAGAGACCTGTATGGGAGAAACCTGTCATGATATGATGTACGATATGTGGATGCATGTTTTCAAGCATCTCGCGGGATAAACATAAGAAAATGTTAGAGGTTGAACTTCGATCAACATCTTTGATTGGAGAAATTTGTATCGGTGGATGTGTTTCCACGAGAATCAAGCTCACCATGTCAAGTGGGTCATAGCCCCTGATTCAAGTTGTTGCACTTGATCTTTTACGGTGTTTGTTTAGAGGGGAACCCTCTTGTCCTTTGGTAGACGTATGGTTCAACGTGACCCTGCATCGAAAGACCCTCGAGATCCTTGAAATGGTTATTGAAAATACTATGGTATGATGTTATGATGTTATATACATGTATGCAAAAGCGAGTAAGTGTATATACAGACAGTCATATTCACACAAAGCAGACAAGTCCTTAGGTTTAGGCTTGCATGGGGTTTATAGGTAAGTACCCTCTTGAAGTTAGTTGGGTCAAACCTGTCCTAAAAATAGTAATCGGGTTCTAGAGGATCTCAATATCACTGACTACCCTCAATCGGTCATAATTCCAGTTTAGCAACCTTTTCTTGCGGCCGGAATCATCGCGAGAGTTTAGTCTCAATGAGTGTAGCATACTGCTACTGTTTTATGGCCAAGTTGGTCAATTTAAGGTTCTAAGGTCAGTTGGTTCTTAATGACTCCTCAGAAGACCCATATTCTCCTCGTTCTAACACAAGGGATATCGATACAGACCAAGGTGCCACACCAACGTAGCTACTGCTTCATTCGTATCGGTCAATGCCGTACAAATCCCTCACAGTTTATTGCTACTTACCTAAAGGGTATCCCCAGATCCGGGTTAGGATCTATAGAACTCCGATACAAGCCCACAAAATTAAAGCATACAATTGAAAACAATTGTGATCTAATCCTAAGGTACACCTCATTCTTAATATTCCCCAACAGAGTCACCAATTCTGTGATCGGTGGGAATGAGAACTGACTGTTTTGGCATGCTGGTTCGCGTTTGTGTTTGTTTTTGCAAAATGTCGCGGTAAGCAAGAGTCGCCACCTTCTTTTATTTTATCCAACAAGGAAAGGACAAAAGCACAGAAAAATTCCTTTTTGAGATTGTTTCTCGGGTTCGGGAGGTAGATTATAGAAAGGGAAGGTGTTAGCACCCTTTCTATCCGTGGTTATCCACGGTCTCTTAGGTACTTGCTCATTGTGTTTTCAAAAGTTTGCTTTTCTTTGTTATTGTGGGTTTGAAAAGAGTTTTTGTTTTGAATAGAGTATAAGTGCAAAAAGTTTTTGTTTTGTTTTTAAAAGGAGCAAGTACTTAAGAACATCTACCTACTCAAAAAGGAATTAAACTGTGCAAATGTCCTTTAGACAGTGTTATCCCACTATTGAGGAGTAAGTAGCATCGTCGTTGGAGTTTTCGGGTCAATTCGATTAAGGGACATGTGGTCACTAAAGCAATATTAGGATGCCTTAGCGGTAACCCTAATGTCCTAAATCATTTTTCTGAGGCAACCGTTTCGAGGAAAATATGATCTTGGGACAAGAGGGTGACCTCTAAAACACCCTATACTCAATGACCACGTTCGAGGCAACCAAGTGAGGCGTACCCTAAGAGTGGCATGTGCGAGTGTATTGTTTTTCAGTTATATTATCTTTTATTAGGCCAAACTAATTGTTGATCTTATCTTGCCATACATATCCTATTTACTAGAAAGCATATAAAAGTAATGAAGCACAGAAAGATAAAATCCTACACTATTACAACCATATTTAATTGCATGAAAATATAAGGGCAAAAAGAAAATAAAAAGCAAAAAAAATGAGGGTCTTTCGATTGAGGCAGAAAACCCTTCAATTCTGCACTTTCTGGCTCTCTTTGATTTGGCCTGAAAAGGGTGAAGGCATGACTTTCGACTGAGGCCTCACGGTTAGCATGTTGTGCCTTTCGATTGGGACCAGCGGGTCAGCATGTTGTGCCTTTCGACTAGGCCTGGAATCTGTGCAAGATGTAATCTTCCTTTCTGCCTCCTTCGACTGGGCCTGGAGTTAGTGAGGGAATGCCTTTCGACTGAGCCTGGAAGTCAGTGAAGGCATGCTTTTCGTTTGGGCCTAGAAGTCAACATGGTTTTTCCTCCTGGTTGTCTCTTTCGTTTGACCTGGAGAAAGAGGGTAGAAGCCAGATGCTTCGTTTCCTATTTCCTGTTTCCTGTTTCTTTCATTTAAAGCATTTAAATGGAAACGTGGCCTGAGGCCATGCTAGTATTTGTCTTGCAAACAGTTTAATAGTTAAAACTAGTTCAGGTAAATAAAAAGCAAAACGAAAGGGTTAACTCTAAAAAACATGTTAAAAGGGGGGAAACCAAAGGAACAATGGTATATACATGCTTGAAACGAGCGAAAAGATTATTTACATGTTATGCCATGAAATGAAAGGTTCAAGGGTAAGAGTGACTTACCTTGATGGAGGCTTTGAATGGGTGTGGGACCTTGAGTGGAGGCCCAAGGTTCTGGATTTGAAAGAGGGGGCCAACAACTGTGCTTGCAATGCTGGATTCGAAGGAAGGAAAGAAACAAGTCTTATGTTTCTTTCCAAACTGGATTCAAAGGATACTGAAGAGTACTTGTTCTTCATAATCGAAGGAAGTAAGTATGTGATTCTGGGTTTGTTCTCACAAGTGTTGAAGGGACTTGAGAGATTTGTTGTGTTTGAGAAAATTTGGGTGATTCGTTCCTCTAGTCCTCCGATCCTTCCTTAAACATGTGTTGGAGCCTCTTATTTATAGGCAAAGTTGGCTGAAGTTTTTGGAGGGAAAACAAAATAATTTGAACAACTTGAGTAAACTGCTCTTTGTAGCCTTCAAGGGACAGTGCTTGTATGCTATTTCGGTGCAAGAATGGGGCAGTGTTTCAGGACTGCTGTGCAGCAGTTTTGGCCAGTGTATCATGCCTGAACTTGGCAACAAGCATCTTTGAATATTTCATCCTTACATTTTGACCCTCCTTCGACCAGATTCTTCTTCCAAACATATTGTTCGACTTTCCTCCAACAAGTGTCCTTCGAACAAATCACCTTTGTGCATCATTTGAAGGGGCCATCAACCATGTGTTGAAGTTTGTCAAGGATGGAAATGCAGCACACTAAAGAGAAATGTTGTCCAATCGAAGCTAGTAAAAACATAGTCAATGTTTTGTCGAAGCCTTATGGTCGAAACAAGCTAATTCCCAGTCGAAGATTGTATTGAAGAAAACATATTTCCAAATCGAAAGCTCATGCTCGAAGGAAGCATATTTCCCAATCGAAGCTTGGGTCGAAACAAACATAAAGGGAGTCATTGCCTTTTAGTGTGAGGGAAGTTCCTGGCTTCTGAATCGAAGGGTGTTTCTAACCTTGCACTCGAAGGAGGCTTTAAGTTCAACATGAAGGACATATCCAAGTTGCATTCGAAGGATGTTTCCAATCCAAACGAAGGATGTACCTAAACTTGCACTCAAAGGAGGCTTTATGTTCAAAATGAGGGACATGCCCAAGTTGCATTCGAAGGATGTTTCCAATCCAAACGAAGGATGTACCTAAACTTGCACTCAAAGGAGGCTTTAAGTTCAAAATAAGGGACATGCCCAAGTTGCATTCGAAGGAGGCCAAGAGTCAGTTGAAGGGTACTGAATCGAAGGAGACCTGTTTTCCTCCAAATTTGTCAAAATGTTATTTTTATCTGTTTTCTCCCTCTTTGACAGTCTCCATTTAATTTTGGTATTGGAAAATCCCAATGCACTTGTTCAAGCTTGAACCTTGAAAATCCTTGTAAGAAAGGCCTTGAGAATGAGAGGGCAAATTTTGGGGTACAACAGCGGTCCAAGCAAAAATTAGGGATCAAAGCGTACGACTATGTCTCGTCATCTCGTCACTGGCCTACCAGAAGAAGACTTGTCATTTTGACCGAAAGATACCAAGCACCTCATAGGTGGAGATAATACTCGATCCACAGGACCTCCGCAGGCACCTTCTCCCGCAAAAAATAGGGGCAAATAAGAATTGTCCAAACTGTACAAGTTACTCTGTCCACCAAGGTACCAAGGTAGGTTCAGCTGAAGAATATGGCCAAGATACCGTTATTCCCCGCAGAGTAAAACAATAATGGTAGCTCTCCCCACTGAGACTTGCAACTATGAACAAATCAGCAATACTCTTCCCAAGCAGAGTTGATCTACCATCAGCCCTAAAAAGGTTGGGTATCCCCAAAAGGTCTTAATATTCCCCAACGGAGTGTAAAGATATTCTCCAGCAAGCGTAAGAGCATCCCCGGCAGTCTTAATATTCCTCAACGGAATATGAGAATGTTCCCCGGTAGAATGCAAGATACCACAACAGAGTCATTTCCCCAGTGCAGTCTAAAAAAACTTCCCCAGCGGAGTTGAGTCATCTTCCCCAGTAGACTCTGGAAGCTTATCCCATGCGAAGCATAAATCTGTCTCCTCAGACAAATTCAGAGGTTATCCCCACAAGAGTCTAACTGGGTTATCCTCAGCAAGTTGCAACTGAAAGGTCACCCCCAACAAAGTTCTTTCTATCCCTAGCGGAGTTCATCATTGGAATCCCCAACAGAGCTTATCAATGGAATCCCCAGAGGAGTTATCATTAAAATCATCAGCAGGACATATCCTCCCCACAGAGTAATTCCCCTCGGAGTAATTCCTTCATCAGTTTATTCCCCAACGGAGTTCTTCTCTCCTGCAGGCTTATTCTCACAATCATCTTCGTTCATCATCCCCAACGGAAACGAAGAGCTCTACTCTATTCTCCAGCAGCTCCGGGATTTATTTTCCCCAACTAAAACATCACATTCTCATACATCATGATACACGCATGTACGCATCATACCATACAATCTCATTTATGTTGAGAACATCATTGCTTGATCCATATCATGCACTGCATATGACTGACCTTTACCTTTCAGGAAAAATGCAGTTACGTTCTCAGCCTAGTCGAAGTTCTGACCAGTTCTTAAATCTCAATTGAATTATCACCGGCTGAATTTCAGATAAGGTTCTCAATCTCGACAGTTTCCTCCGTCATAGTGTGGACGAGTTCTATAACCTCAACGGTATATTCCCGGTGAGCACGAGACAGTTCCTAGATATTGATGAAGATGCTTCCCTATGTCATAGTGTGGACGAGTACTATAACCTCAGCGGTATACTCCCGGTGAGCACGAGTCAGTTCATAGATCTTGATGTTTTCCTCCATCATAGTGTGGACGAGTTCTATAACCTCAACAGTATACTCCCGGTGAGAACGAGACAGTTCCTAGATCTTGATGAAGATACTTCCCTACGTCATAGTGTGGACGAGTACTATAACCTCAACGGTATACTCCCGGTGAGAACGAGTCAGTTCCTAGATCTCGATGTTTTCCTCCGTCATAGTGTGGACGAGTTCTATAACCTCAACAGTATACTCCCGGTGAGCACGAGACAGTTCCTAGATCTTGATGAAGATGCTTCCCTATGTCATAGTGTGGACGAGTACTATAACCTCAGCAGTATACTCCCGGTGAGCAGGAGTCAGTTCCTAGATCTTGATGTTTTCCTCCGTCATAGTGTGGACGAGTTCTATAACCTCAACGGTATACTCCCGGTGAGCACGAGACAGTTCCTAGATCTTGATGAAGATGCTTCCCTATGTCATAGTGTGGACGAGTACTATAACCTAAGCGGTATACTCCCGGTGAGCACGAGTCAGTTCCTAGATCTTGATGTTTTCCTCTGTCATAGTGTGGACGAGTTCTATAACCTCAACGGTATACTCTGGGTGAGCATGAGAGAGTTCCTAGATCTTGATGAAGAGGCTTCCCTATGTCATAGTGTGGACGAGTACTATAACCTCAGTGGTATACTCCAGGTGAGCATGCGTCAGTTCCTAGATCTTGATGTTTTCCTCCGTCATAGTGTGGACAAGTTCTATAACCTCAACGGTATACTCCTGGTGGGCATGAGACAGTTCCTAGATCTTGATGAAGATGTTTCCCTACATCATAGTGTGGACGAGTACTATAACCTCAACGGTATACTCCCGGTGAGCACGAGTCAGTTCCTAGATCTTGATGTTTTCCTCCGTCATAGTATGGATAAGTTCTATAACCTCAACGGTATACTCCCGGTGGGATTGAGACAGTTCCTAGATCTTGATGAAGATGTTTCCCTATGTCATAGTGTGGACGAGTACTATAACCTCAACGTTATACTCTCGGTGAGCACGAGTCAGTTCCTAGATCTTGATGTTTTCCTCCGTCATAGTGTGGACAAGTTCTATAACCTCAACGGTATACTCCCGGTGAGCACGAAACTGTTCCTAGATCTTGATGAAGATGCTTCCCTACGTCATAGTATGGACGAGTACTATAACCTCAGCGGTATACTCCCGGTGAGCACGAGTCAGTTCCTAGATCTTGATGTTTTCCTCCGTCATAGTATGGACGAGTTCTATAACCTCAACGGTATACTCCCGGTGAGCACGAGACTGTTCCTAGATCTTGATGAAGATGCTTCCCTATGTCATAGTGTGGACGAGTACTATAACCTCAGCGGTATACTCCCGGTGAGCACGAGTCAGTTCCTAGATCTTGATGATTTCCTCCGTCATAGTGTGGACAATTTCTATAACCTCAACGGTATACTCCCGGTGGGCACGAGACAGTTCCTAGATCTTGATGAAGATGTTTCCCTATGTCATAGTGTGGACGAGTACTATAACCTCAACGGTATACTCCCGGTGAGCACGATTCAGTTCCTAGATCTTGATGTTTTTCTCCGTCATAGTGTGGACAAGTTCTATAACCTCAACGGTATACTCCCGGTGAGCACGAGACAGTTCCTAGATCTTGATGAAGATGTTCCCCTATGTCATAGTGTGGACGAGTACTATATCCTCAGCGGTATTGTTGTACCCCAAAATTTTCCCTCTCATTCTTCAAGGCATTTCTCACAAGGATTCTCAAGGTTCAAGTTTGCACAAGTACTTTGGAATTTTCCAGTACCAAAATTAAAAGGAAACTGTCAAAAAAGGGAGAAAACAGATAAAAATAACATTTTGAAAAATTTGGAGGAAAATAGGTCTCTTTCGATTCAGCACTCTTCGATTGACTCTTGGCCTCCTTCGAATGCAACTTGGGTACATCCTTCGTTTGGATTGGAAACCTCCTTCGAATTCAACTTGGGTACATCCTTCGTTTGGATTGGAAACCTCCTTCGAATGAAACTTGGGTACATCCTTCGTTTGGATTGGAAACCTCCTTCAAATGCAACTTAGGTACATCCTTCGTTTGGATTTGAAACCTCCTTCGAATCCACTTGCACCAAGGGCCTCTTGAAGACTTTGCCTCTTACAAGTTTCGTTTGAGCCAAGAGATATCTTCATACAAGATTTGACTGATTTCTTGCTTCGCTTCGACTCAGAAGCCAGGAACTTCCCTCATACTAAAAAGACACAAGGCAATGACTCCCTTTATGTTTGTTTCGATCCACATGCTTCGATTGGGAAATATGCTTCCTTCGAGCATGAGCTTTCGATTTGGCAATATGTTTTTTTCGATACAAGCTTCGACAGGGAATTAGCTTGTTTCGACCACAAGCTTCGACTGAGGCAAAGGCTTCCTTCGAACAAGTGCTCTTCGATCTCATTCTTGCATTCGACTCAAGACCAAATCTCATTTGCCAGGCTATGTTGCTTCCAAATCTGTACATAATCAGAAGCTTGTACAAGGGTTTTAAACTTTGTCTTTTAGATACTACTATTATTGGTTAAAGGCTACATACTCTTTCTTTTCATAGAGAGTACTTTTATCACAAAAGCAGCTTTTAACCTGATTTTGGTCTGAGCACAAGCAAGGCCAGAAGCATAAGTCACATCTTCTGCACCCCAACTGCCAAGAGGCCCCCCACATTTACTTTCACGTTACATTATTTTATCATTTATTTGCAAGGCTGGCTTTGGACAATATGTCCTCTATTTCTCTATAAATAGAGGAACATTTACAAAGCTAGGGGAGGATCTTTGGACCAAAGGAACGAATCCCTCAAATTTTCTCAAACACAATAAAACTCTCAAAGTT
Source organism: Vicia faba (assembly GCA_948472305.1). Taxonomy (NCBI): domain Eukaryota; kingdom Viridiplantae; phylum Streptophyta; class Magnoliopsida; order Fabales; family Fabaceae; genus Vicia; species Vicia faba. Next base: position 160,201,672 of record OX451736.1, on the reverse strand, counting down.
CATTAACACTTGAGAAATCACAAAAAACCCAAAATCACATTAATCTCCTTCGACTCTGAAGAACAACCACACTCCAGTCTCATTCGAATCAAAGAAGCATCACACTTGCTTTTTCTTTTCCTTCAAATCCAGCGTTCCAAGCACAGCTACTGACCCCTCTTTCGAATCCAGCATCCAGGGCCACCACTCAAGGCCCCACATCTATTCAAGGCCTGAAGCAAGGTAAGTTATTCTTACCTTTGAACTTTTCGTTTCATGGCATAGTAATTTTCCCTTTCGTTTGAAACATGTACATACCATTGTTCCTTACGTTTCCACCCTTTTTAACATATTTTTTAGAGCTAAGCCTTTCGTTTTGCTTTCTGTTTACCTAAACTTGCTTGAACTATTAAACTGTTTACAAGACAAATACTAGCATGGCCTCAGGCCATGTTGCCATTTAATGCTTGAAATGAAAGAAACAGGAAACATGAAATAGGAAACGAAGCTTCTGTCTTCTACCCCTTTCTCCAGGTCAAACGAAAGAGACAACCAGGACGATAAACATGCCTTCACTGATTCCAGGCTCAGTCGAAAGGCATTCCCTCACTGCTTTCGACCTCCAGTCGAAGAAGACAACAAGGCAGAACCAGAAGGCTTCGCAATACACTGACTTCCGGGCCAATCAAAGGACAAGACCTCACTGGTGCTAGCTCCAGTCGAAGGAGGCCAACATAATGCATGTCGAAGGGTGCTACTGCCTGGGTCGAAGGAGCTCTTTTTATTTATTTTTATCTTATTTTTTGCCTTTATATTTCTATGCACTTCAATATGGTTGTAATAGTGTAGGATTTATTTTTTGCGCTTTTTATTACTTTTGTATAAATGCTAGTAATTAGGTGTGTATCGCAAGATAAAACCAACAAGTAGACAACCCCTAATCAAGACAAAATGCATGCAATCAAACACACTTTGCACACATATGCATGTCAAGTACTTTGGCAAAACAAAAAGATCATAGTCCCTCGATGATGCTGTCTTGGTTGCCTAAACAAAATGATCAAGTCCCTCAAGAAAATTACCAAAAATACTTGACACAATTGCTATCATGGTCTATACGATGACCCGCGCACGTCCCGTTAACATCCTAACGCAAGGTTGTTCACCAAATACAATGGTGAAACAACACTGTTAAAAGGGGTAAAAACATGAGAAAGATCTTTGAGTAAAATAGGGTAGACAAACTCTTAGTTACTTGATCAAAAATCTTTCAAAACACCTTTTCCATTTTTCAAACACACATCACAACACAACTTCAAAAACAATTTCAAAACAACTTTCAAAACATTGAATTATCTTTTCAAAAAGACACACACCTTTGTATATATTCAAACAAGAATCATTACAAAGGTTGCCTAGACAAGGAATCTTTTTCAAAACATTTTCAAAACCACACACAAAGCACCATTTCAAGCAATTGAAAATCAAAGGCAAGTGATCTAAAACAAGTAACTAAGAGCCCATGGATAACCATGGATGAAAAGGGTGCTAGCACCTTCCCTTTTCATAATCTACCCCCCGAACCCACGAAAACATCTCAAAGGTCTTTCCTGTGCTTTTTGACCTTTCCTTTAGGATAAAATAAAAAGTCGGTGGCGACTCTTGCTAAACCGAAACATTTGCAAACACAAAACGCAAAATCCCAAGTCAGTTCTCCCACCGTATCACAGAACTGGCGACTCTGCTGGGGAAATTTCTAAAAGTGGGGTTACCTTAGGGTTTTAGATCACCTTTACTTGCTTACCTTGATTGCTTTGTTTGCTTTACTTTTTGGGTTCCTTGTTTGGGTTTGTTTAAATCCTACACCCGGATTTGGGGGGACCTTTTTAGGTAAGTAGCAATAAACTGTGAGGGAACTGTGCGGGGTATACCGACATGGTTGAAATAGTGGCTATGTTGATGTGGCACTTTGGTTGGTACCGGTAACCCTTGAGTTGAATCAAGGAGAGTACGGGGCCGCCGCGTGGTGTCGTGAAGCATCAATTGACCTTAGAACCTTACTTGACCATCTTGGCCTTTTTAGGGGTAGTGAGATGATCGACTTTGGTACAGTCCGAAGTTGGTAGATACTCGATACTACACTCATTGAGGATTGTTTTCTTGGAATATTTTGGTTGCCAGTTAAGTGGCTAAACCAAAACAATGAACACAAAGAATAATCCGGTGATATTGAGCTCCTTAGAACCCGGTTTCTATTTTAGGACAAGTTGAGCTAACTAACTTCAAGAGGGTACTTACCTACAAACCCCATGCAAGTCAAAACCTAAGGACTTATTTGCTCTGTGTGAATATGATTACCTGTATATACACTTGCTTACTTTCGCATACATGTACATAACATCTTAACATCATACCATAGCATTTCCAATAACCATTTCAAGGATCTCGAGGGTCTTTTGATACAGGGGCGCGTTGAACCAGACATCTACCAAAGGGCAAGAGGATTTTCCTCTAAACAAACGCCGTTAAAGATCAAGTGCAACAACTTGAATCGGGGGCTATGACCCTCTTGACATGGTGAGCTTGATTCTCGTGGAAAGAAATCCACCAATACAAAAATTCTCCAATCAAAGATGTTGATCGAAGTTCAATCTCTAACATTTTCTTATGTTTACCCCGCGAGATCCTTGAAAACATGCATCCACATAACATGCATCCACATCATGATAGGTTTTCCCTTTCAGGTTTCCTTATTCTCCTACTGTTTATTTCAGTAGAGATGGCTCTAGAGAGGACTATCGAAGATATCCAGGCTCAAAACGCTCAACTTCAAAAAATGTTCTTGAACCTGTCCCAGGGGCAAGAAGTGGTGAAGGCTCTCCTCACAAGGGGCATGGTCCTAGGGAATCCAGGCGGCATCAGGAATGATCAGTTGGAAGGGCTACAGATTGAGTTTGGTCCTCCGGAGACTCCAGCATAATCAATTCTCCTTTGACAAATCATTGAGAGTGTCTTTGTTTCATTTGAATTTTCAAGTTGTAATCTCTTTTGTTATTCAAACATTTATCTGTTAATGTCAAACTCTGTTTCATTAATGCATTGCGTATGTTTGTCTTGAATTCATCCATTCGTTTTCACTATACTTGAACTATGCTTTCTACTTTCTTTATGACATTTAACTCTTGCCAAAAGGTTGCGAGCCTTTAGAGGGAGGATGACGAAAATAATGCCATAATCTCATACAGTATGCTTTTGAACAGACCTTGCTGACGATGTACAGGCGTTTCTTTCAAATCCTAAACACTAGAGTTATAAGGAAGATAATCCCTAGTCAACCCCTTCGAGCCAAAGAAGTAGGAGTTTTCTGTTTTAAACACAAATTGAAACCTTTGATTAAACCTGGGGCAGGGTAGTCTCTCAGTTAATTCAAAAAAAGATTATGCATTGAAAGTCGCAAACTCTCAGCTCATAGTACAACGAATGACATCAAAAACATTCCTTTGGAACCAAAAGACAGTGATGGTTTCTTATCTCATAGGCAGTCATTATCTATCAAAAAAGGAAAAGCCCACTGAGTCAAAACCTACAAAGGAGGCCTAAGAAAGCTGGGGCATCCCGCTGACTGTAATCTCAAAAATAAGCAGAGTCAGGAAAAATTAGGGATAACAAAAAAAAGAGAAAAAGGTCATTACAAATCCTAAACAACATGAAAAATGTTGCAAAAAAATGTCTGCCTTCCAACAAAATTCAACTTGTGTGAACCATCACCAAAACGTTGTTCCAAGACTCATTTGGAGTTCAGTGCACAATTAACTGAGGTTAGGATTGAAGAACATCACGAAGAGCGGGTGGGTACAAATATACTTTGAGCCTTTATCCTTTGTTTCTTAAGCCGTGAACCAAGCCACGTTACAACCCTTCAAAAGTCCTAATTGAAGCATGGGTTAGTTCGAAAGCATACTGTTACAAAAGGTGTCCTGACTCCTATAAGGCTTTGCTCTAAATCTTGAGTTGAATTTTTCTTATATAAAGTTTTCTGCTAAAAAACGCATTTTTCAAAATTTCAAGACAGACATAAACTTTGCATTACTTGAATATCATTGTTTGCATGTGGCTATTTGTTTGACAGCAGAGAAATTCACACAACGAACATCCGATGAACGAAAGCTATCTCAGTGAACAAAACCAAGAAGGATGACACTTCCATTGACAAATCTCCTATCAACAAGGGGGCATGACATATCACTATCCAGCACACCTGGGGAATTCTAGTCAAGATTCTAAGAAATCTCTCAAGGGTTGCAGAGTAACCAGGGGAAAATCTCCATATGCGTCACTTGGGGCATTAAACGTCAATCCCGACAAAGGGTTACATACAGTCAAACATTTCCAGGCAGTTCCACAAACACTCTCTACTAGGGGCAATGACAAGTCTCCCAAAAGTCCTTCTCATAGGATGATTCCCCAACAAGAGTTTAATCTCTGAAAACCTTCCCCCAGCTGGGAAAACTTCAAGAGTCCTAGAGGACTTCCCTAACGAGTTCATCACCTCTCTAACAGACTAAGCAACAAGGTTTATTTCCCCAATAAACGACAGGATTCCCTAGCTTGAGGTAGCCTTTCCGACCACTACAAATCAAAGGACCACAACTCCTCTTCCCCAGTAGACTACTCTACAATCCCCAACAAGTTACTACGAAACCTGGACCCGACCAAATATCAGTTCAGCTTCGACTTCCCAGTAGATCAACGGACAACAGAGACTCCTGAACTATTTTCCAAAGCAAGAATAAACGTTCTCCCCACAGAGTTTTCAACTTCCCCCAGCGGAGTTCTCCTCAAACAAGAAAACAGGAATCCATTAGAAATATTCTAAGCAAAGTTTGAAGACACACATACTCTTCAACAGCAGTGCAGGATTTAATGACTCCCCAGCATTTGTCAAGGATTTATTTTACCAGACAAAAATACATTCATTAACATTTCACATTTCATATATCCTATTTACATACATGATAAGTTCATACAACACAATCTCATTTACTTTTGAGAACATCATGACATTATGCATTTGATACATCATGACATTGCATACAACTAACGTTTTACCTTTTTAGGAAAAAGGTCAATCAACAAATGGCTACCATCAACCTTTTCAAGTTCCAGATTACTACCTGTAACAAGCCTGGAAAACTATCTGTGGACGACTGATTGTAGATTAATACTTATAACAAGCCAGGAAAACTATCTATATGAAGAGATTGAAGATTAACACCTGTAACAAGCCAGGAAGACTATATTTCTTTCTCAGGTCAGAGATTCATACCTGAAACCAGACATGACAACTATCTCATCGGCCAACCTTTTTAAGTTCCAGATTAATACCTGTAACAAGCCAGGAAAACTATCTGTGGACGACTGATTGTAGATTAATACCTGTAACAAGCCAAGAAAACTATCTACATGAAGAGATTGAAGATTAACACCTGTAACAAGCCAGGAAGACTATCTTTCTTTCTCAGGTCAGAGATTCATATCTGAAACCAGACAGGACAACTATCTCATCGACCAACCTTTTTAAGTTCCAGATTAATACCTGTAACAAGCCAGGAAAACTATCTGTGGACGACTGATTGTAGATTAATACCTGTAACAAGCCAGGAAAACTATTCACATGAAGAGATTGAAGATTAACATCTGTAACAAGCCAGGAAGGCTATCTTTCTTTCTCAGGATAGAGATTAATCCCTGAAACCAGACAGGACAACTATCTCATCGGCCAACCTTTTTAAGTTCTAGATTAATACCTGTAACAAGCCAGGAAAACTATCTGTGGACGACTGATTGTAGATTAATACCTGTAACAAGCCAGGAAAACTATCTACATGAAGAGATTGAAGATTAATACCTGTAACAAGCCAGGAAGACTATCTTTCTTTCTCAGGTCAGAGATTAATACCTGAAACCAGACAGGACAATCATCTATTTGACCAGCTGAAGCAAACCTACACAGGTTCCTCTCTTCCCAAGATGCAGTTTTACACGAATTCGTCATCAAACAACCCAGCTTTCCAATACAGTTCAGAGGCGCTCCAGACACGGACGCCATGCTGGCAATCATCCAGTTCCAGCTTATAGATACAATCCAACATTCTTGGATGGCATCTTTAAGCCCATCTCCGACAAGATTCGGTCACATCTCCAAATGGAATCTTTAAGCCCATTCCCTCAACCTTGCTTTGACGAGTGCAAATTTTTGGGCACTCTAGTGTCCAATCATCTTTTACTTTTGAGTCACGAACGACAAACTTGTTAATCTAACTCTTCAGGTTCAAGAAGATTGAACAGGGGCAGCTGTTGTACCCTAAAATTTTCCCTCTCATTCTTCAAGGCCTTTCTCACAAGGATTCTCAAGGTTCAAGCTTGCACAAATACTTTGGAATTTTCCAGTACCAAAATTAAAAGGAAACTGTCAAAAAAGGGAGAAAATAGATAAAAATAACATTTTGAAAAATTTGGAGGAAAACAGGTCTCTTTCGATTCAGCACTCTTCGATTGACTCTTGGCCTCCTTCGAATGCAACTTGGGTACATCCTTCGTTTGGATTCGAAACATCCTTCGAATGCAACTTGGGTACATCCTTCGTTTGGATTGGAAACCTCCTTCGAATGCAACTTGGGTACATCCTTCGTTTGGATTGGAAACATCCTTCAAATGAAACTTAGGTACATCCTTCATTTGGATTTGAAACCTCCTTCGAATCCACTTGCACCAAGGGCCTCTTGCAGACTTTGCCTCTTACAAGTTTCGTTTGAGCCAAGAGATATCTCCATACAAGATTTGACTGAGTTCTTACTTCCCTTAGACTCAGAAGCCAGGAACTTCCCTCATACTAAAAAGACACAAGGCAATGACTCCCTTTATGTTTGTTTCGATCCACATGCTTCGATTGGGAAATATGCTTCCTTCGAGCATGAGCTTTCGATTTGGCAATATGTTTTTTTTCGATACAAGCTTCGACAGGGCATTAGCTTGTTTCGACCACAAGCTTCGAATGAGGCAAATACTTCCTTTGAACAAGTACTCTTCGATCTCATTCTTTCGACTCAAGACCAAATCTCATTTTCTAGGCTATGTTGCTTCCAAATCTTTACATAATCAGAAGCTTGTACAAGGGTTTTAAACTTTGTCTTTTAGATACTACTATTATTGGTTAAAGGCTACATACTCTTTCTTTTCATAGAGAGTACTTTTATCACAAAAGCAGCTTTCAACCTAATTTTGGTCTGAGCACAACCAAGGCCAGAAGCATAAGTCACATCTTCTGCACCCCAACTGCCAAGAGGCCCCCCACATGTACTTTCACGTTACATTATTTTATCATTTATTTGCAAGGCTGGCTTTGGACAACGTGTCCATTCTTTCTCTATAAATAGAGGAACATTTACAAAGCTAGGGGAGGATCTTTGGACCAGAGGAACAAATTCTCCAAATTTTCTCAAACACAATAAAACTCTCAAAGTTCATCAACCCTTGAGAAATCACAAAAAACCCAGAATCACATTCATCCCCTTCGACTCTGAAGAACAACCACACTTCAGTCTCCTTCGAATCAAAGAAGCATCACACTTTCTTTTTCTTTTCCTTCAAAATCCAGCGTTCCAAGCACAGCTATTGACCCTCTTTCGAATCCAGCATCCAGGGCCACCACTCAAGGCCCCGCATCTATTCAAGGCCTGAAGCAAGGTAAGTTATTCTTACCTTTGAACTTTTCGTTTCATGGCATAATAATTTTCCCTTTTGTTTGAAACATGTACATACCATTGTTCCTTTCGTTTCCACCCTTTTTAACATATTTTTTAGAGCTAAGCCTTTCGTTTTGCTTTCTGTTTACCTGAACTCGCTTTAACTATTAAACTGTTTACAAGACAAATACTAGCATGGCCTCAGGAAACAGGAAACAGGAAATAGGAAACGAAGCTTCTGTCTTCTACCCCCTTTCTCCAGGTCAAACGAAAGAGACAACCAGGATGATAAACATGCCTTCACTGATTCCAGGCTCAGTCGAAAGGCATTCCCTCACTGCTTTCGACCTCCAGTCGTAGAAGACAACAAGGCAGAACCAGAAGGCTTTACCATACACTGACTTCCTGGCCAATCGAAGGATAAGACCTCACTAGTGCTAGCTCCAGTCGAAGGAGGCCAACAGAATGCATGTCGAATGGTGCTACTGCCTGGGTCGAAGGAGCTCTTTTTATTTATTTTTATCTTATTTTTTGCCTTTATATTTCTATGCACTTCAATATGGTTGTAATAGTGTAGGATTTAGTTTTTGCGCTTTTTATTACTTTTGTATAAATGCTAGTAATTAGGTGTGTATGGCAAGATAAAATCAACAAGTAGACAATCCCTAATCAAGACAAAATGCATGCAATCAAACACACTTTACACACATGCACCCTTAGGGTAATTCCACTTGTTGCCTTCAAAAATGGGCCATGGTATGCATGTCAAGTACTTTGGCAAAACAAAAAGATCATAGTCCCTCGATGATGTTGTCTTGGTTGCCTAAACAAAATGATCAAGTCCCTCAAGAAAATTACCAAAAATACTTGACACAGTTGCTATCATGGTCTATACGATGACCCACGCCCGTCCCGTTAACATCCTAACACAAGGTTGTTCACCAAATACAATGGTGAAACAACACTGTTAAAAGGGGTAAAAACATGAGAAAGATCTTTGAGTAAAATAGGGTAGACAAACTCTTAGTTAGTTGATCAAAAATCTTGCAAAACACCTTTGCCATTTTTCAAACACACATCACAACACAACTTCAAAAACAATTTCAAAACAACTTTCAAAATATTGAATTATCTTTCCAAAAAGACACACACCTTTGTATATATTCAAACAAGAATCATTACAAAGGTTGCCTAGACAAGGCATATTTTTCAAAACATTTTCAAAACCACACACGAAGCACCATTTCAAGCAATTGAATAGCAAAGGCAAGTGATCTAAAACAACTAACTAAGAGCCCATGGATAACCATGAATGAAAAGGGTGCTAGCACCTTCCCTTTTCATAATCTACCCCCGAACCCACGAAAACATCTCAAAGGTCTTTCCTGTGCTTTTTGACCTTTCCTTTAGGATAAAATAAAAAGTTGGTGGCGACTCTTGCTAAACCGAAACATTTACGAACACAAAACGCAAAATTCCAAGTCAGTTCTTTCACAGTATCACAGGTATACTCCCGGTGAGCACGAGTCAGTTCCTAGATCTTGATGTTTTCCTCCGTCATAGTGTATATTTTTTGAAGATTTTAAATTTTCCTTTTCTCACATTACACATAATCTGTATTTCGTTAATTTGTTGAGTTAAAACAGAAAAACATATCCTAAAATTAAGTAAATAAATATTATAGTTTACTAAAAAATAAAATAAATAAAAAGCCAACAAAAATAGAATAAAAAAATATGGCTAGTTAGTGGAAGAAAAATAGTTTTTTTAATATTTTATCTTATAATAATTTATTAACTAAAGAAAAAAAAAGGTAGTTAGTAAAATAAAAGGTAATAAAGGCAAGTAAAACACATGACTCCAAATATTAAATTATAAGTAGAACTAAATAAAAAAAAAGCATCCCAAATACGACAAACACATATACCACCCATCAAAGTTGCAAGAAAGTTTTGTTAATGATCAAATAATCATCTCGACATTGTCAAATAGCTTCAAAATCTATTATCACCTGTTTAATCGATAATATCCTATAATAATTGATTATAAGTATGTTAATTAATAGAAAAATATATATAAAATTAACAAATAATAAATACACAATTTTTTCCTGTAAGTATAGCAATATGTTTAAATCAAAACACTCTTTGATTAGTTATCGGCATCGCTTGCTTTGTACAAAGTTATGTTTTGTATGCTACAAACTCATCACTTTCTATGTAAATACCAAACATTTCTGTCACATATTTATGTAGTTATCTTACTAACTTCATATCAAATTTACTCCGCAGAATTATAGAATTAGAAAATGAAAATAAATTGCTTAACTTACACCATTTATCCATAAACATGCATAGTGAGTTGGGACAATATTCCAACTCCAACCAACGTGTTAATGAATAAAGGGACAAAATATTAATTGAGTAAATTTTTTTTTAAATAAATAAATATGAGATAAATAATAATAATAATAATAATAATAATAATAATAATAAATAATAATAATAATAATTATAATTATAATTATAATTATTATAATAATAATAATAATAATACTTTTACTGTTATGTTTGGTAGGCAAAGGATAATTGAAAGTATAGTTGATTTACTAATTGTTAATAAAGAGAGAAGGACGTGGAGAGAGTGGAGTGGAGTTTCAAAATTAGAGAATAGTTAGTTTTTTTTTATCACAATAAAATTATTGAGTTTCATTAGATCGAATTTGGGAATCGAATTCAACAAATTATATTTAGTCTAAGAATTGACCGCTCTTATAAGAGAGTGAACAGTAGTCATATTTGTTTGACGCTTTACAAACTTTACCTTAAAGTTAAAAAAAGACTGAAGTAAATTAGAAATAGAGTTAATAATAATCCTAAATTCAGAGGCACCCTTATTAATAGAGTATAAAGCTTGTGTAACTCTTTGACAATCACTCTCAAAAATAACATAATTCAGGTTCAATGAGATAGCTCTAAGAATAACCTCTTTAAGGGCTAAGGCCTCCACTTCAATGACGGTGAGGGTCCCTCGATCTCAAGCAATACCTGCAATAATGAAATCTCCATATGACTCCTCATATACCAACCTCTATTAGTAGCATCAATGGTATTATTAAAAGTCGCATCAACATTACATTTTATCCAGCCTATTGGTGGAGGCATCCGTTCCGTCACATAAGCTGGTCGCGCGTTGTTATCGATTAGCATGTTAGGCTTGAAACCAGTCATTCAATCTATGGAACACACATAAACCCAATTTATTCGCTTCTTCATGTTCATGCTGTCAAATAAAATCATTCCTATTTTCCATAATATATCAATCATAACTACAAATTTACCCGCAACCTTTTTATCCTCCTTCTTATAAATATCAAAGATAAAGAACTTGAAATCATAAGAAAAATGATTGCGAGAATCTATAAGATTAGATAAACATGAAGATCTCCAACAAGAGTTGGTAGCATTACAGTCCAAAAAAAGGTGCCATTCATCCTCAGTCCTCAGTATGGTGGTCACACAACTGACAAGTTAATGGACACATGTTTTATAATATTATTTATTAAATAGTTAATAAAAATAAAATAAAACAAATTGTTTTCATATAGTAATAATTGTTTTATAATAATTTTTATCAAATAATTATTAAAATAAAATAAAACAATTATAAAAAGTTAGTGGAATATATAAAATAAAATTTAAAAAAAATTAAAAAAAAAAAGATAATGGTTAGTTTAAAAAAGTTAGTGGGATGATTATTTAAATAATTATTAAAATAAAATAAATAAATTACAAAAATTTAGTGGAATATATAAAATAAAATTATAAAAAAATAGATAATGGTTAGTTTAAAAAAGTTAGTGGAATAATTATTTTATTATTTCAAAGAGAAAATATAAAATTAATGAGATAAAAATATAAAAAATTTAATTAAATAAAATAAATAAATAAAAAGGTAAAGAAGAATATTAAAAAGTTATTATCATTAACTTTTACAAAATATGATCAAGAGTACGAAGAAAATAAATCAACTACTTCTAATTTAAAAAATCAAATAAAACATATAAAAATTTGAATAAATATTATTAGTAAAGGTTATACATAATTTAAGATAACAAAATAAGGCTACTTTGCAGTAGAAAAATAGTATCAAACAATAAAAAATATCCATCTACCTATTTTTTAATAAAATATTATCAATTTTTTTATAAAATCAATAATTGTAAAAAATCCAAAATAATCAAAAGGATATAATAATAATAAAAGCAACAAAAATAACCCAATTCTTTCTAAAATATCTTTTCCAAAAAAATATATTTTTTATATCTTAATGAAAAATATAGGAATAGAAAAATAAAGTTAAAACATAATAATATTTGAAATATATAGGATGAAAGAGATATGGCAAACAATTATTTACAAAAGAGATACTACATTAATAATAAAAGAGATATTACATTAATAATAAAAGAGATATACAACGAAAGAAAAATATATAAGTGAGAGAGGTATATAATGAGCTATGTCTTTACAGATTTCAAAATTTTAATGAGCTACGTCTTTACAGATTTCAAAATTTTATTCATCTGGAGTTCATTTTGTTTACCACATGAAAATGAAAGAGATATAAGATAAGTGATATTAATAATGAAAAGATGTATTGTGATTCGTTCAAACGGATTATACGGAATGCACATTTATTTTAATAGAAAAATATATGATATTCATGAAAATATAATAATTAAATGTATAATTAATAAAAAAATATTTTGATCAGTAATTTAATTTTCTCATTAATAATTAATATTTTGATCGATAATTTTACATTCTCGTTAATATTTGATATTTTGATCAGTAATGTCATGTTCCTCTTTTTATCAGTAATTTTATATTTGCGTTAATATTAAATATAGTTTAAAATTGTAATAGTAAATTTAGATAAAAAAAATATTTTTCTCGTATATTATTTTTGAATCAAAAATATTTGAATTATAAATATTATTTTTTGTATATAAAAATATCTAGATTAATAATAATTTATTCCCGTTTACAAATATTTATTGTTTAGATATCATTTACAAAAATATTTGAATCAATAGTCATTTTTCTCTCATATATAAAAATAACATTATTTAAAAAAAATCTATTAAATCAGTGATATATTTTTTCCCAAATAAAAATATTAATTTTTTATAAAGATTATTTATAAAAATATTTAAATCAACATAAAATTTGACTTGACACATAATTAGACTAATAAGATTTATTTTAAAAACTATTATTAAGATATAATATAACCTATTTTTTTAAAAATATTATGAAATTAAAAGTTAAAATATTTTTTTCAATAATATAACTTAAAATTATTTTCCAAAATATATGTTAAATATTTGAAATCATAATTTCTTATAAAAATATTTGAATTTTCTCCGTATGTAAATTATTTCTCGTATATAAAAAATATGTATCTCATATATTTTATTATAAAGTATTAAAAAATCGTGTCCTCGTAATATTACATAATTAACAAATAAAATTGCAACTCTAGTGATCAAGAATATTTATCTTTTTTGTATAACTTCGTTTCAAACTTTTATTTTGTGAAGTAGTTGAAACACCCTTTACCTACAATTTCAACACAATCAAGAGTTATTAATTAATATATATATTTTTCAATGCATTTTTTTTGCAGGACAATGCTAATATATCAAAAAGACACACCCAACTTCAAAATTCAAGATATACAAAGATGAGAAGCATACATTGCATACCTTATAGTAATGACTTGAAAAATAGTTAACTACCAACCATTTGTGTCTAATAGGTAGGTGTGGCAAACGGGTATGTCCGTTATGTTTAGAACTGTCTTGCAAAAGTCTGAAAAAAACGGGATGGGACGGAACGGTCATAGATGAGTGTGATCGGTGTGAATGAGAACTGACTGTTTTGGAATGCTGGTTCGCGTTTGCATTTGTTTTTGCAAAATGTCGCGGTAAGCAAGAGTCGCCAACGTCTTTTATTTTATCCAACAAGGAAAGGACAAAAGCACAGAAAAATTCCTTTTTGAGATGTTTCTCGGGTTCAGGAGGCAGATTATAGAAAGGGAAGGTATTAGCACCCTTTCTATCCGTGGTTATCCACGGGCTCTTAGGTATTTGCTCATTATATTTTAAAAAGTTTGCTTTTCTTTGTGTTTGTGGGTTTGAAAAGGGTTTTTGTTTTGAAGAGAGTGTAAGTGTGAAAAGTTTTGTTTTGTTTTAAAAGGAGCAAGTACTTAAGAACCATCTACCTACTTAAAAAGGAATTAAACTATACAAGTGTCCTTTAGACGGTGTTATCCCACTATTGAGGAGTAGGTAGCACCGTCGTTGGATTTTTCGGGTCAATTCGTTTAAGGGACGTGTGGTCACTAAAGCAATGTTAGGACGCCTTAGCGGTAACCCTAATGTCTTAGATCATTTTATCCGAGGCAACCGTTTCGAGGCAACTTATGATCTTTGGACAAGAGGGCGACCTATAAAACACCCTATACTCAATGACCACATTGGAGGCAACCAAGTGAGGCGTACCCTAAGAGTGACATGTGCGAGTGTATTGTTTTTCAGATATATTATCTTTGATTAGGCCAAACTAATTGTTGATCTTATCTTTCCATACATATCCTATTTACTAGCATTTGTACAAAGTAAATAAAATGCAGAAAGATAAAATCCTACGCTATTACAACCATATCGAAAGGCATAAAAAAATATGAAGGAAAAAATAAGATAAAAGTAAGAAAAATGAGTGTCTTTCGACCCAGGAAGTAGCACCCTTCGAATTGCATTTTGTTGGCCTCCTTCGATTGGGGCTAGCACCAGTGAGGTCATGGCCTTCGATTAGGGGCTGGCACCAGTGAGGTTCTGTCCTTCGATTGGCTTGGAAGTCAGTGTATGGCGAAGCCTTATGGTTCTGCCTTGTTGCCTTCTTCGACTGGAGGTTGAAAGCAGTGAGGGAATGCCTTTCGCCTGAGCCTGGAATCAGTGAATGGAAATATGGCCTAAGGCCGTACTAGTATGGCCTAAGGCCTTACTAGTATTTGTCTTGTAAACAGTTTAATAGTTAAAGCAAGTTCAGGTAAACAGAAAGCAAAACGAAAGGGTTAGCTCTAAAAAATATGTTAAAAGGGTGGAAACAAAAGGAACAATGGTATGTACATGTTTCAAACGAAAGGGAAAATTACTATGCCATGAAACGAAAAGTTCAAAGGTAAGAATAACTTACCTTGCTTCAGGCCTTGAATAGATGTGGGGCCTTGAGTGGTGGCCCTGGATGCTGGATTCGAAAGAGGGGTCAATAGCTGTGCTGGAATGCTGGATTCAAAGGAAGGAAAGAAACAAGTCTTATGTTTCTTTCCAAACTGGATTCAAAGGATACTGAAGAGTACTTGTTATTCAGAATCGAAGGAAGTAAGTATGTGATTCTGGGTTTGCTCTTTCAAGTGTTTAAGGGACTTGAGAGATTTGTTGTGTTTGAGAAAATTTGGGAGATTCGTTTCTCTGGTCCAAAGATCCTCTCCTAGCTTTGTAAATGTTCCTCTATTTATAGAGAAAGAATGGACATGTTGTCCAAAGCCAGCCTTGCAAATAAATGATAAAATAATGTAACGTGAAAGTACATGTGGGGGCCTCTTGGCAGTTGGGGTGCAGAAGATAATAAAATAAGGCTCAACTGGAAAGTAAATGTCCACTTGTGCCACAAAAGCAAGATGAATGGTTCATATGGGTTGCTTCCTTCTGAAGGAAAATAGGCGCAAGGCTCAAGACAAACTTTTCTAAAAGTAGTACTGTGTTATTAAGTGCAAGTGGTCTTAGACAAAAAATGGGTAAAGGCCTAAAAAGGGAAAACACGTAGCCTAGCCTATGGGTCTAAATGTTCAACTTGATCTTTTGAGTCGAATCCTCCATCTTTCTACTTCTTTCGACCAGACTAGGATAACACGACATTCGTTTTCACCAGCTGTGTGTCCTTCGAATGTACCAACTGTGTGTTCTTCGAATGGCCCTTTTCAGAAGGTTATTAACTTCTGAATCGAAATAAGCTTTGAGAAGATTATTGACTTTTGAATTGAAGAAAACCAACAGGAAGCCTTTCCCTCAGTCGAAGCTTGTGGTTGAAACAAGCTAATGCCCAGTCGAAGCTTGTATCGAAGAAAACATATTGCCAAAGCGAAAGCTCATGCTTGAAGGAAACATATTTCCCAATCGAAGCATGTGGATCGAAACAAACATAAAGGGAGTCATTTCCTTGTGTCTTTTTTAATATGAGGGAAGTTCCTGGCTTCTGAATTGAAGGGCGCTTTTTCAAGGGAAGCAAGAACTTAGTCACATCTTGTATGAAGACACTTCTTGGATCAAACGAAGCTTGTATGCAGCAAAGTATGCAAGAGGCCCTTGGTGCAAGTGGATTTGAAGGATGCATAGAGATGGTTACTTTGTCCCATCGAAACTTGTCCAAACGAAGCAAGCATGCAGGCAACAAACTTGTCCAGTCGAAGCAGGCTTGTAAGCAGTAAACTTGTCCAAATCGAAGTAGGCTTTGTAGGCAGCACGCTTGGTGAATCTAAAAGGTTTCTTTACAGGGCACATGTGTGGCCAACATGTCATGGCCTTTGATTGCAACCATGTAGGCAGCACACTTGTCCAATCAAAAGGCTGAATCGAAGGAGGTTTCAAATCCAAACGAAGGATGTACTTAAACTGGCATTCGAAGGAGGCTTTAAGTTCAAAATGAAGGATTTAATCCAAGTTGCATTCGAAGGAGGCCAAGAGTCAATCGAAGGACATGCCCAAGTTGCACTCGAAGGAGGCCAAGAGTCAGTCGAAGGGTGCTGAATCGAAGGAGACCTGTTTTCCTCCAAATTTGTCAAAATGTTATTTTTATCGGTTTTCTCCATTTTTGACAGTTTCCTTTTAATTTTGGTATTGGAAAATCTCAATGCACTTGTTCAAGCTTGAACTTTGAGAATCATTTGTGACAGATGCCTTGATAATTGAGAGGGAAAATTTTGGGGTACAACAATGAGGATGTGGGTCTAAAACCTAGTCCCATCCCGCAAAAAAGTGAAGGAAAAGCGGAGAAAGCTCGCGGACATTATACCTTTGAAATCTAAAAACACAAAAATTTATGAAAATACACGTGCTCATAAAAGTCCGCGTTGAAAATGGGGCAGAGCGAAACGGACAAATTAGACAGTGAGGGTCTAAACTCTTAACCCACCCAAGACTAAAGTGCAGGAAAAATAGACATGCCTAACAAATCCAATAAACCGGGCCCGTTTTACCACCCCAACCAACATGGA
The DNA here is from genome assembly GCA_948472305.1 of Vicia faba. Classification (NCBI taxonomy): domain Eukaryota; kingdom Viridiplantae; phylum Streptophyta; class Magnoliopsida; order Fabales; family Fabaceae; genus Vicia; species Vicia faba. The sequence continues at coordinate 160,184,609 of OX451736.1, read as the reverse complement.
TAGAAAACAAAGACACGCTCAAGTGATAATAACTTGCACATTTAGGACTCAGTTCTCTCTTCCTTTAAAATTTCAACAAACAGTACTACAAAAACACCACATCACACTACTTTAAAATAAAGCCACACCATTAAACTAAAGCACCACTCAAATATTTTCAGCACCTATATTGCCTTTCAAAAACCATGATAAAAAAATACAATACTAAGAATAATGAATACATACACATGTAAACATATGTGTGTGTATGTGAAGAGTAGAAAACATTAAATATATTTGGAAATCAGCAAGTTCGTCTTTGCCCAACTTAAATTTCAAGCTTTGCACAACTATTGCATTGTTCAGCTCTTGCGACTTAATAATGGATGCCAATGCTATGTTTTTACCAACATCATTCTCTGAAAACAGAAAATTACTACAAATATACCTTAGTTCAACAATCCAATATCATACAACATAAATGAATGTATCACAAATGAACAGAAACAAAGTAAGCAGTATAATTCGGTTAACGTAAACTAATTTTATGGTTCAATAGCTTAGTTCAGCTAATGCAAAATAGCTTAGTGTGTTTTCTACTCAAGTATGCAGAAACAACAGTGCATATATATTATTAAACCTTAGAATAAAAATAAGAACTAAATGCAACTCAGTATTTGTTTGATACTGCGTTGCATATAGTAGCTTCATAGTTTATTTGTTTTCAAAGGCTTATAGACACAGTGGTATATCAAATAACAAACAAAGTGGCTTTATCACAACTACATAACATCTAATTCAACATGAGTTCCGAACCAGAAATGCAAAGTACTCTTCATAGAGGAAACGTTTGGAATATAATTTGCACAAAGCTACTCAACAAAATTTCAATCTAATATTTATCACCAAAGAACCAAAATCATTAAAAACTATTTGACACAGGGTGAAGAGCTATAAACAAGCTATATGATGCATTATCAGCAGAATACTATGTTCTAATTAGAAGTATTATTGGCATTACAATTAGTTGTCAAACCTACACTGCAGTGATCCGCCTATATCAATTTCTCTCCACCTAAATCAACTTCTCTGGGTATTTTCTACATGTATCATAATGAACTATATTATATTTGATTTATGTCTCTACATGCATTCCAGAGAACCCCAATCACTTAAGCGGTTTGATATCCCAGCAATTAACAGGTACCTCAGTGCATTCACCATCCCATCTCACCTATAGGCAAAACATAACAATAAAATTCGAATCAATTTGAGAATCATTTAATGAAATCTAAATTAATAGTACAGTGTTGAGAACTTACTTCCAGTGTCTTCCAACCGATTACTTCAGAATCATTGGGAAGGCATTTGATCAACTTCCCTTTCTTGGAAGAATTCCTCTCTTGGACCCTGATTCCCTGTCTCATACTTTCATTGGATGAGGAAAGTAAAGAAGGATCGACAAGAAATTCCACCCAGTTTGGAAAGTATATGAGTCAGAATTTCTTGCCATTGCAGGCCTTCTTTATAGCTTTTGAAGTAAGTTTCGCTGAATTTTCTTTATAAAAAGTGAATCTTTCTGCTGCGGAACTCTGTTTTCTCTGAAAATAAAACCATATTTTGTGCTCAAACTTCTTGAACATTACTTTATCACCCGACCTTATTCCCTTTTCTAAGCACATTGGTATCCAACCATCCGTAAGATAATATCACAATTTTCCTTGCCCTTTTGAAACCCTGTGAGTAAAGGTCCACGAATTCTGAGTAATATGAGTAAGCGTTAATGACCTAGTGCTACCGTGAATGGGGAAAACGCCCTTAGTCGCTAGCTGAACTTGGAGCTTTTCTTAAGCTTCATCAAGTAGAATCTCATTTTCCGGTATGGTATCCCAGAAAGGATCATCACTGATAATGGTACCAACCTTAACAATATTATGATCATCGCCTTGTGTGAGAAGTTCAAGATTTAGCATCACAATTCATCCCCCTATCGGCCAAAGATGAATGGTGTCGTTGAAGCTGCAAATAAAAACATTAAAAAGATCATACAGAAAATGACAGTCACCTACAAGGACTGGCATGAGATGCTACCATTTGCTCTCCACGGGTATCGTACCACGACTCGCACATCAACTGGGGAAACACCATATTCTTTGGTTTATGGCATGGAGGTTGTCTTGCCTATTGAGGTCCAGATCCCCTCTTTGAGAATTATGAAGGATGCAGGTTTGAATGAGGACGATTGGATCCAAACTCAACTTGATCAACTAAACTCAATTGATGAAAAGAGACTTACTGCTTTTTGCCATGGTCAGACGTATCAAAAACGGATGATCAAGGCTTTCAACAAGAAAGTCAGACTCCAAGTATACCAAGTTGGAGATCTAGTGATCAAATGCATTATCTTACCACAAAGTGATCCCAGGGGCAAATGGACTCCTACCTATGAAGGACCATTTGTAATCAAGAACATCTTCTCCGATAGGGCAATGATCTTAACTACCATAGACGATGACGACCTGCCACACCCTGCGAACGCAGACATAATCAAAATATACTACGCATAAGAGATCCGCTAGTTTGACACACCTAGGCAAAAAAAGGGCATCCCGACGAACCAAAAAAAAGGTTCCGGCAAAAATTAGGGATAAAATAAAAAATCTATATACCCGGTGTTGTACCCCAAAATTTTCCCTCATGTTTTCAAAGGTCTTCCCTTACATGGTTGGTCACAAACACTTGCCTAACGAAAATAAAGTTTTTTGAAGATGAACAAAGTGTCTTTCGATTGGCATCTGGGAAAATTCTTCGATTGGGTATACAAAATCCTTCGATACAGGCTTGACTCACCAGTCTTCAATAGGGAATTTGGCACTCTTTGATCGGGCTTTGATTAGTAAGCTTCGATTAGGTGTTTGGAACCCTTCGATCAAGCTTTGGTTTGAAAGTCTTCGATTGAGCGCTGGACCACCCTTCGATCAATGCTTCGACTATGCATTAACTACTTCAGGCTTACCTTCGACTCACGAGGCAAGAATCTCCTACAAGTTTGTTTCGATTCACAAAGGAAAAGGCCCCTCAACTTGCCAGCACACCAGGCAAGAGGCTCATTCGAAGAACATTCAAAAGGTCCATTTGAAGAAGCATTCAGAAGGCCCATTCGAAGGGTACATAAGAAGTCCATTCGAAGGAGGCAACTCAAGACCAATCGAAGAGCATGGCCTGGAGGCATTCGAAAATCAAAGGTGTCCAGGTTCATTTAAGATTCCAAAGAGACATGAATATTTCAAAAAAGGAAATCTTTTAATATGTCTGATTCTTGTCTCATGGATTTAAAGGCCTGGTTAAATGGTTGTCCCTTGCCATTTTCATGCACCCTCACACTCCTATAAATACGAGGCCAGTGACACATTATAGGGGGACGAGGATTTTGAGAGACGCTGCCCACAAACCCACCAAAGGTTATCAACATTTTCATAAGTAATCCAAGCCAAAGCAACCATTCAACAAAAGTATCCACGCCCAGAAATCCCATATCGAAGATACCCACATCTAGAAAGTTCCAAATCGAAGGTTCCAAATACTGGTAAGAGAGGGTAAAATGTCAAACCTTGTATTTACATAACACATCCATATTTGTTGTTTCATTCGATTGTCATTCTAGACAGAATCAAAGGGCTTGGGTTTGGCACCAGGTCATGTTTTTTGTTGCTAACACTTGCTACAGATATAGCCTGAAAAGACCCAGCGCGCGCGGTATCGATGGACCCGGGTTTCGACACCCAGGTCATGCGTTTTATTTTTCTAAACATATTTTTGCAGATGCAGTGCCTCCACAGGTGATCCTTCAGGCCTTTCCAGCAACACCCTTCATAGAATCGAAAGTCAGCCTTCTTCCTCTGAATCAAAGCCCCCCTTCTCCCTGCAATCGAAGTTTACCCATATCCTTCCCAAACCCAATCGGAGGAGTCAGGAACGGGTGCAAATCAAATCTTTCCCCGTCAATTCTCAAGCCCAATCGAAGGCTACTAACACCCATTCCCTAGCTCAATCGAAAGAAGGCCAAAGAAGGGTGAATCGAACGAGTCCATGGCATGGATCGAAGAAGTCTTTTCCCTTCTTTATTTTTACTTTTTACTTGTCTTTCAATTTAGTTGTAATAATTAATTAGGTCTTTACTTTTATCGCTTTATTTTCAATGGGTTTGTTTTTGGATATGTAAATACCTGAAGCCTTGTAATAGCGTAGTTTAATTTTCGCACTTTAAATTCCACAAATTATTAAACTGTTAGATGTATGATATTAGGATGCATGACAAGAATGTATGATTAATTTTAAAACAGTTAGATAACCCTAAAATGTGCAAAGATAATAATATGAAATTGAATCACTCGCACATGCCACTCTTAGGGTACGCCTCACTTGGTTGCCTCGAACGTGGTCATTGAGTATAGGATGTTTTAGAGGTCACCCTCTTGTCCAAAGATCATAAGTTGCCTCGAAACGGTTGCCTCAGATAAAATGATCTAAGACATTAGGGTTACCACTAAGGCGTCCTAACATTGCTTTAGTGACCACACGTCCCTTAATCGAATTGACCCGAAAACTCCAACGACGATGCTACCTACTCCTCAATAGTGGGATGGCATTGTCTAAAGGACATTTGTACAAATTAATTCCTTTTTCGAGTAGGTAGATGGTTCTTAAGTACTTGCTCCTTTTAAAAACAAAAACAATACTTTTCGCACTTACACTCCTTTCAAACAAAAAACTCTTCTCAAACCCACAAACACAAAGAAAAGCAAACTTTTGAAAACATAATGAGCAAGTACCTAAGAGCCCGTGGATAACCACAGATAGAAAGGGTGCTAACACCTTCCCTTTCTATAATCTACCTCCCGAACCCGAGAAATATCTCAAAAAGGAATTTTTCTGTGCTTTTGTCCTTTCCTTGTTGGATAAAATAAAAGACGGTGGCGACTCTTGCTTAACGCGACATTTTGCGAAAACAAACGCAAACGCGAACCAGCATCCCAAAACAATCAGTTCTCATTTCCACCGATCACAGAACTGGCGACTCTGCTGGGGACATTTTATAAGTGAGGTGTACCTTAGGATTATATCACTTGTGTTTTCAATTGTATGCTTTGAATGCTTTAATTTTGTGGGCTTATATCGGAGTTCTATAGATCCTAACCCGGATCTGGGGATACCCTTTAGGTAAGTAGAAATAAACTGTGAGGGATCTGTCCGGCGTAGACCGACATGGATGAAGCAGTAGCTACGTTGGTGTGGCACCTTAGTCTGTACCGATATCCCTTGTGTTGGAACGAGGAGAATATGGGTCTTCTAAAGAGTTTTTAAGCACCAACTGACCTTAGAACCTTAATTTGACCAACTTGGCCATAGAACAATAGCAGTATGCTACACTCATTGAGACTAAACTCTCGCGATGATTCCGGCCGCAAGAAAAGGTTGCTAAACTGGAATTATGACCGATCGAGGGTAGTCAGTGATATTGAGATCCTCTAGAACCCGTTACTATTTCTAGGACAAATTGAACCAACTAAACTGAAAGAGGGTAATACCTAAACTCCGTGCCAGTCTAAACTTAAGGGTGTTTGTGTGACTTGTGTGCCTTCAAACTTGAACTACTTGCACATTCTCGTTATCTGACAACATGAGTTCCTTGCAGGTTTTGTTTATAGTCCTTATCCAATAATTTGGATTTATTGCAGGGTTTACTTACATCACTTTACACTTTGGCTTAAACGCATAGCATACACATCATAACATCATGCCTTAACATTTCCTTAACCATTTCAAGGATCTTAAGGGTTTGTGATGCAGGTTATGGTAAATCAAATGTCTAGCAAGCCAAAGGGGATTTATTTTCCTCTAGCCAAGGTTGTCTAGAAATCAAAACACGATAACTTGAGTCAGGGGCTATGACCCACTCGATATGGTGAGCTTGACTCTTGAAGAAGGACTCTCAGCAACATGAAGTTCCTTCAATCAAGCTACCAGATTCAGATTCTAACAGTTTCTTGTTTACCACGCGAGATCCTTGAAAACATTGCATACATATATCATACATATCATTGCATAACAGGTCATCCAGTACAAGTCTCTCATGTTCCCGCTGTTTATTTCAGCAATGGCTCTCCCACAAGACAACCAAGATCTCCAGGCTCAAAATGCTCAACTTCAAGAAATATTCCTGAACCTATCCCAGGGGCAAGAAGAAATAAAAGCTCTCCTCACAAGGGGCTTAGTCCTAGGGAATCCAGGCGACGTCAGGAATGACCAGTTGGAAAGGCTACAAATTGAGTTGGCAACAATGAAGATCCAGATGATGGGACAACTAGTGGGCCAGATGGCTCTCATTCAAGACCTGGCTCAAAGACAAGAAGAGCTCAGGGTCCTCGTCAACAAACTACTTCAAAATGACCAAGTGGGGAAAACAACTAGGGTTGAAGATCAAGTCATCATTCAACCACCTTTGGGGCAAGAAGACAAGGGAAAAGCTCCTCAGCTTGCTTCAGGGTCACAAGCCCAGCATCAACCTCATCAGCGTCAACGGGATAATCGGTGTAAGCAAAATACGTCTGGAAGACATTTCTCTGAGACTGATATACCATCATCTCTAATACTGAAACGCTTGTTGGAGGTCAATCTGATTCCTTTAAGGGATCCTCCCCGGAATCCCAATACCTCTGCTCCTAGCTATCATCCCGATGCAGTTTGTGCATACCACTCCTATAGTCCTGGACATGACACCGACGACTGTTGGGATTTGAAAAACAAGATCCAAGACTTGATTGACGGAAGAGTGCTGGAATTCATGCTGGATGGCGAAATGAAAATCTTCCGTTGAGGGTTCTCCACCTGAAATGACTAGTTCAAATTAAGAGACTTTTGTTCATTTAAATTCTGAAGTTGTATCTTTCTTTGCTTATTTAAACAATTATTATCATGTCAAACTTTATTACTTTATCAATGCATTGCATATGTCTGTTCTGAATCAATCCATTCGTATTAACTATATTCAAATTGCTTTCATTTTTTTTGTGATGTTCAACTCTCGATTAAAAAATTCTAAGCCTTTTGAGGGAGGATGACGAAAATGATACCAAAATCTCTACAGTATGCTTTTGAACAGACCTCGCTGACGATGTACAGACATTGTTTCAAATCCTAAACAGCGGAGTTATAAGGAAGATAATCCCTAGTCAACCCCTTTGAGCCAAAGAAGTTGGAGTTTTTCTTTTCACAAATTAAAACCCTTAATTATAACCTGGGGCAGGGTAGTTTTTTCAGTTGATCCAGGTGCACAATGAATGGAATCAAAGAAGTCCTTCCGTAACAAAAGACGATGTTGGTCCCATATAATCGTAAGGGCAGGCAGTCATTTTTTTTCAAAATAAAAGCCCAATAAGTCAAAACCTATGAAGGAGACTTAAGAAAAACTGGGGCATCCCGCTGACTGTAATCACAAAAAGAAACAGTTCAGGCAAAAGACAGGGATAATAAAAACCAAAAGGGAAGAGATCCTGCAAACTCTTAACAAAATGACTGCCTGTTCAAAATAAATTGTCAGTATATGAACCATCACTGGCATGTCAGAGCAAAGACTCAAACAAGATCTAATGCACGATTAGCTGAGTTTAGGATCGAAGAACATCACGAAGAACGGGTGGGTACAAATAAATTTTGAGCCTTTATCCTTTGTTTCTTAAACCGTGAACCAGGCCACGTTATAACCCTTAAAAGTCCTAGCTGAAGCACGAGTTAGTTCGAAAGCATACTGTTACAAAAGGTATCCTGACTCCTGTAGGGCTTGCTGTAAATCCTGAGTTGACGTCATATTTTACAAAATTTTCCTATCTTACTGGAAAAAAATGCATTTTCAAAAACTTCAAGACAGACATAATATCTAGTGAACCAAAAAACCTTCTCAATAAAAGGGTCACCTCAAGTGGAAAAAACACTTCCAATCCAGGGGCACGGCATGAGCATTTTCCATCATCTGGGGTAGTCAAGTCAAGATTCAAGGAATCTCTCAAAATGCCAAATAGCCAGGGGCAAATCTCCATCTGAGTCACTTGGGGAATTAGACATGGATTCTAGCAACGAATCTTACATGATCAAACGAATATCTTCTGGTAGTATGGCAACACAACACTACCGACAGTGACACCTCCCTACGTCCTGAGAGCGTGGACATAGTCAAAAAGTACTACGCATAATCAAAGACCCGCTAGGTTGACTGGCCTAGGAAAAAATAAGGGCTTCCCAGCGAACCAAAAGGGTTTGGGCAAAAATAAGGGATGAAAATGAAAATTTGTACACCCGGCAAGTCGAAAACCTGAAAAGGCGGCTTGGGCAAAAAAGGGTATCCCGGTGAATTGAAAACCCGAAAGGGCGGTTGTGATCGGTGGGAATGAGAACTGACTGTTTTGGAATGCTGGTTCGGGTTTGCGTTTATTTTTGCAAAATGTCGCGGTAAGCAAGAGTCGCCACCGTATTTTATTTTATCCAACAAGGAAAGGACAAAAGCACAGAAAAATTCCTTTTTGAGATTGTTTCTCGGGTTCGGGAGGTAGATTATAGAAAGGGAAGGTGTTAGCACCCTTTCTATCCGTGGTTATCCACGGGCTCTTAGGTACTTGCTCATTGTGTTTTCAAAAGTTTGCTTTTCTTTGTGATTGTGGGTTTGAAAAGAGTTTTTGTTTTGAATAGAGTATAAGTGCAAAAAGTTTTTGTTTTGTTTTTAAAAGGAGCAAGTACTTAAGAACATCTACCTACTAAAAAAGGAATTAAACTGTGCAAATGTCCTTTAGACAATGTTATCCCACTATTGAGGAGTAAGTAGCATTGTCGTTGGAGTTTTCGGGTCAATTCGATTAAGGGACATGTGGTCACTAAAGTAATTTTAGGATGCCTTAGCGGTAACCCTAATGTACTAGATCATTTTTCCAAGGCAACCGTTTCGAGGCAACTATGATCTTGGGACAAGAGGGTGACCTCTAAAACACCCTATACTCAATGACCATTGTGATCAGTGGGAATGAGAACTGACTGTTTTGGAATGCTGGTTCGCGTTTGCGTTTGTTTTTGCAAAATGTCGCGGTAAGCAAGAGTCGCCAGCGTCTTTTATTTTATCCAACAAGGAAAGGACAAAAGCACAGAAAAATTCCTTTTCGAGACGTTTCTCGGGTTCGGGAGGTTGATTATAGAAAGGGAAGGTATTAGCACCCTTTCTATCCGTCGTTGGAGTTTTTGGGTCAATTCGATTTAAGGGACATGTGGTCACTAAAGCAATGTTAGGACGCCTTAGCGGTAACCCTAATATCTTAGATCATTTTATCCGAGGCAACCGTTTCAAGGCAACTTATGATCTTTGGACAAGAGGGCGACCTCTAAAACTTCCTATACTCAATGACCACGTTCGAGGCAACCAAGTGAGGCGTACCCTAAGAATGGCATGTGCGAGTGTATTGTTTTTCAGTTTATTTATTTTTGAACATGTTATGGTGAGCTACGGTTGATTTTAAATTAAAGGTTGATCTTGTCATGCATAGCCTATTATTCAAACATCTAACAGTTAATGATTGCGGAAAATAAATTGCGGAAAATAAAGCTAAGCTATTACAAGGCGTCGGGTATTTACATCGCCAAAAACAAACCCATTGAAAATAAAGCCTTAAAAGTAAAGACCTAATTAACTATTACAACTAAATTGAAAGACAAGTAAAAAGTAAAAATAAAGAAGAGAAAAGACTTCTTCGATCCATGCCATGGACTCATTCGATTCACCCTTCTTTGGCCTTTTTTCGATTGAGCTAGGGAATGGGTGTGAGTAGCCTTCGATTGGGCTTGAGAATTGACGGGGAAAGCTTCGATTTGCACCCTTTCCTGACTCCTTCGATTGGGTTTGGGAAGGATATGGGTAAACTTCAATTGCAGGGAGAAGGTGGGCATCGATTCAGAGGAAGAAGGCTTCCTTTCGATTCTATGAAGGGGGTTGCTGGAAAGGCCTGAAGGATCACCTGTGGAGGCACTGCATCTGCAAAAATATGTTAGCAAAATAAAACGCATGACCTGGGTATCAAAACCCAGGTCCATCGATCATGCGCGCGCTGGGTCTTTTCAGGCTATATCTGTAGCAAGTGTTAGCAACAAAAAAACATGACCTGGTGCCAAACCCAAGCCCTTTGATTCTATCTAGAATGACAATCGAATGAAACAACAAATATGGATGTGTTATGTAAATACAAGGTTTGACATTTTACCCTCTCTTACCAGTAGTTGGAACCTTCGATTTGGAACTTTCTAGATGTGGGTATCTTCGATATGGGATTTCTGGGCGTGGATACTTTTGTTGAATGGCTGCTTTGGCTTGGATTACTTATGAAAATGTTGATAACCTTTGGTGGGTTTATGGGCAGCGTATCTCCAAATCCTCGTCCCTTTGTAATGTGTCATTGGCCTCATATTTATAGGAGTGTGAGGATGCATGAAAATGGCAAGGGACATCCATTTAACCAGGCCTTTAAAGCCATGAGACAAGAATTATACATATTAAAAGATTTCTTTTTTTGAAATATTCATGTCTCTTTGGAATCTTGAATGAACCTGGACACCTTTGATTTTCGAATGCCTCCAGGCCATGCTCTTCGATTGGTCTTGAGTTCCCTCCTTCGAATGGACTTCTTATGTACCCTTCAAATGGGCCTTCTGAATGTTCTTCGAATTGACCCTTTGAATGCTTCTTCAAATGGACCTTTACATGTTCTTCGAATGAGTCATTTATATGTTTTTCTAATGAGCCTCTTGTCTGGTGTGCTGGCAAGTTGAGGGGCCTTTTCCTTTGTGAATCGAAACAAACTTGTAGGAGATTCTTGCCTCATGAGTCGAAGGTAAGCCTGAAGTAGTTAATGCATAGTCGAAGCATTGTGAAATTGACTTGATCGAAGGTAGTCCAGCGCTCAATCGAATATATGCGAACCAAAGCTTGATCGAAGGGTTCCAAACACCTAATCGAAGCTTACTAATCAAAGCCCGATCGAAGAGTGCCAATTTCCCAAATTGAAGACTGGTGAGTCAATTCTGTATCGAAGGATTTTGGATACCCAATCGAAGACTTTTCCCAAATGCCAATCGAAAGACACTTTGTTCATCTTCAAAAAACTTGATTTTCGTTAGGCAAGTGTTTGTGACCAACCATGTAAGGGAAGACATTTAAAACCATGAGAGGGCAAATTTTGGGGTACAACAGCTGCCCCTGTTCAATCTTCTTAAACCTGAGGATGTAGATTGGCTTTCGTGATCCGAAGGTGGAAGATGATTGAACACTAGAGTACCCAGAAATTTGCACTCGCATGGTGTAGTATCAGCATTGTGATGTCGGGAATGGGCTTACAGATGCCATTTGGAGATAGAGTCTTGCTGGAGATGGGCTTAAAGATGCCATCCAAGAATGTTTGTTGACCCGCAATGCTGTAGGCCAAAAGAATGAGTATCAAAATGGTATGCGTGTCTGGAATGCCATTGAACTGTATAGGGGGACTGAGTTTGTATGAGCAAAAGAATGGCGTCCGTGTTTGGCGCATATCTGAGCTGTAACTGAAAGCTGAATCTGAATGAGTATCAGGATGGCATCCGTATCTAGAGCGTATCTGAACCGAATCTGAGAGTTGAATCTGGATGATTGTCAGAATTGCGTCTGCATCTGGAGCGTATCTGAAATGTATTTGAATAAGTGACAAAATGACATCCAAATTTGGATCGTATTTGGACTGTAATTTTAATGAGTGACAGAATGACATTTGAATCTGGATCGTATCTGGACTGTATTTTGAATGAGTGACAGAATGACATCTGAATTTGGATCGTATCTGGACTGTATTTTGAATGAATCTGGAATAAGTATCAGAATGTCAGCCATATCTGGATCGCATCTGAACTGTCTCTAGAAGGAATCTGGAATAAGTATCAGAATGTCAGCCATATCTGGATCGCATCTGAACTGTCTCTAGAAGGAATCTGGAATAAGTATCAGAATGTCAGCCATATCTGGATCGCATCTGAACTAGATCGCATATGAACCCCTTGCTAGACATTTGATTTACCATAACCTACATCACAGACCCTTGAGATCCTTGAAATGGTTAAGGAAATATTAAGGCATGATGTTATGATGTGTATGCTATGCGTTTAAGCAAAAGTGTGAGGTGATGTAAGTAAACCCTGCAATAAATCCAAATTATCGGATAAGGACTGTAAACAAAACCTGCAAGGAACTCATGTTGTTAGATAACAAGAATGTGTAAGTAGTTCAAGTTTGAAGGCACACAAGTCACACATATAGCCTTAAGTTTAGGCTGGCATGGAGTTTAGGCATTACCCTCTTTAAGTTTAGTTGGTTTAAACCTGTCCTAAAAATAGTAACCGGGTTCTAGAGGATCTCAATATCACTGACTACCCTCAATCGGTCATAATTCCAGTTTAGCAACCTTTTCTTGCGGCCGGAATCATCGCGAGAGTTTAGTCTCAATGAGTGTAGCATACTGCTACTGTTCTATGGCCAAGTTGGTCAATTTAAGGTTCTAAGGTCAGTTGGTGCTTAATGACTCCTTAGAAGACCCATATTCTCCTTGTTCCAACACAAGGGATATCGGTACAGACTAAGGTGCCACACCAACGTAGCTACTGCTTCATTCGTGTTGGTCTACGCCAGACAAATCCCTCACAGTTTACTGCTACTTACCTAAAGGGTATCCCCAGATCCGGGTTAGGATCTATAGAACTCCGATACAAGCCCACAAAATTAAAGCATACAAAGCATACAATTGAAAACATAGTGATCTAATCCTAAGGTACACCTCACTTATATAATATCCCCAGCAGAGTCGCCAGTTCTGTGATCGGTGGGAATGAGAACTGACTGTTTTGGAATGCTGGTTCGCATTTGTGTTTGTTTTTGCAAAATGTCACGGTAAGCAAGAGTCGCCACCATCTTTTATTTTATCCAACAAGGAAAGGACAAAAGCACAGAAAAATTCCTTTTCGAGATGTTTCTCGGGTTCGGGAGGTAGATTATAGAAAGGGAAGGTATTATCACCCTTTCTATCTGTGGTTATCCACAGGCTCTTAGGTACTTGCTCACTATGTTTTCAAATTTTTTGCTTTTATTTGTGTTTGTGGATTTGAGAAGAGTTTTTGTTTTGAAAGGGGTGTAAGTGCAAAAAAGATTTGTTTTTGTTTTCAAAAGCGCAACGACTTAAGAACCTCTACATACTCAAAAAAGGAATTAAACTATGCAAATGTCCTTTAGACAGTGCTATCCCACTATTGAGGAGTTGGTAGCACCGTCGTTGGAGTTTTTGGGTCAATTCGATTAAAAGGACGTGTGGTCACTAAAGCAATGTTAGGACGCCTTAGCGGTAACCCTAATATCTTAGATCATTTTATTCGAGGCAACCGTTTCGAGGAAACTTATGATCTTTGGACAAGAGGGCGACCTCTAAAACTTCCTATACTCAATGACCACGTTCGAGGCAACCAAGTGAGGCGTACCCTAAGAGTGGCATGTGCGAGTGTATTGTTTTTAAGTTTATTTATTTTTGTACCTGTTATGGTGAGCTACGGTTGATTTTAAATTAAAGGTTGATCTTGTCATGCATAGCCTTTTATTCAAACATCTAACAGTTAATGATTGCGGAAAATAAATTGCGGAAAATAAAGCTAAGCTATTACAAGACGTCAGGTATTTACATCGCCAAAAACAAACCCATTGAAAATAAAGCGATAAAAGTAAAGACCTAATTAACTATTACAACTAAATTGAAAGACAAGTAAAAAGTAAAAATAAAGAAGAGAAAAGACTTCTTCGATCCATGCCATGGACTCGTTCGATTCACCCTTCTTTGGCCTTCTTTCGATTGAGCTAGGGAATGGGTGTGAGTAGCCTTCAATTGGGCTTGAGAATTGACGGGGAAAGCTTCGATTTGCACCCTTTCCTGACTCCTTCGATTGCGTTTGGGAAGGATATGGGTAAACTTCGATTGCAGGGATAAGGTGGGCTTCGATTCAGAGGAAGAGGGCTGCCTTTCGATTCTATGAAGGGGGTTGCTGGAAAGGCCTGAAGGATCACCTGTGGAGGCACTGCATCTGCAAAAATATGTTAGCAAAATAAAACGCATGACCTGGGTATCGAAACCCAGGTCCATCGATCCTGTGCGCGCTGGGTCTTTTCAGGCTATATCTGTAGCAAGTGTTAGCAACAAAAAAACATGACCTGGTGCCAAACCCAGTAGTTGGAACCTTCGATTTGGAACTTTCTAGATGTGGGTATCTTCGATATGGGATTTCTGGGCGTGGATACTTTTGTTGAATGGCTGCTTTGGCTTGGATTACTTATGAAAATGTTGATAACCTTTGGTGGGTTTGTGGGCAGCGTATCTCCAAATCCTCGTCCCTTTGTAATATGTTATTGGCCTCGTATTTATAGGAGTGTGAGGGTGCATGAAAATGGCAAGGGACAACCATTTAACCAGGCCTTTAAAGCCATGAGACAAGAATCAGACATATTTAAAGATTTCCTTTTTTGAAATATTCATGTCTCTTTGGAATCTTGAATGAATCTGGACACCTTTGATTTTCGAATGCCTCCAGGCCATGCTCTTCGATTGGTCTTGAGTTGCCTCCTTCGAATGGACTTCTTATGTACCCTTCAAATGGGCCTTCTGAATGTTCTTCGAATTGACCCTTTGAATGCTTCTTCAAATGGACCTTTACATGTTCTTCGAATGAGTCATTTACATGTTCTTCGAATGAGCCTCTTGCCTGGTGTGCTGGAAAGTTGAGGGGCCTTTTCCTTTGTGAATCGAAACAAACTTGTAGGAGATTCTTGCCTCGTGAGTCGAAGGTAAGCCTGAAGTAGTTAATGCATAGTCGAAGCATTGTGAAATTGACTTGATTGAAGGGGGTCCAGCGCTCAATCGAAGACTTGCGAACCAAAGCTTGATCGAAGGGTTCCAAACACCTAATTGAAGCTTACTAATCAAAGCCCGGTCGAAGAGTGCCAAATTCCCAAATTGAAGACTGGTGAGTCAAGCCTGTATCGAAGGATTTTGGATACCAAATCAAAGAATTTTCCCAGATGCCAATCGAAAGACACTTTGTTCATCTTCAAAAAACTTGATTTTCGTTAGGCAAGTGTTTGTGACCAACCATGCAAGGGAAGGCCTTTAAAAACATGAGAGGGCAAATTTTGGGGTACAACAACCACGTTCGAGGCAACCAAGTGAGGCGTACCCTAAGAGTGGCATGTGCGGGTGTATTGTTTTTCAGTTATATTATCTTTGATTAGGCAAAACTAATTGTTGATCTTATCTTGCCATACATATCCTATTTACTAGCAAGCATATAAAAGTAATGAAGCGCAGAAAGATAAAATCCTACACTATTACAACCATATTGAATTGCATGAAAATATAAGGGCAAAAATAAAATAAAAAGCAAAAAAAATGAGGGTCTTTCCATTGAGGCAGAAAACCCTTCGATTCTACACTTTCTGGCCTGAAAATGTTATGCCTTTCGATTGGGACCAGTGGGACATCATGTTGTGCCTTTCGACTAGGCCTGGAGTCTGTGCAAGATGTAATCTTCCTTTCTTCCTCCTTCGACTGGGCCTAGAGTCAGTGAGGAAATGCCATTCGACTGAGCCTGGAAGTCAGTAAAGGCATGCTTTTCGTTTGGGCCTAGAAGTCAACATGGTTTTTCCTCCTGGTTGTCTCTTTCGTTTGACTTGGAGAAAGAGGGTAAAAGCCAGATGCTTCGTTTCCTATTTCCTGTTTCCTGTTTCTTTCATTTAAAGCATTTAAATGGAAACATGGCCTGAGGCCATGCTAGTATTTGTCTTGCAAACAGTTTAATAGTTAAAACTAGTTCAGGTAAACAGAAAGCAAAACGAAAGGGTTAACTCTAAAAAACATGTTAAAAGGGGGGAAACCAAATGAACAATGGTATATACATGCTTGAAACGAGCGAAAAGATTATTTACATGTTATGCCATGAAATGAAAGGTTCAAGGGTAAGAGTTACTTACCTTGATGGAGGCTTTGAATGGGTGTGGTACCTTGAGTGGATGCCCAAGGTTCTGGATTTGAAAGAGGGGGCAAACAGTTGTGCTTGGAATGTTGGATTCGAAGGAAGGAAAGAAACAAGTCTTATGTTTCTTTCCAAACTGGATTCAAAGGATACCGAAGAGTACTTGTTCTTCAGAATCAAAGGAAGTAAGTATGTGATTCTTGGTTTGTTCTCACAAGTGTTGAAGGGACTTGATAGATTTGTTGTGTTTGAGAAAATTTGGGTGATTCGTTCCTCTGGTGCCCCGATCCTCCCTTAAACATGTGTTGGAGCCTCTTATTTATAGGCAAAGTTTGCTGAAGTTTTTGGAGGGAAAACAAAATAATTTGAACAATTTGAGTAAACTGCTCTTTGTATCCTTCGAGGGACAGTGCTTGTATGCTATTTCGTTGCAAGAATGGGGCAGTGTTTCAGGACTGCTGTGCAGCAGTTTTGGCCAGTGTATCATGCCTGAACTTGGCAGCAATCATCTTTGAATATTTCATCCTTTCATTTTGACCCTCCTTCGACCAGATTCTTCTTCCAAACATATTGTTCGACTTTCCTCCAACAAGTGTCCTTTGAACAAATCACCTTTGTGCATCATTTGAAGGGGCCATCAACCATGTGCTGAAGTTTGTCAAGGATGGAAATGCAACACACTAAAGAGAAATGTTGTCCAATCGAAGCTAGTACAAACGTAGTCAATATTTTGTTGAAGCCTTGTGGTCGAAACAAGCTAATGCCCAGTCGAAGCTTGTATCGAAGAAAACATATTGCCAAATCGAAAGCTCATACTCGAAGGAAGCATATTGCCCAATCGAAGCTTGGGTCGAAACAAACATAAAGGGAGACATTGCCTTTTAGTGTGAGGGAAGTTCCTGGCTTCTAAATCGAAGGGTGTTTCTAAACTTGCACTCGAAGGAGGCTTTAAGTTCAACATGAAGGACATATCCAAGTTGCATTCGAAGGATGTTTCCAATCCAAACGAAGGATGTACCTAAACTTGCACTCAAAGGAGGCTTTAAGTTCAAAATGAGGGACATTCCCAAGTTGCATTCGAAGGATGTTTCTAATCCAAACGAAGGATGTTCCTAAACTTGCACTCAAAGGAGGATTTAAGTTCAAAATGAGGGACATGCCCAAGTTGCATTCGAAGGAGGCCAAGAGTCAGTCGAAGGGTACTGAATCGAAGGATACCTGTTTTCCTCCAAATTTGTCAAAATGTTATTTTTATCTGTTTTCTCCCTTTTTGACAGTATCCTTTTAATTTTGGTATCGGAAAATCCCGATGCACTTGTTCAAGCTTGAACCTTGAAAATCCTTGTAAGAAAGGCCTTGAGAATGAGAGGGAAAATTTTGGGGTACAACAGCTGCCCCTGTTCAATCTTCTTACACCTGAAGAATTAGATTGGCATGTTTTTCCAGTCGTGAATCGAAGGTGGAAGATGATTCGACACTAGAGTGCCCCTAAATTTGCACTCGTCAAAGCATAGTTGAGGGAATGGGCTTAAAGATGCCATTTGGAGATGTGACATAGTCTTGTTGGAGATGGGCTTAAAGATGCCATCCAAGATTGTTTGTTGAATTGCAATGTTGTAAGTCAGAAGAATGAGCATCAAAATGGTATCCGTGTCTGGAATGCATTTGAACTATATCTGGAGACTGAGTCTATATGAGCCAAAGAATGGCGTCCATGTCTGGAGCGTAACTGAGCTGTAACTGCATTTGATTCTTTGAATGAATATCAGAATGACTGCCGTGTCTGGAGTGTATCTGTATTCTGAATGGGTAACAGAGAAAAATCTGTGTATGGAGCAACTGTGTGCTGAGGATAAGTTCTGAATGAGTGACAGAATGGCAACCGTGTCTGAAGCGTATCTGGACTGTATTGGAAAGTTGGGTTGTTTGATGATGAGTCAGTGTAAAACTTTATCTGGAAAGAAGGAACCTGTGTAGGGTTGCCTGAAGATGAGTCCGTGTAAAACTGCATCCAGAAGTGAGAAGGAACCTGCATAGGGTTGCCTGATGATGAGTCCGTGTAAAACAGCATCTTGGAAAGGAGGAACCTGTGTAGGGTTTCCTGAAGATGAGTCTGTGTAAAACTGCATCCAGAAGTGAGAAGGAACCTGTGTAGGATTGCCTGATGATGAGTCTGTGTAAAACTGCATCTTGGAAAGGAGGAACCTGTGTAGGGTTGCCTGATGATGAGTCTGTGTAAAACTGCATCTTGGAAAGAAGGAACCTGTGTGGGGTTGCCTAATGATGAGTTTGTGTAAAACTGCATCTTAGAAAGGAGGAACCTGTGTGGGGTTTCCTGATGATAAGTCCGTGTAAAACTGCATCTTGGAAGGAAGGAACTTGTGTAGGGTTGCCTGATGATGAGTCCGTGTGAAACTGTATCTTGGAAGGAAGGAACCTGTGTAGGGTTGCTTCATGATGAGTCCGTGTAAAACTTCACCTAGAAACGAAGGAACCTGTGTAGGGTTGCTTGATGATGAGTCCGTGTAAAACCAGATCTAGACATAAAAGGAACCGGTGTAGGGTTGCTTCATGATGAGTCAGTGTAAATCTTCATCTAGACATAAAATGAACCGGTGTAGGGTTGTTTCATGATGAGTCCGCGTAAAACTTCACCTAGAAACGAAGGAACCTGTGTAGGATTGCTTGATGATGAGTCCGTGTAAAACCGCACCTAGACATAAAAGGAATCGGTGTAGGGTTGCTTCATGATGAGTCCGTGTAAAACTGCATCTAGACATAAAAGGAACCGGTGTAGGGTTGCTTCATGATGAGTCAGTGTAAAACTTCATCTAGAAAGGAAGGAACCAGTGTAGGGTTGCCTGATGATGAGTTCGTGTAAAACTTCATCTAGAAAGGAGGGAACCGGTGTAGGGTTGCCTGATGATGAGTCCAAGTAAAACTTCATCTAAAATTTCCTGAGAAGGAACCTGTGTAGGGTTGCTTCATGATGAGTCTGTGTAAAACTGCATCTTGGTAAGGGGTAACCTGTGTAGGGTTTCCTGTTGATGATTCAGTGTAAAACTGCATCTGGAATTGAGAAGGAACCTGTGTAGGGTTACTTCATGATGGTCAAGTAGATAGTTGCCCTGTCTGATTTTAGGTGTTAATATTTGACCTGAGAAAGAAAGACATATTTCCTGGCCTGTTACAGGTGTTAATATTCAATCTCTTCGTGTAGATAGTTTTCCTGGCTTGTTACAGGTATTAATCTACAATCATTCGTCCCCAACTAGTTTTCCTGGCTTGTTACAGGTAGTAATCCATAACTTGAAAAGGTTGCTGGTAGCCATCTGTTGATTGTCCTTTTCCTGAAAAAGGCAAAACGTTAGCTGTATGCAATGTCGTGATGCATGAAATGCATGATGTCATGATGTTCTCAAAATAAATGAGATTGTGTCGTATGCACTTATCATGTATGTAAATAGGAGGTATGAAATGTGAAATGTTTATGAATGTATTTTTGTCTGGAAAATAAATCCTTGAAAAATGTCGGGGAGTTTGTTAACTCCTGGACTGTTGTTGAAGATTATGTGTGTCTTCAAATTTCGCTTAGAATGTTTCCACTGGGGATTCCTGTTTTATTGTTTGAGGAGAAACTCCGCTGGGGAGTATTGAAAACTCTGTGGGGAGGACGTTTATTCCTGCTTGGGAAAAGAGTTCATTAGTCTTGATTGTCCGTTGCTCTATCGGGGAGTCGAAGTTGAACTGATATCTGATAGGGTCCAGGTTTCACAGTAACTTGCTGGGGATTGTAGAGTAGTCTACTAGAGAAGAGGAGTTGTGGTCCTTGGATTTGGAGAGGCAAATTCAAACTGGGGGAATATGTAGTTTGTTGGGGAAATAAACCCTGTGGTCGGTCTACTAGAGAGGTGATGAACTCGTTGGGAAAGTCCTCGAGGATTCTTGAAGTTGTCTCAGCTGGGGAAAGGTTTTTAGAGATTGAACTCTGGCTGGGGAATCATCCTGTGAGAAGGATTTTAGGGAGATTTGTCAATGCCCCTAGTAGAAAGTGATTGCGGCACTGCCTAGAAATGTTTGACTGTATGTAACCCTTTGTCGAGATTGACGTTCAATGTCCCAAGTGTCGGAGATGGAGACTTACCCCTTGTTATCCTGCAATTGAATGATTTCTTGAAATTTTGACTGGACTACCCCAGGTTTTTTGAAAGATTTGTTGAAATCTTGACTGGACTGCCCCAGGTTATCTTTGAAAGATTTGTTGAAACCTTGACTGGACTACCCCAGGTTCACTGGATAATACCATATCAAATCCCCTTCTGTTGATAGGAGATTTTTGTAACGGGAGTGTCATCCCACTTGAATTGATTTTGTTCACTGAGAGAGCTTTTGTTCACTGGATATTCATTGTGTGAATTTCTCCGCTGTTAAACAAATAGCCATATGCAAACAATGATATTCAAGTTATGCAAAGTTTATGTTTGTCTTGAAGTTTTTTTTTGAAAATGTGTTTTAGCGAGTAAAGAAATTTTGCTAAGAAAATTCAAACTCAGGATTTAGAGCAAAGCCTTACAGGAGTCAGGATACCTTTTGTAACAGTATGCTTTCGAACTAACCCATGCTTCAATTAGGACTTTTGAAGGGTTGTAACGTGGCTTGGTTCACGGTTTAAGAAGCAAAGGATAAAGTCTCAAAGTATATTTGTATCCACCCGCTCTTTGTGATGTTCTTCAATCCTAAACTCAGTTAATTGTGCACTTGAACTCCAAATGAGTCTGGAACGACGTTTTTGGTGATGGTTCACACAAGTTGAATTTGTTGGAAGGCAGTCATTTTTGCAACATTTTTCATGTTGTTGAGGATTTGTAGCGACCTCGTTCTTTTGATTTGTTATCCCTAACTTTTGCCTGACTGTTCCTGTTTTTGAGATTACAGTCAGCGGGATGCCCCAGCTTTCTTAAGCCTCCTTTATAGGTTTTGGCTCAATGGGCTTTTCTCTTTTGAGAGATTGACTGCCTATAAGGTAAGGAACCACCATTGTCTTTTGATTCCATAGGAATGCTTTTGATGTCGTTCGTTGTATTATGAACTGAGAGTTTTGCGACTTCAATGCGCATCTTTTGAATTAACTGAGAGACTACCCTGCCCCAGGTTTAAATTAAAGGTTTCAATTTGTGTTTAAAACAGAAAACTCCTACTTATTTGGCTCGAAGGGGTTGACTATGGATTATCTTCCTTATAACTCCAGTGTTTAGGATTTGAAAGAAATGCCTGTACATCGTCAGCAAGGTCTGTCCAAAAGCATACTGTATGAGATTATGGCATTGTTTCGTCATCCTCCCTCTAAAGGCTTGTAACTTTTAGCAAGAGTTGAATATCATAAAGACAGTATAAGAATAGTGAAAACGTGTGGATGAATTCAAGACAAACATATCCAATGCATTAATGAAACAAAGTTTGACATTAATAGATAATTGTTTGAATAACAAAAGAGATTACAACTTGAAAATTCAAATGAATAAAAGTTCTTAATGACTTGGAAAAGGAGTAGTGATCACGTTTGGTGTCTCTGGAGGGTCGAACTCGATCTCCTTGGCGTCAATCAAATTCTGAATCTTATACTTCAATGCCCAGCAATTGTTAGTGTCATGCCCGGGACTGTCAGAATGATAAGCGCATGTTGCATTAGGATTGTAGTTAGGAGAAGAAGTTTTGGGGTTTGGATGAGGTCCTATCAATGTAATAAATTTCATCCTCAACAAGTGTTGCAGCGCTTGAGACAGCGGCATGTTGATGTTGGTGAACTATCTTTTTAGGCTCGTCTGGCCTTCGTTGATTTCCCCTTAGCTGTTAATGGTGTGGCGCAGAACCAGAGATCAGGACTGCCCCTACGTGTTTGTCACGGCGACTCTTTTGACTGTACACAACATTTGACTCCTTCTTCCCACTGTAAGGCTTTTTCTGAGCATCAGAAGGTGTAGCTTCTTGAATCTTCCCACTTTTTATGCCAGCTTCGACCTTTTCGCTGGTCAGTATTAGCTCGGTGAACACGGCTGAAGAGCTTCCGATCAAGTGTTTGAAGAAAGGCCCTGTCAAAGTTCCCATGAAGATGTCAATCAGCTCCCTGTCAGTTAAAGGGGGTTGCACTCTACCAGCCAAATCTCTCCACTTTTGGGCGTATCCTTTGAAGCTCTCGTTGGAACCCATGGTCATGTTCTACAATTGCACACGAGTTGGTGCAAGATCAACATTGTATTGATACTGCTTATAGAAAGAAGCAGCTAAATCCTCCCAGGTGTGGATGCGAGAACTCTCCAATTGATAGAACCATTCGAGTTGAGTCCCTACTAGGCTTTCTTGGAAGAAATGGATCCAAAGCTTCGGATCAATTGTGTACGGTTGAATCTTGCGGACATAAGACTTTAAGTGCATCTTAGGGAAAGAGATTCCGTCGTACAGGGAAAAAGTAGGGACTTTGAACTTTGGCGAGATGACCAATCCAGAAACTAAACCCATGTCTCCTAAATCCAAGCCAGGTATTTGTTGAATCTCCATAGCACTGAGGCGATCCTCCAACTGTTTGTACTTATCATCAGCGGGAGGATATTGTTCCTCAAAGTAATCGGCTTCAACTTCATTAATCTCCAAATTGTGATTTTCTTCAAGACTATCCCCTATGTTGGATGGAGTTGAAAAATCTAGTGTTTTAGGTCTTCTTCTCACGTTCAGGATGCCCGCTGCCTTCTTGGACCTCTTCTTCTTGTCTTTGAGAAGGAGAGCTTTCAGATTCTCTTGCCCTTTACCCATAGCCAGAAGCATCTGTTGGAATTGAGCGTTTTGAGCTTGGAGATCTTTCACCGTTTGTTCCATATCCACCTTACTGAAATAAACAGTAGGAAGATAAAGAGACATGTATGGGAGAAACCTGTCATGATATGATATATGATATGTGGATGCATGTTTTCAAGGATCTCGCGGGATAAACATAAGAAAATGTTAGAGGTTGAACTTCGATCAACATCTTTGATTGGAGAACTTTGTATCGGTGGATGTCTTTCCACGAGAATCAAGCTCACCATGTCAAGTGGGTCATAGCCCCTGATTCAAGTTATTGCACTTGATCTTTGACGGTGTTTGTTTAGAGGGGAACCCTCTTGTCCTTTGGTAGACGTCTGGTTCAACGTGACCCTGCATCGAAAGACCCTCGAGATCCTTAAAATTGTTATTGAAAATGCTATGGTATGATGTTATGATGTTATATACATGTATGCAAAAGCGAGTAAGTGTATATACAGACAATCATATTCACACAAAGCAGACAAGTCCTTAGGTTTAGGCTTGCATGGGGTTTGTAGGTAAGTACCCTCTTGAAGTTAGTTGGTTCAAACCTGTCCTAAAAATGGTAACCGGGTTCTAGAGGATCTCAATATCACTGACTACCCTCAATCAGTCATAATTCCAGTTTAGCAACCTTTTCTTGCGGCCGAAATCATCGCGAGAGTTTAGTCTCAATGAGTGTAGCATACTGCTACTCTTCTATGGCCAAGTTGGTCAATTTAAGGTTATAAGGTCAGTTGGTGCTTAATGACCCCTCAGAAGACCCATATTCTCCTCGTTCCAACACAAGGGATATCGGTACAGACCAAGGTGCCACACCAACGTAGCTACTGCTTCATCCGTATCGGTCTACGCCGTACAGATCCCTTACAGTTTATTGCTACTTACCTAAAGGGTATCCCCAAATCTGGGTTAGATCTATAGAACTCCTATACAAGCCCACAAAATTAAAGCATACAAAGCATATAATTTAAAACAACTGTGATCTAATCCGAAGGTACACCTCACTCTTAATATTCCCCAGCAGAGTCGCCAGTTCTGTGATCGGTGGTAATGAGAACTGACTGTTTTGGAATGCTGGTTCGCGTTTGCATTTGTTTTCGCAAAATGTCGCGGTAAGCAAGAGTCGCCACCGTCTTTTATTTTATCCAACAAGGAAAGGACAAAAGCACAGAAAAATTCCTTTTTGAGATTGTTTCTCGGGTTCGGGAGGTAGATTATAGAAAGGGAAGGTGTTAGCACCCTTTCTATCCGTGGTTATCCACGGGCTCTTAGGTACTTTCTCATTGTGTTTTCAAAAGTTTGCTTTTCTTTGTGATTGTGGGTTTGAAAAGAGTTTTTGTTTTGAATAGAGTATAAGTGCAAAAAGTTTTTATTTTGTTTTTAAAAGGAGCAAGTACTTAAGAACATCTACCTACTCAAAAAGGAATTAAACTGTGCAAATGTCCTTTAGACAGTGCTATCCCACTATTGAGGAGTAAGTAGCATCATCGTTGGAGTTTTCGGGTCAATTCGATTAAGGGACACGTGGTCACTAAAGCAATGTTAGGATGCCTTAGCGGTAACCCTAATGTCCTAGATCATTTTTCCGAGGCAACCGTTTCGAGGCAACTATGATCTTGGGACAAGAGGGCGACCTCTAAAACACCCTATACTCAATGACCACGTTCGAGGCATCCAAGTGAGGCGTACCCTAAGAGTGGCATGTGCGAGTGTATTGTTTTTCAGTTATATTATCTTTGATTAGGCCAAACTAATTGTTGATCTTATCTTGCCATACATATCCTATTTACTAGCAAGCATATAAAAGTAATGAAGTGCAGAAAGATAAAATCCTACACTATTACAACCATATTGAATTGCATGAAAATATAAGGGCAAAAATAAAATAAAAATCAAAACAAATGAGGGTCTTTAGATTGAAGCAGAAAACCCTTCGATTCTGCACTTTCTGGGTCTCTTCGATTTGGCCTGAAAAGGGTGAAGGCATGACTTTCGACTGAGGCCTCACGGTCAGCATGTTGTGCCTTTCGATTGGGACCAGTAGGACAGCATGTTGTGCCTTTCGACTAGGCCTGGAATCTGTGCAAGATGTAATCTTCCTTTCTGCCTCCTTCGACTGAGCCTGAAGTCAGTGAGGGAATGCCTTTCAAATGAGCCTGGAAGTCAGTGAAGGCATGCTTTTCGTTCGGGCCTAGAAGTCAACATGGTTTTTCCTCCTGGTTGTCTCTTTCGTTTGACCTGGAGAAAGATGGTAGAAGTTCTATAACCTCAACGGTATACTCCTGGTGGGCACGAGACAGTTCCTAGATCTTGATGAAGATGTTTCCCTACGTCATAGTGTGGACGAGTACTATAACCTCAATGGTATACTCCCGGTGAGCACGAGTCAGTTCCTAGATCTTGATGTTTTCCTCCGTCATAGTATGGACAAGTTCTATAACCTCAACGGTATACTCCCGGTGGGCACGGGACAGTTCCTAGATCTTGATGAAGATGTTTCCCTACTTCATAGTGTGGAAGAGTACTATAACCTCAACGGTATACTCCCGGTGAGCACGAGTCAGTTCCTAGATCTTGATGTTTTCCTCCGTCATAGTGTGGACGAGTTCTATAACCTCAACGATATACTCCCGGGGAGCACGAGACATTTCCTAGATCTTGATGAAGATGCTTCCCTACGTCATAGTGTGGACGAGTACTATAACCTCAGAGGTATACTCCCGGTGAGCACGAGTCAGTTCCTAGATCTTGATGTTTTCCTCCGTCATAGAGTGGACGAGTTTTATAACCTCAACGGTATACTCCCGGTGAGCACGAGACAGTTCCTAGATCTTGATGAAGATGTTTCCCTACGTCATAGTGTGGATGACTACTATAACCTCAGCGGTATACTCCCGGTGAGCATGAGTCAGTTCCTAGATCTTGATGTTTTCCTCCGTCATAGTGTGGACGAGTTCTATAACCTCAACCGTATACTCCCGGTGAACACGAGATAGTTCCTAGATCTTGATGAAGATGCTTCCCTACGTCATAGTGTGGACGAGTACTATAACCTTAGCAGTATACTCCCGATGAGCACGAGTCAGTTCCTAGATCTTGATGTTTTCCTCTGTCATAGTGTGGACGAGTTCTATAACCTCAACGGTAATCTCCCGGTGAGCACGAGACAGTTCCTAGATTTTGATGAAGATGCTTCCCTATGTCATAGTGTGGACGAGTATTATAACCTCAGCGGTATACTCCTGGTGAGCACGAGTCAGTTCCTAGATCTTGATGTTTTCCTTCGTCATAGCATGGACAAGTTCTATAACCTCAACGGTATACTCCCGGTGGGCACGAGACAGTTCCCCGATCTTGATGAAGATGTTTCCCTATGTCATAGTGTGGACGAGTACTATAACCTCAACGGTATACTCCCGGTGAGCACAAGTCAGTTCCTAGATCTTGATGTTTTCCTCTATCATAGTATGGACAAGTTCTATAACCTCAACGGTATACTCCAGGTGGGCACGAGATAGTTCCTAGATCTTGATGAAGATGTTTTCCTACATCATAGTGTGGACGAGTACTATAACCTCAACGGTATACTCCCGGTGAGCACGAGTCAGTTCCTAGATCTTGATGTTTTCCTCCGTCATAGTGTTGACAAGTTCTATAACCTCAACGGTATACTCCCGGTGAGCACGAGACAGTTCCTAGATCTTGATGAAGATGTTTCCCTACGTCATAGTATGGACGAGTACTATAACCTCAGCGGTATACTCCCGGTGAGCACGAGTCCATTCCTAGATCTTGATGTTTTCCTCTGTCATAGTGTGGACGAGTTCTATAACCTCAACGGTATACTCCCGGTGAGCACGAGACAATTCCTAGATTTTGATGAAGATGCTTCCCTACGTCATAGTGTGGACGAGTACTATAACCTCAGCGGTATACTCCCGGTGAGCACGAGTCAGTTCCTAGATCTTGATGTTTTCCTCCGTCATAGTGTGGACAAGTTCTATAACCTCAACGATATACTCCCAGTGGGCACGAGACAGTTCCTAGATCTTGATGAAGATGTTTCCCTACGTCATAGTGTGGACGAGTACTGTAACCTCAACGGTATACTCCCGGTGAGCATGAGTCAGTTCCTAGATCTTGATGTTTTCCTCCGTCATAGTGTGGACGAGTTCTATAACCTCAACGGTATACTCCTGGTGGGCACGAGACAGTTCCTAGATCTTGATGAAGATGTTTCCCTACGTCATAGTGTGAACGAGTACTATAACCTCAACGGTATACTCCTGGTGAGCACGAGTCAGTTCCTAGATCTTGATGTTTTCTTCCGACATAGTATGGATAAGTTCTATAACCTCAACGATATACTCCCGGTGAGCACGAGACAGTTCCTAGATCTTGATGAAGATGTTTCCCTATGTCATAGTGTGGACGAGTACTATAACCTCGGCGGTATACTCCCGGTGAGCACGAGTCAGTTCCTAGATCTTGATGTTTTCCTCCGTCATAGTATGGATAAGTTCTATAACCTCAACGGTATACTCCCGGTGAGCACGAGACAGTTCCTAGATCTTGATGAAGATGTTTCCCTACGTCATAGTATGGACGAGTACTATAACCTCAGCGGTATACTCCCGGTGAGCATGAGTCAGTTCCTAGATCTTGATGTTTTCCTCCGTCATAGTGTGGACAAGTTCTATAACCTCAACGGTATACTCCCGGTGGGCACGAGACAGTTCCTAGATCTTGATGAAGATGTTTCCCTACGTCATAGTGTGGACGAGTACTATAACCTCAACGGTATACTCCCGATGAGCACGAGTCAGTTCCTAGATCTTGATGTTTTCCTCTGTCATAGTATGGACGAGTTCTATAACCTCAACGGTAAACTCCCGGTGAGCACGAGACAGTTCCTAGATTTTGATGAAGATGCTTCCCTATGTCATAGTGTGGACGAGTATTATAACCTCAGTGGTATACTCCCAGTGAGCACGAGTCAATTCCTAGATCTTGATGTTTTCCTCCATCATAGTGTGGACAAGTTCTATAACCTCAACGGTATACTCCCGGTGGGCACGAGACAGTTCCTAGATCTTGATGAAGATGTTTCCCTACGTCATAGTGTGGACGAGTACTATAACCTCAACGGTATACTCCTGGTGAGCACGAGTCAGTTCCTAGATCTTGATGTTTTCCTCCGTCATAGTATTGACAAGTTCTATAACCTCAACGGTATACTCCCGGTGGGCACGAGACAGTTCCTAGTTCTTGATGAAGATGTTTCCCTACGTCATAGTGTGGACGAGTACTATAACCTCAACGGTATACTCCCGGTGAGCACGAGTCAGTTCCTAGATCTTGATGTTTTCCTCCGTCATAGTGTGGACAAGTTCTATAACCTCAACGGTATACTCCCAGTGGGCACGAGACAGTTCCTAGATCTTAATGAAGATGTTTCCCTACGTCATAGTATGGACGAGTACTATAACCTCAACGGTATATTCCCGGTGAGCACGAGTCAGTTCCTAGATCTTGATGTTTTCCTACGTCATAGTATGGATAAGTTCTATAACCTCAACGGTATACTCCCGGTGAGCACGAGACAATTCCTAGATCTTGATGAAGATGTTTCCCTACGTCATAGTGTGGATGAGTACTATAACCTCAGCGGTATTGTTGTACCCCAAAATTTTCCCTCTCATTCTTCAAGGCCTTTCTCACAAGGATTCTCAAGGTTCAAGCTTGCACAAGTACTTTGGAATTTACCAGTACCGAAATTAAAAGGAAACTGTCAAAAAAGGGAGAAAATAGATAAAAATAACATTTTGAAAAATTTGGAGGAAAACAGGTCTCTTTCAATTCAGCACTCTTCGATTGACTCTTGGCCTCCTTCGAATGCAACTTGGGTACATCCTTCGTTTGGATTGGAAACCTCCTTCGAATGCAACTTGGGTACATCCTTCGTTTGGATTGGAAACCTCCTTCGAATGCAACTTGGGTACATCCTTCGTTTGGATTGGAAACCTCCTTCAAATGCAACTTAGGTACATCCTTCGTTTGGATTTGAAACCTCCTTCGAATCCACTTGCACCAAGGGCCTCTTGCAGACTTTTCCTCTTACAAGTTTCGTTTGAGCCAAGAGATATCTTCATACAAGATTTGACTGAGTTCTTGCTTCCCTTCGACTCAGAAGCCAGGAACTTCCCTCATACTAAAAAGACACAAGGCAATGACTCCCTTTATGTTTGTTTTGATCCACATGCTTCGATTGGGAAATATTCTTCCTTCGAGCATGAGCTTTCGATTTGGCAATATGTTTTTTCGATACAAGCTTCGACAGGGCATTAGCTTGTTTCGACCACAAGCTTCGACTGAGGCAAAGGCTTCCTTCGAACAAGTGCTCTTCGATCTCATTCTTGCATTCGACTCAAGACCAAATCTCATTTGCCAGGCTATGTTGCTTCCAAATCTTTACATAATCAGAAGCTTGTACAATGGTTTTAAACTTTGTCTTTTAGATACTAATATTATTGGTTAAAGGATACATAATCTTTCTTTTCATAGAGAGTACTTTTATCACAAAAGCAGCTTTCAACCTGATTTTGATCTCAGCACAAGCAAGGCCAGAAGCATAAGTCACATCTTCTGCACCCCAACTTCCAAGAGGCTCCCCACATGTACTTTCACGTTACATTATTTTATCATTTATTTTCAAGGCTGGCTTTGGACAATATGTCAATTCTTTCTCTATAAATAGAGGAACATTTACAAAGCTAGGGGAGGATCTTTGGACCAGAGGAATGAATCCCCCAAATTTTCTCAAACACAATAAAACTCTCAAAGTTCATAAACACTTGAGAAATCAAAAAAAACCCAGAATCAAATTCATCTCCTTTGATTCTGAAGAACAACCACACTTCAGTCTCCTTCGAATCAAAGAAGCATCACACTTGCTTTTTCTTTTCCTTCAAATCCAGCGTTCCAAGCACAACTCCTGACCCCTCTTTCAAATCCAGCATCCAGGGCCACCACTCAAGGCCCCACATCTATTCAAGGCCTGAAGCAAGGTAAGTTATTCTTACCTTTGAACTTTTCGTTTCATGGCATAGTAATTTTCCCTTTCGTTTGAAACATGTACATACCATTGTTCCTTTCGTTTCCACCCTTTTTAACATATTTTTAGAGCTAAGCCTTTCGTTTTTCTTTCTGTTTACCTGAACTTGCTTTAACTATTAAACTGTTTACAAGACAAATACTAGCATGGCCTCAGGCCATGTTGCCATTTAATGCTTGAAATGAAAGAAACAGGAAACATGAAATAGGAAACGAAGCTTCTGTCTTCTACCCCCTTTCTCCAGGTCAAACGAAAGAGACAACCAGGACAATAAACATGCCTTCACTGATTCTAGGCTCAGTCGAAAGGCATTCCCTCACTACTTTCGACCTACAGTCGAAGAAGACAACAAGGCATAACCAGAAGGCTTCGCCATACACTGACTTCCGGGCCAATCTAAGGACAAGACCTCACTGGTGCTAGCTCCAGTCGAAGGAGGCCAACAGAATGCATATCGAAGGGTGCTACTGCATGGGTCGAAGGAGCTCTTTTTATTTATTTTTATCTTATTTTTTTCCTTTATATTTCTATGCACTTCAATATGGTTGTAATAGTGTAGGATTTATTTTTTGCGCTTTTTATTACTTTTGTATAAATGCTAGTAATTAGGTGTGTATGGCAAGATAAAACCAACAAGTAGACAACCCCTAATCAAGACAAAATGCATGCAATCAAACACACTTTGCACACATGCACCCTTAGGGTAATTCCACTTGTTGCGTTCAAAAATGGGCCATGGTATGCATGTCAAGTACTTTGGCAAAACAAAAAGATCATAGTCCCTCGATGACGTTGTCTTGGTTTCCTAAACAAAATGATCAAGTCCCTCAAGAAAATTGCCAAAAATACTTGACACAATTGCTATCATGGTCTATACGATAACCCGCACTCGTCCCATTAACATCCTAACGCAAGGTTGTTCACCAAATACAATGGTGAAACAACACTGTTAAAAGGGGTAAAAACATGAGAAAGATCTTTGAGTAAAATAGGGTAGACAAACTCTTAGTTACTTGATCAAAAATCTTGCAAAACACCTTTTCCATTTTTCAAACACACATCACAACACAACTTCAAAAACAATTTTAAAACAACTTTCAAAACATTGAATTATCTTTTCAAAAAGACACACACCTTTTCATATATTCAAACAAGAATCATTACAAAGGTTTCCTAGACAAGGCATCTTTTTCAAAACATTTTCAAAACCACACACAAAGCACCATTTCAAGAAATTGAAACGCAAAGGCAAGTGATCTAAAACAAGTAACTAAGAGCCCATGGATAACCATGGATGAAAAGGGTGCTAGCACCTTCCCTTTTCATAATCTACCCCCCGAACCCACGAAAACATCTCAAAGGTCTTTCCTGTGCTTTTTGACCTTTCCTTTAGGATAAAATAAAAAGTTGGTGGCCACTCTTGCTAAACCGAAACATTTGCGAACACAAAATGCAAAATCCCAAGTTAGTTCTCCCACCGTATCACAGAACTGGCGACTCTGCTGGGGAAATTTCTAAAAGTGGGGTTACCTTAGGGTTTTAGATCACCTTTAATTGCTTACCTTGATTTCTTTGTTTGCTTTACTTTTTGGGTTCCTTATTTGGGTTTGTTTAAATCCTACACCCGGATTTGGGGGCACCTTTTTAGGTAAGTAGCAATAAACTGTGAGGGAACTGTGCGGGGTATACCGACATGGTTGAAACAGTGGCTATGTTGATGTGGCACTTTGGTTGGTACCGGTAACCCTTGAGTTGAATCAAGGAGAGTACGGGGCCGCCGCGTGGTGTCGTGAAGCATCAATTGACCTTAAAACCTTACTTGACCATCTTGGCCTTTTTAGGGGTAGTGAGATGATCGACTTTGGTACAGTCCGAAGTTGGTAGATACTCGATACTACACTCATTGAGGATTGTTTTCTTGGAATATTTTGGTCGCCAGTTAAGTGGCTAAACCAAAACAATGAACACAGAGAATAATCCGGTGATATTGAGCTCCTTAGAACCCAGTTTCTATTTTAGGACATGTTGAGCCAACTAACTTCAAGAGGGTACTTACCTACAAACCCCATGCAAGTCAAAACCTAAGCACTTGTTTGCTCTGTGTGAATATGATTACCTGTATATACACTTGCTTACTTTCGCATACATGTGCATAACATCATAACATCATACCATAGCATTTCCAATAACCATTTCAAGGATCTCGAGGGTCTTTTGATGCAGGGGCGCGTTGAACCAGACATCTACCAAAGGGCAAGAGGATTTTCCTCTAAAAAAAACACCGTTAAAGATCAAGTGCAACAACTTGAATCGGGGGCTATGACCCACTTGACACGGTGAGCTTGATTCTCGTGGAAAGAAATCCACCAATACAAAAATTCTCCAATCAAAGATGTTGATCGAAATTCAATCTCTAACATTTTCTTGTGTTTACCCCGCGAGATCCTTGAAAACATGCATCCACATAACATGCATCCACATCATGACAGGTTTTCCCTTTCAGGTTTCCTTATTCTCCTACGGTTTATTTCAGTAGAGATGGCTCTAGAGAGGACTATCGAAGATATCCAGGCTCAAAACGCTCAACTTCAAAAAATGTTCTTGAACCTGTCCCAGGGGCAAGAAGAGGTGAAGGCTCTCCTCACAAGGGGCATGGTCCTAGGGAATCCAGGCGGCATCAGGAATGATCAGTTGGAAGGGCTACAGATTGAGTTTGGTCCTCCGGAGACTCCAGCATAATCAATGCTCCTTTGACAAATCATTGAGAGCGTCTTTGTTTCATTTGAATTTTCAAGTTGTAATCTCTTTTGTTATTCAAACATTTATCTGTTAATGTCAAACTCTATTTCATTAATGCATTGCATATGTCTGTTTTGAATTCATCCATTCGTTTTCACTATACTTGAACTATGCTTTCTACTTTCTTTATGACATTTAACTCTTGCCAAAAGGTTGCTAGCCTTTAGAGGGAGGATGACGAAAACAATGCCATAATCTCATACAATATGCTTTTGAACAGACCTTGTTGACGATGTACAGGTCTTTCTTTCAAATCCTAAACACTAGAGTTATAAGGAAGATAATCCCTAGTCAACCCCTTCGAGCCAAAGAAGTAGGAGTTTTCTGTTTTAAACACAAATTGAAACCTTTGATTAAACCTGGGGCAGGGTAGTCTCTCAGTTAATTCAAAAAAAAAGATTATGCAATGAAAGTCGCAAACTCTCAGCTCATAGTACAACGAATGACATCAAAAACATTCCTTTGGAACCAAAAGACAGTGATGGTTTCTTATCTCATAGGCATTCATTATCTATCAAAAAAGGAAAAGCCCACTGAGTCAAAACCTACAAACGAGGCCTAAGAAAGCTGGGGCATCCCGCTGACTCTAATCTAAAAAATAAGCACAGTCAGGCAAAATTAGGGATAAAAAAAAAGAGAAAGGGGTCATTACAAATCCTCAACAACATGAAAAATGTTGCAAAAAAATGACTGCCTTCCAACAAAATTTAACTTGTGTGAACCATCACCAAAACGTCATTCCAAGACTCATTTGGAGTTCAGCGCACAATTAACTGAGGTTAGGATTGAAGAACATCACGAAGAGCGGGTGGGTACAAATATACTTTGAGCCTTTATCCTTTGTTTCTTAAACCGTGAACCAAGCCACGTTACAACCCTTCAAAAGTCCTAATTGAAGCATGGGTTAGTTCGAAAGCATACTGTTACAAAAGGTGTCCTGACTCCTATAAGGCTTTGCTCTAAATCTTGAGTTGAATTTTTCTTATAAAAAGTTTTCTGCTAAAAAACGCATTTTTCAAAATTTCAAGACAGACATAAACTTTGCATTACTTGAATATCATTGTTTGCATGTGGCTATTTGTTTGACAGCGGAGAAATTCACACAACGAACATCCGATGAACGAAAGCTATCTCAGTGAACAAAATCAAGAAGGATGAGACTTCCATTGACAAATCTCCTATCAACAAGGGGGCATGACATATCACTATCCAGCACACCTGGGGCAGTCTAGTCAAGATTCCAAGAAATCTCTCAAGGGTTGCAGAGTAACCAGGGGAAAATCTCCATATGCGTCACTTGGGGCATTGAACGTCAATCCCGACAAAGGGTTACGTACAGTCAAACATTTCTAGGCAGTGCCACAAACACTCGCTACTAGGGGAAATGACAAGTCTCCAAAAAGTCCTTCTCATAGGATGATTCCCCAGCAAGATTTTAATCTATGAAAACCTTCCCCCAGCTGGGAAAACTTCAAGAATCCTAGAGGACTTCCCCAACGAGTTCATCACCTCTCTAACAGACTAAGCAACAGGGTGTATTTCCCCAACAAACGACAGGATTCCCCAGCTTGAGGTAGCCTTTTCGACCACTACAAATCAAAGGACCATAACTCCTCTTCCCCAGTAGACTACTCTAAAATCCCCAACAAGTTACTGCGAAACCTAGACCCGACCAGATATCAGTTCAGCTTCGACTTCCTAGTAGATCAAAGGACAATGATACTCCTGAACTCTTTTCCCAAGCAAGAATAAACGTTCTCCCCACAGAGTTTTCAACTTCCCCCAACGGAGTTCTCCTCAAACAAGAAAACAGGAATCCATTGGAAATATTCTAAGCAAAGTTTGAAGACACATATACTCTTCAACAGCAGTCCAGGATTTAATGACTCCCCAGCATTTGTCAAGGATTTATTTTACCAGACAAAAATACATTCATTAACATTTCACATTTCATACATCCTATTTACATACAAGATAAGTGCATACAACACAATCTCATTTAATTTTGAGAACATCATGACATTATGCATTTGATACATCAAGACATTGCATACAGCTAACGTTTTACCTTTTCAGAAAAAGTTCAATCAACAGATGGCTACCATCAACCTTTTCAAGTTACAGATTAATACCTGTAACAAGCCAGGAAAACTATCTGTGGACGACTGGTTGTAGATTAATACCTGTAACAAGCCAGAAAAACTATCTACATGAAGAGATTGAAGATTAACACCTGTAACAAGCCAGGAAGACTATCTTTCTTTCTCAGGTCAGAGATTCATAGCTGAAACCAGACAGGACAACTATCTCATCGGCCAACCTTTTTAAATTCCAGATTAATACCTGTAACAAGCCAGGAAAAATATCCGTGGACGACTGATTATAGATTAATACCTGTAACAAGCCAGGAAAACTATCTACATGAAGAGATTGAAGATTAACACCTGTAACAAGCCAGGAAGGCTATCTTTCTTTCTCAGGATAGAGATTAATCCCTGAAACCAGACAGGACAACTATCTCATCGGCCAACCTTTTTAAGTTCCAGATTAATACCTGTAACAAGCCAGGAAAACTATCTGTGGACGACTGATTGTAGATTAATACCTGTAACAAGCCAGGAAAACCATCTACATGAAGAGATTGAAGATTAATACCTGTAACAAGCCAGGAAGACTATCTTTCTTTCTCAGGTCAGATATTAATACCTGAAACCAGACAGGACAATCATCTACTTGACCAGCTGAAGCAAACCTACACAGGTTCCTCTCTTCCCAAGATGCAGTTTTACACGAATTCGTCATCAAACAACCCAAATTTCCAATACATTTCAGAGGCGCTCCAGACACGGACGCCATGCTGGCAATCATCCAGTTCCAGCTTATAGATACAGTCCAACATTCTTGGATGGCATCTTTAAGCCCATATCTGACAAGATTCTGTCACATATCCAAATGGCATCTTTAAGCCCATTCCCTCAACCTTGCTTTGACGAGTGCAAATTTTTGGGCACTCTAGTGTCCAATCATCTTTTACCTTCGAGTCACGAACGACAAACTTGTCAATCTAACTCTTCAAGTTCAAGAAGATTGAACAGGGGTAGCTGTTGTACCCCAAAATTTTCCCTCTCATTCTTCAAGGCCTTTCTCACAAGGATTCTCAAGGTTCAAGCTTGCACAAGTACTTTGGAATTTTCCAGTACCAAAATTAAAAGGAAACTGTCAAAAAAGGGAGAAAACAGATAAAAATAACATTTTGAAAAATTTGGAGGAAAACAGGTCTCTTTCGATTCAGCACTCTTCGATTGACTCTTGGCCTCCTTCGAATGCAACTTGGGTACATCCTTCGTTTAGATTGGAAACCTCCTTCGAATGCAACTTGGGTACATCCTTCTTTTGGATTGGAAACCTCCTTCGAATGCAACTTGGGTACATCCTTCGTTTGGATTGGAAACCTCATTCAAATGCAACTTAGGTACATCCTTCGTTTGGATTTGAAACCTCCTTCGAATCCACTTGCACCAAGGGCCTCTTGCAGACTTTGCTTCTTACAAGTTTCGTTTGAGCCAAGAGATATCTTCATACAAGATTTGACTGAGTTCTTGCTTCCCTTCGACTCAGAAGCCAGGAACTTCCCTCATACTAAAAAGACACAAGGCAATGACTCCCTTTATGTTTGTTTCGATCCACATGCTTCGATTGGGAAATATGCTTCCTTCGAGCATGAGCTTTCGATTTGGCAATGTTTTTTTCGATACAAGCTTCGACAGGGCATTAGCTTGTTTCGACCACAAGCTTCGACTGAGGCAAAGGCTTCCTTCGAACAAGTGCTCTTCGATCTCATTCTTGCATTCGACTCAAGACCAAATCTCATTTGCCAGGCTATGTTGCTTCCAAATCTTTACATAATCAGAAGCTTGTACAAGGGTTTTAAACTTTGTCTTTTAGATACTAATATTATTGGTTAAAGGCTACATAATCTTTCTTTTCATAGAGAGTACTTTTATCACAAAAGCAGCTTTCAACCTGATTTTGGTCTGAGCACAAGCAAGGCTAGAAGCATAAGTCACATCTTCTGCACCCCAACTTCCAAGAGCCCCCCCACATGTACTTTCACGTTACATTATTTTATCATTTATTTTCAAGGCTGGCTTTGGACAATATGTCCATTCTTTCTCTATAAATAGAGGAACATTTACAAATCTAGGGGAGGATCTTTGGACCAGAGGAATGAATCCCCCAAAATTTCTCAAACACAATAAAACTCTCAAAGTTCATCAACACTTGAGAAATCACAAAAAACCCAGAATCACATTCATCTCCTCTGACTCTGAAGAACAACCACACTTCAGTCTCCTTCGAATCAAAGAAGCATCACACTTGCTTTTTCTTTTCCTTCAAATCCAGCGTTCCAAGCACAGCTAATGACCCCTCTTTCGAATCCAGCATCCAGGGCCACCACTCAAGGCCCCACATCTATTCAAGGCCTGAAGCAAGGTAAGTTATTCTTACCTTTGAACTTTTCGTTTCATGGCATAGTAATTTTCCCTTTCGTTTGAAACATGTACATACCATTGTTCCTTTCGTTTCCACCCTTTTTAACATATTTTTTAGAGCTAAGCCTTTCGTTTTGCTTTCTGTTTACCTGAAATTGCTTTAACTATTAAACTATTTACAAGACAAATACTAGCATGGCCTCAGGCCATGTTGCCATTTAATGCTTGAAATTAAAGAAACAGGAAACAGGAAATAGGAAACAAAGCTTCTGTCTTCTACCCCCTTTCTCCAGGTCAAACGAAAGAGACAACCAGGACGATAAACATGCCTTCACTGATTCCAGGCTCAGTCGAAAGGCAATCCCTCACTGCTTTCGACCTCCAGTCGAAGAAGACAACAAGGCAGAACCAGAAGGATTCGCCATACACTGACTTCCAAGCCAATCGAAGGACAAGACCTCACTGGTGCTAGCTCCAGTCGAAGGAGGCCAACAAAATGCATGTCGAAGGGTGCTACTGCCTGGGTCGAAGGAGCTCTTTTTATTTATTTTTATCTTATTTTTTGCCTTTATATTTCTATGTACTTCAATATGGTTGTAATAGTGTAGGATTTATTTTTTGTTCTTTTTATTACTTTTGTATAAATGCTAGTAATTAGGTGTGTATGGCAAGATAAAACCAACAAGTAGATAACCCCTAATCAAGACAAAATGCATGCAGTCAAACACACTTTGCACACATGCACCCTTAGGGTAATTCCACTTGTTGCCTTCAAAAATGGGCCATGGTATGCATGTCAAGTACTTTGGAAAAACAAAAAGATCATAGTCCCTCGATGACACCGTCTTGGTTGCATAAACAAAATGATTAAGTCCCTCAAGAAAATTGCCAAAAATACTTGAGACAATTGCTATCATGGTGTATACGATGACCCGCGCCCGTCCCGTTAACATCCTAACGCAAGGTTGTTCACCAAATACAATGGTGAAACAACATTGTTAAAAGGGGTAAAAACATGAGAAAGATATTTGAGTAAAATAGGGTAGACAAACTCTTAGTTACTTGATCAAAAATCTTGCAAAACACCTTTGCAATTTTTCAAACACACATCACAACACAACTTCAAAAACAATTTCAAAACAACTTTCAAAACATTGAATTATCTTTTCAAAAAGACACACACCTTTGTATATATTCAAACAAGATTCATTACAAAGGTTGCCTAGACAAGGCATCTTTTTCAAAACATTTTCAAAACCACACACAAAGCACCATTTCAAGCAATTGAAAAGAAAAGGCAAGTGATCTAAAACAAGTAACTAAGAGCCCATGGATAACCATGGATGAAAAGGGTGCTAGCACCTTCCCTTTTCATAATCTACCCCCGAACCCACGAAAACATCTCAAAGGTCTTTCCTGTGCTTTTTGACCTTTCCTTTAGGATAAAATAAAAAGTCGGTGGCGACTCTTGCTAAACTGAAACATTTACGAACACAAAACACAAAATCCCAAGTCAGTTCTCCCACCGTATCACAGGTATACTCCCGGTGAGCACGAGTCAGTTCCTAGATCTTGATGTTTTCCTCCGTCATAGTGTGGACGAGTTCTATAACCTCAATGGTATACTCCCGGTGGGCACGAGACAGTTCCTAGATCTTGATGAAGATGTTTCCCTATGTTATAGTGTGGACGAGTACTATAACCTCAACGGTATGCTCCCGGTGAGCACGAGTCAGTTCCTAGATCTTGATGTTTTCCTCCGTCATAGTGTGGACGAGTTCTATAACCTCAACGATATACTCCCGGTGAGCACGAGACAGTTCTTAAATATTGATGAAGATGCTTCTCTATGTCATAGTGTGGACGAGTACTATAACCTCAGCGGTATACTCCCGGTGAGCACGAGTCAGTTCCTAGATCTTGATGTTTTCCTCCGTCATACTTTTTTTCAAAATCGATTATAAACCGGTTATATTCATAATCCAATTTTATAACTAATTTTTGATTTAATAACCAGTTTTAAACCTAAAAATTCCATTTTTAAAATTTAAATTTAATTTCTTTTAAATTGATTAAATCACTTTTATAATAAAATATTAAAAATTTGTTTTTTTAATTATCAAATCAAATTTAAACTATATTTTTTGAAGATTTTAAATTTTGCTTTTTTCACATTACACATAATCTGTATTTCGTTAATTTGTTGAGTTAAAACAGAAAAATATATCCAAAATTAAATAAATAAATATTATAGTTTACTAAAAAATAAAATAAATAAAAAGCCATCAAAAATAGAATAAATAAATATGGCTAGTTAGTGGAAGAAAAATAGTTTTTTTTAATATTTTTTCTTATAATAATTTATTAACTAAAGAAAAAAAAAAGGTAGTTAGTAAAATAAAAGGTAATAAAGGCAAGTAAAACACATGACTCCAAATATTAAATTATAAGTAGAACTAAACAAAAAAAAGTATCCCAAATACGACAAACACATATACCACCCATCAAAGTTGCAAGAAAGTTTTGTTAATGATCAAATAATTATCTCGACATTGTCAAATAGCTTCAAAATCTATTATCACCTGTTTAATCGATAATATCCTATAATAATTGATCATAATTATGTTAATTAGTAGAAAAATATATATAAAATTAACAAATAATAAATACACAATTTTTTCCTGTAAGTATAGCAATATGTTTAAATCAAAACACTCTTTGATTAGTTATCGGCATCGCTTGCTTTGTACAAAGTTATGTTTTGTATGCTACAAACTCATCACTTTCTATGTAAATACCAAACATTTCCGTCACATATTTATGTAGTTATCTTACTAATTTCATATCAAATTTACTCCGTAGAATTATAGAATTAGAAAATGAAAATAAATTGCTTAACTTACACCATTTATCCATAAACATGCATAGTGAGTTGGGACAATATTCCAACTGCAACCAACGTGGTAATGAATAAAGGGACAAAATATTAATTGAGTAATTTTTTTTTAAATAAATAAATATGAGATAAATAATAATAATAATAATAATAATAATAATAATAAATAAATAAATAATAATAATTATAATTATAATAATTATTATAATAATAATAATAATAATAATAATAATAATAATACTTTTACTGTTATGTTTGGTAGGCAAAGGATAATTGAAAGTATAGTTGATTTAGTAATTGTTAATAAAGAGAGAAGGATTTGGAGAGTGTGGAGTGGAGTTTCAAAATTAGATAATAGTTAGTTTTTTTTTTATCACAATAAAATTATTGAGTTTCATTAGATCGAATTTGGGAATCGAATTCAACAAATTATATTTAGTCTAAGAATTGACCGCTCTTATAAGAGAGTGAACAATAGTCATATTCGTTTGACGCTTTACAAACTTTACCTTAAAGTTAAAAAAAGACTGAAGTAAATTAGAAATAGAGTTAATAATAATCCTAAATTCAGAAGCACCCTTATTAATAGAGTATAAAGCTTGTGTAACTCTTTGACAATCACTCTTAAAAATAACATAATTCAGGTTCAATGAGATAGCTCTAAGAATAACCTCTTTAAGGGCTAAGGCCTCCACTTCAATGACGGTGAGGGTCCCTCGATCTCAAGCAATACCTGCAATAATGAAATCTCCATATGACTCCGCATATACCAACCTCTATTAGTAGCATCAATGGTATTATTAAAAGTCGCATCAACATTATATTTTATCCAGCCTATTGGTGGAGGCATCCGTTCCGTCACATAAGCCGGTCGCGCGTTGTTATCGATTAGCATGTTAGGCTTGAAACCAATCATTCCATCTATGAAACGCACAAACACCCAATTTATTCGCTTCTTCATGTTCATGCTGTCAAATAAAATCATTCCTATTTTTTCATAATATATTAATCATAACTACAAATTTACCCGCAACCTTTTTATCCTCCTTCTTATAAATATCAAAGATAAAGAACTTGAAATCATAAGAAAAATGATTGCGAGAATCTATAAGATTAGATAAACGTGAAGATCTCCAACAAGAGTTGGTAGCATTACAGTCCAAAAAAAGGTTCCACTCATCCTCAGTCCTCAGTGTGGTGGTCACACAACTGACAAGTTAATGGACACATGTTTTATAATATTATTTATTAAATAGTTAATAAAAATAAAATAAAACAAATTGTTTTCATATAGTAATAATTGTTTTATAATAATTTTTATCAAATAATTATTAAAATAAAATAAAACAATTATAAAAAGTTAGTGGAATATATAAAATAAAATTTAATTAAAAAAAAAAAAAAGATAATGGTTAGTTTAAAAAAGTTAGTGGGATGATTATTTAAATAATTATTAAAATAAAATAAATAAATTACAAAAATTTAGTGGAATATATAAAATAAAATTATAAAAAAATAGATAATGGTTAGTTTAAAAAAGTCAGTGGAATAATTATTTTATTATTTCAAAGAGAAAATAGAAAATTAATGAGATAAAAATATAAAAAATTTAATTAAATAAAATAAATAAATAAAAAGGTAAAGAAGAATATTAAAAAGTTATTATCATTAACTTTTACTAAATTTGATCAAGAGTACGAAGAAAATAAATCAACTACTTCTAATTTAAAAAATCAAATAAAACATATAAAAATTTGAATAAATATTATTAGTAAAGGTTATACATAATTTAAGATAACAAAATAAGGCTACTTTGCAGTAGAAAAATAGTATCAAACAATAAAAAAAATTCATCTACCTATTTTTTAATAAAATATTATCAATTTTTTTATAAAATCAATAATTGTAAAAAATCAAAAATAATCAAAAGGATATAATAATAATAAAAGCAACAAAAATAACCCAATTCTTTCTAAAATATCTTTTCCAAAAAAATATATTTTTTATATCTTAATAAAAAATATAGGAATAGAAAAATAAAGTTAAAACATAATAATATTTGAAATATATAGGATGAAAGAGATATGGCAAAGAATTATTTACAAAAGAGATACTACATTAATAATAAAAGAGATATTACATTAATAATAAAAGAGATATAGAACGAAAGAAAAATATATAAGTGAGAGAGGTATATAATGAGCTATGTCTTTACAGATTTCAAAATTTTAATGAGCTACGTCTTTACAGATTTCAAAATTTTATCCATCTGGAGTTCATTTTGTTTACCACATGAAAATGAAAGAGATATAAGATAAGTGATATTAATAATAAAAAGATGTATTGTGATTCGTTCAAACGGATACTACGGATAGCACATTTATTTTAATAGAAAAAATATGATATTCATGAAAATATAATAATTAAATGTATAATTAATAAAAAATATTTTGATCAGTAATTTAATTTTCTCGTTAATAATTAATATTTTGATTGATAATTTTACATTCTCGTTAATATTTAATATTTTGATCAGTAATGTTATGTTCCTCTTTTTATCAGTAATTTTATATTTGCGTTAATATTAAATATAGTTTAAAATTGTAATAGTAAATTTAGATAAAAAAAATATTTTTCTCATATATTATTTTTGAATCAAAAATATTTGAATTATAAATATTATTTTTTGTATATAAAAATATCTAGATTAATAATAATTTATTTCCGTTTACAAATATTTATTGTTTAGATATCGTTTACAAAAATATTTGAATCAATAGTCATTTTTCTCTCATATATAAAAATAACATTATTTAAAAAAATCTATTAAATCAGTGATATATTTTTTCCCAAATAAAAATATTAATTTTTTATAAAGATTATTTATAAAAATATTTAAATCAACATAAAATTTGACTTGACACATAATTAGACTAATAACATTTATTTTAGAAACTATTATTAAGATATAATATAACCTATTTTTTAAAAAATATTATGAAATTAAAAGTTAAAATATTTTTTTCAATAATATAACTTAAAATTATTTTCCAAAATATATGTTAAATATTTGAAATCATAATTTCTTATAAAAATATTTGAATTTTCTCCATATGTAAATTATTTCTCGTATATAAAAAATATGTATCTCATATATTTTATTATAAAGTATTAAAAAATCGTGTCCTCGTAATATTACATAATTAACAAATAAAATTGCAACTCTAGTGATCAAGAATATTAATCTTTTTTGTATAACTTCATTTTGTGAAGTAGTTGAAACACCCTTTACCTACAATTTCAACACAATCAAGAGTTATTAAATTAATATATATATTTTTCAATGCATTTTTTTTTTTGCAGGACAATGCTAATATATCAAAAAGACACATCCAACTTCAAAATTCAAGATATACAAAGATGAGAAGCATACATTGCATACCTTATAGTAATAACTTGAAAAATAGTTAACTACCAACCATTTGTGTCTAATAGGTAGGTGTGGCAAACGGGTATGTCCATTCTGTTTAGAACTGTCTTGCAAAAGTCTGAAAAAAACGGGATGGGGCGGAACGGTCATAGATGAGTGTGATCGGTGGGAATGAGAACTGACTG
Source organism: Vicia faba (assembly GCA_948472305.1). Classification (NCBI taxonomy): domain Eukaryota; kingdom Viridiplantae; phylum Streptophyta; class Magnoliopsida; order Fabales; family Fabaceae; genus Vicia; species Vicia faba. Next base: position 160,140,757 of record OX451736.1, on the reverse strand, counting down.
TTTTGGAATACTGGTTCGCATTTGCGTTTGTTTTTGCAAAATGCCGTGGTAAGCAAGAGTCGCCACCATCTTTTATTTTATCCAACAAGGAAAGGACAAAAGCACAGAAAAATTCCTTTTTGAGATGTTTCTCGGGTTCGGGAGGCAGATTATAGAAAGGGAAGATATTAGCACCCTTTCTATCCGTGGTTATCCACGGACTCTTAGGTATTTTCTCATTATGTTTTCAAAAAGTTTGCTTTTCTTTGTGTTTGTGGGTTTGAAAAGGGTTTTTGTTTTGAAGAGAGTGTAAGTGTGAAAAGTTTTTTTTTGTTTTAAAAGGAGCAAGTACTTAAGAACCATCTACCTACTTAAAAAGGAATTAAACTATACAAGTGTCCTTTAGACGGTGTTATCCCACTATTGAGGAGTAGGTAGCACCGTCGTTGGAGTTTTCGGGTCAATTCAATTAAGGGACATGTGGTCACTAAAGCAATGTTAGGACGCCTTAGCGGTAACCCTAATGTCTTAGATCATTTTATCCGAGGCAACCGTTTCGAGGCAACTTATGATCTTTGGACAAGAGGGCGACCTCTAAAACACCCTATACTCAATGACCACGTTCGAGGCAACCAAGTGAGGCGTACCCTAAGAGTGGCATGTGCGAGTGTATTGTTTTTCAGTTATATTATCTTTGATTAGGCCAAACTAATTGTTGATCTTATCTTGCCATACATATCCTATTTACTAGAATTTGTACAAAGTATATAAAATGTAGAAAGATAAAATCCTACGCTATTACAACCATATCGAAATGCATAAAAAAATATGAAGGAAAAAATAAGATAAAAGTAAGAAAAATGAGTGTCTTTCGACCCAGGCAGTAGCATCCTTCGACTTGCATTTTGTTGGCCTCCTTCGATTGGGGCTAGCACCAGTGAGGTCATGGCCTTCGATTAGGGGCTGGCACCAGTGAGGTTCTGTCCTTCGATTGGCCTGGAAGTCAGTGTATGGCGAAGCCTTCTGGTTCTGCCTTGTTGCCTTCTTCGACTGGAGGTTGAAAGCAGTGAGGGAATGCCTTTCGCCTGAGCCTGGAATCATTGAATGCATGCTTTTCGTTTGGGCCTAGAAGTCAATATGTTTTTCCTCCTGGTTGTCTCTTTCATTTGACCTGGAGAAAGAGGGTAGAAGCCAGAAGCTTCGTTTCCTATTTCCTGTTTCCTGTTTCTTTAACTTCAAGCATTAAATGGAAATATGGCCTGAGGCCATACTAGTATTTGTCTTGTAAACAGTTTAATAGTTAAAGCAAGTTCAGGTAAACAGAAAGCAAAACGAAAGGGTTAGCTCTAAAAAATATGTTAAAAGGGTGGAAACAAAAGGAATAATGGTATGTACATGTTTCAAACGAAAGGGAAAATTACTATGCCATGAAACGAAAAGTTCAAAGGTAAGAATAACTTACCTTGCTTCAGGCCTTGAATAGATGTGGGGCCTTGAGTGTGGCCATGGATGCTGGATTCGGAAGAGGGGTCAATAGCTGTGCTGGAATGCTGGATTCGAAGGAAGGAAAGAAACAAGTCTTATGTTTCTTTCCAAACTGGATTCAAAGGATACTGAAGAGTACTTGTTCTTCAGAATCGAAGGAAGTAAGTATGTGATTCTGGGTTTGTTCTCACAAGTGTTGAAGGGACTTGAGAGATTTGTTGTGTTTGAGAAAATTTGGGAGATTCGTTCCTCTGGTCCAAAGATCCTCTCCTAGCTTTATAAATGTTCCTCTATTTATAGAGAAAGAATGGACATGTTGTCCAAAGCCAGCCTTGCAAATAAATGATAAAATAATGTAACGTGAAAGTACATGTGGGGGCCTCTTGGCAGTTGGGGTGCAAAAGATAATAAAATAAGGCTCAACTGCAAAGTAAATATCCACTTGTGCCACAAAAGCAAGATGAATGGTTCAGATGGGTTGCTTCCTTCTGAAGGAAAATAGGCGCAAGGCTCAAGACAAACTTTTCTAAAAGTAGTACTGTGCTATTAAGTGCAAGTGGTCTTAGACAACAAATGAGTAAAGGCCTAAAAAGGGAAAACACGTAGCCTAGCCTATGGGTCTAAATGTTCAACTTGATATTTTGAGTCGAATCCTCTATCTTTCTACACCTTTCGACCAGACTAGGATAACACGGCATTCGTTTTCACCAGTTGTGTGTCCTTCGAATGGACCAACTGTGTGTTCTTCTGAATTGAAGGGCGCTTTTTCAAGGGAAGCAAGAACTTAGTCATATCTTGTATGAAGAAACTTCTTGGATCAAACGAAGCTTGTATGCAGCAAAGTATGCAAGAGACCCTTGGTGCAAGTGGATTTGAAGGATGCATAGAGATGGTTACTTTGTCCCATCGAAACTTGTCCAAATGAAGCAAGCATGCAGGCAACAAACTTGTCCAGTCGAAGCAGGTTTGTAGGCAGTAAACTTGTCCAAATCAAAGTAGGCTTTGCAGGCAGCACGCTTGGTGAATCGAAAAGGTTTCCTTACAGGGGGCATGTGTGGCCAACATGTCATGGGCTTTGATTGCAACCATGTGGGCAGCACACTTGTCCAATCAAAAGGCTGAATCGAAGGAGGTTTCAAATCCAAACGAAGGATGTACCTAAACTGGCATTCGAATGAGGCTTTAAGTTCAAAATGAAGGATGTAATCCAAGTTGCATTCGAAGGAGGCCAAGAATCAATCGAAGGACATGCCCAAGTTGCACTCGAAGGAGGCCAAGAGTCAGTCGAAGGGTGCTGAATCGAAGGAGAACTGTTTTCCTCCAAATTTTTCAAAATGTTATTTTTATCTGTTTTCTCCATTTTTGACAGTTTCCTTTTAATTTTGGTATTGGAAAATCCCAATGCACTTGTTCAAGCTTGAACTTTGAGAATCATTTGGGAGAGATGCCTTGATAATTGAGAGGGAAAATTTTGGGGTACAACAATGAGGATGTGGGTCTAAAACCTAGTCTCATCCCGCAAAAAAGTGAAGGCAAAGCGGAGAAAGCTCGCGGACATTATACCTTTTAAATCTAAAAACACAAAAATTTATGAAAATACACGTGCTCACAAAAGTCCGCGTTGAAAATGGGGCAGAGCGAAACGGACAAATTAGAGAGTGAGGGTCTAAACTCTTAACCCACCCCACACTAAAGTGCAGGCAAAATAGACATGCCTAACAAATCCAACAAATCGGGCCCGTTTTACCACCCCAACCAACATGGATAGAAAACAAAGACACGCTCAAGTGATAATAACTTGCACATTTAGGACTCAATTCTCTCTTCCTTTAAAATTTCAACAAACAGTACTACAAAAACACCACATCACACTACTTTAAAATAAAGCCACACCATTAAACTAAGGCACCACTCAAACATTTTCAGCACCTATATTGCCTTTCAAAAACCATGATAAAAAAAATACAATACTAAGAATAATGAATACATACACATGTGAACATATGTGTGTGTATGTGAAGAGTAGAAAACATTAAATATATTTGGAAATCAGCAAGTTCGTCTTTGCCCAACTGAAATTTCAAGCTTTGCACAACTATTGCATTGTTCAGCTCTTGTGACTTAATGACGGATGCCAATGCTATGTTTTTACCAACATCATTCTCTGAAAATAGAAAATTACTACAAAGATACCTTAGTTCAACAATCCAATATCATACAACATAAATGAATGTATCACAAATGAACAGAAACAAAGTAAGCAGTATAATTCGGTTAACGTAAACTAATTTTATGGTTCAATAGCTTAGTTCAGATAATGCAAAATACCTTAGTGTGTTTTCTGCTCAAGTATGCAGAAACAACAGTGCATATATATCGTTAAACCTTAGAATAAAAATAAGAACTAAATGAAACTCAGTATTTGTTTGATACTACGTTGCATATAGTAGCTTCATAGTTTCTTTGTTTTCAAAGGCTTATAGACACAGTGGTACATCAAATAACAAACAAAGTGGTTTTATCACAACTACATAACATCTAAGTCAGCATGAGTTTCGAACAAGAAATGCAAAGTACTCTTCATAGAGAAAACGTTTGGAATATAATTTGCACAAAGCTACTCAACAAAATTTCAATCTAATCTTTTTCACCAAAGAACCAAAATCATTAAAAATTATTTGACACAGGGTAAAGAGCTATAAACAAGCTATATGATGCATTATCAGCAGAATACTATGTTCCAATTAGAAGTATTATTGGCATTACAATTAGCTGTCAAACCTACACTGCAGTGATCCTCCTATATCAATTTCTCTCCACCTAAATCAACTTCTCTGGGTATTTTCTACATGTATCACAATGAACTATATTATATTTTATTTATGTCTCTCCATGCATTCCAGAGAATCCCAATCACTTAAGCGGTTTGATATCCCAACAATTAACAGGTACCTCAGTGCATTCACCATCCCATCTCACCTATAGGCAAAACATAACAATAAAATTCGAATCAATTTGAGAATCATTTAATGAAATCTAAACTAATAGTACAGTGTTGAGAACTTACTTCCAGTGTCTTACAATCGATTACTTTAAAATCATTGGGAAGGCATTTGATCAACTTCCCTTTCTTGGAAGAATTCCTCTCTTGGACCCTGATTCCCTGTCTCAGACTTTCACTGGACGAGGAAAGTAAAGAAGGATCGACAAGAAATTCCACCCAGTTTGGAAAGTATATGAGTCGGAATTTCTTGCCATTGCAGGCCTTCTTTATAGATTTTGAAGTAAGTTTCGCTGAATTTTCTTTATAAAAAGTGAATCTTTCTGCTGCGGGACTCTGTTTTCTCTGAAAATAAAACCATATTTCGTGCTCAAACTTCTTGAACATTACTTTATCACCCGACCTTATTCCCTTTTCTAAGCACATTGGTATCCAACCATCCGTAAGATAATAGCACGATTTTCCTTGCCCTTTTGAAACCCTGTGAGTAAAGTTCCACGACTTCTGAGTAATATCAGTAAGCGTTAATGACCTAGTGCTACCGTGAATGGGGAAAACGTCCTTAGTCGCTAGCGGAACTTGGAGCTTTTCTAGCAAATGCGTTTCAGCTATAGGTTTACTGTAAAAGCCAACACCTTCTTTGTGGAATTCAAACCCATCAAAGGTTGCGTCTTTTTTGGCAACAGGTTTGAGAGTAATGGCGGCAAAGATTTCTTTCGAGTGTGTATCAGCAAGATACGAGATTTTCGAAATCTTACACAAGATTGACTTTTTGGAATTGGGTGTTTGCGTCAGATCAACTTCAGTTAACTTCCTTACATGTTCCAAGTGACCTTGCGAAAAATAATGCAGAAATGAACCAACGGTTGGATTAAATGGTAGGGGTCTAGCAAATGGAATCCACACTGACGGATAAACACTTAATCCTAATTTCGGTTTAGAGGAAGAAGAAGAAGAGACCGAGCTCGCCATCTATGGCGGCGATGAAGAAAGAAAGAAAAGAAAAGAAAATCTTTTGGTAAACTATCAAAAAAAGTTGTTATGATTTTGCTTGGCGTGAAATTTCGGAGTAATAACCTCTTTCTTAATATAAGAATAACTAACAATAAGGCCTATCATATCACACATATCCTACCTATTCGTATGGCTGAGATTAAATGTATACCTTTTTTCTTCTCCCGTGAATTTGTTCTTTTCTGCTTTCTAGAGTACTAGTTTAGTAATTAAAACTACCACTACAACTTTTCTGGAGTACCCTTTTACAGTAACATGTTTTATTTTAATTTTGAATTAATTTTATTTAAGGGTTTTATTACTTAGTAGGAGTAGCAGTAGTAAGTCATTTTTAAAAATTTTCTAAGTTGTCTTCCATGAAGGTACTTTTGGCACTCACTCCAGTGGACATACAATGGCGAAGAAAATCCTACGAGCAGACTATTATTGGTCTACCATGGAAGCAGACTGCTATCAACACTCTCGGACGTGTCATAAGTGTCAAATTTATGTTGACAAGGTGCACGTACCTCTGGTTCCTCTGAATGTTTTGACGGCTCCTTGGCCCTTTGTTATGTGGGGAATCGACATGATTGGAGAGATCAAGCCTACAGCCTCCAATGGACACCGTTTCATTTTAGTGGTCATTGACTACTTTAAAAAGTGGGTCGAAGCAGCTTCCTTCTCATCCGTTACTAAGAATGTTGTTGCCCGCTTCATCAAGCAGAATCTCATTTGCCGATACGATATCCCAAAAAGGATCATCACTGATAATGGTACCAACCTTAACAATATTATGATCATCGCCTTGTGTGAGCAGTTCAAGATTCAACATCACAATTCATCCCCCTATCGGCCAAAGATGAATGGTGCCGTTGTAGCTGCAAATAAAAACATTAAAAAGATCATACAGAAAATGACAATCACCTACAAGGACTGGCATGAGATGCTACCATTTGCCCTCCACGGGTATCGTACCACGACTCGCACATCAACTGGGGCAACACCCTATTCTTTGGTTTATGGCATGGAGGTTGTCTTGCCTATTGAGGTCCAGATCCCCTCTTTGAGAATTATAAAGGATGCAGGTTTGAATGAGGACGATTGGATCCAAACTCGACTTGATCAACTAAACTTAATTGATGAAAAGAGACTCACTGCTATTTGCCACAGTCATACGTATCAATAACGGATGATCAAGGCTTTCAACAAGAAAGTAGAACGCCAAGTATACCAAGTTGGAGATCTAGTGATCAAACGCATTATCTTACCACAAAGTGATCCCAGGGGCAAATGGACTCCTACCTATGAAGGACCATTTGTAATCAAGAACATCTTCTCCGGTGGGGCAATGATCTTAACTACCATAGATGGTGACGACCTGCCACACCCTGCGAATGCGGACATAATCAAAATATACTACGCATAAGAGACCCGCTAGGTTGACACACCTAGGAAAAAAAAGGGCATCCCGACGAACCAAAAAAAAAGGTTCGGGCAAAAATTAGGGATAAAATAAAAAATCTGTATACCCGGTGTTTTACCCCAAAATTTGCCCTCTCATGTTTTCAAAGGTCTTCCCTTACATGGTTGGTCACAAACACTTGCCTAACGAAAATAAAGTTTTTTGAAGATGAACAAAGTGTCTTTCAATTGGCATTTGGGAAAAGTCTTTGATTAGGTATCCAAAATCCTTCGATACAGGCTTGACTCACCAGTCTTCAATTAGGAATTTGGCACTCTTCGATCGGACTTTGATTAGTAAGCTTCGATTAGGTGTTTGGAACCCTTCGATCAAGCTTTGGTTCACAAGTCTTCGATTGAGCGCTGGACCCCCCTTTGATCAATGCTTCGACTATGCATTAACTACTTCAAGCTTACCTTTGACTCATGAGGCAAGAATCTCCTACAAGTTTGTTTAGATTCACAAAGGAAAAGGCCCCTCAACTTGCCAGCACACCAGGCAAGAGGCTCATTCGAAGAACAATCAAAAGGTCCATTTTAAGAATCTTTCAGAAGGCCCATTCGAAGGGTACATAAGAAGTCCATTCGAAGGAGGCAACTCAAGACCAATCGAAGAGCATGGCCTGGAGGCATTCAAAAATCAAAGGTGTCCAGGTTCATTCAAGATTCCAAAGAGACATGAATATTTCAAAAAAGGAAATCTTTTAATATGTCTGATTCTTGTCTCATGGCTTTAAAGGCCTGGTTAAATGGTTGTCCCTTGTTATTTTCATGCACCCTCACACTCCTATAAATACGAAGCCAATGACACATTACAGGGGGACGAGGATTTTGAGAGACGCTACCCACAAACCCACCAAAGGTTATCAACATTTTCATAAGTAATCCAAGCCAAAGAAACCATTCAACAAAAGTATCCACGCCCAGAAATCCCATATCGAAGATACCCACATCTAGAAAGTTCCAAATCGAAGGTTCCAACTACTGGTAAGAGAGGGTAAAATGTCAAACCTTGTATTTACATAACACATCCATATTTGTTGTTTCATTCGATTGTCATTCTAGACAGAATCAAAGGGCTTGGGTTTGGCACCAAGTCATGTTTTTTGTTGCTAACACTTGCTACAGATATAGCCTGAAAAGACCAAGCGCGCGCGGGATCGATGGACCTGGGTTACGACACCCAGGTCATGCGTTTTATTTTGCTAAACATATTTTTGCAGATGCAGTGCCTCCACAGGTGATCCTTCAGGCCTTTCCAGCAACACCCTTCATAGAATCGAAAGGCATTCTTCTTCCTCTGAATCGAAGCCCCCCTTCTCCCTGCAATCGAAGTTTACCCATATCCTTCCCAAACCCAATCAAAGGAGTCAGGAAAGGGTGCAAATCGAAGCTTTCCCCGTCAATTCTCAAGTCCAATCGAAGGCTACTCACACCCATTCCCTAGCTCAATCAAAAGAAGGCCAAAGAAGGGTGAATCAAACGAGTCCATGGCATGGATCGAAGAATTTATTTCTCTTCTTTATTTTTACTTTTTACTTGTCTTTCAATTTAGTTGTAATAGTTAATTAGGTCTTTACTTTTATCGCTTTATTTTCAATGGGTTTGATTTTGGCTATGTAAATACCCGAAGCCTTGTAATAGCGTAGTTTAATTTTCGCACTTTAAATTCCACAAATTATTAAACTGTTAGATGTATGATATTAGGATGCATGACAAGAATGTTTGATTAATTTTAAAACAGTTAGATAACCCTAAAATGTGCAAAGATAATAATCTGAAATTGAATCACTCGCACATGCCACTCTTAGGGTACTCCTCACTTGGTTGCCTCGAACGTGGTCATTGAGTATAGGATGTTTTAGAGGTCGCCCTCTTGTCCAAAGATCATAAGTTTCCTCGAAACAGTTGCCTCGGATAAAATGATCTAAGACATTAGGGTTACCACTAAGGCGTCCTAACATTGCTTTAGTGACCACACGTCCCTTAATCGAATTGACCCGAAAACTCCAACAACGATGCTACCTACTCCTCAATAGTGGGATGGCATTGTCTAAAGGACATTTGTACAGATTAATTCCTTTTTCGAGTAGGTAGATGGTTCTTAAGTACTCGCTCCTTTTAAAAACAAAAACAATACTTTTCACCCTTACACTCATTTCAAACAAAAAACTCTTCTCAAACCCACAAACACAAAGAAAAGCAAACTTTTGAAAACATAATGAGCAAGTACCTAAGAGCCTGTGGATAACCACAGATAGAAAGGGTGCTAACACCTTCCCTTTCTATAATCTACCTCCCGAACCTGAGAAATATCTCAAAAAGGAATTTTTCTGTGCTTTTGTCCTTTCCTTGTTGGATAAAATAAAAGACGGTGGCGACTCTTGCTTACCGCTACATTTTGCAATAACAAACGCAAACGCGAACCAGCATCCCAAAACAGTCAGTTCTCATTCCCACCAATCACAGAACTGGCGACTTTGCTGGGGACATTTTATAAGTGAGGTGTACCTTAGGATTAGATCACTTGTGTTTTCAATTGTATGCTTTGAATTCTTTAATTTTGTGGGCTTATATCGGAGTTTTATAGATCCTAACCCGGATCTGGGGATACCCTTTAGATAAGTAGCAATCAACTGTGAGGGATCTGTCCGGGTAGACCGACACGGATGAAGCAGTAGCTACATTGGTGTGGCACCTTAGTCTGTACCGATATCCCTTGTGTTGGAACGAGGAGAATATGGGTCTTCTAAGGAGTCATTAAGCACCAACTGACCTTAGAACCTTAAATTGACCAACTTGGCCATAGAATAGTAGCAGTATGCTACACTCATTGAGACTAAACTCTCGCGATGATTCCGACCGCAAGAAAAGGTTGCTAAACTGGAATTATGACCGATCGAGGGTAGTTAGTGATATTGAGATCCTCTAGAACTCGGTTACTATTTCTAGGACAGATTGAACCAACTAAACTGAAAGAGGGTAATACCTAAACTCCGTGCCAGCCTAAACTTAAGGCTATTTGTGTGACTTGTGTGCCTTCAAACATGAACTACTTACACATTCTCATTATCTGACAACATGAGTTCCTTGAAGGTTTTGTTTACAGTCCTTATCCAATAATTTAAATTTATTGCAGGGTTTACTTACATCACTTCACACTTTGGCTTAAACGCATAGCATACACATCATAACATCATGCCTTAACATTTCCTTAACCATTTCAAGGATCTTAAGGGTTTGTGATGTAGGTTATGGTAAATCAAATGTCTAGCAAGGGGCAAAGGGGATTTATTTTCCTCTAGCCAAGGTTGTCTAGAAATCAAAACACGATAACTTGAGTCAGGGGCTATGACCCACTCGATATGGTGAGCTTGACTCTTGAAGAAGGACTCTCAGCAACATGAAGTTCCTTCAATCAAGCTACCAGATTCAGATTCTAACAGTTTCTTGTTTATCCCGTGAGATCCTTGAAAACATTGCATACATATATCATACATATCATTGCATAACAGGTCATCCAGTACATGTCTCTCATGTTCCCGTTGTTTATTTCAGCAATGGCTCTCCCACAAGATAACCAAGATCTCCAGGCTCAAAACGCTCAACTTCAAGAAATGTTCCTGAACCTATCCCATGGGCAGGAAGAAATAAAATCTCTCCTCACAAGGGGCTTAGTCCTAGGGAATCCAGAAGACGTCAGGAATGATCAGTTTGAAAGGCTACAAATTGAGTTGGCAACAATGAAGATCCAGATGATGAGACAGCTGGTGGGCCAGATGGCTCTTATTCAAGACCTGGCTCAAAGACAAGAAGAGCTCAGGGTCCTCGCCAACTTGCTTCAGGGTCACAAGCCCAGCATCAACCTCGCCAGCGTCAACGGGATAATCGGTGTAAGCAAAATATGACTGGAAGACATTTCTCTGAGACTGATATACCATCATCTCTAATACTGAAATGCTTGTTGGAGGTCAATCTGATTCCTTTAAGGGATTCTCCCCGGAATCCCAATACCTTTGCTCCTAGCTATCATCCCGACGCAGTTTGTGCATACCACTCCTATAGTCTTGGACATGACACCGACGACTGTTGGGCTTTGAAAAACAAGATCCAAGACTTGATTGACGAAAGAGTGCTGGAATTCATGCTGGATGGCGAAATGAAAATCTTCCGTTGAGGTTTCTCCACCTGAAATGACTAGTTCAAATTAAGAGACTTTTGTTCATTTAAATTCTGAAGTTGTATCTTTCTTTGCTTATTCAAACAATTATTATCATGTCAAATTTTATTACTTTATCAATGCATTGCATATGTCTGTTCTGAATAAATCCATTCGTATTCACTATATTCAAATTGCTTTCATTTTTTTGTGATGTTAAACTCTCGATTAAAAAATTCTAAGCCTTTTGAGGGAGGATGACGAAAATGATACCAAAATCTCTACAGTATGCTTTTGAACAGACCCCGCTGACGATGTACAGGCATTTTTTCAAATCCTAAACAGCGGAGTTATAAGGAAGATAATCCCTAGTCAACCCCTTTGAGCCAAAAAAGTTGGAGTTTTTCTTTTCACAAATTAAAACCCTTAATTATAACCTGGGGCAGGGTAGTTTTCTCAGTTGATCCAGGTGCAGAATGAATGGCATCAAAGAAGTCCTTCCGTAACAAAAGACGGTGTTGGTCCCGTATAATCGTAAGGGCAGGCAGTCATTGTTTTTCAAAATAAAAGCCCAATAAGTCAAAACCTATGAAGGAGACTTAAGAAAAACTGGGGCATCCCGCTGACTGTAATCACAAAAAGAAACAGTTCAGGCAAAAGACATGGATAATAAAAACCAAAAGGGAAGAGATCTTGCAAACTCTCAACAAAATGACTGCCTGTTCAAAATAAATTGTCAGTATCCGAACCATCACTGGCATGTCAAAGCAAAGACTCAAACAAGATCTAATGCATAATTAGCTGAGTTTAGGATCGAAGAACATCACGAAGAACGGGTGGGTACAAATAAATTTTGAGCCTTTATCCTTTGTTTCTTAAACCGTGAACCAGGCCACGTTATAACCCTTAAAAGTCCTAGCTGAAGCACGGGTTAGTTCGAAAGCATACTGTTACAAAAGGTATCCTGAATCCTGTAGGGCTTGCTGTAAATCCTGAGTTGACGTCATATTTTACAAAATTTTCCTATCTTACTGGAAAAAAAAGCATTTTCAAAAACATCAAGACAGACATAAGCTTTGCATTCTTAAAATAACATTGTTTGCATATGACTATTTGTTCAAACAGCAGAGAAATTCGCACGACGAATATCTAGTGAACCAAAAAACCTTCTCAATAAAAGGGTCACCTTAAGTGGAAAAAACACTTACAATCCAGGGGCACGGCATGAGCATTTTCCATCATCTGGGGAAGTCAAGTCAAGATTCAAGGAATCTCTCAAAATTCCAAATAGCCAGAGGCAAATCTCCATCTGAGTCACTTGGGGAATTAGACATGGATTCTAGCAACGAATCTTGCATGATCAAACGAATATCTTCTGGTAGTATGGCAACACAACACTACCGACAGTGACACCTCCCTAGGTCCTGAGAGCGTGGACATAGTCAAAAAGTACTACGCATAATCAAAGACCCGCTAGGTTGACTGGCCTAGGCAAAAATAAGGGCTTTCCGGAGAACCAAAAGAGTTTGGGCAAAAATAAGGGATGAAAATGAAAATTTGTACACCCGACAAGTCGAAACCTGAAAAGGAGGCTTGGGCAAAAAAGGGTATCCCGGTGAACTGAAAACCCGAAAGGGCGGTTGTGACCGGTGGGAATGAGAATTGACTGTTTTGTTATGTTGGTTCGCGTTCGCGTTTGTTTTTGCAAAATGTCGCGGTAAGCAATAGTCGCCACCGTCTTTTATTTTATCCAACAAGGAAAGGACAAAAGCATAGAAAAATTCCTTTTCAAGATGTTTCTCGGGTTCGGGAGGTAGATTATAGAAAGGGAAGGTGTTAGCACCCTTTCTATCAGTGGTTATCCACAGGCTCTTAGGTACTTGCTCACTATGTTTTCAAAAATTTTGCTTTTCTTTGTGTTTGTGGGTTTGAGAAGAGTTTTTGTTTTGAAAGGGATGTAAGTGCAAAAAATTTTTGTTTTTGTTTTCAAAAGAGCAAGTACTTAAGAACCTCTACCTACTCAAAAAAGGAATTAAACTGTGCAAATGTCCTTTAGACAGTGCTATCCCACTATTGAGGAGTAGGTAGCACCGTTGTTGGAGTTTTTGGGTCAATTCGATTTAAGGGACGTGTGGTCACTAAAGCAATGTTAGGACGCCTTAGCGGTAACCCTAATGTCTTAGATCATTTTATCCGAGGCAACCGTTTCGAGGCAACTTATGATCTTTGGACAAGAGGGCGACCTCTAAAACTTCCTATACTCAATGACCACGTTCGAGACAACCAAGTGAGGCGTACCCTAAGAGTGGCATGTGCGAGTGTATTGTTTTTCAGTTTATTTATTTTTGTACATGTTATGGTGAGCTACGGTTGATTTTAAATTAAAGGTTGATCTTGTCATGCATAGACTATTATTCAAACATCTAACAGTTAATGATTGCGGAAAATAAATTGCGGAAAAAAAAGCTAAGCTATTACAAGGCGTCGGGTATTTACATCGCCAAAAACAAACCCATTGAAAATAAAGCGATAAAAGTAAATACCTAATTAACTATTATAACTAAATTGAAAGACAAGTAAAAAGTAAAAATAAAGAAGAGAAAAGACTTCTTCGATCCATGCCATGGACTCGTTCGATTCACCCTTCTTTGGCCTTTTTTCGATTGAGCTAGGGAATGGGTGTGAGTAGCCTTCGATTGGGCTTGAGAATTGATGGGGAAAGCTTCGATTTGCACCCTTTCCTGACTCCTTCGATTGGGTTTGGGAAGGATATGGGTAAACTTCGATTGCAGGGAGAAGGTGGGCTTCGATTCAGAGGAAGAAGGCTGCCTTTCGATTCTATGAAGGAGGTTGCTGGAAAGGCCTGAAGGATCACCTGTGGAGGCACTGCATCTGCAAAATTATGTTAGCAAAATAAAACGCATGACCTGGGTATCGAAACCTATGTCCATCGATTATGCGCGCGCTGGGTCTTTTCAGGCTATATCTGTAGCAACTGTTAGCAACAAAAAACCACGACCTGGTGCCAAACCCAAGCCCTTTGATTCTATCTAGAATGACAATCGAATGAAATAACAAATATGGATGTGTTATGTAAATACAAGGTTTGACATTTTACCCTCTCTTACCAGTAGTTGGAACCTTCGATTTGGAACTTTCTAGATATGGGTATCTTCGATATGGGATTTCTGGGCGTGGATACTTTTGTTGAATGGCTGCTTTGGCTTGGATTAATTATGAAAATGTTGATAACCTTTGGTGGGTTTGTGGGAAGCGTATCTCCAAATCCTCGTCCCTTTGTAATGTGTCATTGGCCTCGTATTTATAAGAGTGTGAGGGTGCATGAAAATGGCAAGGGACAGCCATTTAACCAGGCCTTTAAAGCCATGAGACAAGAATCAGACATATTAAAAGATTTCCTTTTTTGAAATATTCATGTCTCTTTGGAATCTTGAATGAACCTGGACACCTTTGATTTTCGAATGCCTCCAGGCCATGCTCTTCGATTGGTCTTGAGTTGCCTCCTTCGAATGGACTTCTTATGTACCCTTCGAATGGGCCTTCTGAATGTTCTTCGAATTTACCCTTTGAATGCTTCTTCAAATGGACCTTTACATGTTCTTCGAATGACTCATTTACATGTTCTTCGAATGAGCCTCTTGCCTGGTGTGCTGGCAAGTTGAGGGGCCTTTTCCTTTGTGAATCGAAAAAAACTTGTAGGAGATTCTTTCCTCGTGAGTCGAAGGTAAGCCTGAAGTAGTTAATGCATAGTCGAAGCATTATGAAATTGACTTGATCGAAGGGGGTCCAGCGCTCAATCGAAGACTTACGAACCAAAGCTTGATCGAAGGGTTCCAAACACCTAATCGAAGCTTACTAATCAAAGTCCGATCGAAGAGTTCCAAATTCGCAAATTGAAGACTGGTGAGTCAAGCCTGTATCGAAGGATTTTGGATACCCAATCGAAGACTTTTCCCAGATGCCAATCGAAAGACACTTTGTTCATCTTAAAAAAACTTGATTTTTGTTAGGCAAGTGTTTGTGACCAACCATGTAAGGGAAGACCTTTAAAAACACGAGAGGGCAAATTTTGGGGTACAACAGCTGCCCCTGTTCAATCTTCTTAAACCTGAGGATGTAGATTGGCTTGCGTGCCTTTCGTGATCCGAAGGTGGAAGATGATTGAACACCAGAGTGCCCAGAAATTTGCACTCGCATGGTGTAGTATCAACATTGTGATGTCGGGAATGGGCTTACAGATGCCATTTGGAGATAGAGTCTTGCTGGAGATGGGCTTAAAGATGCCATCCAAGAATGTTTATTGACCCGCAATGCTGTAGGCCAAAAGAATGAGTATCGAAATGGTATGCATGTCTGGAATGCCATTGAACTGTATCGGGGAACTGAGTTTGTATGAGCAAAAGAATGGCGTCCGTGTCTGGCGCGTATCTGAGCTGTAACTGAAAGCTGAATCTGAATGAGTATCAGGATGGCATCCGTATCTAGAGCATATATGAACCGGATCTGAGATTTGAATCTGGATGATTGTCAGAATTGCGTCTGCATTTGGAGCGTATCTGAAATGTATTTGAATGAGTGACAGAATGACATCCGAATCTGGATCGTATCTGGACTGTAATTTGAATGAGTGACAGAATGACATCTGAATCTGGATCGTATCTGGACTGTATTTTGAATGAGTGACATAATGACATCTGAATCTGGATCGTATCTGGACTGTATTTTGAATGAATCTAGAATAAGTATCATAATGTCAGCCATATCTGGATCGCATCTGAACTGTCTCTAGAAGGAATCTGGAATAAGTATCAGAATGTCAGCCATATCGGGATCGCATCTGAACTTTCTCTAGAAGGAATCTGGAATAAGTATCAGAATGTCAGCCATATCTGGATCGCATCTGAACCCCTTGCTAGACATTTGATTTACCATAACCTGCATCACAGACCCTTGAGATCCTTGAAATGGTTAAGGAAATATTAAGGCATGATGTTATGATGTGTATGCTATGCGTTTAAGCAAAAGTGTGAGGTGATGTAAGTAAACCCTACAATAAATCCAAATTATCGGATAAGGACTGTAAACAAAACCTGCAAGGAACTCATGTTGTCAGATAACAAGAATGTGCAAGTAGTTCAAGTTTGAAGGCACACAAGTCACACATATAGCCTTAAGTTTAGGCTGTCATGGAGTTTAGGCATTACCCTCTTTCAGTTTAGTTGGTTTAAGCCTGTCCTAAAAATAGTAACCGGGTTCTAGAGGATCTCAATATCACTGACTACCCTCAATCGGTCATAATTCCAATTTAGCAACCTTTTCTTGCGGCCGAAATCATCGCGAGAGTTTAGTCTCAATGAGTGTAGCATACTGCTACTGTTCTATGGCCAAGTTGGTCAATTTAAGGTTCTAAGGTCAGTTGGTGATTAATGACTCCTTAGAAGACCCATATTCTCCTCGTTCCAACACAAGGGATATCGGTACAAACTAAGGTGCCACACCAACGTAGCTACTACTTCATCCGTGTCGGTCTACGCCGGACAGATCCCTCACAGTTTACTGCTACTTACCTAAAGGGTATCCCCATATCCGGGTTAGGATCTATAGAACTCCGATACAAGCCCACAAAATTAAAGCATACAAAGCATACAATTGAAAACATAGTGATCTAATCCTAAGGTACACCTCACTTATATAATATCCCCAGCAGAGTCGCCAATTCTGTGATCGGTGGGAATGAGAACTGACTGTTTTGGAATGCTGGTTCGCGTTTGCGTTTGTTTTCGCAAAATGCCGCGGTAAGCAAGAGTCGCCACCGTCTTTTATTTTATCCAACAACGAAAGGACAAAAGCACAGAAAAATTCCTTTTTGAGATGTTTCTCGGGTTCGGGAGGTAGATTATAGAAAGGGAAGGTATTAGCACCCTTTCTATCCGTGGTTATCCACGGGCTCTTAGGTACTTGCTCACTATGTTTTCCAAATTTTTGCTTTTCTTTGTGTTTGTGGATTTGTGAAGAGTTTTTGTTTTGAAAGGGGTGTAAGTGCAAAAAAGTTTTGTTTTTGTTTTCAAAAGAGCAAGTACTTAAGAACCTCTACCTACTCAAAAAAGGAATTAAACTGTGCAAATGTCCTTTAGACAGTGCTATCCACTATTGAGGAGTAGGTAGCACCGTCGTTGGAGTTTTTGGGTCAATTCGATTTAAGGGACGTGTGGTCACTAAAGCAATGTTAGGACGCCTTAGCGGTAACCATAATGTCTTAGATCATTTTATCCGAAGCAACCGTTTCGAGGCAACTTATGATCTTTGGACAAGAGGGCGACCTCTAAAACTTCCTATACTCAATGACCACGTTCGAGGCAACCAAGTGAGGCGTACCCTAAGAGTGGCATGTGCGAGTGTATTGTTTTTCAGTTTATTTATTTTTGTACATGTTATGGTGAGCTACGGTTGATTTTAAATTAAAGGTTGATCTTGTCATGCATAGCCTATTATTCAAACATCTAACAGTTAATGATTGCAGAAAATAAATTGCGGAAAATAAAGCTAAGCTATTACAAGGCGTCGGGTATTTACATCGCTAAAAACAAACCCATTGAAAATAAAGCGATAAAAGTAAAGACCTAATTAACTATTACAACTAAATTGAAAGACAAGTAAAAAGTAAAAATAAAGAAGAGAAAAGACTTCTTCGATCCATGCCATGGAGTCGTTCGATTCACCCTTCTTTGGCCTTCTTTCGATTGAGCTAGGGAATGGGTGTGAGTAGCATTCGATTGGGCTTGAGTATTGACGGGGAAAGCTTTGATTTGTACCCTTTCCTGACTCCTTCGATTGGGTTTGGGAAGGATATGGGTAAACTTCGATTGCAGGGAGAAGGTGGGCTTTGATTCAGAGGAAGAAGGCTGCCTTTCGATTCTATGAAGGGGGTTGCTGGAAAGGCCTGAAGGATCACCTGTGGAGGCACTGCATCCACAAAAATATGTTATCAAAATAAAACGCATGACCTGGGTATCGAAACCTAGGTCCATCGATCTTGCACACGCTGGGTCTTTTCAGGCTATATCTGTAGCAAGTGTTAGCAACAAAAAAACATGACCTGGTGCCAAACCCAAGCCCTTTGATTCTGTCTAGAATGACAATCGAATGAAACAACAAATATGGATGTGTTATGTAAATACAAGGTTTGACATTTTACCCTCTCTTACCAGTAGTTGGAACCTTCGATTTGGATCTTTCTAGATGTGGGTATCTTCGATATGGGATTTCTGGGCGTGGATACTTTTGTTGAATGGCTGCTTTGGCTTGGATTACTTATGAAAATGTTGATAACCTTTGGTGGGTTTGTGGGCAGCGTATCTCCAAATCCTCGTCCCTTTGTAATATGTCATTAGCCTCGTATTTATAGGAGTGTGAGGGTGCATGAAAATGGAAAGGGACAGCCATTTAACCAGGCCTTTAAAGCCATGAGACAAGAATCAGACATATTAAAAGATTTCCTTTTTTGAAATATTCATGTCTCTTTAGAATCTTGAATGAACCTGGACACCTTTGATTTTCGAATGCCTCCAGGCCATGCTCTTCGATTGGTCTTGAGTTGCCTCCTTCGAATGGACTTCTTATGTACCCTTCGAATGGGCCTTCTGAATGTTCTTCGAATTGACCCTTTGAATGCTTCTTCAAATGGACCTTTACATGATCTTCGAATGACTCATTTACATGTTCTTCGAATGAGCCTCTTGCCTGGTGTGCTGGCAAGTTGAGGGGCCTTTTCCTTTGTCTGAAGTAGTTAATGCATAGTCGAAGCATTGTGAAATTGACTTGATCGAAGGGGGTCCAACGCTCAATCGAAGACTTGCGAACCAAAGCTTGATCGAAGGGTTCCAAACACCTAATCGAAGCTTACTAATCAAAGCCCGATCAAAGAGTGCCAAATTCCCAAATTGAAGACTGGTGAGTCAAGCCTGTATCGAAGGATTTTGGATACCCAATCGAATACTTTTCCCAGATGCCAATCGAAAGACACTTTGTTCATCTTCAAAAAACTTGATTTTCATTAGGCAAGTGTTTGTGACCAACCATGTAAGGGAAGACCTTTAAAAACACGATAGGGAAAATTTTGGGGTACAACAGCTGCCCCTGTTCAATATTCTTAAACCTGAGGATGTAGATTGGCTTGCGTGCCTTTCGTGATCCGAAGGTGGAAGATAATTGAACACTAGAGTGCCCAAAAATTTGCACTCGCATGGTGTAGTATCAGCATTGTGATGTAGGGAATGGGCTTACAGATGCCATTTGGAGATAGAATCTTGCTGGAGATGGGCTTAAAGATGCCATCCAAGAATGTTTGTTGACCCGCAATGCTGTAGGCCAAAAGAATGAGTATCGAAATGGTATGCGTGTCTGGAATGCCATTGAACTGTATCGGGGGACTGAGTTTGTATGAGCAAAAGAATGGCGTCCGTGTCTGGCGCGTATCTGAGCTGTAACTGAAAGCTGAAGCTGAATGAGTATCAGGATGGCATCCGTATCTAGAGCGTATATGAACCGGATCTGACAGTTGAATCTGGATGATTGTCAGAATTGCGTCTGCATTTGGAGCGTATCCGAAATGTATTTGAATGAGTGACAGAATGACATCCGAATCTGGATCGTATCTGGACTGTAATTTGAATGAGTGACAGAATGACATCTGAATCTGGATCGTATCTGGACTGTATTTTGAATGAGTGGCAGAATGACATTTGAATCTGGATCGTATCTGGACTGTATTTTGAATGAATCTGGAATAAGTATCAGAATGTCAGCCATATCTGGATTGCATCTAAACTGTCTCTAGAAGGAATCTGGAATAAGTATCAGAATGTCAGCCATATCTGGATCGCATCTGAACTGTCTCTAGAAGGAATCTGGAATAAGTATCAGAATGTCAGCCATATCTGGATCGCATCTGAACTGGATCGCATCTGAACCCCTTGCTAGACATTTGATTTACCATAACGTGCATCACAGACCCTTGAGATCCTTGAAATGGTTAAGGAAATATTAAGGCATGATGTTATGATGTGTATGCTATGCGTTTAAGCAAAAGTGTGAGGTGATGTAAGTAAACCCTACAATAAATCCAAATTATCGGATAAGGACTGTACACAAAACCTGCAAGGAACTCATGTTGTCAGATAACAAGAATGTGCAAGTAGTTCAAGTTTGAAGGCACACAAGTCACACATATAACCTTAAGTTTAGGCTGGCATGGAGTTTAGGCATTACCCTCTTTCAGTTTAGTTGGTTTAAACCTGTCCTAAAAATAGTAACCGGGTTCTAGAGGATCTCAATATCAATGACTACCCTCAATCGGTCATAATTCCAGTTTAGCAACCTTTTCTTGCGGACGGAATCATCGCGAGAGTTTAGTCTCAATGAGTGTAGCATACTGCTACTGTTCTATGGCCAAGTTGGTCAATTTAAGGTTCTAAGGTCAGTTGGTGCTTAATGACTCCTTAGAAGACCCATATTCTCCTCGTTCCAACACAAGGGATATTGGTACAGACTAAGGTGCCACACCAACGTAGCTACTGCTTCATCTGTGTCGGTCTACACCGGACAGATCCCTCACAGTTTACTGCTACTTACCTAAAGGGTATCCCCATATCCGGGTTAGGATCTATAGAACTCCGATACAAGCCCACAAAATTAAAGCATACAAAGCATACAATTGAAAACATAGTGATCTAATCCTAAGGTACACCTCACTTATATAATATCCCCAGCAGAGTCGCCAATTCTGTGATCGGTGGGAATGAGAACTGACTGTTTTGGAATGCTGGTTCGCGTTTGCGTTTGTTTTCGCAAAATGTCGCGGTAAGCAAGAGTCGCCACCGTCTTTTATTTTATCCAACAAGGAAAGGACAAAAGCACAGAAAAATTCCTTTTTGAGATGTTTCTCGGGTTCGGGAGGTAGATTATAGAAAGGGAAGGTATTAGCACCCTTTCTATCCGTGGTTATCCACGGGCTCTTAGGTACTTGCTCACTATGTTTTCAAAATTTTTGCTTTTCTTTGTGTTTGTGGATTTGTGAAGAGTTTTTGTTTTGAAAGGGGTGTAAGTGCAAAAAGGTTTTGTTTTTGTTTTCAAAAGAGCAAGTACTTAAGAACCTCTACCTACTCAAAAAAGGAATTAAACTGTGCAAATGTCCTTTAGACAGTGCTATCCACCATTGAGGAGTAGGTAGCACCGTCGTTGGAGTTTTTGGGTCAATTCGATTTAAGGGACGTGTGGTCACTAAAGCAATGTTAGGACGCCTTAGCCGTAACCATAATGTCTTAGATCATTTTATCCGAAGCAACCGTTTCGAGGCAACTTATGATCTTTGGACAAGAGGGCGACCTCTAAAACTTCCTATACTCAATGACCACGTTCGAGGCAACCAAGTGAGGCGTACCCTAAGAGTGGCATGTGCGAGTGTATTGTTTTTCAGTTTATTTATTTTTGTACATGTTATGGTGAGCTACGGTTGATTTTAAATTAAAGGTTGATCTTGTCATGCATAGCCTATTATTCAAACATCTAACAGTTAATGATTGCAGAAAATAAATTGCGGAAAATAAAGCTAAGCTATTACAAGGCGTCGGGTATTTACATCGCTAAAAACAAACCCATTGAAAATAAAGCGATAAAAGTAAAGACCTAATTAACTATTACAACTAAATTGAAAGACAAGTAAAAAGTAAAAATAAAGAAGAGAAAAGACTTCTTCGATCCATGCCATGGACTCGTTCGATTCACCCTTCTTTGGCCTTCTTTCGATTGAGCTAGGGAATGGGTGTGAGTAGCATTCGATTGGGCTTGAGTATTGACGGGGAAAGCTTTGATTTGTACCCTTTCCTGACTCCTTCGATTGGGTTTGGGAAGGATATGGGTAAACTTCGATTGCAGGGAGAAGGTGGGCTTTGATTCAGAGGAAGAAGGCTGCCTTTCGATTCTATGAAGGGGGTTGCTGGAAAGGCCTGAAGGATCACCTGTGGAGGCACTGCATCCACAAAAATATGTTATCAAAATAAAACGCATGACCTGGGTATCGAAACCTAGGTCCATCGATCTTGCACACGCTGGGTCTTTTCAGGCTATATCTGTAGCAAGTGTTAGCAACAAAAAAACATGACCTGGTGCCAAACCCAAGCCCTTTGATTCTGTCTAGAATGACAATCGAATGAAACAACAAATATGGATGTGTTATGTAAATACAAGGTTTGACATTTTACCCTCTCTTACCAGTAGTTGGAACCTTCGATTTGGATCTTTCTAGATGTGGGTATCTTCGATATGGGATTTCTGGGCGTGGATACTTTTGTTGAATGGCTGCTTTGGCTTGGATTACTTATGAAAATGTTGATAACCTTTGGTGGGTTTGTGGGCAGCGTATCTCCAAATCCTCGTCCCTTTGTAATATGTCATTAGCCTCGTATTTATAGGAGTGTGAGGGTGCATGAAAATGGAAAGGGACAGCCATTTAACCAGGCCTTTAAAGCCATGAGACAAGAATCAGACATATTAAAAGATTTCCTTTTTTGAAATATTCATGTCTCTTTAGAATCTTGAATGAACCTGGACACCTTTGATTTTCGAATGCCTCCAGGCCATGCTCTTCGATTGGTCTTGAGTTGCCTCCTTCGAATGGACTTCTTATGTACCCTTCGAATGGGCCTTCTGAATGTTCTTCGAATTGACCCTTTGAATGCTTCTTCAAATGGACCTTTACATGATCTTCGAATGACTCATTTACATGTTCTTCGAATGAGCCTCTTGCCTGGTGTGCTGGCAAGTTGAGGGGCCTTTTCCTTTGTCTGAAGTAGTTAATGCATAGTCGAAGCATTGTGAAATTGACTTGATCGAAGGGGGTCCAACGCTCAATCGAAGACTTGCGAACCAAAGCTTAATCGAAGGGTTCCAAACACCTAATCGAAGCTTACTAATCAAAGCCCGATCAAAGAGTGCCAAATTCCCAAATTGAAGACTGGTGAGTCAAGCCTGTATCGAAGGATTTTGGATACCCAATCGAATACTTTTCCCAGATGCCAATCGAAAGACACTTTGTTCATCTTCAAAAAACTTGATTTTCGTTAGGCAAGTGTTTGTGACCAACCATGTAAGGGAAGACCTTTAAAAACACGATAGGGAAAATTTTGGGGTACAACAGCTGCCCCTGTTCAATCTTCTTAAACCTGAGGATGTAGATTGGCTTGCGTGCCTTTCGTGATCCGAAGGTGGAAGATAATTGAACACTAGAGTGCCCAAAAATTTGCACTCGCATGGTGTAGTATCAGCATTGTGATGTAGGGAATGGGCTTACAGATGCCATTTGGAGATAGAGTCTTGCTGGAGATGGGCTTAAAGATGCCATCCAAGAATGTTTGTTGACCCGCAATGCTGTAGGCCAAAAGAATGAGTATCGAAATGGTATGCGTATCTGGAATGCCATTGAACTGTATCGGGGGACTGAGTTTGTATGAGCAAAAGAATGTCGTCCGTGTCTGGCGCGTATCTGAGCTGTAACTGAAAGCTGAAGCTGAATGAGTATCAGGATGGCATCCGTATCTAGAGCGTATATGAACCGGATCTGAGAGTTGAATCTGGATGATTGTCAGAATTGCGTCTGCATTTGGAGCGTATCCGAAATGTATTTGAATGAGTGACAGAATGACATCCGAATCTGGATCGTATCTGGACTGTAATTTGAATGAGTGACAGAATGACATCTGAATCTGGATCGTATCTGGACTGTATTTTGAATGAGTGACAGAATGACATTTGAATCTGGATCGTATCTGGACTGTATTTTGAATGAATCTGGAATAAGTATCAGAATGTCAGCCATATCTGGATTGCATCTAAACTGTCTCTAGAAGGAATCTGGAATAAGTATCAGAATGTCAGCCATATCTGGATCGCATCTGAACTGTCTCTAGAAGGAATCTGGAATAAGTATCAGAATGTCAGCCATATCTGGATCGCATCTGAACTGGATCGCATCTGAACCCCTTGCTAGACATTTGATTTACCATAACGTGCATCACAGACCCTTGAGATCCTTGAAATGGTTAAGGAAATATTAAGGCATGATGTTATGATGTGTATGCTATGCGTTTAAGCAAAAGTGTGAGGTGATGTAAGTAAACCCTACAATAAATCCAAATTATCGGATAAGGACTGTACACAAAACCTGCAAGGAACTCATGTTGTCAGATAACAAGAATGTGCAAGTAGTTCAAGTTTGAAGGCACACAAGTCACACATATAACCTTAAGTTTAGGCTGGCATGGAGTTTAGGCATTACCCTCTTTCAGTTTAGTTGGTTTAAACCTGTCCTAAAAATAGTAACCGGGTTCTAGAGGATCTCAATATCAATTACTACCCTCAATCGGTCATAATTCCAGTTTAGCAACCTTTTCTTGCGGACGAAATCATCGCGAGAGTTTAGTCTCAATGAGTGTAGCATACTGCTACTGTTCTATGGCCAAGTTGGTCAATTTAAGGTTCTAAGGTCAGTTGGTGCTTAATGACTCCTTAGAAGACCCATATTCTCCTCGTTCCAACACAAGGGATATTGGTACAGACTAAGGTGCCACACCAACGTAGCTACTGCTTCATCTGTGTCGGTCTACACCGGACAGATCCCTCACAGTTTACTGCTACTTACCTAAAGGGTATCCCCATATCCGGGTTAGGATCTATAGAACTCCGATACAAGCCCACAAAATTAAAGCATACAAAGCATACAATTGAAAACATACTGATCTAATCCTAAGGTACACCTCACTTATATAATATCCCCAGCAGAGTCGCCAATTCTGTGATCGGTGGGAATGAGAACTGACTGTTTTGGAATGCTGGTTCGCGTTTGCGTTTGTTTTCGCAAAATGTCGCGGTAAGCAAGAGTCGCCACCGTCTTTTATTTTATCCAACAAGGAAAGGACAAAAGCACAGAAAAATTCCTTTTTGAGATGTTTCTCGGGTTCGGGAGGTAGATTATAGAAAGGGAAGGTATTAGCACCCTTTCTATCCGTGGTTATCCACGGGCTCTTAGGTACTTGCTCACTATGTTTTCAAAATTTTTGCTTTTCTTTGTGTTTGTGGATTTGTGAAGAGTTTTTGTTTTGAAAGGGGTGTAAGTGCAAAAAGGTTTTGTTTTTGTTTTCAAAAGAGCAAGTACTTAAGAACCTCTACCTACTCAAAAAAGGAATTAAACTGTGCAAATGTCCTTTAGACAGTGCTATCCACCATTGAGGAGTAGGTAGCACCGTCGTTGGAGTTTTTGGGTCAATTCGATTTAAGGGACGTGTGGTCACTAAAGCAATGTTAGGACGCCTTAGCGGTAACCATAATGTCTTAGATCATTTTATCCGAAGCAACCGTTTCGAGGCAACTTATGATCTTTGGACAAGAGGGCGACCTCTAAAACTTCCTATACTCAATGACCACGTTCGAGGCAACCAAGTGAGGCGTACCCTAAGAGTGGCATGTGCGAGTGTATTGTTTTTCAGTTTATTTATTTTTGTACATGTTATGGTGAGCTACGGTTGATTTTAAATTAAAGGTTGATCTTGTCATGCATAGCCTATTATTCAAACATCTAACAGTTAATGATTGCAGAAAATAAATTGCGGAAAATAAAGCTAAGCTATTACAAGGCGTCGGGTATTTACATCGCTAAAAACAAACCCATTGAAAATAAAGCGATAAAAGTAAAGACCTAATTAACTATTACAACTAAATTGAAAGACAAGTAAAAAGTAAAAATAAAGAAGAGAAAAGACTTCTTCGATCCATGCCATGGACTCGTTCGATTCACCCTTCTTTGGCCTTCTTTCGATTGAGCTAGGGAATGGGTGTGAGTAGCATTCGATTGGGCTTGAGTATTGACGGGGAAAGCTTTGATTTGTACCCTTTCCTGACTCCTTCGATTGGGTTTGGGAAGGATATGGGTAAACTTCGATTGCAGGGAGAAGGTGGGCTTTGATTCAGAGGAAGAAGGCTGCCTTTCGATTCTATGAAGGGGGTTGCTGGAAAGGCCTGAAGGATCACCTGTGGAGGCACTGCATCCACAAAAATATGTTATCAAAATAAAACGCATGACCTGGGTATCGAAACCTAGGTCCATCGATCTTGCACACGCTGGGTCTTTTCAGGCTATATCTGTAGCAAGTGTTAGCAACAAAAAAACATGACCTGGTGCCAAACCCAAGCCCTTTGATTCTGTCTAGAATGACAATCGAATGAAACAACAAATATGGATGTGTTATGTAAATACAAGGTTTGACATTTTACCCTCTCTTACCAGTAGTTGGAACCTTCGATTTGGATCTTTCTAGATGTGGGTATCTTCGATATGGGATTTCTGGGCGTGGATACTTTTGTTGAATGGCTGCTTTGGCTTGGATTACTTATGAAAATGTTGATATCCTTTGGTGGGTTTGTGGGCAGCGTATCTCCAAATCCTCGTCCCTTTGTAATATGTCATTAGCCTCGTATTTATAGGAGTGTGAGGGTGCATGAAAATGGAAAGGGACAGCCATTTAACCAGGCCTTTAAAGCCATGAGACAAGAATCAGACATATTAAAAGATTTCCTTTTTTGAAATATTCATGTCTCTTTAGAATCTTGAATGAACCTGGACACCTTTGATTTTCGAATGCCTCCAGGCCATGCTCTTCGATTGGTCTTGAGTTGCCTCCTTCGAATGGACTTCTTATGTACCCTTCGAATGGGCCTTCTGAATGTTCTTCGAATTGACCCTTTGAATGCTTCTTCAAATGGACCTTTACATGATCTTCGAATGACTCATTTACATGTTCTTCGAATGAGCCTCTTGCCTGGTGTGCTGGCAAGTTGAGGGGCCTTTTCCTTTGTCTGAAGTAGTTAATGCATAGTCGAAGCATTGTGAAATTGACTTGATCGAAGGGGGTCCAACGCTCAATCGAAGACTTGCGAACCAAAGCTTGATCGAAGGGTTCCAAACACCTAATCGAAGCTTACTAATCAAAGCCCGATCAAAGAGTGCCAAATTCCCAAATTGAAGACTGGTGAGTCAAGCCTGTATCGAAGGATTTTGGATACCCAATCGAATACTTTTCCCAGATGCCAATCTAAAGACACTTTGTTCATCTTCAAAAAACTTGATTTTCGTTAGGCAAGTGTTTGTGACCAACCATGTAAGGGAAGACCTTTAAAAACACGATAGGGAAAATTTTGGGGTACAACAGCTGCCCCTGTTCAATCTTCTTAAACCTGAGGATGTAGATTGGCTTGCGTGCCTTTCGTGATCCGAAGGTGGAAGATAATTGAACACTAGAGTGCCCAAAAATTTGCACTCGCATGGTGTAGTATCAGCATTGTGATGTCAGGAATGGGCTTACAGATGCCATTTGGAGATAGAGTCTTGCTGGAGATGGGCTTAAAGATGCCATCCAAGAATGTTTGTTGACCCGCAATGTTGTAGGCCAAAAGAATGAGTATCGAAATGGTATGCGTGTCTGGAATGCCATTGAACTGTATCGGGGGACTGAGTTTTTATGAGCAAAAGAATGGCGTCCGTGTCTGGCGCGTATCTGAGCTGTAACTGAAAGCTGAAGCTGAATGAGTATCAGGATGGCATCTGTATCTAGAGCGTATATGAACCGGATCTGAGAGTTGAATCTGGATGATTATCAGAATTGCGTCTGCATTTGGAGCGTATCCGAAATGTATTTGAATGAGTGACAGAATGACATCCGAATCTGGATCGTATCTGGACTGTAATTTGAATGAGTGACAGAATGACATCTGAATCTGGATCGTATCTAGACTGTATTTTGAATGAGTGACAGAATGACATTTGAATCTGGATCGTATCTGGACTGTATTTTGAATGAATCTGGAATAAGTATCAGAATGTCAGCCATATCTGGATCGCATCTAAACTGTCTCTAGAAGGAATCTGGAATAAGTATCAGAATGTCAGCCATATCTGGATCGCATCTGAACTGTCTCTAGAAGGAATCTGGAATAAGTATCAGAATGTCAGCCATATCTGGATCGCATCTGAACTGGATCGCATCTGAACCCCTTGCTAGACATTTGATTTACCATAACGTGCATCACAGACCCTTGAGATCCTTGAAATGGTTAAGGAAATATTAAGGCATGATGTTATGATGTGTATGCTATGCGTTTAAGCAAAAGTGTGAGGTGATGTAAGTAAACCCTACAATAAATCCAAATTATCGGATAAGGACTGTACACAAAACCTGCAAGGAACTCATGTTGTCAGATAACAAGAATGTGCAAGTAGTTCAAGTTTGAAGGCACACAAGTCACACATATAACCTTAAGTTTAGGCTGGCATGGAGTTTAGGCATTACCCTCTTTCAGTTTAGTTGGTTTAAACCTGTCCTAAAAATAGTAACCGGGTTCTAGAGGATCTCAATATCAATTACTACCCTCAATCGGTCATAATTCCAGTTTAGCAACCTTTTCTTGCGGACGGAATCATCGCGAGAGTTTAGTCTCAATGAGTGTAGCATACTGCTACTGTTCTATGGCCAAGTTGGTCAATTTAAGGTTCTAAGGTCAGTTGGTGCTTAATGACTCCTTAGAAGACCCATATTCTCCTCGTTCCAACACAAGGGATATCGGTACAGACTAAGGTGCCACACCAACGTAGCTACTGCTTCATCCGTGTCGGTCTACGCCGGACAGATCCCTCACAGTTTACTGCTACTTACCTAAAGGGTATCCCCATATCCGGGTTAGGATCTATAGAACTTCGATACAAGCCCACAAAATTAAAGCATACAAAGCATACAATTGAAAACATACTGATCTAATCCTAAGGTACACCTCACTTATATAATATCCCCAGCAGAGTCGCCAATTCTGTGATCGGTGGGAATGAGAACTGACTGTTTTGGAATGCTGGTTCGCGTTTGCGTTTGTTTTCGCAAAATGTCGCGGTAAGCAAGAGTCGCCACCGTCTTTTATTTTATCCAACAAGGAAAGGACAAAAGCACAGAAAAATTCCTTTTTGAGATGTTTCTCGGGTTCGGGAGGTAGATTATAGAAAGGGAAGGTATTAGCACCCTTTCTATCCGTGGTTATCCACGGGCTCTTAGGTACTTGCTCACTATGTTTTCAAAATTTTTGCTTTTCTTTGTGTTTGTGGATTTGTGAAGAGTTTTTGTTTTGAAAGGGGTGTAAGTGCAAAAAAGTTTTGTTTTTGTTTTCAAAAGAGCAAGTACTTAAGAACCTCTACCTACTCAAAAAAGGAATTAAACTGTGCAAATGTCCTTTAGACAGTGCTATCCACTATTGAGGAGTAGGTAGCACCGTCGTTGGAGTTTTTGGGTCAATTCGATTTAAGGGACGTGTGGTCACTAAAGCAATGTTAGGACGCCTTAGCGGTAACCCTAATGTCTTAGATCATTTTATCCGAAGCAACCGTTTCGAGGCAACTTATGATCTTTGGACAAGAGGGCGACCTCTAAAACTTCCTATACTCAATGACCACGTTCGAGGCAACCAAGTGAGGCGTACCCTAAGAGTGGCATGTGCGAGTGTATTGTTTTTCAGTTTATTTATTTTTGTACATGTTATGGTGAGCTACGGTTGATTTTAAATTAAAGGTTGATCTTGTCATGCATAGCCTATTATTCAAACATCTAACAGTTAATGATTGCGGAAAATAAATTGCGGAAAATAAAGCTAAGCTATTACAAGGCGTCGGGTATTTACATCGCTAAAAACAAACCCATTGAAAATAAAGCGATAAAAGTAAATACCTAATTAACTATTACAACTAAATTGAAAGACAAGTAAAAAGTAAAAATAAAGAAGAGAAAAGACTTCTTCGATCCATGTCATAGACTCGTTCGATTCACCCTTCTTTGGCCTTCTTTCGATTGAGCTAGGGAATGGGTGTGAGTAGCATTCGATTGGGCTTGAGTATTGACGGGGAAAGCTTTGATTTATACCCTTTCCTGACTCCTTCGATTGGGTTTGGGAAGGATATGGGTAAACTTCGATTGCAGGGAGAAGGTGGGCTTTGATTCAGAGGAAGAAGGCTGCCTTTCGATTCTATGAAGGGGGTTGCTCGAAAGGCTTGAAGGATCACCTGTGGAGGCACTGCATCCACAAAAATATGTTATCAAAATAAAACGCATGACCTGGGTATCGAAACCTAGGTCCATCGATCTTGCACACGCTGGGTCTTTTCAGGCTATATCTGTAGCAAGTGTTAGCAACAAAAAAACATGACCTGGTGCCAAACCCAAGCCCTTTGATTCTGTCTAGAATGACAATCGAATGAAACAACAAATATGGATGTGTTATGTAAATACAAGGTTTGACATTTTACCCTCTCTTACCAGTAGTTGGAACCTTCGATTTGGATCTTTCTAGATGTGGGTATCTTCGATATGGGATTTCTGGGCGTGGATACTTTTGTTGAATGGCTGCTTTGGCTTGGATTACTTATGAAAATGTTGATAACCTTTGGTGGGTTTGTGGGCAGCGTATCTCCAAATCCTCGTCCCTTTGTAATATGTCATTAGCCTCGTATTTATAGGAGTGTGAGGGTGCATGAAAATGGAAAGGGACAGCCATTTAACCAGGCCTTTAAAGCCATGAGACAAGAATCAGACATATTAAAAGATTTCCTTTTTTGAAATATTCATGTCTCTTTAGAATCTTGAATGAACCTGGACACCTTTGATTTTCGAATGCCTCCAGGCCATGCTCTTCGATTGGTCTTGAGTTGCCTCCTTCGAATGGACTTCTTATGTACCCTTCGAATGGGCCTTCTGAATGTTCTTCGAATTGACCCTTTGAATGCTTCTTCAAATGGACCTTTACATGATCTTCGAATGACTCATTTACATGTTCTTCGAATGAGCCTCTTGCCTGGTGTGCTGGCAAGTTGAGGGGCCTTTTCCTTTGTCTGAAGTAGTTAATGCATAGTCGAAGCATTGTGAAATTGACTTGATCGAAGGGGGTCCAACGCTCAATCGAAGACTTGCGAACCAAAGCTTGATCGAAGGGTTCCAAACACCTAATCGAAGCTTACTAATCAAAGCCCGATCAAAGAGTGCCAAATTCCCAAATTGAAGACTGGTGAGTCAAGCCTGTATCGAAGGATTTTGGATACCCAATCGAATACTTTTCCCAGATGCCAATCGAAAGACACTTTGTTCATCTTCAAAAAACTTGATTTTCGTTAGGCAAGTGTTTGTGACCAACCATGTAAGGGAAGACCTTTAAAAACACGATAGGGAAAATTTTGGGGTACAACAGCTGCCCCTGTTCAATCTTCTTAAACCTGAGGATGTAGATTGGCTTGCGTGCCTTTCGTGATCCGAAGGTGGAAGATAATTGAACACTAGAGTGCCCAAAAATTTGCACTCGCATGGTGTAGTATCAGCATTGTGATGTCAGGAATGGGCTTACAGATGCCATTTGGAGATAGAGTCTTGCTGGAGATGGGCTTAAAGATGCCATCCAAGAATGTTTGTTGACCCGCAATGTTGTAGGCCAAAAGAATGAGTATCGAAATGGTATGCGTGTCTGGAATGCCATTGAACTGTATCGGGGGACTGAGTTTGTATGAGCAAAAGAATGGCGTCCGTGTCTGGCGCGTATCTGAGCTGTAACTGAAAGCTGAAGCTGAATGAGTATCAGGATGGCATCTGTATCTAGAGCGTATATGAACCGGATCTGAGAGTTGAATCTGGATGATTATCAGAATTGCGTCTGCATTTGGAGCGTATCCGAAATGTATTTGAATGAGTGACAGAATGACATCCGAATCTGGATCGTATCTGGACTGTAATTTGAATGAGTGACAGAATGACATCTGAATCTGGATCGTATCTGGACTGTATTTTGAATGAGTGACAGAATGACATCTGAATCTGGATCGTATCTGGACTGTATTTTGAATGAATGTGGAATAAGTATCAGAATGTCAGCCATATCTGGATCGCATCTAAACTGTCTCTAGAAGGAATCTGGAATAAGTATCAGAATGTCAGCCATATCTGGATCGCATCTGAATTGTCTCTAGAAGGAATCTGGAATAAGTATCAGAATGTCAGCCATATCTGGATCGCATCTGAACTGGATCGCATCTGAACCCCTTGCTAGACATTTGATTTACCATAACGTGCATCACAGACCCTTGAGATCCTTGAAATGGTTAAGGAAATATTAAGGCATGATGTTATGATGTGTATGCTATGCGTTTAAGCAAAAGTGTGAGGTGATGTAAGTAAACCCTACAATAAATCCAAATTATCGGATAAGGACTATACACAAAACCTGCAAGGAACTCATGTTGTCAGATAACAAGAATGTGCAAGTAGTTCAAGTTTGAAGGCACACAAGTCACACATATAACCTTAAGTTTAGGCTGGCATGGAGTTTAGGCATTACCCTCTTTCAGTTTAGTTGGTTTAAACCTGTCCTAAAAATAGTAACCGGGTTCTAGAGGATCTCAATATCAATGACTACCCTCAATCGGTCATAATTCCAGTTTAGCAACCTTTTCTTGCGGACGGAATCATCGCTAGAGTTTAGTCTCAATGAGTGTAGCATACTGCTACTGTTCTATGGCCAAGTTGGTCAATTTAAGGTTCTAAGGTCAGTTGGTGCTTAATGACTCCTTAGAAGACCCATATTCTCCTCGTTCCAACATAAGGGATATCGGTACAGACTAAGGTGCCACACCAACGTAGCTACTGCTTCATCCGTGTCGGTCTACGCCGGACAGATCCCTCACAGTTTACTGCTACTTACCTAAAGGGTATCCCCATATCCGGGTTAGGATCTATAGAACTCCGATACAAGCCCACAAAATTAAAGCATACAAAGCATACAATTGAAAACATAGTGATCTAATCCTAAGGTACACCTCACTTATATAATATCCCCAGCAGAGTCGCCAATTCTGTGATCGGTGGGAATGAGAACTGACTGTTTTGGAATGCTGGTTCGTGTTTGCGTTTGTTTTCGCAAAATGTCGCGGTAAGCAAGAGTCGCCACCGTCTTTTATTTTATCCAACAAGGAAAGGACAAAAGCACAGAAAAATTCCTTTTTGAGATGTTTCTCGGGTTCGGGAGGTAGATTATAGAAAGGGAAGGTATTAGCACCCTTTCTATCCGTGGTTATCCACGGGCTCTTAGGTACTTGCTCACTATGTTTTCAAAATTTTTGCTTTTCTTTGTGTTTGTGGATTTGTGAAGAGTTTTTGTTTTGAAAGGGGTGTAAGTGCAAAAAAGTTTTGTTTTTGTTTTCAAAAGAGCAAGTACTTAAGAACCTCTACCTACTCAAAAAAGGAATTAAACTGTGCAAATGTCCTTTAGACAGTGCTATCCACTATTGAGGAGTAGGTAGCACCGTCGTTGGAGTTTTTGGGTCAATTCGATTTAAGGGACGTGTGGTCACTAAAGCAATGTTAGGACGCCTTAGCGGTAACCCTAATGTCTTAGATCATTTTATCCGAAGCAACCGTTTCGAGGCAACTTATGATCTTTGGACAAGAGGGCGACCTCTAAAACTTCCTATACTCAATGACCACGTTCGAGGCAACCAAGTGAGGCGTACCCTAAGAGTGGCATGTGCGAGTGTATTGTTTTTCAGTTTATTTATTTTTGTACATGTTATGGTGAGCTACGGTTGATTTTAAATTAAAGGTTGATCTTGTCATGCATAGCCTATTATTCAAACATCTAACAGTTAATGATTGCGGAAAATAAATTGCGGAAAATAAAGCTAAGCTATTACAAGGCGTCGGGTATTTACATCGCTAAAAACAAACCCATTGAAAATAAAGCGATAAAAGTAAAGACCTAATTAACTATTACAACTAAATTGAAAGACAAGTAAAAAGTAAAAATAAAGAAGAGAAAAGACTTGTTCGATCCATGCCATAGACTCGTTCGATTCACCCTTCTTTGGCCTTCTTTCGATTGAGCTAGGGAATGGGTGTGAGTAGCATTCGATTGGGCTTGAGTATTGACGGGGAAAGCTTTGATTTATACCCTTTCCTGACTCCTTCGATTGGGTTTGGGAAGGATATGGGTAAACTTCGATTGCAGGGAGAAGGTGGGCTTTGATTCAGAGGAAGAAGGCTGCCTTTCGATTCTATGAAGGGGGTTGCTCGAAAGGCTTGAAGGATCACCTGTGGAGGCACTGCATCCACAAAAATATGTTATCAAAATAAAACGCATGACCTAGGTATCGAAACCTAGGTCCATCGATCTTGCACACGCTGGGTCTTTTCAGGCTATATCTGTAGCAAGTGTTAGCAACAAAAAAACATGACCTGGTGCCAAACCCAAGCCCTTTGATTCTGTCTAGAATGACAATCTAATGAAACAACAAATATGGATGTGTTATGTAAATACAAGGTTTGACATTTTACCCTCTCTTACCAGTAGTTGGAACCTTCGATTTGGATCTTTCTAGATGTGGGTATCTTCGACATGGGATTTCTGGGCGTGGATACTTTTGTTGAATGGCTGCTTTGGCTTGGATTACTTATGAAAATGTTGATAACCTTTGGTGGGTTTGTGGGCAGCGTATCTCCAAATCCTCGTCCCTTTGTAATATGTCATTAGCCTCGTATTTATAGGAGTGTGAGGGTGCATGAAAATGGAAAGGGACAGCCATTTAACCAGGCCTTTAAAGCCATGAGACAAGAATCAGACATATTAAAAGATTTCCTTTTTTGAAATATTCATGTCTCTTTAGAATCTTGAATGAACCTGGACACCTTTGATTTTCGAATGCCTCCAGGCCATGCTCTTCGATTGGTCTTGAGTTGCCTCCTTCGAATGGACTTCTTATGTACCCTTCGAATGGGCCTTCTGAATGTTCTTCGAATTGACCCTTTGAATGCTTCTTCAAATGGACCTTTACATGATCTTCGAATGACTCATTTACATGTTCTTCGAATGAGCCTCTTGCCTGGTGTGCTGGCAAGTTGAGGGGCCTTTTCCTTTGTCTGAAGTAGTTAATGCATAGTCGAAGCATTGTGAAATTGACTTGATCGAAGGGGGTCCAACGCTCAATCGAAGACTTGCGAACCAAAGCTTGATCGAAGGGTTCCAAACACCTAATCGAAGCTTACTAATCAAAGCCCGATCAAAGAGTGCCAAATTCCCAAATTGAAGACTGGTGAGTCAAGCCTGTATCGAAGGATTTTGGATACCCAATCGAATACTTTTCCCAGATGCCAATCGAAAGACACTTTGTTCATCTTCAAAAAACTTGATTTTCGTTAGGCAAGTGTTTGTGACCAACCATGTAAGGGAAGACCTTTAAAAACACGATAGGGAAAATTTTGGGGTACAACAGCTGCCCCTGTTCAATCTTCTTAAACCTGAGGATGTAGATTGGCTTGCGTGCCTTTCGTGATCCGAAGGTGGAAGATAATTGAACACTAGAGTGCCCAAAAATTTGCACTCGCATGGTGTAGTATCAGCATTGTGATGTCAGGAATGGGCTTACAGATGCCATTTGGAGATAGAGTCTTGCTGGAGATGGGCTTAAAGATGCCATCCAAGAATGTTTGTTGACCCGCAATGTTGTAGGCCAAAAGAATGAGTATCGAAATGGTATGCGTGTCTGGAATGCCATTGAACTGTATCGGGGGACTGAGTTTGTATGAGCAAAAGAATGGCGTCCGTGTCTGGCGCGTATCTGAGCTGTAACTGAAAGCTGAAGCTGAATGAGTATCAGGATGGCATCTGTATCTAGAGCGTATATGAACCGGATCTGAGAGTTGAATCTGGATGATTATCAGAATTGCGTCTGCATTTGGAGCGTATCCGAAATGTATTTGAATGAGTGACAGAATGACATCCGAATCTGGATCGTATCTGGACTGTAATTTGAATGAGTGACAGAATGACATCTGAATCTGGATCGTATCTGGACTGTATTTTGAATGAGTGACAGAATGACATTTGAATCTGGATCGTATCTGGACTGTATTTTGAATGAATCTGGAATAAGTATCAGAATGTCAGCCATATCTGGATCGCATCTAAACTGTCTCTAGAAAGAATCTGGAATAAGTATCAGAATGTCAGCCATATCTGGATCGCATCTGAACTGTCTCTAGAAGGAATCTGGAATAAGTATCAGAATGTCAGCCATATCTGGATCGCATCTGAACTGGATCGCATCTGAACCCCTTGCTAGACATTTGATTTACCATAACGTGCATCACAGACCCTTGAGATCCTTGAAATGGTTAAGGAAATATTAAGGCATGATGTTATGATGTGTATGCTATGCGTTTAAGCAAAAGTGTGAGGTGATGTAAGTAAACCCTACAATAAATCCAAATTATCGGATAAGGACTGTACACAAAACCTGCAAGGAACTCATGTTGTCAGATAACAAGAATGTGCAAGTAGTTCAAGTTTGAAGGCACACAAGTCACACATATAACCTTAAGTTTAGGCTGGCATGGAGTTTAGGCATTACCCTCTTTCAGTTTAGTTGGTTTAAACCTGTCCTAAAAATAGTAACCGGGTTCTAGAGGATCTCAATATCAATGACTACCCTCAATCGGTCATAATTCCAGTTTAGCAACCTTTTCTTGCGGACGGAATCATCGCGAGAGTTTAGTCTCAATGAGTGTAGCATACTGCTACTGTTCTATGGCCAAGTTGGTCAATTTAAGGTTCTAAGGTCAGTTGGTGCTTAATGACTCCTTAGAAGACCCATATTCTCCTCGTTCCAACACAAGGGATATCGGTACAGACTAAGGTGCCACACCAACGTAGCTACTGCTTCATCCGTGTCGGTCTACGCCGGACAGATCCCTCACAGTTTATTGCTACTTACCTAAAGGGTATCCCCATATCCGGGTTAGGATCTATAGAACTCCGATACAAGCCCACAAAATTAAAGCATACAAAGCATACAATTGAAAACATAGTGATCTAATCCTAAGGTACACCTCACTTATATAATATCCCCAGCAGAGTCGCCAATTCTGTGATCGGTGGGAATGAGAACTGACTGTTTTGGAATGCTGGTTCGCGTTTGCGTTTGTTTTTGCAAAATGTCGCGGTAAGAAAGAGTCGCCACCGTCTTTTATTTTATCCAACAAGGAAAGGACAAAAGCACAGAAAAATTCCTTTTTGAGATGTTTCTCGGGTTCGGGAGGTAGATTATAGAAAGGGAAGGTATTAGCACCCTTTCTATCCGTGGTTATCCACGGGCTCTTAGGTACTTGCTCACTATGTTTTCAAAATTTTTGCTTTTCTTTGTGTTTGTGGATTTGTGAAGAGTTTTTGTTTTGAAAGGGGTGTAAGTGCAAAAAAGTTTTGTTTTTGTTTTCAAAAGAGCAAGTACTTAAGAACCTCTACCTACTCAAAAAAGGAATTAAATTGTGCAAATGTCCTTTAGACAGTGCTATCCACTATTGAGGAGTAGGTAGCACCGTCGTTGGAGTTTTTGGGTCAATTCGATTTAAGGGACGTGTGGTCACTAAAGCAATGTTAGGACGCCTTAGCGGTAACCCTAATGTCTTAGATCATTTTATCCGAAGCAACCGTTTCGAGGCAACTTATGATCTTTGGACAAGAGGGAGACCTCTAAAACTTCCTATACTCAATGACCACGTTCGAGGCAACCAAGTGAGGCGTACCCTAAGAGTGGCATGTGCGAGTGTATTGTTTTTCAGTTTATTTATTTTTGTACATGTTATGGTGAGCTACGGTTGATTTTAAATTAAAGGTTGATCTTGTCATGCATAGCCTATTATTCAAACATCTAACAGTTAATGATTGCGGAAAATAAATTGCGGAAAATAAAGCTAAGCTATTACAAGGCGTCGGGTATTTACATCGCTAAAAACAAACCCATTGAAAATAAAGCGATAAAAGTAAAGACCTAATTAACTATTACAACTAAATTGAAAGACAAGTAAAAAGTAAAAATAAAGAAGAGAAAAGACTTCTTCGATCCATGCCATGGACTCGTTCGATTCACCCTTCTTTGGCCTTCTTTCGATTGAGCTAGGGAATGGGTGTGAGTAGCATTCGATTGGGCTTGAATATTGACGGGGAAAGCTTTGATTTGTACCCTTTCCTGACTCCTTCGATTGGGTTTGGGAAGGATATGGGTAAACTTCGATTGCAGGGAGAAGGTGAGCTTTGATTCAGAGGAAGAAGGCTGCCTTTCGATTCTATGAAGGGGGTTGCTCGAAAGGCCTGAAGGATCACCTGTGGAGGCACTGCATCCACAAAAATATGTTATCAAAATAAAACGCATGACCTGGGTATCGAAACCTAGGTCCATCGATCTTGCACACGCTGGGTCTTTTCAGGCTATATCTGTAGCAAGTGTTAGCAACAAAAAAAACATGACCTGGTGCCAAACCCAAGCCCTTTGATTTTGTATAGAATGACAATCGAATGAAACAAAAAATATGGATGTGTTATGTAAATACAAGGTTTGACATTTTACCCTCTCTTACCAGTAGTTGGAACCTTCGATTTGGATCTTTCTAGATGTGGGTATCTTCGATATGGGATTTCTGGGCGTGGATACTTTTGTTGAATGGCTGCTTTGGCTTGGATTACTTATGAAAATGTTGATAACCTTTGGTGGGTTTGTGGGCAGCGTATCTCCAAATCCTCGTCCCTTTGTAATATGTCATTAGCCTCGTATTTATAGGAGTGTGAGGGTGCATGAAAATGGAAAGGGACAGCCATTTAACCAGGCCTTTAAAGCCATGAGACAAGAATCAGACATATTAAAAGATTTCCTTTTTTGAAATATTCATGTCTCTTTAGAATCTTGAATGAACCTGGACACCTTTGATTTTCGAATGCCTCCAGG
Source organism: Vicia faba (assembly GCA_948472305.1). NCBI lineage: Eukaryota > Viridiplantae > Streptophyta > Magnoliopsida > Fabales > Fabaceae > Vicia > Vicia faba. Next base: position 160,101,769 of record OX451736.1, on the reverse strand, counting down.
CCATGCTCTTCGATTGGTCTTGAGTTGCCTCCTTCGAATGGACTTCTTATGTACCCTTCGAATGGGCCTTCTGAATGTTCTTTGAATTGACCCTTTGAATGCTTCTTCAAATGGACCTTTACATGATCTTCGAATGACTCATTTACATGTTCTTCGAATGAGCCTCTTGCCTGGTGTGCTGGCAAGTTGAGGGGCCTTTTCCTTTGTCTGAAGTAGTTAATGCATAGTCGAAGCATTGTGAAATTGACTTGATCGAAGGGGGTCCAACGCTCAATCGAAGACTTGCGAACCAAAGCTTGATCGAAGGGTTCCAAACACCTAATAGAAGCTTACTAATCAAAGCCCGATCAAAGAGTGCCAAATTCCCAAATTGAAGACTGGTGAGTCAAGCCTGTATCGAAGGATTTTGGATACCCAATCGAATACTTTTCCCAGATGCCAATCGAAAGACACTTTGTTCATCTTCAAAAAACTTGATTTTCGTTAGGCAAGTGTTTGTGACCAACCATGTAAGGGAAGACCTTTAAAAACACGATAGGGAAAATTTTGGGGTACAAAAGCTGCCCCTGTTCAATCTTCTTAAACCTGAGGATGTAGATTGGCTTGCGTGCCTTTCGTGATCCGAAGGTGGAAGATAATTGAACACTAGAGTGCCCAAAAATTTGCACTCGCATGGTGTAGTATCAGCATTGTGATGTCGGGAATGGGCTTACAGATGCCATTTGGAGATAGAGTCTTGCTGGAGATGGGCTTAAAGATGCCATCCAAGAATGTTTGTTGACCCGCAATGCTGTAGGCCAAAAGAATGAGTATCGAAATGGTATGCGTGTCTGGAATGCCATTGAACTGTATCGGGGGACTGAGTTTGTATGAGCAAAAGAATGGCGTCCGTGTCTGGCGCGTATCTGAGCTGTAACTGAAAGCTGAAGCTGAATGAGTATCAGGATGGCATCCGTATCTAGAGCGTATATGAACCGGATCTGAGAGTTGAATCTGGATGATTGTCAGAATTGCGTCTGCATTTGGAGCGTATCTGAAATGTATTTGAATGAGTGACAGAATGACATCCGAATCTGGATCGTATCTGGACTGTAATTTGAATGAGTGACAGAATGACATCTGAATCTGGATCGTATCTGGACTGTATTTTAAATGAGTGACAGAATGACATTTGAATCTGGATCGTATCTGGACTATATTTTGAATGAATCTGGAATAAGTATCAGAATGTCAGCCATATCTGGATCGCATCTAAACTGTCTCTAGAAGGAATCTGGAATAAGTATCAGAATGTCAGCCATATCTGGATCATATCTGAACTGTCTCTAGAAGGAATCTGGAATAAGTATCAGAATGTCAGCCATATCTGGATCGCATCTGAACTGGATCGCATCTGAACCCCTTGCTAGACATTTGATTTACCATAACGTGCATCACAGACCCTTGAGATCCTTGAAATGGTTAAGGAAATATTAAGGCATGATGTTATGATGTGTATGTTATGCGTTTAAGCAAAAGTGTGAGGTGATGTAAGTAAACCCTACAATAAATCCAAATTATCGGATAAGAACTGTACACAAAACCTGCAAGGAACTCATGTTGTCAGATAACAAGAATGTGCAAGTAGTTCAAGTTTGAAGGCACACAAGTCACACATATAACCTTAAGTTTAGGCTGGCATGGAGTTTAGGCATTACCCTCTTTCAGTTTAGTTGGTTTAAACCTGTCCTAAAAATAGTAACCGGGTTCTAGAGAATCTCAATATCAATGACTACCCTCAATCGGTCATAATTCCAGTTTAGCAACCTTTTCTTGCGGACGGAATCATCGCGAGAGTTTAGTCTCAATGAGTGTAGCATACTGCTACTGTTCTATGGCCAAGTTGGTCAATTTAAGGTTCTAAGGTCAGTTGGTGCTTAATGACTCCTTAGAAGACCCATATTCTCCTCGTTCCAACACAAGGGATATCGGTACAGACTAAGGTGCCACACCAACGTAGCTACTGCTTCATCCGTGTCGGTCTACGCCGGATAGATCCCTCACAGTTTACTGCTACTTACCTAAAGGGTATCCCCAGATCCGGGTTAGGATCTATAGAACTCCGATACAAGCCCACAAAATTAAAGCATACAAAGCATACAATTGAAAACATAGTGATCTAATCCTAAGGTACACCTCACTTATATAATATCCCCAGCAGAGTCGCCAATTCTGTGATCGGTGGGAATGAGAACTGACTGTTTTGGAATGCTGGTTCGCGTTTGCGTTTGTTTTCGCAAAATGTCGCGGTAAGCAAGAGTCGCCACCGTCTTTTATTTTATTCAACAAGGAAAGGACAAAAGCTTAGAAAAATTCCTTTTTTAGATGTTTCTCGGGTTCGGGAGGTAGATTATAGAAAGGGAAGGTATTAGCACCCTTTCTATCCGTGGTTATCCACGGGCTCTTAGGTACTTGCTTACTATGTTTTCAAAAAATTTGCTTTTCTGTGTGTTTGTGGATTTGAGAAGAGTTTTTGTTTTGAAAGGGGTTTAAGTGCAAAAAAGTTTTGTTTTTGTTTTCAAAAGAGCAAGTACTTAAGAACCTCTACCTACTCAAAAAAGGAATTAAACTGTGCAAATGTCCTTTAGACAGTGCTATCCCACTATTGAGGAGTAGGTAGCACCGTCGTTGGAGTTTTTTGGTCAATTTGATTTAAGGGACGTGTGGTCACTAAAGCAATGTTAGGACGCCTTAGCGGTAACCCTAATGTCTTAGATCATTTTATCCGAAGCAACCGTTTCGAGGCAACTTATGATCTTTGGACAAGAGGGCGACCTCTAAAACTTCCTATACTCAATGACCACGTTCGAGGCAACCAAGTGAGGCGTACCCTAAGAGTGGCATGTGCGAGTGTATTTTTTTTCAGTTTATTTATTTTTGTACATGTTATGGTGAGCTACGGTTGATTTTAAATTAAAGGTTGATCTTGTCATGCATAGCCTATTATTCAAACATCTAACAGTTAATGATTGCGGAAAATAAATTGCGGAAAATAAAGCTAAGCTATTACAAGGCGTCGGGTATTTACATCGCCAAAAAAAAACCCATTGAAAATAAAGCGATAAAAGTAAAGACCTAATTAACTATTACAACTAAATTGAAAGACAAGTAAAAAGTAAAAATAAAGAAGAGAAAATACTTCTTCGATCCATGCCATGGACTCGTTCGATTCACCCTTCTTTGGCCTTCTTTTGATTGAGCTAGGGAATGGGTGTGAGTAGCCTTCGATTGGGCTTGAGTATTGACGGGGAAAGCTTTGATTTGTACCCTTTCCTGACTCCTTCGATTGGGTTTGGGAAGGATATGGGTAAACTTCGATTGCAGGGAGAAGGTGGGCTTTGATTCAGAGGAAGAAGGCTGCCTTTCGATTCTATGAAAGGGGTTGCTGGAAAGGCCTGAAGGATCACCTGTGGAGGCACTGCATCTGCAAAAATATGTTAGCAAAATAAAACGCATGACCTGGGTATCGAAACCTAGGTCCATCGATCTTGCACACGCTGGGTCTTTTCAGGCTATATTTGTAGCAAGTGTTAGCAACAAAAAAACATGACCTGGTGCCAAACCCAAGCCCTTTGATTCTGTCTAGAATGACAATCGAATGAAACAACAAATATGGATGTGTTATGTAAATACAAGGTTTGACATTTTACCCTCTCTTACCAGTAGTTGGAACCTTCGATTTGGATCTTTCTAGATGTGGGTATCTTCGATATGGGATTTCTGGGCGTGGATACTTTTGTTGAATGGCTGCTTTGGCTTGTATTACTTATGAAAATGTTGATAACCTTTGGTGGGTTTGTGGGCAGCGTATCTCCAAATCCTCGTCCCTTTGTAATATGTCATTGGCCTCGTATTTATAGGAGTGTGAGGGTGCATGAAAATGGAAAGGGACAGCCATTTAACCAGGCCTTTAAAGCCATGAGACAAGAATCAGACATATTAAAAGATTTCCTTTTTTGAAATATTCATGTCTCTTTGGAATCTTGAATGAACCTGGACACCTTTGATTTTCGAATGCCTCCAAGCCATGCTCTTCGATTGGTCTTGAGTTGCCTCCTTCGAATGGACTTCTTATGTACCCTTCGAATGGGCCTTCTGAATGTTCTTCGAATTGACCCTTTGAATGCTTCTTCAAATGAACCTTTACATGTTCTTCGAATGAGTCATTTACATGTTCTTCGAATGAGCCTCTTGCCTGGTGTGCTGGCAAGTTGAGGGGCCTTTTCCTTTATGAATCGAAACAAACTTGTAGGAGATTCTTGCCTCGTGAGTCGAAGGTAAGCCTGAAGTAGTTAATGCATAGTCGAAGCATTGTGAAATTGACTTGATCGAAGAGGGTCCAACGCTCAATCGAAGACTTGCGAACCAAAGCTTGATCGAAGGGTTCCAAACACCTAATCGAAGCTTACTAATCAAAGCCCGATCAAAGAGTGCCAAATTCCCAAATTGAAGACTGGTGAGTCAAGCCTGTATCGAAGGATTTTGGATACCCAATCGAAGACTTTTCCCAGATGCCAATCGAAAGACACTTTGTTCATCTTCAAAAAACTTGATTTTCATTCGGCAAGTGTTTATGACCAACCATGTAAGGGAAGACCTTTAAAAACACGAGAGGGCAAATTTTTTGGTACAACAGCTGCCCCTGTTCAATCTTCTTAAACCTGAGGATGTAGATTGGCTTGCGTGCCTTTCGTGATCCGAAGGTGGAAGATGATTGAACACTAGAGTGCCAAGAAATTTTCACTCGCATGGTGTATTATCAACATTGTGATGTCGGGAATGGGCTTACAGATGCCATTTGGAGATAGAGTCTTGCTGGAGATGGGCTTAAAGATGCCATCCAAGAATGTTTGTTGACCCGCAATGTTGTAGGCCAAAAGAATGAGTATCGAAATGGTATGCGTGTCTGGAATGCCATTGAACTGTATCGGGGGACTGAGTTTGTATGAGCAAAAGAATGGCGTCCGTGTCTGGCGCATATCTGAGCTGTAACTGAAAGCTGAATCTGAATGAGTATCAAGATGGCATCCGTATCTAGAGCGTATATGAACCGAATCTGAGAGTTGAATCTGGATGATTGTCAGAATTGCGTCTGCATTTGGAGCGTATCTGAAATGTATTTGAATGAGTGACAGAATGACATCCGAATCTAGATCGTATATGGACTGTAATTTGAATGAGTGACAGAATGACATCTGAATCTGGATCGTATCTAGACTGTATTTTGAATGAGTGACAGAATGACATCTGAATCTGGATCGTATCTGGACTGTATTTTGAATGAATGTGGAATAAGTATCAGAATGTCAGCCATATCTGGATCGCATCTAAATTGTCTCTAGAAGGAATCTGGAATAAGTATCAGAATGTCAGCCATATCTGGATCGCATCTGAACTGTCTCTAGAAGGAATCTGGAATAAGTATCAGAATGTTAGCCATATCTAGATCGCATCAGAACTGGATCACATCTGAACCCCTTGCTAGACATTTGATTTACCATAACGTGCATCACAAACCCTTGGGATCCTTGAAATGGTTAAGGAAATATTAAGGCATGATGTTATGATGTGTATGCTATGTGTTTAAGCAAAAGTGTGAGGTGATGTAAGTAAACCCTACAATAAATCCAAATTATCGGATAAGGACTGTACACAAAACCTGCAAGGAACTCATGTTGTCAGATAACAAGAATGTGCAAGTAGTTTTAGTTTGAAGGCACACAAGTCACACATATAACCTTAAGTTTAGGATGGCATGGAGTTTAGGCATTACCCTCTTTCAGTTTAGTTGGTTTAAACCTGTCCTAAAAATAGTAACCGGGTTCTAGAGGATCTCAATATCACTGACTACCCTCAATCGGTCATAATTCCAGTTTAGCAAGCTTTTCTTGCGGCCGGAATCATCGCGAGAGTTTAGTCTCAATGAGTGTAGCATATTGCTAGTGTTCTATGGCCAAGTTGGTCAATTTAAGGTTCTAAGGTCAGTTGGTGCTTAATGACTCCTTAGAAGACCCATATTCTCCTCGTTCCAACACAAGGGATATCGGTACAGACTAAGGTGCCACACCAACGTAGCTACTGCTTCATCCGTGTCGGTCTACACCGGATAGATCCCTCACAGTTTACTGCTACTTACCTAAAGGGTATTCCCAGATCCGGGTTAGGATCTATAGAACTCCGATACAAGCCCACAAAATTAAAGCATACAAAGCATACAATTGAAAACATAGTGATCTAATCCTAAGGTACACCTCACTTATATAATATCCCCAACAGAGTCGCCAATTCTGTGATCGGTGGGAATGAGAACTGACTGTTTTGGAATGCTGGTTCGCATTTGCGTTTGTTTTTGCAAAATGTCGCGGTAAGCAAGAGTCGCCACCGTCTTTTATTTTATCCAACAAGGAAAGGAAAAAAGCACAGAAAATTTCCTTTTCGAGATGTTTCTCGGGTTCGGGAGGTAGATTATAGAAAGGGAAGGTATTAGCATCCTTTCTATCTGTGGTTATCCACGGGCTCTTAGGTACTTGCTTACGATGAACAATGAAAGCAATCCAATGATATTGGGACCCTTAGAACCCGGTTACTCCTGATAGGACAGGTTGAGCCTACCAACTTCAAGAGGGTAATACCCAGACCCCATGCTGGCCTAAACTCTAAGGGCTGTGGTGTGACTTGGGTGCCTTACCATGTTTGCTTTTGTGAATACTTGTGGTGTGTTAATCATAGCATCATAACATCATACAGCATCATATGCATTTACTAACCATTTCAGGGGTTCAAATCTTCATCTTTGTTCTTGTTTTGTAGGACATGGAAACTATTCGCAGAAAGACAATTCAGATCAGCCTTGTAAGGATCCCTCCTCAGCTTAAGGAATTTATATCCAGGATTCCCGAGAGCTCTACTTTCAGTGAGAGGCATGGAAGACTCATCAGCTTGGTCAACACCAACATTGAGGAAGATATGATAAAGGTCCTCTTCCAGTTCTTTGACCCTCTGCACCACTGCTTTACTTTCCTGGATTATCAACTGGTGCCTACATTGGAGGAGTTCTCCCGGCTTCTGAAGATCCCTATCCTTAGTCAACTACCCTACAACGGTACGGAAAAGGAACCCAAGCTTGAAGAGATTGCTAAAGCCTTACACCTACAACCATCTGATATCAAGGGACATTGGGAAGTTAGAAGTGGTATCAAAGGGTTCTTGGCCAGGTTTCTGTTTGAGAAGGCCCAAGAATGTTGGAACTCCCTTGACCTACAAGCCTTTGAAGAAGTTGTGGCCCTCCTTGTTTATGGATTGGTTTTGTTCCCGAATCCTGATCAGCTTATAGATATCAGCGCTGTCCAGATCTTCATGTCTAGGAATCCTATACCTACGTTTCTTGGGGACATCCTTCACTCATGTTACACTCGAACCATGAGAAAAAGAGGTGTTCTTATGTGCTATACTCCTCTCCTGGGAAGGTGGTTTATTTCGCACCTTCCACAATCAGTTTTGAAGAACGAGCGGGGTTTGAGATGGTCACAACGATTGATGACTCTTACACATGCTGATATACATTGGTGCTCTCGGTCCAGAGAGGATGTCACTATCATTGATCGTTGCAGGGAGTACCCTAATGTTCCTTTACTCAGAATCAGAGGAGGTATTACTTACAACCCGTGCCTGGCTTTGAGACAGTTTGGTTATGCTCGGAGGGATGGCCCTCATGACATGTTAATTCCTGACATAGTTTTTGACTTCGACAACGATGCACAAGGACTTCGTCAGAGATTTATCAGAGCTTGGAGGATGCCCAACAAGATAGACAGCAAGACACTGGGGCATAGGAACTCCATCCCGTTGGAGCCTTATCTCAAGTGGGTACGAGCCCGCTCCCAGAAGTTAGTAATGCCATATCCTCATGTCCTCCCTGTGATCAAAGAGCCAGTTTTGGAAGGAGAGGTGCCCTACACCATTCAACATCCTGATATGCCTACATCCTGGGAAGAAATGCAGAAGAGTTGGATCCAGCTTAAGGAAGAATGGAATTCTCTTGAGTCCAGTCTACATGCCAGTGAGAAGAAGGTCTTGGAGCTCACCCGCCTACTGCACGAGGAAAAGACTCTCAACACTTACATTGCTCCAAAGAGGATGCGCAGTGTCTTTTGGGATTGATTCACTTTTGTAATGTTTTGCCCATGAGGCCTTGATGTACTGAACAATTATTTCTTAATGATAACGTGTGTTCCTTTTTGTCTACAACAAATTTGAACTTTTGAACCCTTGAATGCATTGCATAAACACATATCATGCATCATATGCATAACAGGTACTCTTCTTTTCAGGTTGCTTAATGTTCTTCGCTGTTTATTTCAGCATCATGAACCCTGAATCATCTACCGAGCAGTCTATCAAGGCCCTTCAGGCTCAGAACGCCCAATTCCAAGAGCTGATTATGAGTTTGGCCCAAGGTCAGGAGGAACTGAAGGCTCTGCTGGTCAAGAAGAAGAAGAAGAGAACTGTACTATTCAACACGGGCCGGAGGTTTGGTAACACACTGCAGAATGAGGTTGATCAAACTGGTTCTTCTGTAGGCAAAGGCAGTCCCCAGGGGGGAAGGGCTCCAAGTCTGGTGGTCTCTGACAATGAGACTGATTTTAATGAGGAGCAGTATCCTCCAGCTGAAGACAGGTACAAGCAGTTGGAAGACCGTCTGAATGCCATGGAGATTCAACAGGTGCCTGGTTTGGATTTCGGAGACTTGGGTCTATCTTCTGGTGTGGTCATCCCACACAAGTTCATAGCACCATCTTTCGCTAAGTATGACGAGGCGTCCTGCCCTAAGCTACATCTCAGATCTTATGTGTGGAATATCTAACCATACACTGTGGACAAGAACTTGTGGATCCACTTCTTCTAGGAGAGTCTTTCAGGGACTCATCTCGAATGGTTCTATCAGCTGGATGGAACCAAGGTTCGTAACTGGGAGGAGTTGGCTACTACTTTTTACAAGCAGTATCAGTATAATGCCGACCTCGCTCCTACACGTACCCAACTCTAGGGTATGTCATTAGGATCGGGAGAAGGTTTTAAAGAGTATGCGCAGAAGTGGAGGGACCTGGCTGGCAGGGTGCAGCCACCATTAACAGACCGTGAGCTAGTAGACATGTTCTTGGGGACCCTATCCGGGCCATTCTTCAATCATCTCATTGGAAATTCATCTGCAGGGTTCACAGATCTCATTCTGACTGGGGAAAGGATAGAGGCTGGTATGAAATCAGGAAATATTCTGAAAGGTGCGTCCTCAAGTGCTGAGAAAAAGCCTTTCAAAAAGAAAGCCAGTGCTGTGTATGGGCCTAGGAGGCAAGACAAACCAGAACGCCGCCAAGCTGTCAACGCGGTGGTGATTGCAAAACCTGCTGCCGCTCCTCGGCAACCCAACCAACCAAGGGGTGAGAGACCCAGAAGAGAATTCACTCGGCTGAGTATGACCTTGTCACAGATCTTACCGCAACTGCTATCGACCAACTTGGTGACCGTTAGAGAGGCTCCGAAGGTAGTGAATACTGCATCTCCTAAGTATAATCCAAATGCCCGCTGTGCTTATCACTCCGATAGCCCGGGGCATTCTACTGATGACTGCTGGGCCCTGAGAAATAAGGTTCAGGACCTTATTGATGCGAAGGAGATACAGTTTGAGGCACCTGAGAGACCAAATGTTGTGACTGCTCCTATGCCCCAGCATGGAGTAAATGCCGTTGAGGAAGACTTGTATGCCGTTTTTGTGGATGATGTTGCTACCCCTCTGTTGACTGTTAAGAGGAACCTGTTGCTAGCTGGTTTATTTCTGGGTTGTAGCAAGGGTTGCCTTCTGTGTGCCATTTCCCCTGCTGGTTGTCCATTGCTGAAGTCAGGCATCCAAAGCCTGATGGATAGCAAGGAAATTTTGTTCAAGAAGACCGATGTTCCTTTTGTTCCCGCTGAAGAAGTATCTGTCATCACAATTTTCAATAACCCTACCAAGGCTCCCCCGAGGAAGCCAGTCAAAATCATGTCTGTTGCACCCATTATTATTACTGTTCCGGGGCCCCTCCCCTATGAATCTGACAAGGCTGTCCCATGGCACTATGGGGCAGATGTATATGTACTAGGACTGAAGCAGGAGTTCAACACCGGTTCCGGTATCAGTAACATCACTGGTCCCGCCAAAGTTACTCGCAGTGGCAGGCTCTTCTCGCCTGACATTGCGCCACCAGTTATCCGAAGACCTCTCATAATAACGCCTGCAAGTGCGCTTGTGTCCACTTCTGATCAAGTTGCTTCCCCTGCTGCCGAGTCATCTAATACTCGGGGCAAAGGGATTGATGATGTGCCTGCCTGGATGGAGGCACCGAAGACTGTGAATGTTGAAGCCTCCCAGCAAGAGATGGAGGAAATCCTTAAGATCATTAAGAAGAGCGATTTCAACGTCGTTGAACAACTGGGGCATACACCCTCCAAGATCTCTATGTTATCATTGTTGTTGTGCTCAGAGGCCCATGCCAAGGCCCTGATTCATTTCTGAAGACGGCCCATGTGCCACAAGAGACATCTGCAGATCAATTCACTGATTGTGTGGCCAATTTGACAGCTGACAATGGTTTGGGTTTATCGGATGCTGATCTTACGGCTAAGGGAAAGAACCACAATGATGCCCTGCATGTCTCCATTGAGTGCAGGGGCACTACTCTCGCACACGTGTTAGTGGAAACCGGTTCTTCCCTGAATGTATTGCCCAAGAAGGCCTTGGATAAGTTGGATTGTGAGGGCCTGGAGTTGAAGCCTAGCAACATCATTGTTAGAGCCTTTGACGGGTCGAAGAGGATGGTTCATGGTGAGGTAGACATTCCTATTCGTGTTGGTTCCCAAGTCTTTGACTCAACATTCTATGTGATGGATATTCGTCCATCTTATTCCTATTTGCTGGGTCGACCTTGGATTCACAAAGCTGGGGCAGTGACTTCCACTCTACACCAGAAGCTCAAGTACCCTGTCCGAGGGAAGATTGTTATTGTGCAGGGGGAGGAAGAATACATGGTTAGTCATTTGAACTCGTTCCGGTATATTGAGATGGACGGGGAGTTTATTGAAACCCCCTTTCAACATTTTGAAGAGGTACCTCCAACATTGGCGTCAGCTGAGACGGTAATTGAAGAAGACTTTCCTTTGAAGATGGCCTCCTTAAAGGACGCCCGGGCTGTAATTGAGAAAGAGGCTCAGAGGGATGTAAGAAAAGCAAGGATCGGAAGACCTCCCGTGATCATCACCAACCCGGGAGTGAATGCTATAGAAGGCGATGCGGAGTAATCAGAGTTTGACAGCTGGATTTACCCGACGACCGATGGTGGACTGACTAATTGGACCGTAAAAGATCACATACCTGTTACTTTTGTTACGCAGTAATGAATTCCTTTGTTTCTTTAATTTGTAATAAATAATAAATTGAAACTTTATGGCCCGGTGTCTTACCCGGGGCACCGTGGCTTCATTTATGAGGGCTTATTAACTGTCATTTCCATATATCATGAATAAAGACATTGGACGTTTTTTCGCATTTCAAATCTTGTGCTCCCTTTCTTTCTTTCCTTTCTTTATATATTGCAAAACAGCTGTATTTACACACACTCACCCATACAGGTTTCAATCCACTATGGATCTCACTGGTAATGACTCTGCTACTGCCAGTTATGACTTCGAAAATCCGATCAACTTAGCCGAAGACGAAGGTGAAGACGATTGCGAAGTGCCTGGTGAGCTTGCGAGACTGTTACTCCAGGAAGAGAGGGCCATTCAGCCACATGAAGAGCCAGTGGAAACGGTAAATCTGGGTACTGAGACAGATAGAAAGGAAGTTAAGATTGGTGCCAATCTGGAGCTCAGCGTAAAACAACGGTTGATTCAGATGTTACATGATTATGTGGAAATCTTTGCCTGGTCCTATGAAGACATGCCTGGGTTGGATACTGACATTGTGGTCCATCATTTTCCTACCAAGGAAGACTGCCCTCCGGTTAAGCAAAAGGTCCGCCGTATGCGTCCAGAGATGTCCGAGAAGATCAAAGCTGAGGTTATGAAACAGTTTGATGCCGGTTTTCTAGCAGTGACTTCTTACCCTCAGTGGGTTGCCAACGTGGTTCCGGTACCAAAGAAAGATGGTAAAGTCAGAATATGTGTTAATTACAGGGATCTGAACAGGGCCATCCCCAAGGATGACTTTCCTCTACCTCACATTGACGTTCTGGTTGACAATACTGCTCAGCACAAGGTGTTCTCCTTCATGGATGGCTTTTCAGGTTATAATCAGATCAAGATGGCTCCTGAAGACATGGAAAAGACTACCTTTGTTACTCAGTGGGGCACCTTCTACTACAAGGTTATGCCTTTTGGACTGAAAAATGCTGGGGCAACCTACCAACGTGCCATGGTTGCTTTATTTCATGACATGATCCACCATGAGATTGAAGTGTATGTCGACGATATGATTGCAAGGTCCCAAACTGAGGAGGAACACCTTGACCATCTACAGAAGTTGTTTGACCGTCTGAAGTTGTACAAGCTGAGGTTGAACCCGAACAAGTGCACCTTTGGGGTGAGATCTGGAAAATTGCTAGGCTTCGTCGTGAGTGACAAGGGTATTCAAGTGGACCCTGCCAAGGTTAAAGCCATTCAAGAGATGCAAGTTCCCAAGACAGAGAAAGAGGTCAGAGGCTTTCTAGGACGTCTGAATTACATTGCTCGATTCATCTCCCATCTAACTGCTACTTGTGAACCACTCTTCAAGCTGCTGAAGAAAGATCAGGTAGTACGTTGGAACGATGAATGTCAGGCCTCTTTCGACAGAATCAAAGATTATCTCTAAGAACCACCCATCCTTATGCCACCGGTTGAAGGGAGACCTCTAATACTATATTTGACAGTACTTGACAGCTCAATGGGGTGTGTGCTAGGGCAGCATGACGAGTCTGGCCGAAAAGAGCACTCCATTTATTACCTTAGCAAAAAGTTTACCGACTGTGAGACCCGATACTCACTGCTCGAGAAAACTTGCTGCGCTTTGGTATGGGCTGCTCGCCGACTGAGACAGTATATGCTGACTCACACTACTCTATTTATCTCTAAGATGGATCCAATAAAATACATATTCGAAAAGCCTGCTCTGTCTGGAAGAATAGCAAGATGGCAAATGATCTAGACAGAATACGACATCCAGTACACGACCCAGAAAGCCATCAAAGGAAGTGTATTGGCAGACCATTTGGCACACCAAGCAGTAGACGACTATCAGTCAATGAACTTTGAATTTCCAAACGAGAGCATCATGATTGTGACTGATTGTGAAGTACCTGGGCTGGATGAAGGACCTGAGGAAGGATCCCGATGGTCTATACACTTTGACGGAGCCTCCAACGCTTTGGGTAACGGTATCGGCGTTGTGATCATATCACCTCAAGGCACTCATACTCCACTTACTGCCCGGCTATGTTTCAACTGCACCAACAACATGGCGGAGTATGAGGCATGCATCATGGGTCTTCAAGTTGCGATTGACTTAAGGATTAAGTTTCTGAGTGTCTTCGGAGATTCCGCTCTCGTGATCAATCAGATCAAAGGCGAGTGGGATACGAAACACCCAAATCTTATTCCTTACAAGGAGTTAGTGTTGACATTGATCCCCCATTTCACAGAGATAACTTTTGAACACTTCCCAAGAGAGGGGAATCAGTTGGCGGACGCGTTGGCTACGATGTCTTCCATGTTCAAAGTCAAATGGGACAATGAGGCTCCCCGAATCATCATCTGGAAACTGGACGAACCGACATACTGTTGTGATCTTGAGACTGAGGTAGTAACTGAGAAACCCTGGTACCATGAGGTGAAAAGATACTTGGAAGCTCAAGAATACCCTGAAGGTGCATCTGTCAACGACAAGAAGTTCTTGAGAAGGTTCGCAACAAAGTTCTTCCTCTGCAACGACATTCTGTACAAGTGAAACCATGATTCAACCTTATTGCGTTGTGTGGATAAGACTGAAGCAGAAAGGATCATGGCAGAACTACATGAAGGTACCTTCGGAACACATTCCAGTGGACACACTATGGCAAAGAAGATCCTTCGGGCAGGATATTTCTGGTCCACAATGGAAGCCGACTGTTACCAATATTCTCGGACATGTCATAAATGCCAGATTTATGCAGATAAGGTGCACGTTCCTCCAGTCCCTCTGAATTTCTTGACTGCACATTGGCCTTTTGCAATGTGGGGCATTGATATGATCGGCGAGATTAAACCTACAGCATCCAACGGGCATCGCTTCATCCTGGTAGTGATTGATTACTTTACAAAGTGGGTTGAAGCCGCTTATTATGCTACTGTAACAAAGAGCATCGTGGCACGATTCATTCGGCATAACCTGATCTGTCGATACGGCATCCCGGAAAGGATCATTACGGACAATGGTACCAATCTTAATAACAAGATGATCACTGAGCTCTGCGAGCAATTCAAGATACAGCACCACAACTCTTCTCCTTACCGGCCGAAGATGAATGGGGCTGTAGAAGCAGCGAATAAGAATATCAAGAAGATTGTGCAGAAGATGACAGTGACCTACAAAGATTGGCACGAGATGTTACCGTTTGCTCTTCATGGGTACCGTACCTCAGCAAGAACGTCAACCAGGGAAACTCCTTTTTCCTTGGTCTACGGCATGGAGGCAATCTTACCAATTGAAGTGCAGATACCCTCTCTCCGGATAATGAAGGATGCAGATCTGAGCGAAGATGATTGGATCCAGACTCGACTTGATCAGTTAAACCTAATTGACGAAAAGAGACTCACTGCTATTTGTCATGGTCAAACGTATCAAAAACGGATGATCAGAGCATTTAACAAAAAAGTCAGACCACAAGAGTATCAAGTTGGGGACCTGGTAATCAAACGCATCAACCTTCCTCAGAGTGATCCCATGGGCAAATGGACCCCCACCTACGAAGGGCCATTTGTGGTTAAACATGTGTTCTCAGGAGGAGCCATGATCCTAACCACCATGGATGGTGACGACCTTCCTCACCCCGCCAATGCAGACATAGTAAAAAGATACTACGCATGATAAAAGACCCGCTAGGTTGACATACCTAGGCAAAAATTAGGGCTTCCCGGCGAACCAAAAGGGTTCGGGCAAAATGAGTGATGAAATGAAAAAATCTGTACACCTGGCAAGTCGAAAACCTGAAAAGGCGGCTTGGGCAAAAATGGGTATCCCGGTGGACTGAAAACCCGAAAGGGCGGTCCAGGCAAAAGTTAGGGATTAAAGTGTAATACTATGTCTCATTGGATCACTTTGCATCCAGAATCCAGTATCTACATCAAGTTCAGACGGCATCGATCAATCAGCTTCATCATCAACTGAGCAGCAAAGTGATGAGACGCTCGAAGATATAAAGGCAATAGCAGAGTTGGAACCCAGTGGGATTATTCTTTTCACATAACTGTTTTGTTTTCCTTTTCACAAAATTGTATAAAACTCTGTTGTTCGGCGGCATTCTCTTACTAGGACGTCAGCCTCTTGTACATGAACGCCTATTTACAGGAAAATTCAAAAATCAATACAAATTCACTTTTCAGACAAATTGCCATTTGTTTTTCCTTTTTCTGTTTTGTTTTGCGAAGAACGTCCAAGGTTCAATTTTTGATATATGCATTTGACACTAATTGCTAACTCATAAATATTTGCATGCGAAACAAAGGATTAATTACAGGTGACATTAGAAACAGGGGCAATAATGAGTCGTCTAAGCGATCTAATTGCTCTGTCCACCAAGGTACCAAGGTAAGTTCAGCTGAAGAACGTAACCAAGATATCTTAAATCCCCAGAGAGTGAGCCAGCAAGTCAATACACTCTCCCCAAGCAGAGTTATCCTGTCAGCCTTAAGGAAGTTGGGTATCCTCCAGCAGATCTTAACATTCCTCAGCAGGAGTACACAGACATTCGTAGCAAGCATCCCTGGCAGTATTGACCTAAGATTGTTCCCCTGTGGTATACTAGACATCCAGTGGAGCCACTTCCCCAGTACATCTCAAAAATTTCCCCAGGAGAGTCCAGTCCAAAATTTCCCCAGGAAAGTGGAATCCATCTCCCCAACAGGAAGCTTATCCCCAGTAGATTCTGGAAGCTTGTCCCCTGTAGAGCACGAACGCGTATCCCAGACTTTTTATTCAAACATTATTTCCCCACCAGGATATAACTGGGTTATCCTCAGCCAAAAGCCACGGAAAGATCGTCCTCGGCGAAGTCTTCCTATTCCCCAGCGGAGTCTATTAAAACTTTCAACTTAACAATGGTATCCCCAGCGGAGTTATCATCAACATCTCAACAAAGTACCTCTCTTTCCCCACAGAGCATCTCCCCGCAGAGTAATCTATTCGCCAAGTTTATTCCCCAACGGAGTCATCTTCTCCTACCGGTACTCTTGCAACCATCACTCCCCAGCGGAAACAACGAAGCTCCATTCCTCAACATTAGCCCAGAATTTAACTTCCCGACACCCATCAAGGATTTACTTTCCTAGACGAAAACCTACACTCATAAACATCGCATCTTCATACATTATAGCATGCATATACGCATCATGAACATACAGTCTCATTCATTCTGAAAACATCATGCATGTCATACAACATGACATCGCATACAACTAACGTTTTGTCTTTCCAGGACAAAGGTTAATACAAAGATGATTACTATCAACGGTCGCAACTAAAGATCCGATTCCTGTATCTCGCCAGGGTGTATCTGTTGACGACTATATTGCAGACTCGATTCCTGTATCTTGCCAGGGCACGTCTGAAGAGTTCGAAGATCCGATTCCTGTATCTTGCCAGGGTGTATCTGTTGACGACTAACATTACCAGACTCGATTCCTGTATCTTGCCAGGGCACGTCTGAAGAGTTCGAAGATCCGATTCCTGTATCTTGCCAGGGTGTATCTGTTGACGACTAACATTACCAGACTCGATTCCTGTATCTTGCCAGGGCACATCTGAAGAGTTCGAAGATCTGATTCCTGTATCTTGCCAGGGTGTATCTGTTGACGACTAACATTACCAGACTCGATTCCTGTATCTTGCCAGGGCACGTCTGAAGAGTTTGAAGAACCGATTCCTGTATCTTGCCAGGGTGTATCTGTTGACGACTAACATTACCAGACTTGATTCCTGTATCTTGCCAGGGCACGTCTGAAGAGTTTGAAGATCCGATTCCTGTATCTTGCCAGGGTGTGTCTGTTGACGACTAACATTACCAGACTCGATTCCTGTATCTTTCCAGGGCACGTCTGAAGAGTTCGAAGATCCGATTCCTGTATCTTGCCAGGGTGTATCTGTTGACGACTAACATTACCAGACTCGATTCCTGTATCTTGCCAGGGCACGTCTGAATAGTTTGAGGATCCGATTCCTGTATCTTGCCAGGGTGTATCTGTTGACGACTAACATTACCAGACTCGATTCCTGTATCTTGCCAGGGCACGTCTGAAGAGTTCGAAGATCCGATTCCTGTATCTCGCCAGGGTGTATCTGTTGACGACTATATTCTCCGGACTCGATTCCTGTATCTTTCCAGGGCACATCTGAAGAGTTTGAAGATCCGATACCTGTATCCAGCCAGGGCACATCTACATAAAGAGTTTGAAGATCAACTCCTGTAACAGGCCAGGTAATTATTTTTCTTTCTCAGGTACGCAAGTTCTCACTAAGGAATCTCTTACGCGGTCGACAACCTCCCGATGGCATCTATAAGCCCATCTCTCCACATACCTACAGTCTCCAAATGGCGTCTATAAGCCCATTCCCGACAAGGTATTGTCACACTTCCAGATGGCATCTATAAGCCCATCCTCCTATCCATCAGTCTCCAAATGGCATCCGTAAGCCCATTCCCACCATCACGCTGCTGACATTCTACTATGTGAGTGCAAATTTCTAGGCACTCTAGTGTTCAATCATCTTCCACCTTTGGATTACGAAAGGCACGCCAGCCAATCTACATCCTCAGGTTTAAGAAGATTGAACAAGGGCAACTGTTGTACCCCAAAATTTTCCCTTCCATATTCTTCAAGATTTGGCAAGATCAAGCTTCAAAATCTCTCAAGGGTTGCACAGTCCAAGTGCCTCCTAACACAGTCAAAATTATGGTTTTGGTTTTGGCAAAGAAGTTGAAGTTTTCAAGGGTCCAATCAAGTCCCACATGCTTATATACATTTTCAAGCATTCATATGCCAAGTTTCAAGACTCACAGCATCAAATTGCACAGTCAAAAGCCCTAAATGCTTCACAGTCAACTGCAGGGGCAAAATGGGCATTTGACAATCAAAAGTCAAAATTTTTGGTCAACATCTTATTTTGAAGCCACAAACATCATTTGATAAATTATTGATCATGATTCTAAAAGCATGGCTCAAAAAGTCTCAAGATGCAAAAGTTTCTATTTTTGGACAGTTGGAAAAGTCAACTGCAAATTGACCAGGGCATAACTTCTTCATGGTTTATCAGAAAAATTCCATCCAAATCTCATTTTGAAGAGGATGACATTTCCTACAACTCATCTTCACACTTCAAGTCCAAGAAATGCTCTCACAAAAAGTTATCAATTTCAACATTATAGGTCATTTTCAAAAGTCAACAAAAAGGCACTTTAAGTCAAAGACCATAATTTGAGATTGGTAAATCAAAATGACATGGGACCAAAGACATTGGTTAGATGACTTCAAGACCTTTCCAAAATGTCCAAGAACATGTTCATAGCTTCCAAATTGAGCAAGATATGCCTTGTAGAAGTTGGGAAATTTTTGGAAATTTTAAAAAGTCAACTTTGCACAAAAGGCTTCAAAAATGCTAATGGGCCACAAATTCTTCCATGAATCATTACCCAAAGGCTATTCACGACCCATTAAGCTAAAAGGGAGTTATTTTCTTATTTTTAATTAATTAATTGAATTTTTAATCTTATTAATTCATTTAATTAAATTTAATTATGAGAAAAATACTAAACAATGGTTTTAAATCTTTTTGTGCAGCAAATTCACTCATTATGAGCTAAATATTTCGTGCATCAATTAACAAGGCAATATCTTCCACAATTGGCAATGATTGGCATGAAAAAGATTGAAAAAAGATATGGGAAATCAAATATTCAAAACATTGATTCAATGGACTATGGGCTTGGTTTTTGACCTAGAAAGCTTCACTTACATATGCATAACATAACCTAATCCTAACACACACGAAAGCTGCTCAGAAAGGGAAGAACAAAATTGCAAATTTTTGGCAAAAAGTTGAAAACTGATTTCACACCTAGAAGGCGTTTCAAAGCTTCAAAAGCATTCCAATACATTGCCAAGACATCCAGGAACGTGTTACAATCAAAACCAAGTCTCCAGACCTTAAGGATTGGTAGAACAAAGTCACACTTTTCACAAACTTTTCCATAATCGTGTTTCAATTTACATGCATTATTCATGAGTTTTAATTATTGATTCTTGCTAATATTGATGCTCTGAAGCTAATGGTACCATTTAATTGTCCTAACAATGCCTGTATCGAGATTTGCCATTAACATTTTCTAGGGTTTCAGAAGCTTGGAATTAGGGGTTTACACACATGGTAAAATCAGGCCACAAAAACTATGCCATTGAATTCGTGACAGGAAGACGAATCAAACTCATACCTCGCGCCCTATTTATATTTACTCATATTCTAATCGCTATTTTCATGGTTTCTATTTAGTGGGGGTTTAAAACCCCCGCTATCTGTTTTCTATTTGCAGGCATATGAAGAAGAAGAAGCTGGCGTGTCAAGGCTTAACTGGGTGATTCAAATGTTGGCGCGTGATTTTTTTCTTTACACCACTAACGCTTGTTTTCCATTATAATAATTACGTTCCATAATAATAACAAAGCGCACAAACAGCTCAACTGGCAAAGCATTCACTTGGTAAACGCTGGGACCTGGGTTCGATTCCCAGGTCCCCCCACATATTCCATATTTTTTTCCCTAATGCGTTCCTATGCAGTTCTCTTCAAATCTTCCACCATACATCCCAACGCCTGTGCCTGCCAAGTGGATCTGATGGTCAATCTGAAGGCCACAATAGGATGTCCACCATGCATGCTAGTTAACCACTCCATACGTAAACATGGAAAGTCAAAAAGGCCTTGGATTCTGACGGGCCAAATTGCTCCAACAAACCTCCAAATTGGGTCAGACACCCCCATTGTTTGTATTCTTTTTTAATTTCCTTTTCTTTTCTTTTAATTATTTTAATTGTTTTCTTTAAATTCCAATAATTAATTTTCATAATCTAAAAATCAGAAACTAAAATATATTAATTAATTTACTTATTAAATATTTTTTTGTAAATAAATGTACATTAATTATTTAGTTAAATTAGGTTTTAAAACTTAAATCTTTTTCTTAACAAATTAAAATATGTAGAAATTAGGGTTTCTTAACTTTTCATCATTTTTTTCTTAAATAATTTTCTCATTATTATTATTATTAATTATTAAATATTTTTGTAAATAAATATGTATATTAATTATTTAGTAAATTAGGTTAAACTTTAATATTTTTCATTAATGATTAAACACAACTTAGAATTAGGGTTTCTCTTTAATTTTAATTTCTTTATCTCATAAATACCAAAAACATAAAAAATATTTCTTTTCTTTAATATAATTAATTAATTAACTTTTAATTCAATTTAATTTCAAAAGGGTCCAACGCCCTCGAACGTGCAACTTTAATTCTTTCGCGCATTTATTCTTATTTTTCATTGTGAATATTATGTAATTGCTGAAGCCATGTAATAGTAATTAGGAATTTCTTTACTTTCCGCATTTTTTTAAAAACGGGTCTTTGTTAATTTGGCGATGTATAGACCCGCGCCTTGTAATAGCGTAGGACTTTATTTTCCGCATTTAAATTTCTGCACTCTTAAACTATTAAACTTTGCATGAAAGAATGTATGGCCTAAATTAAAAACAATGCGTAGATCACTGTGATGCATGTACAAGATAAATGCTAAACTGAAAATAACACACAAATTCACACACCACTCTTAGGGTACGCCTCACTGTTGCCTTGCCTTCGAAACGTGGCCGTCGAGTATAGGACGTTTTAGTAAGTCCTTATGTCCATGATCTATGGCATAGGGGTAGCTTCTAAGGTGTCCTACTGTTGCTCTGGTGACCACACTGTCCCTAACAAACGAATTGACCCGAACACCTCCAACGGTTGTGCTACCTACCTCTCAATGGTGGGATGGCACTACCTTAAGGACATTTACACAGCCTAATTCCTTAGGGTAGGTAGATGACTCATAGATACTTGCTCTATTCAAAAACAAATCAAAAAACTCTTTTCACACCGACACTTTTCAAAAAGTTTTCAAAACAATTTTTCAAACACTCTTGAGGACTGATACAAGAGTTATTCTGAAACTTTCAAATAAACTTTTTCAAACCCACTCACGATTGAAAAGCAAACACTTTTGAAAACACAATGAGCAAGTATCTAAGAGCCTATGGATAACCATGGATAGAAAGGGTGCTAACACCTTTCCTTTCTATAAATCTACCTCCCGAACCGAGAAACTATCTCATAAGGAATTTTGCTGTGCTTTTGTCCTGTCCATGTTAGAGAAAATAAAAGACGGTGGCGACTGTTGCTTCTGCGACACTTCGCGAACCAGCGTTAAATAGTCAGTTCCAGATCCACCGATCACAATGAGTCCGTGTAAAACTACATCTTGGAAAGAAGGAACCTGTGTAGGGTTGCCTAATGATGAGTTCGTGTAAAACTGCATCTTAGAAAGGAGGAACCTGTATGGGGTTGCCTGATGATGAGTCTGTGTAAAACTGCATCTTGGAAGGAAGGAACCTGTGTAGGGTTTCCTGATGATGAGTCCATGTGAACTTGCATCTTGGAAGGAAGGAACCTGTGTAGGGTTGCTTCATGATGAGTCTGTGTAAAACTTCACCTAAAAACGAAGGAACCTGTGTAGGGTTGCTTGATGGTGAGTCCGTGTAAAACCGCATCTAGACATAAAAGGAACTGGTGTAGGTTTGCTTCATGATGAGTCCGTGTAAAACTGCATCTAGACATAAAAGGAACCAGTGTAGGGTTGTTTCATGATGAGTCCATGTAAAACTTCACCTAGAAACGAAGGAACCTGTGTAGGGTTGCTTGATGATGAGTCTGTGTAAAACCGCACCTAGACATAAAAGGAACCGGTGTAGGGTTGCTTCATGATGAGTCCGTGTAAAACTGCATCTAGACATAAAAGGAATCAGTGTAGGGTTGCTTCATGATGAGTCAGTGTAAAACTTTATCTAGAAAGGAAGGAACCGGTGTAGGGTTGCCTAATGATGAGTCCGTGTAAAACTTCATCTAGAAAGGAGGGAACCGGTGTAGGGTTGCCTGATGATGAGTCCGTGTAAAACTTCATCTAAAATTTCCTGAGAAGGAACCTATGTAGGGTTGCTTCATGATGAGGCCGTGTAAAACTGCATCTTGGTAAGGGGTAACCTGTGTAGGGTTGCCTGTTGATGAGTCCATGTAAAACTGCATCTGGAATTGAGAAGGAACCTGTGTAGGGTTACTTCATGATGGTCAAGTAGATAGTTGCCTTGTCTAATTTTAGGTGTTAATCTTTGACCTGAGAAAGAAAGACATATTTCCTGGCTTGTTACAAGTGTTAATCTTCAATCTCTTCATGTAGATAGTTTTCCTGGCTTGTTACAGGTATTAATCTACAATCATTCGTCCCCAGCTAGTTTTCCTGGCATGTTATAAGTATTAATCTGGAACATGAAAAGGTTGTTGGTAGCCATCTGTTGATTGTCCTTTTCCTGAAAAAGGCAAAACGTTAGGTGTATGCAATGTCGTGATGCATGAAATGCATGATGTCATGATGTTCTCAAAATAAATGAGATTGTGTCGTATGCACTTATCATGTATGTAAATAGGAGTTTGAAATGTGAAATGTTTATGAATGTATTTTTGTCTGGAAAATAAATCCTTGACAAATGTCGGGGAGTTTGTTAACTCCTGGACTGTTGTTGAAGAGTATGTGTGTCTTCAAATTTCGCTTAGAATGTTTCCACTGGGGATTCCTGTTTTGTTGTTTGAGGAGAAACTCCGCTGGGGAGTATTGAAAACTCTGCGAGGAGGACGTTTATTCCTGCTTGGGAAAAGAGTTCATGAGTCGATTGTCCGTTGTTCTACCAGGGAGTCGAAGTTGAACTGATATCTGATAGGGTCCTAGTTTCACAGTAACTTGCTGGGGATTGTAGAGTAGTCTACTGGAGAAGAGGAGTTATGGTCCTTGGATTTGGAGAGGCAAATTCAAACTGGAGGAATCTGTAGTTTGTTGGAGAAATAAACCCTGTGGTCGGTCTGCTAGAGAGGTGATGAACTCGTTGGGGAAGTCCTCGAGGATTCAGGAAGTTGTCTCAGCTGGGGAAAGGTTTTTAGAGATTAAACTCTGGCTGGGGAATCATCCTGTGAGAAGGATTATAGGGAGATTTGTCAAAGCCCCTAGTATCAAGTGCTTGTGGCACTGCCTGGAAATGTTTGACTGTATGTAACCCTTTGTCGGGATTGACGTTCAATGCCCCAAGTGTCGGAGATGGAGACTTGCCCCTTGTTATCCTGCAATTGAGTGATTTCTTGAAATTTTGACTTGACTACCCCAGGTTTTTTGAAAGATTTGTTGAAATCTTGACTGGACTGCCCCAGGTTATCTTTGAAAGATTTGTTGAAACCTTGACTGGATTGCCCCAGGTTCACTGGATAATACCATATCAAATCCCCTTCTATTGATAGGAGATTTTTGTAACGGGAGTGTCATCCCACTTGAATTGATTTTGTTCACTGAGAGAGATTTTGTTCACTGGATATTCATTGTGTGAATTTCTCCGTTGTTAAACAAATAGCCATATGCAAACAATGATATTCAAGTAATGCAAATTTTATGTTTGTCTTGAAGTTTTTTTTTGAAAATGCGTTTTAGCGAGTAAAGAAATTTTGCTAAGAAAATTCAAACTCAGGATTTAGAGCAAAGCCTTACAGGAGTCAGGATACCTTTTGTAACAGTATGCTTTCGAACTAACCCATGCTTCAATTAGGACTTTTGAAGGGTTGTAACGTGGCTTGGTTCACGGTTTAAGAAGCAAAGGATAAAGGCTCAAAGTATATTTGTACCCACCCGCTCTTCGTGATGTTCTTCAATCCTAAACTCAGTTAATTATGCATTTGAACTCCAAATGAGTCTGGAACGATGTTTTTGGTGATGGTTCACACAAGTTGAATTTGTTGGAAGGCAGTCATTTTTGCAACATTTTTCATGTTGTTGAGGATTTGTAGCGACCTCGTTCTTTTGATTTGTTATCCCTAACTTTTGCCTGACTGTTCCTGTTTTCGAGATTACAGTCAGCGGGATGCCCCAGCTTTCTTAAGCCTCCTTTATAGGTTTTGGCTCAGTGAGCTTTTCTCTTTTGAGAGATTGACTTCCTATGAGGTAAGGAACCACAACTGTCTTTTGATTCCAGAGGAATGCTTTTGATGTCGTTCGTTGTATTATGAACTGAGAGTTTTGCGACTTCAATGCGCATCTTTTGAATTAACTGAGAGACTACCCTGCCCCAGGTTTAAATTAAAGGTTTCAATTTGTGTTTAAAACAGAAAACTCCTACTTCTTTGGCTCGAAGGGGTTGACTAGGGATTATCTTCCTTATAACTCCAGTGTTTAGGATTTGAAAGAAACGCTTGTACATCATCAGGAAGGTCTGTCCAAAAGCATACTGTATGAGATTAAGGCATTGTTTTGTCATCCTCCCTCTAAAGGCTTGTAACTTTTAGCAAGAGTTGAATATCATAAAGACAGTATAAGAATAGTGAAAACGTGTGGATGAATTCAAGAAAAAATATGCAATGCATTAATGAAACAAAGTTTGACATTAATAGATAATTGTTTGAATAACAAAAAAGATTACAACTTGAAAATTCAAATGAATAAAAGTTATTAATGACTTGGTAAAGGAGTAGTGATCACGTTTGGAGTCTCTGGAGGATCGAACTCGATCTCCTTGGCGTTAATCAAATTCTGAATCTTATACTTCAATGCCCAGCAATCATTAGTGTCATGCCCGAGACTGTCAGAATGATAAGCGCATGTTGCATTAGGATTGTAGTTGGGAGAAGAAGTTTTGGGTTTTGGATGAGGTCCTATCAATGTAATCAGATTCATCCTCAACAAGTGTTGCAGCGCTTGAGACAGCGGCATGTTGATGTTGGTGAACTGTCTTTTAGGCTCGTCTGGCCTTCGTTGATTTCCCCTTTGCTATTGTTGGTGTGGCGCAGAACCAGAGATCAGGACTGCCCCTATGTGTTGGTCACGACGACTCTTTTGACTGTACA
Source organism: Vicia faba (assembly GCA_948472305.1). Taxonomy (NCBI): domain Eukaryota; kingdom Viridiplantae; phylum Streptophyta; class Magnoliopsida; order Fabales; family Fabaceae; genus Vicia; species Vicia faba. The sequence continues at coordinate 160,076,229 of OX451736.1, read as the reverse complement.
CAGCATTGGACTCCTTCTTCCCATTGTAAGGCTTTTTTTGAGCATCAGAAGGTGTAGCTTATTGAATCTTCCCACTTTTGATGCCAGCTTCGACCCTTTCGCCGGTCAGTATTAGCTCGGTGAACCCGGCTGAAGAGCTTCCAATCAAGTGTTTGAATAAAGGCCCTGTCAAAGTTCCCATGAAGATGTCAATCAGCTCCCTGTCAGTTAAAGGGGGTTGCATCCTACCAGCCAGATCTCTCCACTTTTGAGCGTATCCTTTGAAGCTCTCATTGGAACCCATGGTCATGTTCTGCAATTGCACACGAGTTAGTGCAAGATCAGCATTGTATTGATATTGCTTATAGAAAGAAGCAGCTAAATCCTCCCAGGTGTGGATGCGAGAACTCTCCAATTGATAGAACCATTCGAGTTGAGTCCCTACTAGGCTTTCTTGGAAGAAATGGATCCAAAGCTTCGGATCAGTTGTGTATGGTTGAATTTTGCGGACATAATACTTTAAGTGCATCTTAGGGCAAGAGATTCCATCGTACATGGAAAAAGTAGGGACTTTGAACTTTGGAGGGATGACCAATCCAGAAACTAAACCCATGTCTCCTAAATCTAAGCCAGGTATTTGTTGAATCTCTATAGCACTGAGGCGATCCTCCAATTGTTTGTACTTGTCATCAGCGGGAGGATATTGTTCCTCGGAGTAATCGGCTTCAACTTCATTAATCTCCAAATTGTGATTTTCTTCAAGACTATCCCCTATGTTGGATGGAGTTGAAAAATCTAGGGTTTTAGGTCTTCTTCTCAAGTTCAGGATGCCCGCTGCCTTCTTGGACCTCTTCTTCTTGTCTTTGAGAAGGAGAGCTTTCAGATCCTCTTGCCCTTTACCCATAGCCAGAAGCATCTGTTGGAATTGAGCGTTTTGAGCTTGGAGATCTTTCACCGTTTGTTCCATATTCACCTTACTGAAATAAACAGTAGGAAGATAAAGAGACCTGTATGGGAGAATCATGTCATGATATGATGTATGATATGTGGATGCATGTTTTCAAGGATCTCACGGGATAAACATAAGAAAATGTTAGAGGTTGAACTTCGATCAACATCTTTTATTGGAGAACTTTGTATCGGTGGATGTCTTTCTACGAGAGTCAAGCTCACCATGTCAAGTGGGTCATAGCCCCTGATTCAAGTTGTTGCACTTGATCTTTGACGGTGTTTGTTTAGAGGGGAACCCTCTTGTCCTTTGGTAGACGTCTGGTTCAACGTGACCCTGCATCGAAAGACCCTCGAGATCCTTGAAATTGTTATTGAAAATGCTATGGTATGATGTTATGATGTTATATACATGTATGCAAAATCTAGTAAGTGTATATACAGACAGTCATATTCACACAAAGCAGACAAGTCCTTAGGTTTAGGATTTAATGGGGTTTGTAGGTAAGTACCCTCTTGAAGTTAGTTGGTTCAAACCTGTCCTAAAAATAGTAACCGGGTTCTAGAGGATCTCAATATCACTGACTACCCTCAATCGGTCATAATTCCAGTTTAGCAACCTTTTCTTGTGGCCGGAATCATCGCGAGAGTTTCTTCTCAATGAGTGTAGCATACTGCTACTGTTCTATGGCCAAGTTGGTCAGTTTAAGGTTCTAAGGTCACTTGGTGCTTAATGACCCCTCAGAAGACCCATATTCTCCTCGTTCCAACACAAGGGATATCCGTATTGACTAAGGTGCCACACCAACGTAGTTACTGCTTCATCCGTATCGGTCTACGTCGTACAGATCCATCACAGTTTATTGCTACTTACCTAAAGGGTATCCCCAGATCCGGGTTAGGATCTATAGAACTCTGATACAAGCCCACAAAATTAAAGCATACAAAGCATATAATTGAAAACAACAGTGATCTAATCCTAAGGTACACCTGTTTCCAGTGATTTCTGGTAAACAACCGCTAGTCTTCCAAACTATCGAATAATCTTTATTAACGCTACTCAATTTCTTTGGTAACTCACAGGATCGACTAGATTGATCCTAGGACTCCTTGGATATTAAGGTTACTCTCACAATCGAACAATTATTCATGGGTGCCATTGTACAAATGTTTGGTTTACTTCGATCCCTCTCTCTAAGAGTTTAAAATATGGTCAAAATGTATGTGAAAACTAAGTTATACGAATGATTGCTAATTGTAATGCTGATTGAAAAGACATATAAAACTGTATGGAAAATGAAGTAACTGGTTTCGACCCATAAAACATTTAACATAAAAGGTTTCTGGAATGTGGAAGTTTAAAATGTGAAGAAAGCGTTTAATGCAAGAAATCTAGGAATGACTTTAAGTGAAAGTACATGCTTGAAGAATAATACTTGAAAGTAAAGGTATTGAGAGCGTAAAAGTTCTCTGAAATATAGAGTGCTTCGAAATATAAAGAATGCAGTAAAATGTAAAACTTTAAAGAAAAGGCTTTGAAATGAAAAGACAGTAGATAAAGAAACTTGTAAATGTTATTCGACAGAAAGAAAAAGAAGGAAAGTGCTGGAAATAGTAAAAAGGCTTTTATTAAATTAGAAATACATGGTGCTATCATACATACATCTCTCTTGCATTCGTTTCCCTTGCCATGTGGTAGTTTGAATGTTATTGAGTATTTTGTATAACAGATATGACACACTGAAATCCTAACACTAAGACTTCTATTTATACTAATTCGACCCTAACGGTCTCGCTACAAGATCATGCCACGTTTCGAACATGCAAGACAATGCTCCTTTCATCTTTCCACGTGTCCTCAAATGCTCCAACACATAACTTTCAAACTTTGAAAGTCCCGCTTTCATTTAAATTTCAAATGCTTTGGTGTTTCTCTGCTTCGAACGCTCTTCTCAGACTTAGCTTCGCTGCTGTTTCGAGATCCCTTTGGATACGCTCCCAAGATCACTGTTCGAAGCTTCAAGCTTTGACACACTCATTCGAAACACTGCTTCTGCAATTTCGAAGCGTGGTGTTTTAATTCCATTTCGATCAGAACTTCTAGCTCTTTTTGAATTCTAAATAACATTATCAAAATCTTCAGCCAACAAATTGCCCCTTTAAAATATGTATTTCGATCTCTCTGAGAAATACCTATTTTAAACATTTATACAAGATTTTGATAGGATCTTCGAATCATCATTTAATGCGTTTGACCCTAGTCACATCAATCATAGCACCCTTTGGGTACCTTAACCGCCCAAAGTCACTTCACAGCATGGTGCAGTTATAAGTAATGATTGTTTTTAAAATCACGCCTATTACCTATATCAACTTCTCGCCACCTCTTCATCACACCAATCCATGATCTCCACGTATCATACTTTCACTCGGTGGATGTTTCATCTTCTTATTATAAAACGTCAATTTAACCTTCCTTTTTCCTTCTTTACACTCTAAACCTTTCAAACTCTGGAATTTTACTCTTCTTCTCTCATAAACGCTCTAAGCTCTCAAACAACAAAAATGTCTTCTTCCACATCATCTCAACTCAAGAAAGTCTTCAAGAAGAAGGGAAAAACTACAGGAGCAACTATGGAGAGTAAAATCGTCACCATTCAAGGCCAATCTGCTCTTGCTCCTCAAATGATTTCCAAAGAAAAAGAAATGCTGTACGCATCACAGGTACTCATCCCTACCCATGTTGCTGGTAAGAGGTTAGCCTTAAATGGCCCTCTTACAGTTTTTGAAATACTAAAGGACACCAGGACCATTTTTCCCGTGTGTTATAACTTCAAACCTTTATTCAACAAAATGGATGCCCCTAGGGCAGTAGAATTTCTTAATCCGAATACCACAGAAACCTCAACTGTTCATCCCAAGGACCCATTTATCTTGGATTATGTAAAAAGCAATTTTAAACCATTCCGATCTTGCCCTACTGCTGATGTTGCTTATCAAAACTGGTTTACGAAAGTAGAAGCCAAAAAATCCCAGCAATGGGAAGAACTAGGCATTTATAACCTTATTAAGCTGTCGAAACCTGGATTCACCTATAGTCATCCTCTGCTATTTGCGTCCCTCTATTTCTGGGATAGTACCTACAACACTTTCCATCTTCCAGGTGGAATGATCACCCCAACCTTCTTCGATATAGCAGCCATTACTGGGCTGTCGCCAGTGGGGGAAACTTATGTTCCTGACAATGAAGAGCACTCAAGCATAATTGACTTCGAAGTCAAGTTAGCCAGCTTCTCCAAATTTATCGGCCATTATCATGCTGAAGGGGATAATGTGTCTGACACAGAACACATTGCTTTCTTAACTCTGTGGCTGTCTAGGTACGTTTTCTGCAGTAGATCCCTGCAGGTAGCTAGTTCATTCCTTTAGCTAGGGATTTACATGAAAATCGCAAAGTGTGCCTAAGCGAATTACTCTTAGTTGACCTCTATGAGAGCCTGAGGTCAGCTGTTTCGAGCCTCAAATCCCACACTTCCAAAAACATTCTTTTAGCTGGCCCATTTTGGTTACTTCAATTATGGCTCAACGCCATGTTCGAACCTTCTTTATCAACTGCCAACACCATAGACGAACAAGATGCAGAAATAAGTGATAGGATAGTCGAAGGCACTAGGCTTCGAAGACTAACCCCTAATGATGACAAGGATGACTTCAAGGTTCAATTTTCGAAGTACATCTTGATACTCTCAAAAAGACACAAGTTCGAAGAGAGCATGGCGCCCTTTGCTTCGAGGGCTCATGGACCTTCTTGGTTCACCATGGCTCTCTCAGAAGCCATCAAGAGTAAGGAAATCCAAGATGTGTGGAGAGCTTTCTTGCTTCCTAGACTTATCTCTTCAAGGATAACCCCAGCTAAGAACCAAATTCTTCTCTTTGCCTACCAACCAAACTTCGTTTCGAGGCAGTTTGGCCTATGCCAACTGATTCCTGAACCTTTGTTCCAAACTGAGAGCGCCATCACATCTGGTCGAACTTTCAAGGCAAGGGAAGCCAAGATCCAACAAGAACAATATCAGGGCTTTGCCCAATTTGAACTGATAGCCTTCGAACCTACTCATCTCGCGGCCAAAGGATTTCTGGAGTGGTGGATTAAGTTTTATCAAACTTGTATGTTCGATACACTTACTATTCGACAGAAACTAATTGATGCCTTCGATGTGCAGGTACCAGCAAAGAAAGGTATGTTTACTCATGCCAAAGAAATAAAAGCTTTTCAAAATTACTTCGAAACTACTTACGACCCCACACGCTTGGACTCCACTGTGCATCAAGCGGCTGAAACCTTGAAGGAAAAATTTAAACAAAAAGTTTCCAAGCTAAAACTTCCTTCAGGGCTGTCACCTGAGGATAGGTATAGGTTGGCATTCGAAATGCATCCACCTAAATTTCCCAGATTACCTACCTCAGAACTGGCTCTGGCTTGGTTTCCCCCATATCCATGGTGGTTTACTTGCAAAGAGATGTTCAAATATCTTCAAAGGAAACCAAAGCCATCTGAGACTGTGACATGGGCTCGACACTGGCTTCATGATTTCCCAGGACATCTTCGATATGACCTTTCTGCCATGTCAATTAAATCTGATCAAGGCACAGGTGCGAATGCTTGGGAAAAACTCCCAAATATCTTTTATTTTCCAAATCTTTAACCTTTGCTTTAAATGTTTTGATTTTCAGCTATCAGGATAAAGACCACTGCCTCGAAATCGAAGGAAGGGAGTGCCTCTCAAGCCTCCATCGAAACTACCGAAAAGACTAATCCACCCGAAACGACTACTGCTGCTGCAACTACACCAACAACAACAACGCCAACAACAACAAGTGCCCCAATTCCAACGGTAATCACTTAGTTTTTTATGCTTCGAATTCACTCAATCCTTTTATATCTAACTTCGTTAAAATTCGTTCAGACCAACAAGCTTCCCCCCACTACTCCCAAGAAGCGGAAACCAAGCACCACTGGGGAAGATCTGACTGCTGGAGGAAACTCAAACATTGCTTCGAAGAAGAAGCTAAAGAAAGCTACACCAAAAAGTATTGTTCCTACTAGTGTCTCTGGACTCGACTCCAGGGATGCTGCTCCCTCACCAAAATCCAAAAATCCACCTTCGACCTCCAACCCACAGTTGGAACGCATAGCTAGCAACCTCTCTTCTGAGGGGCCACAGGTAAATCGAACTTCTTCTAAAAATGTTTAACTTCTTATTACCTTGGTGAGTGTCATCCTTTAACACTTTGCTGCTCCTTGCAGAACATCCTGAATCCCACTTCTACTATTTCGACCTCACCGTCCAGGGCTGCTGTTCCGCTTAACTCCTCTCCTCAAGGAGATTCCAGCAATTTGGTCCAAAACAAAGGTTCTTCCAACGTGGCGGTTTTGGCTGGAACTTCTGAGCAGCCAGATGACCAAGGTACCTCCATTCCTCTGAAAGAGGTGAACGAAACCATACCTCAAACGTCTGCAGAGGATTCACAAAGGGTTCTTCAAAAGTCCCCTCTTGAAACTCTTCAAGAGGATCCAAAGGATACTCAGACTGAAGAGGAAAAAGCTGATTCTGGACAAGGATTCGAAGAATCTGCAGACGAAGAATCTGAGGAGGAAAACGCCAATGATGGGGAAAATGACAATGATGGTTCGACTGCCGAGACGGAGTCTAATGCACATAGCGGTGAAAAGGATGGTATCGAAGTGGTAGATTTGGTAGAGGATGAAGAAGACCAAGAGCACGAAGCAAATGAAGGGGATGGTGATACAATCAACGAAAACCCAGAGGTTGAAACAAACGAGGTTCCCCTACGCGTGGAATTCCTCCAATCCTCTCCGTCTCGAATGACTGACGAGGAACTGGCACTTCTGAGGCGAAATGACCCTATTGGGTACATGAAGGCAAAGTTGGCCCAGAGGGACATCCCACTCGCTAGGGCTGGCACAAGTTCAACCAGCTATCCTCTTCCCACAGATGAAAGAGTTGTTCTTCTCAACAAAATTAGGAGAACTATTCTCAATGTGGATATCTTCGAAGTGCTTAAGCAAGATAGTACTGCTTGCTATACTATGAAGGAGCTGCTTACAAAGGTTAATCTCTCCAGCTGCTCTTTGCCAGTTAGTACTCTCTTGTTTGATCTTCAGAATTTGCTGGACAACGTAACTGGCTATCTTCTCCAAGACGAATCTGCTGCCAAGAAGGTTCACGAGAAACGCATTGCTATGGATGCCGCCTATGAACAAGCTTCGAAGCTTTCTCAAGAAGCTGAAGATCAGGCTATGCATCTGAAGCAGGCAAAAACTGAATATGAGGCTCGAGCTGAGTCCATTCTTATTTGGGAAAGGCAGATTCTGGAACTTCAGCAGAAAGTTAAGGAGGCTAAGGAACAACAACTAGCCTTCGAAACTAATCCTGCAGGTAACCAATTCGAAGAGCTTCTCAACCGGGGGCTTGCAGAAATGGAGACTGCAGAACAACTTAAAGGAGAAGTGGCAACCTTGGAAGGTGCCAGGCGGTTTGCTCAGCAGAGACTTGAAACATTTCGAAGTACCTTTACTCGATTGAAAAATAATGTTTATTTCTAGATTTTTTGTCTATCTGACCATAACTTTGGTTCTTTCAATGTAATATTCGAACAACGCCATTTTGGCATTCTTATCTTGCCATCTTGGCTTTTTTATAATACTTTATTTACGTTGTTACTATTCGAATTTCCCGCAGGCTTGGTTTATATTTCTTTAAATATTTCCCATTAACCTTTAGGACACGTTTATCATCTAAGAGTTCTTCGACTTCGTAGGCATTGTTAGAGAAAACTTTTAGTACTCGAAAAGGTCCTTCCCAATGAGGTGACCATTTACCTAATGCTTTGTTCTTCTTATCTATAGGCAATATGACTCTCCAAACCAAGTCATTAATAACGAATACTTTTTTCTTCACCCTCTTATTGTATGTTCTGGCCACTCTTTCTTTTTGCCTCATCAAAATCTCCAACGCACGTAATCTAATTTCGTCCAATTCAACTAATTCATTCATCATCATTTCCCAATATAACGCGGCTGGAATTTCGTTTTGTTTCTGTATTCGAACTGATTGCAGATGAATTTCTACTGGTAACACTGCATCATGGCCGAATGTAAGTTGGAAAGGAGTAGTGTTAGTGGCTTCCTTTGGAGATGTTCTACAAGCCCATAACACTTGGTCCAGAGTTTTGTGCCAATTTTTTGGCTTCTTGCCAATATGCTTCTTGATTAATCCTATTATTACTTTGTTTGCCGCTTCGACTTGTCCGTTTGCTTGAGCATAATATGGGGTTGATGTTAGCAATCTAAACCCCATTTCTTGGGCAAATCCTTGCATCTTTCTACCAGTAAATACGGAACCTTGGTCTGTAGTTATACTTTCTGGTAATCCAAACCTATAGATAATGTGCTTTTGTATAAATTCGATAATTGCCTCTTGATCAGCAACTACCAAAGGTATAGCTTCAATCCATTTGGTAAAATAATCTACTCCTACCAAGATATATTTCTGACCTTTGGACGAAGCAGGATTTATTTCGCCTATCAGGTCCAATGCCCATCCTCTGAATGGCCATGGTTTGATGATCGAATGCAGCTCACTTGCAGGGGCGTGTTGAATTCCTGCGTGTTTCTGACATTCCTCACATCCTTTCGCGAAGTCTATGCAATCTTTAAGCATGCTAGGCCAATACAAACCATATCGAAATAGCAACCATTTCATTTTATGGCCTGCTTGGTGTGCCCCACATGCCCCATTATGGACTTCGGACAATGCTAAATATGCCTCACTCTCTCCTAGGCATTTCAATAAAACACCTTCTTGGGTCTTTTTGAACAATTCGTTCCCCATGAGGAGATATGACAATGCTCTATATTTTGTTTTTCTATCTACTTTTAGAGTTGGGTCTGCTAAATAACTCTTTAATGGACTTCGCCAATCTGTATCTGACAAAGTATTTATGGCTAGAATTTCGAATCCCTGTTTCTCGGCATATCCCAATCTCATACTTTCCAGATCCGATGGTGTGAATCTAGTAGCCATAACTCTTCCCCTTATTTCGACCAAATCCTTAAGATTCTTGGTAGATACTCTATAACCTGAAGCCAACTGCGCTAAGTCATTTGCTTCTTGGTTTTCTAATCTTGGTATGTGTTGAATATCCATGTATTCAAACTTTCTCAATAGCCTATTGACTATGACGAAGTATATCATTAGATTTTCCTTTATGCACTTATATTCTTTTGTGATTTGTTTGACCACCAACTCAGAATCTCCTTTAATTTCGACTCTGGTTGCCCCCAATTCCAACAAAGCTTCAAGTCCAACAATGAGCGCTTCATACTCAGCTTCGTTGTTCGAACAACGAGGACCGTCCAATTTATACTTGAATTTTGTTGGAATTCCTTCAGGAGAAATTAGAAGGACTCCAACACCACTTCCATTCTTGTGGGTTGAACCATCGAAGTACAATTTCCAAGATTGTATTTCGACGTAACTCATGCTTGTCTGCTCAACCAACGAATGATCCACAATGAAATCAGAAATCACTTGACCTTTCATAGCTTTTAAGGGCATGAACGTCAATGAATATTCTGTTAAGGCCAGAGCCCACTTTCCAACTCTACTATGCATTATTGGCTTTGAAAGCATATGTTTAATGACATCGAAGTGAGACGAAACATAAACATCAACAGGTTTTATATAATACTTGAGTTTCATACAAGAGAAATACAAACAGAGACATAGCTTTTCTAAGTTGCTATATCTGGTCTCTGCATCATTCAGCACTCTACTTAGATAGTATATGGCTCTTTCGACGCCATTGTTATCTTCTTGTGCTAACATACTACCTATGCTAACTTCAGAGGCAGATATGTACAATCTCATGGGCTTCCCCCATGATGGTGGAGACAACATAGGAGGCTGGGAAAGATATTCTTTTATTTTGTCAAACGCCTCCTGGTGAGCTTCGTTCCATTCGAAGGCTTGACCTTGCTTCAGGCGAAGTAACGGAGAGAAAGCTTGAGTCCTTCCACTCAGGTTCGAAATGAATCTTCTGAGGAAGTTAACTTTCCCTAGCAGAGATTGCAACTCCCTTTTTGACGCAGGTGCTTTCGTCTCCATTATGGCTTTGGTTTTGTTCTGGTTGATTTCAATTCCTTTCTTGTGGACCACAAAACCAAGAAAATCTCCAGCCTGCACAAAAAATGCACATTTAAGGGGATTCATTTTTAAGCCATGTTTTCTCATTCGCTCGAATGATTGGCTTAAATGATGCAAATGTGCTTCTGCAGATATAGATTTGATGACTATATCATCAATATACACCTGCATGAAGGTTTCGATAAAGTCATGAAAGATTGAATTCATCGCCCTTTGATAAGTTGCCCCAGCATTTTTTAAACCAAAAGGCATCACCACCCATTCGTAGGTGCCTAAGGCTCCTGGGCAACGAAATGCTGTTTTTGCAACATCTTCTTCAGCAATGAAAATCTGGTTATATCCAGAGTATCCATCTAACATGCTCAAGTATTCGAATCCTGCAGCAGAATCTACTAGCATTTCTGCCACGGGCATGGAATATTCATCCTTAGGGGTTGCAGTATTTAAATCCCTAAAATCTATGCAAATCCTTAAAGAACCATTTTTCTTGATAACAGGTACTATGTTTGCTAACCATTCGACGTACCTTGTTGTTCTGATGAATTTGCAACGCAGCAACCTTTCGATCTCAGCTTTAATTTTTGTGAGAACCGCTGGCGCGAATCTTCTGGGAGTTTGTTTGATGGGCCTCTTGCCATCTTTGATTGGCAGCCTATGTTCGACCAACTCCCTCTTTAAACCAGGCATCTCATCATAATCCCATGCGAAACAATCTTTGTTCTCCTTAAGGATTTCGATCACTTTTTCCTTGAGGCCTGGGCTAAGTTTGGCACTTACGTAAGTTACTCTTTTTGTTTTGTCATCCCCTAGGTTGACTTCTTCAAGCGGGTCCTGTGCCAACATTTTGACACCTGAGTTTACGGGATCCCTTTCGAAGCCTAAGGGTTCTTTGTCATAGATGGCATCCAACCTTTGATCCATCTCCAACTCTTCGCTGGGTGAGTATTTCGAACCCCCCCCCCACTAACTTCATTCGTTTTTTCAAATGATTCATTTATTTCAGCCTCTAAGGCCGCTTTTGATTCATTCTCAGCCATATAGGCCGAAATCCTTTCGAAAAAGGTAGACTCAGTCATGGTTAAGGTTGTCGAAGTCCCAGCCTGCTGGCCGTTTTGGTATAGCACCTTCAACTTCCTCTTCTTCACTAATTATTGTTCTATCCCAGTAGAGTCCATCATGACGAAGTGTCATGTAGTAGTGGGCATTTCTAGTTTCATTCATCTCATCATTTGGAACACATGGAGCAATCTTTGCCAGATTTTTATCATAATCCCTTTTGTCAACTAGATTGACAGTTGACATAAAGTAACTCTGGTCTGCTTCGATGTTTTCCACGATTCCGTCATCTCTCCACAGGACTAGTCGTTGATGCATTGACGAAGGAACTGCTCCCACGCCATGGATCCACTCTCTTCCTAGCAGTAGGTTATAGTTGGCCTTGGCTTCGATAACCATAAACATGGTGGGCCTGCAACTTGAGCCTATTGTTAATTCCAACTGGACCACCCCCAGTGTTTTACCCACTTTTCCTTCATAATTGGATAGAACCATATTATGGGGCTTGATATCCCCTTCGCGGATTTCCAACCTTTTTAGCATGAAATGGGGAATCAGATTGACTGCAGCACCCCCATCCACTAGAACTTTGTTCACACCATGGACACCCACTTTCGCCCGAATGAAAAGAGGTTTGAGATGATTCTTCATTGTAGGCTCTGGACGTTCGAAGAACGCATTTTGTTCTTCAACAGCCCCATTGTCCATCACGTAGTAGCATACGGGCCTATGTTTCATTAAATCTGTGGTGTCTTCTTCCTCATATTCATTGATTTCGGTTTCTTGCCCGAATTCGCAGGGAAGCACAGACACTACGTTACAGTTCAGGTTAAATGAAGACTCCCCCTCCGATTCGAAGTTATCTGTTATCATATCTTCGTCCTCTTCCGGGCCTGGAGTGTATTCCTTTGGTCCGTCTTGTTGATCTTCAGAGAAAAGCCTTCTGTTGACTGGAGGTTTCTCTTCCGTCTGACTTTTTGGTTTGTTGGTGCTCGATTCACCTTGTATCTTTGTTGAAGTATCCCCTTTGTTTGCCACAGCTTCTCTTTCAGCCTTTCGAATCCTTTGCTGTCTGCGCCACTGGGATCTTGACATGGGGTTCCTTCCTTTGTAATTTTCTAATCTGACTTCCTCCCTTTTTTGTGTGTTGAATTGCCTCCTGTATGTCACAGCATGGCGTGCATTTCGTTCAGCATTCCTCCATTTGTCTTTGCCTTTGTCATTTCTGGCTTGCAGCCATCTATCGGTTGGCACTTCAGCAGGGAGTTTGAAAGTCACTCTTCGAGCAACTTTGGGGTGAGGGCTATCAGGTCTTCGCTGTTTGTATATGCTGTCGAAACGCGGACCCATCTGGGCAGTTTCTTGATGGCTCCAGCAAGGGGCGAAGGGGATCGTTTCGAAGGCCCTAGCCATGCTTTGGTCATATACAGCGGAACATCTTGGGCACACCAAGCACTTAGTTGCCCCCTTGTAGCAGCGAAAAATAAACTCCAATAAACTCTCTCCAGCCTTGGGGTAGCATCTAAAGAGTTGGTTATCCTGGCGCCAATTGTTGCCAGTTCGAGCCCTCTGTACCCTTTCGAAATTTGCAGCAATTCTTTGGTTGCAGAGGATGCTGCACCTAGGGCACAGTATCATGCCTGGATCTCCTTTGTGGCATGACATGAGATAGTCTTTGAGAGTATCATCTCCAGCGTGATTGTCCCCCATCCTATGCTTTTCTTTTTTTAAGTATTTTTCCACTTCCTTCATCTCAGAACGGGGTCTTTCCATGTCCACCATATTTATTTCCAAATCCCCCTCTTTTGTTTCGTCATCGCCCCATCCTGTGGGCTTTATATCTTCGATCTGGACCCTCGAACTTTCTGGGGCAGAATATTTGACCAGATAGTCATATTTTCCACTGGGTTCCCCTAGAGTGTCCCATATTTCCTTCTGAGAGGGGACTGGCTGCGTAATTTGTACTTTCTCTAATTCCAAACTCAAGCCCTCAGTGACTTGTGTAAATCCTTCGTTGTGATCCCCTTGGCCTTCAGTAGCCTGGGTTTCTCCTGCAACAGCCACAGGTCCAGCAATCGAAGTGTCTGGTGTATTCTGGATGCCTTCAGTGACTTCCTCGCTGACTTCGACCATCACCCAGTTTTCGACTTCAATGTCCTTCTCTCCAGTTAGGGTGTCGCTTCGATCAATTTCCACCATGTTGACTTCTCCAATGCATGCAGGCTCGGAGTAGTTGGTGTCTGCGACGTCCAAAGGATCTTCGTCCACTTTCATCTTCATCTTATCAGCAAACTTTAATCTGCCATCTTTGATTGCGTTTTGAATCAAATCCCTGAAAAGAAAACATTGTGAGGTCTTGTGGCCTAGGAAACTATGATATTTGCAAAATCCCCTTTTCTTCCTCTGGTCCAAAGGGGGTATTTTGACATTTGATGGCACAATTAGTTGGCCATCTTTGACAAGCAAGTCAAAGATTTCGTCACATTTAGTGACATCGAAGGTGTAAACCTTCTTTGGAAACTTATCACTTTTCTCATTTTCAACAATATCTTTCCCTTTCGTAGGAACTAACATTTTGCAGGAGTAAGGCGGGGCCTGTTTTAATTCAGCGAGGTCGATTTCGACCTCTTCGAATTCGAATTCAGGATATTCTTCTGCTTCCTCAGTTCCAACATAGGAAATCCTTTCTTTCTTACTATTCTTAAAGACTCGGGCTTTTTCGGCTTTTAGTCTTTCGACCTGTCGAACCCTATCGGCTAACTGAGCCATATCCCTCAAATGCTGAGTATCTAATTTCTTTCGAATAGAGTAATCCAATCCCCCAGCGGCCATTTCGACTAACTCATGCTCAGGCACTACTGTGTAACATCTGGATTTTAACAGCCTAAATCTATTCAAATAGTCATCAATGGGTTCAGTGAACTTTCTCTTAACACTGGCCAATTCCTTCAGACTTATTTTCGATTGTCCCATGTAAAATTGTTCATGGAATAATCTTTCTAAAAGGGTCCAAGTGTCAACAGACCCAGGAGGAAACGTGGTAAACCAAGTGAAGGCATTTTTTGTCAAGGAACTTGGGAAATATTTGATTCTAAGATCTTCATTATTGGCTATATCCCCCGCTTCGGTTAAATATCTCGCTATGTGTTCGACTGTTGACTCGTTGGTATCCCCAGCGAACTTTGTAAATTTAGGGACTTTGTATCCCCTTGGTAAATCAGTATGCATTATACAATCTAATATAGGAGACGCGTAATTTGGCCTCCTCATTCCCATATTGAGGCCGTTTTGGGTCATGATCCTCTCTATCATGGTGGTCAGATTATTTTCTGCCAAGACGTTATCGTTTCGAATCCTATGAACGACAGCATCGGCATCTTGGTTTCGACCAACCAAAACAACTCCCCTAGGTTGTTCTCCTCGGAATTCTGGGGCTTCTGGTCTTTCGATCCTTGCCCCTGGTTCCATAACTTCCCTTTGTGGGCCCGGCATTATTGGGGCTTCTAACCTTGGTGCTCTGGCCCCTAAGTTAACCTCTTCTCTGGGTGGTCTATGAATTGGGTCGTTGGCAATTTGTTCTATAACAGGCACGTTTGTTCGAAATCCCGCCTGGTTCTGCCTACGCCTTTCTGTGGGAGCAAAGAAATCTGCTATTCGACTCATATTGTCAGCGTTTTCCCTGTTCGTCACAGTCACATTCTGGACTATTGGGGCGAATATTTCCTGCATGGTTTGCGCTAACACCCCTATCATATTGTGGTTGCTTTCATCCATCAATTGCCTAAAAGCCAACTGGTTATCTGTGGTTAGGATAGGCAACGTGCTATAACCCACTGACCCTTGGTTATTTGACATAAATTGGTTTGCCCCAGACCCAGATCCTAGTTGTGGGGATGAATTTGATGTGGAATTGTGTAAACCTGCCATAAAAGATGTTGGCATTCCGTAAGAAGAACTTCTAATTCTATTCCCATCGAAGCCGGGTGGTCTAGTTGATGGAGATGCGAAATGGGATTGTGTCCCAGGTGGCGGAACGAATCCCCCAGGGTAGCCCATAGTTCCAGTATTTCCTAAGATCGAACTGTTGGTTGATACGCCACTTACTCCGTTGGTGGCCATGTTACTGGTTGAAGATGCAACAACCTGTGCATTCGAAGGGATTACATTAGATGCTCCGCTCGAAATGGACGCGTTAGTACCTGTTGCCTGTGGGCCACCTTGGTCTCCCTGTTGATTGTCTGAATTAGACATTTTGTCCAAACGTTTTCTTCTGGATAAAGGTTGGTTGCTGTTGGTTATCTTACCACTTCTCAGGTTCATAAAACAGCAAACTTCTTAGGTTCCTACGTTTCTGGGATGGCTATGTCTCGACAATCCTTAATTCTGATATCCAACTATTGGTCCCACCAGGTGTGCCAATTTGTTTCCAGTGATTTCTGGTAAACAACCGCTAGTCTTCCAAACTATCGAATAATCTTTATTAACGCTACTCAATTTCTTTGGTAACTCACAGGATCGACTAGATTGATCCTAGGACTCCTTGGATATTAAGGCTACTCTCACAATCGAACAATTATTCATGGGTGCCATTGTACAAATGTTTGGTTTACTTCGATCCCTCTCTCTAAGAGTTTAAAATATGGTCAAAATGTATGTGAAAACTAAGTTATACGAATGATTGCTAATTGTAATGCTGATTGAAAAGACATATAAAACTAATGGAAAATGAAGTAACTGGTTTCGACCCATAAAACATTTAACATAAAAGGTTTCTGGAATGTGGAAGTTTAAAATGTGAAGAAAGCGTTTAATGCAAGAAATCTAGGAATGACTTTAAGTGAAAGTACATGCTTGAAGAATAATACTTGAAAGTAAAGGTATTGAGAGCGTAAAAGTTCTCTGAAATATAGAGTGCTTCGAAATATAAAGAATGCAGTAAAATGTAAAACTTTAAAGAAAAGGCTTTGAAATGAAAAGACAGTAGATAAAGAAACTTGTAAATGTTATTCGACAGAAAGAAAAAGAAGGAAAGTGCTGGAAATAGTAAAAAGGCTTTTATTAAATTAGAAATACATGGTGCTATCATACATACATCTCTCTTGCATTCGTTTCCCTTGCCATGTGGTAGTTTGAATGTTATTGAGTATTTTGTATAACAGATATGACACACTGAAATCCTAACACTAAGACTTCTATTTATACTAATTCGACCCTAACGGTCTCGCTACAAGATCATGCCACGTTTCGAACATGCAAGACAATGCTCCTTTCATCTTTCCACGTGTCCTCAAATGCTCCAACACATAACTTTCAAACTTTGAAAGTCCCGCTTTCATTTAAATTTCAAATGCTTTGGTGTTTCTCTACTTCGAACGCTCTTCTCAGACTTAGCTTCGCTGCTGTTTCGAGATCCCTTTGGATACGCTCCCAAGATCACCGTTCGAAGCTTCAAGCTTTGACACACTCATTCGAAACACTGCTTCTGCAATTTCGAAGCGTGGTGTTTTAATTCCATTTCGATCAGAACTTCTAGCTCTTTTTGAATTCTAAATAACATTATCAAAATCTTCAGCCAACAACACCTCACTCTTAATATTCCCCAGCAGAGTCGCCAGTTCTGTGATCGGTGGGAATGAGAACTTACTGTTTTGGAATGCTGGTTCGCGTTTTCATTTGTTTTCTCAAAATGCCGCGGTAAGCAAGAGTCGCCGCCATCTTTTATTTTATCCAACAAGGAAAGGACAAAAGCACAGAAAAATTCCTTTTTGAGATTGTTTCTCGGGTTCGGGAGGTAGATTATAGAAAGGGAAGGTGTTAGCACCCTTTCTATCTGTGGTTATCCACGGTCTCTTAGGTACTTGCTCATTGTGTTTTCAAAAGTTTGCTTTTCTTTGTGATTATGGGTTTGAAAAGAGTTTTTGTTTTGAATAGAGTATAAGTGCAAAAAGTTTTTGTTTTGTTTTTAAAAGGAGCAAGTACTTAAGAACATCTACCTACTCAAAAAGGAATTAAACTGTGCAAATGTCCTTTAGACAATGTTATCCCACTATTGAGGAGTAAGTAGCATCGTCGTTGGAGTTTTTGGGTCAATTCAATTAAGGGACATGTGGTCACTAAAGCAATGTTAGGATGCCTTTGCGGTAACCCTAATGTCCTAGATCATTTTTCTGAGGCAACCGTTTCGAGGCAACTATGATCTTGGGACAAGAGGGCGACCTCTAAAACACCCTATACTCAATGACCACGTTCGAGGCAACTAAGTGAGGTGTACCCTAAGAGTGGCATGTGCGAGTGTATTGTTTTTCAGTTATATTATCTTTGATTAGGCCAAACTAATTGTTGATCTTATCTTGCCATACATATCCTATTTACTAGCAAGCATATAAAAGTAATGAAGCGCAGAAAGATAAAATCCTACACTATTACAACCATATTAAATTGCATGAAAATATAAGGGCAAAAATAAAATAAAAAGCAAAAAAAATGAGGGTCTTTCGATTGAGGCAGAAAACCCGTCGATTCTGCACTTTCTGGCTCTCTTCTATTTGGCATGAAAAGGGTGAAGGAATGGCTTTCGACTGAGGCCTCACGGTCAGCATGTTGTGCCTTTCGATTGGGACCAGTGGGACAACATGTTGTGCCTTTCGACTAGGCCTGGAATCTGTGCAAGATGTAATCTTCCTTTCTGCCTCCTTCGACTGGGCCTGGAGTCAGTGAGGGAATGCCTTTCGACTGAGCCTGGAAGTCAGTGAAGGCATGTTTTTCGTTTGGGCCTAGAAGTCAACATGGTTTTTCCTCCTGGTTGTCTCTTTCGTTTAACCTGGAGAAAGAGGGTAGAAGCCAGATACTTCATTTCCTATTTCCTGTTTCCTGTTTCTTTCATTTAAAGAATTTAAATGGAAACATGGCTTGAGGCCATGCTAGTATTTGTCTTGCAAACAGTTTAATAGTTAAAACTAGTTCAGGTAAACAAAAAGAAAAACGAAAGGGTTAACTCTAAAAAACATGTTAAAAGGGGGGAAACCACAGGAACAATGGCATATACATGCTTGAAACGAGCGAAAAGATTATTTACATGTTATGCCATGAAATGAAAGGTTCTAGGGTAAGAGTGACTTACCTTGATGGAGGCTTTGAATGGGTGTGGGACCTTGAGTGGAGGCCCAAGGTTCTGGATTTGAAAGAGGGGGCCAACAACTGTGCTTGGAATGCTGGATTCGAAGGAAGGAAAGAAACAAGTCTTATGTTTCTTTCCAAACTGGATTCAAAGGATACTGAAGAGTACTTGTTCTTCAAAATCGAAGGAAGTAAGTATGTGATTCTGGGTTTGTTCTCACAAGTGTTGAAGGGACTTGAGAGATTTGTTGTGTTTGAGAAAATATTGGTGATTCATTCCTCTAGTCCCCCGATCCTCCCTTAAACATGTGTTGGAGCCTCTTATTTATAGGAAAAATTGGCTGAAGTTTTTGGAGGGAAAACAAAATAATTTGAACAATTTAGGTAAACTGCTATTTGTAGCCTTCGAGGGACAGTGCTTGTATGCTATTTCGGTGCAAGAATGGGGCAGTGTTTCAGGACTGCTGTGCAGCAGTTTTGGCCAGTGTATCATGCCTGAACTTGGCAGCAAGCATCTTTGAATATTTCATCCTTTCATTTTGACCCTCCTTCGACCAAATTCTTCTTCCAAACATATTGTTCGACTTTCCTCCAACAAGTGTCCTTCGAACAAATC
Organism: Vicia faba; assembly: GCA_948472305.1. Classification (NCBI taxonomy): domain Eukaryota; kingdom Viridiplantae; phylum Streptophyta; class Magnoliopsida; order Fabales; family Fabaceae; genus Vicia; species Vicia faba. The sequence goes on along the minus strand of OX451736.1, from coordinate 160,057,284 downwards.
ACCTTTGTGCATCATTTGAAGGGGCCATCAACCATGTGCTGAAGTTTGTCAATGATGGAAACGCAGCACACTAAAGAGAAATGTTATCCATTCGAAGCTAGTACAAACGTAGTCAATGTTTTGTCGAAGCCTTGTGGTCGAAACTAGCTAATGCCCAGTCGAATCTTGTATCGAAGAAAACATATTGCCAAATCGAAAGCTCATGCTCGAAGGAAGCATATTTCCCAATCGAAGCTTGGGTCGAAACAAACATAAAGGAAGTCATTGCCTTTTAGTGTGAGGGAAGTTCCTGGCTTCTGAATTGAAGGGTGTTTCTAAACTTTCACTCGAAGGAGGCTTTAAGTTCAACATGAAGGACATATCCAAGTTGCATTCGAAGGATGTTTCCAATCCAAACGAAGGATGTACCTAAACTTGCACTCAAAGTAGGCTTTAAGTTCAAAATGAGGGACATGCCCAAGTTGCATTCGAAGGATGTTTCCAATCCAAATGAAGGATGTACCTAAACTTGCACTCAAAGGAGGCTTTAAGTTCAAAATGAGGGACATGCCCAAGTTGCATTCGAAGGAGGCCAAGAGTCAGTCGAAGGGTACTGAATCGAAGGAGACCTGTTTTCCTCCAAATTTGTCAAAATGTTATTTTTATCTGTTTTCTCCCTTTTTGACAGTCTCCTTTTAATTTTGGTATTGGAAAATCCCAATGCACTTGTTCAAGCTTGAACCTTGAAAATCCTTGTAAGAAAGGCCTTGAGAATGAGAGGGCAAGTTTTGGGGTACAACATCGGTCCAGGCAAAAATTAGGGATCAAAGCGTACGACTATGTCTCGTCATCTCGTCACTGGCCTACCAGAAGAAGACTTGTCATTTTGACCGAAAGATACCAAGCACCTCATAGGTGGAGATAATACTCGATCCACAGGACCTCCGCAGGCACCTTCTCCCGCAAAAAACAGGGGCAAATAAGAATTGTCCGAACTGTACAAGTTGCTCTGTCCACCAAGGTACCAAGGTAGGTTCAGCTGAAGAATATGGCCAAGATACCTTTATTCCCCACAGAGTAAAACAATAATGGTAGCTCTCCCCACTGAAACTTGTAACTATGAACAAATCAGCAATACTCTTCCCAAGCGGAGTTAATCTACCATCAGCCCTAAAAAGGTTGGGTATCCCCAGAAGGTCTTAATATTCCCCAACAGAGTGTAAAGATATTCTCCAGCAAGCGTAAGAGCATCCCCGACAGTCTTAATATTCCTCAAAAGAATATGAGAATGTTCCCCGGCGGAATGCAAGATACCACAACAGAGTCATTTCCCCAGCGCAGTCTAAAAAAACTTCCCCAGCGGAGTTGAGTCATCTTCCCCAGTAGACTCTGGAAGCTTATCCCCTGCGAAGCACAAATAAGTATCCTCAGCCAAATTCAGAGGTTATCCCCACAAGAGTCTAACTGGGTTATCCTCAGCAAGTTGCAACTGAAAGGTCACCCCAGCAAAGTTCTTTCTATCCCTAGCGGAGTTCATCATTGGAATCCCCAACAGAGCTTATCAATGGAATCCCCAGAGGAGTTATCATTAAAATCATCAGCAAGACATCTCTTCCCCACAGAGTAATTCCCCTCGGAGTAATTCCTTCATCAGTTTATTCCCCAACGAAGTTCTTCTCTCCTGCAGGCTTATTCTCACAATCATCTTCGTTCATCATCCCCAGCGGAAACGAAGAGCTCTACTCTATTCTCCAGCAGCTCCGAGATTTATTTTCCCCAGCTAAAACATCACATTCTCATACATCATGATACACGCATGTACGCATCATACCATACAATCTCATTTATGTTGAGAACATCATTGTTTGATCCATATCATGCACTGCATATGAATGACCTTTACCTTTCAGGAAAAATGCAGTTACGTTCTCAGCCTAGTAGAAGATCTGACCAGTTCTTAAATCTCTATTGAATTATCATCGGTGGAATTTCAGATAGGGTTCTAAATCTCGACAGTTTCCTCCGTCATAGTGTGGATGAGTTCTATAACCTCAACGGTATACTCCCGGTGAGCACGAGACAATTCCTAGATCTTGATGAAGATGCTTCCCTATGTCATAGTGTGGACGAGTACTATAACCTCAGCGGTATACTCTCGGTGATAATGAGCCAGTTCCTAGATTTTGATGTTTTCCTCCGTCATAGTGTGGACGAGTTCTATAACCTCAACGGTATACTCCCGGTGAGCACGAGACAGTTCCTAGATCTTGATGAAGATGCTTCCCTACATCATAGTATGGACGAGTACTATAACCTCGACGGTATACTCCCGGTGAGCACGAGTCAGTTCCTAGATCTTGATGTTTTCCTCCGTTATAGTGTGGACGAGTTCTATAACCTCAACGGTATAGTCCCGGTGAGCACGAGACAATTCCTAGATCTTGATGAAGATGCTTCCCTACGTCATAGCGTGGATGAGTAATATAACCTCAGCGGTATACTCCCGGTGAGCACGAGTCACTTCCTAGATCTTGAAGTTTTCCTCCGTCATAGTGTGGACGAGTTCTATAACATCAACGGTATACTCCCGGTGAGCACGAGACAGTTCCTAGATCTTGATGAAGATGCTTCCCTATGTCATAGTGTGGACGAGTACTATAATCTCAGCGGTATACTCCCGGTGAGCACGAGTCAGTTCCTAGATCTTGATGTTTTCCTCCGTCATAGTGTGGACGAGTTCTATAACCTCAACGGTATACTCCGAGTGAGCACGACACTGTTCCTAGATCTTGATGAAGATGCTTCCCTATTTTATAGTGTGGATGAGTACTATAACCTCAGTGGTATACTCCCGGTGAGCACGAGTCAACTCCTAGATCTTGATGTTTTCCTCTGTCATAGTGTGGACAAGTTCTATAACCTCAACGGTATACTCTCGGTGGGCACGAGACAGTTCCTAGATCTTGATGAAGATGTTTCCCTACGTCATAGTGTGGACGAGTACTATAACCTCAACGAAATACTCCCGGTGAGCACGAGTCAGTTCCTAAATCTTGATGTTTTCCTCCGTCATAGTGTGGACAAGTTCTATAACCTCAACGGTATACTCCCAGTGGGCACGAGACAGTTCCTAGATCTTGATGAAGATGTTTCCCTATGTCATAGTGTGGACGAGTACTATAACCTCAATGGTATACTCCCGGTGAGCACGAGTCAGTTCCTAGATCTTGATGTTTTCCTCCGTCATAGTGTGGACAAGTTCTATAACATCAACGATATACTCCCGGTGAGCACGAGACAGTTCCTAGATCTTGATTTTGATCGGTGGATCTGGAACTGACTGTTTAACGCTGGTTTCGAGAAATGTCGCGGAAGAAAGAGTCGCCACCGTCTTTTATTTTCTCCAAATGGAAAGGACAAAAGCACAGAAAAATTCCTAATAGAGATTGCTCTCGGTTCGGGAGGTAGATTATAGAAAGGGAAGGTGTTAGCACCCTTTCTATCCATGGTTATCCATGGGCTCTTAGATACTTGCTCATTTGTGTTTTCAAAAGGTTTGTTTGCTTTTCAACTGTGGGTTTAAAAAGTTTCTTTGAAAATTTCAGTTCGACTCTTGTATTAGTCCTCAAGAGTGTTTGAAAAGTTGCTTTCGAAAGCTTTTTGAAAAGGTGTCGATGTGAAAAGTATTTTTTTGATTTGTTTTAGAGCAAGTATCTAGAGTCGTCTACCTACCCTAAGGAATTCGTCTGTGTAAATGTCCTTAAAGTAGTGCCATCCCACCATTGAGAGGTAGGTGGCACCACCGTTAGAGGTGTTCGGGTCAATTCGAGAGTTCGGGACATGGTGATCACCGGAGCAATAGGAAGACACCTTAGAAGCTACCCTCATGCCATGTTCATGGACATGAGGACTTACTAAAACATCCTCTACTCGAAGACCACCTTTCGAGGGGAAAGGCAACAATGAGGCGTACCCTAGGGGTGGTGTGTGATTTGTGTGTCGTTTTCGGATATTTTTGTCTTGTTCATACATTGGTGATCTACGAGTTGCTTTTATTTTGGCATTCATTCTTTCATGCAAATTATTAACAGTAAAAAAAAGATGCGGAATTAAAAGTTCTACGCTATTACAAAGGCGCGGGTCCACATCGCCAAATTAATCCGAGACCCGATTTGAAATAAAATAAACATGCGGAAAAGATAAATGCCTAATTAATCTATTACATAGTTTTGGGAGAATTACATGAAAAAGGAAATAAAATAAGCGCGCGAATTAGAATTACGATCGAATGCGAGGGCGTTGGACCCTTTTAAGGAAATTAAATTACAAATATGAAATTAATTAAATTTAATGAGAAAAGGAAATTACTTTTTTGAGTTTTTTGCATTTATGGATTTTTAGTAAGAAAATTAAATTGGAATTAAAAAGAAAAGTTAATTAACCCTAGTTCTAACTATTTTTTATTTATTAAGAAATATTTTTAGTTTGACCTAATTTTAATTAATTATTTACATGGCAAATTTTATTTACAAAAATAATAATTAATAATTAAATAGGGTGAAAAAGAAAAAGGAATAAAAGTATAAAACCCTAATTCTACATTTTTTTAGTTTTTTACAAAGAATATTAAAATTCAAACCTAGAATTAACTAAATTAATTAATACAATTTATTTACAAAGAAAACATTTAAATAAAATATTTTTTTATATTTTTTGTCTTTTCTGATTTTTTTAAATTATTTCTTATGTTATGAAAATATTAATTTAAGAATTAAAAGGAAATAATTAAATTAAAACAAATAATAGAAAGATAGGAAAAAGAAAAGAAATGCAAACACTTGGGGGGTGTTGACCCATATTTGGAGGTATTATGGTAGCAATCAGGCCCAATGATTTAAGGCCTTGTTTGACTTTATTGGCTTGTGTGTTTTTCCCTGAAAAAAAACAGTCAGATAGCGGGGGTTTTAAACCCCCACTAAGTGGTAAACATGAAAATAGCGAATAGGCCCTGGTTGCTCATAAATTGAGCGCGACCCGTGGATTGAGTTCGTGTGAAGCTCATGGTTCTGATGGCATAAGTCTCATGTCTCAATTTTTCCAGAATAAGAAAGCCCTAATTTTACAGTTCTGAAACCCTAGCAAGCTTCAATGGTAGATTCACGTACAAGTCACGAAAACTCAATTAAATGGCATGATTAGCTTTAGAATGATTAACTTAATACAAATCAAGCATTAGAAATTGAAAATAACGCATGAATCATGAGACATGAATATGAGAAAAGTTATGAACAGGACGGGTTCGTTCTACCAATTTCTTGCGTTAGAAGCAGTGGTTTTGATCCAGAAACGTTCCCGGAGGCCTTGGCAAGCTATTGGAATCAATACTTTTCTTTGAATTGTGCTAGAATGCAGTTTTCAGTTTTGAAAATTTGAACAAAAAATGCAAAATTGGTTTGTGGTCTGGGGCGCAGCTTTCAGGTTCCTGTGCACTAGGGTTTGCATCTGTATATGTATGCCAATGGATTAGGGTAAGAAATTGAGTCCAAAACCCTTTGCATTGATGAAAGAAATATTGGATTTTCAATGAATATTTTCAAATCTATTTCACATGAATATCATGCCAATTTGCACCAAATCTTCCCTTTTTTGAAGTGCACGAAATCTTGAGTAACCAATGAGGGCATAGGCTGCATAAAAAGATTCAAATGCATTTGTTTAGTATTTTTTTCATATTTTATTTTATTAAATGAATTAATGGTGATTAAAAATTCAAATAAATAATAAAAATGATGAAATAAATCCCCTTTGGGCCAAATGGTCGTGCATAGCCTTTGGATGATGAATCTTGGAAGAAAATGTGGCCCATTAGCAATTTTGAGGCATTTGAAGTAAAGTTGACTTTTCAAAATTCCCAAAAATTTCCCAACTTCCACAAGGCATATCTTGCTCAATTTTTAAGCTTTGATCATGTTCTTGGACATTTTGGAAAGGCCTTGAAGTCCTATAACCAATGCCTTTGGTCCCATGTCATTTTGATTTACCAATATCAAGTTATGGTCTTTGACTTAAAGTTCCTTTTTGTTGACTTTTGAAAATGACCTATAATGTTGAGATTGATAACTTTTTGTGAGAGCATTTCTTCGACTTGAAGTGTGAAGAGGAGTTGTAGGAAATGTCATTCTCTTCAAAATGAGCTTTGTATGGAATTTTTCTGATAAACCATGTGGAAGTTATGCCTTGGTCAAGTTACAGTTGACTTTTTTCAACTGTCCAAATATGGAAACTTTTGCATCTTGAGACCTTTTGAGCCATGCCTTGAAAATCATGATCAAGAATTGATCAAATGATGTTTGTGGCTTCAAAATAATATGTTGACCAAAAATTTGAACTTTTGACTGTGAAATGACCAGTTTGCCCTTGCAGTTGACTGTAGGGCAATTAGGGTTTTTGACTGTGCAATTTTGTGCTGTAAGTCTTGAAACTTGACATGAGGATGCTTGACCTTGTTTGTAGGCATGTGGGACTTGATTGGACCCTTGGAAACTTCAATTTCTTTGCCAGAACCAAAACCCTAGTTTTTGACTGTTAGGAGGCCCTTGAACTGTGCAACCCTTGGGGAGATTTTGAAGCATGCTCTTGGCAAATTTTGAAGAATATGGGAGGGAAAATTTTGGGGTACAACAGTTGCCCCTGTTCAATCTTCTTAGACCTGAGGATGCAGATTGGCTGACGTGCCTTTCGTAATCCGAAGGTGGAAGATGATTGAACACTAGAGTGCCCAGAAATTTACGCTCACATAGTAGTGTGATGGTGGGAATGGGCTTATAGATGCCATTTGGAGATTGATGGATAGGATGATGGGCTTATAGATGCCATTCTAAGAAGTGATGGAAGGTGGATGGGCTTATAGATGCCATCTGGATATCGATCGCGTAAGAGATTCCTTAGCGAGAGCTTGCGTACTTGAAAAAGAAAATGAGTACCTGGCCTGTTACAGGAGCTGGTCTTCAAACTCTTTGTATAGATGCGCCCTGACTGGTTATAGGAGTTGGGTCTGGAGCTTCCAAAAGGTGATGAAGGAACCAGGGATGGTTACTGCCTCAACGGGACGATGAGAGAACCTTGGACGATTACTACTTTAACAGGAACGCTGAGAGAATCTTGGGACGATTTCAACCTCAACAGTAACGCTGAGAGAATCATAGGCGACTTCAACCTCAACAGTAACACTGAGAGAATCTTGGGCGACTTCAACCTCAACAGTAACGATGAGAGAATCATAGGCGACTTCAACCTCAACAGTAACGATGAGAGAATCATAGGCGACTTCAACCTCAGCAGTAACGCTGAGAGAATCTTGGGCGACTTCAACCTCAACAATAACGTTGAGAGAATCTTGTGCGACTTCAACCTCAATAGTAACGCTGAGAGAATCTTGGGCGACTTCAACCTCAACAGTAACGCTGAGAGAATCTTGGGCGACTTCAACCTCAACAGTAACACTGAGAGAATCTTGGGAGACTTCAACCTCAACAGTAACGCTGAGAGAATCTTGGTTGTCTTCTACTGAGTCTTCATCAGGAAAATCTTTAGGGATCGATTTAACTGGACTAGAGAAGGCCTTTGCTTGGATAAGAATCAAGAAAAATCTTAGGGTCGACTTAACTGAACCAAGCAAGGTCTTGGAATATCTTCAACTGGATAAGAATCAGGGAGATCTTAGGGTCGATCTGACTGAACCAGAGAAGGCCTTTGACTGGATAAGAATCAGGAAAATCTTAGGGTCGATTTAACTGAACCAGGCTAGGTCTTGGAATATCTTCAACTGGATAAGAATCAGGGAGATCTTAGGGTCGATCTGACTGAACCAGAGAAGGCCTTGGAATAGCTGGGAACTTAACTGGATCTTTCCTGAAAGGTAAAGGTCAGTCATATGCAGTGCGTGATATGGATCAAGCAATGATGTTCTCAACATAAATGAGATTGTAAGATATGATGCGTATATGCACGCTATAATGTATGGAAGCGCGATGTTTATGAATGTATGTTTTCGTCCAGGAAAGTAAATCCTTGACGGGTGCCGGGAAGTCACTCCTGGGCTGATGTTGGAAAATAGATTTTGCTTCCGCTGGGGATGATGGTTGCAAGAATACCGGTAGGAGAAGATAACTCCGTTGGGGAATAAACTTGACAAATGGATTACTCTGCGGGGAGAAAAGTACTCTAACGATCTTGCTGGGGAACAATACTCCGTGGGGAGAGAAGTACTTTGCTGAAATGTTGATGGTAACTTTTCCGGGGATACCATTGTTGTGTTGGAAGTGTTAATAAACCTCGCTGGGGATAAGGAGACTTTGCCGAGAACGATCTTTCCGTGGCTTTTGGCTGAGGATAACCCAGTTATATCCTGGTAGGGAAATAACTCTTTGAATAAAGTCGGGAGACGCGTTCGTGCTCTGCGAGGATAAGCTTCCAGAATCTACTGGGGATAAGCTTACTGCTTGGGGAGATGGATTCCAACTTTCCTGGGGAAACTGGATTGGACTCTCCTGGGGGAATTTTGAACTATATTGGGGAAGTGTCTCTGATGAATGTTTGATATACCGCCGAGGAACAATCTTTAGGTCAAGACTGCCGGGGATGCTTGTTGAGGATGCATATATACTTCGCTGGGGAATGTTGAGATCTGCGGGGGATACCTAACTTCCTTAAAGCTGATAATAGTTTTGTTTGGGGAGAGTGCACTGACTTGCTGGCCCACTCTCTGGGGAGTTAAGATATGCTGATTATGTTCTTCAGCTGAACCTACCTTGATACCTTGAAGGATAGAACAATTAGATTGCTTACACAACTCTTTATTTCCCCTGTTTCTATTGTTACCTGCAATTAATCCTTTGTTTCGTATGCAAATATTCATGAGTGAGCGAATTATTGTCAATGCATATATCACAAATTGAACCTTGGACGTTCTTCGCAAGACAAAACAGAAAAGGAAAAACGATTGGCAATTTTAACTGAAAAGTATATTTGTATTGATTTTGAATTTTCCTGTTAATAGGCGTTTATGTACAAGAGGCTGACGTCCTAGTAAGAGAACGCCGCCGAACAAAAGAATTTATACAAGTTTGTACAAAAGAAAATAAAAAAGCTGTGTGAGGTGAATGATCCACTAGGTTTCAATTCTGCTATTGCCTTTATATCTCCGAGCGTCTCATCACTTGATGACCTTAGTTGAAGATGAAGCTGACTGAACGATGCCGTCTGGACTTGATGTAGATACCGGATTCTGGATGCAAAGTGATCCAATGAGACATAATATTACGCTTTATCCCTAACCTTTGCCTGGACCGCCCTTTCGGGTTTTCAGTCCACCGGGATACCCATTTTTTGCCCAAGCCGCCCTTTCAGGTTTTCGACTTGTCGGGTGTACAGATTTTTCATTTCATCCCTTCATTTTGCCCGAACCCTTTTGGTTCGCCGGGAAGCCCTAATTTTTGCTTAGGTATGTCAACCTAGCGGGTCTTTTTTATGCGTAGTATCTTTTTACTATGTCTGCATTGGCGGGGTGAGAAAGGTCGTCACCATCCATGTTGGTTAGAATCATGGCTCCTCCTGAGAACACATGTTTAATCACAAATGGCCCTTCGTACGTAGGGGTCCATTTGCCCCTTGGATCACTCTGAGGAAGAATGATGCGCTTGATTACCAGATCCCCAACTTGATATTCCTGTGGTCTGACCTTTTTGTTAAATGCCCTGATCATCCGTTTCTGATATGTCTGACCGTGGCAGATAGCAGCAAGTCGTTTTTCATCAATAAGGTTTAGCTGATCAAGTCGTGTCTGGATCCAATCATCTTCGCTCAGATTTGCATCCTTCATTATCCGGAGAGAGGGTATATGCACTTCAATCGGTAAGACTACCTCCATACCGTAGACCAAGGAGAAAGGAGTTGCCCCGGTTGACGTCCTGGCTGAGGTACGGTATCCATGTAGAGCAAACGGTAACATCTCGTGCCAATCTTTATAAGTCACTGTCATCTTCTGCACAATTTTCTTAATGTTCTTATTTGCTGCTTCTACAGCCCCATTCATCTTCGGTCTGTAAGGCGAAGAGTTGTGGTGATGTATCTTAAACTGTTCGCAGAGCTCAGTGATCATCTTGTTATTAAGATTGGTACCGTTGTCTGTAATGATTCTTTCCGGGACCCCGTATCGATAGATCAGATTATGCCGAATGAACCGTGCCACAGCAGTCTTGGTTACCGTAGCGTAGGAAGCTGCTTCCACCCACTTCGTGAAGTAATCAATTGCCACCAGAATAAAGCGATGCCCGTTGGATGCCGTAGGTTTAATCTCACCGATCATGTCTATGCCCCACATTGCAAACGGCCAAGGCGCAGTCAGAACATTTAGAGGAACTGGAGGAACATGCGCCTTATCTGCATATATCTGGCACTTATGGCATGTCCGAGAATGTTGGTAGCAGTCAGCTTCCATTGTGGACCAGAAATACCCTGCCCGAAGGATTTTCTTTGCCATAGTGTGTCCACTGGAATGTGTTCCGAAGGTCCCTTCATGTAACTCTTCCATGATCCTTTCTGCTTCTGTCTTATCCAAACAACGCAGTAAGGTCGAATCATGGTTTCGCTTATACAGGATGCCGTTGCTAAGGAAGAACTTCGCTGCGAACCTTCTCAGAAACTTCTTATCATTGACAGACGCACCTTCAGGGTATTCCTGAGCTTCCAAGTATCTCTTCACCTCATGGTACCAAGGCTTCTCAGTCACCAACTCAGTCTCGAGATCACAACAGTATGCCGGTTCGTCCAGTTTCCAGATAGTGACCTGGGGAGCCTCATTGTCCTATTTAACCTTGAACATAGAAGACATCATAGCTAACGCGTCCGCTAACTGATTCTCCTCTCTCGGAAAGTGTTCAAAGGTTATCTCTGTGAAGTGGGGGATCAAGGTCAACACACATTCTTTGTAAGGAATAAGATTCTGATGTTTCGTATCCCACTCCCCTTTGATCTGATTAATCACGAGAGCGGAATCTCCGAAGACACTCAGAAACTTGATCCTTAAGTTGATCGCAACTTGGAGACCCATGATGCACGCCTCATACTCCGCCATGTTGTTGGTGCAGTTGAAACATAGCCGGGAAGTAAGTAGAGTATGAGTGCCTTGAGGGGATATGATCACAGCGCCGATACCGTTACCCAAAGCGTTGGAGGCTCCGTCAAAGTGCATAGACCATCGGGATCCTTCCTCAGGTCCTTCATCCGGTCCAGGTACTTCACAATCAGTCACTATCATGATACTCTCGTCTGGAAACTCGAAGTTCATTGACTGATAGTCGTCTACTGCCTGATGTGCCAAGTGGTCTGCCAATACACTTCCTTTGATGGCTTTCTGGGTTGTGTATTGAATGTCATATTCTGTCAAGATCATTTGCCATCTTGCTATTCTCCTGGACAGAGCAGGCTTTTCAAATATGTACTTTATAGGATCCATCTTCGAGATCAACAAGGTAGTATGAGTCAGCATATACTGTCTCAGCCGGCGAGCAGTCCATACCAAAGCGCAGCAAGTTTTCTCGAGCAGTGAGTATCGGGTCTCACAGTCGGTAAACTTTTTGCTAAGGTAATAAATGGCATGCTCTTTTCGGCCAGACTCGTCATGCTGCCCCAGCACACACCCCATTGAATTGTCAAGCACCGTTAGGTATAGTATCAGAGGTCTCCCTTCAACCGGTGGCATAAGGATGGGTGGTTCTTGGAGATACTCTTTGATTCTGTCAAAAGCAGCCTGACATTCATCATTCCAACGTACTACCTGATATTTCTTCAGCAGCTTGAAGATTGGTTCACAGGTAGCAGTTAGGTGTGAGATGAACCGGGCGATGTAATTCAGGCGTCCTAGAAAGCCTCTGACCTCTTTCTCTGTCTTAGGAACTGGCATCTCTTGAATAGCTTTAACCTTGGCAGGGTCCACTTGAATACCCTTATCACTTACAACGAAGCCTAGCAACTTTCCAGATCTTACCCCGAAGGTGCACTTGTTCGGGTTCAACCTCAGCTTGTACAACTTCAGTCGGTCAAACAGTTTCTGCAGATGATCTAGGTGTTCTTCCTCGGTCTGGGACCTTGCAATCATGTCGTCAACATACACTTCTATCTCATGATGGATCATGTCATGAAATAAAGCAACCATGGCACGTTGGTAGGTTGCCCCAGCATTTTCCAGTCCAAAAGGCATGACCTTGTAGCAGAAGGTGCCCCACTGAGTAACGAAGGTAGTCTTTTCCATGTCTTCCGGAGCCATCTTGATCTGATTATACCCTGAAAAACCATCCATGAAAGAGAACACCTTATGCTGAGCAGTATTGTCAACCAGGACATCAATGTGAGGTAGGGGGAAGTCATCTTTGGGGCTGGCCCTGTTCAGATCCCTATAATCGACACACATTCTGACCTTACCATCTTTCTTAGGCACCGGCACCACATTAGCAACCCACTGAGGGTAAGAAGTCACTGCAAGGAAACCGACATCAAACTGTTTCATAACCTCGGCTTTGATATTCTCAGACATCTCTGGACGCATACGGCGGACCTTTTGCTTGACCGGAGGGCAGTCTTCTTTAGTAGGCAAATGATGGACCACAATATCAGTATCCAAACTGGGCATGTCTTTGTAGGACCAGGCAAAGATCTCCACATAATCATGTAGCACCTGAGTCAACCGTTGCTTCACGCTGAGCTCGAGGTTGGCACCAATCTTTACTTCCTTTCTGTCTGCCTCAGTACCCAGATTTATTGTTTCCACAGGCTCTTCATGTGGTTGAATTGCCCTCTCCTCCTGGAGTAATAGTCTTGCAAGCTCGCCAGGCACTTCGCAATCATCTTCACCTTCTTCTTCGGCTAAGTTGATCGGATTTTCGAAGTCATAACTGGCAGTAGCAGAGTCGTTACCAGTGAGATCCAGAGTGGATTGGAACCTGTATGAGTGAGTGTGTGTAAATACAGCTGTTTTGCAATATATAAAAAAGGAAAGAAAGAAAAGGAGCATAAGATTTGAAATGCGAGAAAACGTCCAAGATCTTTATTCATGATATATGAAATGAAAATTTAATATACCCTCACAGATGAAACCACGGTGCCCCGGGTAAGACACCGTGCCATAGAGTTTTAATTGTTTATTACAAATAACAAAACAAAGAAGTTTATTACTGCGTAACAAAAGTAACAGGAGTATGATCCTTAGCAGTCCAATTGGTCAATCCCCCATCAGTCGTCGGGTAGATCCAGCTTTCAAACTCTGGCTCTTCCACTTCATCTTCGTCCCCAACAACATTCACTCCTTGGTTGGTAATGAGTACAGGAGGTCTTCTGGTCTTTGCCTTGCGCACAGCCCTCTGAGCCTCTGCAGTAAAACCCAGTCCAAACTTGTCAGTTTTTTGTGTAAAATCAGGGAGCCTGCCCCAGTTAGCACATTCACCTTTCTTGATCACAGCCCGGGCATCCTTCAAGGAAGCCATCTTCAAAGGAACATCCTCTTCGACCACTGTTTTCGCTGCTGCCAATGTTGGAGGTACCTCTTCGAAATGCTGGAAGGGGGTTTCAATAAACTCCCCGTCCATCTCAATATACCTGAAGGAATTCAAATGGCTCACCATATACTCCTCCTCTCCCTGCACAGTGACAATCTTCCCTCTGACGGGGTACTTGAGTTTCTGGTGTAGGGTAGAGGTCACTGCCCCAGCTTTGTGGATCCAAGGTCGACCCAGTAGACAAGAATACAATGGACGGATATCCATCACATAGAAAGTAGAGTCAAATACTTGAGAACCCACACGAATAGGAATGTCTACCTCTCCATGAACCATCCTCTTAGAACCATCAAAGGCTCTGACGATGATGTTGCTAGGTTTCAGCTCCAGGCCTTCACAATCCAAACGGTCTAAGGCCTTCTTGGGTAGCACATTTAGGGAAGAGCCAGTGTCCACCAGCACGTGCGCAAGAGTAGTGCCCCTGCATTCAATAGAGACATGCAGGGCGTCATTGTGGTCCTTTCCCTTAGCAGTAAGGTCAGCATCTGAGAAACCCAAACCATTGTCCGCTGTCAGATTTGCTACGCAATCAGTAAACTGGACTGCAGATGTCTCCTGTGGCACATGGGCCGTCTTGAGGAATGAAATCAGGGCCTTAGCATGGGCCTCTGAGCACAGTAGCAAGGAGAGCATAAAGATCTTGGAGGGGGTATGCCCCAGCTGCTCAACAACATTAAAGTCACTCTTCTTGATTATTTTCAAAATTTCCTCCATCTCTTGTTGGGAGGCCTTAGCATTTACAAATTTTGGCGCCTCCATCCGGGCAGGCTCATCTTCAATCCCTTTGCCCCGAGCATTAGATGACTCGGCAGCAGGGGAAACAACTTGATCAGAAACGGGAACAGGTACACTTGTAGGTGTTATAGTGAGGGGTCTTCGAATAACGGGTGGCACAATGTCAGGCGAGAAGAGCCTGCCACTGCAGGTAACTTTGGCTGGACCAGTGATATTGCTGATGCTGGTGCCAGTGTTGAACTCTTGCTTGATTCCATGCACATACACGTCTGCCCCATAGTGCCAGGGGACAACCTTATCAGATTCGTAGGGGAGAGGCCCCTAAACAGTAATAACAACGGGTGCGACAGTCATGATTTTAACCGGCTTCCTTGAGAGAGCCTTGATCGGATTATTAAAGATTGTAACAACAGAAACTTCTTCCACCGGAACAAACTGAACAGCAGTCTTCTTGAACAGAATCTCTTTGCTGTCCATCAGGCTTTGGATGCCCAACTTCAGCAAAGGACAACCAGAAAGGGAAACAGCACAGAAAAGGCAACCTTCACTGCAACCCGGAAATAAACCGGCCAACAGTAGGTTCCTCTTAACAGTCATCAAGGGAGTAGCTACATCATTCACAGAAACGGCGTATACATCTTCATCAACGGCATTCACTCCATGCTAGGGCATAGGAGCAGTCACCACATTTGGCCTCTCAGGCGCTTCAAACTGTATCTCTTTTGCGTCAAGAAGGTCTTGCACCTTATTCCTTAAGGCCCAACAGTCATCAGTAGAATGCCCCGGGCTATCAGAGTGATAAGCACAGCGGGCATTTGGATTGTACTTGGGAGAGGCAGTGTTCACAACTTTTGGGGCCTCCCTGACAGTCACTAGGTTGGTGGATAGTAACTGCGGCAAGATTTGTGATAGAGTCATACTCAGACGGGTAAACTCTCTTCTAGGTCTTTCAGCCCTTTGAGGATTGGTTTGCCGAGGAGCGGCAGCAGGCTTGGCAATCATCACTGCGTTGACAGATTGGCGGCGCTCAGGTTTCTCTTGTCTTCTAGACCCATATACAGCACTGGCCTCCTTCTTAAAGGGCTTCTTCTCAGAACTTGACGATGCACCCTTCTGAATTTTGCCAGACTTCATTCCAGCCTCTATTCTCTCTCCAGTCAGAATAAGATCAGTAAACCCTGTAGATGAGTTACCGATAATATGATTGAAAAATGGCCCAGATAGGGTCCACAAGAACATATCCACCAACTCACGGTCAGTTAACGGAGGCTGCACCCTGCCAGCCAGATCCCTCCACTTCTGTGCATACTCTTTGAAACCTTCGCTTGATCCTAGCGACATACCCTGGAGTTGGGTACGTGTAGGAGCAAGGTCGGCATTATATTGATACTGCTTATAAAAAGCAGTAGCCAACTCCTCCCAGTTACGAACTTTGGTCCCATCCAGCTGATAGAACCATTCGAGATGAGTCCCTGAAAGACTCTCCTGGAAGAAGTGGATCCACAAGTTCTTGTCCACTGAATACGGTTGAATCTTCCGCACATAAGATCTGAGGTGTAGCTTGGGACAAGACGCCCCGTCATACTTGGTGAAAGATGGTGCCTTAAACTTGTGAGGAATAATCACACCAGTAGATAAGCCCAAATCCCCGAAATCCAGCCCAGGCACCTGTTGGATCTCCATTGCATTCAGTCTGTCTTCCAACTGCTTATACCGGTCTTCAGCCGGAGGGTACTGTTCCTCATTAAAGTCAGTCTCGTTGTCAGAGACTATCGGACTAGGACCTTTTCCCCCTTGGGGATTGCTCTTGCCTATAGAAGAACCAGCCTCTTCATTCTGCAGAGTGTTGCCAAACCTTTGGCCCGAGTTGAAAAGAACAGTTCTCTTCTTCTTCTTCTTTTCCTTCTTTAGGAGTAAAGCCTTCAGCTCTTCTTGGCCTTGAGCCAAACCCATGATCAGTTCCTGAAATTGCGCGTTCTGCGCCTGAAGAGCCTTGATAGACATCTCGGTTGATGATGAGTCAGGATTCATGGTGTTGAAATAAACAGCGAAGAACAGTAAGCAACCTGAAAAGAAGAATACCTGCTATGCACATGATGAATGGAATGCGTATGATTTATGTTTTCAAAGACAATCGGGAATCAGCTTTGTAAACAAAAAGGAACACACTTCATTAGATTCAACTTTGAAACTTAAATTGTTCAACAGGTTACCCTTAGGCGTTACATAAGAAGGAAATACTGAAAAGGGAAATAAAACTGTAAAAGAACATCCAGAGCTCCTTATTGATCCCATGGTCTCCTCTTCTCAGTACGGATGTAATCATTCAGAGCTCGCTCATTCTCCAACTGCTTTGTCAGCTTCTGGATCTTCAATTCCTGCTCGTTGAACTTTTCCCGGTAAGAATCCCGCTCTTCTCGCAGTTGCGACCAAGACCTCTTTAATGTCTCATAATCAGTAGGTATCTGAGGAGGGAGGACAGTTGAAGGAACACCATCTTTGTCAGGATAAACAAGAATGATAGGTCTGACGGCTTCGTATGGCATACCTAACTTCTGAGCACGGATGCGAACCCATTTGTGGTAGGCTTCCATAGGTAAAGAAGTCTTTGGCCCCAACTCTTGTGGATCAGCTTTATGAACTTTGTCCCAAGCCTTGATGAACCTACGACGCAGCTCGTCACTATCCACCTGAAACTCAAAACTGATGTGAGGCACCAACATCTCATGGGGTCCTGCTCTTCTGGCCCTTCCAAACTGACGGAGCGCTAGACATGGATTGTAAGAGATTCCTCCTTGAGTACCAATCAACGGAACATTAGGGTATTCTCTGCAACGATCAATAACAGCTATCTCATCCAAACCTCTGAAAGTCCAAATGATGTCTTTATCGGGGAGAGACATTAACCTATGAGCCCAACCTCTTCCTTCTTGGTTCTTTAGCACGAACTTAGGGAGGTGCGAAATAAACCACATCACCAACAAAGGGATACAACACCATAGAGTTCCTCGTCTTCGGGCAGTACGAGCATAAAGTTGTTGCAGGATATCACCCAAGAGAGTGGGCACAGGGTTCTGAGACATAAAGATCCTTATGGCAGTGACATTGATGAAGTTGTCAGGATTAGGAAACAAGACTAGCCCATAGATTAAGAGAGCCAAGATATCTTCATATGCCCTAAAGTCCAAGTCATTCCAGAAACTGTTAGCTTTACCAATCAGGAACTTGGCCAAGAAACCCTTAACTCCGCTTCTAGTCACCCAGTTGTCCATTACTTCTTGATGTGTCAAGGGAAGAGCTGCAGCAACCTCCTCAAGCCTGAGAGTCTTTTCCCAACCAGTGTAGGGAGTCTGATCCAAGATAGGGATGCCAAGCAGATCAGAGAACTCTTCCAGGGTAGGGACCAGCTGGAAGTCTTGAAAGGTGAAGCACTGGTACAGAGGGTCATAGAACTGGGTCAGGACACTCATCAACTATTGATCCCGCTTTGCAGTGACTAAACTGAGAAGAGAACCATGCCTCTGGATGAAGGAAGTGGTGTTTGGAATCCTGCTAATCAACTCTTCAAGCAACTCAGGTGGGTGAACAAAGTTGAACCGGATAGTATTCCTTCGCACAGGCATCATGATGTCCTACAAAACAGAGCAAAGGTGAAACCCTCTTGTCTTTGAAATGGTCAGTCCTTATGCAGGATGCATGCAATGCTCATGATGTTATGATGTTATGATAAAGCACACCACAAATAGTTACAAAGGTAAACATGGTAAGGCACACAAGTCACACAAGACAAACCCTTAAAGTTTAGGCCAGCATGAGGTCTAGGTATTACCCTCTTTCAGTTTGTTGGTTCATACCTGTCCTATCAAAAGTAACCGGGTTCTTAGAGGATCCCAATATCATTGACTACCCTCAATCGGTCATAACTCCAGCATCGCAATCTTTTCTTGCGGCCAGAACCATCACGAGAGTTTAGCCTCAATGGGCGTAGCATACTGCTACTGTTGTAATGGCCAAGTTGTGTCATTTAAGGTTCTAAGGTCTGTTGGTGCTTAATGACTCCTCAGAAGACCCATATTCTCCTCGTTGCGACACAAGGGATATCGGTACAGACCAAGGTGCCACACCAACGTAGCCACTGCTTCACCCGTGTCGATCTACGCCGGACAGGTCCCTCACAGCTTATGTTACCTAAAGAGGGTATCCCCAGATCCGGGTTAGGATCTATGTAACTCCCATGCAACCCACAATTTAAAGCAAGCAAGTCAATACAATTGAAAAACCAATTATGAACTATCCTAAGGTACACCTCACTTTATAAGCGTCCCCAGCAGAGTCGCCAGTTCTGTGATCGGTGGATCTGGAACTGACTGTTTAACGCTGGTTTCGCGAAATGTCGCGGAAGCAAGAGTCGCCACCGTCTTTTATTTTCTCCAAATGGAAAGGACAAAAGCATAGAAAAATTCCTTATAGAGATTGCTCTCGGTTCGGGAGGTAGATTATAGAAAGGGAAGGTGTTAGCACCCTTTCTATCCATGGTTATCCATGGGCTCTTAGATACTTGCTCATTTTTGTTTTCAAAAGGTTTGTTTGCTTTTCAACTGTGGGTTTAAAAAGTTTCTTTGAAAATATCAGTTCGACTCTTGTATCAGTCCTCAAGAGTGTTTGAAAAGTTGCTTTCGAAAGCTTTTTGAAAAGGTGTCGGTGTGAAAAGTATTTTTTGATTTGTTTTAGAGCAAGTATCTAGAGTCGTCTACCTACCCTAAGGAATTCGTCTGTGTAAATATCCTTAAAGTAGTGCCATCCCACCATTGAGAGGTAGGTGGCACCATCGTTGGAGGTGTTCGGGTCAATTCGAGGGTTTGGGACATGGTGATCACCGGAGCAATAGGAAGACACCTTAGAAGCTACCCTCATGCCATGTTCATGGACATGAGGACTTACTAAAACATCCTCTACTCGACGACCACCTTTCGAGGGGCAAGGCAACAATGAGGCGTACCCTAGGGGTGGTGTTTGATTTGTGTCGTTTTCGGATATTTTTGTCTTGTTCATACATTGGTGATCTACGAGTTGCTTTTATTTTGGCATTCATTCTTTCATGCAAATTATTAACAGTAAAAAAAAGATGCGGAATTAAATGTTCTACGCTATTAGAAAGGCGCGGGTCCATATCGCCAAATTAATCTGAGACCCGATTTGAAATAAAATAAACATGCGGAAAAGATAAATGCCTAATTAATCTATTACATAGCTTTGGGAGAATTACATGAAAAAGGAAATAAAATAAGCGCGCGAATTAGAATTACGATCGAATGTGAGGGCATTGGACCCTTTTAAGGAAATTAAATTACAAATATGAAATTAATTAAATTTAATGAGAAAAGGAAATTACTTTTTTGAGTTTTTTGCATTTATGGATTTTTAGTAAGAAAATTAAATTGGAATTAAAAAGAAAAGTTAATTAACCCTAGTTCTAACTATTTTTTATTTATTAAGAAATATTTTTAGTTTGACCTAATTTTAATTAATTATTTACATGGCAAATTTTATTTACAAAAATAATAATTAATAATTAAATAGGGTGAAAAAGAAAAAGGAATAAAAGTATAAAACCCTAATTCTACATTTTTTTAGTTTTTTACAAAGAATATTAAAATTCAAACCTAGAATTAACTAAATTAATTAATACAATTTATTTACAAAGAAAACATTTAAATAAAATATTTTTTTATATTTTTTGTCTTTTCTGATTTTTTTATATTATTTTTTATGTTATGAAAATATTAATTTATGAATTAAAAGGAAATAATTAAATTAAAACAAATAATAGAAAGATAGGAAAAAGAAAAGAAATGCAAACACTTGGGGGGTCTTGACCCCAATTTGGAGCTATTATTGTAGCAATCAGGCCCAATGATTTAAGGCCTTGTTTGACTTTATTGGCTTGTGTGTTTTGCCCTGAAAAAAAAACAGTCAGATAGCGGGGGTTTTAAACCCCCACTAAGTGGTAAACATGAAAATAGCGAATAGGCCCTGGTTGCTCATAAATTGAGCGCGACCTGTGGATTGAGTTCGTGTGAAGCTCCTGGTTCTGATGGCATAAGTCTCATGTCTCAATTTTTCCAGAATAAGGAAGCCCTAATTTTACAGTTCTGAAACCCTAGCAAGCTTCAATGGTAGATTCACGTACAAGTCACGAAAACTCAATTAAATGGCATGATTAGCTTTAGAATGATTAACTTAATACAAATCAAGCATTAGAAATTGAAAATAACGCATGAATCATTAGACATGAATATGAGAAAAGTTATGAACAAGACTGGTTCGTTCTACCAATTCCTTGCGTTAGAAGCAGTGGTTTTGATCCAGAAACGTTCCTGGAGGCCTTGGCAAGCTATTGGAATCAATACTTTTCTTTGAATTGTGCTAGAATGTAGTTTTCAGTTTTGAAAATTTGAACAAAAAATGCAAAATTGGTTTGTGGTCTGGGGCGCAGCTTTCAGGTTCCTGTGCACTAGGGTTTGCATCTGTATATGTATGCCAATGGATTAGGGTAAGAAATTGAGTCCAAAACCCTTTGCAATGATGAAAGAAATATTTGATTTTCAATGAATATTTTCAAATCTTTTTCACATGAATATCATGCTAATTTGCACCAAATCTTCCCTTTTTTGAAGTGCACGAAATCTTGAGTAACCAATGAGGGCATAGGCTGCATAAAAAGATTCAAATGCATTTGTTTAGTATTTTTTTCATATTTTATTTTATTAAATGAATTAATGGTGATTAAAAATTCAAATAAATAATAAAAATGATGAAATAAATCCCCTTTGGGCCAAATGGTCGTGCATAGCCTTTGGATGATGAATCTTGGAAGAAAATGTGGCCCATTAGCAATTTTGAGGCATTTGAAGTAAAGTTGACTTTTCAAAATTCCCAAAAATTTCCCAACTTCCACAAGGCATATCTTGCTCAATGTTTAAGCTTTGATCATGTTCTTGGACATTTTGGAAAGTTATTGAAGTCCTCTAACCAATGCCTTTGGTCCCATGTCATTTTGATTTACCAATCTCAAGTTATGGTCTTTGACTTAAAGTGCCTTTTTGTTGACTTTTGAAAATGACCTATAATGTTGAGATTGATAACTTTTTGTGAGAGCATTTCTTGGACTTGAAGTGTGAAGAGGAGTTGTAGGAAATGTCATTCTCCTTAAAATGAGCTTTGGATGGAATTTTTCTGATAAACCATGTGGAAGTTATGCCTTGGTCAAGTTACAGTTGACTTTTTTCAACTGTCCAAATATGGAAACTTTTGCATCTTGAGACCTTTTGAGCCATGCCTTGAAAATCATGATCAAGAATTGATCAAATGATGTTTGTGGCTTCAAAATAAGATGTTGACCAAAAATTTGAACTTTTGACTGTTAAATGACCATTTTGCCCCTGCAGTTGACTGTAGGGCAATTAGGGTTTTTGACTGTGCAATTTTGTGCTGTAAGTCTTGAAACTTGACATGAGGATGCTTGACCTTGTTTGTAGGCATGTGGGACTTGATTGGACCCTTGGAAACTTCAATTTCTTTGCCAGAACCAAAACCCTAGTTTTTGACTGTTAGGAGGCCCTTGAACTGTGCAACCCTTGGGGAGATTTTAAAGCATGCTCTTGGCAAATTTTGAAGAATATGGGAGGGCAAATTTTGGGGTACAACATTGATGAAGATGTTTCCCTACGTCATAGTGTGGACGAGTACTATAACCTCAGCGGTATACTCTCGGTGAGCACGAGTCAGTTCCTAGATCTTGATGTTTTCCTCCGTCATAGTGTGGACGAGTTCTATAACCTCAACGGTATACTCCCGGTGGGAACGAGACAATTCCTAGATCTTGATGAAGATGTTTCCCTACGTCATAGTGTGGACGAGTACCATAACCTCAACGGTATACTCCCGGTAAGCACGAGTCAGTTCCTAGATCTTGATGTTTTCCTCTGTCATAGTGTCGACAAGTTCTATAACCTCAACGGTATACTCTCGGTGGGCACGAGAGAGTTCCTAGATCTTGATGAAGATGTTTCCCTACGTCATAGTGTGGACGAGTACTATAACTTCAATGGTATACTCCCGGTGAGCACGAGTCAGTTCCTAGATCTTGATGTTTTCCTCCGTCATAGTGTGGACAAGTTCTATAACATCAACGGTATACTCCCGGTGAGCACGAGATAGTTCCTAGATCTTGATGAAGATGTTTCCCTACAACATAGTGTGGACGAGTACTATAACCTCAGCGGTATACTCTCGGTGAGCACGAGTCAGTTCCTAGATCTTGATGTTTTCCTCCGTCATAGTGTGGACGAGTTCTATAACCTCAACGGTATACTCCCGGTGGGAACGAGACAATTCCTAGATCTTGATGAAGATGTTTCCCTACGTCATAGTGTGGACGAGTACCATAACCTCAACGGTATACTCCCGGTGAGCACGAGTCAGTTCCTAGATCTTGATGTTTTCCTCTGTCATAGTGTCGACAAGTTCTATAACCTCAACGGTATACTCTCGGTAGGCACGAGAGAGTTCCTAGATCTTGATGAAGATGTTTCCCTACGTCATAGTGTGGACGAGTACTATAACTTCAATGGTATACTCCCGGTGAGCACGAGTCAGTTCCTAGATCTTGATGTTTTCCTCCGTCATAGTGTGGACAAGTTCTATAACATCAACGGTATACTCCCGGTGAGCACGAGATAGTTCCTAGATCTTGATGAAGATGTTTCCCTACGTCATAGTGTGGACGAGTACTATAACCTCAGTGGTATACTCCCGGTGAGCACGAGTCAGTTCCTAGATCTTGATGTTTTCCTCCGTCATAGTATGGACGAGTTCTATAACCTCAACGGTATACTCCTGGTGAGCATGAGACAATTCCTAGATCTTGATGAAGATGCTTCCATATGTCATAGTGTGGACGAGTACTATAACCTCAGTGGTATACTCCCGGTGAGCACGAGGCAGTTCCTAGATCTTGATGTTTTCCTCTGTCATAGTGTGGACGTGTTCTATAACCTTAACGGTATACTCCCGGTGAGCACGAGACAGTTCCTAGATTTTGATGAAGATGCTTCCCTACGTCATAGTGTGGACGAGTACTAATACCTCAGCGGTATACTCCTGGTGAGCACGAGTCAGTTCCTAGATCTTGATGTTTTCCTCCTTCATAGTGTTGACAAGTTCTATAACCTCAACGGTATACTCCCGGTGGGCACGAGACAGTTCCTAGATCTTGATGAAGATGTTTCCCTACGTCATAGTGTGGACGAGTACTATAACCTCAGTGGTATACTCCCGGTGAGCACGAGTCAGTTCCTAGATCTTGATGTTTTCCTCCGTCATAGTATGGACGAGTTCTATAACCTCAACGGTATACTCCTGGTGAGCACGAGACAATTCCTAGATCTTGATGAAGATGCTTCCATATGTCATAGTGTGGACGAGTACTATAACCTCAGTGGTATACTCCCGGTGAGCACGAGGCAGTTCCTAGATCTTGATGTTTTCCTCTGTCATAGTGTGGACGTGTTCTATAACCTTAACGGTATACTCCCGGTGAGCACGAGACAGTTCCTAGATTTTGATGAAGATGCTTCCCTACGTCATAGTGTGGACGAGTACTAATACCTCAGCGGTATACTCCTGGTGAGCACGAGTCAGTTCCTAGATCTTGATGTTTTCCTCCTTCATAGTGTTGACAAGTTCTATAACCTCAACGGTATACTCCCGGTGGGCACGAGACAGTTCCTAGATCTTGATGAAGATGTTTCCCTACATCATAGTGTGGACGAGTACTATAACCTCAACGGTATACTCCCGGTGAGCACGAGTCAGTTCCTAGATCTTGATGTTTTCCTCCGTCATAGTGTGGACGAGTTCTATAACTTCAACGGTATACTCCTGGTGAGCACGAGACAATTCCTAGATCTTGATGAAGATGCTTCCCTATGTCATAGTGTGGACGAGTACTATAACCTCAGCGGTATACTCCCGGTGAGCACGAGGCAGTTCCTAGATCTTGATGTTTTCCTCTGTCATAGTGTGGACGAGTTCTATAACCTCAACGGTATACTCCCGGTGAGCACAAGACAGTTCCTAGATTTTGATGAAGATGCTTCCCTATGTCATAGTGTGGACGAGTACTATAACCTCAGTGGTATACTCCTGGTGAGCACGACTCAGTTCCTAGATCTTGATGTTTTCCTCCTTCATAGTGTTGACAAGTTCTATAACCTCAACGGTATACTCCCAGTGGGCACGAGACAGTTCCTAGATCTTGATGAAGATGTTCCCCTACGTCATAGTGTGGACGAGTACTATAACCTCAACGTTATACTCCCGATGAGCACGAGTCAGTTCCTAGATCTTGATGTTTCCCTACGTCATTGTGTGGACGAGTACCATAACCTCAACGGTATACTCCCGGTGAGCACGAGTCAGTTCCTAGATCTTGATGTTTTCCTCCGTCATAGTGTGGGCAAGTTCTATAACCTCAACGGTATACTCCCGGTGGGCACGAGACAGTTCCTAGATCTTGATGAAGATGTTTCCCTACGTCATAGTGTGGACGAGTACTATAACTTCAATGCTATACTCCCGGTGAGCACGAGTCAGTTCCTAGATCTTGATGTTTTCCTCCGTCATAGTGTGGACAAGTTCTATAACATCAACGGTATACTCCCGGTGAGCACGAGACAGTTCCTAGATCTTGATGAAGATGTTTCCCTACGTCATAGTGTGGACGAGTACTATAACCTCAGCGGTATACTCCCGGTGAGCACGAGTCAGTTCCTAGATCTTGATGTTTTCCTCCGTCATAGTGTGGACGAGTTCTATAACCTCAACGGTATACTCCTGGTGAGCACGAGACAATTCCTAGATCTTGATGAAGATGCTTCCCTATGTCATAGTGTGGACGAGTACTATAACCTCAGCGGTATACTCGCGGTGAGCACGAGGCAGTTCCTAGATCTTGATGTTTTCCTCTGTCATAGTGTGGACGAGTTCTATAACCTCAATGGTATACTCCTGGTAAGCACGAGACAGTTCCTAGATTTTGATGAAGATGCTTCCCTACGTCATAGTGTGGACGAGTACTATAACCTCAGCGGTATACTCCTGGTGAGCACGAGTCAGTTCCTAGATCTTGATGTTTTCCTCCTTCATAGTGTTAACAAGTTCTATAACCTCAACGGTATACTCCCGGTGGGCACGAGACAGTTCCTAGATCTTGATGAAGATGTTTCCCTACGTCATAGTGTGGACGAGTACTATAACCTCAACGGTATACTCCCGGTGAGCACGAGTCAGTTCCTAGATCTTGATGTTTTCCTCCGTCATAGTGTGGACAAGTTCTATAACCTCAACGGTATACTCCCAGTGGGCACGAGACAGTTCCTAGATCTTGATGAAGATGTTTCCCTACGTCATAGTGTGGACGAGTACTATAACCTCAATGATATACTCCCGGTGAGCATGAGTCAGTTCCTAGATCTTGATGTTTTCCTCTGTCATAGTGTGGACAAGTTCTATAACCTCAACGGTATACTCCCAGTGAGCACGAGACAGTTCCTAGATCTTGATGAAGATGTTTCCCTACGTCATAGTGTGGACGAGTACTATAACTTCAGCGGTATTATTGTACCCCAAAATTTTCCCTCTCATTCTTCAAGGCCTTTCTCACAATGATTCTCAAGGTTCAAGCTTGCACAAGTACTTTGGAATTTTCCAGTACCAAAATTAAAAGGAAACTGTCAAAAAAGGGAGATAACAGATAAAAATAACATTTTGAAAAATTTGGAGGAAAAAAGGTCTCTTTCGATTCAGCGCTCTTCGATTGATTCTTGGCCTCCTTCGAATGCAACTTGGGTACATCCTTCGTTTGGATTGGAAACCTCCTTCGAATGCAACTTGGGTACATCCTTCGTTTGGATTGGAAACCTTCTTCGAATGCAACTTGGGTACATCCTTCGTTTGGATTGGAAACTTCCTTCAAATGCAACTTAGGTACATCCTTCGTTTGGATTTGAAACCTCCTTCGAATCCACTTGCACCAAGGGCCTCTTGCATACTTTTCCTCTTACAAGTTTCGTTTGAGCCAAGAGATATCTTCATACAAGATTTGACTGAGTTCTTGCTTCCATTCGACTCAGAAGCCAGGAACTTCCCTCATACTAAAAAGACACAAGGAAATGACTCCCTTTATGTTTGTTTCGATCCACATGCTTCGATTGGGAAATATGCTTCCTTCGAGCATGAGCTTTCGATTTGGCAATATGTTTTTTTTTATACAAGCTTCGACAGGGCATTAGCTTGTTTCGACCACAAGCTTCGACTGAGGCAAAGGCTTCCTTCGAACAAGTGCTCTTCGATCTCATTCTTGCATTCGACTCAAGACCAAATCTCATTTGCTAGGCTATGTTGCTTCCAAATCTTTACATAATCAGAAGCTTGTACAAGGGTTTTAAACTTTGACTTTTAGATACTACTGTTATTGGTTAAAGGCTACATACTCTTTCTTTTCATAGAGAGTACTTTTATCACAAAAGCAGCTTTCAACCTGATTTTGGTCTGAGCACAAGCAAGGCCAGAAGCATAAGTCACATCTTCTGCACCCCAACTGCCAAGAGGCCCCCCACATGTACTTTCATGTTACATTATTTTATCATTTATTTGCAAGGCTGGCTTTGGACAATATGTCCATTCTTTCTCTATAAATAAAGGAACATTTACAAAGCTAGGGGAGGATCTTTGGACCAGAGGAACGAATCCCCCAAATTTTCTCAAACACAATAAAACTCTCAAAGTTCATCAACAATTGAGAAATCACAAAAAACCCAGAATCACATTCATCTCCTTCGACTCTGAAGAACAACCACACTTCAGTCTCCTTCGAATCAAAGAAGCATCACACTTGCTTTTTCTTTTCCTTCAAATCCAGTATTCCAAGCACAGCTACTGACCCCTCTTTCGAATCCAGCATCCAGGGCCACCACTCAAGGCCCCACATATATTCAAGGCCTGAAGCAAGGTAAGTTATTCTTACCTTTGAACTTTTCGTTTCATGGCATAGTAATTTTCCCTTTCGTTTGAAACATGTACATACCATTGTTCCTTTCGTTTCCATCCTTTTTAACAAATTTTTTAGAGCTAAGCCTTTCGTTTTGCTTTCTGTTTACCTGAACTTGCTTTAACTATTAAACTGTTTACAAGACAAATACTAGCATGGCCTCAGGCCGTGTTGCCATTTAATGCTTGAAATGAAAGAAACAGGAAACAGGAAATAGGAAACGAAGCTTCTGTCTTCCACCCCCTTTCTCCAGGTCAAACGAAATAGACAACCAGGACGATAAACATGCCTTCACTGATTCCAGGCTCAGTCGAAAGGAATTCCCTCACTGCTTTCGACATCTAGTCGAAGAAGACAACAAGGCAGAACCAGAAGGCTTCGCCATACACTGAATTCCAGGCCAATCGAAGGACAAGACCTCACTGGTGCTAGCTCCAGTCGAAGGAGGCCAACAGAATGCATGTCGAAGGGTGCTACTTCCTGGGTCGAAGGAGCTCTTTTTATTTATTTTTATCTTATTTTTTGCCTTTATATTTTTATGCACTTCAATATGGTTTTAATAGTGTAGGATTTATTTTTTGCGCTTTTTATTACTTTTGTATAAATGCTAGTAATTAGGTGTGTATGGCAAGATAAAACCAACAAGTAGACAACCCCTAATCAAGACAAAATGCATGCAATCAAACACACTTTGCACACATGCACCCTTAGTGTAATTCCACTTGTTGCCTTCAAAAATGGGCCATGGTATGCATGTCAAGTACTTTGGCAAAACAAAAAGATCATAGTCTCTCGATGACGCTGTCTTGGTTGCCTAAACAAAATGATCAAGTCCCTTAAGAAAAATGACAAAAATACTTGACACAATTGCTATCATGGTCTATACGATGACATGCGCCCGTCCCATTAACATCCTAACGCAAGGTTGTTCACCAAATACAATGGTGAAACAACACTGTTAAAAGGGATAAAAACATGAGAAAGATCTTTGAGTAAAATAGGGTAGACAAACTCTTAGTTACTTGATCAAAAATCTTGCAAAACACCTTTTCCATTTTTCAAACACACATCACAACACAACTTCAAAAACAATTTCAAAACAACTTTCAAAACATTTAATTATCTTTTCAAAAAGACACAGACCTTTGTATATATTCAAACAAGATTCATTACAAAGGTAGCCTAGACAAGGCATCTTTTTCAAAACATTTTCAAAACCACACACAAAGCACCATTTCAAGCAATTGAAAATGAAAGACAAGTGATCTAAAACAAGTAACTAAGAGCCCATGGATAACCATGGATGAAAAGGGTGCTAGCACCTTCCCTTTTCATAATCTACCCCCCGAACCCACGAAAACATCTCAAAGGTCTTTACTGTGCTTTTTGACCTTTCCTTTAGGATAAAATAAAAAGTCGGTGGCGACTCTTGCTAAACCGAAACATTTTCAAACACAAAATGCAAAATCCCAAGTCAGTTCTCCCACCGTATTATAGAACTGGCGACTCTGCTGGGGAAATTTCTAAAAGTGGGGTTACCTTAGGGTTTTAGATCACCTTTACATGCTTACCTTAATTGCTTTGTTTGCTTTACTTTTTGGGTTCCTTGTTTGGGTTTTGTTTAAATCCTACACCCGGATTTGGGGGTACCTTTTTAGGTAAGTAGCGATAAACTGTGAGGGAACTGTGCGGGGTATACCGACATGGTTGAAACAGTGGCTACGTTGATGTGGCACTTTGGTTGGTACCGGTAACCCTTGAGTTGAATCAAGGAGAGTACGGGGCCGCCGCGTGGTGTCGTGAAGCATCAATTGACCTTAGAACCTTACTTGACCATCTTGGCCTTTTTAGGGGTAGTGAGATAACCGACTTTGGTATAGTCCGAAGTTGGTAGATACTCGATACTACACTCATTGAGGATTGTTTTCTTGGAATATTTTGGTCGCCAGTTAAGTGGCTAAACCAAAACAATGAACACAGAGAATAACCCGGTTTCTATTTTAGGACAGGTTGAGCTAACTAACTTCAATAGGGTACTTACCTAAAAACCCCATGCAAGTAAAAACCTAAGGACTTGTTTGCTCTGTGTGAATATGATTACCTGTATATACACTTTCTTACTTTCGCATACATGTACATAACATCATAACGTCATACCATAGCATTTCCAATAACCATTTCAAGGATCTCGAGGGTCTTTTGATACAGGGGCGCGTTGAACCAGACATCTACCAAAGGGCAAGAGGATTTTCCTCTAAACAAACACCGTTAAAGATCAAGTGCAACAACTTGAATTGGGGGCTATGACCCACTTTACATGGTGAGCTTGATTCTCGTGGAAAGAAATCCACCAATACAAAAATTCTCCAATCAAAGATGTTGATCGAAGTTCAATCTCTAACATTTTCTTGTGTTTAACCTGCGAGATCCTTGAAAACATGCATCCACATAACATTCATCCACATCATGACAGGTTTTCCCTTTCAGGTTTCCTTATTCTCCTATTGTTTATTTCAGTAGAGATTGCTCTAGAGAGGACTATCAAAGATATCCAGGCTCAAAATGCTCAACTTCAAAAAATGTTCTTGAACCTGTCCCAGGGGCAAGAAGAGGTGAAGGCTCTCCTCACAAGGGGCATGGTCCTAGGGAATCCAGGCGGCATCAGGAATGATCAGTTGGAAGGGCTACAGATTGAGTTTGGTCCTCCGGAGACTCCAGCATAATCAATGCTCCTTTGACAAATCATTGAGAGCGTCTTTGTTTCATTTGAATTTTCAAGTTGTAATCTCTTTTGTTATTCAAACATTTATCTGTTAATGTCAAACTCTGTTTCATTAATGCATTGCATATGTTTGTCTTGAATTCATCCATTCGTTTTCACTATACTTGAACTATGCTTTCTACTTTCTTTATGAAATTTAACTCTTGCCAAAAGGTTGAGAGCCTTTAGAGGGAGGATGACGAAAACAATGCCATAATCTCATACAATATGCTTTTGAATAGACCTTGCTGACGATGTACAGGCGTTTCTTTCAAATCCTAAACACTGGAGTTATAAGGAAGATAATCCCTAGTCAACCCCTTCGAGCCAAAGAAGTAGGAGTTTTCTATTTTAAACACAAATTAAAACCTTTGATTAAACCTGGGGCAGGGTAGTCTCTCAGTTAATTCAAAAAAAAGATTGTGCATTGAAAGTCGTAAACTCTCAGCTCATAGTACAACGAATGACATCAAAAACATTCCTTTGGAACCAAAAGATAGTGACGGTTTCTTATCTCATAGGCAGTCATTATCTATCAAAAAAGGAAAAGCCCACTGAGTTAAAACCTACAAAGGAGACCTAAGAAATCTGGGGCATCCCGCTGACTGTAATCTCAAAAATAAGCACAGTCAGGCAAAATTAGGGATAACAAAAAAAAGATAAAGAGGTCATTACAAATCCTCAACAACATGAAAAATGTTGCAAAAAAATGACTGCCTTCCAACAAAATTCAACTTGTGTGATCCATCACCAAAACATCATTCCAAGACTCATTTGGAGTTCAATGCACAATTAACTGAGGTTAGGATTGAAGAACATCACGAAGAGCGGGTGGGTACAAATATACTTTGAGCCGTTATCCTTTGTTTCTTAAACCATGAACCAAGCCACGTTACAACCCTTCAAAAGTCCTAATTGAAGCATGGGTTAGTTCGAAAGCATACTGTTACAAAAGGTGTCATGACTCCTATAAGGCTTTGCTCTAAATCTTGAGTTGAATTTTTCTTATAAAAAGTTTTCTGCTAAAAAACGCATTTTTCAAAATTTCAAGACAGACATAAACTTTGCATTACTTGAATATCATTGTTTGCATGTGGCTATTTGTTTGACAGCGGAGAAATTCACACAACGAACATCCGATGAACGAAAGCTATCTCAGTGAACAAAATCAAGAAGGATGACACTTCCATTGAAAAATCTCTTATCAACAAGGGGGCATGACATATCACTATCCAGCACACCTGGGGCAGTCTAGTCAAGATTCCAAGAAATCTCTCAAGGGTTGTAGAGTAACCAGGGGCAAATCTCCATATGCGTCACTTGGGGCATTGAACGTCAATCCCGACAAAGGGTTACGTACAGTCAAACATTTCCAGGCAGTGCCACAAACACTCACTATCAGGCCCCTTTGGAGGTGTGATTTGAGGAATTTGGCCCAATAGAAGTTTGATCCATGCTGACTTTTCAGATTATATGCACGCGCGTTGACTGGGGTACACCATGGACTTTGGTTACTGGCCACTGGATGGACGCTCATGGCCACTTGGCAAGCCACGTATGAGAGTATATGATGGACTTCTGGGCGTGTTGTACACTAGAACGCTTTATGAAAAATTGGAACAAATTATATGGGGGACCTGGGAATCGAACCCAGGTCCCATTGCCTGCATGACAACTCAACAACCACATGAACCAATGCGCATATTTGTTAGTTAAATGGAACACAATTAATATAATGGGAAAAGCAATACTATGCTAAACAAATCAAAAAACGCGCCAATCATTCAAATTGGCCAACCATAGTCCAACAGCTCAGCGTCTCCTTCCTTCTTCTTCGTTTTGCCTGTATTTATAAAAAAGATAGCGGGGGTTTTAAACCCCCACTAAGCTTCAACCTGAAAAATAACGAATAGGACATAGAGCAATATAAATTGGGCGCGATGGGTGGATTAGTTTCGTCTGGATGCCCTGAATCCAATGGTCCTGGTTTGAGTGGTCAATTTTTCCAGATGCATAAAACCCCAAAATTGGAGCTCTGAAACCCTAAGAAACATCCATGGTGAATTCTTGTACAGGCAATATTAATTCAATCAAAGCATGCCATTAGCTTCAAAACACTCATGTTAGTACAAATCAACAACAAAAATGCATGAATAATGCCTAGAAATCAAAACACGATTAAGGAAAATTTCAAGAAAAGTTTGATTCTATTATACCGATTCCCTGAGTATGGAGGGTTGATTTTGATTGGAATAGCTTCCTTGAGATGCCAGGAATGTGTTTGGATGGGAATGGGGACTTAAAACGTGTTGTAAGGAGGTTTACAGTTTTGCTCTTTTGCTTGAAATTTTTGAAGTGTGTTTTTGCAGTTTTTGAGCTTCTTAGGTCGTGATCTCGTTTGTGATGTGTTTCATATGTATTATGTAATGAGTTTTGATAAGAATTATGGCCAATAATGCAATGCATCAATGTTTGGGATTTGCCATAAACCTCCATTGAAACACTTTCCATCTTTGTACCAAAATTTGAATTCTTGCTAGCTTTAGCCCTTTGCACTAATTTGGGATGTGTATAATGGTGGTTCAAAGCTAATCAAAGCAAAATATGTCCCTTAATTAATCTTTTTGATTTTCATTTGATTTTAAAAGATTTAAAATGAATTAAATCCAATAAAATCAAATAAAAATGAAAAAATTAATTTTAAATTTTGAAATAAAATGTGGGACACGTGGGAAGCATGGCCAAGCTGAATCAAGTGGAAAAAGTGGGCCCCTTTTGCCAAAAATGAATTTTCAAGGATAATTGATTTTGGCCATTTCATAAAAATTCCCAACTTCTCCAATGCATATCTTGCTCAATTTTGAAGTTATGAACATGTTCTTGGACATTTTGGGAAGGTATTGAAGTCCTCTAACCAATGTCTTTGGTCCCATGTCATTTTGATTTACCAATCTCAAGTTATGGTCTTTGACTTAAAGTGCCTTTTTGTTGACTTTTGAAAATGACCTATAATGTTGAAATTGATAACTTTTTGTGAGAGCATTTCTTGGACTTGGAGTGTGAAGATGATCTGTAGGAAATGTCTTCCCCTTCAAGATGAGAATTGGATGGGATTTTTCTGATGAACCATGAAAAAGTTATGCCTTGGTCAAGTTACAGTTGACTTTTCAACTGTCCCAAAATAAAAACTTTTGACATCTTGATGATTTTTGAGCCATTCTTATGAAATCATGGTCAAGATTTGACCAAATGATGATTGTGGCTTCAAAATAAGATGTTGATCAAAAATTTTGACTTTTGACTGCCAAATGACCATTTTGCCCCTACAGTTGATTGTGAGGCAATTAGGGTTTTTGACTGTGCAACTTGACCTTGTGAGCCTTGAAACTTGACATGTAGATGCTTGACAATGTATATGAGCATATGGGACTTGATTGAGCCCTTGAAAACTTCAACTTCCTTGCAAGAACCAAAACCCTAGTTTGACTGGCTTAGGAGGATGGTTGACTGTGTAGCCCTTGAGTAGACTTTGAACCATTTGAGGTGATGCTTGTCAAAAAAAACTTTGAAGAATATGGGAGGGCAAATTTTGGGGTATAACACTATGTTTTTACCAACATCATTCTCTGAAAACAGAAAATTACTACAAAGATACCTTAGTTCAACAATCCAATATCATACAACATAAATGAATGTATCACAAATGAACAGAAACGAATTAAGCAGTATAATTCGGTTAACGTAAACTAATTTTATGGTTCAATAGATTAGTTCAGCTAATGCAAAATACCTTAGTGTGTTTTCTGCTCAAGTATGCAGAAACAATAGTGCATATATATCGTTAAACCTTAGAATAAAAATAAGAACTAAATGCAACTCAGTATTTGTTTGATACTGCGTTGCATATAGTAGCTTCATAGTTTCTTTGTTTTCAAAGGCTTATAGACACAGTGGTACATCAAATAACAAACAAAGTGGCTTTATCAGAACTACATAACATCTAAGTCAACATGAGTTCCGAACAAGAAATGCAAAGTACTCTTCATAGAGAAAACGTTTGGAATATAATTTGCACAAAGCTACTCAACAAAATTTCAATCTAATCTTTTTCACCAAAGAACCAAAATCATTAAAAATTATTTGACATGGGGTGAAGAGCTATAAACAAGCTATATGATGCATTATCAGTAGAATACTATGTTCCAATTAGAAGTATTATTGGTATTACTATTAGCTGTCAAACCTACACTGCAGTGATCCGCCTATATCAATTTCTCTCCACCTAAATCAACTTCTCTGGGTATTTTCTACATGTATCACAATGAACTATATTATATTTGATTTATGTCTCTCCATGAATTCCAGAGAACCCCAATCACTTAAGCGGTTTGATATCCCAGCAATTAACAGGTACCTCAGTGCATTCACCATCCCATCTCACCTATAGGCAAAACACAACAATAAAATTCGAATCAATTTGAGAATCATTTTATGAAATCTAAACTAATAGTATAGTGTTGCGAACTTACTTCTAGTGTCTTCCAATCGATTACTTCAGAATCATTGGGAAGGCATTTGATCAACTTCCCTTTCTTGGAAGAATTCCTCTCTTGGACCCTGATTCCCTGTCTCAGACTTTCATTGGACAAGGAAAGTAAAGAAGGATCGACAAGAAATTCCACCCAGTTTGGAAAGTATATGAGTCGGAATTCCTTGCCATTGCAGGCCTTCTTTATAGCTTTTGAAGTAAGTTTCGCTGAATTTTCTTTATAAAAAGTGAATCTTTCTGCTGCGGGACTCTGTTTTCTCTGAAAATAAAACCATATTTCGTGCTCAAACTTCTTGAACATTACTTTATCACCCGGCCTTATTCCCTTTTCTAAGAACATTGGTATCCAACCATCCATAAGATAATAGCACGATTTTCCTTGCCCTTTTGAAACCCTGTGAGTAAAGGTCCACGACTTTTGAGTAATATCAGTAAGCGTTAATGACCTACTGCTACCGTGAATGGGGAAAACGCCCTTAGTTGCTAGAGGAACTTGGAGCTTTTCTAGTAAATGCGTTTCAGCTATATGTTTACTGTAAAATCCAACACCTTCTTTGTGGAATTCAAACCCATCAAAGGTTGCGTCTTCTTTGGCAACAGGTTGAGAGTAATGTCGGCAAAGATTTCTTCCGAGTGTGTATCAGCAAGATACGAGATTTTCGAAATCTTACACAAGATTAACTTTTTGGAATTGGGTGTTTGTGTCATATCAACTTCAGTTAACTTCCTTACATGTTCCAAGTGACCTTGCGGAAAATAATGCAGAAATGAACCAACGGTTGGATTAAATGGTAGGGGTCCAGCAAACGGAATCCACACTGACGGATAAACACTTAATCCTAATTTCGGTTTAGAGGAAGAAGAAGAAGAGACCGAGCTCGCCATCTATGGCGGAGACGAAGAAAGAAAGAAAAGAAAAGAAAATATTTTGGTAAACTATCAAAAAAAGTTGTTATGATTTTGCTTGGCGTGAAATTTCGGAGTAATAACCTCTTTCTTAATATAAGAATAACTAACAATAAGGCCTATCATATCACACATATCCTACCTATTCGTACGGCTGAGATTAAATGTATACCTTTTTTCTTCTCCCGTGAATTTGTTCTTTTGTGCTTTCTAGATTAAAACTACCACTACAACTTTTCTGGAGTACCCTTTTACAGTAACGTGTTTTATTTTAATTTTGAATTAATTTTATTTAAGGGTTTTATTACTTAGTAGGAGTAGCAGTAGTAATTCATTTTTCAAAATTTTCTAAGTTGTCTTCCATGAAGGTACTTTTGGGACTCAATCTAGTGGACATACGATGGCGAAGAAAATCCTACGGGCAGACTATTATTGGTCTACCATGGAAGCAGACTGTTATTAACACTCTCGGACTTGTCATAAGTGTCAAATTTATGTTGACAAGGTGCACGTACCTCCGGTTCCTCTGAATGTTTTGACGGCTCCTTGGCCCTTTGCTATGTGAGGAATCGACATAGACAGCGACGACCTGCCACACCCTGCAAACGCGGACATAATCAAAATATACTACGCATAAGAGACCCACTAGGTTGACACACCTAGGCAAAAAAAGGGCGTCCCGACGAACCAAAAAAAAAGGTTCGGGCAAAAATTAGGGATAAAATAAAAAAGCTGTATACCCGGTGTTGTACCCCAAAATTTGCCCTCTCATGTTTTCAAAGGTCTTCTCTTACATGGTTGGTCACAAACACTTGCCTAACGAAAATAAAGTTTTTTGAAGATGAACAAAGTGTCTTTCGATTGGCATCTGGGAAAAGTCTTCAATTGGGTATCCAAAATCGTTCGATACAGGCTTGACTCACCAATCTTCAATTGGGAATTTGGCACTCTTCGATCGGGCTTTGATTAGTAAGCTTTGATTAGGTGTTTGGAACCCTTCGATCAAGCTTTGGTTCGAAAGTCTTCGATTGAGCGCTGGACCCCCCTTCGATCAATGCTTCGACTATGCATTAACTACTTCAGGCTTACCTTTGACTCACGAGGCAAGAATCTCCTACAAGTTTGTTTTGATTCACAAAGGAAAAGGCCCCTCAACTTGCCAGCACACCAGGCAAGAGGCTCATTCGAAGAACATTCAAAAGGTCCATTTGAAGAAGCATTCAGAAGGCCCATTCGAAGGGTACATAAGAAGTCCATTCGAAGGAGGCAACTCAAGACCAATCGAAGAGCATGGCCTGGAGGCATTCGAAAATCAAAGGTGTCCAGGTTCATTGAAGATTCCAAAGAGACATGAATATTTCAAAAAAGGAAATCTTTTAATATGTCTGATTCTTGTCTCATGGCTTTAAAGGCCTGGTTAAATGGTTGTCCCTTGCCATTTTCATGCACCCTCACACTCCTATAAATACGAGGCCAATGACACATTACAGGGGGACGAGGATTTTGAGAGACGCTGCCCACAAACCCACCAAAGGTTATAAACATTTTCATAAGTAATCCAAGCCAAAGAAACCATTCAACAAAAGTATCCAAGCCCAGAAATCCAATATCGAAGATACCCACATCTAGAAAGTTCCAAATCGAAGGTTCCAACTACTGGTAAGAGAGGATAAAATGTCAAACCTTGTATTTACATAACACATCCATATTTGTTGTTTCATTCGATTGTAATTCTAGATAGAATCAAAGGGCTTGGGTTTGGCACCAGGTCATGTTTTTTGTTGCTAACACTTGCTACAGATATAGCCTGAAAAGACCCAGTGCGCGCGGGATCGATGGACCCGGGTTTCGACACCCAGGTCATGCGTTTTATTTTGCTAAACATATTTTTTCAAATGCAGTGCTTCCATAGGTGATCCTTAAGGCCTTTCCAGCAACACCCTTCATAGAATCGAAAGGCATCCTTCTTCCTCTGAATCGAATCCCTCCTTCTCCCTGCAATCGAAGTTTACACATATCCTTCCCAAACCAAATCGAAGGAGTCAGGAAATGGTGAAAATCGAAGCTTTCCCCGTCAATTCTCAAGCCCAATCGAAGGCTACTCACACCCATTACCTAGCTCAATTGAAAGAAGGCCAAAGAAGGGTGAATCGAACGAGTCCATCGCATAGATCGAAGAAGTCTTTTCTCTTCATTATTTTTACTTTTTACTTGTCTTTCAATTTAGTTGTAATAGTAAATTAGGTCTTTACTTTTATCGCTTTATTTTCAATGGGTTTGTTTTTGGCTATGTAAATACCTGAAGCCTTGTAATAACGTAGTTTAATTTTCGCACTTTAAATTCCACAAATTATTAAACTGTTAGATGTATGATATTAGGATGCATGACAAGAATGTATGATTAATTTTAAAACAGTTAGATAACCCTAAAATGTGCAAAGATAATAATCTTAAATTGAATCACTCGCACATGCCACTCTTAGGGTACGCCTCACTTGGTTGCCTCGAACGTGGTCATTGAGTATAGGATGTTTTAGAGGTCGCCCTCTTGTCCAAAGATCATAAGTTGCCTCGAAACGGTTGCCTCGGATAAAATGATATAAGACATTAGGGTTACCACTAAGGCGTCCTAACATTGCTTTAGTGACCACACGTCCCTTAATCGAATTGACCCGAAAACTCCAACGATGATGCTACCTACTCCTTAATAGTGGGATGGCATTATCTAAAGGACATTTGTACATATTAATTCCTTTTTCGAGTAGGTAGATGGTTCTTAAGTACTTGCTCCTTTTAAAACCAAAAACAATACTTTTCGCACTTACACTCCTTTCAAAGAAAAAACACTTCTCAAACCCACAAACACAAAAAAAAGCAAACTTTTGAAAACATAATGAGCAAGTACCTAAGATCCCGTGGATAACCACGGATAGAAAGGGTGCTAACACCTTCCCTTTCTATAATCTACCTCCCGAACCCGAGAAATATCTCAAAAAGGAATTTTTATGTGCTTTTGTCCTTTCCTTGTTGGATAAAATAAAAGACGGTGGCGACTCTTGCTTACCGCGACATTTTGCAAAAACAAACACAAACGCGAACCAGCATCCCAAAACAGTTAGTTCTCATTCCCACCAATCACAAAACTGGCGACTCTGCTGGGGACAATTTATAAGTGAGGTGTACCTTAGGATTATATCACTTGTGTTTTCAATTGTATGCTTTGAATGCTTTAATTTTGTGGGCTTATATCAGAGTTCTATAGATCCTAACCCGGATCTGGGGATACCCTTTAGGTAAGTAGCAATAAACTGTGAGGGATCTGTCCGGCGTAGACCGACACGGATGAAGCAGTAGCTACATTGGTGTGGCACCTTAGTCTGTACCGATATCCCTTGTGTTGGAACGAGGAGAATATGGGTCTTCTAAGGAGTCATTAAGCACCAACTGACCTTAGAAACTTAAATTGACCAACTTGGACATAGAACAGAAGCAGTATGCTACACTCATTGAGACTAAACTCTCGCGATGATTTCGGCCGCAGGAAAAGGTTGCTAAACTAGAATTATGACCGATCGAGGGTAGTCAGTGATATTGAGATCCTCTAGAACCCGGTTACTATTTCTAGGACAGGTTGAACCAACTAAACTGAAAGAGGGTAATACCTAAACTCCGTGCCAGCCTAAACTTAAGGCTGTTTGTGTGACTTGTGTGCCTTCAAACTTGAACTACTTGCACATTCTCGTTATCTAACAGCATGAGTTCCTTACAGGTTTTGTTTACAGTCCTTATCCAATAATTTGGATTTATTGCAGGGTTTAATTACATCACTTCACACTTTGGCTTAAACGCATAGCATACACATCATAACAATATGCCTTAAAATTTCCTTAACCATTTCAAGGATCTTAAGGGTTTGTGATGCAGGTTATGGTAAATCAAATGTCTAGCAAGGGGCAAAGGGGATTTATTTTCCTCTAGCCAAGGTTGTCTAGAAATTAAAACACGATAACTTGAGTCAGGGGCTATGACCCACTCGATATGGTGAGCTTGACTCTTAAAGAAGGACTCTCAGCAACATGAAGTTCCTTCAATCAAGCTACCAGATTCAAATTCTAACAGTTTCTTGTTTACCCCGTAAGATCCTTGAAAACATTGCATACATATATCATACATATCATTGCATAACAGGTAATCCAGTACAGGTCTCTCATGTTCCCTCTGTTTATTTCAGCAATGGCTCTCCCACAAGACAACCAAGATCTCCAGGCTCAAAACGCTCAACTTCAAGAAATGTTCCTGAACCTATCCCACGGGCAGGAAGAAATAAAAGCTCTCCTCACAAGGGGCTTAGTCCTAGGGAATCCATGCGACGTCAGGAATGATTAGTTGGAAAGGCTACAAATGGAGTTGGCAACAATGAAGATCCAGATGATGGGACAGTTGGTGGGCCAGATGGCTCTCATTCAAGACCTGGCTCAAAGACAAGAAGAGCTCAGGGTCCTCGTCAACAAACTACTTCAAAATGACCAAGTGGGGCAAACAACTAGGGTTGAAGATCAAGTCATCATTCAACCACCTTTGGGGCAAGAAGACAAGGGAAAAGCTCCTCAGCTTGCTCCAGGGTCACAAGAACAGCATCAACCTCGTCAGCGTCAATGGGATAATCGGCGTAAGCAAAATATGTATGGAAGACATTTCTATGAGACTGATATACCATCATCTCTAATATTGAAATGCTTGTTGGAGGTCAATCTGATTCCTTTAAGGGATCCTCCCCGGAATCCCAATACCTCTGCTCCTAGCTATCATCCCGATGCAGTTTGTGCATACCACTCCTATAGTCCTGGACATGACACCGATGACTGTTGGGCTTTGAAAAACAAGATCCAAGACTTGATTGACGGAAGAGTGCTGGAATTCATGCCGGATGGCGAAATGAAAATCTTCCATTGAGGGTTCTCCACCTGAAATGACTAGTTCAAATTAAGAGACTTTTGTTCATTTAACTTTTGAAGTTGTATCTTTCTTTGCTTATTCAAACAATTATTATCATGTCAAACTTTATTACTTTATCAATGCATTGCATATGTCTGTTCTGAATCAATCCATTCGTATTCACTATATTCAAATTGCTTTCATTTTTTTGTGATGTTCAACTCTCGATTAAATTTTTTTAAGCCTTTTGAGGGAGGATGACGAAAGTGATACCAAAATCTCTACAATATGCTTTTAAACAGGCCCCACTGACGATGTACAAGCATTGTTTCAAATCCTAAACAGCAGAGTTATAAGGAAGATAATCCCTAGTCAACCCCTTTGAGCCAAAGAAGTTGGAGTTTTTCTTTTCACAAATTAAAACCCTTAATTATAACCTGGGGCAGAGTAGTTTTCTCAGTTGATCCAGGTGCACAATGAATGGCATCAAAGAAGTCCTTCCGTAACAAAAGACGGTGTTGGTCCCGTATAATCGTAAGGGAAGACAGTCTTTTTTTTTCAAAATAAAAGCCCAATAAGTCAAAACCTATGAAGGAGACTTAAGAAAAACTGGGGCATACCGCTGACTGTAATCACAAAAAGAAACATTTTAGGCAAAAGACAGGGATAATAAAAACCAAAAGGGAAGAGATCTTGCAAACTCTCAACAAAATGACTGCCTGTTCAAAATAAATTATCTGTATCCGAACCATCACTAGCATGTCAGAGCAAAGACTCAAACAAGATCTATTGCACGATTAGCTGAGTTTAGGATCGAAGAACATCACGAAGAACGGGTGGGTACAAATAAATTTTGAGCCTTTATTCTTTGTTTCTTAAACCGTGAACCAGGCTACGTTATAACCCTTAAAAGTCCTAGTTGAAGCATGGGTTAGTTTGAAAGCATACTGTTACAAAAGGTATCCTGACTCCTATAGGGCTTGCTGTAAATCCTGAGTTGACGTCATATTTTACAAAATTTTCCTATCTTACTGGGGAAAAAATGCATTTTCAAAAACTTCAAGACAGACATAAGCTTTGCATTCTTAAAATAACATTGTTTGCATATGACTATTTGTTCAAACAGCAGTGAAATTCGCACGACGAATATCTAGTGAACCAAAAAACCTTCTCAATAAAAGGGTCACCTCAAGTGGAAAAAACACTTCCAATCCAGGGGCACGGCATGAGCATTTTCCATCATCTGGGGCAGTCAAGTCAAGATTCAAGGAATCTCTCAAAATGCCAAATAGCTAGGGGTAAATCTCCATCTGAGTCACATGGGGAATTAGACATGGATTCCAGCAACGAATCTTGCATGATCAAACGAATATCTTCTGGTAATATGGCAACACAACACTACCGACAGTGACACCTCCCTACGTCCTGAGAGCGTGGACATAGTCAAAAAGTACTACGCATAATCAAAGACCCGCTAGGTTGATTGGCCTAGGAAAAAATAAGGGCTTCCCGGCAAACCAAAAGGGTTTGGGCAAAAATAAAGGATGAAAATGAAAATTTGTACACCCGGCAAGTCGAAAACCCGAAAAGGCGGCTTGGGCAAAAAAGGGTATCCCGGTGAATAGAAAACCCGAAAGGGCGGTTGTGATCGGTGGGAATGAGAACTGACTATTTTGGAATGCTGGTTCACGTTTGCGTTTGTTTTCGCAAAATGTCGCAGTAAGCAAGAGTCGCCACCGTCTTTTATTTTATCCAACAAGGAAAGGACAAAAGCACAAAAAAAAAATCCTTTTTGAGATTGTTTCTCGGGTTCGGGAGGTAGATCATAGAAAGGGAAGGTGTTAGCACCCTTTCTATCCGTGGTTATCCACGGGCTCTTAGGTACTTGCTCATTGTGTTTTCAAAAGTTTGCTTTTCTTTGTGATTTTGGGTTTGAAAAGAGTTTTTGTTTTGAATAGAGTATAAGTGCAAAAAGTTTTTGTTTTGTTTTTAAAAGGAGCAAGTACTTAAGAACATCTACCTACTCAAAAAGGAATTAAACTGTGCAAATGTCCTTTAGACAGTGCTATCCCACTATTGAGGAGTAAGTAGCATCGTCGTTGGAGTTTTTGGGTCAATTCGACTAAGGGACATGTGGTCACTAAAGAAATGTTAGGATGCCTTAGCGGTAACCCTAATGTCCTAGATCATTTTTCCGAGGCAACCGTTTCGAGGCAACTATGATCTTGGGACAAGAGGGCGACCTCTAAAACACCCTATACTCAATGACCACTGTAATCAGTGGGAATGAGAACTGACTATTTTGGAATGCTTGTTCGCGTTTGCGTTTGTTTTTGCAAAATGTCACGGTAAGCAAGAGTCTCCACCGTCTTTTATTTTATCCAACAAGGAAAGGACAAAAGCACAGAAAAATTCCTTTTCGAGATGTTTCTCGGGTTCGGGAGGTAGATTATAGAAAGGGAAGGTATTAGCACCCTTTCTATCCGTGGTTATCCACGGGCTCTTAGGTACTTTCTCACTATGTTTTCAAAAAATTTGCTTTTCTTTGTGTTTGTGGATTTGAGAAGAGTTTTTGTTTTGAAAGGGGTGTAAGTGCAAAAAAGTTTTGTTTTTGTTTTCAAAAGAGCAAGTACTTAAGAACCTCTACCTACTCAAAAAAGGAATTAAACTAATCAAATGTCCTTTAGACAGTGCTATCCCACTATTGAGGAGTAGGTAGCACTGTCGTTGGAGTTTTTGGGTCAATTCAATTTAAGGGACGTGTGGTCACTAAAGCAATGTTAGGACGCCTTAGTGGTAACCCTAATGTCTTAGATCATTTTATCTGAGGCAACCGTTTCGAGGCAACTTATGATCTTTGAACAAGAGGGTGGCCTCTAAAACTTCCTATACTCAATGACCGCGTTCGAGGCAACCAAGTGAGGCGTACCCTAAGAGTGGCATGTGTGAGTGTATTGTTTTTCAGTTTATTTATTTTTGTACATGTTATGGTGAGCTACGGTTGATTTTAAATTAAAGGTTGATCTTGTCATGCATAGCCTATTATTCAAACATGTAATAGTTAATGATTGCGGAAAATAAATTGCGGAAAATAAAGCTAAGCTATTACAAGGCGTCGGGTATTTACATCGCCAAAAACAAACCCATTGAAAATAAAGCAATAAAAGTAAACACCTAATTAACTATTACAACTAAATTGAAAGACAAGTAAAAAGTAAAAATAAAGAAGAGAAAAGACTTCTTTGATCCATGCCATTGACTCGTTCGATTCACCCTTCTTTGCCCTTCTTTCGATTGAGCTAAGGAATGGGTGTGAGTAGCCTTCGATTGGGCTTGAGAATTGACGGGGAAAGCTTCGATTTTGCACCCTTTCCTGACTCCTTCGATTGGGTTTGGGAAGGATATGGGTAAACTTCGATTGCAGGGAGAAGGTGGGCTTCGATTCAGAGGAAGAAGGCTGCCTTTCGATTCTATGAAAGGGGTTGCTGGAAAGGCATGAAGGATCACCTGTGGAGGCACTGCATCTACAAAAATATGTTAGCAAAATAAAACGCATGACCTGGGTATCGAAACCCAGGTCCATCGATCCTGCACGCGCTGGGTCTTTTCAGGCTATATCTGTAGCAAGTGTTAGCAACAAAAAAACATGACCTGGTGCCAAACCCAAGCCCTTTGATTCTGTCTATAATGACA
This sequence comes from Vicia faba, assembly GCA_948472305.1. Lineage (NCBI taxonomy): Eukaryota > Viridiplantae > Streptophyta > Magnoliopsida > Fabales > Fabaceae > Vicia > Vicia faba. The sequence goes on along the minus strand of OX451736.1, from coordinate 160,013,005 downwards.
ATCGAATGAAACAACAAATATGGATGTGTTATGTAAATACAAGGTTTGACATTTTACCCTCTCTTACCAGTAGTTGGAACCTTCGATTTGGAACTTTCTAGATGTGGGTATCTTCGATATGGGATTTCTGGGCGTGGATACTTTTGTTGAATGGCTGCTTTGGCATGGATTACTTATGAAAATGTTGATAACCTTTGGTGGGTTTGTAGGCAGCGTATCTCCAAATCCCTGTCCCTTTGTAATGTGTCATTGGCCTCGTATTTATAGGAGTGTGAGGGTGCATGAAAATGGCAAGGGACAACCATTTAACCAGGTCTTTAAAGCCATGAGACAAGAATCAGACATATTAAAAGATTTCCTTTTTTGAAATATTCATGTCTCTTTGGAATCTTGAATGAACCTGGACACCTTTGATTTTCGAATGCCTCCAGGCCATGCTATTCGATTGGTCTTGAGTTGCCTCCTTCGAATGGACTTCTTATGTACCCTTCGAATGGGCCTTCTGAATGTTCTTCGAATTGACCCTTTGAATGCTTCTTCAAATGGACCTTTACATGTTCTTAGAATGAGTCATTTACATGTTCTTCGAATGAGCCTCTTGCCTGGTGTGCTGGCAAGTTGAGGGGCCATTTCCTTTGTGAATCGAAACAAACTTGTAGGAGATTCTTGCCTCGTGAGTCGAAGGTAAGCCTGAAGTAGTTAATGCATAGTCGAAGCATTGTGAAATTGACTTGATCGAAGGGGGTCCAACGCTCAATCGAAGACTTGCGAACCAAATCTTGATCGAAGGGTTCCAAACACCTAATCGAAGCTTACTAATCAAAGCCCGATCGAAGAGTGCCAAATTCCCAAATTGAAGACTGGTGATTCAAGCCTGTATCGAAGGATTTTGGATACCCAATCGAAGACTTTTCCCAGATGCCAATCGAAAGACACTTTGTTCATCTTCAAAAAACTTGATTTTCGTTAGGCAAGTGTTTGTGACCAACCATGTAAGGGAAGACCTTTAAAAACATGAGAGGGCAAATTTTGGGGTACAACAACCACGTTCGAGGTAACCAAGTGAGGCTAACCCTAAGACTGGCATGTGCGAGTGTATTGTTTTTTAGTTATATTATCTTTGATTAGGCCAAACTAATTGTTGATCTTATCTTGCCATACATATCCTATTTACTAGCAAGCATATAATAGTAATGAATCGCAGAAAGATAAAATCCTACACTATTACAACCATATTGAATTGCATGAAAATATAAGGGCAAAAATAAAATAAAAAGCAAAAAAAAAAAGAGGGTCTTTCGATTGAGGCAGAAAACCCTTTGATTCTGCACTTTCTGGCACTCTTCGATTTGGACTGAAAAGGGAGAAGGCATGACTTTCGACTGAGGCCTCACGGTCAGCATGTTGTGCCTTTCGATTGGGACCAGTGGGACAGCATGTTGTGCCTTTCGACTAGGCCTGGAATCTGTGCAAGATGTAATCTTCCTTTCTGCCTCCTTCGACTGGGCCTGGAGTCAGTGAGGGAATGCCTTTCGACTGAGCCTGGAAGTCAGTGAAGGCATGCTTTTCGTTTGGGCCTAGAAGTCACCATGGTTTTTCCTCCTGGTTGTCTCTTTCGTTTGACCTGGAGAAAGAGGGTAGAAGCCATATGCTTCATTTCCTATTTCCTGTTTCCTGTTTCTTTAATTGAAAGCATTTAAATGGAAACATGGCCCGGGGCCATGCTAGTATTTGTCTTGCAAATAGTTTAATAGTTAAAACTAGTTCAGGTAAACAGAAAGCAAAACGAAAGGGTTAACTCTAAAAAACATGTTAAAAGGGGGGAAACCAAAGGAACAATGGTATATACATGCTTGAAACGAGCGAAAAGATTATTTACATGTTATGCCATGAAATGAAAGGTTGAAGGGTAAGAGTGAATTACCTTGATGGAGGCTTTGAATGGGTGTGGGACCTTGAGTGGAGGCCCAAGGTTCTGGATTTGAAAGAGGGGACCAACATCTGTGCTTGGAATGCTGGATTCGAAGGAAGGAAAGAAACAAGTCTTATGTTTCTTTCCAAACTGGATTCAAAGGATACTGAAGAGTACTTGTTCTTCAGAATCGAAGGAAGTAAGTATGTGATTCTGGGTTTGTTCTCACAAGTGTTAAAGGGACTTGAGAGATTTGTTGTGTTTGAGAAAATTTGGGTGATTTGTTCCTCTGGTCCCCCGATCCTCCCTTAAACATGTGTTGGAGCCTCTTATTTATAGGCAAAGTTGGCTGAAGTTTTTGGAGGGAAAACAAAATAATTTGAACAATTTGAGTAAACTGCTCTTTGTAGCCTTCGAGGGACAGTGCTTGTATGCTATTTCGGTGCAAGAATGGGGCAGTGTTTCAGGACTGCTGTGCAACAGTTTTGGCCAGTGTATCATGCCTGAACTTGGCAGCAAGCATCTTTGAATATTTCATCCTTTCATTTTGACCCTCCTTCGACCAGATTCTTCTTCCAAACATATTGTTCGACTTTCCTCCAACAAGTGTCCTTCGAACAAATCACCTTTGTGCATCATTTGAAGGGTCCATCAACCATGTGCTGAAGTTTGTCAAGGATGGAAATGTAGCAAACTAAAGAGAAATGTTGTCCAGTCGAAGCTAGTACAAACATAGTCAATGTTTTGTCGAAGCCTTATGGTCGAAACAAGCTAATTCCCAGTCGAATCTTGTATCGAAGAAAACATATTGCCAAATCGAAAGCTCATGCTCGAAGGAAGCATATTGCCCAATCGAAGCTTGGGTCGAAACAAACTTAAAGGGAGTCATTGCCTTTTAGTGTGAGGGGAGTTCCTGGCTTCTGAATCGAAGGGTGTTTCTAAACTTGCACTCGAAGGAGGCTTTAAGTTCAACATGAAGGACATATCCAAGTTGCATTCGAAGGATGTTTCCAATCTAAACGAAGGATCTACCCAAACTTGCACTCAAAGGAGGCTTTAAGTTCAAACTGAGGGACATGCCCAAGTTGCATTCGAAGTATGTTTCCAATCCAAACGAAGGATGTACCCAAACTTGCACTCAAAGGAGGATTTAAGTTCAAAATGAGGGACATGCCCAAGTGGCATTCGAAGGAGGCCAAGAGTCAGTCGAAGGGTACTGAATCGAAGGAGACCTGTTTTCCTCCAAATTTGTCAAAATGTTATTTTTATCTGTTTTCTCCCTTTTTGATAGTCTCCTTTTAATTTTGGTATTGGAAAATCCCAATGCACTTGTTCAAGCTTGAACCTTGAAAATCCTTGTAAGAAAGGCCTTGAGAATGAGAGGGCAAATTTTGGGGTACAACAGCGGTCCAAGCAAAAATTAGGGATCAAAGCGTACGACTATGTCTCGTCATCTCATCACTGGCCTACCAGAAGAAGACTTGTCATTTTTACCGAAAGATACCAAGCACCTCATAGGTGGAGATAATACTCGATCCACAGGACCTCCGCAGGCACCTTATCCCGCAAAAAACAGGGGCAAATAAGAATTGTCTGAACTGTACAAGTTGCTCTGTCCACCAAGGTACCAAGGTAGGTTCAGCTGAAGAATATGGCCAAGATACCGTTATTCCCCGCAGATTAAAATAATAATGGTAGCTCTCCCCACTGAGACTTGCAACTATGAACAAATCAGCAATACTCTTCCCAAGCAGAGTTGATCTACCATCATCCCTAAAAAGGTTGGGTATCCCCAGAAGGTCTTAATATTCCCAAATGGAGTGTAAAGATATTCTCCAGCAAGCGTAAGAGCATCCCCGACAGTCTTAATATTCCTCAACAGAATATGAGAATGTTCCCCGGCGGAATGCAAGATACCACAACGAAGTCATTTCCCCAGCGCAGTCTAAAAAAAACTTCCCCAGCGGAGTTGAGTCATCTTCCCCAGTAGACTCTGGAATCTTATCCCCTGCGAAGCACAAATAAGTATCCTCAGCCCAATTCAGAGGTTATCCCCAAAAGAGTCTAACTGGGTTATCCTCAGCAAGTTGCAATTGAAAGGTCACCACCAGCAAAGTTCTTTCTATCCCTAGCGGAGTTCATCATTGGAATCCCCAACAGAGCTTATCAATGGAATCCCCATAGGAGTTATCATTAAAATCATCAGCAGGACATCTCATCCCCACAGAGTAATTCCCCTCAGAGTAATTCCTTCATCAGTTTATTCCCCAACGAAGTTCTTCTCTCCTGCAGGCTTATTCTCACAATCATCTTCGTTCATCATCCCCAACGGAAACGAAGAGCTCTACTCTATTCTCCAGCAGCTCCGGGATTTATTTTCCCCAACTAAAACATCACATTCTCATACATCATGATACACGCATGTATGCATCATACCATACAATCTCATTTATGTTGAGAACATCATTGCTTGATCCATATCATGCACTGCATATGACTGACCTTTACCTTTCAGGAAAAATGCAGTTACATTCTCAGCCTAGTTGAAGATCTGACCAGTTCTTAAATCTCAATTGAATTATCATCGGTTGAATTTCAGATAAGGTTCTCAATCTCGACAGTTTCCTCCGTCATAGTGTGGACGAGTTCTATAACCTCAACGGTATACTCCCGGTGAGCACGAGACAATTCCTAGATCTTGATGAAGATGCTTCCCTACGTAATAGTTTGGACGAGTACTATAACCTCAGCGGTATACTCCCGGTGAGCACGAGTCAGTTCCTAGATCTTGATGTTTTCCTCCGTCATAGTGTGGACGAGTTCTATAACCTCAACGGTATACTCCCAGTGAGCACGAGACAGTTCCTAGATCTTGATGAAGATGCTTCCCTACGTCATAGTGTGGACGAGTACTATAACCTCAACGGTATACTCCCGGTGAGCACGAGTCAGTTCCTAGATCTTGATGTTTTCCTCCGTCATAGTGTGGACGAGTTCTATAACCTCAACGGTATACTCCCGGTGCGCACGAGACAACTCCTAGATCTTGATGAAGATGCTTCCCTACGTCATAGTGTGGACGAGTACTATAACCTCAGCGGTATACTCCCAGTGAGCACGAGTCAGTTCCTAGATCTTGATGTTTTCCTCCGTCATAGTGTGGACGAGTTCTATAACCTCAATGGTATACTCCCGGTGAGCACGAGACAGTTCCTAGATCTTGATGAAGATGCTTCCCTATGTCATAGTGTGGATGAGTACTATAACCTCAGCAATATACTCCTGGTGAGCACGAGTCAGTTCCTAGATCTTTATGTTTTCCTCCGTCATAGTGTGAACAAGTTCTATAACCTCAACGGTATACTCCCGGTGAGCACGAGACAATTCCTAGATCTTGATGAAGATGCTTCCCTACGTCATAGTGTGGACGAGTACTATAACCTCAGCGGTATACTCCCAGTGAGCATGAGCCAGTTGCTAGATCTTGATGTTTTCCTCCGTCATAGTATGGACAAGTTCTATAACCTTAATGGTATACTCCCGGTGGGCACGAGACAGTTCCTAGATCTTGATGAAGATATTTCCCTACGTCATAGTGTGGACGAGTACTATAACCTCAATGGCATACTCCCGGTGAGCACGAGTCAGTTCCTAGATCTTGATGTTTTCCTCCATCATAGTGTGGACAAGTTCTATAACCTTAACGGTATACTCCCGGTGGGCATGAGACAGTTCCTAGATCTTGATGAAGATGTTTCCCTATGTCATAGTGTGGACGAGTACTATAACCTCAACGGTATACTCCCGGTGAGCACGAGTCAGTTCCTAGATCTTGATGTTTTCCTCCATCATAGTGTGGACAAGTTTTATAACCTCAACGGTATACTCCCAGTGAGCACGAGACAATTCCTAGATCTCGATGAAGATGTTTCCCTACGTCATAGTGTGGACGAGTACTATAACCTCAGTGGTATACTCCCGGTGAGCACGAGTCAATTCCTAGATCTTGATGTTTTCCTCCGTCATAGTGTGGACGAGTTCTATAACCTCAACGACATACTCCCGGTGAGCACGAGATAGTTCCTAGATCTTGATGAAGATGCTTCCTTACGTCATAGTGTGGACGAGTACTATAACCTCAGCGGTATACTCCCGGTGAGCACGAGTCAGTTCCTAGATCTTGATGTTTTCCTCCGTCATAATGTGGACGAGTTCTATAACCTCAACGGTATACTCTTGGTGAGCACGAGACAATTCCTAGATTTTGATGGAGATGCTTCCCTATGTCCTAGTGTGGACGAGTACTATAACCTCAGCGGTATACTCCCGGTGAGCACGAGTCAGTTCCTAGATCTTGATGTTTTCCTCTGTCATAGTGTGGATAAGTTCTATAACCTCAATGGTATACTCCCGGTGAGCACGAGACAGTTCCTAGATCTTGATGAAGATGCTTCCCTATGTCATAGTGTGGATGAGTACTATAACCTCAGCAATATACTCCTGGTGAGATGAGTCAGTTCCTAGATCTTGATGTTTTCCTCCGTCATAGTGTGAACAAGTTCTATAAAATCATCAGCAGGACATCTCATCCCCACAGAGTAATTCCCCTTGGAGTAATTCCTTCATCAGTTTATTCCCCAACGGAGTTCTTCTCTCCTGCATGCGTATTCTCACAATCATCTTCGTTTATCATCCCCAGAGGAAACGAAGAGCTCTACTCTATTCTCCAGCAGCTCCGGGATTTATTTTCCCCAGCTAAAACATCACATTCTCATACATCATGATACACGCATGTATGCATCATACCATACAATCTCATTTATGTTGAGAACATCATTGCTTGATCCATATCATGCACTGCATATGACTGACCTTTACCTTTCAAGAAAAATGCAGTTACGTTCTCAGCCTAGTTGAAGATCTGACCAGTTCTTAAATCTCAATTGAATTATCATCGGTTGAATTTCAGATAAGGTTCTCAATCTCGACAGTTTCCTCCGTCATAGTGTGGACGAGTTCTATAACCTCAACGGTATACTCCCGGTGAGCACGAGACAATTCCTAGATCTTGATGAAGATGTTTCCCTACGTAATAGTTTGGACGAGTACTATAACCTCAGCGGTATACTTCCGGTGAGCACGAGTCAGTTCCTAGATCTTGATGTTTTCCTCCGTCATAGTGTGGACGAGTTCTATAACCTCAACGGTATACTCCCAGTGAGCACGAGACAGTTCCTAGATCTTGATGAAGATGCTTCCCTATGTCATAGTGTGGACGAGTACTATAACCTCAACGGTATACTCCCGGTGAGCACGAGTCAGTTCCTAGATCTTGATGTTTTCCTCCGTCATAGTGTGGACGAGTTCTATAACCTCAACGGTATACTCCCGGTGAGCACGAGACAGTTCCTAGATCTTGATGAAGATGCTTCCCTACGTCATAGTGTGGACGAGTACTATAACCTCAGCGGTATACTCCCAGTGAGCATGAGTCAGTTCCTAGATCTTGATGTTTTCCTCCGTCATAGTATGGACAAGTTCTATAACCTTAATGGTATACTCCCGGTGGGCACGAGACAGTTCCTATATCTTGATGAAGATATTTCCCTACGTCATAGTGTGGACGAGTACTATAACCTTAATGGCATACTCCCGGTGAGCACGAGTCAGTTCCTAGATCTTGATGTTTTCCTCCATCATAGTGTGGACAAGTTCTATAACCTTAACGGTATACTCCCGGTGGGCATGAGACAGTTCCTAGATCTTGATGAAGATGTTTCCCTACGTCATAGTGTGGACGAGTAATATAACCTCAACGGTATACTCCCGGTGAGCACGAGTCAGTTCCTAGATCTTGATGTTTTCCTCCGTCATAGTGTGGACAAGTTTTATAACCTCAACGGTATACTCCCGATGAGCACGAGACAGTTCCTAGATCTCGATGAAGATGTTTCCCTATGTCATAGTGTAGACGAGTACTATAACCTCAGTGGTATACTCCCGGTGAGCACGAGTCAATTCCTAGATCTTGATGGTTTCCTCCGTCATAGTGTGGACGAGTTCTATAACCTCAACGACATACTCCCGGTGAGCACGAGATAGTTCCTAGATCTTGATGAAGATGCTTCCCTACGTCATAGTGTGGACGAGTACTATAACCTCAGCGGTATACTCCCGGTGAGCACGAGTCAGTTCCTAGATCTTGATGTTTTCCTCCGTCATAGTGTGGACGAGTTCTATAACCTCAACGGTATACTCTTGGTGAGCACGAGACAATTCCTAGATTTTGATGAAGATGCTTCCCTACGTCATAGTGTGGAAGAGTACTATAACCTCAGCGGTATACTCTCGGTGAGCACGAGTCAGTTCCTAGATCTTGATGTTTTCCTCTGTCATAGTGTGGATAAGTTCTATAACCTTAACGGTATACTCCCGGTGGGCACGAGACAGTTCCTAGATCTTGATGAAGATGTTTCCCTACGTCATAGTGTGGACGAGTACTATAACCTCAACGGCATACTCCCGGTGAGCACGAGTCAGTTCCTAGATCTTGATGTTTTCCTCCATCATAGTGTGGACAAGTTCTATAACCTCAACGGTATACTCCCGGTAGGCAAGAGATAGTTCCTAGATCTTGATGAAGATGTTTCCCTATGTCATAGTGTGGACGAGTACTATAACATCAACGGTATACTCCCGGTGAGCACGATTCAGTTCCTAGATCTTGATGTTTTCCTCCGTCATAGTGTGGACAAGTTCTATAACCTCAACGGTATACTCCCGGTGAGCACGAGACAGTTCCTAGATCTCGATGAAGATGTTTCCCTACGTCATAGTGTGGACGAGTACTATAACCTCAGCGGTATACTCCCGGTGAGCACGAGTCAGTTCCTAGATCTTGATGTTTTCCTCCGTCATAGTGTGGACGAGTTCTATAACCTCAACGGTATACTCTCGGTGAGCACGAGACAATTCCTAGATTTTGACGAAGATGCTTCCCTATGTCATAGTGTGGACGAGTACTATAACCTCAGCGGTATACTCCCGGTGAGCACGAGTCAGCTCCTAGATCTTGATGTTTTCCTCCGTCATAGTATGGACAAGTTCTATAACCTTAACGGTATAATCCCGGTGGGCACGAGACAATTCCTAGATCTTGTTGAAGATGTTTCCCTATGTCATAGTGTGGACGAGTACTATAACCTCAACGGTATACTCCCAGTGAGCACGAGTTAGTTCCAAGATCTTGATGTTTTCCTCTGTCATAGTGTGGACAAGTTCTATAACCTCAACGGTATACTCCCGGTGAGCACGAGATAGTTCATAGATATTGATGAAGATGTTTCCCTACGTCATAGTGTGGACGAGTACTATAACCTCAGCGGTATTGTTGTACCCCAAAATTTTCCCTCTCATTCTTCAAGGCTTTTCTCACAAGGATTCTCAAGGTTCAAGCTTGGACAAGTACTTTGGAATTTTCCAGTACCAAAATTAAAAGGAAACTGTCAAAAAATGGAGAAAACAGATAAAAATAACATTTTGAAATTTTTTGAGGAAAACAGGTCTCTTTCGATTCAGCACTCTTCGATTGACTCTTGGCCTCCTTCGAATGTAACTTGGGTACATCCTTAGTTTGGATTGGAAACCTCCTTAGAATGCAACTTGGGTACATCCTTCTTTTGGATTGGAAACCTCCTTCAAATGCAACTTAGGTACATCCTTCGTTTGGATTTGAAACCTCCTTCGAATCCACTTGCACCAAGGGCCTCTTGCAGACTTTGCCTCTTACAAGTTTCGTTTGAGCCAAGAGATATCTTCATACAAGATTTGACTGAGTTCTTGCTTCCCTTCGACTCAGAAGCCAGGAACTTCCCTCATACTAAAAAGATACAAGGCAATGACTCCCTTTATGTTTGTTTCGATCCACATGCTTTGATTGGGAAATATGCTTCCTTCGAGCATGAGCTTTCGATTTGGCAATATGTTTTTTTCGATACAAGCTTCGACAGGGCATTAGCTTGTTTCGAACACAAGCTTCGACTGAGGCAAAGGCTTCCTTCGAACAAGTGATCTTCGATCTCATTCTTGCATTCGACTCAAGACCAAATCTCATTTTCCAGGCTATGTTGCTTCCAAATCTTTACATAATCAGAAGCTTGTACAAGTGTTTTTAACTTTGTCTTTTAGATACTACTATTATTGGTTAAAGGCTACATACTCTTTCTTTTCATAGAGAGTACTTTTATCACAAAAGCAACTTTCAACCTGATTTTGGTATGAGCACAAGCAAGGCCAGAAGCATAAGTAACATCTTCTGCACCCCAACTACCAAGAGGCCCCCCACATGTACTTTCACGTTACATTATTTTATCATTTATTTGCAAGGCTGGCTTTGGACAATATGTCCATTCTTTCTCTATAAATAGAGGAACATTTACAAAGCTAGGGGAGGATCTTTGGACTAGAGGAACGAATCCCCCAAATTTTCTCAAACACAATAAAACTCTCAAAGTTCATCAACACTTGAGAAATCACAAAAAACCCAGAATCACATTCATCTCCTTCGACTCTGAAGAACAACCACACTTCAGTCTCCTTCGAATCAAAGAAGCATCACACTTGCTTTTTCTTTTCTTTTTAAATCCAGCGTTCCAAGCACAACTACTGACCCCTCTTTCGAATCCAGCATCCAGGGCCACCACTCAAGGCCCCACATCTATTCAAGGCCTGAAGCAAGGTAAGTTATTCTTACCTTTGAACTTTTCGTTTCATGGCATAGTAATTTTCCCTTCGTGTGAAACATGTACATACCATTGTTCCTTTCGTTTCCACCCTTTTTAACATATTTTTTAGAGCTAAGCCTTTCGTTTTGCTTTCTGTTTACCTGAACTTGCTTTAACTATTAAACTGTTTACAAGACAAATACTAGCATGGCCTCAGGCCATGTTGCCATTTAATGCTTGAAATGAAAGAAACAGGAAATAGGAAATAGGAAACGAAGCTTCTGTCTTCTACCCCCTTTCTCCAGGTCAAACGAAAGAGACAACCAGGACGATAAACATGCCTTCACTGATTCCAGGCTCAGTCGAAAGGCATTCCCTCACTGCTTTCGACCTCCAGTCAAAGAAGACAACAAGGCAGAACCAGAAGGCTTCACCATACACTGACTTCTAGGCCAATCGAAGGACAAGACCTCACTGGTGCTAGCTCCAGTCGAAGGAGGCCAACAGAATGCATGTCGAAGGGTGCTACTTCCTGGGTCGAAGGAGCTCCTTTTATTTAATTTTATCTTATTTTTTGCCTTTATATTTCTATGCACTTCAATATGGTTGTAATAGTGTAGGATTTATTTTTTGCGCTTTTTATTACTTTTGTATAAATGCTAGTAATTAGGTGTGTATGGCAAGATAAAACCAACAAGTAGACAACCCCTAATCAAGACAAAATGCATGCAATCAAACACACTTTGCACACATGCACCCTTAGTGTAATTCCACTTGTTGCCTTCAAAAATGGGCCATGGTATGCATGTCAAGTACTTTGGCAAAACAAAAAGATCATATTCCCTCGATGACGATGTCTTGGTTGCCTAAACAAAATGATCAAGTCCCTCAAGAAAATTGCCAAAAACACTTGACACAATTGCTATCATGGTCTATACGATGACCCGCGCCCGTCCCATTAACATCCTAACGCAAGGTTGTTCACCAAATACAATGGTGAAACAACACTATTAAAAGGGGTAAAAACATGAGAAAGATCTTTGAGTAAAATAGGGTAGACAAACTCTTAGTTACTTGATCAAAAATCTTACAAAACACCTTTGCCATTTTTCAAACACACATCACAACACAACTTCAAAAACAATTTCAAAACAACTTTCAAAACATTGAATTATCTTTTCAAAAATACATACACCTTTGTATATATTCAAACAAGAATCATTACAAAGGTTGCCTAGACAAGGCATCTTTTCAAAACATTTTCAAAACCACACACAAAGCACCATTCCAAGCAATTGAAAAGAAAAGGCAAGTGATCTAAAACAAGTAACTAAGAGCCCATGGAAAACCACGGATGAAAAGGGTGCTAGCACCTTCCCTTTTCATAATCTACCCCCCGAACCCACGAAAAAATCTCAAAGGTCTTTCCTGTGCTTTTTGACCTTTCCTTTAGGATAAAATAAAAAGTCAGTGGCGACTCTTGCTAAACCGAAACATTTGCGAACACAAAACGCAAAATCCCAAGTCAGTTCTCCCACCGTATCACAAAACTGGCGACTCTGCTGGGGAAATTTCTAAAAGTGGGGTTACCTTAGGGTTTTAGATCACCTTTACTTGCTTACCTTGATTGCTTTGTTTGCTTTACTTTTTGGGTTCCTTGTTTGGGTTTGTTTAAATCCTACACCCGGATTTGGGGGCACCTTTTTAGGTAAGTAGCAATAAACTGTGAGGGAACTGTGCGGGGTATACCGACATGGTTGAAACAGTGGCTACGTTGATGTGGCACTTTGGTTGGTACCGGTAACCCTTGAGTTGAATCAAGTAGAGTACGGGGCCGCCGCGTGGTGTCGTGAAGCATCAATTGACCTTAGAACCTTACTTGACCATCTTGGCCTTTTTAGGGGTAGTGAGATGACCGACTTTGGTACAGTCCGAAGTTGGTAGATACTCGATACTACACTCATTGAGGATTGTTTTCTTGGAATATTTTGGTCGCCAGTTAAGTGGCTAAACCAAAACAATGAACACAGAGAATAATCCGGTGATATTGAGCTCCTTAGAACCCGGTTTCTATTTTAGGACAGGTTGAGCCAACTAACTTCAAGAGGGTACTTACCTACAAACCCCATGCAAGTCAAAACCTAAGGACTTGTTTGCTTTGTGTGAATATGATTACAAGTATATACACTTGCTTACTTTCGCATACATGTACATAACATCATAACATCATACCATAGCATTTCCAATAACCATTTCAAGGATCTCGAGGGACTTTTGATACAGGGGCGCGTTGAACCAGACATCTACCAAAGGGAAAGAGGATTTTCCTCTAAACAAACGCCGTTAAAGATCAAGTGCAACAACTTGAATCGGGGGCTATGACCCACTTAACATGGTGAGCTTGATTCTCGTGGAAAGAAATCCACCAATACAAAAATTCTCCAATCAAAGATGTTGATCGAAGTTCAATCTCTAACATTTTCTTGTGTTTACCCCGCGAGATCCTTGAAAACATGCATCCACATAACATGCATCCACATCATGACAGGTTTTCCCTTTCAGGTTTCCTTATTCTCCTACTGTTTATTTCAGTAGAGATGGCTCTAGAGAGGACTATCAAAGATATCCAGGCTCAAAACGCTCAACTTCAAAAAATGTTCTTGAACCTGTCCCAGGGGCAAGAAGAGGTGAAGGCTCTCCTCACAAGGGGCATGGTCATAGGGAATCCAGGCGACATCAGGAATGATCAGTTGAAAGGGCTACAGATTGAGTTTGGTCCTCCGGAGACTCCAGCATAATCAATGCTCCTTTGACAAATCATTGAGAGCGTCTTTGTTTCATTTGAATTTTCAAGTTGTAATATCTTTTGTTATTCAAACATTTATCTGTTAATGTCAAACTTTGTTTCATTAATGCATTGCATATGTTTGTCTTGAATTCATCCATTCGTTTTCATTATACTTGAACTATGCTTTCTACTTCCTTTATGACATTTAACTCTTTCCAAAAGGTTGTGAGCCTTTAGAGGGAGGATGACGAAAACAATGCCATAATCTCGTACAGTATTCTTTTGAACAGACCTTGCTGACGATGTACATGCGTTTCTTTCAAATCCTAAACATTGGAGTTATAAGGAAGATAATCCCTAGTCAACCCCTTCGAGCCAAAGAAGTAGGAGTTTTCTGTTTTAAACACAAATTGAAACCTTTGATTAAACCTGGGGCAGGGTAGTCTCTCAGTTAATTCACAAAAAAAGATTGTGCATTGAAAGTCGCAAACTCTCTGCTCATAGTACAACGAATGACATCAAAAACATTCCTTTGGAACTAAAAGACAGTGATGGTTTCTTATCTCATAGGCAGTCATTATCTATCAAAAAAGGAAAAGCCCACTGAGTCAAAACCTACAAAGGAGGCCTAAGAAAGTTGGGGCATCCCGCTGACTGTAATCTCATAAATAAGCACAGTCAGGCAAAATTAGGGATAACAAAAAAAAGAGAAAGAGGTCATTAAAAATCCTCAACAACATGAAAAATGTTATAAAAAAATTACTGCCTTCCAACAAAATTCAACTTGTGTGAACCATCACCAAAACGTCGTTCCAAGACTCATTTGGAGTTCAGCGCACAATTAACTGAGGTTAGGATTGAAGAACATCACGAAGAGCGGGTGGGTACAAATATACTTTGAGCCTTTATCCTTTATTTCTTAAACCGTGAATCAAGCCACGTTACAACCCTTCAAAAGTCCTAATTGAAGCATGGGTTAGTTCGAAAGCATACTGTTACAAAAGGTGTCCTGACTCCTATAAGGCTTTGCTCTAAATCTTGAGTTGAATTTTTCTTATAAAAAGTTTTCTGCTAAAAAACGCATTTTTCAAAATTTCAAGACAAACATAAACTTTGCATTACTTGAATATCATTGTTTGCATGTGGCTATTTGTTTGACAGCGGAGAAATTCACACAACGCACATCCGATGAACAAAAGCTATCTCAGTGAACAAAATCAAGAAGGATGACACTTCCATTGACAAATCTCCTATCAACAAGGGGGCATGACATATCACTATCCAGCACACCTGGGGCAGTCTAGTCAAGATTCCAAGAAATCTCTCAAGGGTTGCAGAGTAACCAGGGGCAAATCTCCATATGCGTCACTTGGGGCATTGAACGTCAATCCCGACAAAGGGTTACATACAGTCAAACATTTCCAGGCAGTGCAACAAACACTCGCTACTAGGGGCAATGACAAGTCTCCCAAAAGTCATTCTCATAGGATGACTCCCCAGCAAGAGTTTAATCTCTGAAAACCTTCCCCCAGCTGGGAAAACTTCAAAAATCCTAGAGGACTTCCCCAACGAGTTCATCACCTCTCTAACAGACTAAGCAACAGGGTTTATTTCCCCAACAAACGACAGGATTCCCCAGCTTGAGGTAGCCTTTCCGACCACTACAAATCAAAGGACCACAACTCCTCTTCCCCAGTAGACTACTCTAAAATCCCCAACAAGTTACTGCGAAACTTGGACCCGACCAGATATCAGTTCAGCTTCGACTTCCCAGTAGATCAACGGACAACTAAGACTCCTGAACTCTTTTCCCAAGCAAGAATAAACGTTCTCCCCACAGAGTTTTCAACTTCCCCCAGTAGAGTTCTCCTCAAACAAGAAAACAGGAATCCATTGGAAATATTCTATGCAAAGTTTGAAGACACACATACTCTTCAACAGCAGTCCAGGATTTAATGACTCCCCAGCATTTGTCAAGGATTTATTTTACCAGACAAAAATACATTCATTAACATTTCACATTCATACATCCTATTTACATACATGATAAGTGCATACAACATAATCTCATTTACTTTTGAGAACATCATGACATTATGCATTTGATACATCATGACATTGCATACAACTAACGTTTTACCTTTTCAGGAAAAGGTCAATCAACAGATGGCTACCATCAACCTTTTCAAGTTCCAGATTAAAACCTGTAACAAGCCAGGAAAACTATCTGTGGATGACTGATTGTAGATTAATACCTGTAACAAGCCAGGAAAACTATCTACATGAAGAGATTGAAGATTAACATCTGTAATAAGCCAGTTAGACTATCTTTCTTTATCAAGTCAAAGATTCATACCTGAAACCAGACAGGACAACTATCTCATCGGCCAACCTTTTTATGTTCCAGATTAATAAATGTAACAAGCCAGGAAAACTATATGTGGACGACTGATTGTAGATTAATACCTGTAACAAGCCAGGAAAACTATCTACATGAAGAGATTGAATATTAACACCAGTAACAAGCCAGGAAGACTATCTTTCTTTCTCAGGTCAGAGAATCATACCTGAAACCAGACAGGATAACTATCTCATCAGCCAACCTTTTTAAGTTCCAGATTAATACCTGTAACAAGCCAGGAAAACTATCTGTGGATGACTGATTGTAGATTATTACCTGTGACAAGCCAGGAAAACTATCTACATGAAGAGATTGAAGATTAACACCTGTAACAAGCCAGGAAGGCTATCTTTCTTTCTCAGGACAAAGATTAATCCCTTAAACCAGACAGGACAACTATCTCATCGGCCAACCTTTTTAAGTTCCAGATTAATACCTGTAACAAGCCAGGAAAACTATCTGTGGACGACTGATTGTAGATTAATACCTGTAACAAGCCAGGAAAACTATCTACATGAAGAGATTGAAGATTAATACCTGTAACAAGCTAGGAAGACTATCTTTCTTTCTCAAGTCAGAGATTAATACCTGAAACCAGACAGGACAATCATCTACTTGACCAGCTGAAGCAAACCTACACAGGTTCCTCTCTTCCCAAGATGCAGTTTTACACGAATTCGTCATCAAACAACCCAACTTTCCAATACAGTTCAGAGGCGCTCCAGACACGGACGCCATGCTGGAAATCATCCAGTTCCAGCTTATAGATACAGTCCAACATTCTTGGATGGCATCTTTAAGCCCGTCTCCGACAAGATTCTGTCACATCTCCAAATGGCATCTTTAAGCCCATTCCCTCAACCTTGCTTTGACGAGTGCAAATTTTTGGGCACCCTAGTGTCCAATCATCTTTTACCTTCGAGTCACGAACGACAAACTTGTCAATCTAACTCTTCAGGTTCAAGAAGATTGAACAGGGGCAGTTGTTGTACCCCAAAATTTTCCCTCTCATTCTTCAAGGCCTTTCTCACAAGGATTCTCAAGGTTCAAGCTTGCACAAGTACTTTGGAATTTTCCAGTACCAAAATTAAAAGGAAACTGTCAAAAAAGGGAGAAAACAGATAAAAATAACATTTTGAAAAATTTGGAGGAAAACAGGTCTCTTTCGATTCAGCACTCTTCGATTGACTCTTGGCCTCCTTCGAATGCAACTTGGGTACATCCTTCGTTTGGATTGTAAACCTCCTTCGAATGCAACTTGGGTACATCCTTCATTTGGATTGGAAACCTCCTTCGAATGCAACTTGGGTACATCCTTCGTTTGGATTGGAAACCTCCTTCAAATGCAACTTAGGTACATCCTTCGTTTGGATTTAAAACCTCCTTCGAATCCACTTGCACCAAGGGCCTCTTGCAGACTTTACCTCTTACAAGTTTCGTTTGAGCCAAGAGATATCTTCATACAAGATTTGACTGAGTTCTTTCTTCCCTTCAACTCAGAAGCCAGGAACTTCCCTCATACTAAAAAGACACAAGGCAATGACTCCCTTTATGTTTGTTTCGATCCACATGCTTCGATTGGGAAATATGCTTCCTTCGAGCATGAGCTTTCGATTTGGAAATATGTTTTTTTCGATACAAGCTTCGACAGGGCATTAGCTTGTTTCGACCACAAGCTTCGACTGAGGCAAAGACTTCCTTCAAACAAGTGCTCTTCGATCTCATTCTTGCATTCGACTCAAGACCAAATCTCATTTGCCAGGCTATGTTGCTTCCAAATATTTACATAATCATAAGCTTGTACAAGGGTTTTAAACTTTGTCTTTTAGATACTACTATTATTG
Source organism: Vicia faba (assembly GCA_948472305.1). Taxonomy (NCBI): domain Eukaryota; kingdom Viridiplantae; phylum Streptophyta; class Magnoliopsida; order Fabales; family Fabaceae; genus Vicia; species Vicia faba. The sequence continues at coordinate 159,995,337 of OX451736.1, read as the reverse complement.
GTTAAAGGCTACATACTCTTTCTTTTCATAGAGAGTACTTTTATCACAAAAGCAGCTTTCAACCTAATTTTGGTATGAGCACAAGCAAGGCCAGAAACATAAGTCACATCTTCTGCACCCCAACTGCCAAGAGGCCCCCCACATGTACTTTCACGTTACATTATTTTATCATTTATTTGCAAGGCTGGCTTTGGACAATATGTCCATTCATTCTCTATAAATAGAGGAACATTTACAAAGCTAGGGGATGATCTTTGGACCAGAGGAACGAATCCCCCAAATTTTCTCAAACACAATAAAACTCTCAAAGTTCATCAACACTTGAGAAATCACAAAATACCCAGAATCACATTCATCTCCTTTGATTCTGAAGAACAACCACACTTCAGTCTCCTTCGAATCAAAGAAGCATCACACTTGCTTTTTCTTTTCCTTCAAATCCAGCATTCCAAGCACAGCTACTGACCCCTCTTTCGAATCCAGCATCCAGGGCCACCACTCAAGGCCCCACATCTATTCAAGGCCTGAAGCAAGGTAAGTTATTCTTACCTTTGAACTTTTTGTTTCATGGCATAGTAATTTTCCCTTTCGTTTGAAACATGTACATACCATTGTTCCTTTCGTTTCCACCCTTTTTAACATATTTTTTAGAGCTAAGCCTTTCGTTTTGCTTTCTGTTTACCTGAACTTACTTTAACTATTAAACTGTTTACAAGACAAATACTAGCATGGCCTCAGGCCATGTTTCCATTTAATGCTTGAAATGAAAGAAACAGGAAACAGGAAATAGGAAACGAAGCTTCTGTCTTCTACCCCCTTTCTCCAGGTCAAACGAAAGAGACAACCAGGACGATAAACATGCCTTCACTGATTCCAGGCTCAGTCGAAAGACATTCCCTCACTGCTTTCGACCTCCAGTCGAAGAAGACAACAAGGCAGAACCAGAAGGCTTCGCCATACACTGACTTCCAGGCCAATTGAAGGACAAGACCTCACTGGTGCTAGCTCCAGTCGAAGGAGGCCAACAGAATACATGTCGAAGGGTGCTACTGCCTGGGTCGAAGGAGCTATTTTTATTTATTTTTATCTTATTTTTTTCCTATATATTTCTATGCACTTCAATATGGTTGTAATAGTGTAGGATTTATTTTTTGCGATTTTTATTACTTTTGTTTAAATGCTAGTAATTAGGTGTGTATGGCAAGATAAAACCAACAAGTAGACAACCCCTAATCAAGACAAAATGCATGCAATCAAACACACTTTTCACACATGCAGCCTTAGTGTAATTCCACTTGTTGCCTTCTAAAATGGGCCATGATATGCATGTCAAGTACTTTGGCAAAACAAAAAGATCATAGTCTCTCGATGGCGTTGTCTTGGTTGCCTAAACAAAATGATCAAGTCCCTCAAGAAAATTGCCAAAAATACTTGACACAATTGCTATCATGGTCTATACGATGACCCGCGCCCGTCCCGTTAACATCCTAACGCAAGGTTGTTCACCAAATACAATGGTGAAACAACACTATTAAAAGGGGTAAAAACATGAGAAAGATCTTTGAGTAAAATAGGGTAGACAAACTCTTAGTTACTTGATCAAAAATCTTGCAAAACACCATTGCCATTTTTCAAACACACATCACAACACAACTTCAAAAACAATTTCAAAACAACTTTCAAAACATTGAATTATCTTTTCAAAAAGACACACACCTTTGTATATATTTAAACAAGAATCATTACAAAGGTTGCCTAGACGAGGCATCTTTTTCAAAACATTTTCAAAACCACACACAAAGCACCATTTCAAACAATTGAAAAGCAAAGGCAAGTGATACAAAACAAGTAACTAAGAGACCATGGATAACCATGGATGAAAAGGGTGCTAGCACCTTCCCTTTTCATAATCTACCCCCCGAACCCACGAAAACATCTCAAAGGTCTTTCCTGTGCTTTTTGACCTTTCCTTTAGGATAAAATAAAAAGTCAGTGGCGACTCTTGCTAAACCGAAACATTTGCGAACATAAAACACAAAATCCCAAGTCAGTTCTCCCACCGTATCACAGAACTGGCGACTCTGCTGGGGAAATTTCTAAAAGTGGGGTTACCTTAGGGTTTTAGATCACCTTTACTTGCTTACCTTGATTGCTTTGTTTGCTTTACTTTTTGGGTTCCTTGTTTGGGTTTGTTTAAATCCTACACCCGGATTTGGGGGCACCTTTTTAGGTAAGTAGCAATAAACTGTGAGGGAACTGTGCAGGGTATACCGACATGGTTGAAACAGTGGCTACATTGATGTGGCACTTTGGTTGGTACCGGTAACCCTTGAGTTGAATCAAGGAGAGTACGGGGCCACCGCGTGGTGTCGTGAAGCATCAATTGACCTTAGAACCTTACTTGACCATCTTGGCCTTTTTAGGGGTAGTGAGATGACCGACTTTGGTACAGTCCGAAGTTGGTAGATACTCGATACTAAACTCATTGAGGATTGTTTTCTTGGAATATTTTGGTCGCCAGTTAAGTGGCTAAACCAAAACAATGAACACAGAGAATAATCAAGTGATATTGAGCTCCTTAGAACCCGGTTTCTATTTTAGGACAGGTTGAGCCAACTAACTTCAAGAGGGTACTTACCTACAAACCCCATGCAAGTCAAAACCTAAGGACTTGTTTGCTCTGTGTGAATATGATTACATGTATATACACTTGCTTACTTTCGCATACATGTACATAACATCATAACATCATACCATAGCATTTCCAATAACCATTTCAAGGATCTCGAGGGTCTTTTGATACAGGGGCGCGTTGAACCAGACATCTACCAAAGGGCAAGAGGATTTTCCTCTAAACAAACGCCGTTAAAGATCAAGTGCAGTAACTTGAATCGGGGGCTATGACCCACTTGACATGGTAAGCTTGATTCTCGTGGAAAGAAATCCACCAATACAAAAATTCTCCAATCAAAGATGTTGATCGAAGTTCAATCTCTAACATTTTTTTGTGTTTACCCCGCGAGATCCTTGAAAACATGCATCCACATAACATGCATCCACATCATGACAGGTTTTCCCTTTCAAGTTTCCTTATTCTCCTACTGTTTATTTCAGTAGAGATGGCTCTAGAGAGGACTATCAAAGATATCCAGGCTCAAAACGCTCAACTTCGAAAAATGTTCTTGAACCTGTCCCAGGGGCAAGAAGAGGTGAAGGCTCTCCTCACAAGGGGCATGGTCCTAGGGAATCCAGGCGGCATCAGGAATGATCAGTTGGAAGGGCTACAAATTGAGTTTGGTCCTCCGGAGACTCCAGCATAATCAATGCTCCTTTGATAAATCATTGAGAGCACCTTTGTTTCATTTGAATTTTCAAGTTGTAATATCTTTTGTTATTCAAACATTTATCTGTTAATGTCAAACTCTGTTTCATTAATGCATTGCATATGTTTGTCTTGAATTCATCCATTTGTTTTCATTATACTTGAACTATGCTTTCTACTTTCTTTATGACATTTAACTCTTTCCAAAAGGTTGTGAGCCTTTAGAGGGAGGATGACGAAAACAATGCCATAATCTCATACAGTATGCTTTTGAACAGACCTTGCTGACGATGTACATGTGTTTCTTTCAAATCCTAAACACTAGAGTTATAAGGAAGATAATCCCTAGTCAACCCCTTCGAGCCAAAGAAGTAGGAGTTTTCTGTTTTAAAGACAAATTGAAACCTTTGATTAAACCTGGGGCAGGGTAGTCTCTCAGTTAATTCAAAAAAAAAGATTGTGCATTGAAAGTCGCAAACTCTCTGCTCATAGTACAACGAATGACATCAAAAACATTCCTTTGGAACCAAAAGACAGTGATGGTTTCTTATCTCATAGGAAGTCATTATCTATCAAAAAAGGAAAAGCCCACTGAGTCAAAACCTACAAAGGAGGCCTAAGAAAGTTGGGGCATCCCGCTGACTGTAATCTCATAAATAAGCACAGTCAGGCAAAATTAGGGATAACAAAAAAAAGAGAAAGAGGTCATTACAAATCCTCAACAACATGAAAAATGTTACAAAAAAATGACTGCCTTCCAACAAAATTCAACTTGTGTGAACCATCACCAAAACGTCGTTCCAAGACTCATTTGGAGTTCAGCGCATAATTAACTGAGGTTAGGATTGAAGAACATCACGAAGAGCGGGTGGGTACAAATATACTTTGAGCCTTTATCCTTTGTTTCTTAAACTGTGAACCAAGCCATGTTACAACCCTTCAAAAGTCCTAATTGAAGCATGGGTTAGTTCGAAAGCATACTGTTACAAAAGGTGTCCTGACTCCTATAAGGCTTTGCTCTAAATCTTGAGTTGAATTTTTCTTATAAAAAGTTTTCTGCTAAAAAACGCATTTTTCAAAATTTCAAGACAGACATAAACTTTGCATTACTTGAATATCATTGTTTGCATGTGGCTATTTGTTTGACAGCAGAGAAATTCACACAACGAACATCCGATGAACGAAAGCTATCTCAGTGAACAAAATCAAGAAGGATGACACTTCCATTGACAAATCTCCTATCAACAAGGGAGCATGACATATCACTACCCAACACACCTGGGGCAGTCTAGTCAAGATTACAAGAAATCTCTCAAGGGTTGTAGAGTAACCAGGGGCAAATCTCCATATGCGTCTCTTGGGGCATTGAACGTCAATCCCGAGAAAGGGTTACGTACAGTCAAACATTTCCAGGCAGTGCCACAAACACTCGCTACTAGGGGCAATGACAAGTCTCCCAAAAGTCCTTCTCATAGTATGATTCCCCAGCAAGAGTTTAATCTATGAAAACCTTCCCTCAGCTGGGAAAACTTCAAGAATCCTAGAGGACTTCCCGAACGAGTTCATCACCTCTCTAACAGACTAAGCAACAAGGTTTATTTCCCCAACAAACGACAGGATTCCCCAGCTTGAGGTAGCCTTTCCGACCACTACAAATCAAAGGACCACAACTCCTCTTCCCCAGTAGACTACTCTACAATCCCCAACAAGTTACTGCGAAACCTGGACCCGACCAGATATCAGTTCATCTTCAACTTCCCAGTAGATCAACGGATAACCAAGACTCCTGAACTCTTATCCCAAGCAAGAATAAACGTTCTCCCCACAGAGTTTTCAACTTCCCCCAGCAGAGTTCTCCTCAAACAAGAAAACAGGAATCCATTGGAAATATTCTAAGCAAAGTTTGAAGACACACATACTCTTCAACAGCAGTCCAGGATTTAATGACTCCCAATCATTTGTCAAGGATTTATTTTACCAGACAAAAATACATTCATTAACATTTCACATTTCATACATCCTATTTACATACATGATAAGTGCATACAACATAATCTCATTTACTTTTGAGAACATCATGACATTATGCATTTGATACATCATGACATTGCATACAACTAACGTTTTACCTTTTCAGGAAAAGGTCAATCAACAGATGGCTACCATCAACCTTTTCAAGTTCCAGATTAATACCTGTAACAAGCCAGGAAAACTATCTGTGGATGACTGATTGTAGATTAATACCTGTAACAAGCCAGGAAAACTATCTACATGAAGAGATTGAAGATTAACACCTGTAACAAGCCAGTTAGACTATCTTTCTTTATCAAGTCAAAGATTCATACCTGAAACCAGACAGGACAACTATCTCATCGGCCAACCTTTTTAAGTTCCAGATTAATACCTGTAACAAGCAAGGAAAACTATCTGTGGACGACTGATTGTAGATTAATACCTGTAACAAGCCAGGAAAATTATCTACATGAAGAGATTGAAGATTAACACCTGTAACAAGCCAGGAAGACTATCTTTCTTTCTCAGGTCAGAGATTCATACCTGAAACTAGACAGGATAACTATCTCATCGGCCAACCTTTTTAAGTTCCAGATTAATACCTGTAACAAGCCAGGAAAACTATACGTGGACGACTGATTGTAGATTAATACCTGTAACAAGCCAGGAAAACTATCTACATGAAGAGATTGAAGATTAACACCTGTAACAAGCCAGGAAGGCTATCTTTCTTTCTCAGGACAGAGATTAATCCCTGAAACCAGACAGGACAACTATCTCATCGGCCAACCTGTTTAAGTTCCAGATTAATACCTGTAACAAGCCAGGAAAACTATCTGTGGACGACTGATTATAGATTAATACCTGTAACAAGCCAGGAAAACTATCTACATGAAGAGATTGAAGATTAATACCTATAACAAGCCAGGAAGACTATCTTTCTTTCTCAGGTCAGAGATTAATACCTTAAACCAGACAGGACAATCATCTACTTGACCAGCTGAAGCAAACCTACACAGGTTCCTCTCTTCCCAAGATGCAGTTTTACACGAATTCGTCATCAAACAACCCAACTTTCCAATACAATTCAGAGGCGCTCCAGACACGGACGCCATGCTGGAAATCATCCACTTCTAGCTTATAGATACAGTCCAACATTCTTGGATGGCATCTTTAAGCCCATCTCCGACAAGATTTTGTCACATCTCCAAATGGCATCTTTAAGCCCATTCCATTAACCTTGCTCCGACGAGTGCAAAATTTTAGGCACTCTAGTGTCAAATCATCTTTTACCTTCGAGTCACGAACGACAAACTTGTCAATCTAACTCTTCAGGTTCAAGAAGATTGAACAGGGGCAGCTGTTGTACCCCAAAATTTTCCCTCTCATTCTTCAAGGCCTTTCTCACAAGGATTCTCAGGGTTCAAGCTTGCACAAGTACTTTGGAATTTTCCAGTACCAAAATTAAAAGGAAACTGTCAAAAAAGGGAGAAAACAGATAAAAATAACATTTTGAAAAATTTGGAGGAAAACAGGTCTCTTTCGATTCAGCACTCTTCGATTGACTCTTGGCCTCCTTCGAATGCAACTTGGGTAAATCCTTCATTTGGATTGGAAACCTCCTTTGAATGCAACTTGGGTACATCCTTCGTTTGGATTGGAAACCTCCTTCGAATGCAACTTGGGTACATCCTTCGTTTGGATTGGAAACCTCCTTCAAATGCAACTTAGGTACATCCTTCGTTTGGATTTGAAACCTCCTTCGAATCCACTTGCACGAAGGGCCTCTTGCAGACTTTGCCTCTTACAAGTTTCGTTTGAGCCAAGAGATATCTTCATACAAGATTTGACTGAGTTCTTGCTTCCCTTCGACTCAGAAGCCAGGAACTTCCCTCATACTAAAAAGACACAAGGCAATGACTCCCTTTATATTTGTTTCGATCCACATGCTTCGATTGGGAAATATGCTTCCTTCGAGCATGAGCTTTCGATTTGGAAATATGTTTTTCTTGATACAAGCTTTGACAGGGCATTAGCTTGTTTCGACCACAAGCTTCGACTGAGGAAAAGGCTTCCTTCGAACAAGTGCTCTTCGATCTCATTCTTGCATTCGACTCAAGACCAAATCTCATTTGCCAGGCTATGTTGCTTCCAAATCTTTACATAATCAGAAGCTTGTACAAGGGTTTTAAACTTTGTCTTTTAGATACTACTATTATCGGTTAAAGGCTACATACTCTTTCTTTTCATAGAGAGTACTTTTATCACAAAAGCAGCTTTCAACCTGATTTTGGTCTGAGCACAAGCAAGGCCAGAAGCATAAGTCACATCTTCTGCACCCCAACTGCCAAGAGGCCCCCCACATGTACTTTCACGTTATGTTATTTTATCATTTATTTGCAAGGCTGGCTTTGGACAACATGTCCATTCTTTCTCTATAAATAGAGGAATATTTACAAAGCTAGGGGAGGATCTTTGGACCAGAGGAACGAATCCCCCAAATTTTCTCAAACACAGTAAAACTCTCAAAGTTCATCAATACTTGAGAAATCACAAAAAACCCAGAATCACATTCATCCCCTTCGACTCTGAAGAACAACCACACTCCAGTCTCCTTCGAATCAAAGAAGCATCAAACTTGCTTTTTCTTTTCCTTCAAATCCAGCGTTCCAAGCACAGCTACTGACCCCTCTTTCGAATCCAGCATCCAGGGCCATCACTCAAGGCCCCACATCTATTCAAGGCCTGAAGCAAGGTAAGTTATTCTTACCTTTGAACTTTTCGTTTCATGGCATAGTAATTTTCCCTTTCGTTTGAAACATGTACATACCATTGTTCCTTTCGTTTCCACCCTTTTTAACATATTTTTTAGAGCTAAGCCTTTCGTTTTGCTTTCTGTTTACCTGAACTTGCTTTAACTATTAAACTGTTTACAAGACAAATACTAGCATGGCCTCAGGCCATGTTGCCATTTAATACTTGAAATGAAAGAAACAGGAAACAAGAAATAGGAAACGAAGCTTCTGTCTTCTACCCCCTCTCTCCAGGTCAAACGAAAGAGACAACCAGGACGATAAACATGCCTTCACTGATTCCAGGCTCAGTCGAAAGGCATTCCCTCACTGCTTTCGACCTCCAGTGGAAGAAGACAACAAGGCAGAACCAGAAGGCTTCGCCATACACTGACTTCCAGGCCAATCGAAGGACAAGACCTCACTGGTGCTAGCTCCAGTTGAAGGAGGCCAACAGAATGCATGTCGAAGGGTGCTACTGCCTGGGTTGAAGGAGCTCTTTTTATTTATTTTTATCTTCTTTTTTGCCTTTATATTTCTATGCACTTCAATATGGTTGTAATAGTGTAGGATTTATTTTGTGCGCTTTTTATTACTTTTGTATAAATGCTAGTAATTAGGTGTGTATGGCAAGATAAAACCAACAAGTAGACAACCCCTAATCAAGACAAAATGCATGCAATCAAACACACTTTTCACACATGCACCCTTAGTGTAATTCCACTTGTTGCCTTCAAAAATGGGCCATGGTATGCATGTCAAGTACTTTGGCAAAACAAAAAGATCATAGTCCCTCGATGATGCTGTCTTGGTTTCCTAAACAAAATGATCAAGTCCCTCAAGAAAATTGCCAAAAATACTTGACACAATTGCTATCATGGTCTATACGATGACCCGCCCTCGTCCCGTTAACATCCTAACGCAAGGTTGTTCACCAAATACAATGGTGAAACAACACTATTAAAAGGGGTAAAAACATGAGAAAGATCTTTGAGTAAAATAGGGTAGACAAACTCTTAGTTACTTGATCAAAAATCTTGCAAAACACCTTTTCCATTTTTCAGACACACATCACAACACAACTTCAAAAAAAATTTCAAAACAACTTTCAAAACATTGAATTATCTTTTCAAAAAGACACACACCTTTGTATATAATCAAACAAGAATCATTACAAAAGTTGCATAGACAAGGCATCTTTTTCAAAACATTTTCAAAACCACACACAAAGCACCATTTCAAGCAATTGAAAAGAAAAGGCAAGTGATCTAAAACAAGTAACTAAGAGCCCATGGATAACCATGGATGAAAAGAGTGCTAGCACCTTCCCTTTTCATAATCTACCCCCCGAACCCACGAAAACATCTCAAAGGTCTTTCCTGTGCTTTTTGACCTTTCCTTTAGGATAAAATAAAAAGTTGGTGGCGACTCTTGCTAAACCGAAACATTTTCGAACCTAAAACGCAAAATCCCAAGTCAGTTCTCCCACCGTATCACAGGTATACTCCTGGTGAGCACGAGTCAGTTCCTAGATCTTGATGTTTTCCTCCGTTATAGTGTGGACGAGTTCTATAACCTCAACGGTATACTCCCGGTGGGCACGAGACAGTTCCTAGATCTTGATGAAGATGTTTCCTTACGTCATAGTATGGACGAGTACTATAACCTCAACAGTATACTCCCGGTGAGCACTAGTCAGTTCCTAGATCTTGATGTTTTCCTCCGTCATAGTGTGGACAAGTTCTATAACCTCAACGGTATACTCCCGGTGGGCGAGACAGTTCCTAGATCTTGATGAAGATGTTTCCCTACGTCATAGTGTGGACGAGTACTATAACCTCAACGGTATACTCTCGGTGAGCACGAGTCAGTTCCTAGATCTTGATGTTTTCCTCCGTCATAGTGTGCACAAGTTCTATAACCTCAACGGTATACTCCCGGTGGGCACGAGACAGTTCCTAGATCTTGATAAATATGCTTCCCTACGTCATAGTGTGGACGAGTACTATAACCTCAGCGGTATACTCTCGGTGAGCACGAATCAGTTCCTAGATCTTGATGTTTTCCTCCATCATAGTGTGGACGAGTTCTATAACGTCAACGGTATACTCTCGGTGAGCACGAGACAGTTCCTAGATCTTGATGAAGATGCGTCTCTATGTCATAGTGTGGACGAGTACTATAACCTCAACGGTATACTCACGATGAGCATGAGTCAGTTCCTAGATCTTGATGTTTTCCTCCGTCATACTTTCTTTTCAAAATCGGTTATAAACCTGTTATATTCATAATCCAATTTTATAACCGATTTTTGATTTAATAACCGGTTTTAAACCTAAAAATTCCATTTTTAAAATTTAAATTTAATTTCTTTTAAATTGATTAAATCACTTTTATAATAAAATATTAAAAATTTGTTTTTTTAATTATCAAATCAAATTTAAACTATATTTTTTGAAGATTTTAAATTTTCCTTTTCTCACATTACACATAATCTGTATTTCGTTAATTTGTTGAGTTAAAACAGAAAAACATATCCTAAAATTAAATAAATAAATATTATAGTTTACTAAAAAATAAAATAAATAAAAAGCCAACAAAAATAGAATAAATAAATATGGCTAGTTAGTGGAAGAAAAATAGTTTTTTTTAATATTTTTTCTTATAATAATTTATTAACTAAAGAAAAAAAAAGGTAGTTAGTAAAATAAAAGGTAATAAAGGCAAGTAAAACACATGACTCCAAATATTAAATTATAAGTAGAACTAAACAAAAAAAAAGCATCCCAAATACGACAAACACGTATACCACCCATCAAAGTTGCAAGAAAGTTTTGTTAATGATCAAATAATCATCTCGACATTGTCAAATAGCTTCAAAATCTATTATCACCTGTTTAATCGATAATATCCTATAATAATTGATCATAAGTATGTTAATTAATAGAAAAATATATATAAAATTAACAAATAATAAATACACAATTTTTTCCTGTAAGTATAGCAATATGTTTAAATCAAAACACTCTTTGATTAGTTATCGGCATCGCTTGCTTTGTACAAAGGTATGTTTTGTATGCTACAAACTCATCACTTTCTATGTAAATACCAAACATTTCCGTCACATATTTATGTAGTTATCTTACTAACTTCATATCAAATTTACTCCGTAGAATTATAGAATTAGAAAATGAAAATAAATTGCTTAACTTACACCATTTATCCATAAACATGCATAGTGAGTTGGGACAATATTCCAACTGCAACCAACGTGGTAATGAATAAAGGGACAAAATATTAATTGAGTAAATTTTTTTTTAAATAAATAAATATGAGATAAATAATAATAATAATAATAATAATAATAATAATAATAATAATAATAATAATAATAAATAATAATAATAATAATTATTATTATAATTATAATTATAATTATTACAATAATAATAATAATAATAATAATAATAATACTTTTACTGTTATGTTTGGTAGGCAAAGGATAATTGAAAGTATAGTTGATTTACTAATTGTTAATAAAGAGAGAAGGACGTGGAGAGAGTGGAGTGGAGTTTCAAAATTAGATAATAATTAGTTTTTTTTTATCACAATAAAATTATTGAGTTTCATTAGATCGAATTTGGGAATCGAATTCAACAAATTATATTTAGTCTAAGAATTGACCGCTCTTATAAGAGAGTGAACAGTAGTCATATTCGTTTAACGCTTTACAAACTTTTCCTTAAAGTTAAAAAAAGACTGAAGTAAATTAGAAATAGAGTTAATAATAATCCTAAATTCAGAAGCACCCTTATTAATAGAGTATAAAGCTTGTGTAACTCTTTGACAATCACTCCCAAAAATAACATAATTCAGGTTCAATGAGATAGCTCTAAGAATAACCTCTTTAAGGGCTAAGGCCTCCACTTCAATGACGGTGAGGGTCCCTCGATCTCAAGCAATACCTGCAATAATGAAATCTCCACATGACTCCGCATATACCAACCTCTATTAGTAGCATCAATGGTATTATTAAAAGTCTCATCAACATTACATTTTATCCAGCCAATTGGTGGAGGCATCCGTTCCGTCACATAAGTTGGTCGCGCGTTGTTATCGATTAGCATGTTAGGCTTGAAACCAATCATTCCATCTATGAAACGCACATAAACCCAATTTATTCGCTTCTTCATGTTCATGCTGTCAAATAAAATCATTCCTATTTTTCCATAATATATCAATCATAACTACAAATTTACCCGCAACCTTTTTATCCTCCTTCTTATAAATATCAAAGATAAAGAACTTGAAATCATAAGAAAAATGATTGCAAGAATCTATAAGATTAGATAAACGTGAAGATCTCCAACAAGAGTTGGTAGCATTACAGTCCAAAAAAAGGTGTCATTCATCCTCAGTCCTCAGTATGGTGGTCACACAACTGACAAGTTAATGGACACATGTTTTATAATATTATTTATTAAATAGTTAATAAAAATAAAATAAAACAAATTGTTTTCATATAGTAATAATTGTTTTATAATAATTTTTATCAAATAATTATTAAAATAAAATAAAACAATTATAAAAAGTTAGTGGAATATATAAAATAAAATTTAAAAAAAATTAAAAAAAAAAGATAATGGTTAGTTTAAAAAAGTTAGTGGGATGATTATTTAAATAATTATTAAAATAAAATAAATAAATTACAAAAATTTAGTGGAATATATAAAATAAAATTATAAAAAAATAGATAATGGTTAGTTTAAAAAAGTTAGTGGAATAATTATTTTATTATTTCAAAGAGAAAATAGAAAATTAATGAGATAAAAATATAAAAAATTTAATTAAATAAAATAAATAAATAAAAAGGTAAAGAAGAATATTAAAAAGTTATTATCATTAACTTTTACTAAATTTGATCAAGAGTACGAAGAAAATAAATCAATTACTTCTAATTTAAAAAATCAAATAAAACATATAAAAATTTGAATAAATATTATTAGTAAAGGTTATACATAATTTAAGATAACAAAATAAGGCTACTTTGCAGTAGAAAAATAGTATCAAACAATAAAAAAAATTCATCTACCTATTTTTTAATAAAATATTATCAATTTTTTTATAAAATCAATAATTGTAAAAAATCCAAAATAATCAAAAGGATATAATAATAATAAAAGCAACAAAAATAACCCAATTCTTTCTAAAATATCTTTTCCAAAAAAATATATTTTTTATATCTTAATGAAAAATATAGGAATAGAAAAATAAAGTTAAAACATAATAATATTTGAAATATATAGGATGAAAGAGATATGGCAAAGAATTATTTACAAAAGAGATACTACATTAATAATAAAAGAGATATTACATTAATAATAAAAGAGATATAGAACGAAAGAAAAATATATAAGTGAGAGAGGTATATAATGAGCTATGTCTTTACAGATTTCAAAATTTTAATGAGCTATGTCTTTACAGATTTCAAAATTTTATCCATCTGGAGTTCATTTTGTTTACCACATGAAAATGAAAGAGATATAAGATAAGTGATATTAATAATAAAAAGATGTATTGTGATTCATTCAAACGGATTCTACGGAATGCACATTTATTTTAATAGAAAAATATATGATATTCATGAAAATATAATAATTAAATGTATAATTAATAAAAAAATATTTTGATCAGTAATTTAATTTTCTCGTTAATAATTAATATTTTGATCGATAATTTTACATTCTCGTTAATATTTAATATTTAGATAAGTAATGTTATGTTCTTCTTTTTATCAGTAATTTTATATTTGCGTTAATATTAAATATAGTTTAAAATTGTAGTAGTAAATTTAGATTAAAAAAATATTTTTCTCGTATATTATTTTTGAATCAAAAATATTTGAATTATAAATATTATTTTTTGTATATAAAAATATTTAGATTAATAATAATTTATTCATGTATACAAATATTTATTGTTTAGATATCGTTTACAAAAATATTTGAATCAATAGTCATTTTTCTCTCATATATAAAAATAACATTATTTAAAAAAAATCTATTAAATCAGTGATATATTTTTTCCCAAATAAAAATATTAATTTTTATAAAGATTATTTATAAAAATATTTAAATCAACATAAAATTTGACTTGACACATAATTAGACTAATAACATTTATTTTAGAAACTATTATTAAGATATAATATAACCTATTTTTTTAAAAATATTATGAAATTAAAAGTTAAAATATTTTTTTCAATAATATAACTTAAAATTATTTTCCAAAATATATGTTAAATATTTGAAATCATAATTTCTTATAAAAATATTTGAATTTTCTCCGTACGTAAATTATTTCTCGTATATAAAAAATATGTATCTCATATATTTTATTATAAAGTATTAAAAAACCGTGTCCTCGTAATATTACATAATTAACAAATAAAATTGTAACTCTAGTGATCAAGAATATTTATCTTTTTTGTATAACTTCGTTTCAAACTTTTATTTTGTGAAATAGTTGAAACACCCTTTACCTACAATTTCAACACAATCAAGAGTTATTAAATTAATATATATATATATATTTTTCAATGCATTTTTTTTTGCAGGACAATGCTAATATATCAAAAAGACACATCCAACTTCAAAATTCAAGATATACAAAGATGAGAAGCATATATTGCATACCTTATAGTAATGACTTGAAAAATAATTAACTACCAACCATTTGTGTCTAATAGGTAGGTGTGGCAAACGGGTATGTCCGTTCTGTTTAGAACTGTCTTGCAAAAGTCTGAAAAAAATGGGATGGGGCGGAACGTTCATAGATGAGTGTGATCGATGGGAATGAGAACTGACTGTTTTGGAATGCTGGTTTGCGTTTGTTTTTGCAAAATGTCGCGGTAAGCAAGAGTCGCCACCGTCTTTTATTTTATCCAACAAGGAAAGGACAAAAGCACAAAAAAATTCCTTTTTGAGATGTTTCTCGGGTTCGGGAGGCAGATTATAGAAAGGGAAGGTATTAACACCCTTTCTATCCGTGGTTATCCACGGGTTCTTAGGTATTTGCTCATTATATTTTCAAAAAGTTTGCTTTTCTTTGTGTTTGTGGTTTTGAAAAGGGTTTTTGTTTTGAAGAGAGTGTAAGTGTGAAAAGTTTTGTTTTGTTTTAAAAGGAGCAAGTACTTAAGAACCATCTACCTACTTAAAAAGAAATTAAACTGTACAAGTGTCCTTTAGACGGTGTTATCCCACTATTGAGGAGTAGGTAGCACAGTCGTTGGAGTTTTCGGGTCAATTCGATTAAGGGACGTGTGGTCACTAAAGCAATATTAGGACGCCTTAGCGGTAACCCTAATGTCTTAGATCATTTTATCCGAGGCAACCGTTTCGAGGCAACTTATGATCTTTGGACAAGAGGGCGACCTCTAAAACACCCTATACTCAATGACCACGTTCGAGGCAACCAAATGAGGCATACCCTAAGAGTGGCATGTGCGAGTGTATTGTTTTTCAGTTATATTATCTTTGATTAGGCCAAACTAATTGTTGATCTTATCTTGCCATACATATCCTATTTACTAGCATTTGTACAAAGTAAATAAAATGCAGAAAGATAAAATCCTACGCTATTACAACCATATCGAAAGGTATAAAAAAATATGAAGGAAAAAATAAGATAAAAGTAAGAAAAATGAGTGTCTTTCGACCCAGGCAGTAGCACCCTTCGACTTGCATTTTGTTGGCCTCCTTTGATTGGGGCTAGCACCAGTGAGGTCATGGCCTTCGATTAGGGGCTGGCACCAGTGAGGTTCTGTCCTTCGATTGACCTGGAAGTCAGTGTATGGCGAAGCCTTCTGGTTCTGCCTTGTTGCCTTCTTCGACTGGAGGTTGAAAGCAGTGAGGGAATGCCTTTCGCCTGAGCCTGGAATTAGTGAAGGCATGTTTTTCGTTTGGGCCTAGAAGTCAACATGGTTTTCCTCCTGGTTGTCTCTTTCGTTTGACCTGGAGAAAGAGGGTAGAAGCCAGAAGCTTCGTTTCCTATTTCCTGTTTCCTGTTTCTTTCACTTCAAGCATTAAATGGAAATATGGTCTGAGGCCATACTAGTATTTGTCTTGTAAACAGTTTAATAGTTAAAGCAAGTTCAGGTAAACAGAAAGCAAAACGAAAGGGTTAGCTCTAAAAAATATGTTAAAAGGGCGGAAACAAAAGGAACAATGGTATGTACATGTTTCAAACTAAAGGGAAAATTACTATGCCATGAAACAAAAAGTTAAAAGGTAAGAATAACTTACCTTGCTTCAGGCCTTGAATAGATGTGGGGCCTTGAGTGGTGGCCCTGGATGCTGGATTAAAAAGAGGGGTCAATAGTTGTGCTGGAATGCTGGATTCGAAGGAAGGAAAGAAACAAGTCTTATGTTTCTTTCCAAACTGGATTCAAAGGATACTGAAGAGTACTTTTTCTTCAGAATCGAAGGAAGTAAGTATGTGATTCTGGGTTTGTTCTCACAAGTGTTGAAGGGACTTGAGAGATTTGTTGTGTTTGAGAAAATTTGGGAGATTCGTTCCTCTGGTCCAAAGATCCTCTCCTAGCTTTGTAAATGTTCCTCTATTTATAGAGAAAGAATGGACATGTTGTCCAAAGCCAGCCTTGCAAATAAATGATAAAATAATGTAATGTGAAAGTACATGTGGGGCCCTTTTGGCAGTTGGGGTGCAGAAGATAATCAAATAAGGCTCAATTGGAAAGTAAATGTCCACTTGTGCCACAAAAGCAAGATGAATGGTTCAGATAGGTTGCTTCCTTATGAAGGAAAATAGGCGCAAGGCTCAAGACAAACTTTTCTAAAAGTAGTATTGTGCTGTTAAGTGCAAGTGGTCTTAGACAACAAATGGGTAAAGGCCTAAAAAGGGAAAAAACATAGCCTAGCCTATGGGTCTAAATGTTCAACTTGATCTTTTGAGTCGAATCCTCCATCTTTCTACACCTTTCGACCAGACTAGGACAACACGGCATTCGTTTTCACCAGCTGTGTGTCCTTCGAATGGACCAACTGTGTGTTCTTTGAATGGCCCTTTTCAGAAGGTTATTAACTTCTAAATCGAAAGAAGCTTTTAGAAGATTATTGACTTTTGAATTGAAGAAAACAAACAGGAAGCCTTTCCCTCAGTCGAAGCTTTTGGTTGAAACAAGCTAATGCCCAGTCGAAGCTTGTATCGAAGAAAACATATTGCCAAATCGAAAGCTCATTCTTGAACGAAACATATTGCCCAATCAAAGCATGTGGATCGAAACAAACATAAAGGGAGTCATTTCCTTGTGTCTTTTTTAGTATGAGGGAAGTTCCTGGCTTCTGAATTGAAGGGCGTTTTTTCAAGGGAAGCAAGAACTTAGTCACATCTTGTATGAAGACACTTCTTGGATCAAACGAAGCTTGTATGCAGCAAAGTATGCAAGAGGCCCTTGGTGAAAGTGGATTTGAAGGATGCATAGAGATGGTTACTTTGTCCCATCGAAACTTGTCCAAACGAAGCAAGCATGCAGGCAGCAAACTTGTCCAGTCGAAACAGGCTTGTAGGCAGTAAACTTTTCCAAATCGAAGTAGGCTTTGCAGGCATCACGCTTGGTGAATCGAAAAGGTTTCCTTACAGGGGGCTTGTGTGGACAACATGCCATGGCCTTTGATTGCAACCATGTATGCAGCACACTTGTCCAATCAAAAGGCTGAATCGGAGGAGGTTTCAAATCCAAATGAAGGATGTACCTAAACTGGCATTCGAAGGAGGCTTTAAGTTTAAAATGAAGGATGTAATCCAAGTGGCATTCGAAGGAGGCCAAGAGTCAATCGAAGGACATGCCCAAGTTGCACTCGAAGGAGGCCAAGAGTCAGTCGAAGGGTGCTGAATCGAAGGAGACCTGTTTTCCTCCAAATTTGTCAAAATTTTATTTTTATCTGTTTTCTCCATTTTTGACAGTTTTCTTTTAATTTTGGTATTGGAAAATCCCAATGCACTTGTTCAAGCTTGAACTTTGAGAATCACTTGTGAGAGATGCCTTGATAATTGAGAGGGCAAATTTTGGGATACAACAATGAGGATGTGGGTCTAAAACCTAGTCTCATCCCGCAAAAAAGTGAAGGCAAAGCGGAAAAAGCTCGCGGACATTATACCTTTTAAATCTAAAAACACAAAAATTTATGAAAATACACGTGCTCACAAAAGTCCATGTTGAAAATGGGGCAGAGCGAAACGGACAAATTAGAGAGTGAGGGTCTAAACTCTTAACCCACCCCACACTAAAGTGCAGGCAAAACAGTCATGCCTGACAAATCCAACAAATCGGGCCCGTTTTACCACCCCAACCAACATGGATAGAAAACAAAGACACGCTCAAGTGATAATAACTTGCACATTTAGGACTCAATTCTCTCTTCATTTAAAATTTCAACAAACAGTACTACAAAAACACCACATCACACTACTTTAAAATAAAGCCACACCATTAAACTAAAGCACCACTCAAACATTTTCAGCACCTATATTGCCTTTCAAAAACCATGATAAAAAAAATACAATACTAAGAATAATGAATACATACACATGTAAACATATGTGTGTGTATGTGAAGAGTAGAAAACATTAAATATATTTGGAAATCAGCAAGTTCGTCTTTGCACAACTTAAATTTCAAGCTTTGCACAACTATTGCATTGTTCAGCTCTTCCGACTTAATGACGGATGCCAATGCTATGTTCTTACCAACATCATTCTCTGAAAACAGAAAATTACTATAAAGATACCTTAGTTCAACAATCCAATATCATACAACATAAATGAATGTATCACAAATGAACAGAAACAAAGTAAGCAGTATAATTCGGTTAACGTAAACTAATTTTATGGTTCAATAGCTTAGTTCAGCTAATACAAAATACCTTAGTGTGTTTTTTGCTCAAGTATGCAGAAACAACAGTGCATATATATCGTTAAACCTTAGAATAAAAATAAGAACTAAATGCGACTCAGTATTTGTTTAATACTGCGTTGCATGTAGTAGCTTCATAGTTTCTTTGTTTTCAAAGGCTTATAGACACAGTGGTACATCAAATAACAAACAAAGTGGCTTTATCACAACTACATAATATCTAAGTCAACATGAGTTCCGAACAAGAAATGCAAAGTACTCTTCATAGAGAAAACGTTTGGAATATAATTTGCACAAAGCTACTCAACAAAATTTCAATCTAATCTTTTTCACCAAAGAACCAATATCATTAAAAATTATTTGACACAGGGTGAAGAGCTATAAACAAGCTATATGATGCATTATCAGCAGAATACTATGTTCCAATTAGAAGTATTATTGGCATTACAATTAGCTGTCAAACCTACACTGCAGTGATCCGCCTATATCAATTTCTCTCCACCTAAATCAACTGCTCTGGGTATTTTCTACATGTATCACAATGAACTATATTATATTTGATTTATGTCTCTCCATGCAATCCAGAGAACCCCAATCACTTAAGCGGTTTCATATCCCAGCAATTAACAGGTACCGCAGTGCATTCACCATCCCATCTCACCTATAGGCAAAACACAACAATAAAATTCGAATCAATTTGAGAATCATTTAATGAAATCTAAACTAATAGTACAATGTTAAGAACTTACTTCCAGTGTCTTCCAACCGATTACTTCAGAATCATTGGGAAGGCATTTGATCAACTTCCCTTTCTTGGAAGAATTCCTCTCTTGGACCCTGATTCTCTGTCTCAGACTTTCATTGGACGAGGAAAGTAAAGAAGGATCAACAAGAAATTCCACCCAGTTTGGAAAGTATATGAGTCGGAATTTCTTGCCATTGCAGGCCTTCTTTATAGATTTTGAAGTAAGTTTCGCTGAATTTTCTTTATAAAAAGTGAATCTTTCTACTGCAGGACTCTGTTTTCTCTGAAAATAAAACCATATTTCGTGCTCAAACTTCTTGAACATTAATTTATCACCCGACCTTATTCCCTTTTCTAAGCACATTGGTATCCAACCATCTGTAAGATGATAGCACGATTTCCCTTGCCCTTTTGAAACCCTGTGAGTAAAGGTCCACGACTTCTGAGTAATATCAGTAAGTGTTAATGACCTAGTGCTACCGTGAATGGGGAAAACGCCCTTAGTCGCTAGCGGAACTTGGAGCTTTTCTAGCAAATGCGTTTCAGTTATAGGTTTACTGTAAAAGCCAACACCTTCTTTGTGGAATTCAAACCCATCAAAGGTTGCGTCTTCTTTGGCAACAAGTTTGAGAGTAATGGCGACAAAGATTTCTTCCGAGTGTGTATCAGCAAGTTACAAGATTTTCGAAATCTTACACAAGATTGACTTTTTGGAATTGGGTGTTTGCGTCAGATCAACTTCAGTTAACTTCCTTACATGTTCCAAGTGACCTTGCGGAAAATAATGCAGAAATGAACCAATGGTTGGATTAAATGGTAGGGGTACAACAAATGAAATCCACACTGACGGATCAACACTTAATCCTAATTTCGGTTTAGAGGAAGAAGAAGAAGAGACCGAGCTCGCCATCTATGGCGGCGATGAAGAAAGAAAGAAAAGAAAAAGAAAATCTTTTGGTAAACTATCAAAAAAAGTTGTTATGATTTTGCTTGGCGTGAAATTTCGGAGTAATAACCTCTTTCTTAATATAAGAATAACTAACAATAAGGATTATCATATCACACGGATCCTACCTATTCGTACGGCTGAGATTAAATGTATACATTTTTTCTTCTCCCATGAATTTGTTCTTTTCTGCTTTCTAGAGTACTAGTTTAGTAATTAAAACTACCACTACAACTTTTCTGGAGTACCCTTTTACAGTAACGTGTTTTATTTTAATTTTGAATTAATTTTATTTAAGGGTTTTATTACTTAGTAGGAGTAGCAGTAGTAAGTCATTTTTCAAAATTTTCTAAGTTGTCTTCCATGAAGGTAATTTTGGCACTCACTCCAGTGGACATACGATGGCGAAGAAAATCCTACGGGCAGACTATTATTGGTCTACCATGGAAGCAGACTGCTATCAACACTCTCGGACCTGTCATAAGTGTCAAATTTATGTTAACAAGGTGCACGTACCTCCGGTTCCTCTGAATGTTTTGATGGCTCCTTGACCCTTTGCTATGTGGGGAATCGACATGATTGGAGAGATCAAGCCTACAGCCTCCAATGGACACCGTTTCATTTTAGTGGTCATTTACTACTTTACAAAGTGGGTCAAAGCAGCTTCCTTTGCATCCATTACTAAGAATGTTGATGCCCGCTTCATCAAGCAGAATCTCATTTGCCGGTACGGTATCCCAGAAAGGATCATAGCTGATAATGGTACCAACCTTAACAATATTATGATCATCGCCTTGTGTGAGTAGTTCAAGATTCAGCATCACAATTCATCCCCCTATCGGCCAAAGATGAATGGTGCCGTTGAAGCTGCAAATAAAAACATTAAAAAGATCATACAGAAAATGACAGTCACCTACAAGGACTGGCATGAGATGCTACCATTTGCCCTCCACGGGTATCGTACCACGACTCACACATCAACTGGGGCAACACCCTATTCTTTGGTTTATGGCATGGAGGTTGTCTTTCCTATTGAGGTCCAGATCCCCTCTTTGATAATTATGAAGGATGCGGGTTTGAATGAGGACGATTCGATCCAAACTCGAATTGATCAACTAAACTTAATTGATGAAAAGAGACTTACTGCTGTTTGCCACGGTCAGACGTATCAAAAACGGATGATCAAGGCTTTCAACAAGAAAGTCAGACGCCAAGTATACCAAGTTGGAGATCTAGTGATCAAACACATTATCTTACCATAAAGTGATCCCAGGGACAAATGGACTCCTACTATTGAAGGACCATTTGTAATCAAGAACATCTTCTCCGGTGGGGCAATGATCTTAACTACCATAGACGGCGAAGACCTGCCACACCCTACGAACACAGACATAATCAAAATATACTACGCATAAGAGACCCGCTAGGTTGACACACCTAGGAAAAAAAAAGGGCATCCCGACGAACCAAAATAGAAGGTTCGGGCAAAAATTAGGGATAAAATAAAAAAGCTGTATACCCGGTGTTGTACCCGAAAATTTGCCCTCTCATGTTTTCAAAGGTCTTCCCTTACATGGTTGGTCACAAACACTTGCCTAACGAAAATAAAGTTTTTTGAAGATGAACAAAGTGTCTTTCGATTGGAATCTGGGAAAAGTCTTTCATTGGGTATCCAAAATCCTTCGATATAGGCTTGACTCACCAGTCTTCAATTGGGAATTTGGCACTCTTCGATCGGGCTTTGATTAGTAAGCTTCGATTAGGTGTTTGGAACCCTTCGATTAAGCTTTGGTTCGCAAGTCTTCGATTGAGCGTTGGACCCCCCTTCGATCAATGCTTTGACTATGCATTAACTACTTCAGGCTTACCTTCGGCTCACGAGGCAAGAATCTCCTACAAGTTTGTTTCGATTCACAAAGGAAAAGGCCCCTCAACTTTCCAGCACACCAGGCAAGAGTCTCATTCGAAGAACATTCAAAAGGTCCATTTGAAGAAGCATTCAGAAGGCCCATTCGAAGGGTACATAAGAAGTCCATTCGAAGGAGGCAACTCAAGACAAATCGAAGAGCATGGCCTGGAGGCATTCGAAAATCAAAGGTGTCCAGGTTCATTCAAGATTCCAAAGAGACATGAATATTTCAAAAAAGGAAATATTTTAATATGTCTGATTCTTGTCTCATGGCTTTAAAGGCCTGGTTAAATGGTTGTCCCTTGCCATTTTCATGCACCCTCACACTCCTATAAATACGAGGCCAATGACACATTATAGGGGGACGAGGATTTTGAGAGACGCTACCCATAAACCCACCAAAGGTTATCAACATTTTCATAAGTAATCCAAGCCAAAGCAACCATTCAACAAAAGTATCCACGCCCAGAAATCCCATATCGAAGATACCCACATCTAGAAAGTTCCAAATCGAAGGTTCCAACTACTGGTAAGAGAGGGTAAAATGTCAAACCTTGTATTTACATAACACATCCATATTTGTTGTTTCATTCGATTGTCATTCTAGACAGAATCAAAGGGCTTGGGTTTGGCACCAGGTCATGTTTTTTGTTGCTAACACTTGCTACAAATATAGCCTGAAAAGACCCAGCGTGCGCAGGATCAATGGACCTGGGTTTCGACACCCAGGTCATGCGTTTTATTTTGCTAAACATATTTTTGCAGATGCAGTGCCTCCACATGTGATCCTTCAGGCCTTTCCAGCAACACCCTTCATAGAATCGAAAGGCAGCCTTCTTCCTCTGAATCGAAGCCCCCCTTCTCCCTGCAATCGAAGTTTACCCATATCCTTCCCAAACCCAATCAAAGGAGTCAGGAAAGGGTGCAAATCATAGCTTTCCCCGTCAATTCTCAAGCCCAATCGAAGGCTACTCACACCCATTCCCTAGCTCAATCGAAAGAAGGCCAAAGAAGGGTGAATCGAACGAGTCCATGGCATGGATCGAAGAAGTCTTTTCTCTTCTTTATTTTTACTTTTTACTTGTCTTTCAATTTAGTTGTAATAGTTAATCAGGTCTTTACTTTTATCGCTTTATTTTCAATGGGTTTGTTTTTGGCTATGTAAATACCTGAAGCCTTGTAATAGTGTAGTTTAATTTTCGCACTTTAAATTCCACAAATTATTAAACTGTTAGATGTATGATATTAGGATGCATGACAAGAGTGTATGATTAATTTTAAAACAGTTAGATAACCCTAAAATGTGCAAAGATAATAATCTGAAATTGAATCACTCGCACATGCCACTCTTAGGGTACGCCTCACTTGGTTGCCTCGAACGTGGTTATTGAGTATAGGATGTTTTAGAGGTCGCCCTATTGTCCAAAGATCATAAGTTGCCTCGAAACGATTGCCTCAGATAAAATGATCTAAGACATTAGGGTTACCACTAAGGTGTCCTAACATTGCTTTAGTGACCACACGTCCCTTAATCGAATTGACCCGAAAACTCCAACGACGATGCTACCTACTCCTCAATAGTGGGATGGCATTGTCTAAAGGACATTTGTACAGATTAATTCCTTTTTCGAGTAGGTAAATGGTTCTTAAGTACTTGCTCCTTTTAAAAACAAAAACAATACTTTTCGCACTTACACTCCTTTCAAACAAAAAACTCTTCTCAAACCCACAAACACAAAGAAAAAGCAAACTTTTGAAAACATAATGAGCAAGTACCTACGAGCCCGTGGATAACCACGGATATAAAGGGTGCTAACATATTCCCTTTCTATACTCTACCTCCCAAACCCGAGAAATATCTCAAAAAGGAATTTTTCTGTGCTTTTGTCCTTTCCTTGTTGGATAAAATAAAAGACGATGGCGACTCTTGCTTACCGTGACATTTTGCGAAAACAAACGCAAACACGAACCAACATCCCAAAATAGTCAGTTCTCATTCCCACCGATCACAGAACTGGCGACTATGCTGGGGACATTTTATAAGTGAGGTGTACCTTAGGATTAGATCACTTGTGTTTTCAATTGTATGCTTTGAATGCTTTAATTTTATGGGCTTATATCGGAGTTCTATAGATCCTAACAAGGATCTGGGGATACCCTTTAGGTAAGTAGAAATAAACTGTGAGGGATTTGTCCGGTGTAGACAGACACGGATGAAGCAGTAGCTACATTGGTGTGGCACCTTAGTCTGTACCGATATCCCTTGTGTTAGAACGAGGAGAATATGGGTCTTCTAAGGAGTCATTAAGCACCAACTGACCTTAGAACCTTAAATTGACCAACTTGGCCATAGAACAGTAGCAGTATGCTACACTCATTGAGACTAAACTCTCGCGATGATTCCGGCCGCAAGAAAAGGTTGCTAAACTGGAATTATGACCGATCGAGGGTAGTCAGTGATATTGAGATCCTCTAGAACCCGGTTACTATTTCTAGGACAGGTTGAACCAACTAAACTGAAAGAGGGTAATACCTAAACTCCGTGCCAGCCTAAACATAAGGTTGTTTGTGTGACTTGTGTGCCTTCAAACTTGAACTACTTGCACATTCTCGTTATCTGACAACATGAGTTCCTTGCAGGTTTTGTTTACAGTCCTTATCCAATAATTTGGATTTATTGCAGGGTTTACTTACATCACTTCACACTTTGGCTTAAACGCATAGCATACACATCATAACATCATGCCTTAACATTTCCTTAACCATTTCAAGGATCTTAAGGGTTTGTGATGCAGGTTATGGTAAATCAAATGTCTAGCAAGGGGAAAAGGGGATTTATTTTCCTCTAGCCAAGGTTGTCTAGAAATCAAAACATGATAACTTGAGTAAGGGGCTATGACCCACACGATATGGTGAGCTTGACTCTTGAAGAAGGACTCTCAGCAACATGAAGTTCCTTCAATCAAGCTACCAGATTCAGATTCTAACAGTTTCTTGTTTACCCCGCGAGATCCTTGAAAACATTGCATACATATATCATACATATCATTGCATAACAGGTCATCCAGTACAGGTCTCTCATGTTCCCTCTGTTTATTTCAGCAATGGATCTCCCACAAGACAACCAAGATCTCCAGGCTCAAGACGCTCAACTTCAAGAAATGTTCCTGAACCTATCCCAGGGGCAGGAAGAAATAAAAGCTCTCCTAACAAGGGGCTTAGTCCTAGGGAATCCAGGCGACATCAGGAATGATCAGTTGGAAAGGCTACAAATTGAGTTGGCAACAATGAAGATCCAGATGATGGGACAGCTGGTGGGCCAGATGGCTCTCATTCAAGACCTGGCTCAAAGACAAGAAGAGCTAAGGGTCCTCGTCAACAAACTACTTCAAAATGACCAAGTGGGGCAAACAACTAGGGTTGAAGATCAAGTCATCATTCAACCACCTTTGGGGCAAGAAGACAAGGGAGAAGCTCCTCAGCTTGCTTCAGGGTCACAAGCCCAGCATCAACCTCGCCAGCGTCAACGGGATAATCGGCGTAAGCAAAATACGTCTGGAAGACATTTCTCTGAGACTGATATACCATCATCTCTAATACTGAAACGCTTGTTGGAGGTCAATATGATTCCTTTAAGGGATCCTCCCCGGAATCCCAATACCTCTGCTCCTAGCTATCATCCCGACGCAGTTTGTGCATACCACTCCTATAGTCCTGGACATGACACCGACGACTGTTGGGATTTGAAAAACAAGATCCAAGACTTGATTGACGGAAGAGTGCTGGAATTCATGCCGGATGGAGAAATGAAAATCTTCCGTTGAGGGTTCTCCACCTGAAATAACTAGTTCAAATTAAGAGACTTTTGTTCATTTAAATTCTGAAGTTGTATCTTTATTTGCTTATTCAAACAATTATTATCATGTCAAACTTTATTACTTTATCAATGCATTGCATATGTCTGTTCTGAATCAATCCATTCGTATTCACTATATTCAAATTGCTTTCATTTTTTTGTGATGTTCAACTCTCGATTAAAAAATTCTAAGCCTTTTGAGGGACGATGACAAAAATGATACCAAAATATCTACAATATTCTTTTGAACAGACCCCGTTGACGATGTACAGGCATTGTTTCAAATCCTAAACAGCGGAGTTATAAGGAAGATAATCCCGAGTCAACCCCTTTGAGCTAAAGAAGTTGGAGTTTTTCTTTTCACAAATTAAAACCCTTAATTATAACCTGGGGCAGGGTAGTTTTCTCAGTTGATCCAGGTGCACAATGAATGGCATCAAAGAAGTCCTTCCGTAACAAAAGACGGTGTTGGTCCCGTATAATCGTAAGGGCATGCAGTCATTTTTTTTTCAAAATAAAAGCCCAATAAGTCAAAACCTATGAAGGAGACTTAAGAAAAACTGGGGCATCCCGCTGACTGTAATCACAAAAAGAAACAATTCAGGAAAAAGACAGAGATAATAAAAACCAAAAGGGAAGAGATCCTGCAAACTCTCAACAAAATGACTGCCTGTTCAAAATAAATTGTCAGTATCTGAACCATCACTGGCATGTTAGAGCAAAGACTCAAACAAGATCTAATGCATGATTAGCTGAGTTTAGGATCGAAGAACATCACGAAGAACGGGTGGGTACAAATAAATTTTGAGCCTTTATCCTTTGTTTCTTAAACCGTGAACCAGGCCACGTTATAACCCTTAAAAGTCCTAGCTGAAGCACAGGTTAGTTCGAAAGCATACTGTTACAAAAGGTATCCTGACTCCTGTAGGGCTTGCTATAAATCCTGAGTTGACGTCATATTTTAAAAAAATTTCCTATCTTACTGGAAAAAAATGCATTTTCAAAAACTTCAAGACAGACATAAGCTTTGCATTCTTAAAATAACATTGTTTGCATATGACTATTTGTTCAAACAGCAGAGAAATTCGCACGACGAATATCTAGTGAACCAAAAAACCTTCTCAATAAAAGGGTCACCTCAAGTGGAAAAAACACTTCTAATCCAGGGGCACGGCATGAGAATTTTCCATCATCTAGGGCAGTCAAGTCAAGATTCAAGGAATCTCTCAAAATGCCAAATAGCCAAGGGCAAATCTCCATCTGAGTCACTTGGGGAATTATACATGGATTCCAGCAACGAATCTTACATGATCAAACGAATATCTTCTGGTAGTATGGAAACACAACACTACCGACAGTGACACCTCCCTACGTCCTGAGAGTGTGGACATATTCAAAAAGTACTACGCATAATAAAAGACCCGCTAGGTTGACTCGCCTAGGAAAAAATAAGGGCTTCCCGGCGAACCAAAATGGTTTGGGCAAAAATAAGGGATGAAAATGAAAATTTGTACACCCGGCAAGTCGAAAACCTGAAAAGGCGGCTTGGGCAAAAAAGTGTATCTCGGTGAACTGAAAACCCGAAAGGGCGGTTGTGATCGGTGAGAATGAGAACTGACTGTTTTGGAATGATGGTTCGCGTTTGCGTTTGTTTTTGCAAAATGTCGCGGTAAGCAAGAGTCGCCACCGTCTTTTATTTTATCCAACAAGGAAAGGACAAAAGCACAGAAAAATTCCTTTTTGAGATTGTTTCTTGGGTTCGGGAGGTAGATTATAGAAAGGGAAGGTGTTAGCACCCTTTCTATCCTTAGTTATCCACGGGCTCTTAGGTACTTGCTCATTGTGTTTTCAAAAGTTTTCTTTTCTTTGTGATTGTGGGTTTAAAAAAGAGTTTTTGTTTTGAATAGAGTATAAGTGCAAAAGTTTTTGTTTTGTTTTTAAAAGGAGAAAGTACTTAAGAACATCTACCTACTCAAAAAGGAATTAAATTGTGCACATATCCTTTAGACAGTTCTATCCCACTATTGAGGAGTAAGTAGCATCGTCGTTGGAGTTTTCGGGTCAATTCGATTAAGGGACATGTGGTCACTAAAGCAATGTTAGGATGCCTTAGCGGTAACCCTAATGTCCTAGATCATTTTTCTGAGGCAACCGTTTAGAGGCAACTATGATCTTGGGACAAGAGGGTGACCTCTAAAACACCCTATACTCAATGACCACTGTGATCGGTGGGAATGAGAACTGACTGTTTTAGAATGCTGGTTCGCGTTTGCGTTTGTTTTCGCAAAATGTCGCGGTAAGCAAGAGTCGCCACCGTCTTTTATTTTATCCAACAAGAAAAGGACAAACGCACAAAAAAATTCCTTTTCGAGATGTTTCTCGGGTTCGGGAGGTAGATTATAGAAAGGGAAGGTATTATCACCCTTTCTATCTGTGGTTATCCATGGTCTCTTAGGTACTTACTTATTATGTTTTCAAAAATTTTGCTTTTCTTTGTGTTTGTGGATTTGAGAAGAGTTTTCGTTTTGAAAGGGGTGTAAGTGCAAAAAAGTTTTGTTTTTGTTTTCAAAAGAGAAAGTACTTAAGAACCTCTACCTACTCAAAAAGGAATTAAACTGTGCAAATGTCATTTAGACAGTGCTATCCCATTATTGAGGAGTAGGTAGCACAGTCGTTGGAGTTTTTGGGTTAATTCGATTTAAGGGACATGTGGTCACTAAAGCAATGTTAGGACGCCTTAGCGGTAACCCTAATGTCTTAGATCATTTTATCCGAGACAACTGTTTCTAGGCAACTTATGGTCTTTGGACAAGAGGGAGGCCTCTAAAACTTCCTATACTCAATGACCACGTTCGAGGCAACCCAGTGAGGCGTACCCTAAGAGTGGCATGTGCGAGTGTATTGTTTTTCAGTTTATTTATTTTTGTACATGTTATGGTGAGCTACGGTTGATTTTAAATTAAAGGTTGATCTTGTCATGCATAGCCTATTATTTAAACATCTAACAGTTAATGATTGCGGAAAATAAATTGCGGAAAATAAAGCTAAGCTATTACAAGGCGTCGGGTATTTACATCGCCAAAAACAAACCTATTGAAAATAAAGAGATAAAAGTAAATACCTAATTAACTATTATAACTAAATTGAAAGACAAGTAAAAATTAAAAATAAAGAAGAGAAAAGACTTCTTCGATCCATGCCATGGACTCGTTTGATTCACCCTTCTTTGGCCTTCTTTCGATTAAGCTAGGGAATGGGTGTGAGTAGCCTTCGATTGGGCTTGAGAATTGAAGGGGAAAGCTTCGATTTTCACCCTTTCCTGACTCCTTCGATTGGGTTTGGGAAGGATATGGGTAAACTTTGATTGTAGGGAGAAGGTGGGCTTCGATTCAGAGGAAGAAGGTTGCCTTTCAATTCTATGAAGGGGTTTGTTGGAAAGGCCTGAAGGATCACTTGTTGAGGCACTACATCTGCAAAAATATGTTAGCAAAATAAAACGCATGACCTGGGTATCGAAACCCAGGTCCATCGATCCTGCGCGCTAGGTTTTTTCAGGCTATATCTGTAGCATGTGTTAGCAACAAAAAAACATGACCTGGTGCCAAACCCAAGCCCTTTAATTCTGTCTAGAATGACAATCGAATGAAACAACAAATATGGATGTGTTATGTAAATACAAGGTTTGACATTTTACCCTCTCTTACCAGTAGTTGGAACCTTCGATTTGGAACTTTATAGATGTGGGTATCTTTGATATGGGATTTCTGGGCGTCGATACTTTTGTTGAATGGCTGCTTTGGCTTGGATTACTTATGAAAATGTTGATAACCTTTGGTGGGTTTGTGGGCAGCGTATCTCCAAATCCTCGTCCCTTTGTAATGTGTCATTGGCCTCGTATTTATAGGAGTGTGAGGGTGCATGAAAATGGAAAGGGACAACCATTTAACCAGGCCTTTAAAGCCATGAGACAAGAATCAGACATATTAAAAGATTTCCTTTTTTGAAATATTCATGCTCTTCGATTGGTCTTGAGTTGCCTCCTTCGAATGGACTTCTTATGTACCCTTCAAATGGGCCTTCTGAATGTTCTTCGAATTGACCCTTTGAATGCTTCTTCAAATGGACCTTTACATGTTCTTCTAATGAGTCATTTACATGTTCTTCGAATGAGCCTCTTGCCTGTTGTGCTGGAAAGTTGAGGGGCCTTTTCCTTTGTGAATCGAAACAAACTTGTAGGAGATCCTTGCCTCATGAGTCGAAGGTAAGCCTGAAGTAGTTAATGCATAGTCGAAGCATTGTGAAATTGACTTGATCGAAGGGGGTCCAGCGCTCAATCGAAGACTTGTGAACCAAATCTTGATCGAAGGGTTCCAAACACCTAATCGAAGCTTACTAATCAAATCCCGATCGAAGAGTGCCAAATTCCCAAATTGAAGACTGGTGAGTCAAGCCTTTATTGAAGGATTTTGCATACCCAATCGAAGACTTTTCCCAGATGCCAATCGAAAGACACTTTGTTCATCTTCAAAAAACTTAATTTTCGTTAGGCAAGTGTTTGTGACCAACCATGTAAGGGAAGACCTTTAAAAACATGAGAGGGAAAATTTTGGGGTACAACAGTTTCCCCTGTTCAATCTTCTTAAACCTGAGGATGTAGATTGGCTTGCGTGCCTTTCGTGATCCAAAGGTGGAAGATGATTGAACACTAGAGTGCCCAGAAATTTGCACTCGCATGGTGTAGTATCAGCATTGTGATGTCGGGAATGGGCTTACAGATGCCATTTGGAGATAGAGTCTTGCTGGAGATGGGCTTAAAGATTCCATCCAAGAATGTTTGTTGACCCGGAATGCTGTAGGCCAAAAGAATGAGTATCGAAATAGTATGCGTGTCTGGAATGCCATTGAACTGTATCGGGGGACTGAGTTTGTATGAGCAAAAGAATGGCGTCCGTGTCTGGCGCGTATCTGAGTTGTAACTGTAGGCTGAATCTGAATGAGTATCAGGATGGCATCCGTATCTAGAGCGTATCTGAACCGGATCTGAGAGTTGAATCTGGATGATTGTCAGAATTGCGTCTGCATATGGAGCGTATCTGAAATGTATTTGAATGAGTGACAAAATGACATATGAATCTGGATCGTATCTGGACTGTAATTTGAATGAGTGACAGAATGACATCTGAATCTGGATCGTATATGGACTGTATTTTGAATGAGTGACAGAATGACATCTGAATCTGGATCGTATCTGGACTATATTTTGAATGAATCTGGAATAAGTATCAGAATGTCAGCCATATCTGGATCGCATCTTAACTGTCTCTAGAAGGAATTTGGAATAAGTATCAGAATGTCAGCCATATCTGGATCGCATCTGAACTGTCTCTAGAAGGAATCTGGAATAAGTATCAGAATGTCAGCCATATCTGGATCGCATCTGAACTGGATCGCATCTGAACCCCTTGCTAGACATTTGATTTACCATAACCTGCATCACAGACCCTTGAGATCCTTGAAATGGTTAAGGAAATATTAAGGCATGATGTTATGATGTGTATGCTATGCGTTTAAGCAAAAGTGTGAGGTGATGTAAGTAAACCCTGCAATAAATCCAAATTATCGGATAAGGACTGTAAACAAAACCTGCAAGGAACTCATGTTGTCAGATAACAAGAATGTGCAAGTAGTTCAAGTTTGAAGGCACACAAGTCACACATATAGCCTTAAGTTTAGGCTTGCATGGATTTTAGGCATTACCGTCTTTCAGTTTAGTTGGTTTAAACCTGTCCTAAAAATAGTAACCGGGTTCTAGAGGATCTCAATAACACTGACTACCCTCAATCGGTCATAATTCCAGTTTAGCAACCTTTTCTTGCGGCCGGAATCATCGCGAGAGTTTAGTCTCAATGAGTGTAGCATACTGCTACTGTTCTATGGCCAAGTTGGTCAATTTAAGGTTCTAAGGTCAGTTGGTGCTTAATGACTCCTTAGAAGACCCATAATCTCCTCGTTCCAACACAAGGGATATCAGTGGGAATGAGAACTGACTGTTTTGGAATGCTGGTTCGCGTTTGCGTTTGTTTTCGCAAAATGTCGCGGTAAGCAAGAGTCGCCACCGTCTTTTATTTTATCCAACAAGGAAAGGACAAAAGCACAGAAAAATTCCTTTTCGAGATGTTTCTCGGGTTCGGGAGGTAGATTATAGAAACGGAAGGTATTAGCATCCTTTCTATCAGTGGTTATCCACGGGCTCTTAGGTACTTGCTCACTATGTTTTCAAAAATTTTGCTTTTCTTTGTGTTTGTGGATTTGAGAAGAGTTTTTATTTTGAAAGGGGTGTAAGTGCAAAAAAGTTTTGTTTTTGTTTTCAAAAGAGAAAGTACTTAAGAACCTCTACCTACTTAAAAAAGGAATTAAACTGTGCAAATGTCCTTTAGACAGTGCTATCCCACTATTGAGGAGTAGGTAGCATCATCGTTGGAGTTTTTGGGTCAATTTGATTTAAGGGACGTGTGGTCACTAAAGCAATGTTAGGACGCCTTAGCGGTAACCCTAATGTCTTAGATCGTTTTATCCGAGGCAACCATTTCGAGGCAACTTATGATCTTTGGACAAGAGGGCAACCTCTAAAACTTCCTATACTCAATGACCACGTTCGAGGCAACCAAGTGAGGCGTACCCTAAGAGTGGCATGTGCGAGTGTATTGTTTTTCAGTTTATTTATTTTTGTACAT
The DNA here is from genome assembly GCA_948472305.1 of Vicia faba. Taxonomy (NCBI): domain Eukaryota; kingdom Viridiplantae; phylum Streptophyta; class Magnoliopsida; order Fabales; family Fabaceae; genus Vicia; species Vicia faba. The sequence continues at coordinate 159,962,087 of OX451736.1, read as the reverse complement.
GTTATGGTGAGCTACGGTTGATTTTAAATTAAAGGTTGATCTTGTCATGCATAGCCTATTATTCAAACATCTAACAGTTAATGATTGCGGAAAATAAATTGCGGAAAATAAAGCTAAGCTATTACAAGGCGTCGGGTATTTATATCACCAAAAACAAACCCATTAAAAATAAAGCGATAAAAGTAAAGACCTAATTAACTATTACAACTAAATTGAAAGACAAGTAAAAAGTAAAAATAAAGAAGAGAAAAGACTTCTTCGATCCATGCCATGGACTCGTTCGATTCACCCTTCTTTGGCCTTCTTTCAATTGAGCTAGGGAATAGGTGTGAGTAGCCTTCGATTGGGCTTGAGAATTGACGGGGAAAGCTTTGATTTTCACCCTTTCCTAACTCCTTTGATTGGGTTTGGGAAGGATATGGGTAAACTTCGATTGCAGGGAGAAGGTGGGCTTCGATTCAGAGGAAGAAGGTTGCCTTTCGATTCTATGAAGGGGGTTGCTGGAAAGGCCTGAAGGATCACCTGTGGAGGCACTGCATCTGCAAAAATATGTTAGCAAAATAAAACGCATGACCTGGGTATCAAAACCCAGGTCCATCGATCCTGCGCGCGCTGGGTCTTTTCAGGCTATATCTGTAGCAAGTGTTAGCAACAAAAAAACATGACCTGGTGCCAAACCCAAGCCCTTTGATTCTGTCAAGAATGACAATCGAATGAAACAACTAATATGGATGTGTTATGTAAATACAAGGTTTGACATTTTACCCTCTCTTACTAGTAGTTGGAACCTTCGATTTGGAACTTTCTAGATGTGGGTATCTTCGATATGGGATTTCTGGGCATGGATACTTTTGTTGAATGGCTGCTTTGGCTTGGATTACTTATGAAAATGTTGATAACCTTTGGTGGGTTTGTGGGCAGCGTCTCTCAAAATCCTCGTCCCTTTGTAATGTGTCATTGGCCTCGTATTTATAGGAGTGTGAGGATGCATGAAAATGGAAAGGGACAGCCATTTAACCAGGCCTTTAAAGCCATGAGACAAGAATCGGACATATTAAAAGATTTCCTTTTTTGAAATATTCATGTCTCTTTGGAATCTTGAATGAATCTGGACACCTTTGATTTTCGAATGCCTCCAGGCCATGCTCTTCGATTGGTCTTGAGTTGCCTCCTTCGAATGGACTTCTTATGTACCCTTCGAATTGGACTTCTGAATGTTTTTCGAATTGACCCTTTGAATGCTTCTTCAAATGGACCTTTACATGTTCTTAGAATGAGTTATTTACATGTTCTTCGAATGAGCCTCTTGCCTGGTGTGCTGGCAAGTTGAGGGGCCTTTTACTTTGTGAATCGAAACAAACTTGTAGGAGATTCTTGCCTCGTGAGTCGAAGGTAAGCCTGAAGTAGTTAATGTATAGTCGAAGCATTGTGAAATTGTCTTGATCGAAGGGGGTCCAGCGCTCAATCAAAGACTTGCGAACCAAAGCTTGATCAAAGGGTTCCAAACACCTAATCGAAGCTTACTAATCAAAGCCCGATCGAAGAGTGCCAAATTACCAAATTGAAGACTGGTGAGTCAAGCCTGTATCGAAGGATTTTGGATACCCAATCGAAGACTTTTCCCAGATGCCAATCGAAAGACACTTTGTTCATCTTCAAAAAACTTGATTTTCGTTAGGCAAGACCTTTAAAAACATGAGTGGGCAAATTTTAGGGTACAACAACCACGTTCGAGGCAACCAAGTGAGGCGTACCCTAAGAGTGGCATGTGCGAGTGTATTGTTTTTCAGTTATATTATCTTTGATTAGGCCAAACTAATTGTTGATCTTATCTTGCCATACATATCCTATTTACTAGCAAGCATTTAAAAGTAATGAAGCGCAGAAAGATAAAATCCTACACTATTACAACCATATTGAATTGCATGAAAATATAAGGGCAAAAGTAAAATAAAAAGCAAAAAAAATGAGGGTCTTTCAAATGAGGCAGAAAGCCCTTCGATTCTGCACTTTTTGGATCTCTTCGATTTGGCCTGAAAAGGGTGAAGGCATGACTTTCGACTGAGGCCTCACGGTCAGCATGTTGTGCCTTTCGATTGGGACCAGTGGGACAGCATGTTGTGCCTTTCGACTAGGCCTGAAATCTGTGCAAGATGTAATCTTCCTTTCTGCCTCCTTCGAATGGGCCTGGAGTCAGTGAGGGAATTCCTTTCGACTGAGCCTGGAAGTCAGTGAAGGCATGCTTTTCGTTTGGGCCTAGAAGTCAACATGGTTTTTCCTCCTGGTTGTCTCTTTCGTTTGACCTGGAGAAAGAGGGTAGAAGCCAGATGCTTTGTTTCCTATTTCTTGTTTCCTGTTTCTTTCATTTAAAGCATTTAAATGGAAACATGGCCTGAGGCCATGCTAGTATTTGTCTTGCAAAATGTTTAATAGTTAAAACTAGTTCAGGTAAACAGAAAGCAAAACGAAAGGGTTAACTCTAAAAAACATGTTAAAAGGGGGGAAACCAAAGGAACAATGATATATACATGCTTGAAACGAGCGAAAAGATTATTTACATGTTATGCCATGAAATGAAAGGTTTAAGGGTAAGAGTGACTTACCTTGATGGAGGCTTTGAATGGGTGTGGGACCTTGAGTGGAGGCCCAAGGTTCTGGATTTGAAAGAGGGGGCCAACAACTGTTCTTGGAATGCTGGATTCGAAGGAAGGAAAGAAACAAGTCTTATGTTTCTTTCCAAACTAGATTCAAAGGATATTGAAGGGTGCTTGTTCTTCAGAATCGAAGGAAGTAAGTATGTGATTCTGGGTTTGTTCTCACAAGTGTTGAAGGGACTTGAGAGATTTGTTGTGTTTGAGAAAATTTGGGTGATTCGTTCCTCTGGTCCCCCGATCCTTCCTTAAACATGTGTTGGAGCCTCTTATTTATAGGCAAAGTTGGCTGATGTTTTTGGAGGGAAAACAAAATAATTTGAACAATTTGAGTAAACTTCTCTTAGTAGCCTTCGAGGGACAGTGCTTGTATGCTATTTCGGTGCAAGAAAGGGGCAGTGTTTCAGGACTGTTGTGCAGCAGTTTTGGCCAGTGTATCATGCCTGAACTTGGCAGCAAGCATCTTTGAATATTTCATCCTTTCATTTTGACCCTCTTTCGACCAGATTCTTCTTCCAAACATATTGTTCGACTTTCCTCCAACAAGTGTCCTTCGAACAAATCACCTTTGTGCATCATTTGAAGGGGCCATCAACCATGTGCTGAAGTTTGTCAAGGATGGAAATGCAACACACTAAAGAGAAATGTTGTCCAGTGGAAGCTAGTACAAACGTAGTCAATGTTTTGTCGAAGCCTTGTGGTCGAAACAAGCTAATGCCCAGTCGAAGCTTATATCGAAGAAAACATATTGCCAAATCTAAAGCTCATGCTCGAAGGAAGCATATTGCTCAATCGATGCTTGGGTCGATACAAACATAAAGGGAGTCATTTCCTTTTAGTGTGAGGGAAGTTCCTGGCTTCTGAATCGAAGGGTGTTTCTAAACTTGCACTCGAAGGAGGCTTTAAGTTCAACATGAAGGACATATCCAAGTTGCATTCGAAGGATGTTTCCAATCCAAACGAAGGATGTACCTAAACTTGCACTCAAAGGAGGCTTTAAGTTCAAAATGAGGGACATGCCTAAGTTGCATTCGAAGGATGTTTCCAATCCAAACAAAGGATGTACCTAAACTTGCACTCAAAGGAGGCTTTAAGTTCAAAATGAGGGACATGCCCAAGTTGCATTCGAAGGAGGCCAAGAGTCAGTTGAAGGGTACTGAATTGAAGGAGACCTGTTTTCCTCCAAATTTTTCAAAATGTTATTTTTATTTGTTTTCTCCCTTTTTGACAGTCTCCTTTTAATTTTAGTATTGGAAAATCCCAATGCACTTGTTCAAGCTTGAACCTTGAAAATCTTTGTAAGAAAGGCCTTGAGAATGAGAGGGAAAATTTTGGGGTACAACAGCTGCCCCTGTTAAATATTCTTACACCTGAAGAGTTAGATTGGCATGTTTTGCCAGTCGTGAATCGAAGGTGGAAGATGATTGGACACTAAAGTTCCCCTAAATTTGAACTCGTCAAAGCATAGTTGAGGGAATGGGCTTAAAGATGCCATTTGGTGATGTGACAGAGTCTTGTTGGAGATGGGCTTAAAGATGCCATCCAAGAATGTTTGTTGAATTGCAATGTTGTAGGTCAGATGAATGAGCATCAAAATGGTATCTGTGTCTGGAATGCATTTGAAATGTATCTGGAGACTGAGTCTATATGAGCCAAAGAATGGCGTCCGTGTCTGGAGCGTAACTGAGCTGTAACTGCATTTGATTCTTTGAATGAATATCAGAATGACTGTCGTGTCTGGAGTGTATCTGTATTCTGAATCGGTAACAGAGAAAAATCTGTGTATGGAGCAACTTTGTGTTGAGGATAAGTTCTGAATGAGTAACATAATGGCAACCATGTCTGAAGCGTATCTGGACTGTATTGAAAAGTTGGGTTGTTTGATGATGAGTCTGTGTAAAACTTTATCTGGAAAGAAGGAACCTTTGTAGGGTTGCCTGAAGATGAGTCCGTGTAAAACTGCATCCAGAAGTAAGAAGGAACCTGCATAGGGTTGCCTGATGATGAGTCCGTGTAAAACTGCATCTTGGAAAGGAGGAACTTGTGTAGGGTTTCCTGAAGATGAGTCTGTGTAAAACTGCATCCAGAAGTGAGAAGGAACCTGTGTAGGGTTGCCTGATGATGAGTCTGTGTATAACTGCATCTTGGAAAGGAGGAACCTGTGTAGGGTTGCCTGATGATGAGTCCGTGTAAAACTGCATCTTGGAAATAAGGAACCTGTGTGGGGTTGCATAATGATGAGTTCGTGTAAAACTGCATCTTAGAAAGGAAGAACCTGTGTGGGGTTGCCTGATGATGAGTCTGTGTAAAACTGTATCTTGGAAGGAAGGAACCTGTGTAGGGTTGCCTGATGATGAGTCCGTGTGAAACTGCATCTTGGAAGGAAGGAACCTGTGTAAGGTTGCTTCATGATGAGTCCGTGTAAAACTTCACCTAGAAACGAAGGAACCTGTGTAGGGTTGCTTGATGATGAGTCCGTGTAAAACCGCATCTAGACATAAAAGGAACCGGTGTAGGGTTGCTTCATGATGAGTCTGTGTAAAACTGCATCTCGACATAAAAGGAACCGGTGTAGGGTTGTTTCATGATGATTCCGTGTAAAACTTCACCTAGAAACGAAGGAACCTGTGTAGGGTTGCTTGATGATGAGTCCGTGTAAAACCGCACCTAGACATAAAAGGAACCGGTGTAGGGTTGCTTCATGATGAGTCCGTGTAAAACTGCATCTAGACATAAAAGGAACCGGTGTAGGGTTGCTTCATGATGAGTCAGTGTAAAACTTCATCTAGAAAGGAAGGAACCAGTGTAGGGTTGTCTGATGATGAGTCTGTGTAAAACTTCATCTAGAAAGGAGGAAACTGGTGTAGGGTTGCCTGATGATGAGTCCGTGTAAAACTTCATCTGAAATTTCCTGAGAAGGAACCTGTGTAGGGTTGCTTCATTATGAGTCCGTGTAAAACTGCATCTTGGTAAGGGGTAACCTGTGTAGGGTTGCCTATTGATGAGTCCGTGTAAAACTGCATCTGGAATTGAGAAGGAACCTGTGTAGGGTTACTTCATGATGGTCAAGTAGATAGTTGCCCTGTCTGATTTTAGGTGTTAATCTTTGACCTGAGAAAGAAAGACATATTTCCTGGCTTGTTACAGGTGTTAATCTTCAATCTCTTCGTGTAGATAGTTTTCCTGGCTTGTTACAAGTATTAATTTACAATCATTCGTCCCCAGCTAGTTTTCCTGGCTTGTTACAGGTATTAATCCGGAACTTGAAAAGGTTGCTGGTAGCCATCTGTTGATTATCCTTTTCCTGAAAAAGGCAAAACGTTAGATGTATGCAATGTCGTGATGCATGAAATGCATGATGTCATGATGTTCTCAAAATAAATGAGATTGTGTCGTATGCACTTATCATGTATGTAAATAGGAGGTATGAAATGTGAAATTTTTATGAATGTATTTTTGTCTGGAAAATAAATCCTTGACAAATGTCGGGGAGTTTGTTAACTCCTGGACTGTTGTTTAAGAGTATGTGTGTCTTCAAATTTCGCTTAGAATGTTTCCACTGGGGATTCCTGTTTTGTTGTTTGAGGAGAAACTCCGCTGGGGAGTATTGAAAACTCTGCGGGGAGGATGTTTATTCCTGTTTGGGAAAAGAGTTCATGAGTCTTGATTGTCTGTTGCTCTACCGGGGAGTCGAAGTTAAACTGATATCTGATCGGGTCCAGGTTTCACAGTAACTTGCTGGGGATTGTAGAGTAGTCTACTGGAGAAGAGGAGTTGTAGTCCTTGGATTTGGAGAGGCAAATTCAAACTGGGGGAATCTGTAGTTTATTGGGGAAATAAACCTTGTGGTCGGTCTGCTAGAGAGGTGATGAACTCATTGGGGAAGTCCTCGAGGATTCTTGAAGTTGTCTCAGCTGGGGAAAGGTTTTTAGAGATTAAACTCTGGCTGGGGAATCATCCCGTGAGAAGGATTTTAGGGAGATTTGTCAATGTCCCTAGTAGCAAGTACTTGAGGCACTGCCTGGAAATGTTTGACTGTATGTAACCCTTTGTCGGGATTGACGTTCAATGCCCCAAGTGTCGGAGATGGAGACTTGCCCCTTGTTATCCTGCAATTTAGTAATTTCTTGAAATTTTGACTGGACTGCCCCAGGTTTTTTGAAAGATTTGTTGAAATCTTGACTGGACTGCCCCAGGTTATCTTTGAAAGATTTGTTGAAACCTTGACTGGACTGCCCCAGGTTCACTGGATAATACCATATCAAATCCCCTTCTGTTGATAGGAGATTTTTGTAAGGGGAGTGTCATCCCACTTGAATTAATTGTGTGAATTTATCCGCTGTTAAACAAATAGCCATATGCAAACAATGATATTCAAGTAATGAAAAGTTTATTTTTGTCTTGAAGTTTTTTTTTGAAAATGCGTTTTAGCGAGTAAAGAAATTTTGCTAAGAAAATTCAAACTCAATATTTAGAGCAAAGCCTTACAGGAGTCAGGATACCTTTTGTAACAGTATGCTTTCGAACTAACACATGCTTCAATTAGGACTTTTGAAGGGTTGTAACGTGGCTTGGTTCACGGTTTAAGAAGCAAAGGATAAAGGCTCAAAGTATATTTGTACCCACCCACTCTTCGTGATGTTCTTCAATCCTAAACTCAGTTAATTGTGCATTTGAACTCCAAATGAGTCTGGAACGACATTTTTGGTGATGGTTCACACAAGTTGAATTTGTTGAAAGGCAGTCATTTTTGCAACATTTTTCATGTTGTTGAGGATTTTTAGCGACCTCGTTCTTTTGATTTGTTATCCCTAATGTTGTACCCCAAAATTTTCCCTCCCATATTCTTCAAAGTTTTGACAAGCATCATCTCAATTTGCTCAAGTCTACTCAAGAGTTGCACAGTTCAAACACCCTCCTAAGCCAGTCAAATTAGGGTTTGGTTCTCGAAGGGAAGTTGAGGTTTTCAAGGGCTCAATCAAGTCACATATGCCTATACACATGGTCAAGCATCTACATGCCAAGTTTCAAGGCTCACAAGATCAAGTTGCACAGTCAAAAACCATAGTTGCTCCACAACCAACTGTAGGAGAAAAATGGTCATTTGGCAGTCAAAAGTCAAAATTTTTGGTCAACATCTTATTTTGAGCTCACAATCATCATTTGAATAAGTCTTGATCATGATTCCACAAGCATGGCTCAAAAATCATCAAGATGCAAAAGTTTCTATTTTTGGACAGCTGAAAAGTCAACTGTAACTTGACCAAGGCATAACTTTTTCATGGTTCATCATAAAAATCACATCCAATTCTCATTTTGAAGGGGATGACATTTCCTACAACTCATCTTCACATTCCAAGTCCAAGAAATGCTCTCACAAAACGTTATCAATTTCAACATTATAGGTCATTTTCAAAAGTCAACAAAAAGGCACTTTAAGTCAAAGACCGTAACTTGATATTGGTAAATCAAAATGACATGGGACCAAAGGCATTGGTTAGAGGACTTCAAGACCTTTCCAAAATGTCCAAAAACATGTTCATATGATCCAAATTGAGCAAGATATGCATTGGAGAAGTTGGGAAATTTTTGTGAAATGGCAAAAGTCAACTATCCTTGAAACTTCAATTTTTGACAAAAGAGCCCACTTTCTTCCACTTGATTCAGCCTTGTCATGTCACCCACGTGTCCCATGATTAATTTCAAGACCAAACATTTATTTTTTCATTTTTATTTAATTTTTATGGATTTAATTCATTTTAATCCATAATAATTCAAATAAAATCAAAAAATTAATTAAGTGGCATCTTTGTGGTTTGAATGGCTTTCATACAGCATATTCTAGTTGCCAAATTCGTGCCAAGCTCAATTATGCATAAAATTCAAAATTTGAACAAACTTGGAAAGTCCTTTAATGGTGGTTATGAAGAATCTCAAAACATCAATACAAGGGATCATTGGCTCAGCTGCTGACCTAAATGCATTCCCATACATATGCTGAACACAACCCTAATACATTTCACGTGAAAACACTGCACAAACGGCCAAACCAAATTCCAAAAAATTAAGCAAAAGTTGAAAACTGTTTTCAATCCTCCAGGCCCTTTCACAGCAATTTAAAGATTCAAACATATTCCTAACACTCCCAGGAACATTTTGCAATCAGAAACAAGCTTTAAAGCTCAAGGAATCGTCCACCACAGTCCCACGGTTTGTCCATGTTTTTTTTAGAATCAAAATGCATGATTCATGTGCATTTGATGAGATTTATGGCTTGTTTTGTATTGCTTACATCCCTATAAAGCTGTTGGTATTACTTAATTGAATTATTATGCAGTGAAACGAAATCCACCATTAAGGAATTCTAGGTTTTCGAAGCTTGCAATTTGGGGATTTCCAGCACAGGAAAAATCAGGCTTCATAAGACCTATGGTTGAACTCAGGGGATTGAGACGAACATGTTGATATCATCGCACCCTATTTATGTTGAGCGTATGCCTAATCGTTATTTTTCCTCAGGTCATTTTGTGGGGGTTAAAAACCCCCGCTAACTGCTTTTGTTTTACAAGGAAAAGGTAGGAGACGAAGAACGTGCTGGCTTCTGATTAGTCCGTTCAAATAAAGGCGCGCTTTGTTTGTTTTCTCAGCATACGCGTTGTTATTTACATAATAATTTTATTGCTTATTGTATTAACAATTACAGGCACATGGCCCAGTGGTGAATGCGCTGTCTATCAACCATTGGGACGTGGGTTCGATTCCCAGGTCCCCCAAACCTTGTTTCATATTTTTTCAAACATATTCCTATGCAGGCTAGTCAATGTATCCCACCATATGCCTCATCCTGATGCATGCCATGTGGCCACCACTATCAATCCAATGGCCAAAGAATGAAGACCATGGTGCTCATGAGTCAACGCAGGCGTGGGCAACCAGGAAAGTCAAAAGGGCTTGATGCAAATGGGCCTCAGAAATTCCAGATCCACCTCCATTTTTGTTCAGCACCCTTGGTTTACTTTTTTTTCTTTTTCTTTTTTCCTTTTTATTTTCTTTAATAATTATTCTTAGTATTATTTAATTAATTAGCATAATTAACATTTTTACAAATAAAAATTCAGAAAAACCAAAAAAACATTTTTATTATTTATTAACTTATTTTGTAAATAAATTCTAACGTTAATTAATTAGTTGTGTAATTAGGACAATTTTAACATTTTTTTTAATAAGTTAAATTAATTTAGAATTAGGTCTTTCACTTTAAATTTTTAATTTCTTTTTTTACTTTATTTCCATTAAAAACATAAAAATACAAAAAAAACATTTTTTTTCTTTAAATTAAATAGTTAATTAGTTAATTAGGTTTAATGTTTAATTTAATTCTAAAAAAGGGTCAAAACCCTTAGGACGTTCCCGATTCAATCTTTCGCGCATATTTATTTTTAATTCATTATTTTGTATATGTGCAGAGTATGTAATAGTTAATTAGGATTTTATTGCCTTATTTAAATTCTCGCACGAGTCAGTTCTTGATGTTTTCCTCCGTCATAGTGTGGACGAGTTCTATAACCTCAACGGTATACTCCCGGTGAGCACAAGACAGTTTCTAGATCTTGATGAAGATGCTTCCCTGCGTCATAGTGTGGACGAGTACTATAACCTCAGCGGTATACTCCCGGTGAGCACGAGTCAGTTCCTAGATCTTGATAAAGATACTTCCCTACATCATAGTGTGGACGAGTACTATAACCTTAGCAATATACTGCCGGTGAGCACGAGTCAGTTCCTAGATCTTGATGTTTTCCTCCGTCATAGTGTGGATGAGTTCTATAACCTCAACGGTATACTCCCGGTGAGCACGAGACAGTTTCTAGATCTTGATGAAGATGCTTCCCTACGTCATAGTGTGGACGAGTATTATAATCTCAACGGTATACTCTCGGTGAGCACGAGTCAGTTCCTAGATCTTGATGTTTTCCTCCGTCATAGTGTGGACGAGTTCTATAACCTTAACGGTATACTCCCGGTGAGCACGAGACAGTTCCTAGATCTTGATGAAGATGCTTCCTTACGTCATAGTGTGGACGAGTACTATAACCTCAGCGGTATACTCCCGGTGAGCACGAGTCAGTTCCTAGATCTTGATGTTTTCCTCCGTCATAGTATGGACGAGTTCTATAACCTCAACGGTATACTCCCGGTGAGCACGAGACAGTTCCTAGATTTTGATGAAGATGCTTCCCTACGTCATAGTGTGGACGAGTACTATAACCTCAGCGGTATACTCCCGGTGAGCACGAGTCAGTTCCTAGATCTTGATAAAGATGCTTCCCTACATCATAGTATGGATGAGTACTATAACCTCAGCGGTATACTCCCGGTGAGCACGAGTCAGTTCCTAGATCTTGATGTTTCCTCCGTCATAGTGTGGACGAGTTATATAACCTCAATGATATACTCCCGGTGAGGACGAGACAGTTCCTAGATCTTGATGAAGATGGTTCCCTACGTCATAGTATGGACGAGTACTATAACCTCAGCGGTATACTCCCGGTGAGCACGAGTGATTTCCTAGATCTTGATAAAGATGCTTCCCTACATCATAGTATGGACGAGTACTATAACCTTAGCGGTATACTCCCGGTGAGCACGAGTCAGTTCCTAGATCTTGATGTTTTCCTCCGTCATAGTGTGGACGAGTTCTATAACCTCAACGGTATACTCCCGGTGAGCACGAGACAGTTTCTAGATCTTGATGAAGATGCTTCCCTGCGTCATAGTGTGGACGAGTACTATAATCTCAGCGGTATACTCCCCGTGAGCACGAGTCAGTTCCTAGATCTTGATGTTTTCCTCCGTCATAGTGTGGACGAGTTCTATAACCTTAACGGTATACTCCCGGTGAGCACGAGACAGTTCCTAGATCTTGATGAAGATGCTTCCCTACGTCATAGTGTGGACGAGTACTATAACCTCAGCGGTATACTCCCGGTGAGCACGAGTCAGTTCCTAGATCTTGATTTTTTCCTCCGTCATAGTATGAACGATTTCTATAACCTCAATGGTATACTCCCGGTGAGCACGAGATAGTTTCTAGATCTTGATGAAGATGCTTCCCTATGTCATAATGTGGACGAGTACTATAATCTCAGCGGTATACTCTCGGTGAGCACGAGTCAGTTCCTAGATCTTGATGTTTTCCTCTGTCATAGTGTGGACGAGTTCTATAACCTTAACGGTATACTCCCGGGAGCACGAGACAGTTCCTAGATCTTGATGAAGATGCTTCCCTACATCATAGTGTGGACGAGTACTATAACCTCAGCGGTATACTCCCGGTGAGCACGAGTCAGTTCCTAGATCTTGATGTTTTCCTCCGTCATAGTATGGACGAGTTCTATAACCTCAACGGTATACTCCCGGTGAGCACGAGACAGTTCCTAGATTTTGGTTTACAAAACTTCAGGAACAACAGAACTTCAGCAAGCTGCTGAAGGAAGTTGAAAGTCAGCTGCCTCAGGAAGTTGTGCTCCCTCTGGACAGTGAACCTTGGTCTGAGAAACAGCAAGCTGCAAAGGTGCAACCATCAGAAGAAGACAAGACCATTCAGGATAAAAGTCAAGCAGCGGATGTTGCTGAAAGTTCTGAGAAGCCTCCTCCTTCTGATGCTTCTCAAGCTGCCTTGGACAGGCAGACTCTGGAAGAATTAAGGCTGAATGACTTGCGTCTACAGTAGCGGATGGATGACAACGATCAGAAGATGAAAGCAAGAATGGATGTGCAGGACAGCAAGATTGACACTGTTGTCAGCATGGTTCATAAGCAAAATGAAACTTCTGAAAAGATTCAAGCGATGCTGGAACGCCTGTTCACACGCTTGCCTCCTCAACCTTAAATCTTTTTTCATGCATGACATTTTTCATGTTTTCCTGATTTTCTGATGTACTGTTTTGATTAAGTTTTTGTAATATTTTCTTGCTCTGATTCTGAACTATCTTAATATAATTTGTTTTCTGATCTTAATTGTTTTAGCACATCACCAACACTTTTTGATTGCTGACAAAAAGGGGGAGAACAAGAATGATATTTAAATCAATAACGGCTAACTAGACAGAAATTCTCAAACATTCTAACTCTATTACTTGAAATGTTTTTTCTGTTTTGTTTAAAGTCTACATGCACAAGGAAGCTCCTGGATACTCTGAAGACTAAAAGCTCTGATCAATGTTGCTCTGATCAATATGAAGTTCTGATCGACCAAATACTCTGATCCAAAGCAAAGCTCTGACAAGAAAAGCTCTGAAGCTCTACTCTCTGATAATTCAAAGACTCTGATAATCTGATGTTCAAAGAAAGAAAAAGATCTGATCCTGAAGAACACGTATAATCAAAGGGAAGTAATCAACTCAGGGGGAGTATCTCTTAACTCTGACTTCTCCGTACTTCTTACTCTGATACATTTTCCAGATACCTTTTCACGTTATTTTCATTTAAAATATCTAGTTTTTGTCATCATCAAAAAGGGGGAGATTGTTAGAACAATGTTTGAATCTACTACCCTATATTTAAGTTTTGATGATAAAAAAGTGAAAAGATATAGTATTTATAAGTTTCATGAATGAACTATCTGCTGCCTAAAATTATTATGTTCTGACTTGCAGATACTCTGATTGATATAAGCAAGATCACGTCTATTCAGTATCAGAACTTGATTTCATACACCAGCATCAGAAGTTGCCACATCAGAACGTCAAGATCAGATGATCAACTCACGTACATGCTGAAGCCTGATGAACAAGACTGCGCTCAAACACTCTGATACAGAAACACAATAGTTCATCAGCAGCGAAGCAGAATCAGAATGAGCCAAGCCAGAACGTGCATTGAAGAAGCAACGGTACTGTGCATTGAACGCTAATTAATTCCAACGGCCTCATTCCAGACAAGATCTTCTCAAAAAGGAAAGCTTGTTATTAGCATTGAATCAAGAATATTGCATTCAACATTCATCATCTCAAGTGCTATATAAACAAGGCTTTGAAGATTATAATGGCTAATGCTCTCCAAATCTCTACACGCACAAAAGCTGAACCATAATCTTCGTTCTACCAGTTTTGCTAAACCACATACTCTGATACTCCATTATTGTTTAGCAATCTAGTTTCTAAGCTTCATTTTGTGTATACATCACAGTTGTGATAAAGTTTTGTAGAAAACATCCACACACATTGTTTTATCTCTTTGTAAGAAAGTGTTACCTTGACAAACCGGGTTGTGGTTTGAATCAAGAAGGCTTTAGCAGTTGTTAAAGCAGTCTGTAATATTCAGTTGAATATAGTGAATTAAGACCTCGTTGGAGAGAGGCGAAATCACCTTGACGGGTGGACTGGAGTAGTTTGAGATCAAACGAACCAGGATAAAAATATTGTGTTCATTGCTTTAGATTTCAGTTTTACAATTCAACCCCCCCCCCCCCCTTCTTGTGTTTTTCACCCCTTCAATTGGCATCAAAGCGCCTGGTTCTGAGCTAAAACACTTAACCGTGTCAGTACAAGATCCAGCGTCAGAAAAACACAATGGCAGGAAACAATTCTCACATCAGCAATGACAACAATGAGGACAGAGACAGATTCAGTGGCAAACCTCCAGTCTTTGATGGAGAAAACTTTGATTACTGGAAAGACAGAATTGAAAGCTTCTTTCTAGCACATGATGCTGATCTGTGGGATATGGTGACAGATGGATACACGCACCCTGTGAATGCAAGTGGTCAGAAGATTGATAGAAAATCAATGACTGATCAACAAAAGCGTGACTTCAAGAATCACCATAAGGCCAGAACCATCCTCCTCAGTGCCATCTCCTATACTGAGTATGAAAAGATCTCCAACAGAGACACAGCAAAAAATATCTTTGATTCTCTCAGAATGACGCACGAGGGCAACGTTCAGGTTAAAGAAACAAAAGCTCTGGCGCTCATTCAGAAGTATGAGGCGTTCAAAATGGAAGAATCTGAATCCATTGAAACTATGTTCTCTAGATTCCAGATTCTGGTAGCTGGTCTCAAAGTTCTGGACAAAGGATACTCTACTGCTGACCATGTCAAGAAAATAATCAGAAGTTTACCCAAGCAGTGGAGGCCTATGGTTACTGCTCTGAAGCTAGCTAAAGATCTCAACAAAATCACTCTGGAGGAACTTATAAGCTCCCTCAGAAGTCATGAGATAGAGCTAGAAGCTGATGAGCCTCAGAAGCAAGGTAAGCCTTTAGCATTAAAATCTAACAGAAAATTTGAGTCTAAAGTTTTGCAGGCAGTTGAAGAAACATCTGATGGATCCTCATCAGAAGAAGACGAACTTTCCCTTCTATCCAGAAGAGTCAATCAACTGTGGAAGCAAAGACAAAGGAAGTTCAGGAATCCCAGAAGATCTGATCAGAACGAGTCTTCTTCCCGATACAGAAGGACAGATTCTTCCTCTGGATACAGAAGATCTGAAGGCTCCTCCAGTAGCAAGAAGCCAAACACCAAAGACATCATCTGCTACGAGTGCAATGAGCAAGGACACTACAAGAGTGACTGCCCAAAGCTTCAGAGGGAAAAGCCCAAAAAGAAGTTTGGAAGAGAGAAGAAGAAAAGTCTCATGGCCACATGGGATGACTCTGACTCGTCTGAAGCTGACTCAGAATCAGATGATGAAAGGGCAAACATAGCTCTCATGGCAAACATATCAGAAGATAGTGAAGCTTCTGAACCAGACTCAAAATCAGACACAGAAGAGGTATTTCCTAACTTCGCTGTTAACTTTACAAAGGTTGAACTTGCTGAAATCCTTAATGAGATTCTGGAACGTTATCAGCAGATTAGAGCCAAATTCAGAAACCTGAAAAGGAATCTTGAATCTGACTCTAATAAGTCTGAGAGTCTCAAATTGGAAAATTCTGAGCTGAGAGATAAGATTTCAAAATTAGAAAACACTTTACAAAACTCTCAGAAGGAACCAATTTCTGAAACTCCCAGCAACGCTGATGAGATCATCAAGGAGTATGATCATAGTTTCCAGAAGTTCCTTGCTAAAAGCATAGATAGAAGCAGAATGGCTTCAATGATCTATGGAGTTAGCAGAAACGGCAGGAAAGGAATAGGATACCAAGGTAAGGTTCCTACACCAAAGAATGTCATGGACTTAACCATTAAACACACTCCTTTAAATTCACACTTTGTGTATGGTCACACACATGATATCAAATATACTAGCAGTAAGCACTCTGTGAAACCAAAATTCAACCAGAGTTTTGGTAAAACTAACAAGTCAGGACCCAAGAAAATCTGGGTACCTAAGGACAAAATAATACATGTTGCAGATATCTTTAGCAACAAGTCAGAAACACCAGTCATGGTACCTGGACTCTGGCTGCTCACGACACATGACAGGAAGAAGGCATATGTTCCAAAGCCTGGAACTTAAGCCTGGAGGCCACGTTGGCTTTGGAGGCAATCAGAGGGGAAAGATAATTGGCTCTGGAACTGTAGGTAATGGAAATCTTCCCTCTATTAATAATGTTCTGCTAGTAGATGGATTGATGCATAATCTGTTATCCATAAGTCAATTAAGTGATAACGGTTATGATATAATCTTTAATCAAAAATCATGTAAAGCTGTTAGTCAGAAAGATGGGACTATCCTGTTTAATGGTAAGAGGAAAAACAACATTTACAAAATCAAACTTTCTGAACTAAAGAGTCAGAATGTAAAATGTCTTCTGTCTGTTAACAACGAGCAGTGGATCTGGCACAGAAGATTGGGGCATGTTAGTATGAGAAGAATATCTCAGATTAACAAACTCAATCTGGTCAGAGGACTTCCTAATTTGAAGTTCAATTCAGATGCTCTGTGTGAAGCATGTCAGAAAGGCAAATTTGCAAAACCTTCTTTTAAATCCAAAAATGTTGTTTCCACCTCTAAGCCATTAGAACTTCTGCACATTGACTTATTTGGACCAGTTAAAACTGCTTCAGTCAGTGGTAAGAAGTATGGGTTAGTAATCGTAGATGACTATAGCAGATGGACATGGGTAAAGTTCTTAAGACACAAGGACGAGTCACACTCTGTGTTTGTTACCTTCTGTAACCAAGTTCAGAATGAAAAAGATCTTAGAATCGTTAAAGTCAGAAGTGATCATGGTGGAGAATTTGAAAATAAAGATTTTGAGTCATTCTTTAATGACAGAGGCATTCTGCATGATTTCTCTTGTCCTAGAACTCCCCAACAAAATGGAGTTGTAGAACGAAAGAACAGAACATTGCAAGAAATGGCCAGAACCATGATCAATGAGATAAACGTTGCTAAGACTTTCTGGGCAGAGGCAATAAACACAGCGTGCTACATTCAGAATAGAATCTCAATAAGACCTATTCTGGAAAAGACTCCATATGAATTGTGGAATAACAGAAAGCCCAACATTTCATATTTTCATCCATTTGGATGTACTTGCTTTATATTAAATACAAAGAATTATTTGAACAAGTTTGACTCTAAGGCACAGAAGTGTATTATGTTAGGATACTCTGAACGCTCAAGAGGGTACAGAGTATACAATACAGAAACACAGATTGTGGAAGAATCAATCAGTGTTCGTTTTGATGACAAGCTTGACTCTGAAAAGTCAAAGCAGAATGAAACTTTTGCAGGTATAGAAATTGAATTTGCAGGTTCTGAAGACAAGTCATCAGAAGCTCTCAACACAGACATTCCTTCAACGTCTGAAAGGAGCACTGCTAGAAATCCTTCAACAGCTGCTGATCAACCTCAGAAGAGATTACCCAGAAGCAGCTTGGATCACCCAGAAGAGACTATCCTAGGAAGAAAGGAAGATCCAATCAGAACAAGAGCAAGCTTCAGAAACTCTGAAGAAACTCTCATGGGACTTGTGTCGCTGATTGAACCTTCCTCTATTGATGAAGCACTTCTGGATAATGACTGGATTCTGGCAATGCAAGAAGAGCTGAATCAATTCACCAGAAACGACGTATGGGATCTCGTTCCCAGACCAAAAGGATTCAACGTCATTGGAACAAGATGGGTGTTCAGAAACAAGCTAAATGAACAAGGTGAAGTCATCAGAAACAAGGCACGACTGGTTACACAAGGTTATAGTCAGCAAGAGGGGATAGACTATACATAAACCTTTGCCCCAGTCGCCAGGTTAGAATCTATCAGACTTTTAATTTCATTTGCTGTTAATAGAGGCATCACTCTGTATCAGATGGATGTCAAAAGTGCATTCTTAAATGGTTATATAGAAGAAGAAGTTTATGTTCACCAACCCCCAGGTTTTGAAAATACAAAACATCCAGAACATGTTTTCAAACTAAAGAAGTCACTGTATGGTCTGAAACAAGCTCCCAGAGCTTGGTATGAAAGGCTAAGTAACTTTCTGCTTGAAAATGAATTCACCAGAGGGAAAGTGGACACCACTCTATTCTGTAAAACAGTTAAGAGTGACATCTTAGTCTGTCAAATTTATGTTGATGATATCATTTTTGGTTCTACTAATCCTTCTCTTGGAAGAAAATTTGCTAAGTGTATGCAGGCAGAATTTGAGATGAGCCTCATGGGGGAACTGAAATTCTTTCTAGGAATTCAGATCAATCAAACTCCAGAAGGAACTTACATTCATCAGAGCAAATACATTAGAGATATTCTGAAGAAATTTGACCTCTCAGAATGTAAGCCATCAAAGATTCCAATGCATCCCACGTGCATTCTGGAAAGAGAAGAGGTAAGCAAAAGTGTAGAACAGAAAGTCTACAGAGGTATGATTGGTTCTCTCCTCTATCTGACTGCTTCAAGACCTGACATATTATTCAGCGTTTGCATCTGTGCTAGATTCCAATCAGATCCTAGAGAATCTCACTTAACAACTGTTAAGCGAATTTTCAAGTATCTGAAAGGTACTACTAATCTGGGTTTGTTTTATAGAAAATCTAGTGACTACAGCTTAGTAGGCTACTGTGATGCTGATTTTGCTGGAGACAGAGTGGAACGTAAAAGTACTTCTGGAAGCTGCCAGTTTCTGGGAGAAAATCTGATCTCTTGGTCCAGCAAAAGGCAATCAACAATTGCTCTGTCAACAGCAGAAGCTGAGTACATAGCAGCAGCAGGATGTAGCACACAAATGCTCTGGATGAAAAGTCAGCTTGAAGACTTCCAGATTTTTGAGAGTAACATTCCTATACTTTGTGATAATACTTCTGCAATTTGCTTAAGTAAGAATCCTATTTTACATTCTAGGGCTAAGCATATAGAAATAAAGCATCACTTCATTAGGGACTATATTCAGAAAGGTATTTTGAACTTAAAATTTATAGATACAGACCATCAATGGGCTGATATCTTTACTAAACCCCTTTCAGAAGATAGGTTTAATTTCATTCTGAAACATCTCAGCATGAAAGTATGCCCAGAATGAAAATGTTTTAATTCCATATATTTATCTTCAGAATGTAATTATTTTACTGTGAACTTCTGATCAATCTTCCTTCAGAAAGATAGAACATGCAGATTGTATCAGATGCAAGTCTAAAGATCTGAGAGTCTAATCTCAAAGGCAGACGTGCTGATCACTACATCAAACAAGTGTCATCCAATCATCAGCATATCTCTGAAGCAGAACGCGTGCACGCTTCTGAGAAGGCAAAGCGCTGATTGGGTGCATTGAGACACATGTCTGGTAACCGTTTTTAAGTATCTTTCTCAAATCCCCCAAAATCAGCAAGCATTTAATGAAAAGTAATCATGCTTTTAAATGGCAATCATGATTTTTCTCTCTCTTAAAAATGTTTAACTTTTCAAAATAATTTTGAAAACTCTATTTAAGCACATTAATCTCTCATTCTTATTCTTTACGCTTTCTCACTATCACTCAAGCTTTCTCTGCATATTTCTGAGTTCATCTCTTGCAAACCTTTTTTTTTCTCAATTCATTCTCAAAGCTTTTTTAGTGTGAACAATGGCATCCTCCAACATTTCTGCAGGCAATCAGAAGAAAGCAACTTCTGAGCAATATCAAGTGCCTCTCAGAACTCTCCTCACTCCGGTGAAGAACCTTGAAGTGCTCTCTGAGTTAATCATTGACTTTGAAAGCTTGAAGGAAAATGGTTTTGACCTAACTGAAGAAATTAGGGCTCAAAAGTGGGAGAGGTATTTCGATAGGTTGGTTGGACCAACATTCCCAGCGCTGGTCAAGGAATTTTGGATTCACGCCAAGGTTTCAAAACATCTAGTCATCTCCTCTGTCATGGGGAAGAAGATTGTGATTTCTGAAGATCTCATTGCAAGGCTAATCGGTCAAAGTGGTGGTGGCGTCCGTTGTGTGGACATGGCTGAAAGATGTGCTGATACAGGTGTGGTAGCTAACAGGATTTTCACTCTTGGGATGCCCAGCAGCAAGATTAAGGATCTGAAGGATCACTGCAGAGTATGGGCTAAGATTGTTCTGGGATGCTTCAACCACAGGAAACCAACAAGTTCTCCTGATTATATAAATGTGGATCAGCAGTTTCTGATCTACTTTATTGATCAGAAGATTAAGATAAATCTGGCTCACTTCTTATTCAACCATCTCAAAACCAGTGTGAAAGAAACAAGGGAAGAAGAAAGAACCAAGAGGGACTGGATACCGTTTGGAAGGCTAATATCAGATATTCTGACAGAGAATAGGCTGATTGAACATCTGATAGAAGCTCAGGAGCTGAGCACTATTGAACCAACAATTGGGAAACCTCTGAACGCAAAGAATCTGAAAAAGATGAAGCTGATAGAAAATATTCAGAAGGAACCCAGAGCTACTTCAACTGCTGATATCTCCAGCAGAAGAGTGCCTCTGAGTGATTTTCCGGTATTTTCTGAAATGGAATCCAAACCAGAGATGTTTCTCAGGTACCCAGATGCGTACAAGGCAGAAGATACAGGTTCAAAGCTGAATATCAAAGATCTGAGTCAACCCCAACCAGAAGTGACTCTGAAGAAGACAAAGAAGAGGAAAGCGCCATCAGAAGGATCATCTCATCAGACTCCAAAGAAAAGAGGTATTTCATCTGCTGCCCCTGTTTTAATTTCATCTACTATTCCAACATCTATACCTCCTCAAACCTCTCATAGAATATCCATCCCAATCCCTACCATAGATGAAACCATACAAGAAGAAGACCCTTCTGAGGCATTAAAACTCAGAAGACCTAGAACCAAACTCCCCAAACAACCAACGATTTCAACAACAACAGCACTTGACCAAGTGCTGGCTGATATTGAGCGTGAACATGCCTCTGCTCAACCAAGATCTGAACCACAAAATATTCCTCCTCCACAACCAGAACAACAACATCAACCAAAACCAGAACAACAACAACAACCACTCTCAGAAGAACCTCTGATCCCTGAGCAATCAGAGATTCCACCTCCCTCTCCCCAACCAGAAATAAATCCACCTTCACCACAAACAGAGTTTCACCATTCTGAAACCCCTTCTCCTCATAAATCTGACCCTCACTCACCTCAACCTTCACCGCTGGCAATCCAGTTGCCATGTGGAACCACTATTGTCATGCCCCAGTTACCATCTTCAGAAGAATCAACACCACCAAAGACTCCCAAAACACCACCCACTCCAATCGAAATATCTGACTCTGATACTCCTCCTCCAAAACAAACAGCCTCTCAGAAAACCTCTGAAAACCCCAGCAGGACTTTCATTGACTTAACCAGTCTTGAACGTCTTGCTGATCTAAGACACAAAATTGCCATCCCAAAACCAAAGCAACCAGATGTTGGCTCTGGTATTTTGAATTTTGAAACAGGTGTGCTGCAATGGATTGCTTCCTTGAAGCAAGTCTGTCCTGGGATGATTGACCCAGCTGCTTCTGATCAGCTCTGGTCACAGCTCAGACTATGGGTACGTGCTGAAGCCCTCAAGTTGCAGGATATCAACTATGAGCAGGCACAACAGAACTTCAGCAAGCTGCTGAAGGAAGTTGAAAGTCAGCTGCCTCAGGAAGTTGTGCTCCCTCTGGACAGTGAACCTTGGTCTGAGAAACAGCAAGCTGCAAAGGTGCAACCATCAGAAGAAGACAAGACCATTCAGGATGAAAGTCAAGCAGCGGATGTTGCTGAAAGTTCTGAGAAGCCTCCTCCTTCTGATGCTTCTCAAGCTGCCTTGGACACGCAGACTCTGGAAGAATTAAGGCTGAATGACTTGCGTCTACAGCAGCGGATGGATGACAACGATCAGAAGATGAAAGCAAGAATGGATGTGCAGGACAGCAAGATTGACACTGTTGTCAGCATGGTTCATAAGCAAAATGAAACTTCTGAAAAGATTCAAGCGATGCTGGAACGCCTGTTCACACGCTTGCCTCCTCAACCTTAAATCTTTTTTCATGCATGACATTTTTCATATTTTCCTGATTTTCTGATGTACTGTTTTGATTAAGGTTTTGTAATATTTTCTTGCTCTGATTCTGAACTATCTTAATATAATTTGTTTTCTGATCTTAATTGTTTTAGCACATCACCAACACTTTTTGATTGCTGACAAAAAGGGGGAGAACAAGAATGATATTTAAATCAATAACGGCTAACTAGACAGAAATTCTCAAACATTCTAACTCTATTACTTGAAATGTTTTTTCTGTTTTGTTTAAAGTCTACAGGCACAAGGAAGCTCCTGGATACTCTGAAGACTAAAAGCTCTGATCAATGTTGCTCTGATCAATATGAAGTTCTGATCGACCAAATACTCTGATCCAAAGCAAAGCTCTGACAAGAAAAGCTCTGAAGCTCTGCTCTCTGATAATTCAAAGACTCTGATAATCTGATGTTCAAAGAAAGAAAAAGATCTGATCCTGAAGAACACGTATAATCAAAGGGAAGTAATCAACTCAGGGGGAGTATCTCTTAACTCTGACTTCTCCGTACTTCTTACTCTGATACATTTTCCAGATACCTTTTCACGTTATTTTCATTTAAAATATCTAGTTTTTGTCATCATCAAAAAGGGGGAGATTGTTAGAACAATGTTTGAATCTACTACCCTATATTTAAGTTTTGATGATAACAAAGTGAAAAGATATAGTATTTATAAGTTTCATGAATGAACTATCTGCTGCCTAAAATTATTATGTTCTGACTTGCAGATACTCTGATTGATATAAGCAAGATCACGTCTATTCAGTATCAGAACTTGATTTCATACACCAGCATCAGAAGTTGCCACATCAGAACGTCAAGATCAGATGATCAACTCACGTACATGCTGAAGCCTGATGAACAAGACTGCGCTCAAACACTCTGATACAGAAACACAATAGTTCATCAGCAGCGAAGCAGAATCAGAATGAGCCAAGCCAGAACGTGCATTGAAGAAGCAACGGTATTGTGCATTGAACGCTAATTAATTCCAACAGCCTCATTCCAGACAAGATCTGCTCAAAAAGGAAAGCTTGTTATTAGCATTGAATCAAGAATATTGCATTCAAAGTTCATAATCTCAAGTGCTATATAAACAAGGCTTTGAAGATTATAATGGCTAATGCTCTCCAAATCTCTACACGCACAAAAGCTGAACCATAATCTTCGTTCTACCAGTTTTGCTAAACCACATACTCTGATACTCCATTATTGTTTAGCAATCTAGTTTCTAAGCTTCATTTTGTGTATACATCACAGTTGTGATAAAGTTTTGTAGAAAACATCCACACACATTGTTTTATCTCTTTGTAAGAAAGTGTTACCTTGACAAACCGGGTTGTGGTTTGAATCAAGAAGGCTTTAGCAGTTGTTAAAGCAGTCTGTAATATTCAGTTGAATATAGTGAATTAAGACCTCGTTGGAGAGAGGCGAAATCACCTTGACGGGTGGACTGGAGTAGTTTGAGATCAAACGAACCAGGATAAAAATATTGTGTTCATTGCTTTAGATTTCAGTTTTACAATTCAACCCCCCCCCCCCTTCTTGTGTTTTTCACCCCTTCATGGACGAGTTCTATAACCTCAACGGTATACTCCCGGTGAGCACGAGACAGTTCCTAGATTTTGATGAAGATGCTTCCCTACGTCATAGTGTGGACGAGTACTATAACCTCAGCGGTATACTCCCGGTGAGCACGAGCCAGTTCCTAGATCTTGATAAAGATGCTTCCCTACATCATAGTATGGATGAGTACTATAACCTCAGCGATATACTCCCGGTGAGCATGAGTCAGTTCCTAGATCTTGATGTTTCCTCCGTCATAGTGTGGACGAGTTCTATAACCTCAATGGTATACTCCCGGTGAGGACGAGACAGTTCCTAGATCTTGATGAAGATGGTTCCCTACGTCATAGTGTGGACGAGTACTATAACCTCAGCGGTATACTCCCGGTGAGCACGAGTCAGTTCCTAGATCTTGATAAAGATGCTTCCCTACATCATAGTATGGACGAGTACTATAACCTCAGCAGTATACTCCCGGTGAGCACGAGTCAGTTCCTAGATCTTGATGTTTTCCTCCGTCATAGTGTGGACGAGTTCTATAACCTCAACGGTATACTCCCGGTGAGCACAAGACAGTTTCTAGATCTTGATGAAGATGCTTCCCTGCGTCATAGTGTGGACGAGTACTATAATCTCAGCGGTATACTCCCGGTGAGCACGAGTCAGTTCCTAGATCTTGATGTTTTCCTCCGTCATAGTGTGGACGAGTTCTATAACCTTAACGGTATACTCCCGGTGAGCACGAGACAATTCCTAGATCTTGATGAAGATGCTTCCCTACGTCATAGTGTGGACGAGTACTATAACCTCAGCGGTATACTCCCGGTGAGCACGAGTCAGTTCCTAGATCTTGATTTTTTCCTCCGTCATAGTATGAACGATTTCTATAACCTCAACGGTATACTCCCGGTGAGCACGAGACAGTTTATAGATCTTGATGAAGATGCTTCCGTACGTCATAGTGTGGACGAGTACTATAATCTCAGCAGTATACTCCCAGTGAGCACGAGTCAGTTCCTAGATCTTGATGTTTTCCTCCGTCATAGTGTGGACGAGTTCTATAACCTTAACGGTATACTCCCGGTGAGCACGAGACAGTTCCTAGATCTTGATGAAGATGCTTCCCTACGTCATAGTGTGGACGAGTACTATAACCTCAGCGGTATACTCCCGGTGAGCACGAGTCAGTTCCTAGATCTTGATAAAGATGCTTCCATACATCATAGTATGGACGAGTACTATAACCTCAGCGGTATACTCCCGGTGAGCACGAGTCAGTTCCTAGACCTTGATGTTTTCCTCCGTCATAGTGTGGACGTGTTCTATAACCTCAACGGTATACTCCTGGTGAGCACGAGACAGTTTCTAGATCTTGATGAAGATGCTTCCCTATGTCATAGTGTGGACGAGTACTATAATCTCAGCGGTATACTCCCGGTGAGTACGAGTCAGTTCCTAGATCTTGATGTTTTCCTCCGTCATAGTGTGGATGAGTTCTATAACCTTAATGGTATACTCCCGGTGAGTACGAGACAGTTCCTAGATCTTGATGAAGATGCTTCCCTACGTCATAGTATGGACGAGTACTATAACCTCAGCGGTATACTCCCAGTGAGCACGAGTCAGTTCCTAGATCTTGATTTTTTCCTCCGTCATAGTATGAACGATTTCTATAACCTCAACGGTATACTCCCAGTGAGCACGAGACAATTTATAGATCTTGATGAAGATGCTTCCCTACGTCATAGTGTGGACGAGTACTATAATCTCAGCGGTATACTCCCGGTGAGCACGATTCAGTTCCTAGATCTTGATGTTTTCCTCCGTCATAGTGTGGACGAGTTCTATAACCTTAACGGTATACTCCCGGTGAGCACGAGACAGTTCCTAGATCTTGATGAAGATGCTTCCCTACGCCATAGTATGGACGAGTACTATAACCTCAGCGGTATACTCCCGGTGAGCACGAGTCAGTTCCTAGATCTTGATTTTTTCCTCCGTCATAGTATGAACGATTTCTATAACCTCAACGGTATACTCCCGGTGAGCACGAGACAGTTCCTAGATCTTGATGAAGATGCTTCCCTATGTCATAGTGTGGACGAGTACTATAACCTCAGCGGTATACTCCCGGTGAGCACGAATCAGTTCCTAGATCTTGATGTTTTCCTCCGTCATAGTATGGACGAGTTTTATAACCTCAACGGTATACTCCCGGTGAGCACGAGACAGTTCCTAGATTTTGATGAAGATGCTTCCCTACGTCATAGTGTGGATGAGTACTATAACCTCAGCGGTATACTCCCGGTGAGCACGAGTCAGTTCCTAGATCTTGATAAAGATGCTTCCCTACATCATAGTATGGACGAGTACTATAACCTCAGCGGTATACTCCCGGTGAGCACGAGTCAGTTCCTAGATCTTGATGTTTTCCTCCGTCATAGTGTGGACGAGTTCTATAACCTCAACGGTATACTCCCGGTGAGCACGAGACAATTCCTCGATCTTGATGAAGATGCTTCCCTACGTCATAGTGTGGACGAGTACTATAATTTCAGCAGTATACTCCCGGTGAGCACGAGTCAGTTCCTAGATCTTGATGTTTTCCTCCGTTATAGTGTGGACGAGTTCTATAACCTCAACGGTATACTCCCGGTGAGCACGAGACAATTCCTAGATGTTGATGAAGATGCTTCCCTACGCCATAGTATGGACGAGTACTATAACCTCAGCGGTATACTCCCGGTGAGCACGAGTCAGTTCCTAGATCTTGATTTTTTCCTCCGTCATAGTATGAACGATTTCTATAACCTCAACGGTATACTCCCGGTGAGCACGAGATAGTTCCTAGATCTTGATGAAGATGCTTCCCTATGTCATAGTGTGGACGAGTTCTATAACCTCAGCGGTATACTCTCGGTGAGCACGAGTAAGTTCCTAGATCTTGATGTTTTCCTCCGTCATAGTGTGGACGAGTTCTATAACCTCAATGGTATACTCCCGGTGAGGACGAGACAGTTCCTAGATCTTGATGAAGATGCTTCCCTACGTCATAGTGTGGACGAGTACTATAACCTCAGTGGTATACTCCCGGTGAGCACGAGTCAGTTCCTAGATCTTGATAAAGATGCTTCCCTACTGTGATCGGTGGATCTGGAACTGACTGTTTAATGCTGGTTCGCGAAATGTCGCGGAAGCAAGAGTCGCCACCGTCTTTTATTTTCTCCAATATGGAAAGGACAAAAGCACAGAAAAATTCCTTATTGAGATTAGTTCTCGGTTCGGGAGGTAGATTTATAGAAAGGGAAGGTGTTAGCACCCTTTCTATCCATGGTTATCCATGGGCTCTTAGATACTTGCTCATTTGTGTTTTCAAAAGTGTTTGCTTTTCAATTGTGAGTGAATTTGAAAAAAAGTTTCTTTGAAAGTTTCAGATCGACTCTTGTATCAGTCCTCAAGAGTGTTTGAAAAGTTGTTTTGAAAGCTTTTTGAAAAGTGTCGGTGTGAAAAGTATTTTTGAATTTGTTTTGAAATTAGAGCAAGTATCTAGAGTCGTCTACCTACCCTAAGGAATTCGTCTGTGTAAATGTCCTTTAAAGTAGTGCCATCCCACCATTGAGAGGTAGGTAGCACCACCATTGGAGGTATTCGGGTCAATTCGAGGTTCGGGACATGGTGATCACCAGAGCAATGGGAAGACACCTTAGAAGCTACCCTCATGCCAGGTTCCCGGATCATGAGGACTTACTAGGACATCCTCTACTCGACGATCACCTTTCGAAGGCAAGGCAACAGTGAGGCGTACCCTAGGGGTGGTGTGTGCGATTTGTGTGTCGTTTTCAGATATTTGTCTTGTCATGTTTATTAGTGTTCTACGCTTGATTTTATTTAAGTCCATTCATTCTTGCATGCTTATTTAACAGTTAATATTTGCGGGAAAAAGTAAATCTAAGGCTATTACAAATGGCGCGGGTCCACATCGCCAAAATTAAACCGGACCCGATTTGGCAGAAAATAAAGAAATTAAATAAAATAAATAAGAGTGCGAAAAATAATTAAACGTTACAAGGCTTCGGGAGAGGTACATAATTATTCAAGCGACATAAAATAAATACGCGAAATTAAACAATTAAGAACATGGGCGTTGGACCCTTTTGCAAAAATTAAATTAATAAGGAATTAAAATTAATATTACAAGAAAATGTTTTTTGGTATTTTTATGTTTTTAAGATTTAATGAAAAAGAATTGATTAAAAATTAAACTAAAAGGCAAACCCTAATTCTAATAGCTTTTAAATTTATTGTGAAAATATTAAATTTTAACCTAATTTAAATCTAAGTTAATTTACATGCAAATTTGATTATAGACATAAATGAAATAAATATTATTATGGTAAAAGGGAAAAAGAAATAAAACAATAATTAAACCTATTTCTATATATTTTTTATATTTTTGTTATTAAAAGAAATTAAAATCACAACTTAATTAAACCAAATAATTACATATCAATTTATTTATGAAAATATTAGAATAAAATAATTTATTACGTTTTTTATCTTTTTCTGATTTTTTAGGTATTTTTTGTATTTTGTAAAAATAATAATTAATTTAATTAAAACAATAAAGAAAATAAAATAACAATTAAAAAAAATAAAATGTAATGAAAATTGCAAACCAGGGGGGTTCAGTCCCAAATTAGGAGGTGTAGGCCTTAGCAATCTGGCCCAACAAGCTTTGATCCTTTTTGACTTTTCTGACTAGCATATGGTGCGTGGACTAGGGTACAACGTGCTCTTTAGATCTGTGCCTTTGGTTTGGTCATCAGGGCACGTGGACAGCTGGATCTTGAGGTGTATGGTGCGTCCTGAACGTTAGCGCTGCATAGGAAGACACATAGCAAAACAATATGGAAATTATACAGACCTGGGACTCGAACCCAGGTCTTGGACATTGCAAAGCAACACCTATGCCACTGAACCATGTCAATTTCATTTAATATATAATGGCATATAAATATAATAAATAAAGATATGACATTAGTGGGTTGGAGCGCGCGCAAATTTGAAACAGCCTATAGCGCTTGGACAGCACATCGTCTTCTTCGCATGTTTTTTATTTTTCTGAAAACAAGAACATTCAGCCACAGTTTTCTATACGTGGTGTTAGGCTGCTTTAGAGAAAATAGCAACTAGCGCTATACAACTCATAAATTAATCGCGACCATGGCTTCTTCTTCGTCCAAGCTTGCTAAATTGAATGGTGGTTGTCTGGAGTCTTAATTTTTCCTCTTTGCAAAAGCCCTAATTCCAAGCTCTGAAAACCCTAGAAAATAACCATGGCAAAATCGTGTGTATAGCATAAAAATACAATTAAACGCATTGGTTAGTATCAGAACATCATAAGGAATACAAATCTATGATTAGAATGCCATGAGAATGCCTAAAATTAAAAACACGATTGTGACTTTTTTGCTGTACAGGGAAGGTTCTATATACCAATTCCTGGCGTTTGAATGGCTGTTAATGATTGGAATGGATTCAGGGTGACTTGAGGAAGCTATTGAAACCAATTTCGTGCCTTGAATCCACCTCTAACACTGATTTCAGTTTTGACTTTTTTCAACAATTTTCCAAGTTTTTCAATGGCCTTTGAGCGCAGCTTTCAGTGTTTTATGATTAGGTTTTGATTCAAGTATTTGTATGGAAGCTATTAGGTCAACAAAATTAACACAAATCCAAGGCATTCATTGTTTTGCATATTTGATTTCCTTAAGATCTTTTTGAATCTTTTTCATGTGCATTTTTGTTCAATCATGCTCAAGTCAACCAAATCTTGCCATATTGGGATGTGCACGAGATCTTGAGTCTAGAATGTGTACAAAAAGATTTTTTAGGTCAAGTTTTATATTTTCCACATATTTATATAATTTAAATGAATTAATATTAATAGAAATTCAAATAAATAAATAAAAAATGATAAAATACTTCCCTTTGGGCCAAGTGGTCGTGCATAGGCTTGGAATGATGAATCATGGAAGAAAAATGGGCCCATTAGCAAATTTAGGTCATTTGAAGTAAAGTTGACTTTTCAAAATTCCCAAAAATTTCCCAACTTCCACAAGGCATAACTTGCTCAATTTTTAAGATTTTCACATGTTATTGGACATTTTGGAAAGGTCTTTGAGTCCTTTAACCAATGCCTTTGGTCCCATGCCATTTTGATTTACCAATCTCAAGTTATGGCCTTTGACTTAAAGTCCCTTTTTGTTGACTTTTGAAAATGACCTATAATGTTGAAATTGATAACTTTTTGTGAGAGCATTTCTTGGACTTGAAGTATTAAGATGAGTTGTAGGAAATGTATTTCTATTCAAAATGAGCTTTGGATGGAATTTTTCTGATAATCCATGTGAAAGTTATGCCCTGGTCAATTTCAGTTGACTTTTTCAGCTGTCCAAATATAGTAACTTTTGCATCTTTGATGATTTCTGAGCCAAATTTTGAGAATCATGATCAAGCATTGATCAAATGATGTTTGTGGATTCAAAATGATATGTTGACCAAAAATTTGAACTTTTGACTGCCAAATGACCATTTTGCCCCTACAGTTGACTGTAGTGCAATTTAGGGTTTTGACTGTGCAATTTTGAGCTGAATGCCTTGAAACTTGATGTGAGGATACTTGACCATCTTTGTAAGCATATGAGACTTGATTGGGCCTTTGAAAACTTTCAATTCTTGATCAGAACACAAACCCTAGTTTTGACTGTATAGGAGACAGTTGCACTGCACAACCCTTGGGGAATTTTGTGACTTGACTTGGCAATTTCTTGAAGAATATGGGAGGGCAAATTTTGGGGTGCAACAGTTGCCCCTGTTCAATCTTCTTAGACCTGAGGATGCAGATTGGCTGACGTGCCTTTCGTAATCCGAGGGTAGAAGATGATTGAACACTAGAGTGCCCAGAAATTTGCGCTCACATGTTGGCAGTGTGATGGAATGGGCTTATAGATGCCATCTGGATGTTGATTGCGTAGGAGATTCCTTAGCGAGAACCTGCATACCTGCAAAAGAAAAATGAGTACCTGACACGTTGCAGGAGCTGATTTTAGATGCTTGGTATAGATGTGTCCTGACTGGTTACAGGAGCTGAGTCTGGAGCTTCAACAGATGATGAATGAACCAGGTATGGTTACTGCCTTAGCATGAATGGTAAGAGAACCTTGGGTGATTTTAACTTCAACAACGCTCGTTGAGAAAATCTTGGCGGGAATTACCATCTTTGCAGTATCGGGGAGAGAACCATAGGCACTTATAATCTGAAAAGGGAATCACCTCACTCGCCGTTGGAGAGGGAATCATAGGAAAAGGAATTGTCACCTCACACACCGTTGGAGAGGGAAACATCTGAAAAAAGGACTTACCACCTCACGCACTTGCCGGAGAGGGGACCATAAGAGACTATCACCTCACACTCATCGTCGGAGAGGGAAACATCTGAAGAAGGAATTACCACCTCACGCACTTGCCGGAGAGGGGACCATAAGAGACTATCACCTCACACTCATCGTCGGAGAGGGAAAAATCTGAAGAAGGAATTACCACCTCACGCACTTGCCGGAGAGGGGACCATAAGAGACTATCACCTCACACTCACCGTCGGAGAGGGAACCATAAGGAAAGGAATTACCACCTCACTCACCGTCGGAGAGGGAACCATTAGGAAAGGGAATTATCACCTCACTCACTGTCGGAGAGGGAACCATCTGAAAAGGAATTATCACCTCACTCACCGTCGGAGAGGGAACCATTAGGAAAGGGAATTATCACCTCACTCACCGTCGGAGAGGGAACCATCTGAAAAGGAATTATCACCTCACTCATCGTCGGAGAGGGAACCATTAGGAAAGGGAATTATCACCTCACTCACCGTCGGAGAGGGAACCATTAGGAAAGGAATTACCACCTCACGCACCGTCGGAGAGGGAACCAATAGGAAAGGAATTACCACCTCACTCACCGTTGGAGAGGGAACCATAAGAGATTATCACCTCACACTCATCATCGGAGAGGGAAACATCTTGAAAAAGGAATTACCACCTCACACACCGTTGGAGAGGGGACCATAAGAGACTATCACCTCACACTCATCGTCGGAGAGGGAAACATCTGAAAAAGGAATTACCACCTCACACACCGTTGGAGAGGGGACCATAGGAGACTATCACCTCACACTCATCGTCGGAGAGGGAAACATCTGAAGAAGGAATTACCACCTCACGCACTTGCCGGAGAGGGGACCATAGGAGATTATCACCTCACACTCATCGTCGGAGAGGAAAACATCTGAAGAAGGAATTACTACCTCACGCACTTGCCGGAGAGGGGACCATAGGAGATTATCACCTCACACTCATCGTCGGAGAGGGAAACATCTGAAGAAGGAATTACCACCTCACGCACTTGCCGGAGAGGGGACCATAGGAGATTATCACCTCACACTCATCGTCGGAGAGGGAAACATCTGAAGAAGGAATTACCACCTCACGCACTTGCCGGAGAGGGGACCATGACTTCTGCTGAGTCTTTATTAGAAAAATCTGTTGGGAGTCAATTTAGCTGGACTAGAGAAGGCTTTGAAATATGTTTAAACATTTTAACTGCGTCTTTCCTGAAAGGTAAAGGTCAGTCATATGCAGTGCATGATATGGATCAAGCGATGATGTTCTCAACACAAATGAGATTTGTATGATGCGTTTATGCATGCTATAATGATGTATGTATGTGATGTTTTATGGATGCTTTCGTCTAGGAATGTAAATCCTTGACGGGTGCCGGGAAGTCGTATCTTGGGCTGATATTGAAGAATAAGCTTGTACTTCCGCTGGGGATGATAGTTGCAAGAATACCGGTAGGAGAAGATGACTCCGTTGAGGAATAAACTTGGAAAATGGAAGATTCTGCGGGGAGAAAAATACTTTAGCAACCATGCTGGGGAGTGATACTCTGTGGGGGAGAGGGACGCTTTGCTGAGTTGATAATAACCTGCTAAGGATATCTTTGCTGTATTGGAAGTGCTAATAGACTTCGCTGGGGATAAGAGAACTTCGTCGAGGACGCTCTTTCCATGGCTTTTGGCTGAGGATAACCCAGTTATATCCTGTTAAGGAAATAACTCTTTAAATCAAGCCGGCCGACGCGTTCGTGCTCTGAGGGGGATAAGCTTCCAGAATATACTGGGGATAAGCTTACTGCTTGGGGATATGGATTCCATCTTCTTGGGGAATCAGATTGGACTCTTCTGGGGAAGTTTGATATGCTGGGGAAGTGATTCCTTTGAATGTTTGATGTACCGCCGGGGAACAATCTTTAGACCAAGATTGTTGGGGATGCTTGTTAAGAATATATGTATTGCTGTTGGGGGAGTATTGAGATCTACTGGAGGATACTCAATTTCCTTGAGATTTGATAGCTCTGTTTGGAGAAGAATGCACTTTTGTTGGCTCACTCTCTGGGGAATTCAGGTATGCTGGTCATGTTCTTTAGCTGAACCTACCTTGGTACCTGGGAGGATAGAACAATTAGACTGCTCAGACAACTCTTTATTGCCCCTGTTTCTAGTGTCACCTGCAATTAATTCCTTTGTTTCGTATGCAAATATTTATGAGTTAGCAAATTATTGTCAATGCATATATCACAAATTGAACCTTGGACGTTCTTCGCAAAACAAAACAGGAAAAGAAAAACACTTGGCACGTTTAACTGAAAATATATTTGTATTGATTTTTGAATGGCCTGAATAGGCGTTTTGTGTACAAGAGGCTGGCGTCCTAGTAAGAGGTACGCCGCCGAACAAAAGAGTTTATCTAAATTTTGTACAAAAGAAAATAAAACAGCTGTGTGAAATATGAATGATCCACTGGGTTTCAACTCTGCTATTGTCTTTATAACTCTGAGCGTCTCATCACTTGATGACCTTGGTTGAGGGTGAAGCTGACTGATCGATGCCGTCTGAACTTGATGTAGATACCGGATTCTGGATGCAAAGTGATCCAATGAGACATAGTATTACGCTTTTATCCCTAATTTTTGCCTGGACCGCCCTTTCGGGTTTTCGGTCCACCGGGATACCCATTTTTGCCCAAGCCGCCTTTTCAGGTTTTCGACTTGCCGGGTGTACAGATTTTTTCATTTTCATCCCTTCATTTTGCCCGAACCCTTTTGGTTCGACGGGAAGCCCTAATTTTTGCCTAGGCATGTCAGCCTAGCGGGTCTTTTTTCATGCGTAGTATTTTTTAACTATGTCTGCATTGGCGGGGTGAGGAAGGTCGTCACCATCCATGTTGGTTAATATCATTGCTCCTCCTGAGAACACATGCTTAACCACAAATGGCCCTTCGTACGTAGGGGTCCATTTGCCCCTTGGATCACTCTGAGGAAGGATGATTCTCTTGATTACCAGATCCCCAACTTTATATTCCTGTGGTCTGACCTTTTTGTTAAATGCCCTGATCATTCGTTTCTGATACGTCTGACCATGACAGATAGCAGCAAGTCTCTTTTCGTCAATGAGGTTGAGTTGATCAAGTCGTGTCTGGATCCAATCGTCTTCGTTCAGATTTGCATCCTTCATTATCCGGAGAGAGGGAATTTGTACTTCGATCGGCAAGACTGCCTCCATGCCATAAACCAGAGAGAAAGGAGTTGCCCCGGTTGACGTCCTAGCTGAGGTACGGTACCCATGCAGAGCGAACGGTAACATCTCGTGCCAATCTTTGTACGTCACTGTCATCTTCTGCACGATTTTCTTGATGTTCTTATTTGCTGCTTCTACAGCCCCATTCATCTTCGGTCTGTAAGGAGAAGAATTGTGGTGCTGTATTTTGAACTGCTCGCAGAGCTCAGCGATCATCTTGTTGTTCAGATTGGTACCGTTGTCTGTAATAATTCGCTCAGGGACGCCGTACCGACAGATCAGATTGTGCCGAATAAACCGTGCCACAACAGTCTTGGTTACTGTAGCATAGGATGCTGCCTCAACCCACTTCGTAAAATAGTCAATCGCCACTAGGATGAAGCGATGCCCGTTAGATGCCATAGGTTTAATCTCGCCGATCATGTCTATGCCCCACATTGCAAACGGCCAAGGCGCAGTCAGAACATTTAGGGGAACCGGAGGAACATGCACCTTATCTGCATAAATCTGGCACTTGTGGCATGTCCTGGAATGTTGGTAACAGTCAGCTTCCATTGTGGACCAATAATATCCTGCCCGTAGGATCTTCTTTGCCATTGTGTGCCCACTGGAATGTGTACCAAAGGTCCCTTCATGTAGCTCTTCCATGATCCTTTCTGCTTCAGTCTTATCCACACAACGCAGTAAGGTTGAATCATGGTTTCGCTTATACAAGATGCCGTTGCTAAGGAAGAATTTGGCTGCGAACCTCCTCAGGAATTTCTTATCGTTGACAGAGGCACCTTCAGGGTATTCCTGAGCTTCCAGATATCTCTTCACTTCGTGGTACCAAGGCTTCTCAGTCACCAATTCAGTTTCGAGATCACAACAGTATGCCGGTTCGTCCAGTTTCCAGATGATGATTCGGGGAGCTTCGTTATCCCATTTGACCTTGAACATTGAAGACATCGTAGCTAACGCGTCCGCTAACTGATTCTCTTCTCTTGGAAAGTGTTCAAAGGTTATCTCGGTGAAGTGGGGAATCAGGGTCAACACACATTCTCTGTAAGGAA
The DNA here is from genome assembly GCA_948472305.1 of Vicia faba. Classification (NCBI taxonomy): domain Eukaryota; kingdom Viridiplantae; phylum Streptophyta; class Magnoliopsida; order Fabales; family Fabaceae; genus Vicia; species Vicia faba. Next base: position 159,926,662 of record OX451736.1, on the reverse strand, counting down.
TCAAGTTTGGATGTTTCGTATCCCACTCTCCTTTGATCTGGTTGATCACAAGAGCGGAATCTCCGAAGACACTTAGAAATTTGATCCTTAGGTCGATCGCAGCTTGAAGACCCATGATACACGCCTCATACTCCGCCATGTTGTTGGTGCAGTTGAAACATAGCCGGGCAGTGAGGGGAGTATGAGTACCTTGTGGGGATATGATTATGGCGCCGATACCGTTTCCCAAAGCATTGGAGGCTCCGTCAAAGTGCATAGACCATCGGGATCCTGGCTCAGGTCCTTCATCCGGTCCAGGTACTTCACAATCAGTTACAATCATAATGCTTTCATCCGGAAACTCGAAGTTCATTGATTGATAGTCATCTACAGCTTGATGAGCTAAGTGGTCTGCCAATACACTCCCCTTGATGGCTTTCTGGGTTGTGTACTGAATATCGTATTCCGTCAAGATCATTTGCCATCTTGCGATTCTCCCAGACAGAGCAGGCTTTTCGAATATGTACTTTATAGGATCCATTTTTGAGATCAGCAAGGTAGTGTGAGTCAGCATATACTGTCTCAGCCGGCGAGCAGCCCATACCAAAGCGCAGCAAGTTTTCTCAAGCAGTGAGTATCGGGTCTCACAGTCGGTAAACTTTTTGCTAAGGTAATAAATGGCATGCTCTTTTCGGCCAGACTCGTCATGCTGCCCCAGCACACACCCCATTGAGTTGTCAAGCACTGTCAGATATAATATCAGAGGTCTCCCTTCAACCGGTGGCATAAGGATAGGTGGTTCTTGGAGATACTCTTTGATTCTGTCGAAGGCAGCCTGACATTCATCATTCCAACGTACTACCTGATCTTTCTTCAGCAGCTTGAAGATTGGCTCACAGGTAGCAGTCAGATGTGAGATGAACCGAGCAATGTAATTCAGGCGTCCTAAAAAGCCTCTGACTTCCTTCTCTGTCTTGGGAACTGGCATCTCTTGAATAGCTTTGACCTTAGCAGGGTCCACTTGAATACCTTTATCACTGACCACGAAGCCTAGCAATTTCCCAGATCTTACCCCGAAGGTGCACTTGTTCGGGTTCAATCATAACTTGTACAGTTTCAGCCAGTCAAACAACTTTTGCAGATGATCCAGATGCTCTTCCTCAGTCTGGGACCTTGCGATCATGTCGTCCACATACACTTCTATCTCATGATGGATCATGTCATGAAATAAGGCAACCATGGCACGTTGGTAGGTTGCCCCAGCATTCTTTAATCCAAACGACATGACCTTGTAACAGAAGGTGCCCCACTGAGTAACGAATGTAGTCTTTTCCATGTCTTCAGGTGCCATCTTGATCTGATTGTAACCTGAAAAGCCATCCATGAAAGAGAATACCTTATGCTGAGCTGTGTTATCAACAAGGACATCAATGTGAGGTAAGGGGAAGTCATCCTTGGGACTGGCCCTGTTCAGATCCTTGTAATCGACACACATTCTGACCTTACCGTCCTTCTTAGGTACCGGCACCACATTAGCAACCCACTGAGGGTAAGAAGTTACTGCAAGGAACCCGGCATCAAACTGCTTCATAACCTCGGCCTTAATCTTCTCAGACATCTCTGGACGCATCCGACGGACCTTTTGTTTAACTGGAGGGCAGTCTTCCTTAGTCGGCAAGTGATGGACGACAATATCGGTATCCAACCCGGGCATGTCTTCGTAGGACCAGGCAAAGATCTCCATATAGTCATGTAACATCTTGGTTAACCGTTGCTTCACGCTGAGCTCTAGGTTGGCACCAATCTTTACCTCTTTCCTGTCTGCCTCAGTACCCAAGTTTATGGTTTCCACTGGCTCTTCATGGGGTTGAATTGCCCTCTCTTCCTGAAGCAACAGTCTTGCAAGCTCGCCAGGCACTTCGCAATCATCTTCCCCTTCGTCTTCGGCTAAGTTGATCGGATTTTCGAAGTCATAATTGGCAGTAGCAGAGTTGTTATCAGTGAGATCCAGAGTGGATTGGAACCTGTATGAGTGAGTGTGTGTGTAAATACAGCTGTTTTGAAAATTATGTAAAGGAAAAGAAAGACAGAAAAGGAACACAATATTTGCAATGCGAAAAGTACGTCCAAGATTTTCATTTATGATATATGAAATGACAGTTTATATGCCCTCACAAATAGAACCACGGTGCCTCGGGTAAGACACCAGGCCATAGAGTTTATCATTGTTTATTACAAAATAACAAAACATAGGAATTCATTACTTAGTAACAAAAGAAACAGGGAGATTGTCCTTTGCGCTCCAATTGTTAAGTCCTTCGTCAGTTGCCGGGTAGATCCAGCTATCAAACTCAGCTTCATCAACTTCCTCCTCATCCCCAATAGCATTTATCCCATGAGCAGGCAGGGGAGCTGTCACCACATTAGGCTTGTCAGACGCCTCAAACTGTACCTCCTTAGCATCAATGAGATCCTGCAGCTTGTTCTTTAGTGCCCAACAGTCGTCGGTAGAGTGCCCCGGGCTTTCTGAATGGTAAGCACAACGAGCATTCGGGTTGTACTTGGGAGATGTTGTATTGGGGAACTTCGGGGCTTCCCTGACAGTCACTAAGTTGGTGGCTAGCAACTGTGGCAGAATCTGTGATAGGGTCATGTTTAACCGGGTAAACTCCCTCCGGGGTCTTTCAGCCCTTTGAGAATTGTTCGGCCGAGGAGCGACAGCAGGCTTAGCAATCATCACCGCACTGACAGATTGGCGGTGCTCAGGTCTCTCTGATTTCCTAGAACCATACACGGCACTAGACTCCTTCTTGAATGGTTTCTTTTCCGAATTAGAGGATGCACCCTTCGCAATCTTCCCAGACTTCAACCCAGCTTCAATCCTTTCTCCGGTCAGAATCAAATCAGTGAAACCAGCAGAAGAATTCCCAATCAGATGGTTGAAAAATGGCCCAGATAGGGTCCCCAAGAACATGTCTACCAGCTCCCGATCAGTCAATGGTGGCTGCACCCTGCCAGCCAGGTCTCTCCACTTCTGAGCGTACTCCTTAAAACCTTCACTTGCACCTAACGCCATACCCTGGAGTTGGGTACGTGTGGGGGCAAGGTCGGCATTATATTGATACTGCTTGTAGAAAGCAGTAGCCAACTCCTCCCAGTTACGAACTTTGGTCCCATCCAGCTGATAGAACCATTCGAGATGAGTCCCTGAAAGACTCTCCTGGAAGAAGTGGATCCATAAATTCTTATCCGCAGAGTACGGCTGAATTTTCCGAACATAAGACCTCAAGTGCAGCTTGGGACAGGACGCCCCGTCATATTTGGAGAAGGATGGTGCTTTGAACTTATGCGGGATGATCACACCGGTCGACAAACCCAAATCTCCGAAATCCAGCCCAGGTGCCTGTTGAACCTCCATAGCCTTCAACCTGTCCTCCAGTTGTTTGTACCTGTCATCTGCAGGAGGGTACTGCTCTTCATCAAAATCCGTCTCGTTGTCGGAGACTACCGGACTAGGGACCTTTACTTCTGCCTGAGAAGGACTCTTGCCAACAGAAGAACCAGCCTCTTCATGCTGCAGAGTATTGCCGAACCTTCGGCCCGAGTTGAACAGAACAGTTCTTCTCTTCTTCTTCTTCTCCTTCTTCAGGAGCATAGCCTTTAATTCTTCTTGGCCTTTAGCCAGACCCTTGATTAGTTCTTGAAACTGCGCATTCTGCGCCTGAAGAGCCTTAATTGATGTCTCGGTTGATGCAGATTCGGGATTCATGATGCTGAAATAAACAGTGAAGAACTGTAAGCAACCTGAAAAGTGGAAAAACCTGCTATGCACATGATGTATGAAATGCGTATGCAATGCATTCAAGGGTTCGAAAGTTCAAATTCGTTGTAGACAAAAGGAACACACGTTATCATTAAAGAAATCATTGTTTAATACATCAAGGCCTCATGGGCAAAAGTACAAAAATCAAATCAATCCCAAAATACACTGCGCATCCTCTTCGGAGCTATGTAAGTGTTGAGATTCCTCTCCTCATGCAACAGGCGAGTGAGCTCCAGGACCTTCTTTTCACTGGCATGCAGATTAGTTTCAAGAGAATTCCTTTCTTCCTTAAGCTGGATCCAGCTCTTCTGCATCTCTTCCCAGGATGTGGGCATATCAGGGTGCTGAATAGTGTAGGACACTTCCCCTTCCAAGACAGGTTCTTTGATTACTGGGAGCATGTGAGGATAAGGCATCACTAACTTCTGAGAGCGGGCGCGTACCCATTTGAGATAAGGCTCCAAAGGGATGGAGTTCCTGTGCCCCAGTGTCTTGCTGTCTATCCTACTGGGCGTCCTCCAAGCTCTGATAAATCTCTGGCGAAGTCCTTGAGTATCATTGTCGAAGTCAAAAACTATGTCAGGAATTAACATGTCATGAGGACCATCCCTCCGAGCATAACCAAACTGTCTCCAAGCCAGGCATGGGCTATAAGTAATACCTCCTCTGATTCCAAGTAAAGGAACATTAGGGTACTCCCCGCAACGATCAATGATAGTGACATCTCCTCTAGACCTAGGACACCAATGTATATCTGCATGCGTAAGAGTCATCAACCGTTGTGACCATCTCAAACCCTGCTCATTCTTCAAGACTGATTGCGGAAGGTGCGAAATAAACCACCTTCCCAGGAGAGGAGTGCAACACATAAGGACACCTCTTTTTCTCATGGTTCGAGTGTAACATGAGTGAAGGATGTCCCCCAGCAATGTAGGTATAGGATTCCTGGACATAAAGATCTGGACAGCACTGATATCAATGAGCTGATCTGGGTTAGGGAACAACACCAAACCATAAACAAGGAGGGCCACAACCTCTTCAAAAGCTTGCAAGTCAAGGGAGTTCCAACATTCGTGGGCCTTTTCAAACAGAAACCTGGCTAAGAACCCTTTGATACCACTTCTGACTTCCCAATGTCCCTTGAGGTCAGATGACTGTAGGTGCAAGGCTTTAGCAATCTCTTCAAGCTTAGGTTCCTTTTCTGTACCGTTGAAGGGTAGCTGATCAAGGATAGGGGTCTTCAGGAGCCGGGAGAACTCCTCCAATGTAGGTACCAGCTGATAATCCAAGAAGGTAAAACAGTGATGCAGAGGGTCAAAGAACTGGAACAGGACCTTTATCATATCTTCCTCAATGTTGGTGTTGACCAAGCTGATGAGGCTTCCATGCCTTTCACTGAATGAAGAGTTCTCAGGAATCCTGGATATAAGCTCCTTAAGCTGAGGAGGGACCCTTACAAGACTGATTTGAATTGTCTTTCTACGAACAGTTTCCATGTCCTACAAAACAAGAACAAAGATGAAAATTCGAACCCCTGAAATGGTTAGTCAATGCATATGATGCTGGATGATGTCATGATGCTATGATTAAACACACCACAGATATGTACAAAGGCAAATATGTAAGGCACACAAGGCACACAAGACAAGCCCTTAAGGTTTAAGGCCAGCATGGGGTCTGGGTAGTACCCTCTTGAAGTTGGTGGGTTCATACCTGTCCTAATCAAAGTAACCGGGTTCTAAGGTTCCCAATATCACGGGATTGCTTTCATTGTTCATCGTTTCGATTTAGCCACTGAACTGGCGACCGAAATATTCCAAGAAAGCAACCCTCAATTGAGTGTAGTATCGAGTATCAACCAACCTCGGACTGCACCAAAGTCAGTTATCTCACTACCCTAAAGAGGCCAAGATAGTTCAATTAAGGTTCCTAAGGTCTGTTGATGCTTCATGACACCACGCGGAGGCCCCGTACTCTCCTTGACTGAACTCAAGGGTTACCGGTACACACCAAAGTGCCACATCAACGTAGCATACTGTTTCAACCATGTCGGTATACCCCGCACAGTTCCCTCACAGCCTTGTTGCTACTTTCTAAGAAGGTATCCCCCAGATCCGGGTTAGGATCTATAGAACTCCCAAGCAACCCACAATAATGAAGCAAGCAAAGAAGACAATTGAAAACATAGTTATGAGCTAGCCCTAAGGTACACCTCACTTTATAAAGGTATCCCCAGCAGAGTCGCCAGTTCTGTGATCGGTGGATCTGGAACTGACTGTTTAATGCTGGTTCGCGAAATGTCGCGGAAGCAAGAGTCGCCACCGTCTTTTATTTTCTCCAATATGGAAAGGACAAAAGCACAGAAAAATTCCTTATTGAGATTAGTTCTCGGTTCGGGAGGTAGCTTTATAGAAAGGGAAGGTGTTAGCACCCTTTCTATCCATGGTTATCCATGGGCTCTTAGATACTTGCTCATTTGTGTTTTCAAAAGTGTTTGCTTTTCAATTGTGAGTGAATTTGAAAAAAAGTTTCTTTGAAAGTTTCAGATCGACTCTTGTATCAGTCCTCAAGAGTGTTTGAAAAGTTGTTTTGAAAGCTTTTTGAAAAGTGTCGGTGTGAAAAGTATTTTTGAATTTGTTTTGAAATTAGAGCAAGTATCTAGAGTCGTCTACCTACCCTAAGGAATTCGTCTGTGTAAATGTCCTTTAAAGTAGTGCCATCCCACCATTGAGAGGTAGGTAGCACCACCATTGGAGGTATTCGGGTCAATTCGAGGTTCGGGACATGGTGATCACCAGAGCAATGGGAAGACACCTTAGAAGCTACCCTCATGCCAGGTTCCCGGATCATGAGGACTTACTAGGACATCCTCTACTCGACGATCACCTTTCGAAGGCAAGGCAACAGTGAGGCGTACCCTAGGGGTGGTGTGTGCGATTTGTGTGTCGTTTTCAGATATTTGTCTTGTCATGTTTATTAGTGTTCTACGCTTGATTTTATTTAAGTCCATTCATTCTTGCATGCTTATTTAACAGTTAATATTTGCGGGAAAAAGTAAATCTAAGGCTATTACAAATGGCGCGGGTCCACATCGCCAAAATTAAACCGGACCCGATTTGGCAGAAAATAAAGAAATTAAATAAAATAAATAAGAGTGCGAAAAATAATTAAACGTTACAAGGCTTCGGGAGAGGTACATAATTATTCAAGCGACATAAAATAAATACGCGAAATTAAACAATTAAGAACATGGGCGTTGGACCCTTTTGCAAAAATTAAATTAATAAGGAATTAAAATTAATATTACAAGAAAATGTTTTTTGGTATTTTTATGTTTTTAAGATTTAATGAAAAAGAATTGATTAAAAATTAAACTAAAAGGCAAACCCTAATTCTAATAGCTTTTAAATTTATTGTGAAAATATTAAATTTTAACCTAATTTAAATCTAAGTTAATTTACATGCAAATTTGATTATAGACATAAATGAAATAAATATTATTATGGTAAAAGGGAAAAAGAAATAAAACAATAATTAAACCTATTTCTATATATTTTTTATATTTTTGTTATTAAAAGAAATTAAAATCACAACTTAATTAAACCAAATAATTACATATCAATTTATTTATGAAAATATTAGAATAAAATAATTTATTACGTTTTTTATCTTTTTCTGATTTTTTAGGTATTTTTTGTATTTTGTAAAAATAATAATTAATTTAATTAAAACAATAAAGAAAATAAAATAACAATTAAAAAAAATAAAATGTAATGAAAATTGCAAACCAGGGGGGTTCAGTCCCAAATTAGGAGGTGTAGGCCTTAGCAATCTGGCCCAACAAGCTTTGATCCTTTTTGACTTTTCTGACTAGCATATGGTGCGTGGACTAGGTTACAGCGTGCTCTTTAGATCTGTGCCTTTGGTTTGGTCATCAGGGCACGTGGACAGCTGGATCTTGAGGTGTATGGTGCGTCCTGAACGTTAGCGCTGCATAGGAAGACACATAGCAAAACAATATGGAAATTATACAGACCTGGGACTCGAACCCAGGTCTTGGACATTGCAAAGCAACACCTATGCCACTGAACCATGTCAATTTCATTTAATATATAATGGCATATAAATATAATAAATAAAGATATGACATTAGTGGCTTGGAGCGCGCGCAAATTTGAAACAGCCTATAGCGCTTGGACAGCACATCGTCTTCTTCGCATGTTTTTTATTTTTCTGAAAACAAGAACATTCAGCCACAGTTTTCTATACGTGGTGTTAGGCTGCTTTAGAGAAAATAGCGACTAGCGCTATACAACTCATAAATTAATCGCGACCATGGCTTCTTCTTCGTCCAAGCTTGCTAAATTGAATGGTGGTTGTCTGGAGTCTTAATTTTTCCTCTTTGCAAAAGCCCTAATTCCAAGCTCTGAAAACCCTAGAAAATAACCATGGCAAAATCGTGTGTATAGCATAAAAATACAATTAAACGCATTGGTTAGTATCAGAACATCATAAGGAATACAAATCTATGATTAGAATGCCATGAGAATGCCTAAAATTAAAAACACGATTGTGACTTTTTTGCTGTACAGGGAAGGTTCTATATACCAATTCCTGGCGTTTGAATGGCTGTTAATGATTGGAATGGATTCAGGGTGACTTGAGGAAGCTATTGAAACCAATTTCGTGCCTTGAATCCACCTCTAACACTGATTTCAGTTTTGACTTTTTTCAACAATTTTCCAAGTTTTTCAATGGCCTTTGAGCGCAGCTTTCAGTGTTTTATGATTAGGTTTTGATTCAAGTATTTGTATGGAAGCTATTAGGTCAACAAAATTAACACAAATCCAAGGCATTCATTGTTTTGCATATTTGATTTCCTTAAGATCTTTTTGAATCTTTTTCATGTGCATTTTTGTTCAATCATGCTCAAGTCAACCAAATCTTGCCATATTGGGATGTGCACGAGATCTTGAGTCTAGAATGTGTACAAAAAGATTTTTTAGGTCAAGTTTTATATTTTCCACATATTTATATAATTTAAATGAATTAATATTAATAGAAATTCAAATAAATAAATAAAAAATGAGAAAATACTTCCCTTTGGGCCAAGTGGTCGTGCATAGGCTTGGAATGATGAATCATGGAAGAAAAATGGGCCCATTAGCAAATTTAGGTCATTTGAAGTAAAGTTGACTTTTCAAAATTCCCAAAACTTTCCCAACTTCCACAAGGCATAACTTGCTCAATTTTTAAGATTTTCACATGTTATTGGACATTTCGGAAAGGTATTTGAGTCCTTTAACCAATGCCTTTGGTCCCATGCCATTTTGATTTACCAATCTCAAGTTATGGCCTTTGACTTAAAGTCCCTTTTTGTTGACTTTTGAAAATGACCTATAATGTTGAAATTGATAACTTTTTGTGAGAGCATTTCTTGGACTTGAAGTATGAAAATGAGTTGTAGGAAATGTCTTTATATTCAAAATGAGCTTTGGATGGAATTTTTCTGATAATCCATGTGAAAGTTATGCCCTGGTCAATTTCAGTTGACTTTTTCAGCTGTCCAAATATAGTAACTTTTGCATCTTTGATGATTTCTGAGCCAAATTTTGAGAATCATGATCAAGCATTGATCAAATGATGTTTGTGGCTTCAAAATGATATGTTGACCAAAAATTTGAACTTTTGACTGCCAAATGACCATTTTGCCCCTACAGTTGACTGTAGTGCAATTTAGGGTTTTGACTGTGCAATTTTGAGCTGAATGCCTTGAAACTTGATGTGAGGATACTTGACCATCTTTGTAAGCATGTGAGACTTGATTGGGCCTTTGAAAACTTTCAATTCTTGATCAGAACACAAACCCTAGTTTTGACTGTATAGGAGACAGTTGCACTGCACAATCCTTGGGGAATTTTGTGACTTGACTTGGCAATTTCTTGAAGAATATGGGAGGGCAAATTTTGGGGTGCAACACCTACATCATAGTATGGACGAGTACTATAACCTCAGCGGTATACTCCCGGTGAGCACGAATCAGTTCCTAGATCTTGATGTTTTCCTCCGTCATAGTATGGACGAGTTTTATAACCTCAACGGTATACTCCCGGTGAGCACGAGACAGTTCCTAGATTTTGATGAAGATGCTTCCCTACGTCATAGTATGGATGAGTACTATAACCTCAGCGGTATACTCCCGGTGAGCACGAGTCAGTTCCTAGATCTTGATAAAGATGCTTCCCTACATCATAGTATGGACGAGTACTATAACCTCAGCGGTATACTCCCGGTGAGCACGAGTCAGTTCCTAGATCTTGATGTTTTCCTCCGTCATAGTGTGGACGAGTTCTATAACCTCAACGGTATACTCCCGGTGAGCACGAGACAGTTCCTAGATCTTGATGAAGATGCTTCCCTACGTCATAGTGTGGACGAGTACTATAATTTCAGCGGTATACTCCCGGTGAGCACGAGTCAGTTCCTAGATCTTGATGTTTTCCTCCGTTATAGTGTGGACGAGTTCTATAACCTCAACGGTATACTCCCGGTGAGCACGAGACAGTTCCTAGATGTTGATGAAGATGCTTCCCTACGCCATAGTATGGACGAGTACTATAACCTCAGCGGTATACTCCCAGTGAGCACGAGTCAGTTCCTAGATCTTGATTTTTTCCTCCGTCATAGTATGAATGATTTCTATAACCTCAACGGTATACTCCCGGTGAGCACGAGACAGTTCCTAGATCTTGATGAAGATGCTTCCCTATGTCATAGTGTGGACGAGTACTATAACCTCAGCGGTATACTCCCGGTGAGCACGAGTAAGTTCCTAGATCTTAATGTTTTCCTCCGTCATAGTGTGGACGAGTTCTATAACCTCAATGGTATACTCCCGGTGAGGACGAGACAGTTCCTAGATCTTGATGAAGATGCTTCCCTACGTCATAGTGTGGACGAGTACTATAACCTCAGCGGTATACTCCCGGTGAGCACGAGTCAGTTCCTAGATCTTGATAAAGATGCTTCCCTAAATCATAGTATGGACGAGTACTATAACTTCAGCGGTATACTCCCGGTGAGCACGAGTCAGTTCCTAGATCTTGATGTTTTCCTCCGTCATAGTGTGGACGAGTTCTATAACCTCAACGGTATACTCCCGGTGAGCACGAGACAGTTTCTAGATCTTGATGAAGATGCTTCCCTACGTCATAGTGTGGACGAGTACTATAATCTCAGCGGTATACTCCCGATGAGCACGAGTCAGTTCCTAGATCTTGATGTTTTCCTCCGTCATAGTGTGGACGAGTTCTATAACCTTAACGGTATACTCCCGGTGAGCACGAGACAGTTCCTAGATCTTGATGAAGATGCTTCCCTACGTCATAGTGTGGACGAGTACTATAACCTCAGCGGTATACTCCCGGTGAGCATGAGTCAGTTCCTAGATCTTGATGTTTTCATCCGTCATAGTATGGACGAGTTATATAACCTCAACGGTATACTCCCGGTGAGCACGAGACAGTTCCTAGATTTTGATGAAGATGCTTCCCTACGTCATAGTGTGGACGAGTACCATAACCTCAGCGGTATACTCCCGGTGAGCACGAGTCAGTTCCTAGATCTTGATAAAGATGCTTCCCTACATCATAGTATGGACGAGTACTATAACCTCAGCGGTATACTCCCATTGAGCACGAGTCAGTTCCTAGATCTTGATGTTTTCCTCCGTCATAGTGTGGACGAGTTTTATAACCTCAACGGTATACTCCCGGTGAGCACGAGACAGTTTCTAGATCTTGATGAAGATGCTTCCCTACGTCATAGTGTGGACGAGTACTATAATCTCAGTGGTATACTCCCGGTGAGCACGAGTCAGTTCCTAGATCTTGATGTTTTCCTCCGTCATAGTGTGGACGAGTTCTATAACCTTAACGGTATACTCCCGGTGAGCACGAGACAGTTCCTAGATCTTGATGAAGACGCTTCCCTATGTCATAGTGTGGACGAGTACTATAACCTCAGCGGTATACTCCCGGTGAGCACGAGTCAGTTCCTAGATCTTGATGTTTTCCTCCGTCATAGTATGGACGAGTTCTATAACCTCAACGGTATACTCCCGGTGAGCACGAGACAATTCCTAGATTTTGATGAAGATGCTTCCCTACGTCATAGTGTGGACGAGTACTATAACCTCAGCAGTATACTCCCGGTGAGCACGAGTCAGTTCCTAGATCTTGATGTTTTCCTCCGTCATAGTGCGGACGAGTTCTATAACCTCAACGGTATACTCCCGGTGAGCACGAGACAGTTCCTTGATCTTGATGAAGATGCTTCTCTATGTCATAGTGTGGACGAGTACTATCACCTCAGCGGTATACTCCCGTTGAGCACGAGTCAGTTCCTAGATCTTGATGTTTTCCTCCGTTATAGTGTGGACGAGTTCTATAACCTCAACGGTATACTCCTGGTGAGCACGAGACACTTCCTAGATCTTGATGAAGATGTTTCCCTACGTCATAGTGTGGACGAGTACTATAACCTCAACGGTATACTCTCGGTGAGCACGAGTCAGTTCCTAGATCTTGATGTTTTCCTCCGTCATAGTGTGGACAAGTTCTATAACCTCAACGGTATACTCCCGGTGAGCACGAGACAGTTCCTAGATCTTGATGAAGATGTTTCTCTATGTCATAGTGTGGACGAGTACTATAACTTCAGCGGTATACTCCCGGTGAGCACGAGTCATTTCCTAGATCTTGATGTTTTCCTCCGTCATAGTGTGGACGAGTTCTATAACCTCAACGGTATACTCCCGGTGAGCACGAGATAGTTCCTAGATCTTGATGAAGATGCTTCCCTATGTCATAGTGTGGACGAGTACTATAACCTCAGCGGTATACTCCCGGTGAGCATGAGTCAGTTCCTAGATCTTGATAAAGATGCTTCCCTTCATCATAGTGTGGACGAGTACTATAACCTCAGCGGTATACTCCCGGTGAGCACGAGTCAGTTCCTAGATCTTGATGTTTTCCTCCGTCATAGTGTAGACGAGTTCTATAACCTCAACGATATACTCCCGGTGAGCACGAGACAGTTCCTAGATCTTGATGAAGATGCTTCCCTACGTCATAGTGTGGACGAGTACTATAATTTCAGCGGTATACTCCCGGTGAGCACGAGTTAGTTCCTAGATCTTGATGTTTTCCTCCGTTATAGTGTGGACGAGTTCTATAACATCAACGGTATACTCCCGGTGAGCACGAGACAGTTCCTAGTTGTTGATAAAGATGCTTCCCTATGCCATAGTATGGACGAGGACTATAACCTCAGCGGTATACTCCTGGTGAGCACGAGTCAGTTCCTAGATCTTGATTTTTTCCTCCGTCATAGTATGGACGAGTTCTATAACCTCAACAGTATACTCCCGGTGAGCACGAGACAGTTCCTAGATCTTGATGAAGATGCTTCCCTATGTCATAGTGTGGACGAGTACTATAACCTCAGCGGTATACTCCCGGTGAGCACGAGTCAGTTCCTAGATCTTGATGTTTTCCTCCGTCATAGTGCGGACGAGTTCTATAACCTTAACGGTATACTCCCGGTGAGCACGAGACAGTTCCTAGATCTTGATGAAGATGCTTCCCTACGCCATAGTGTGGACGAGTACTATAACCTCAGTAGTATACTCCCGGTGAGCACGAGTCAGTTCCTAGATCTTGATGTTTTCCTCCATCATAGTGCGGACGAGTTCTATAACCTCAACGGTATACTCCCGGTGAGCACGAGACAGTTCCTAGATCTTGATGAAGATGCTTCCCTACGTTATAGTGTGGACGAGTACTATCACCTCAGCGGTATACTCCCGTTGAGCACGAGTCAGTTCCTAGATCTTGATGTTTTCCTCCGTCATAGTATGGACAAGTTATATAACCTCAACGGTATACTCCCGGTGGGCACGAGACAGTTCCTAGATCTTGATGAATATGTTTGCCTACTGTTGTACCCCAAAATTTGCCCTCCCATATTTCTCAAAATATTTCAAGAAAAATTCACAAGTCCAACCCGGCGCATCATATTCAGGTGTTCTTTCGCCAAGATATCTCTGATAACATATTCTCAAATTCAGGTTCGGCTCAAGAGTCAATTCTTTAAAGAAGGTATCCGAATGTGTGAGTTTTCTCGAAGAAATATGGTGAAAAAAGTATGCTGAAAGTGCAGTTTTTACGCGCTAAAAAATTCATAACTTGAAGATCGTGGCTCGTTTTGAACCCGTTCCGGTGGCCAAAATTCTGTCTTTACATTATCTACGTTTTAATCTCTCATGGCTGGAAGCCAATTTCGATCAGAAGGTCTTCAAAAATGTGGATTTATCAAGTATTTTTGCACAGAAAATTTGTGACAGAAGTTTATTTGCGTCATGTTCAAAAAATCATAACTTGGTCGATTTTCATCGTATCGAGCTGGTTCCGGTGCCAAAATTTCACAAATTGAGTTGACTACATTTTCACAGAAGGTATTGAGTTCAAACGGTATTCAAAAGGCCTTCGGTTTTTGCTCAGAGTGCGTGACACGCTGAAAATCCTGAATGCTGAATATTATTTCATCTGGGCCGAAACTTCGAAAATTCATAACTCGGTCAATTTTTATCGGATTGGACTCATATTTTTACACAAGGTCACTGACTCATAGATCTACAACTTTGCTTCAAAAGTAGAGACCAAATTATGCACCGATCAATACCAGTTTTTTATTGAAGAACGTGTCAGAGTCGACACTGGAGCCCAAAATAAGTTTGTCTGAGCTGAAACTTCAAAAATTCATAACTAATTCACCGTTTATCCGATTGAGTCGATTTTCGGACAGGAGTTAGCTATCGATGTAGGCTACATTTTGTTTTCACATTTCAACTTCAAAAAATGCACTTAAGTCCCTGCTATTTAGCCTGGAAAGTGACGAATTCAAGTGAATATTGGAGGCCCAATTGCACATTCCAAGCCCATTTGCTTTACCCTAATATCCATTATATAATCACCTTCTTTTCACACAAACCAGGGAAAAGAGAGGAAAAGAGAGAAAAAACCTTGCCACGACACTGTTGGAATATCAAACTCTCTCAAGAACCCTAAAACCTTGAAATCCTTATTACAAATCCCTCTCTCACTACAAACAAGCCATCACAGTTACAAACCAACACCTCACTACTTCTTCAGTAAGGGTAAGGCTGGCTTGATCTCCATGATCCTAATTTTCCAGTAAGGCATAAAAGCATTCAGGCCACTGATTTTCCAGTAAGGACAGGATCCCAGGTTCATTAAGGAACGTTGAGGCCAAAAGCCAAATGGCCAAAAGGCCTAAAGCCAAATGGTCAAAACAGAACATTTTACACATGACACCAATACATGGCGAGACAGACATCCTGATAAGATTAAGGAACATTGAGGCCAAAACGCAAATGGCCAAAAGCCAAAAGCCAAATGGCCAAAGTAGAACAACTTATGCATGAAACCTAATCCAATGGCCAAAGAATGCAGACCACGGTACTCAGGAGTCAATGAACACGCACGTGATGCCCGAAAGTCAAACAAGGCTTTTTGTCTAATGGGCCAAATTACTTCCAAAAAACCTCCATTTGGGTCTGAATACCCCCCATGGTTTGCACATTTTTATTTTTTTATTTGATTTTCCTTTTTATTCTTTTAATTGTTTTCAATTGTTTTCTTTAATTTCATAAATTAATTTTCATAAGATCAAAAATCAGAAACTAAAATATATTTAATTATTATTATTTCACTATTAATTTATTTTGTAAATAAACTTTAATAATTAGTTTAGTAAATTAGGTTTTAAAACTTTAATCTTTTTCTCAATAAATTAAAATATGTAGAAATTAGGTTTTTTAACTTTTTATCACTTTTCTTAATAAATAATTTTTCTTATTATCATTATTATTAATTACTAATTTATTTTGTAAATAAACATGTACATTAAATATTTAGTAAATTAGGTTAAACTTTAATATTTTTCTTTAATAATTAAAAACAACTTAGAATTAAGGTTTCTCTTGAATTTTAATTTTCTTTATTCCATAAATACAAAAAAACTCCAAAAATAAGTTCTTGCCTTTGTTTAATTAAATTAATTTAATAATTTCAATTTAATTTCCTTTAAAGGGTCCAACGCCCTCGCTTCCAATTTTAATTTCAATTCGCGCATTTTATTTTACTTCTTATAATATTAATGTAATTCTCCCAAAGCCTTGAAAACTCAGACATTTTATTTCTCGCACTTTATTTACTTTCTGTCAAGTCGGGTCCTGGACTTTAATTTTGGCGATGTGGACCCGCGCCTTTGTAATAGTTTAGGAACTTTATCTTTCCGCACTTTTTTAACTGTTAATAATGGCATGCAAGAATGAATGATAAAATAAAAACAAACGCATAGATCACTTTGACATGAACAAGATAAATGCAAATGAAAATGACACACAAATCACACACCACCCCTAGGGTACGCCTCACTGTTGCCTTGCCTCGAAAGGTGATCGTCGAGTAGAGGATGTCTTAGTAAGTCCTCATGATCCGGGAACCTGGCATGAGGGTAGCTTCTAAGGTGTCTTCCCATTGCTCTGGTGATCACCATGTCCCGAACCTCGAATTGACCCGAACACCTCCAACGGTGGTGCTACCTACCTCTCAATGGTGGGATGGCACTACTTTAAAGGACATCTACACAGACGAATTCCTTAGGGTAGGTAGGTTCTCGTAGATACTTGCTCTAATTTCAAAAACAAATTCAAAAATACTTTTCACACCGACACCTTTTCAAAAAGCTTTCGAAAGCAATTTTTCAAACACTCTTGAGGACTGATACAAGAGTCAAACTGAAATTTTAAAAGAAACTTTTTTTAAAACCCACAGTTGAAAAGCAAACAAACCATTTTTGAAAACACAAACGAGCAAGTATCTAAGAGCCCATGGATAACCATGGATAGAAAGGGTGCTAACACCTTCCCTTTCTATAACCTACCTCCCGAACCGAGAGCAATCTCTTTAAGGAATTTTTCTGTGCTTTTGTCCTTTCCATTTGGAGAAAATAAAAGACGGTGGTGACTCTTGCTTCCGCGACATTTCGCAAACCAACGTTAAACAGTCAGTTCCAGATCCACCGATCACAGAACTGGCGACTCTGCTGGGGAAATTTTTTAAAGTGGGGTGTACCTTAGGGTTAGTTCATAACTGTGTTTTCAATTGTATTGACTTGTCTGCTTTAAATTTGTGGGTTGCCTGGGAGTTACATAGATCCTAACCCGGATCTGGGGATACCCTGTTTAGGTAGCATAAGCTGTGAGGGACCTGTCCGGCATAGACCGACACGGGTGAAGCAGTGGCTACATTGGTGTGGCACCTTGGTCTGTACCGATATCCCTTGTGTTGCAACGAGGAGAATATGGGTCTTCTAAGGAGTCATTAAGCACCAACAACCTTAGAACCTTAAATGACACAACTTGGCCATTAGAACAGTAGCAGTATGCTACGCCCATTGAGGCTAAACTCTCGTGATGGTTCTGGCTGCAAGAAAAGGTTGCGATGCTGGAGTTATGACCGATTGAGGGTAGTCAATGATATTGGGATCCTCTAAGAACCCGGTTACTTTGATAGGACAGGTATGAACCAACAAACTGAAAGAGGGTAGTACCTAGACCTCATGCTGGCCTTAAACCCTAAGGACTTGTCTTGTGTGACTTGTGTGCCTTCCAACTTGACTATTTGCATGCTTGTTATCTGACACTTGAGTTTCTTGCAGGTTTTGTTTATAGTCCTTAATAGGGACTCATAACAGGGTATACTAAGTTTCTTACAGGTTTTGGTTTGCAGTCCTTAATTAGGACTCATAACAGGGTTTACCGAGTTTCTTGCAGGTTTTATTTTTAGTTCTTAACTGGGACTCATGACAGGTTTTACTTGAGTTTCTTGCAGGTTTCTGTTTATAGTCCTTAATAAGGGCTCATAACAGGGTTTATTCATATTACCCCACGCATCATGACATCATACCATTGCATACATCCTAACCCATTTCAAGGATCTCAAGGGCTTGTGATGCAGGTCATGATGAATCAAACATCTAGCAAGGGGCAAAGAGGATTTATTTTCCTCTAGCCAAAGTTGTCAGAGGCTATGACCCACTTGATATGGTGAGCTTTGACTCCTAAAGAAGGTTCCCCTAGCCAAGGTTGTTTGGAAAGCAAAATAAGGTTGATGACTTGAGTCAGGGGCTATGACCCACTTGATATGGTAAGCCTTTGACCCTTGGAAGAAAGACTCTCAACAAATATGAAGTTTCTTTCAATCAAGCTACCGGATCCAAATGCTAACAAATTTTCTTGTTTACCCCGCGAGGTCCTTGAAAACATTACATGCATGTCATACTCATCATTGCATAACAGGTATCCTTGTTGCAGGTCACTTACCTTTCTCGCTGTTTATTTCAGCAATGGCTTCACAACAAGATAACCAGGACCTTCACGCTCAAGAGACTCAGTTCAGGGAAATCTTCCTAGGTCTATCCAAGGGGCAGGAAGAGTTGAGGACACTCCTCATGGGGAATCTGATCAGAAAGAGTCCTGAAGATGACAAGGACGAACAACTGAAACGTCTACAAGCTGAGGTAGACACATTGAAAACCCAGATGTTGGGGCAAAGGGCCCTCATTCAAGGTTTAGCTCAGGAGCAAGGAGAGCTGAGAGCCATGATCAGCCAACTTCCTCAAGGCATGAAGCAACCAGCCCAAATCAGGGACCAGGTCATAGAACAGCTTCCAAGAAGGCAAAGGTCGGGTCCAATGAATAGACCTCTCCGAGTTGCTACTACTTCTCAGGTCCAACAACGACCGCGCCAAGAACAGCGGGTTGATCAGAACAGGTCGGACGAGCCTAAGAGACAATTCACCTACATCAACATGTCATGGTCACGAGCTTTGCAACACATGTTAAGGATGAACCTGATTGCGGTGATCAACCCTCCTGCAAATCCAAAGACTTCCTCTCCAAATTACAACCCATAAGCAAGGTGCACTTACCATTCTGGTAGCCCGGGGCACGATACTGAGGACTGTTAGGCATTGAAGTACAAGATTCAGAATATGATCGATGCTAAAGAGATCGAGTTCGAGCCCGCCGAGACTCCCAATGTGATCATTGCTCCCTTGTCAAAACATGGCTAGGATTGAGAAATTTTTGTTCATCAGAATCTTTCAAGTTGTAATTTTCTTTTGATTGTTCAAGCATGCCATTCATATCAAACGTTGTTATTTCATTAATGCATCGCCTATGTCTGTTCTGAAACAATATATTCGTATTCACTAAATGCAAATTATTTTCATATTTTTTTTCTGATGATCAACTTTTAAATAATAATTCTAAGCCTCTTGAGGGAGGATGACGAAAACGATACCGCAATCTTTACAGTATGCTTTTGAACAGATCCCACTGATGAGGTACAGGCATTGTTTCAATCCCTAAACACTGGAGTTATAAGGAAGATAATCCCTCGTTAACCCCTCTGAGCCAAAGAAGTAGGAGTTTTTCTTTTCGAAATTTAAAACCCTTAATTATAACCTGGGGCAGGGTAGTTCTCTCAGTTGATCCAAGTGCATAACAAATGGCACCAAAGAGGCCCTTACAAAACAAAGAAAGACAATGATGGTTCCGAATAATCAATAAAGAAAGACAATCATTACTTCTCAAAATAAAAACCCAATAAGTCAAAACCTATGAAGGAGACTTACAAAACTGGGACATCCCGCTGACTGTAATCACAAAAGAAATAGTTCAGGCAAAAAATAAGGATAATAAAATCAAAAAGAAAGAGGTCATACAAACCCTCAAACAACAATAACAAAAAATGACTGCCTATTCAGAATAAATCATCAATATTTGAACCATCATTGGAACATCAGAGCAAAGACTCAAACAAGGTCTAACGTATGATCAACTGAGTTTAGGTTTGGAGAATATCACGAAGAGCGGGTGGGTACAAATAATTTGAGCCTTTATCCTTTGTTTCTTGAACCGTGAACCAGGCCACGTTATAACCCTTAAAAGTCCTAGCTGAAGCATGGGTTAGTTCGAAAGCATACTGTTACGAAAGGTATCCTGACTCCTTAAGGCCTACGGTAAATACGGAGTTGACATCATGTTTTACAAGCATTCACTTGTTTTATGAAAAAGAATGCATTTTCAAAATCTTCAAGACAGACATAGGCTTTGCATTTTTAACATAACTTTGTTTGCATATGACTTTTTGTTTGAACAACAGGGAAATTCGCACGAGGAATACCTAGTGAACAAAAGCACTTCCAACCAAGGGGCACGACATGATCATGGTCCAATCATCTGGGGCAATCCAATCAAGATTCGGAGAATCTCTCAAAAGGCCAAATAGCCTGGGGCAAATCTCCGCCTGAGTCACTTAGGGCCCTCCAACAACGAATCTTTCCTGATCAAACACCTTCTGGTGGCGTGGCAAAATACTTCCAACAGGGGCAACTCCTTATATTCCCTGAACGTGGACATAGTCGAAAAAATACTACGCATAATCAAAGACCCGCTAGGTTGACATACCTAGGCAAAAAATTAGGGCTTCCCGGCGAACCAAAAGGGTTCGGGCAAAATGAAGGGATGAAATGAAAAATCTGTACACCCGGCAAGTCAAAAACCTGAAAAGGCGGCTTGGGCAAAAATGGGTATCCCGGTAGACTGAAAACCCGAAAGGGCGGTCCAGGCAAAAGTTAGGGATCAAAGCGTACGACTATGTCCTGTCATCTTGTCACCTGCCTACCTGAAGAAGGTTTGACCCTCAACAATTATCAGCATCCCACAGGTGCCTCCCCCATAGAAACAGGGGCAATAATGGATGGTTTAAGCAATCTGATTGTTCTGTCCTCCAAGGTATCAAGGTAGGTTCCGTGGAAGAACATAACCAATACAGTTCAATACTTCCCCAGGAGAGTCCTATCCAGTTCACCAAGAAAGTTGGAATTCATCTCCCCAAGCAGTAAGCTTATCCCCAGTAGATTCTGGAAGCTTACCCTCGCAGAGCGCGAACACGTCTCCCGGCTTTATTCAAAGAGTTATTTCCTTACTAGGATATAACTGGGTTATCCTCAGCCAAAAGCCACGGAAAGGGCGTCCTCGACGAAGCCTTCTTATCCCCAGCGAAGTCTATTAACACTTCCAACACAACAAGGGTATCCCCAACAAGTTATTATCAACAACTCAACAGAGTATCTCTCTCCCCACAGAGTATTGTTCCCCAGCAAGATTGCAAGGGTACTTTTCTCCCCGCAGAGTAATCCATTCGCCAAGTTCATTCCCCGACGGAGTTATCTTCTCCTACCGGTATTCTTGCAACTATCATCCCCAGCGAAAGCAAAGGCTATTCTTCAACATCAGCCCAGGAGTGACTTCCCGGCACTCGTCAAGGATTTATTTTCCTAAGACGAAAACATATGTTCATAAACATCACATCTTCATACATTATAGCATGCATATGCATCATACTACACGAATCTCATTAATTTTGAGGACATGTAGAAATCATGCAGTTCATGCATCATGATCTTGCATACAACTAATGCTTTACCTTTCAGGAAAGGTCAATACAAAGATGATTACTATCAACTATCGCAACTCTTTCTAGATATAGTTCAGATGTGAACCAGATATGGCAACGTTCTGATACTTTTTCCAGATTTCCTTCTAGATATAGTTCAGATGTGAACCAGATATGGCGACGTTCTGATACTGCTTCCAGACTTCCTTCTAGATATAGTTCAGATGTGAACCAGATATGGCGACATTCTGATATTGCTTCCAGATTTCCTTCTAGATATAGTTCAGATGTGAACCAGATATGGCGACGTTCTGATACTGCTTCCAGATATAGTTCAGATGTGAACCAGATATGGCGACGTTCTGATACTGCTTCCAGACTTCCTTCTAGATATAGTTCAGATGTGAACCAGATATGGCGACGTTCTGATACTGCTTCCAGATTTCCTTCTAGATATAGTTCAGATGTGAACCAGATATGGCGACGTTCTGATACTGCTTCCAGACTTCCTTCTAGATATAGCTCAGATGTGAACCGGATATGGCGACGTTCTGATACTCCTTCCAGATTTCCTTCTAGATGTAGTTCAGATGTGAACCAGATATGGCGACGTTCTGATACTCCTTCCAGATTTCCTTCTAGATATAATTCAGATATGAACCAGATATGGCGACGTTCTGATACTCCTTCCAGATTTCCTTCTAGTTATAGCTCAGATGTGAACCGGATATGGCGACGTTCTGATACTTCTTCCAGATTCCCTTCTAGATATAGCTCGAATGTGACCCAGGCATGGCGACGTTTTGACACTTATTCCAGTTGAAGATTTCAAGACCTAGACCGGTTCAGTTAATCGACCCTAAGATTTTCTGTTTCTTATCCAGTCCAAGGCCTTCTCTAGTCCAGCTAAATCGACCCCTAACAGATTTCCCTGATAAAGACTCAGTAGAAGTTATCCAAGATTCTCTCAATGATTGCTATTGAGGTTGTAGTCGCCTATGGTTCCCTCCCCGATACTGCGGAGGTAGTAATCATCCCAAGATTCTCTCAACAATTGCTGTTGAGGTTGAAGTTATTCAAGATTCTCTCAACGATTGCTGTTGAGGTTGAAGTTATCCAAGATTCTCTCAATGATTGTTGTTGAGGTTGTAGTCGCCTATGGTTCTCTCCCCGATACTGCGGAGGTAGTAATCATCCCAAGATTCTCTCAACGATTGTTGTTGAGGTTGAAGTTATCCAAGATTCTCTCAATGATTGCTGTTGAGGTTGTAGTCGCCTATGGTTCTCTCCCCGATACTGTTGAGGTAGTAATCATCCCAAGATTCGCTCAACGATTGCTGTTGAAGTTGAAGTCGTCCAAGATTCTCCCAATGATTGCTGTTGAGGTTGTAGTCGCCTATGGTTCTCTCCCCGATACTGCGGAGGTAGTAATCATCCCAAGTTTCTCTCAACGAATGCTGTGGAGGTTGAAGTTATCCAAGATTCTCTCAACGATTGCTGTTGAGGTTGTAGTCACCTATGGTTCTCTCCCCGATACTACGGAGGTAGTAATCATCCCCAGATTCGCTCAGCGTTACTGTTGAAGTTGAAGTCGTCCAAGATTCTCTCAATGATACTGTTGAGGTTATAGTCGCCTATGGTTCTCTCCCCGATACTGCAGAGGTAGTAATCATTCCCAGATTCGCTCAGCATTACTGTTGAAGTTGAAGTCGTCCAAGATTCTCTCAATGATCCTGTTGAGGTTGAAATCGTCCAAGGTTCTCTCAGCGTTCCTGTTGAGATAGTAATCGCCCAAGGTTCTCTCACCGTTCCCGTTGAGGTAGTAACCATCCCTGGTTCATTCATTACCTTTTGAAGCTCCAGATCCAGCTCCTGTAACCAGTCAGGACACATCCATACAAAGAGTTTGAAGACCAGCTCCCGTAACAGGTCAGGTAATCATTTTTATTTTGCAGGTACGCAAGTTCTCGCTAAGGAATCTCCCACGCAATCAACATCCAGATGGCATCTATAAGCCCATCCACCTTCCATCATCCCTTAGCATGGCATCTATAAGCCCATCATCCTATCCATCAATCTCCAAATGGCATCTATAAGCCCATTCCCCACATCATACTACTATGTGAGCGCAAATTTCTGGGCACTCTAGTGTTCAATCATCTTCCACCTTCGGATTACGAAAAGCACGCCAGCCAATCTGCATCCTCGGGTCTAAGAAGATTGAACAGGGGCAACTGTTGTACCCCAAAATTTGCCCTCCCATATTTCTCAAAATATTTCAAGAAAAATTCACAAGTCTAACCCGGCGCATCATATTCAGGTGTTCTTTCGCCAAGATATCTCTGATAACATATTCTCAAATTCAGGTTCGGCTCAAGAGTCAATTCTTTAAAGAAGGTATCCGAATGTGTGAGTTTTCTCGAAGAAATATGGTGAAAAAAGTGTGCTGAAAGTGCAGTTTTTACGCGCTAAAAAATTCATAACTTGAAGATCGTGGCTCGTTTTGAACCCGTTCCGGTGGCCAAAATTATGTCTTGACATTATCTACGTTTTCATCTCTCACGGCTGGAAGCCAATTTCGATCAGAAGGTCTTCAAAAATGTGGATTTATCAAGTATTTTTGCACAGAAAATTTGTGACAGAAGTTTATTTGTGTCATGTTCAAAAAATCATAACTTGGTCGATTTTCATCGTATCGATCTGGTTTCGGCGCCAAAATTTCACAAATTGAGTTGACTACATTTTCACAGAAGGTATTGAGTTCAAACGGTATTCAAAAGGCCTTCGTTTTTTGCTCAGAGTGCGTGACACGCTGAAAATCCTGAATGCTGAATATTATTTCATCTGGGCCGAAACTTCGAAAATTCATAACTCGGTCAATTTTTATCGTATTGGACTCATATTTTTACACAAGGTCACTGACTCATAGATCTACAACTTTTCTTCAAAAGTCGAGACCAAATTATGCACCGATCAATACCAGTTTTTTATTGAAGAACGTGTCAGAGTCGACACTGGAGCCCAAAATAAGTTTGTCTGAGCTGAAACTTCAAAAATTCATAACTAATTCACCGTTTATCCGATTGAGTCGATTTTCGGACAGGAGTTAGCTATCGATGTCGGCTACATTTTGTTTTCACATTTCAACTTCAAAAAATGCACTTAAGTCCTTGAGAATTAGCCTGCAAAGTGACGAATTCAAGTGAATATTAAAGGCCCAATTGCACATTCAAAGCCCATTTGCTTTACCCTAATTTCCATTATATAATCACCTTCTTTTCACACAAACCATGGAAAAGAGAGGAAAAGAGAGAAAAAACCTTGCCACAACACTGTTGGAATATCAAACTCTTTCAAGAACTCTAAAACCTTGAAATCCTTATTACAAATCCATCTCTCACTACAAACAAGCCATCACAGTTACAAACCAACACCTCACTACTTCTTCAGTAAGGGTAAGGCTGGCTTGATCTCCATGATCCTAATTTTCCAGTAAGGCATAAAAGCATTCAGGCCACTGATTTTCCAGTAAGGACAGGATCCCAGGTTCATTAAGGAACGTTGAGGCCAAAAGCCAAATGGCCAAAAGGCCAAAAGCCAAATGGCCAAAACAGAACATTTTACACATGACACCAATACATGGCGAGACAGACATCCTGAGAAGATTAAGGAACGTTGAGGGCAAAACGCAAATGGCCAAAATCTAAAAGGCAAATGGCCAAAGTAGAACAACTTATGCATGAAACCCAATCCAATGGCCAAAGAATGCAGACCACGGTACTCAGGAGTCAATGAACCCGCACGTGATGCCCGAAAGTCAAACAAGGCTTTTTGTCTAATGGGCCAAATTACTTCCAAAAAACCTCCCTTTGGGTCTGAATACCCCCCATGGTTTGCATATTTTTATTTTTTTATTTGATTTTCCTTTTTATTCTTTTAATTGTTTTCAATTGTTTTCTTTAATTTCATAAATTAATTTTCATAAGATCAAAAATCAGAAACTAAAATATATTTAATTATTATTATTTCACTATTAATTTATTTTGTAAATAAACTTTAATAATTAGTTTAGTAAATTAGGTTTTAAAACTTTAATCTTTTTCTCAATAAATTAAAATATGTAGAAATTAGGTTTTTTAACTTTTTATCACTTTTCTTAATAAATAATTTTTCTTATTATCATTATTATTAATTACTAATTTATTTTGTAAATAAACATGTACATTAAATATTTAGTAAATTAGGTTAAACTTTAATATTTTTCTTTAATAATTAAAAACAACTTAGAATTAAGGTTTCTCTTGAATTTTAATTTTCTTTATTCCATAAATACAAAAAAACTCCAAAAATAAGTTCTTGCCTTTGTTTAATTAAATTAATTTAATAATTTCAATTTAATTTCCTTTAAAGGGTCCAACGCCCTCGCTTCCAATTTTAATTTCAATTCGCGCATTTTATTTTACTTCTTATAATATTAATGTAATTCTCCCAAAGCCTTGAAAACTCGGACATTTTATTTCTCGCACTTTATTTACTTTCTGTCAAATCGGGTCCTGGACTTTAATTTTGGCGATGTGGACCCGCGCCTTTGTAATAGTTTAGGAACTTTATCTTTTCGCACTTTTTTAACTGTTAATAATGGCATGCAAGAATGAATGATAAAATAAAAACAAACGCATAGATCACTTTGACATGAACAAGATAAATACAAATGAACATGACACACAAATCACACACCACCCCTAGGGTACGCCTCACTGTTGTCTTGCCTCGAAAGGTGATCGTCGAGTAGAGGATGTCTTAGTAAGTCCTCATGATCCGGGAACCTGGCATGAGGGTAGCTTCTAAGGTGTCTTCCCATTGCTCTGGTGATCACCATGTCCCGAACCTCGAATTGACCCGAACACCTCCAACGGTGGTGCTACCTACCTCTCAATGGTGGGATGGCACTACTTTAAAGGACATCTACACAGATGAATTCCTTAGGGTAGGTAGGTTCTCGTAGATACTTGCTCTAATTTCAAAAACCAATTTCAAAAATACTTTTCACACCGACACCTTTTCAAAAAGCTTTCGAAAGCAATTTTTCAAACACTCTTGAGGACTGATACAAGAGTCGAACTGAAATTTTCAAAGAAACTTTTTTTAAAACCCACAGTTGAAAAGCAAACAAACCATTTTTGAAAACATAAACGAGCAAGTATCTAAGAGCCCATGGATAACCATGGATAGAAAGGGTGCTAACACCTTCCCTTTCTATAACCTACCTCCCGAACCGAGAGCAATCTCTTTAAGGAATTTTTCTGTGCTTTTGTCCTTTCCATTTGGAGAAAATAAAAGACGGTGGCGACTCTTGCTTCCGCGACATTTCACGAACCAGCGTTAAACAGTCAGTTCCAGATCCACCAATCACACCTACGTCATAGTGTGGACGAGTACTATAACCTCAACGGTATACTCCCGGTGAGCACGAGTCAGTTCCTAGATCTTGATGTTTTCCTCCGTCATAGTGTGGACAAGTTCTATAACCTCAACGGTATACTCCCGGTGGGCACGAGACAGTTCCTAGATCTTGATGAAGATATTTCCCTACGTCATAGTGTGGACGAGTACTATAACCTCAACGGTATACTCCCAGTGAGCACGAGTCAGTTCCTAGATCTTGATGTTTTCCTCCGTCATAGTGTGGACAAGTTCTATAACCTCGACGATATACTCCCGGTGAGCACGAGACAGTTCCTAGATCTTGATGACGATGTTTCTCTACGTCATAGTGTGGACGAGTACTATAACCTCAGCGGTATACTCCCGGTGAGCACGAGTCAGTTCCTAGATCTTGATATTTTCCTCCGTCATAGTGTGGACGATTTCTATAACCTCAACAGTATACTCCCGGTGAGCACGAGATAGTTCCTAGATCTTGATGAAGATGCTTCCCTCCGTCATAGTGTGGACGAGTACTATAACCTCAGCGGTATACTCCCGGTGAGCACGAGTCAGTTCCTAGATCTTGATAAAGATGCTTCCCTACATCATAGTGTGGACGAGTACTATAACCTCAGCGTTATACTCCCGGTGAGCACGAGTCAGTTCCTAGATCTTGATGTTTTCCTCCGTCATAGTGTGGACGAGTTCTATAACCTCAACGATATACTCCCTGTGAGCACAAGACAGTTCCTAGATCTTGATGAAGATGCTTCCCTACGTCATAGTGTGGACGAGTACTAAAATTTCAGTGGTATACTCCCGGTGAGCACGAGTCAGTTCCTAGATCTTGATGTTTTCCTCCGTTATAGTGTGGACGAGTTCTATAACCTCAATGGTATACTCCCGGTGAGCACGAGACAGTTCCTAGATGTTGATGAAGATGCTTCCCTACGCCATAGTGTGGACGAGTACTATAACCTCAGCGGTATACTCCCGGTGAGCACGAGTCAGTTCCTAGATCTTGATTTTTTCCTCCGTCATAGTATGGACGAGTTCTATAACCTCAACGGTATACTCCCGGTGAGCACGAGACAGTTCCTAGATCTTGATGAAGATGCTTCCCTATGTCATAGTGTGGACGAGTACTATAACCTCAGTGGTATACTCTCGGTGAGCACGAGTCAGTTCCTCGATCTTGATGTTTTCCTCCGTCATAGTGCAGACGAGTTCTATAACCTCAACGGTATACTCCAGGTGAGCACGAGACAGTTCCTAGATCTTGATGAAGATGCTTCCCTACGTCATAGTGTGGACGAGTACTATCACCTCAGCGGTATACTCCCGGTGAGCACAAGTCAGTTCCTAGATCTTGATGTTTTCCTCCGTCATAGTATGGACAAGTTCTATAACCTCAACGGTATACTCCCTGTGGGTACGAGACAGTTCCTAGATCTTGATATAGATGTTTCCCTATGTCATAGTGTGGACGAGTACTATAACCTCAACGGTATACTCCCGGTGAGCACGAGTCAGTTCCTAGATCTTGATGTTTTCCTCTGTCATAGTGTGGATAAGTTCTATAACCTCAACGGGATACTCCTGGTGGGCACGAGACAGTTCCTAGATCTTGATGAAGATGTTTCCCTACGTCATAGTGTGGACGAGTACTATAACCTCAACAGTATACTCCCAGTGAGCACGAGTCAGTTCCTAGATCTTGATGTTTACCTCTGTCATAGTGTGGACGAGTTCTATAACTTCAACAGTATACTCCCGGTGAGCACGAGACAGTTCCTAGATTTTGATGAAGATGCTTCCTTATGTCATAGTGTGGACGAGTACTATAACCTCAGTGGTATACTCCCGGTGAGCACGAGTCAGTTCCTAGATCTTGATGTTTTCCTTTGTCATAGTGTGGACAAGTTCTATAACCTCAATGGTATACTCCCGTTGGGCACGAGACAGTTCCTAGATCTTGATGAAGATGTTTCCCTACGTCATAGTATGGACGAGTACTATAACCTCAATGGTATACTCCCGGTGAGCATGAGTCAGTTCCTAGATCTTGATGTTTTCCTTCGTCATAGTGTGGACAAGTTCTATAACCTCAACGGTATACTCCCGGTGGGCACGAGACAGTTCCTAGATCTTGATGAAGATGTTTCCCTACATTATAGTGTGGACGAGTACTATAACCTCAACGGTATACTCCTGGTGAGCACGAGTCAGTTCCTAGATCTTGATGTTTTCTTCCGTCATAGTGTGGACAAGTTCTATAACCTCAACGTTATACTCCCGATGAGCATGAGACAATTCCTAGATCCTGATGCAGATGTTTCCCTACGTCATAGAGTGGATGAGTACTATAACCTCAGCGGTATTGTTGTACCCCAAAATTTTCCCTCTCTTTTTCAAGGCCTTTCTCACAAGGATTCTCAAGGTTCAAGCTTGCCCAAGTACTTTGGAATTTTCCAGTACCAAAATTAAAAGGAAACTGTTAAAAAAGGGAGAAAACAGATAAAAATAACATTTTGAAAATTTTGGAGGAAAACAGGTCTCTTTCGATTCAGCACTCTTCGATTGACTCTTGGCCTCCTTCGACTGCAACTTGGGTACATCCTTCGTTTGGATTGGAAACCTCCTTCGAATGCAACTTTGGTACATCCTTCGTTTGGATTGGAAACCTCCTTCAAATGCAACTTGGGTACATCCTTCGTTTGGATTGGAAACCTCCTTCAAATGCAACTTAGGTACATCCTTCGTTTGGATTTGAAACCTCCTTCGAATCCACTTGCACTAAGGGCCTCTTGCAGACTTTGCCTCTTACAAGTTTCGTTTGAGCCAAGAGATATCTTCATACAAGATTTGACTGAGTTCTTGCTTCCCTTCGACTCAGAATCCAGGAACTTCCCTCATACTAAAAAGACACAAGGCAATGACTCCCTTTATCTTTGTTTCGATCCACATGCTTCGATTGGGAAATATGCTTCCTTCGAGCATGAGCTTTCGATTTGGCAATATATTTTTTTCAATACAAGCTTTGACATGGCATTAGCTTGTTTCGACCACAAGCTTCGACTGAGGCAAAGGCTTCCTTCGAACAAGTGCTCTTCGATCTCATTCTTGCATTCGACTCAAGACCAAATCTTATTTTCCAGGCTATGTTGCTTCTAAATCATTACATAATCAGAAGCTTGTACAAGGGTTTTAAACTTTGTCTTTTAGATACTACTATTATTGGTTAAAGGCTGCATACTCTTTCTTTTCATAGAGAGTACTTTTATCACAAAAGCAACTTTCAACCTGATTTTGGTCTGAGCACAAGCAAGGCCAGAAGCATAAGTCACATCTTCTGCACCCCAACTGCCAAGAGGCCCCCCAGATGTACTTTCACGTTACATTATTTTATCATTTATTTGCAAGGCTGGCTTTGGACAACATATCCATTCTTTCTCTATAAATATAGGAACATTTACAAAGCTAGGGGAGGATATTTGGACCAGAGGAACGAATCCCCCAAATTTTCTCAAACACAATAAAACTATCAAAGTTCATCAACACTTGAGAAATCACAAAAAACCCAGAATCACATTCATCCCCTTCGACTCTGAAGAACAACCACACTTCAGTCTCCTTCGAATCAAAGAAGCATCACACTTGCTTTTTCTTTTCCTTCAAATCTAGCGTTCCAAGCACAACTACTGACCCCTCTTTCGAATCCAGCATCCAGGGCCACCACTCAAGGCCCCACATCTATTCAAGGCCTGAAGCAAGGTAAGTTATTCTTACCTTTGAACTTTTCGTTTCATGGAATAATAATTTTTCCTTTCGTTTGAAACATGTACATACCATTGTTCCATTCGTTTCCACCCTTTTAAACATATTTTTTAGAGCTAAGCCATTCGTTTTGCTTTCTGTTTACCTGAACTTGCTTTAACTATTAAACTGTTTACAAGACAAATACTAGCATGGCCTCAGGCCATGTTGCCATTTAATGCTTGAAATAAAAGAAACAGGAAATAGGAAATAGGAAACGAAGCTTCTGTCTTCTACCCCCTTTCTCCAGGTCAAACAAAAGAGACAACCAGGATGATAAACATGCCTTCACTGATTCCAGGCTCAGTCCAAAGGCATTCCCTCACTGCTTTCGACCTCCAGTCGAAGAAGACAACAAGGCAGAACCAGAAGGCTTCGCCATACACTGACTTCCAGGCCAATCAAAGGACTAGACCTCACTGGTGCTAGCTCCAGTCGAAGGAGGCCAACATAATGCATGTCGAAGGGTGCTACTGCCTGGGTCGAAGGAGCTCTTTTTATTTATTTTTATCTTATTTTTTGGCTTTATATTTCTATGCACTTCAATATGGTTGTAATAGTGTAGGATTTATTTTTTGCGCTTTTTATTACTTTTGTATAAATGCTAGTAATTAGGTGTGTATGGCAAGATAAAACCAACAAGTAGACAATCCCTAATCAAGACAAAATGCATCCAATCAAACACACTTTGCACACATGCACCCTTAGGGTAATTCAACTTGTTGCCTTCAAAAATGGGCCATGATATGCATGTCAAGTACTTTGGCAAAACAAAAAGATCATAGTCCCTCGATGACGCTGTCTTGGTTGCCTAAACAAAATGATCAAGTCCCTCAAGAAAATTGCCAAAAATACTTGACACAATTGCTATCATGGTCAATACGATGACCCGCGCCCGTCCCGTTAACATCCTAACGCAAGGTTGTTCACCAAATACAATGGTGAAACAACACTGTTAAAAGGGGTATAAACATGAGAAAGATCTTTGAGTAAAATAGGGTAGACAAACTCTTAGTTACTTGATCAAAAATCTTGCAAAACACCTTTGCCATTTTTCAAACACACATCACAACACAACTTCAAAAACAATTTCAAAACAAATTTCAAAAAATTGAATTATCTTTTCAGAAAGACACACACCTTTGTATATATTCAAACAAGAATCATTACAAAGGTTGCCTAGACAAGGCATCTTTTTCAAAACATTTTCGAAACCATACACAAAGCAACATTTCAAGCAATTGAAAAACAAAGGCAAGTGATCTAAAACAAGTAACTAAGAGCCCATGGATAACCATGGATGAAAAGGGTGCTAGCACCTTCCCTTTTCATAATCTACCCCCCGAACCCACGAAAACATCTCAAAGGTCTTTCCTGTGCTTTTTGACCTTTCCTTTAGGATAAAATAAAAAGTCGGTGGCGACTCTTGCTAAACCGAAACATTTGTGAACACGGTATCACAGGTATACTCCCGGTGAGTACGAGTCAGTTCCTAGATCTTGATGTTTTCCTCCGTCATAGTCTGGACGAGTTCTATAACCTCAACGGTATACTCCCGGTGGGCACGAGACAGTTCCTAGATCTTGATGAAGATGTTTCCCTACGTCATAGTGTGGACGAGTACTATAACCTCAACGGTATACTCCCTGTGAGCACGAGTCAGTTCCTAGATCTTGATGTTTTCCTCCATCATAGTATGGACAAGTTCTATAACCTCAACGGTATACTCCCGGTGGGCACGAGACAATTCCTAGATCTTGATGAAGATGTTTCCCTACGTCATAGTATGGACGAGTACTATAACCTCAATGGTATACTCCCAGTGAGCACGAGTCAGTTCCTAGATCTTGATGTTTTCCTCCGTCATAGTGTTGACAAGTTCTATAACCTCAACTGTATACTCCCGGTGGGCACGAGACAGTTCCTAGATCTTGATGAAGATGCTTTCCTACGTCATAGTGTGGACGAGTACTATAACCTCAGCGGTATACTCCCGGTGAGCACGAGTCAGTTCCTAGATCTTGATGTTTTCCTCCATCATAGTGTGGACGAGTTCTATAACCTCAACGGTATACTCCCGGTGAGCACGAGACAGTTCCTAGATCTTGATGAAGATGCTTCTCTCCGTCATAGTGTGGTCGAGTACTATAACCTCAGCGGTATACTCCCGGTGAGCACGAGTCAATTCCTAGATCTTGATGTTTTCCTCCGTCATACTTTTTTTCAAAATCAGTTATAAACCAGTTATATTCATAATCCAATTTTATAACCGATTTTTGATTTAATAACCGATTTTAAACCTAAAAATTCCATTTTTAAAATTTAAATTTAATTTCTTTTAAATTGATTAAATCACTTTTATAATAAAATATTAAAAATTTGTTTTTTTAATTATCAAATCAAATTTAAACTATATTTTTTGAAGTTTTTAAATTTTCCTTTTCTCACATTACACATAATCTGTATTTCGTTAATTTGTTGAGTTAAAACAGAAAAACATATCCTAAAATTAAATAAATAAATATTATAGTTTACTAAAAAATAAAATAAATAAAAAGCCAACAAAAATAGAATAAATAAATATGGCTAGTTAGTGGAAGAAAAATAGTTTTTTTAAATATTTTTTCTAATAATAATTTATTAACTAAAGAAAAAAAAAGATAGTTAGTAAAATAAAAGGTAATAAAGACAAGTAAAACACATGACTCCAAATATTAAATTATAAGTAGAACTAAATAAAAAAAAAGCATCCCAAATACGACAAACACATATACCACCCATCAAAGTTGCAAGAAAGTTTTGTTAATGATCAAATAATCGTCTCGACATTGTCAAATAGCTTCAAAATATATTATCACCTGTTTAATCGATAATATCCTATAATAATTGATCATAAGTATGTTAATTAATAGAAAAATATTTATATAATTAACAAATAATAAATACATAATTTTTTCCTGTAAGTATAGCAATATGTTTAAATCAAAACACTCTTTGATTAGTTATCGGCATCGCTTGCTTTGTACAAAGTTATGTTTTGTATACTACAAACTCATCACTTTCTATGTAAATTCCAAACATTTCCGTCACATATTTATGTAGTTATCTTACTAACTTCATATCAAATTTACTCCGTAGAATTATAGAATTAGAAAATGAAAATAAATTGCTTAACTTACACCATTTATCCATAAACATGCATAGTGAGTTGGGACAATATTCCAACTGCAACCAACGTGGTAATGAATAAAGGGACAAAATATTAATTGAGTAAATTTTTTTTTAAATAAATAAATATGAGATAAATAATAATAATAATAATAATAATAATAATAATAATAATAATAATAATAATAATAATAAATAATAATATAAAGAATAATAATAATAATTATAATTATAATTATTATAATAATAATAATAATAATAATAATAATAATAATAATAATAATAATAATAATAATAATAATACTTTTACTGTTATGTTTGGTAGGCAAAGGATAATTGAAAATATAGTTGATTTACTAATTGTTAATAAAGAGAGAAGGACGTGGAGAGAGTGGAGTGGAGTTTCAAAATTAGATAATAGTTAGTTTTTTTTATCACAATAAAATTATTGAGTTTCATTAGATCGAATTTGGGAATCGAATTCAACAAATTATATTTAGTCTAAGAATTGACCGCTCTTATAAGAGAGTGAACAGTAGTCATATTCGTTTAACGCTTTACAAACTTTACCTTAAAGTTAAAAAAAGACTGAAGTAAATTAGAAATAGAGTTAATAATAATCCTAAATTCAGAAGCACCCTTATTAATAGAGTATAAAGCTTGTGTAACTCTTTGACAATCACTCTCAAAAATAACATAATTCAGGTTCAATGAGATAGCTCTAAGAATAACCTCTTTAAGGGCTAAGGCCTCCACTTCAATGACGGTGAGGGTCCCTCGATCTCAAGCAATACCTGCAATAATGAAATCTCCATAAGACTCCGCATATACCAACCTCTATTAGTAGCATCAATGGTATTATTAAAAGTCGCATCAACATTACATTTTATCCAACCTATTGGTGGAGGCATCCGTTCCGTCACATAAGCTGGTCGCGCGTTGTTATCGATTAGCATGTTAGGCTTGAAACCAATCATTCCATCTATGAAACGCACATAAACCCAATTTATTCGCTTCTTCATGTTCATGTTGTCAAATAAAATCATTCCTGTTTTTCCATAATATATCAATCATAACTACAAATTTACCCGCAACCTTTTTATCCTCCTTCTTATAAATATCAAAGATAAAGAACTTGAAATCATAAGAAAAATGATTGCGAGAATCTATAAGATTAGATAAACGTGAAGATCTCCAACAAGAGTTGGTAGCATTACAGTCCAAAAAAAGGTGTCATTCATCCTCAGTCCTCAGTATGGTGGTCACACAACTGACAAGTTAATGGACACATGTTTTATAATATTATTTATTAAATAGTTAATAAAAATAAAATAAAACAAATTGTTTTCATATAGTAATAATTGTTTTATAATAATTTTTATCAAATAATTATTAAAATAAAATAAAACAATTATAAAAAGTTAGTGGAATATATAAAATAAAATTAAAAAAAAATTAAAAAAAAAGATAATGGTTAGTTTTAAAAAGTTAGTGGGATAATTATTTAAATAATTATTAAAATAAAATAAATAAATTACAAAAATTTAGTGGAATATATAAAATAAAATTATAAAAAAAATAGATAATGGTTAGTTTCAAAAAGTTAGTGGAATAATTATTTTATTATTTCAAAGAGAAAATAGAAAATTAATGAGATAAAAATATAAAAAATTTAATTAAATAAAATAAATAAATAAAAAGGTAAAGAAGAATATTAAAAAGTTATTATCATTAACTTTTACTAAATTTGATCAAGAGTACGAATAAAATAAATCAACTACTTCTAATTTAAAAAATCAAATAAAACATATAAAAATTTGAATAAATATTATTAGTAAAGGTTATACATAATTTAAGATAACAAAATATGGCTACTTTGCAGTAGAAAAATAGTATCAAACAATAAAAAAAATTCATCTACCTATTTTTTAATAAAATATTATCAATTTTTTTATAAAATCAATAATTGTAAAAAATCCAAAATAATCAAAAGGATATAATAATAATAAAAGCAACAAAAATAACCCAATTCTTTCTAAAATATCTTTTCCAAAAAAATATATTTTTTATATCTTAATGAAAAATATAGGAATAGAAAAATAAAGTTAAAACATGATAATATTTGAAATATATAGGATAAAAGAGATATGGCAAAGAATTATTTACAAAAGAGATACTACATTAATAATAAAAGAGACATTATATTAATAATAAAAGAGATATAGAACGAAAGAAAAATATATAAGTGAGAGAGGTATATAATTAGCTATGTCTTTAGAGATTTCAAAATTTTAATGAGCTACGTCTTTACAGATTTCAAAATTTTATCCATCTGGAGTTCATTTTATTTACCACATGAAAATGAAAGAGATATAAGATAAGTGATATTAATAATAAAAATATGTATTGTGATTCGTTCAAACGGATTCTACGGAATGCACATTTATTTTAATAGAAAAATATATGATATTCATGAAAATATAATAATTAAATGTATAATTAATAAAAAAATATTTTGACCAGTAATTTAATTTTTTCGTTAATAATTAATATTTTGATTGATAATTTTACATTCTCGTTAATATTTAATATTTTGATCAGTAATGTTATGTTCCTCTTTTTATCAGTAATTTTATATTTGCGTTAATATTAAATATAGTTTAAAATTGTAATAGTAAATTTAGATAAAAAAAATATTTTTCTCGTATATTATTTTTGAATAAAAAATATTTGAATTATAAATATTATTTTTTGTATATAAAAATATCTAGATTAATAATAATTTATTCCCGTTTACAAATATTTATTTTTTAGATATCGTTTACAAAAATATTTGAATCAATAGTCATTTTTCTCTCATATATAAAAATAACATTATTTAAAAAAAATCTATTAAATCAGTGATATATTTTTTCCCAAATAAAAATATTAATTTTTTATAAAGATTATTTATAAAAATATTTAAGTCAACATAAAATTTGACTTGACACATAATTAGACTAATAACATTTATTTTAGAAACTATTATTAAGATATAATATAACCTATTTTTTTAAAAATATTATGAAATTAAAAGTTAAAATATTTTTTTCAATAATATAACTTAAAATTATTTTCCAAAATATATGTTAAATATTTGAAATCATAATTTCTTATAAAAATATTTGAATTTTCTCCGTATGTAAATTATTTCTCGTATATAAAAATATGTATCTCATATATTTTATTATAAAGTATTAAAAAATCGTGTCCTCGTAATATTACATAATTAACAAATAAAATTGCAACTCTAGTGATCAAGAATATTTATCTTTTTTGTATAACTTCGTTTCAAACTTTTATTTTGTGAAGTAGTTGAAACACCCTTTACATACAATTTCAACACAATTAAGAGTTATTAAATTAATATATATATTTTTCAATGCATTTTTTTCTGCAGGACAATGCTAATATATCAAAAAGACACATCCAACTTCAAAATTCAAGATATACAAAGATGAGAAGCATACATTGCATACCTTATAGTAATGACTTGAAAAATAGTTAACTACCAACCATTTGTGTCTAATAGGTAGGTGTGGAAAACGGGTATGTCCGTTCTGTTTAGAACTGTCTTGCAAAAGTCTAAAAAAAACGGGATGGGGCGGAACGGTCATAGATGAGTGTGATCGATGGGAATGAGAACTGACTGTTTTGGAATGTTGGTTCACGTTTGCGTTTGTTTTTGCAAAATGTCGCGGTAAGCAAGAGTCGTCACCGTCTTTTATTTTATCCAACAAGGAAAGGACAAAAGCACAGAAAAATTTCTTTTTGAGATGTTTCTCGGGTTCGGGAGGCAGATTATAGAAAGAGAAGGTATTAGCACCCTTTCTATCCGTGGTTATCCACGGGCTCTTAGGTATTTGCTCATTATGTTTTCAAAAAGTTTGCTTTTCTTTGTGTTTGTGGGTTTGAAAAGGGTTTTTATTTTGAAGAGAGTGTAAGTGTGAAAAGTTTTGTTTTGTTTTAAAAGGAGCAAGTACTTAAGAACCATCTACCTACTTAAAAAGGAATTAAACTGTACAAGTGTCCTTTAGACGGTGTTATCCCACTATTGAGGAGTAGGTAGCACCGTCGTTGGAGTTTTCGGGTCAATTCGATTAAGGGACGTGTGGTCACTAAAGCAATGTTAGGACGCCATAGCGGTAACCCTAATGTCTTAGATCATTTTATCCGAGGCAACCGTTTCGAGGAAACTTATGATCTTTGGACAAGAGGGCGACCTCTAAAACACCCTATACTCAATGACCACGTTCGAGGCAACCAAGTGAGGCGTACCCTAAGAGTGGCATGTGCGAGTGTACTGTTTTTCAGTTATATTATCTTTGATTAGGCCAAACTAATTGTTGATCTTATCTTTCCATGCATATCCTATTTACTAGCATTTATACAAAGTAAATAAAATGCAGAAAGATAAAATCCTACGCTATTACAACCATATCGAAAGGTATAAAAAAATATGAAGGAAAAAATAAGATAAAAGTAAGAAAAATGAGTGTCTTTTGACCCAGGCAGTAGCATCCTTCGACTTGCATTTTGTTGGCCTCCTTCGATTGGGGCTAGCACCAGTGAGGTCATGGCCTTCGATTAGGGGCTGGCACCGGTGAGGTTCTGTCCTTCGATTGGCCTGGAAGTCAGTGTATGGCGAAGCCTTCTGGTTCTGCCTTGTTGCCTTCTTCGACTGGAGGTTGAAAGCAGTGAGGGAATGCCTTTCGCCTGAGCCTGGAATCAGTGAAGGCATGCTTTTCGTTTGGGCCTAGAAGTCAACATGGTTTTCCTCCTGGTTGTCTCTTTCGTTTGACCTGGAGAAAGAGGGTAGAAGCCAGAAGCCTCGTTTCCTATTTCATGTTTCATGTTTCTTTCACTTCAAGCATTAAATGGAAATATGGCCTGAGGCCATACTAGTATTTGTCTTGTAAACAGTTTAATAGTTAAAGCAAGTTCAGGTAAATAGAAAGCAAAACAAAAGGGTTAGCTCTAAATAATATGTTAAAAGGGTGGAAACAAAAGGAACAATGGTATGTACATGTTTCCAACGAAAGGGAAAATTACTATGCCATGAAACGAAAAGTTCAAAGGTAAGAATAACTTACCTTTCTTCAGGCCTTGAATAGATGTGGGGCCTTGAGTGGTGGCCCTGGATGTTGGATTCGAAAGAGGGGTCAATAGCTGTGCTGGAATGCTGGATTCAAAGGAAGTAAAGAAACAAGTCTTATGTTTCTTTCCAAACTGGATTCAAAGGATACTGAAGAGTACTTGTTCTTCAGAATCGAAGGAAGTAAGTATGTGATTCTGGGTTTGTTCTCACAAGTGTTGAAGGGACTTGAGAGGTTTGTTGTGTTTGAGAAAATTTGGGAGATTCGTTCCTCTGGTCCAAAGATCCTCTCCTAGCTTTGTAAATGTTCCTCTATTTATAGAGAAAGAATGGACATGTTGTCCAAAGCCAGCCTTGCAAATAAATGATAAAATAATGTAATGTGAAAGTACATGTGGGGGCCTCTTGGCAGTTGGGGTGCAGAAGATAATAAAATAAGGCTCAACTGGAAAGTAAATGTCCACTTGTGCCACAAAAGCAAGATGAATGGTTCAGATGGGTTGCTTCCTTCTGAAGGAAAATAGGCGCAAGGCTCAAGACAAACTTTTCTAAAAGTAGTACTGTGCTATTAAGTACAAGTGGTCTTAGACAACAAATGGGTAAAGGACTAAAAAGGGAAAACACGTAGCCTAGCCTATGGGTCTAAATGTTCAACTTGATCTTTTGAGTCGAATCCTCCATCTTTCTACACCTTTCGACCAGACTAGGACAACACGGCATTCGTTTTCACCAGCTGTGTGTCCTTCGAATGGACCAACTGTGTGTTCTTCGAATGGCCCTTTTCAGAAGGTTATTAACTTCTGAATCGAAAGAAGCTTTTATAAGATTATTGACTTTTGAATTGAAGAAAACCAACAGGAAGCCTTTCCCTCAGTCGAAGCTTGTGGTTGAAACAAGCTAATGCCCAGTCGAAGCTTGTATCGAAGAAAACATATTGTCAAATCGAAAGCTCATGCTTGAAGGAAACATATTGCCCAATTGAAGCAAGTGGATCGAAACAAAAATAAAGGGAGTCATTTCCTTATGTCTTTTTTAGTATGAGGAAAGTTCCTGGCTTCTGAATTGAAGGGCGCTTTTTCAAGGGAAGCAAGAACTTAGTCACATCTTGTATGAAGACACTTCTTGGATCAAACGAAGCTTGTATGCAGCAAAGTATGCAAGAGGCCCTTGGTGCAAGTGGATTTGAAGGATGCATAGAGATGGTTACTTTGTCCCATCGAAACTTGTCCAAACGAAGCAAGCATGCAGGCAGCAAACTTGTCTAGTCGAAGCAGGCTTGTAGGCAGTAAACTTGTCCAAATCGAAGTAGGCTTTGCAGGCAGCACGCTTGGTGAATCGAAAAGGTTTCCTTATAGGGGTCATGTGTGGCCAACATGTCATGGCCTTTGATTGCAACCATGTATGCAACACACTTGTCCAATCAAAAGGCTGAATCGAAGGAGGTTTAAAATCCAAACGAAGGATGTACCTAAACTGGCATTCGAAGGAGGCTTTAAGTTCAAAATGAAGGATGTAATCCAAGTGCATTCGAAGGAGGCCAAGAGTCAATCGAAGGACATGCCTAAGTTGCACTCGAAGGAGGCCAAGAGTCAGTCGAAGGGTGCTGAATCGAAGGAGACCTGTTTTCCTCCAAATTTGTCAAAATGTTATTTTTATCTGTTTTCTCCATTTTGACAGTTTCCTTTTAATTATGGTATTGGAAAATCCCAATGCACTTGTTCAAGCTTGAACTTTCAGAATCATTTGTGAGAGATGCCTTGATAATTGAGAGGGAAAATTTTGGGGTACAACAATGAGGATGTGGGTCTAAAACCTAGTCTCATCCCGCAAAAAAGTGAAGGCAAAGCGGAGAAAGCTCGCGGACATTATACCTTTTAAATCTAAAAACACAAAAATTTATGAAAATACACGTGCTCACAAAAGTCCGCGTTGAAAATGGGGCAGAGCGAAACGGACAAATTAGAGAGTGAGGGTCTAAACTCTTAACCCACCTTACACTAAAGTGCAGGCAAAACAGACATGCCTAACAAATCCAACAAATCGGGCCCATTTTACCACCCCAACCAACATGGATAGAAAACAAAGACACGCTCAAGTGATAATAACTTGCACATTTAGGACTCAATTCTCTCTTCCTTTAAAATTTCAACAAACAGTACTACAAAAACACCACATCACACTACTTTAAAATAAAGCCACACCATTAAACTAAAGCACCACTCAAACAT
Source organism: Vicia faba (assembly GCA_948472305.1). NCBI lineage: Eukaryota > Viridiplantae > Streptophyta > Magnoliopsida > Fabales > Fabaceae > Vicia > Vicia faba. The sequence goes on along the minus strand of OX451736.1, from coordinate 159,885,475 downwards.
TTCCAGCACCTATATTGCCTTTCAAAAACCATGATAAAAAAATACAATACTAAGAATAATGAATACATACACATGTAAACATATGTGTGTGTATGTAAAGAGTAGAAAACATTAAATATATTTGGAAATCAGCAAGTTCGTCTTTGCCCAACTTAAATTTCAAGCTTTGCACAACTATTGCATTGTTCAGCTCTTGCGACTTAATGACAGATGCCAATGCTATGTTTTTACCAACATCATTCTTTGAAAACAGAAAATTACTACAAAGATACCTTAGTTCAACAATCCAATATCATACAACATAGATGAATGTATCACAAATGAACAGAAACAAAGTAAGCAGTATAATTCGGTTAACATAAACTAATTTTATGGTTCAATAGCTTAGTTCAGCTAATGCAAAATACCTTAGTGTGTTTTCTGCTCAAGTATGCAGAAACAACAGTGCATATATATCGTTAAACCTTAGAATAAAAATAAGAACTAAATGCAACTCAGTATTTGTTTGATACTGCGTTGCATATAGTAGCTTCATAGTTTCTTTGTTTTCAAAGGCTTATAGACACAGTGGTACATAAAATAACAAACAAAGTGGCTTTATCACAACTACATAACATCTAAGTCAACATGAGTTCCGAACAAGAAATGCAAAGTACTCTTCATAGAGAAAACGTTTGGAATATAATTTGCACAAAGCTACTCAACAAAATTTCAATCTAATCTTTTTCACCAAAGAACCAAAATCATTAAAAATTATTTAACACAGGGTGAAGAGCTATAAACAAGCTATACGATTCATTATCAGCAGAATACTATGTTCCAATTAGAAGTATTATTGGCATTACAATTAGCTGTCAAACCTACACTGCAGTGATCCGCCTATATCAATTTCTCTCCACCAAAATCAACTTCTCTGGGTATTTTCTACATGTATCACAATGAACTATATTATATTTGATTTATGTCTCTCCATGCATTCCAGAGAACCCCAATCACTTAAGCGGTTTGATATCCCATCAATTAATAGGTACCTTAGTGCATTCACCATCCCATCTCACCTATAGGCAAAACACAACAATAAAATTCGAATCAATTTGAGAATCATTTAATGAAATCTAAACTAATAGTACAGTTTTGAGAACTTACTTCCAGTGTCTTCCAACCGATTACTTCAGAATCATTGGGAAGGCATTTGATCAACTTCCCTTTCTTGGAAGAATTCCTCTCTTGGACCCTGATTCCCTGTCTCAGACTTTCATTGGACGAGGAAATCAAAGAAGGATCGACAAGAAATTCCACCCAGTTTGGAAAGTATATGAGTCGGAATTTCTTACCATTGCAGGCCTTCTTTATAGCTTTTGAAATAAGTTTCGCTGAATTTTCTTTATAAAAAGTGAATCTTTCTGCTGCGGGACTCTGTTTTCTCTGAAAATAAAACCATATTTCATGCTCAAACTTCTTGAACATTACTTTATCACCCGACCTTATTCCCTTTTCTAAGCATATTGGTATCCAACCATCCGTAAGATAACAGCACGATTTTCCTTGCCCTTTTGAAACCCTGTGAGTAAAGGTCCACGACTTCTGAGTAATATCAGTAAGCATTAATGACCTAGTGCTACCGTGAATGGGGAAAACGCCCTTAGTCGCTAGCGGAACTTGGAGCTTTTCTAGCAAATGCGTTTCAGCTATAGGTTTACTGTAAAAGCCAGCACCTTCTTTGTGGAATTCAAACCCATCAAAGGTTGCGTCTTCTTTGGCAACAGGTTTGAGAGTAATGGCAGCAAATATTTCTTCCGAGTGTGTATCAGCAAGATACGAGATTTTTGAAATCTTACACAAGATTGACCTTTTGGAATTGGGTGTTTGCATCAGATCAACTTCAGTTAACTTCCTTACATGTTCCAAGTGACCTTGCGGAAAATAATGCAGAAATGAACCAACGGTTAGATTAAATGGTAGGGGTCCAGCAAATGGAATCCACACTGACGGATCAACACTTAATCCTAATTTCGGTTTAGAGGAAGAAGAAGAAGAGACCGAGCTCGCCATCTATGGCGGCGACGAAGAAAGAAAGAAAAGAAAAGAAAATCTTTTGGTAAACTATCAAAAAAAGTTGTTATGATTTTGCTTGGCATGAAATTTCGGAGTAATAACCTCTTTCTTAATATAAGAATAACTAACAATAAGGCCTATCATATCACACGGATCCTACCTATTCGTACGGCTGAGATTAAATGTATACCTTTTTTCTTCTCCCGTGAATTTGTTCTTTTGTGCTTTCTAGAGTACTAGTTTAGTAATTAAAACTACCACTATAACTTTTCTGGAGTACCCTTTTACAGTAACGTGTTTTATTTTAATTTTGAATTAATTTTATTTAAGGGTTTTATTACTTAGTAGGAGTAGCAGTAGTAAGTCATTTTTCAAAATTTTCTAAGTTGTCTTCCATGAAGGTACTTTTGGCACTCACTCCAGTGGACATACGATGGCGAAGAAAATCCTACGGGCAGACTATTATTGGTCTACCATGGAAGTAGACTGCTATCAACACTCTCGGACCTGTCATAAGTGTCAAATTTATGTTGACAAGGTGCACGTACCTCCGGTTCCTCTGAATGTTTTGACGGCTCCTTGGCCCTTTGCTATGTGGGGAATCGACATGATTGGAGAGATCAAGCCTACAGCCTCCAATGGACACCGTTTCATTTTAGTGGTCATTGACTACTTTACAAAGTGGATCGAAGCAGCTTCCTTCGCATCCATTACTAAGAATGTTGTTACCCGCTTCATCAAGCAGAATCTCATTTGCCGGTACGGTATCCCAGAAAGGATCATCACTGATAATGGTACCAACCTTAACAATATTATAATCATCACCTTGTGTGAGCAGTTCAAGATTCAGCATCACAATTCATCCCCTATCGGCCAAAGATGAATGGTGCCGTTGAAGCTGCAAATAAAAACATTAAAAAGATCATACAGAAAATGACAGTCACCTACAAGGACTGGCATGAGATGCTACTATTTTCCATCCACGGGTATCGTACCACGACTCGCACATCAACTGGGGCAACACCCTATTCTTTGGTTTATGGCATGGAGGTTGTCTTGCCTATTGAGGTCCAGATCCCCTCTTTGAGAATTATGAAGGATGCAGGTTTGAATCAGGACGATTGGATCCAAACTCGACTTGATCAACTAAACTTAATTGATGAAAAGAGACTTACTGCTGTTTGCCACGGTCAGACGTATCAAAAATGGATGATCAAGGCTTTCAACAAGAAAGTCAGACGCCAAGTATACCAAGTTGGAGATCTAGTGATCAAACGCATTATCTTAACACAAAGTGATCCCAAGGGCAAATGGACTCCTACCTATGAAGGACCATTTGTAATCAAGAACATCTTCTCTGGTGGGGAAATTATCTTAACTACCATAGCCGGCGACGAACCAAAAAAAAAGGTTCGGGCAAAAATTAGGGATAAAATAAAAAATCTGTATACCCAGTGTTGTACTCCAAAATTTGCCCTCTCATGTTTTCAAAGGACTTCCCTTACATGGTTGGTCACAAACACTTTTCTAACGAAAATAAAGTTTTTTGAAGATGAACAAAGTGTCTTTCGGTTGGCATCTGGGAAAAGTCTTCGATTGGGTATCCAAAATCCTTCGATACAGGCTTGACTCACCAGTCTTCAATTGGGAATTTGGCACTCTTCGATCGGGCTTTGATAAGTAAGCTTCGATTAGGTGTTTGGAACCCTTCGATCAAGCATTGGTTCGCAAGTCTTCGATTGAGCGCTGGACCCCCCTTCGATCAATGCTTTGACTATGCATTAACTACTTCAGGCTTACCTTTGACTCACGAGGCAAGAATCTCCTACAAGTTTGTTTCGATTCACAAAGTAAAGGGCCCCTCAACTTGCCAACACACCAGGCAAGAGGCTCATTCGAATAACATTCAAAAGGTCCATTTGAAGAAGCATTCAGAAGGCCTATTCGAAGGGTACATAAGAAGTCCATTCGAAGGAGGCAACTCAAGACCAATCGAAGAGCATGGCCTGGAGGCATTCGAGAATCAAAGGTGTCCAGGTTCATTCAAGATTCCAAAGAGACATGAATATTTCAAAAAAGGAAATCTTTTAATATGTCTGATTCTTGTCTCATGGCTTTAAAGGCCTGGTTAAATGGTTGTCCCTTGCCATTTTCATGCACCCTCACACTCCTATAAATACGAGGCCAATGACACATTACAGGGGGACGAGGATTTTGAGAGACGCTGCCCACAAACCCACCAAAGGTTATCAACATTTTCATAAGTAATCCAAGCTAAAGCAACCATTCAACAAAAGTATCCACACCCAGAAATCCCATATCGAAGATACCCACATCTAGAAAGTTCCAAATCGAAGGTTCCAACTACTGGTAAGAGAGGGTAAAATGTCAAACCTTGTATTTACATAACACATCCATATTTGTTATTTCATTCGATTGTCATTCTAGACAGAATCAAAGGGCTTGGGTTTGGCACCAGGTCATGTTTTTTGTTGCTAACACTTGCTACAGATATAGCCTGAAAATACCCAGCGCACGCGGGATCGGTGGACCTGGGTTTCGACACCGAGGTCATGCGTTTTATTTTGCTAAACATATTTTTGCAGATGCAGTGCCTCCACAGGTGATCCTTAAGGCCTTTCCAGCAACACCCTTCATAGAATCGAAAGGCAGCCTTCTTCCTCTGAATCGAAGCCCCCCTTCTCCCTGCAATCGAAGTTTACCCATATCCTTCCCAAACCCAATCGAAGGAGTCAGGAAAGGGTGCAAATCGAAGCTTTCCCCGTCAATTCTCAAGCCCAATCGAAGGCTACTCACACCCATTCCCTAGCTCAATCGAAAGAAGGCCAAAGAAGGGTGAATCGAACGATTCCATGGCATGGATCGAAGAAGTCTTTTCTCTTCTTTATTTTTACTTTTTACTTGTCTTTCAATTTAGTTGTAATAGTTAATTAGGTCTTTACTTTTATCGCTTTATTTTTAATGGGTTTGTTTTTGGCTATGTAAATACCTGAAGCCTTGTAATAGCGTAGTTTAATTTTCGCACTTTAAATTCCACAAATTATTAAACTGTTAGATGTATGATATTAGGATTCATGACAAGAATGTATGATTAATTTTAAAATAGTTAGATAACCCTAAAATGTGCAAAGATAATAATATGAAATTGAATCACTCGCACATGCCACTCTTAGGGTACGCCTCACTTGGTTGCCTCGAACGTGGTCATTGAGTATAGGATGTTTTAGAGGTTGCCCTATTGTCCAAAGATCATAAGTTTCCTCGAAACGGTTGCCTCGGATAAAATGATATAAGACATTAGGGTTACCACTAAGGCGTCCTAACATTGCTTTAGTGACCACACGTCCCTTAATTGAATTGACCCGAAAACTCCAACGACGATGCTACCTACTCCTCAATAGTGGGATGGCATTGTCTAAAGGACATTTGTACAGATTAATTCCTTTTTCGAGTAGGTAGATGGTTCTTAAGTACTTGCTCCTTTTAAAAACAAAAACAATACTTTTCGCACTTACACTCCTTTCAAACAAAAAACTCTTCTCAAACCCACAAACACAAAGAAAAGAAAACTTTTGAAAACATAATGAGCAAGTACCTAAGAGCCCGTGGATAATCACGGATAAAAAGGGTGCTAACACCTTACCTTTCTATAATCTACCTCCCGAACACGAGAAATATCTCAAAAAGGAATTTTTCTATGCTTTTGTCCTTTCCTTGTTGGATAAAATAAAAGACGGTGGCGACTCTTGCTTACCGTGACATTTTGCGAAAACAAACGCAAACGCGAACCAGCATCCCAAAACAGTCAGTTCTCATTCCCACCGATCACAGAACTGGCGACTCTGCTGGGGACATTTTATAAGTGAGGTGTACCTTAGGATTAGATCACTTGTGTTTTCAATTGTATGCTTTGAATGCTTTAATTTTGTGGGCTTATATCAGAGTTCTATAGATCCTAACCCGGATCTAGGGATACCCTTTAAGTAAGTAGAAATAAACTGTGAGGGATCTGTCCGGCGTAGACCGACACAGATGAAGCAGTAGCTACATTGGTGTGGCACCTTAGTCTGTACCGATATCCCTTATGTTGGAACGAGGAGAATATGGGTCTACTAAGGAGTTATTAAGCACCAACTGACCTTAGAACCTTAAATTGACCAACTTGGCCATAGAACAGTAGCAGTATGCTACACTCATTGAGACTAAACTCTCGTGATGATTCCGGCCGTAAGAAAAGGTTGCTAAACTGGAATTATGACCGATCGAGGGTATTCAGTGATATTGAGATCCTCTAGAACCCGGTTACTATTTCTAGGACAGGTTGAACCAACTAAACTGAAAGAGGGTAATACCTAAACTCCGTGCCAGCCTAAACTTAAGGCTGTTTGTGTGACTTGTGTGCCTTCAAACTTGAACTACTTGCACATTCTCGTTATCTGACAACATGAGTTCCTTACAGGTTTTGTTTACAGTCCTTATGCAATAATTTGGATTTATTGCAGGGTTTACTTACATCACTTCACACTTTGGCTTAAACGCATAACATACACATCATAACAGCATGCCTTAACATTTCCTTAACCATTTCAAGGATCTTAAGGGTTTGTGATGCAGGTTATGGTAAATCAAATGTCTAGCAAGGGGCAAAGGGGATTTATTTTCCTCTAGCCAAGGTTGTCTAGAAATCCAAACACGATAACTTGAGTCAGGGGCTATGACCCACTCGATATGGTGAGCTTGACTCTTGAAGAAGGACTCTCAGCAACATGAAGTTCCTTCAATCAAGCTACTAGATTTAGATTCTAAAAGTTTCTTGTTTACCCCGCGAGATCCTTGAAAACATTGCATACATATATCATACATATTATTGCATAACATGTCATCCAGTATAGGTCTCTCATGTTCCCGCTATTTATTTCAGCAATGGCTCTCCCACAAGACAACCAAGATCTCCAGGCTCAAAACGCTTAACTTCAAGAAATGTTCCTGAACCTATCCCAGGGGCAGGAAGAAATAAAAGCTCTCCTCACAAGGGGCTTAGTCCTAGGGAATCCAGGCGACGTCAGGAATGATCAGTTGGAAAGGCTACAAATTGAGTTGGCAACAATGAAGATCCAGATGATGGGACAACTGGTGGGCCAGATGGCTCTCATTCAAGACCTGGATCAAAGACAAGAAGAGCTCAGGGTCCTCGTCAACAAACTACTTCAAAATGACCAAGTGGGGCAAACAACTAGGGTTGAGAATCAAGTCATCATTCAACCACCTTTAGGGCAAGAAGACAAGGGAAAAGCTCCTCAGCTTGCTTCAGGGTCACAAGCTCAGCATCAACCTCACCAGCGTCAACGGGATAATCGGTGTAAGCAAAATACGTCTGGAAGACATTTCTCTGAGACTGATATACCATCATCTCTAATACTGAAACGCTTGTTGGAGGTCAATCTGATTCGTTTAAGGGATCCTCCCCAGAATCCCAATACGTCTGCTCCTAGCTATCATCCCGATGCAGTTTGTGCATACCACTCCTATAGTCCTGGACATGACACCAACGACTGTTGGGCTTTGAAAAACAAGATCCAAGACTTGATTGACGGAAGAGTGCCGGAATTCATGCCGGATGGCGAAATGAAAATCTTCCGTTGAGGGTTCTCCACCTGAAATGACTAGTTCAAATTAAGAGACTTTTGTTCATTTAAATTCTGAAGTTGTATCTTTCTTTGATTATTCAAACAATTATTATCATGTCATACTTTATTACTTTATCAATGCATTGCATATGTCTGTTCTGAATCAATCCATTTGTATTCACTATATTCAAATTGCTTTCATTTTTTTGTGATGTTCAACTCTCGATTAAAAAATTCTTAGCCTTTTGAGGGAGGATGACAAAAATGATACCAAAATCTCTACAGTATGCTTTTGAACTGACCCTGCTGACGATGTACAGGCATTGTTTCAAATCCTAAACAGCGGAGTTATAAGGAAGATAATCCCTAGCCAACCCCTTTGAGCCAAAGAAGTTGGAGTTTTTCTTTTCACAAATTAAAACCCTTAATTATAACCTGGGGCAGGGTAGTTTTCTCAGTTGATCCAGGTGCACAATGAATGGCATTAAAGAAGTCCTTCCGTAACAAAAGACGGTGTTTGTCCCGTATAATCGTAAGGGAAGGCAGTCATTTTTTTCCAAAATAAAAGCCCAATAAGTCAAAACCTATGAAGGAGACTTAAGAAAAACTGGGGCATCCCGCTGACTGTAATCACAAAAAGAAACAGTTCAGGCAAAAGACAGGGATAATAAAAACCAAAAGGGAAGAGATCCTGTAAACTCTCAACAAAATGACTGCCTATTCAAAATAAATTGTCAGTATCCGAACCATCACTGGCATGTCAGAGCAAAGACTCAAACAAGATCTAATGCACGATTAGCTGAGTTTAGGATCGAAGAACATCACGAAGAACAGGTGGGTACAAATAAATTTTGAGCCTTTATCCTTTGTTTCTTAAACCGTGAACCAGGCCACGTTATAACCCTTAAAAGTCCTAGCTGAAGCACGGGTTAGTTCGAAAGCATATTGTTACAAAAGGTATCCTGACTCTTGTAGGGCTTGCTGTAAATCCTCAGTTGACGTCATATTTTACAAAATTTTCCTATCTTACTGGAAAAAAAATGCATTTTCAAAAACTTCAAGACAGACATAAGCTTTGCATTCTTAAAATAACATTGTTTGCATATGACTATTTGTTCAAACAGCAGAGAAATTCGCACAACGAATATCTAGTGAACCAAAAAACCTTCTCAATAAAAGGGTCACCTCAAGTGGAAAAAACACTTCCAATCCAGGGGCACGGCATGAGCATTTTCTATCATCTGGGGCAGTCAAGTCAAGATTCAAGGAATCTCTCAAAATGCCAAATAGCCAGGGGAAAATCTCCATCTGAGTCACTTGGGGAATTAGACATGGATTCCAGCAACGAATCTTGCATGATCAAACGAATATCTTCTGATAGTATGGCAACACAACACTACCGACAATGACACCTCCCTACGTCCTGAGAGCATGGACATAGTCAAAAAGTACTACGCATAATCAAAGACCCGCTAGGTTGACTGGCCTAGGAAAAAATAAGGGCTTCCCGGCGAACCAAAAGGGTTCTGGAAAAAATAAGGGATGAAAATGAAAATTTGTACACCCGGCAAGTCGAAAACCTGAAAAGGCGGCTTGGGCAAAAAAGGGTATCCCGGTGAACTGAAAACTCGAAAGGGCGGTTGTGATCGGTGGGAATGAGAACTGACTGTTTTGGAATGCTGGTTCGCGTTTGCGTTTGTTTTCGCAAAATGTCGCGGTAAGCAAGAGTCGCCACCGTCTTTTATTTTATCCAACAAGGAAAGGACAAAAGCACAGAAAAATTCCTTTTTGAGATTGTTTCTCGGGTTCGGGAGGTAGATTATAGAAAGGGAAGGTGTTAGCACCCTTTCTATCTGTGGTTATCCACGGGCTCTTAGGTACTTGCTCATTGTGTTTTCAAAAGTTTGCTTTTCTTTGTGTTTGTGGGTTTGAAAAGAGTTTTTGTTTTGAATAGAGTATAAGTGCAAAAAGTTTTTGTTTTGTTTTTAAAAGGAGCAAGTACTTAAGAACATCTACCTACTCAAAAAGGAATTAAACTGTGCAAATGTCCTTTAGACAGTGCTATCCCACTATTGAGGAGTAAGTAACATCGTCGTTGGAGTTTTCGGGTCAATTCCATTAAGGGACATATGGTCACTAAAGCAATGTTAGGATGCCTTAGCAGTAACCCTAATGTCCTAGATCATTTTTCTGGGGCAACCGTTTCGAGGAAACTATGATCTTGGGACAAGAGGGAGACCTCTAAAACACCCTATACTCAATGACCACTGTGATCAGTGGGAATGAGAACATTCTGTTTTGGAATGATGGTTCGTGTTTGCGTTTGTTTTTGCAAAATGTCGCGGTAAGCAAGAGTCGCCACCGTCTTTTATTTTATCCAACAAGGAAAGGACAAAAGCACAGAAAAATTCCTTTTCGAGATGTTTCTCGGGTTCGGGAGGTAGATTATAGAAAGGGAAGGTATTAGCACCCTTTCTATCCGTGGTTATCCACAGGCTCTTAGGTACTTGCTCACTATGTTTTCAAAAAAATTTCTTTTCTTTGTGTTTTTGGATTTGAGAAGAGTTTTTGTTTTGAAAGGGGTGTAAGTGCAAAAAAGTTTGGTTTTTGTTTTCAAAAGAGCAAGTACTTAAGAACCTCTACCTACTCAAAAAAGGAATTAAACTGTGCAAATGTCCTTTAGACAGTGCTATCCCACTATTGAGGAGTAGGTAGTACCGTCGTTGTAGTTTTTGGGTCAATTCTATTTAAGGGACGTGTGGTCACTAAAGCAATGTTAGGACGCCTTAGCGGTAACCCTAATGTCTTAGATCATTTTATCCGAGGCAACCGTTTCGATGCAACTTATGATCTTTGGACAAGAGGGCGGCCTCTAAAACTTCCTATACTCAATGACCACGTTCGAGACAACCAAGTGAGGCGTACCCTAAGAGTGGCATGTGCGAATGTATTGTTTTTCAGTTTATTTATTTTTGAACATGTTATGGTGAACTACGGTTGATTTTAAATTAAAGGTTGATCTTGTCATGCATAGCCTATTATTCAAACATCTAACAGTTAATGATTGCGGAAAATAAAGCTAATCTATTACAAGGCGTCGGGTATTTACATCGCCAAAAACAAACCCATTGAAAATAAAGCGATAAAAGTAAAGACCTAATTAACTATTACAACTAAATTGAAAGACAAGTAAAAAGTAAAAATAAAGAAGAGAAAAGACTTCTTCGATCCATGCCATAGACTCGTTCGATTCACCCTTCTTTGGCCTTCTTTCGATTGAGCTAGGGAATGGGTGTGAGTAGCCTTCGATTGGGCTTGAGAATTGACGGGGAAAGCTTCGATTTGCACCCTTTCCTGACTCCTTCGATTGGGTTTGGGAAGGATATGGGTAAACTTCGATTGCAGGGAGAAGGTGGGCTTCGATTCAGAGGAAGAAGGCTGCCTTTCGATTCTATTAAGGGGGTTGCTGGAAAGGCCTGAAGGATCACCTGGAAAGGTCCATCGATCCTGCGCGCGCTGGGTCTTTTCAGGCTTTATTTGTAGCAAGTGTTAGCAACAAAAAAACATGACTTGGTGCCAAACCCAAGCCCTTTGATTCTGTCTAGAATGACAATCGAATGAAACAACAAATATGGATGTGTTATGTAAATATAAGGTTTGACATTTTACCCTCTCTTACCAGTAGTTGGAACCTTCGATTTGGAACTTTCTAGATGTGGGTATCTTCGATATGGGATTTCTGGGCGTGGATACTTTTGTTGAATGGCTGCTTTGGCTTGGATTACTTATGAAAATGTTGATAACCTTTGGTGGGTTTGTGGGCAGCGTATCTCCAAATCCTCGTTCCTTTGTAATGTGTCATTGGCCTCGTATTTATAGGAGTGTGAGGGTGCATGAAAATGGAAAGGGACAGCCATTTAACCAGGCCTTTAAAGCCATGAGACAAGAATCAAACATATTAAAAGATTTCCTTTTTTGAAATATTCATGTCTCTTTGGAATCTTGAATGAACCTGGACACCTTTGATTTTCGAATGCCTCCAAGCCATGCTCTTCGATTGGTCTTGAGTTGCCTCCTTCGAATGGACTTCTTATGTACCCTTCGAATGGGCCTTATGAGTGTTCTTCGAATTGACCCTTTGAATTCTTCTTCAAATGGACCTTTACATGTTCTTCGAATGAGTCATTTACATGTTCTTCGAATGAGCCTCTTGCCTGGTGTGCTGGCAAGTTGAGGGGCCTTTTCCTTTGTGAATCGAAACAAACTTGTAGGAGATTCTTGCCTCGTGAGTCGAAGGTAAGCCTGAAGTAGTTAATGCATAGTCGAAGCATTGTGAAATTGACTTGATCGAAGGGGGTCCAACACTCAATCAAAGACTTGCGAACCAAAGCTTGATCGAAGGGTTCCAAACACCTAATCAAAGCTTACTAATCAAAGCCCGATCGAAGAGTGCCAAATTCCAAAATTGAAGACTGGTGAGTCAAGCCTGTATCGAAGGATTTTGGATACCCAATCGAAGACTTTTCCCAGATGCCAATCGAAAGACACTTTGTTCATCTTCAAAAAACTTGATTTTCGTTAGGCAAGTGTTTGTGACCAACCATGTAAGGGAAGACCTTTAAAAACATGAGAGTGAAAATTTTGGGGTACAACAGCTACCCCTGTTCAATCTTCTTAAACCTGAGGATGTAGATTGGCTTGCGTGCCTTTCGTGATCCGAAGGTGGAAGATGATTGAACACTAGAGTGCCCATAAATTTTCACTCGCATGTTGTAGTATCAGCATTGTGATGTTGGGAATGGGCTTACAGATGTCATTTGGAGATAGAGTCTTGCTGGAGATGGGCTTAAAGATTCCATCCAAGAATGTTTGTTGACCCGCAATGTTGTAGGCCAAAAGAATGAGTATCGAAATGGTATGCGTGTCTGGAATGCAATTGAACTGTATCGGGGGACTGAGTTTGTATGAGCAAAAGAATGGCGTCTGTGTCTGGCGCGTATCTGAGTTGTAACTTAAAGCTGAATCTGAATGAGTATCAGGATGGCATCCGTATCTAGAGTGTATCTGAACCGGATCTGAGAGTTGAATCTGGATGATTTTCAGAATTGCGTCTGCATCTGGAGCATATCTGAAATGTATTTGAATGAGTGACAAAATGACATCCGAATCTGGATCGTATCTGGATTGTAATTTGAATGAGTGACAGAATGACATCTGAATCTGGATCGTATCTGGACTGTATTTTGAATGAGTGACAGAATGACATCTGAATCTGGATCGTATCTGGACTATATTTTTAATGAATCTGGAATAAGTATCAGAATGTCAGCCATATCTGGATCGCATCTGAACTATCTCTAGAAGGAATTTGGAATAAGTATCAGAATGTCATCCATATCTGGATCACATCTGAACTGTCTCTAGAAGGAATCTGGAATAAGTATCAGAATGTCAGCCATATCTGGATCGCATCTGAACTGTCTCTAGAAGGAATCTGGAATAAGTATCAGAATGTCAGCCATATCTGGATCGCATCTGAACTGGATTGCATATGAACCCCTTGCTAGACATTTGATTTACCATAACCTGCATCACAGACCCTTGAGATCCTTGAAATGGTTAAGGAAATATTAAGGCATGATGTTATGATGTGTATGTTATGCGTTTAAGCAAAAGTGTGAGGTGATGTAAGTAAACCCTGCAATAAATCTAAATTATCAGATAAGGACTGTAAACAAAACCTGCAAGGAACTCATGTTGTCAGATAACAAGAATGTGCAAGTAGTTCAAGTTTGAAAGCACACAAGTCACACATATAGCCTTAAGTTTAGGCCGGCATGGAGTTTAGGCATTACCCTCTTTCAGTTTAGTTGGTTCAAACCTGTCCTAAAAATAGTAACCGGGTTCTAGAGGATCTCAATATCACTGACTACTCTCAATCGGTCATAATTCCAGTTTAGCAACCTTTTCTTGCGGCCGGAATCATCGCGAGAGTTTAGTCTCAATGAGTGTAGCATACTGCTACTGTTCTATGGCCAGGTTGGTCAATTTAAGGTTCTAAGGTCAGTTGGTGCTTAATGACTCCTTAGAAGACCCATATTCTCCTCGTTCCAACACAAGGGATAACGGTACAGACTAAGGTGCCACACCAACGTAGCTACTGCTTCATCCGTGTCGGTCTACGCCAGACAGATCCCTCACAGTTTACTGCTACTTACCTAAAGGGTATCCCCAGATCCGGGTTAGGATCTATAGAACTCCGATACAAGCCCACAAAATTAAAGCATACAAAGCATAAAATTGAAAACATAGTGATCTAATCCTAAGGTACACCTCACTTATATAATATCCCCAGCAGAGTCGCCAGTTCTGTGATCGGTGGGAATGAGAACTGACTGTTTTGGAATGCTGGTTCGCGTTTGCGTTTGTTTTTGCAAAATGTCGCGGTAAGCAAGAGTCGCCACCGTCTTTTATTTTATCCAACAAGGAAAGGACAAAAGCACAGAAAAATTCCTTTTCGAGATGTTTCTCGGATTCGGGAGGTAGATTATAGAAAGGTAAGGTATTAGCACCCTTTATATCCATGGTTATCCACGGGCTCTTAGGTACTTGCTCACTATATTTTCAAAAAATTTGCTTTTCTTTGTGTTTGTGGATTTGAGAATAGTTTTTGTTTTGAAAGGGGTGTAAGTGCAAAAAAGTTTTGTTTTTGTTTTCAAAAGAGCAAGTACTTAAGAACCTCTACCTACTCAAAAAAGGAATTAAACTGTGCAAATGTCCTTTAGACAGTGCTACCCCACTATTGAGGAGTAGGTAGCACCGTCATTGGAGTTTTTGGGTCAATTCGATTTAAGGGACGTGTGGTCACTAAAGCAATGTTAGGACGCCTTAGCGGTAACCCTAATGTCTTAGATCATTTTATCTGAGGCAACCGTTTAGAGGCAACCTATGATCTTTGGATAAGAGGGCGACCTCTAAAACTTCCTATACTCAATGACCACGTTCGAGGCAACCAAGTGAGGCGTACCCTAAGAGTGGCATGTGCGAGTGTATTGTTTTTCAGTTTATTTATTTTTGTACATGTTATGGTGAGCTACGGTTGATTTTAAATTAAAGGTTGATCTTGTCATGCATAGCCTATTATTCAAACATCTAACAGTTAATGATTGCGGAAAATAAATTGAGGAAAATAAAGCTAAGCTATTACAAGGCGTCGGGTATTTACATCGCCAAAAACAAACCCATTGAAAATAAAGCGATAAAAGTAAAGACCTAATTAACTATTATAACTATATTGAAAGACAAGTAAAAAGTAAAAATAAAAAAGAGAAAAGACTTCTTTGATCCATGCCATGGACTCGTTTGATTCACCCTTCTTTGGCCTTCTTTCGATTGAGCTAGGGAATGGGTGTGAGTAGCCTTTGATTGGGCTTGAGAATTGACGGGGAAAGCTTCGATTTGCACCCTTTCCTGACTCTTTCGATTGGGTTTGGGAAGGATATGGGTAAACTTCGATTGCAGGGAGAAGGTTGGCTTCGATTCAGAGGAAGAAGGCTGCCTTTCGATTCTATGAAGGGGGTTGCTGGAAAGGCATGAAGGATCACCTGTGGAGGCACTGCATCTGCAAAAATATGTTAGCAAAATAAAACGCATGACCTGGGTATTGAAACCCAGGTCCATCGATCCTGCGTGCGCTGGGTATTTTCAGGCTATATCTGTAGCAAGTGTTAGCAACAAAAAAACATGACCTGGTGCCAAACCCAAGCCCTTTGATTATGTCTAGAATGACAATCGAATGAAACAACAAATATGGATGTGTTATGTAAATACAAGGTTTGACATTTTACCTTCTCTTACCAGTAGTTGGAACCTTCGATTTGGAACTTTCTAGATGTGGGTATCTTCGATATGGGATTTCTGGGCGTGGATACTTTTGTTGAATGGCTGCTTTGGCTCGGATTACTTATGAAAATGTTGATAACCTTTGGTGGGTTTGAGGGGCCTTTTCCTTTGTGAATCAAAACAAACATGTAGGAGATTCTTGCCTCGTGAGTCGAAGGTAAGCGTGAAGTAGTTAATGCATAGTCGAAGCATTGTGAAATTGACTTGATCGAAGGGGGTCTAACGCTCAATCGAAGACTTGCGAACCAAAGCTTGATCGAAGGGTTCCAAACACCTAATCGAAGCTTACTAATCAAAGCCCTATCGAAGAGTGCCAAATTCCCAAATTGAAGACTGGTGAGTCAAGCCTGTATCGAAGGATTTTGGATACCCAATCGAAGACTTTTCCTAGATGCCAATCGAAAGACACTTTGTTCATCTTCAAAAAACTTGATTTTCGTTAGGCAAGTGTTTGTGACCAACCATGTAAGGGAAGACCTTTAAAAACATGAGAGGGCAAATTTTGGGGTACAACAACCACCTTCGAGGCAGCCAAGTAAGGTGTACCCTAAGAGTGGCATGTGCGAGTGTATTGTTTTTCAGTTATATTATCTTTGATTAGGCCAAACTAATTGTTGATCTTATCTTTCCATACATATCCTATTTACTAGCAAGAATATAAAAGTAATGAAGCACAGAAAGATAAAATCCTACACTATTACAACCATATTGAATTGCATGAAAATATAAGGGCAAAAATAAAATAAAAAACAAAAAAAATGAGGGTCTTTCGATTGAGGCAGAAAACCCTTCGATTCTGCACTTTCTGGCTCTCTTCGATTTGGCCTGAAAAGGGTAAAGGCATGACTTTCGACTGAGGCCTCACGGTCAGCATGTTGTGCCTTTCGATTAGGACCAGTGGGACAGCATGTTGTGCCTTTCGACTAGGCCTGCAATCTGTGCAAGATGTAATCTTCCTTTCTGCCTCCTTCGACTGGGCCTGGAGTCAGTGAGGGAATGCCTTTCGACCGAGCCTGGAAGTCAGTGAAGGCATGCTTTTTGTTTGGGCCTAGAAGTCAACATGTTTTTTCCTCCTGGTTGTCTCTTTCGTTTGACCTGGAGAAAGAGGGTAGAAGCCAGATGCTTCGTTTCCTATTTCATGTTTCCTGTTTCTTTCATTTAAAGCATTTAAATGGAAACATGGCCTGAGGCCATGCTAGTATTTGTCTTGCAAACAGTTTAATAGTTAAAACTAGTTCAGGTAAACAGAAAGCAAAACGAAAGGGTTAACTCTAAAAAACATGTTAAAAGGGGGGAAACCAAAGGAACAATGGTATATACATACTTGAAACGAGCGAAAAGATTATTTACATGTTATGCCATGAAATGAAAGGTTCAATGGTAAGAGTGACTTACCTTGATGGAGGCTTTGAATGGGTGTGGGACCTTGAGTGGAGGCCCAAGGCTCTGGATTTGAAAGAGGGGGCCAACAGCTGTGCTTGGAATGTTGGATTCGAAGGAAGGAAAGAAACAAGTCTTATGTTTCTTTCCAAACTGGATTCAAAGGATATTGAAGAGTACTTGTTCTTCATAATCGAAGGAAGTTAGTATGTGATTCTGGGTTTGTTCTCACAAGTGTTGAAGGGACTTGAGAGATTTGTTGTGTTTGAGAAAATTTGGGTGATTCGTTCCTCTGGTCCCCCATCCTCCCTTAAACATGTGTTGGAGCCTCTTATTTATAGGCAAAGTTGGCTGAAGTTTATGGAGGGAAAACAAAATAATTTGAATAATTTGAGTAAACTGCTCTTTATAGCCTTTGAGGGACATTGCTTGTATGCTATTTCGGTGCAAGAATGGGGCAGTGTTTCAGGACTGTTGTGCAGCAGTTTTGGCCAGTGTATCATGCCTGAACTTGGCAGCAAGCATCTTTGAATATTTCATCCTTTCATTTTGACCCTCCTTCGACCAAATTCTTCTTCCAAACATATTGTTCGACTTTCCTCCAACAAGTGTCCTTCGAACAAATCACCTTTGTGCATCATTTGAAGGGGCCATCAACCATATGCTGAAGTTTGTCAAGGATGGAAATGCAGCACACTAAAGAGAAATGTTGTCCAGTCGAAGCTAGTACAAACATAGTCAATTTTTTGTCGAAGCCTTGTGGTCGAAACAAGCTAATGCCCAGTTGAAGCTTGTATCGAAGAAAACATATTTCCAAATCGAAAGCTCGTGCTCGAAGGAAGCATATTGCCCAATCGAAGCTTGGGTCGAAACAAACATAAAGGGAGTCATTGCCTTTTAGTGTGATGGAAGTTCCTGGCTTCTGAATCGAAGGGAGTTTCTAAACTTGCACTCGAAGGAGGCTTTAAGTTCAACATGAAGGACATATCCAAGTTTCATTCGAAGGATGTTTCCAATCCAAACGAAGGATGTACCTAAACTTGCACTCAAAGGAGGCTTTAAGTTTAAAATGAGGGACATGCCCAAGTTGCATTTGAAGGATGTTTCCAATCCAAACGAAGGATGTACCTAAACTTGCACTCAAAGGAGGCTTTAAGTTCAAAATGAGGGACATGCCCAAGTTGCATTCGAAGGAGGCCAAGAGTCAGTCAAAGGGTACTGAATCGAAGGAGACCTGTTTTCCTCCAAATTTGTCAAAATGTTGTATTTATCTGTTTTCTCCCTTTTTGACAGTCTCCTTTTAATTTTGGTATTGGAAAATCCCAATGCACTTGTTCAAGCTTGAACCTTGAAAATCCTTGTAAGAAAGGCCTTGAGAGTGAGAGGGCAAATTTTGGGGTACAACAGCTGCCCATGTTCAATCTTCTTACACCTGAAGAGTTAGATTGGCATGTTTTGCCAGTCGTGAATCAAAGGTGGAAGATGATTGGACACTACAGTGCCCCTAAATTTGCACTCGTCAAAGCATAGTTGAGGGAATGGGCTTAAAGATGCCATTTGGAGATGTGACAGAGTCTTGTTGGAGATGGGCTTAAAGATGCCATCCAAGAATGTTTGTTGAATTGCAATGTTGTAGGTCAGAAGAATGAGCATCAAAATGGTATCCGTGTCTGGAATGCATTTGAACTGTATCTGGAGACTGAGTCTATATGAGCCAAAGAATGGCATCCGTGTCTGGAGCGTAACTGAGTTGTAATTGCGTTTGATTCTTTGAATGAATATCAGAATGACTGCCCTAGCAGAGTTCATCATTGGAATCCCCAGAGGAGTTATCATTAAAATCATCAGCAGGACATCTCTTCCCCACAGAGTAATTCCCCTCGGAGTAATTCCTTCATCAGTTTATTCCCCAATGGAGTTCTTCTCTCCTGCAGGCTTATTCTCACAATCATCTTCGTTCATCATCTCCTGCGGAAACAAAGAGCTCTACTCTATTCTCCAGCAGCTCCGGGATTTATTTTCCCCAGCTAAAACATCACATTCTCATACATCATGATACACGCATGTACGCATCATACCATACAATCTCATTTATGTTGAGAACATCATTGCTTGATCCATATCATGCACTGCATATGACTGACGTTTACCTTTCAGGAAAATGCAGTTACGTTCTCAGCCTAGTCGAAGATCTGACCAGTTCTTAAATCTCAATTGAATTATCATCGGTTGAATTTCAAATAAGGCTCTCAATCTCGACAGTTTCCTCCGTCATAGTGTGGACGAGTTCTATAACCTCAACGGTATACTCCCGGTGAGCACAATACAATTCCTAGATCTTGATGAAGATGCTTACCTACGTCATAGTGTGGACGAGTACTATAACCTCAGCAGTATACTCCCGGTGAGCACGAATCAGTTCCTAGATCTTGATGTTTTCCTCCGTCATAGTGTGGACGAGTTCTATAACCTCAACGGTATACTCCCGGTGAGCACGAGACAGTTCCTAGATCTTGATGAAGATGCTTCCCTACGTCATAGTGTGGACGAGTGCTATAACCTCAGCGGTATACTCCCGGTGAGCACGAGTCAGTTCCTAGATCTTGATGTTTTCCTCCGTCATAGTGTGGACGAGTTCTATAACCTCAACGGTATACTCCCGGTGAGCATGAGACAATTCCTAGATCTTGATGAAGATGCTTCCCTACGTAATAGTGTCGACGAGTACTATAACCTCAGCAGTATACTCCCGATGAGCACGAGTTAGTTCCTAGATCTTGATGTTTTCCTCCGTCATAGTGTGGACGAGTTTTGTAACCTCAACGGTATACTCTGGGTGAGCACGAGAAAATTACTAGATCTTGATGAAGATGCTTCCCTACGTCAGGGGAGGATCTTTGGACCAGCGGAACGAATCCCCCAAATTTTCTCAAACATAATAAAACTCTCAAAGTTCATCAACACTTGAGAAATCACAAAAAACCCAGAATCACATTCATCTCCTTCGACTCTGAAGAACAACCACACTTCAGTCTCCTTCGAATCAAAGAAGCATCACACTTGTTTTTTCTTTTCCTTCAAATCCAACGTTCCAAGCACAGCTACTGACCCCTCTTTCGAATCTAGCATCCAGGGCCACCACTCAAGGCCCCACATCTATTCAAGGCCTGAATCAAGGTAAGTTATTCTTACCTTTGAACTTTTCGTTTCATGGCATAGTAATTTTCCCTTTTGTTTGAAACATGTACATACCATTGTTCCTTTCGTTTCCACCCTTTTTAACATATTTTTTAGAGCTAAGCTTTTCGTTTTTCTTTCTGTTTACCTGAACTTGCTTTAACTATTAAATTGTTTACAAGACAAATACTAGCATGGCCTCAGGCCATGTTGCCATTTAATGCTTGAAATGAAAGAAACAGGAAAAAGGAAATAGGAAACGAAGCTTCTGTCTTCTACCCCCTTTCTCCAGGTCAAACGAAAGAGACAACCAGGACGATAAACATGCCTTCACTGATTCCAGGCTCAGTCGAAAGGCATTCCCTCACTGCTTTCGACCTCCAGTCGAAGAAGACAACAAGGCAGAACCAGAAGGCTTCACAATACACTGACTTCCAGGCCAATCGAAGGACAAGACCTCACTGGTGCTAGCTCCAGTCGAAGGAGGCCAACAGAATGCATGTCGAAGGGTGCTACTGCCTGGGTCGAAGGAGCTCTTTTTATTTATTTTTATCTTACTTTTGGCCTTTATATTTCTATGCACTTCAATATGGTTGTAATAGTGTAGGATTTATTTTTTTGCGCTTTTTATTACTTTTGTATAAATGCTAGTAATTAGGTGTGTATGGCAAGATAAAACCAACAAGTAGACAACCCCTAATCAAGACAAAATGCATGCAATCAAACACACTTTGCACACATGCACTCTTAGGGTAATTCAACTTGCCGCCTTCAAAAATGGGCCATGGTATGCATGTCAAGTACTTTGGCAAAACAAAAAGATCATAGTCCCTCGATGACACTGTCTTGGTTGCCTAAACAAAATGATCAAGTCCCTCAAGAAAATTGCCAAAAATACTTGACACAATTGCTATCATGGTCTATACGATGACCCGCTCCCGTCCCGTTAACATCCTAACGCATGGTTGTTCACCAAATACAATGGTGAAACAACACTGTTAAAAGGGGTAAAAACATGAGAAAGATATTTGAGTAAAATAGGGTAGACAAACTCTTAGTTACTTGATCAAAAATCTTGCAAAACACCTTTGCCATTTTTCAAACACACATCACAACACAACTTCAAAAAAAATTTCAAAACAACTTTCAAAACATTGAATTATCTTTTCAAAAAGACACACACCTTTGTATATATTCAGACAAGAATCATTACAAAGGTTGCCTAGACAAGGCATCTTTTTCAAAACATTTTCAAAACCACACACAAAGAACCATTTCAAGCAATTGAAAAGCAAAGGCAAGTGATCTAAAACAAGTAACTAAGAGCCCATGGATAACCATGGATGAAAAGGGTGCTAGAACCTTCCCTTTTCATAATCTACTCCCCGAACCCACGAAAACATCTCAAAGGTATTTCATGTGCTTTTTGACCTTTCCTTTAGGATAAAATAAAAAGTCTATGGCGACTCTTGCTAAACCGAAACATTTGCGAACATAAAACGCAAAATCTCAAGTCATTTCTCCCACCGTATCACAGAACTGGCGACTCTGCTGGGGAAATTTCTAAAAGTGGGGTTACCTTAGGGATTTAGATCACCTTTACTTGCTTACCTTGATTGCTTTGTTTGCTTTACTTTTTGGGTTCCTTGTTTGGGTTTGTTTAAATCCTACACCCGGATTTGGGGGCACCTTTTTAGGTAAGTAGCAATAAACTGTGAGGGAACTGTACGGGGTATACCGACATGGTTGAAACAGTGGCTACGTTGATGTGGCACTTTGGTTGGTACCGGTAACCCTTGAGTTGAATCAAGGAGAGTACGGGGCCACCGCGTGGTGTCGTGAAGCATCAATTGACCTTAGAACCTTACTTGACCATCTTGGCCTTTTTAGGGGTAGTGAGATGACCGAGTTTGGTACAGTCCGAAGTTGGTAGATACTCGATACTACACTCATTGAGGATTGTTTTCTTGGAATATTTTGGTCGCCAGTTAAGTGCCTAAACCAAAACAATGAACACAGAATAATCCGGTGATATTGAGCTCCTTAGAACCCGGTTTCTATTTTAGGACAGGTTGAGCCAACTAACTTCAAGAGGGTACTTACCTACAAACCCCATGCAAGTCAAAACCTAAGGACTTGTTTGCTCTGTGTGAATATGATTACCTGTATATACACTTGCTTACTTTCGCATACATGTACATAACATCATAACATCATACCATAGAATTTCCAATAACCATTTCAAGGATCTCAAGGGTCTTTTAATACAGGGGTGCGTTGTACCAGACATCTACCAAAGGGCAAGAGGATTTTCCTCTAAACAAACACCGTTAAAGATCAAGTGCAACAACTTGAATCGGGGGCTATGACCCACTTGACATGGTGAGCTTGATTCTCGTGGAAAGAAATCCACCAATACAAAAATTCTCCAATCAAAGATGTTGATCGAAGTTCAATCTCTAACATTTTCTTTTGTTTACTCCGCGAGATCCTTAAAAACATGCATCCACATAACATGCATCCACATCATGACAGGTTTTCCATTTCAGGTTTCCTTATTCTCCTACTGTTTATTTCAGTAGAGATGGCTCTAGAGAGGACTATCGAAGATATCCAGGCACAAAACGCTCAACTTCAAAAAATGTTCTTGAACCTGTCCCAGGGGCAAGAAGAGGTGAAGGCTCTCCTCACAAGGGGCATGGTCCTAGGGAATCCAGGCGACATCAGGAATGATCAGTTGGAAGGGCTACACATTGAGTTTGGTCCTCCGGAGACTCCAGCATAATCAATGCTCCTTTGACAAATCATTGAGAGCGTCTTTGTTTCATTTGAATTTTCAAGTTGTAATCTCTTTTGTTATTCAAACATTTATCTGTTATTGTCAAACTCTGTTTCATTAATGCATTGCATATGTTTGTCTTGAATTCATCCATTCGTTTTCACTATACTTGAACTATGATTTCTACTTTATTTATGACATTTAACTCTTGCCAAAAGGTTGTGAGCCTTTAAAGGGAGGATGACGAAAACAATGCCATAATCTCATACAGTATGCTTTTGAATAGACCTTGCTGACGATGTACAACCGTTTCTTTCAAATCCTAAACATTGGAGTTATAAGGAAGATAATCCCTAGTCAACCCCTTCGAGCCAAAGAAGTAGGAGTTTTCTGTTTTAAACACAAATTGAAACCTTTGATTAAACCTGGGGCAGGGTAGTCTCTCAGTTAATTCAAAAAAAAAAGATTGTGCATTGAAAGTCGCAAACTCTCAGCTCATAGTACAACGAATGACATCAAAAACATTCCTTTGGAACCAAAAGACAGTGATGGTTTCTTATCTCATAGGCAGTCATTATCTATCAAAAAAGGAAAAGGCCACTGAGTCAAAAACTACAAAGGAGGCCTAAGAAAGCTGGGGCATCCCGCTGACTGTAATCTCAAAAATAAGCACAGTCAGGCAAAATTAGGGATAACAAAAAAAAGAGAAAGAGGTCATTACAATTCCTCAACAACATGAAAAATGTTGCAAAAAAATGACTGCCTTCCAACAAAATTCAACTTGTGTGAACCATCACCAAAACGTCGTTCCAAGACTCATTTGGAGTTCAGCGCACAATTAACTGAGGTTAGGATTGAAGAACATCACGAAGAGCGGGTGAGTACAAATATACTTTGAGCATTTATCCTTTGTTTCTTAAACCGTGAACCAAGCCACGTTACAACCCTTCAAAAGTCCTAATTTAAACATGGGTTAGTTCGAAAGCATACTGTTACAAAAGGTGTCCTGACTCCTATAAGGATTTTCTCTAAATCTTGAGTTGAATTTTTCTTATAAAATGTTTTTTTCTAAAAAACGCATTTTTCAAAATTTCAAGACATACATAAACTTTGCATTACTTGAATATCATTGTTTGCATGTGGCTATTTGTTTGACAGCGAAGAAATTCACACAACGAACATCCGATGAACGAAAGTTATCTCAGTGAACAAAATCAAGAAGGATGACACATCCATTGACAAATATCCTATCAACAAGGGGGCATGACATATCACTATCCAGCACACCTGGGGCAGTCTAGTCAAGATTCCAAGAAATCTCTCAAGGGTTGCAGAGTAACCAGGGGCAAATCTCCATATGCGTCACTTGGGGCATTGAACGTCAATCCCGACAAAGGGTTACATACAGTCAAACATTTCCAGGAAGTGCCACAAACACTCGCTACTAGGGGCAATGACAAGTCTCCCAAAAGTCCTTCTCATAGGATGATTCCCCAGCAAGAGTTTAATCTCTGAAAACCTTCCCCCAGCTGGGAAAACTTCAAGAATCCTAGAGGACTTCCCCAACGAGTTCATCACCTCTCTAACAGACTAAGCAACAGGGTTTATTTCCCCAACAAACGACAAGATTCCCCAGCTTGAGGTAGCCTTTCCGACCACTACAAATCAAAGGACCACAACTCCTCTTCCCCAGTAGACTACTCTATAATCCCCAACAAGTTACTGTGAAACCTAGACCCGACCAGATATCAGTTCAGCTTCGACTTCCCAGTAGATCAACGGATAACCGAGACTCCTGAACTCTTTTCCCAAGCAAGAATAAATGTTCTCCCCACAGAGTTTTCAACTTCCCCCAGCGGAGTTCTCCTAAAACAAGAAAACAGGAATCCATTGGAAATATTCTAAGCAAAGTTTGAAGACACACATACTCTTCAACAGCAGTCCAGGATTTAATGACTCCCCAGCATTTGTCAAGGATTTATTTTACCAGACAAAAATAAATTCATTAACATTTCACATTTCATACATCCTATTTACATACATGATAAGTGCATCCAACACAATCTCATTTACTTTTGAGAACATCATGACATTATGCATTTGATACATCATGACATTGCATACAGCTAACGTTTTACCTTTTCAGGAAAAGGTCAATCAACAGATGGCTACCATCAACCTTTTCAAGTTCCAGATTAATAAATGTAACAAGCCAGGAAAACTATCTATGGACGACTGATTGTAGATTAATACCTGTAACAAGCCAGGAAAACTATCTACATGAAGAGATTGAAGATTAACACCTGTAACAAGCCAAGAAGACTATCTTTCTTTCTCAGGTCAGAGATTCATACCTGAAACCAGACAGGACAGCTATCTCATCGGCCAACCTTTTTAAGTTCCAGATTAATACCTGTAACAAGCCAGGAAAACTATTTGTGGACGACTGATTGTAGATTAATACCTGTAACAAGCCAAGAAAACTATCTACATGAAGAGATTGAAGATTAACACCTGTAACAAGCTAGGAAGACTATCTTTCTTTCTCAGGTAAGAGATTCATATCTGAAACCAGACAGGACAACTATCTCATCGACCAACCTTTTTAAATTCCATATTAATACCTGTAACAAGCCAGGAAAACTATCTGTGGACGACTGATTGTAGATTAATACCTGTAACAAGCCAGGAAAACTATCTACATGAAGAGATTGAAGATTAACACCTGTAACAAGCCAGGAAGGCTATCTTTCTTTCTCAGGACAGAGATTAATCGCTGAAACTAGACAGGACAACTATCTCATTGGCCAACCTTTTTAAGTTCCAGATTAATACCTGTAACAAGCCAGGAAAACTATCTGTGGACGACTGATTGTAGATTAATACCTGTAACAAGCCAAGAAAACTATCTACATGAAGAGATTGAAGATTAATACCTGTAACAAGCCAGGAAGACTATCTTTCTTTCTCAGGTCAGAGATTAATACCTTAAACAAGACAGGAAAATCATCTACTTGACCAGCTGATGCAAACCTACACAGGTTCCTCTCTTCCCAAGATGCAGTTTTACACGAATTCGTCATCAAACAACCCAACTTTCCAATACAGTTCAGAGGCGCTCCGGACACGGACACCATGCTGGAAATCATCCAGTTCCAGCTTATAGATACAGTCCAACATTCTTGGATGGCATCTTTAAGCCCATCTCCGACAAGATTCTGTCACATCTCCAAATGGCATCTTTAAGCCCATTCCCTCAACCTTGCTTTGACAAGTGCAAATTTTTGGGCACTCTAGTGTCCAATCATCTTTTACCTTCGAGTCACGAACGACAAACTTGTCAATCTAACTCTTCAGGTTCAAGAAGATTGAACAGGGGCAGTTGTTGTACCCCAAAATTTTCCCTCTCATTCTTCAAGGCATTTCTCACAAGGATTCTCAAGGCTCAAGCTTGCACAAGTACTTTGGAATTTTCCAGTACCAAAATTAAAAGGAAACTGTCAAAAAAGGGAGAAAACAGATAAAAATAACATTTTGAAAAATTTGGAGGAAAACAGGTCTCTTTCGATTCAGCACTCTTCGATTGACTCTTGGCCTCCTTCGAATGCAACTTGGGTACATCCTTCGTTTGGATTGGAAACCTCCTTAGAATGCAACTTGGGTACATCCTTCATTTGGATTGGAAACCTCCTTCGAATGCAACTTGGGTACATCCTTCGTTTGGATTGGAAACCTCCTTCAAATGCAACTTAGGTACATCCTTCGTTTGGATTTGAAACCTCTTTCGAATCCACTTGGACCAAGGGCCTCTTGCAGACTTTGCCTCTTACAAGTTTCATTTGAGCCAAGAGATATATTCATACAAGATTTGACTGAGTTTTTGCTTCCCTTCGACTCAGAAGCTAGGAACTTCCCTCATACTAAAAAGACACAAGGCAATGACTCCCTTTATGTTTGTTTCGATCCACATGCTTCGATTGGGAAATATGCTTCCTTCGAGCATGAGCTTTCGATTTGGAAATATGTTTTTTTTTATACAAGCTTCGACAGGGCATTAGCTTGTTTCGACCAGAAGCTTCGACTGAGGCAAAGGCTTCCTTCGAACAAGTGCTCTTTGATCTCATTCTTGCATTCGACTCAAGACCAAATCTCATTTGCCAGGCTATGTTGCTTCATAATCTTTACATAATCAGAAGCTTGTACAAGGGTTTTAAACTTTGTCTTTTAGATACTACTATTATTGGTTAAAGGCTACATACTCTTTCTTTTCATAGAGATTACTTTTATCACAAAAGAAGCTTTCGACCTGATTTTGGCCTGAGCACAAGCAAGGCCAGAAGCATAAGTCACATCTTCTGCACCCCAACTGCCAAGAGACCCCCCACATGTACTTTCACGTTACATTATTTTATCATTTATTTGCAAGGATGGCTTTGGACAACATGTCCATTCTTTCTCTATAAATAGAGGAACATTTACAAATTTAGGGGAGGATCTTTTGACCAGAGGAATGAATCCACCAAATTTTCTTAAACACAATAAAACTCTCAAAGTTCATCAACACTTGAGAAATCACAAAAAACCCAGAATCACATTCATCCCCTTCGACTCTGAAGAACAACCACACTTCAGTCTCCTTCGAATCAAAGAAGCATCACACTTGCTTTTTCTTTTCCTTCAAATCCAGCGTTCCAAGCACAGCTACTGACCCCTCTTTCGAATCCAGCATCCAGGGCCACCACTCAAGGCCCCACATCTATTCAAGGCCTGAAGCAAGGTAAGCTATTCTTACCTTTGAACTTTTCGTTTCATGGCATAATAATTTTCCCTTTCGTTTGAAACATGTATATACCATTGTTCCTTTCGTTTCCACCCTTTTTAACATATTTTTTAGAGCTAAGCCTTTCGTTTTGCTTTCTGTTTACCTGAACTTGCTTTAACTATTAAACTGTTTACAAGACAAATACTAGCATGGCCTCAGACCATGTTGCCATTTAATGCTTGAAATGAAAGAAACAGGAAATAGGAAATAGGAAACGAAGCTTCTGTCTTCTACCCCCTTTCTCCAGGTCAAACGAAAGAGATAACCAGGACGATAAACATGCCTTCACTGATTCCAGGCTCAGTCGAAAGGCATTCCCTCACTTCTTTCGACCTCCAGTCGAAGAAGACAACAAGGCATAACTAGAAGGCTTCGCCATACACTGACTTCCAGGCCAATCGAAGGACAAGACGTTACTGGTGCTAGCTCCAGTCAAAGGAGGCCAACAGAATGCATGTCAAAGGGTGCTACTTCCTGGGTCGAAGGAGCTCTTTTTATTTATTTTTATCTTATTTTTTGCCTTTATATTTCTATGCACTTCAATATGGTTGTAATAGTGTAGGATTTATTTTTTTGCACTTTTTATTACTTTTGTATAAATGCTAGTAATTAGGTGTGTATGGCAAGATAAAACCAACAAGTAGACAACCCCTAATCAAGACAAAATGCATGCAATCAAACACACTTTGCACACATGCACCCTTAGAGTAATTCCACTTGTTGCCTTCAAAAATGGGCCATGGTATGCATGTCAAGTACTTTGGCAAAACAAAAAGATCATAGTCCCTCGATGACACTGTCTTGGTTGCCTAAACAAAATGATCAAGTCCCTCAAGAAAATTGCCAAAAATACTTGACACAATTGCTATCATGGTCTATACGATGACCCGCTCCCGTCCCGTTAACATCCTAACGCATGGTTGTTCACCAAATACAATGGTGAAACAACACTGTTAAAAGGGGTAAAAACCTGAGAAAGATCTTTGAGTAAACATCAAAAATCTTGCAAAACACCTTTGCCGTTTTTCAAACACACATCACAACACAACTTCGAAAACAACTTTAAAAACATTGAATTATCTTTTCAAAAAGACACACACCTTTGTATATATTCAAACAAGAATAATTACAAAGGTTGCCTAGACAAGGCATCTTTTTCAAAACATTTTCAAAACCACACACAAAGCACCATTTCAAGCAATTGAAAAGCAAATGCAAGTGATCTAAAACAAGTAACTAAGAGCCCATGGATAACCATGGATGAAAAGGTGCTAGCACCTTCCCTTTTCATAATCTATCCCCCGAACCCACGAAAACATCTCAAAGGTCTTTCCTGTGCTTTTTGACCTTTCCTTTAGGATACAATAAAAAGTCGGTGGCGACTCTTGCTAAACCGAAACATTTACAAACATAAAACGCAAAATCTCAAGTCAGTTCTCCCACTGTATCACAGGTATACTCCCGGTGAGCCCGAGTCAGTTCCTAGATCTTGATGTTTTCCTCCGTCATAGTGTGGACGAGTTCTATAACCTCAACGGTATACTCCCGGTGGGCACGAGACACTTCCTAGATCTTGATGAAGATGTTTCCCTATGTCATAGTGTGGACGAGTACTATAACCTCAACGGTATACTCCCGGTGAGCACGAGTCAGTTCCTAGATCTTGATGTTTTCCTCCGTCATAGTGTGGACAAGTTCTATAACCTCAACGCTATACTCCCGGTGGGCACGAGACAGTTCCTAGATCTTGATGAAGATGTTTCCCTATGTCATAGTGTGGACGAGTACTATAACCTCAACGGTATACTCCCGGTGAGAACGAGTCAGTTCCTAGATCTTGATGTTTTCCTCCATCATAGTGAGGAAAAGTTCTATAACCTCAACGGTATACTCCCGGTGGGCACGAGACAGCTCCTAGATCTTCATGAAGATGCTTCCCTACGTCATAGTATGGACGAGTACTATAACCTCAGCGGTATACTCCCGGTGAGCACGAGTCAGTTCCTAGATCTTGATGTTTTCCTCCGTCATAGTGTGGATGAGTTCTATAACCTCAACGGTATACTCCCGGTGAGCACGAGACAGTTCCTAGATCTTGATGAAGATGCTTCTCTACGTCATAGTGTGGACGAGTACTATAACCTCAGCGGTATACTCCCGGTGAGCACGAGTCAGTTCCTAGATCTTGATGTTTTCCTCCGTCATACTTTTTTTCAAAATTGGTTATAAACCGATTATATTCATAATCCAATTTTATAACCAATTTCTGATTTAATAACCGGTTTTAAACCTAAAAATTCCATTTTTAAATTTAAATTTAATTTCTTTTAAATTGATTAAATCACTTTTATAATAAAATATTAAAAATTTGTTTTTTTAATTATCAAATCAAATTTAAACTATATTTTTTGAAGATTTTAAATTTTCCTTTTCTCACATTACACATAATCTGTATTTCATTAATTTGTTTAGTTAAAACAGAAAAACATATCCTAAAATTAAATAAATAAATATTATAGTTTACTAAAAAATAAAATAAATAAAAAGCCAACAAAAATAGAATAAATAAATATGGCTAGTTAGTGGAAGAAAAATAGTTTTTTTTAATATTTTTTCTTATAATAATTTATTAACTAAAGAAAAAAAAAGGTAGTTAGTAAAATAAAAGGTAATAAAGGCAAGTAAAACACATGACTCCAAATATTAAATTATAAGTAGAACTAAACAAAACAAAAAAAGCATCCCAAATACGACAAACACATATATCACCCATCAAAGTTGCAAGAAAGTTTTGTTAATGATCAAATAATCATCTCGACATTGTCAAATAGCTTCAAAATCTATTATCACCTGTTTAATCGATAATATCCTATAATAATTGATCATAAGTATGTTAATTAATAGAAAAATATATATAAAATTAACAAATAATAAATACACAATTTTTTCCTGTAAGTATAGCAATATGTTTAAATCAAAGCACTCTTTGATTAGTTATCGACATCGCTTGCTTTGTACAAAGTTATGTTTTGTATGCTACAAACTCATCACTTTCTATGTAAATACCAAACATTTCCGTCACATATTTATGTAGTTATCTTACTAACTTCATATCAAATTTACTCCGTAGAATTATAGAATTAGAAAATGAAAATAAATTGCTTAACTTACACCATTTATCCATAAACATGCATAGTGAGTTGGGACAATATTCCAACTGCAACCAACATGGTAATGAATAAAGGGACAAAATATTAATTGAGTAAATTTTTTTTTAAATAAATAAATAATGAGATAAATAATAATAATAATAATAATAATAAATAAATAATAATAATAATAATTATAATTATAATTATAATTATAATAATAATAATAATAATAATAATAATAATAATAATAATAATAATAATAATAATAATAATACTTTTACTGTTATGTTTGGTAGGTAAAGGATAATTGAAAGTATAGTTGACTTACTAATTGTTAATAAAGAGAGAAGGACGTGGAGAGAGTGGAGTGGAGTTTCAAAATTAGATAATAGTTAGTTTTTTTTTTATCACAATAAAATTATTGAGTTTCATTAGATCGAATTTGGAAATCGAATTCAACAAATTATATTTAGTCTAAGAATTGACTGCTCTTATAAGAGAGTGAATAGTAGTCATATTCGTTTGACGCTTTACAAACTTTACCTTAAAGTTAAAAAAGACTGAAGTAAATTAGAAATAGAGTTAATAATAATCCTAAATTCAGAAGCACCTTTATTAATATAGTATAAAGCTTGTGTAACTCTTTGACAATCACTCTCAAAAATAACATAATTCAGGTTCAATGAGATAGCTTTAAGAATAACCTCTTTAAGGGCTAAGGCCTCCACTTCAATGACGGTGAGGGTCCCTCAATCTCAAGCAATACCTGCAATAATGAAATCTCCATATGACTCTGCATATACCAACCTCTATTAGTAGCATCAATGGTGTTATTAAAAGTCACATCAACATTACATTTTATCCAGCCTATTGGTGGAGGCATCCGTTCCGTCACATAAGCTGGTCGCGCATTGTTATCGATTAACATGTTAGGATTGAAACCAATCATTTCATCTATGAAACGCACATAAACCCAATTTATTCGCTTCTTCATGTTCATGTTGTCAAATAAAATCATTCCTATTTTTCCATAATATATCAATCATAACTACAAATTTACCTTTTATCCTCCTTTTTATAAATATCAAAGATAAAGAACTTGAAATCATAAGAAAAATGATTGCGAGAATCTATAAGATTAGATAAACATGAAGATCTCCAACAAGAGTTGGTAGCATTACAGTCCAAAAAAAGGTGCCATTCATCCTCAGTCCTCAGTATGGTGGTCACACAACTGACAAGTTAATGGACACATGTTTTATAATATTATTTATTAAATAGTTAGTAAAAATAAAATAAAACAATTTGTTTTCATATAGTAATAATTGTTTTATAATAATTTTTATCAAATAATTATTAAAATAAAATAAAACAATTATAAAAAGTTAGTGGAATATATAAAATAAAATTAAAAAAAAATTTTTTAAAAAAAGATAATGGTTAGTTTAAAAAAGTTAGTGGGATGATTATTTAAATAATTATTAAAATAAAATAAATAAATTACAAAAATTTAGTGGAATATATAAAATAAAATTATAAAAAAATAGATAATGGTTAGTTTAAAAAAGTTAGTGGAATAATTATTTTATTATTTCAAAGAGAAAATAGAAAATTAATGAGATAAAAATATAAAAAATTTAATTAAATAAAATAAATAAATAAAAAGGTAAAGAAGAATATTAAAAAGTTATTATCATTAACTTTTACTAAATTTGAGGAAGAGTACGACGAAGAAAATAAATCAACTACTTCTAATTTAAAAAATCAAATAAAACATATAAAAATTTGAATAAATATTATTAGTAAAGGTTATACATAATTTAAGATAACAAAATAAGGCTACTTTGCAGTAGAAAAATAGTATCGAACAATAAAAAAATTTCATCTACCTATTTTTTAATAAAATATTATCAATTTTTTTATAAAATCAATAATTGTAAAAAATCCAAAATAATCAAAAGAATATAATAATAATAAAAGCAACAAAAATAACCCAATTCTTTCTAAAATATCTTTTCCAAAAAAATATATTTTTTATATCTTAATGAAAAATATAGGAATAGAAAAATAAAGTTAAAACATAATAATATTTGAAATATATAGGATGAAAGAGATACGGCAAAGAATTATTTACAAAAGAGATACTACATTAATAATAAAGGAGATACTACATTAATAATAAAAGAGATATAGAACGAAAGAAAAATATATAAGTGAGAGAGGTATATAATGAGCTATGTCTTTATATATTTCAAAATTTTAATGAGCTACGTCTTTACAGATTTCAAAATTTTATCCATTTAGAGTTCATTTTGTTTACCACATGAAAATGAAAGAGATATAAGATAAGTGATATTAATAATAAAAAGATGTATTGTGATTCGTTCAAACGGATTCTAAGGAATGCACATTTATTTTAATAGAAAAATATATGATATTCATGAAAATATAATAATTAAATGTATAATTAATAAAAAAATATTTTGATCAGTAATTTAATTTTCTCATTAATAATTAATATTTTGATCGATAATTTTACATTCTCATTAATATTTAATATTTTGATCAGTAATGTTATGTTCCTCTTTTTATCAGTAATTTTATATTTGCGTTAATATTAAATATAGTTTAAAAATGTAATAGTAAATTTAGATAAAAAATATATTTTTCTCGTATATTATTTTTGAATAAAAAATATTTCAATTATAAATATTATTTTTTGTATATAAAAATATCTAGATTAATAATAATTTATTCCCGTTTACAAATATTTATTGTTTAGATATCGTTTACAAAAATATTTGAATCAATAGTCATTTTTCTCTCATATATAAAAATAACATTATTTAAAAAAAATCTATTAAATCAGTGATATATTTTTTCCCAAATAAAAATATTAATTTTTTATAAAGATTATTTATAAAAATATTTAAATCAACATCAAATTTGACTTGTCACATAATTAGACTAATAAGATTTATTTTAGAAACTATTATTAAGATATAATATAACCTATTTTTTTAAAAATATTATGAAATTAAAAGTTAAATAATTTTTTTTCAATAATATAACTTAAAATTATTTTCCAAAATATATGTTAAATATTTGAAATCATAATTTCTTATGAAAATATTTGAATTTTCTTCGTATGTAAATTATTTCTCGTATATAAAAAATATGTATCTCATATATTTTATTATAAAGTATTAAAAAATCGTGTCCTCGTAATATTACATAATTAACAAATAAAATTGCAACTCTAGTGATCAAGAATATTTATCTTTTTTGTATAACTTCGTTTCAAACTTTTATTTTGTGAAGTAGTTGAAACACCCTTTACCTACAATTTCAACACAATCAAGAGTTATTAAATTAATATATATATTTTTCAATGCATTTTTTTTTGCAGGACAATGCTAATATATCAAAAAGACACATCCAACTTCAAAATTCAAGATATACAAAAATGAGAAGCATACATTGCATACCTTATAGTAATGACTTGAAAAATAGTTAACTACCAACCATTTGTGTCTAATAGGTAGGTGTGGCAAACGGGTATGTTTGTTCTGTTTAGAACTGTCTTGCAAAAGTCTGAAAAAAACGGGATGGGGCAGAACGGTCATAGATGAGTGTGATCGGTGGGAATGAGAACTGACTGTTTTGGAATGCTGGTTCGCGTTTGCATTTGTTTTTGCAAAATGTCGCGTTAAGCAAGAGTCGCCACCGTCTTTTATTTTATCCAACAAGGAAAGGACAAAAGCACAGAAAAATTCCTTTTTGAGATGTTTCTCGGGTTCGGGAGGCAGATTATAGAAAGGGAAGGTATTAGCACCCTTTCTATCTGTGGTTATCCACGGGCTCTTAGGTATTTGCTCATTATGTTTTCAAAAAGTTTGCTTTTCTTTGTGTTTGTGGGTTTGAAAAGGGTTTTTGTTTTGAAGAGAGTGTAAGTGTGAAAAGTTTTGTTTTGTTTTAAAAGGAGCAAGTACTTAAGAACCATCTACCTACTTAAAAAGGAATTAAACTATACAAGTGTCCTTTAGACGGTGTTATCCCACTATTGAGGAGTAGGTAGCACCGTCGTTGGAGTTTTCGGGTCAATTCGATTAAGGGACGTGTGGTCACTAAAGCAATATTAGGACGCCTTAGCGGTAACCCTAATGTCTTAGATCATTTTATCCGAGGCAACCGTTTCGAGGCAACATATGATCTTTGGACAAGAGGGCGACCTCTAAAACACCCTATACTCAATGACCGCGTTCGAGGCAACCAAGTGAGACGTACCCTAAGAGTTGCATGTGCGAGTGTATTGTTTTTCAGTTATATTATCTTTGATTAGGCCAAACTAATTGTTGATCTTATCTTGCCATACATATCCTATTTACTAGCATTTGTACAAAGTAAATAAAATGCAGAAAGATAAAATCCTACGCTATTACAACCATATCAAAAGGCATAAAAAAAATATGAAGGAAAAAATAAGATAAAAGTAATAAAAATAAGTGTCTTTCGACCCAGGAAGTAGCACCCTTCGACTTTCATTTTGTTGGCCTCCTTTGATTGGGGCTAGCACCAGTGAAGTCATGGCCTTCGATTAGGGGCTGGCACCAGTGAGGTTCTGTCCTTCAATTGGCCTGGAAGTTAGTGTATGGCGAAGCCTTCTGGTTCTGCCTTGTTGCCTTCTTCGACTGGAGGTTGAAAGTAGTGAGGGAATGCCTTTCACCTGAGCCTGGAATCAGTGAAGGCATGCTTTTAGTTTGGGCCTAGAAGTCAACATGGTTTTCCTCCTGGTTGTCTCTTTCGTTTTACCTGGAGAAAGAGGGTAGAAGCCAGAAGCTTCGTTTCCTATTTCCTGTTTCCTGTTTCTTTCACTTCAAGCATTAAATGGAAATATGGCCTGAGGCCATACTAGTATTTGTCTTGTAAATAGTTTAATAGTTAAAGCAAGTTCACGTAAACAGAAAGCAAAACGAAAGGGTTAGCTCTAAAAAATATGTTAAAAGGGTGGAAACAAAAGGAACAATGGTATGTACATGTTTCAAACGAAAGGGAAAATTACTATGCCATGAAACGAAAAGCTCAAAGGTAAGAATAACTTACCATGCTTCAGGCCTTGAATAGATGTGGGGCCTTGAGTGGTGGCCCTGGATGCTGGATTCGAAAGAGGGGTCAATAGTTGTGCTGGAATGCTGGATTCGAAGGAAGGAAAGAAATAAGTCTTATGTTTCTTTCCAAACTGGATTCAAAGGTTACTGAAGAGTACTTGTTCTTCAGAATCGAAGGAAGTAAGTATGTGATTTTGGGTTTGTTCTCACAAGTGTTGAAGGGACTTGAGAATTTTTTGTGTTTGAGAAAATTTGGGAGATTCGTTCCTCTGGTCCAAAGATCCTCTCCTAGCTTTGTAAATGTTCTTCTATTTATAGAGAAAGAATGGACATGTTGTCCAAAGCCAGCCTTGCAAATAAATGATAAAATAATGTAACGTGAAAGTACATGTGGGGGCCTCTTGGCAGTTGGGGTGCAGAAGATAATAAAATAAGGCTCAACTGGAAAGTAAATGTCCACTTGTGCCACAAAAGCAAGATGAATGGTTCAGATGGGTTGCTTCCTTCTGAAGGAAAATAGGCGCAAGGCTCAAGACAAACTTTTCTAAAAGTAGTATTGTGCTATTAAGTGCAAGTGGTCTTAGACAGCAAATGGGTAAAAGCCTAAAAAGGGAAAACACGTAGCCTAGCCTATGGGTCTAAATGTTCAACTTGATCTTTTGAGTCGAATCCTCCATCTTTCTACACCTTTCGACCAGACTAGGACAACACAGCATTCGTTTTCACCAGCTGTGTGTCCTTCCAATGGACCAATTGTGTGTTCTTCGAATGGCCCTTTTCATAAGGTTATTAACTTCTGAATCGAAAGAAGCTTTTAGAAGATTATTGACTTTTGGATTGAAGAAAACCAACAGGAAGCCTTTCCCTCAGTTGAAGCTTGTGGTTGAAACAAGCTAATGCCCAGTCGAAGCTTGTATCGAAGAAAACATATTGCCAAATCGAAATCTCATGCTTGAAGGAAACATATTGCCCAATCGAAGCATGTGGATCGAAACAAACATAAAGGGAGTCATTTCCTTGTGTCTTTTTTAGTATGAGGGAAGTTCCTGACTTCTGAATTGAAGGGCGCTTTTTCAAGGGAAGCAAGAACTTAGTCACATCTTGTATGAAGACACTTCTTGGATCAAACGAAGCTTGTATGCATCAAAGTATGCAAGAGGCCCTTGGTGCAAGTGGATTTGAATGATTCATAGAGATGGTTACTTTGTCCCATCAAAAATTGTCCAAACGAAGCAAGCATGCAGGCAGCAAACTTGTCCAGTCGAAGCAGGCTTGTAGGCAGTAAACTTGTCCAAATCGAAGTAGGCTTTGCAGGCAGCACACTTGGTGAATCGAAAAGGTTTCCTTACAGGGGGCATGTGTGGCCAACATGTCATGGCCTTTGATTGCAACCATGTAGGCAGCACACTTGTCCAATCAAAAGGCTGAATCGAAGGAGGTTTCAAATCCAAACGAAGGATGTACCTAAACTGGCATTCGAAGGAGGCTTTAAGTTAAAAATGAAGGATGTAATCTAAGTTGCATTCAAAGGAGGCCAAGAGTCAATCGAAGGACATACCCAAGTTGCACTCGAAGGAGGCCAAGAGTCAGTCGAAGGGTGCTGAATCGAAGGAGACCTGTTTTCCTCCAAATTTGTCAAAATGTTATTTTTTTTCCGTTTTCTCCATTTTTGACAGTTTCCTTTTAATTTTGGTATTGGAAAATCCCAATGCACTTGTTCAAGCTTGAACTTTGAGAATCATTTGTGAGAGATGCCTTGATAATTGAGAGGGCAAATTTTGGGGTACAACAATGAGGATGTGGGTCTAAAACCTAGTCTCATCCCGCAAAAAAGTGAAGGCAAAGCGGAGATAGCTCGCGGACATTATACCTTTTAAATCTAAAAACACAAAAATTTATGAAAATACACGTGCTCACAAAAGTCCGCGTTGAAAATGGGGCAGAGAGAAAAGGACAAATTAGAGAGTGAGGGTCTAAACTCTTAACCCACCCCACACTAAAGTGCAGGCAAAACAGACATGCCTAACAAATCCAACAAATCGGGCCCGTTTTACCACCCCAACCAACATGGATAGAAAACAAAGACACGCTCAAGTGATAATAACTTACACATTTAGGACTCAATTCTATCTTCCTTTAAAATTTCAACAAACAGTACTACAAAAACACCACATCACACTACTTTAAAATAAAGCCACACCATTAAACTAAAGCACCACTCAAACATTTTCAGCACCTATATTGCCTTTCAAAAACCATGATAAAAAAAAATACAATACTAAGAATAATGAATACATACACATGTAAACATATGTGTGTGTATGTGAAGAGTAGAAAACATTAAATATATTTGGAAATCAGCAAGTTCATCTTTGCCCAACTTAAATTTCAAGCTTTGCACAACTATTGCATTGTTCAGCTCTTGCGACTTAATGACAGATGCCAATGCTATGTTTTTACCAACATCATTCTCTGAAAACAGAAAATAACTACAAAGATACCTTAGTTCAACAATCCAATATCATACAACATAAATGAATGTATCACAAATGAACAGAAACAAAGTAAGCAGTATAATTCGGTTAACGTAAACTAATTTTATGGTTCAATAGCTTAGTTCAGCTAATGCAAAATACCTTAGTGTGTTTTCTGCTCAAGTATGCAGAAAAAACAGTGCATATATATCGTTAAACCTTATAATAAAAATAAGAACTAAATGCAACTCAGTATTTGTTTAATATTGCGTTGCATATAGTAGCTTCATAGTTTCTTTGTTTTCAAAGGCTTATAGACACAGTGGTACATCAAATAACAAACAAAGTGGCTTTATCACAACTACATAACATCTAAGTCAACATGAGTTCCGAAAAAGAAATGCAAAGTACTCTTCATAGAGAAAACGTTTGGAATATAATTTGCACAAAGCTACTCAACAAAATTTCAATCTAATCTTTTTCACCAAAGAACCAAAATCATTAAAAATTATTTGACACAGGGTGAAGAGCTATAAACAAGCTATATGATGCATTATCAGCAGAATACTATGTTCCAATTAGAAGTATTATTGGCATTACAATTAGTTGTCAAACCTACACTATAGTGATCCGCCTATATCAATTTCTCTCCACCTAAATCAACTTCTCTGGGTATTTTCTACATGTATCACAATGAACTATATTATATTTGATTTATGTCTCTCCATGCATTCCAGAGAACCCCAATCACTTAAGCGGTTTCATATCCCAGTAATTAACACGTACCTCAGTGCATTCACCATCCCATCTCACCTATAGGCAAAACACAACAATAAAATTCGAATCAATTTGAGAATCATTTAATGAAATCTAAACTAAGAGTACAATGTTGAGAACTTACTTCCAGTGTCTTCCAACCGATTACTTCAGAATCATTGGGAAGGCATTTGATCAACTTCCATTTCTTGGAAGAATTCCTCTCTTGGACCCTGATTCCCTGTCTCTGACTTTCATTGGACGAGGAAAGTAAAGAAGGATCGACAAGAAATTCCACCCAGTTTGGAAAGTATATGAGTCGGAATTTCTTGCCATTGCAGGCCTTCTTTATAGCTTTTGAAGTAAGTTTCACTAAATTTTATTTATAAAAAGTGAATCTTTCTGCTGCGGGACTCTGTTTTCTCTGAAAATAAAACCATATTTCGTGCTCAAACTACTTGAACATTACTTTATCACCCGACCTTATTCCCTTTTCTAAGCACATTGGTACCCAACCATCCGTAAGATAATAGCACGATTTTCCTTGATCTTTTGAAACCCTGTGAGTAAAGGTCCACGACTTTTGAGTAATATCAGTAAGCGTTAATGACCTAGTGCTACCGTGAATGGGGAAAACGCCCTTAGTCGCTAGCGGAACTTGGAGCTTTTCTAGCAAATGCGTTTCAGCTATAGGTTTACTGTAAAAGGCAGCACCTTCTTTGTGGAATTCAAACCCATCAAAGGTTGCGTCTTCTTTGGCAACAGGTTTGAGAGTAATGGCAGCAAAGATTTCTTCCGAGTGTGTATCAGCAAGATACGAGATTTTCGAAATCTTACACAAGATTGACTTTTTGGAATTGGGTGTTTGCGTCAGATCAACTTCAATTAACTTCCTTACATGTTCCAAGTGACATTGCGGAAAATAATGCAGAAATGAACCAACGGTTGGATTAAATGGTAGGAGTCCAGCAAATGGAATCCACACTGACGGATCAACACTTAATCCTAATTTCGGTTTAGAGGAAGAAGAAGAAGAGACCGAGCTCACCGTCTATGGCGGCAACGAAGAAAGAAAGAAAAGAAAAGAAAATCTTTTGGTAAACTATCAAAAAAAGTTGTTATGATTTTGCTTGGCGTGAAATTTCGGAGTAATAACCTCTTTCTTAATATAAGAATAACTAACAATAAGGCCTATCATATCACACGGATCTTACCTATTCGTACGGCTGCGATTAAATGTATACCTTTTTTCTTCTCTCATGAATTTATTCTTTTGTGCTTTCTAGAGTACTAGTTTAGTAATTAAAACTACCACTACAACTTTTCTGGAATACCCTTCTACAGTAACGTATTTTATTTTAATTTTGAATTAATTTTATTTAAGGGTTTTATTACTTAGTAGGAGTAGCAGTAGTAAGTCAATTTTCAAAATTTTCTAAGTTGTCTTCCATGAAGGTGCTTTTGGCACTCATCCAGTGGACATACGATGGCGAAGAAAATCCTACGGGCAGACTATTATTGGTCTACCATGGAAGCAGACTGCTATCAACACTCTCGGACCTGTCATAAGTGTCAAATTTATGTTGACAAGGTGCACATACCTCCGGTTCCTCTGGATGTTTTGACGGCTCCTTGGACCTTTGCTATGTGGGGAATCAACATGATTGGAGAGATCAAGCCTACAACCTCCAATGGACACTGTTTCATATTAGTGGTCATTGACTACTTTACAAAGTGGGTCGAAGCAGCTTCCTTTGCATCTGTTACTAAGAATGTTGTTGCCCGCTTCATCAAGCAGAATCTCATTTTCCGGTACGGTATCCCAGAAAGGATCATCACTGATAATGGTACCAACCTTAACAATATTATGATCATCGCCTTGTGTGAGCAGTTCAAGATTCAGCATCATAATTCATCACCCTATCGGCCAAAGATGAATGGTGCCATTGAAGCTGCAAATAAAAACATTAAAAAGATCATACAGAAAATGGCAGTCACCTACAAGGACTGGCATGAAATGCTACCATTTTCCCTCCACAGGTATCGTACCACGACTCGCACATCAACTGGGGCAACACCCTATTCTTTGGTTTATGGCATGGAGGTTGTCTTGCCTATTGAGGTCCAGATCCCCTCTTTGAGAATTATGAAGGATGCAGGTTTGAATGAGGACGATTGGATCCAAACTAGACTTGATCAACTAAACTTAATTGATGAAAAGAGAATTACTGCTGTTTGCCACGGTCAAACGTATCAAAAACCGATGATCAAGGCTTTCAACAAGAAAGTCAGACGGCAAGTATACCAAGTTGAAGATCTAGTGATCAAATGTATTATCTTACCACAAAGTGATTCCAGGGGCAAATGGACTCCTACCTATGAAGGACCATTTGTAATCAAGAACATCTTCTCCGGTGGGGCAATGATCTTAACTACCATAGACGGCGACGACCTGCCACACCCTGCGAACGCGGACATAATCAAAATATACTACGCATAAGAGACCCGCTAGGTTGACACACCTAGGAAAAAAAGGGCATCCCGACGAACCAAAAAAAAAGGTTCGGGCACAAATTAGGGATAAAATAAAAAATCTGTATACCCGGTGTTGTACCCCAAAATTTGCTCTCTCATGTTTTCAAAGGTCTTCCCTTACATGGTTGGTCACAAACACTTGCCTAACGAAAATAATGTTTTTTGAAGATGAACAAAGTGTCTTTCGATTGGCATCTGGGAAAAGTCTTCGATTGGGTATCCAAAATCCTT
The DNA here is from genome assembly GCA_948472305.1 of Vicia faba. NCBI lineage: Eukaryota > Viridiplantae > Streptophyta > Magnoliopsida > Fabales > Fabaceae > Vicia > Vicia faba. Next base: position 159,843,456 of record OX451736.1, on the reverse strand, counting down.
CAATACAGGCTTGACTCACCAGTCTTCAATTGGGAATTTGGAACTCTTCGATCGGGCTTTGATTAGTAAGCTTCGATTAGGTGTTTGGAACCCTTCGATCAAACTTTGGTTCGCAAGTCTTTGATTGAGCGCTGGACCCTCCTTCGATCAATGCTTCGACTATGCATTAACTACTTCAGGATTACCTTCGACTCACGAGGCAAGAATCTCCTACAAGTTTGTTTCGGTTCACAAAGGAAAAGGCCCCTCAACTTTCCAGCACACCAGGCAAGAGGCTCATTCGAAGAACATTCAAAAGGTCCATTTGAAGAAGCATTCAGAAAGCCCATTCGAAGGGTACATATGAAGTCCATTCGAAGGAGGCAACTTAAGACGAATCGAAGAGCATGGCCTGGAGGCATTCGAAAATCAAAGGTGTCCAGGTTCATTCAAGATTCCAAAGAGACATGAATATTTCAAAAAAGGAAATCTTTTAATATGTCTGATTCTTGTCTCATGGCTTTAAAGTCCTGGTTAAATGGTTATCCCTTGCCATTTTCATGCACCCTCACAGTCCTATAAATACGAGGCTAATGACAAATTACAGGGGGACGAGGATTTTGAGAGACGCTGCCCACAAACCCACCAAAGGTTATCAACATTTTCATAAGTAATCCAAGCCAAAGCAACCATTCAACAAAAGTATCCACGCCCAGAAATCCCATATCGAAGATACCCACATCTAGAAAGTTCCAAATCGAAGGTTCCAACTACTGGTAAGAGAGGGTAAAATGTCAAACCTTGTATTTACATAACACATCCATATTTGTTGTTTCATTCGATTGTCATTCTAGACAGAATCAAAGGGCTTGGGTTTGGCATCAAGTCATGTTTTTTGTTGCTAACACTTGCTACAAATATAGCCTGAAAAGACCCAGCTCGCGCGGGATCGATGGACCTGGGTTTCGACACCCAGGTCATGCATTTTATTTTGCTAAACATATTTTTGCAGATGCAGTACCTCCACAGGTGATCCTTCAGGCCTTTCCAGCAACACCCTTCATAGAATCGAAAGGCAGCCTTCTTCCTCTGAATCGAAGCCCCCCTTCTCCCTGCAATCGAAGTTTACCCATATCCTTCCTAAACCCAATCAAAGGAGTTAGGAAAGGGTGCAAATCGAAGCTTTCCCCGTCAATTCTCAACCCAATTGAAGGCTACTAACACCCATTCCCTAGCTCAATCGAAAGAAGGCCAAAGAAGGGTGAATCGAACGAGTCCATGGCATGGATCGAAGACCTTTACCTTTCAGGAAAAATGCATTTACGTTCTCAGCCTAGTCGAAGATCTGACCAGTTCTTAAATCTCAAATGAATTATCATCGGTTGAATTTCAGATAAGGTTCTCAATCTCCACAGTTTCCTCCGTCATAGTGTGGACGAGTTCTATAACCTCAACGGTATACTCCCATTGAGCACGAGACAGTTCCTAGATCTTGATGAAGATGGTTCCCTACGTCATAGTGTGGACGAGTACTATAACCTCAGTGGTATACTCCCGGTGAGCACGAGTCAGTTCCTAGATCTTGATGTTTTCCTCCGTCATAGTGTGGACGAGTTCTATAACCTCAACGGTATACTCCTGGTGAGCACGAGACAGTTCTTAGATCTTGATGAAGATGCTTCCCTACGTCATAGTGTTGACGAGTACTATAACCTCAGCGGTATACTCTCGGTGAACACGAGTCAGTTCCTAGATCTTGATGTTTTCCTCCGTCAAAGTGTGGACGAGTTCTATAACCTCAACGGTATATTCCCGGTAAGCACGAGACAGTTCCTAGATGATGACGATGCTTCCCTATGTTATAGTGTGGACGAGTACTATAACCTCATCGGTATACTCCCGGTGAGCACGAGTCAGTTCCTAGATCTTGATGTTTTCCTCTGTCATAGTGTGGACGAGTTCTATAACCTCAATGGTATACTCCCAGTGAGCACGAGACAGTTCCTAGATTTTGATGAAGATGCTTCCCTATATCATAATGTGGACGAGTACTATAACCTCAGCGGTATACTCCCGGTGAGCACGAGTCAGTTCCTAGATCTTGATGTTTTCCTCCGTCATAGTGTGGACAAGTTCTATAACCTCAACGGTATACTTCTGGTGGGCACGAGATAGTTCCTTGATCTTGATGAAGATGTTTCCCTACGTCATAGTGTGGACGAGTACTATAACCTCAGCTTTATACTCCCGATGAGCACGAGTCAGTTCCTAGATCTTGATGTTTTCCTCTGTTATAGTATGGACGAGTTCTATAGCCTCAACGGTATACTCCCGGTGAGCACGAGACAGTTCCTAGATCTTGATGAAGATGCTTCCCTACGTCATAGTGTGGACGAGTACTATAACAGTGGTATACTCCCGGTGAGCACGAGTCAGTTCCTAGATCTTGATGTTTTCCTCCGCCATAGTGTGGACGAGTTCTATAACCTCAACTATATACTCCCGGTGGGCACGAGACAGTTCCTAGATCTTAATGAAGATGTTTCCTTACGTCATAGTGTGGACGAGTACTATAACCTCAACGATATACTCCCGATGAGCACGAGTCAGTTCCTAGATCTTGATGTTTTCCTCCGTCATAGTGTGGACAATTTCTATAACCTCAACGGTATACTCCTGGTGAGCACGAGACAGTTCCTAGATCTTGATGAAGATGTTTCCCTACGTTATAGTGTGGACGAGTACTATAACCTCAGCGGTATTGTTATACCCCAAAATTTTCCCTCTCATTCTTCAAGGTCTTTCTCACAAGTATTCTCAAGGTTCAAGCTTGCACAAGTACTTTGGAATTTTCCAGTACCAAAATTGAAAGGAAACTGTCAAAAAAGGGAGAAAACAGATAAAAATAACATTTTGAAAATTTGGAGGAAAACAGGTCTCTTTCGATTCAGCACTCTTCGATTGACTCTTGGCCTCCTTTGAATGCAACTTGGGTACATTCTTCGTTTGGACTGGAAACCTCCTTCGAATGCAACTTGGGTACATCCTTCGTTTGGATTGGAAACCTCCTTCGAATGCAACTTGGGTACATCCTTCGTTTGGATTGGAAACCTCCTTCAAATGAAACTTAGGTACATCCTTCGTTTGGATTTGAAACCTCCTTCGAATCCACTTGCACCAAGGGCCTCTTGCAGACTTTGCCTCTTACAAGTTTCGTTTGAGCCAAGAGATATCTTCATACAAGATTTGACTGAGTTCTTGCTTCCCTTCGACTCAGAAGCCAGGAACTTCCCTCATACTAAAAAGACACAAGACAATGACTCCTTTTATGTTTGTTTCGATCCACATGCTTCGATTGGGAAATATGCTTCCTTCGAGCATGAGCTTTCGATTTGGCAATATGTTTTTTTCGATACAAGCTTCGACAGGGCATTAACTTGTTTCGACCACAAGCTTCGATTGAGGCAAAGGCTTCCTTCGAACAAGTGCTCTTCGATCTCATTCTTGCATTCGACTCAAGACCAAATCTCATTTGCTAGGCTATGTTGCTTCCAAATCTTTACATAATCAGAAGCTTGTACAAGGGTTTTAAACTTTGTCTTTTAGATACTACTATTATTGGTTAAAGGCTACATACTCTTTCTTTTCATAGAGAGTACTTTTATCACAAAAGCAGCTTTCAACCTGATTTTGGTCTGAGCACAAGCAAGGCCAGAAGCATAAGTCACATCTTCTGCACCCCAACTGCCAAGAGGCCCCCCACATGTACTTTCACGTTACATTATTTTATCATTTATTTGCAAGGCTGGCTTTGGACAACATGTCCATTCTTTCTCTATAAATAGAGGAACATTTACAAAGCTAGGGGAGGATCTTTTGACCAGAGGAACGAATCCCCCAAATTTTCTCAAACACAATAAAACTCTAAAAGTTCATCAACACTTGAGAAATCACAAAAAACCCAGAATCACATTCATCCCATTCGACTCTGAAGAACAACCACACTTCAGTCTCCTTCGAATCAAAGAAGCATCACACTTGCTTTTTATTTTCCTTCAAATCCAGCGTTCCAAGCACAGCTACTGACCCCTCTTTCGAATCCAGCATCCAGGGCCACCACTCAAGGCCCCACATCTATTCAAGGCCTGAAGCAAGGTAAGTTATTCTTACCTTTGAACTTTTCGTTTCATGGCATAGTAATTTTCCCTTTCGTTTGAAACATGTACATACCATTGTTCCTTTCGTTTCCACCCTTTTTAACATATTTTTTAGAGCTAAGCCTTTTGTTTTTCTTTCTGTTTACCTGAACTTGCTTTAACTATTAAACTATTTACAAGACAAATACTAGCATGGCCTCAGGCCATGTTGCCATTTAATGCTTGAAATGAAAGAAACAGGAAACATGAAATAGGAAACGAAGCTTCTGTCTTCTACCCCCTTTCTCCAGGTCAAACGAAAGAGACAACCAGGACAATAAACATGCCTTCACTGATTCCAGGCTCATTCGAAAGGCATTCCCTCACTGCTTTCGACCTCCAGTCGAAGAAGACAACAAGGCAGAACCAGAAGTCTTCGCCATACACTGACTTCCAGGCCAATCGAAGGACAAGACCTCACTGGTGCTAGCTCCAGTCGAAGGAGGCCAATAGAATGCATGTCGAAGGGTGCTACTGCCTGGGTCGAAGGAGATATTTTTATTTATTTTTATCTTATTTTTTGCCTTTATATTTCTATGCACTTCAATATGGTTGTAATAGTTTAGGATTTATTTTTTGCGGTTTTTATTACTTTTGTATAAATTCTAGTAATTAGGTGTGTATGGAAAAATAAAACCAACAAGTAGACAACCCCTAATCAAGACAAAATGCATGCAATCAAACACACTTTGCACACATGCATCCTTAGGGTAATTCCACTTCTTGCCTTCAAAAATGGGCCATGGTATGCATGTCAAGTACTTTGGCAAAACAAAAGGATCATAGTCCCTCGATGACGCTGTCTTGGTTGCCTAAACAAAATGATCAAGTCCCTCAAGAAAATTTCCAAAAATACTTGACACAATTGCTATCATGGTCTATACGATGACCTGCGCCCGTCCCGTTAACATCCTAACGCAAGGTTGTTCACCAAATACAATGGTGAAACAACACTGTTAAAAGGGGTAAAAACATGAGAAAGATCTTTGAGTAAAATAGGGTAGACAAACTCTTAGTTACTTGATCAAAAATCTTTCAAAACACCTTTTCCATTTTTCAAACACACATCACAACACAACTTCAAAAACAATTTCAAAACAACTTTCAAAACATTGAATTATCTTTTCAAAAAGACACACATATTTGTATATATTCAAACAAGAATCATTACAAAGGTTGCCTAGACAAGGCATATTTTTCAAAACATTTTCAAAACCACACACAAAGCACCATTTCAAGCAATTGAAAAGCAAAGGCAAGTGATCTAAAACAAGTAACTAAGAGCCCATGGATAACCATGGATGAAAAGGGTGCTAGCACTTTCCCTTTTCATAATATACCCCCCCGAACCCACGAAAACATCTCAAAGGTCTTTCCTGTGCTTTTTGACCTTTCCTTTAGGATAAAATAAAAAGTCGGTGGCAACTCTTGCTAAACCGAAACATTTGTGAACACAAAACGCAAAATCACAAGTCAGTTCTCCCATCGTATCACAGAACTGGCGACTCTGCTGGGGAAATTTCTAAAAGTGGGGTTACCTTAGGGTTTTAGATCACCTTTACTTGATTACCTTGATTGCTTTGTTTTCTTTACTTTTTGGGTTCCTTGTTTGGGTTTGTTTAAATCCTACACCCGGATTTAGGGGTACCTTTTTAGGTAAGTAGCAATAAACTGTGAGGGAACTGTGCGGGGTATACCAACATGGTTGAAACAGTGGCTACGTTGATGTGGCACTTTGGTTGGTACTGGTAACCCTTGAGTTGAATCAAGGAGAGTACGGGGCCGTCGCGTGGTGTCGTGAAGCATCAATTGACCTTATAAACTTAGTTGACCATCTTGGCCTTTTTAGGGGTAGTGAGATGACCGACTTTGGTACAGTCCGAAGTTGGTAGATACTCGATACTACACTCATTGAGGATTGTTTTCTTGGAATATTTTGGTCGCCAGTTAAGTGGCTAAACCAAAACAATGAACACAGAATAATCCGGTGATATTGAGCTCCTTAGAACCCGGTTTTTATTTTAGGACAGGTTGAGCCAACTAACTTTAAGAGGGCACTTACCTACAAACCCCATGCAAGTCAAAACCTAAGGACTTGTTTGCTCTGTGTGAATATGATTACCTGTATATACACTTGCTTACTTTCACGTACAGGTACATAACATCATAACATCATACCATAGCATTTTCAATAACCATTTCAAGTATCTCGAGGGTCTTTTGATACAGGGGCGCGTTGAACCAGACATCTACCAAAGGGCAAGAGGATTTTCCTCTAAACAAACGCCGTTAAAGATCAAGTGCAACAACTTAAATCGGGGGCTATGACCCACTTGACATGGTGAGCTTGATTCTCGTAGAAAGAAATCCACAAATACAAAAATTCTCCAATCAAAGATGTTGATCGAAGTTCAATCTCTAACATTTTCTTGTGTTTACCCTGCGAGATCCTTGAAAACATGCATCCATATAACATGCATCCACATGATGACAGGTTTTCCCTTTCAGGTTTCCTTATTCTCCTACTGTTTATTTCAGTAGAGATGGCTCTAGAGAGGACTATCAAAGATATCCAGGCTCAAAACGCTCAACTTCAAAAAATGTTCTTGAACCTGTCCCAGGGGAAAGAAGAGGTGAAGGCTCTCCTCACAAGGGGCATGGTCCTAGGGAATCCAGGCGGCATCAGGAATGATCAGTTGGAAGGGCTACAGATTGAGTTTGGTCCTCCGGAGACTCCATCATAATCAATGCTCCTTTGACAAATCATTTAGAGCGTCTTTGTTTCATTTGAATTTTCAAGTTGTAATCTCTTTTGTTATTCAAACATTTATCTGTTAATGTCAAACTCTGTTTCATTAATGCATTGCATATGTTTGTCTTGAATTCATCCATTCGTTTTCACTATACTTGAACTATGCTTTCTACTTTCTTTATGACATTTAACTCTTGCCAAAAGGTTGCGAGCCTTTAGAGGGAGGATGACGAAAACAATGTCATAATCTCATACAATATGCTTTTGAACAGACCTTGCTGATGATGTACATGCGTTTCTTTCAAATCCTAAACCCTGGAGTTATAAGGAAGATAATCCCTAGTCAACCCCTTCGAGCAAAAGACGTAGGAGTTTTCTGTTTTAAACACAAATTGAAACCTTTGATTAAACCTGGGGCAGGGTAGTCTCTCAGTTAATTCAAAAAAAAGATTGTGCATTGAAAGTCGCAAACTCTCAGCTCATAGTACAACGAATGACATCAAAAACATTCCTTTGGAACCAAAAGACAATGATGGTTTCTTATCTCATAGGCAGTCATTATCTATCAAAAAAGGAAAAGGCCACTGAGTCAAAACCTACAAAGGAGGCCTAAGAAAGCTGGGGCATCCCGCTGACGGTAATCTCAAAAATAAACACAGTTAGGCAAAATTAGGGATAACAAAAAAAAGAGAAAGAGGTCATTACAAATCCTCAACAACATGAAAAATGTTGCAAAAAAATGACTGCCTTCCAACAAAATTCAACTTGTGTGAACCATCACCAAAACGTCGTTCCAAGACTCATTTGGAGTTCAGCACACAATTAACTGAGGTTAGGATTGAAGAACATCACGAAGAGCGGGTGGGTACAAATATACTTTGAGCCTTTATCCTTTGTTTCTTAAACCGTGAACCAAGCCACGTTACAACCCTTCAAAAGTCCTAATTTAAGCATGGGTGAGTTCGAAAGTATACTGTTACAAAAGGTGTCCTGACTTCTATAAGGCTTTGCTCTAAATCTTGAGTTGAATTTTTCTTATAAAAATTTTTCTGCTAAAAAGCGCATTTTTCAAAATTTCAAGACAAACATAAACTTTGCATTACTTGAATATCATTGTTTGCATGTGGCTATTTGTTTGACAGCGGAGAAATTCACACAACGAACATCCGATGAACGAAAGCTATCTCAGTGAACAAAATCAAGAAGGATGACACTTCCATTGACAAATCTTCTATCAACAAGGGGGCATGACATATCACTATCCAGCACACCTGGGGCAGTCTAGTCAAGATTCCAAGAAATCTCTCAAGGGTTGCAGAGTAACCAGGGGAAAATCTCCATATGCGTCACTTGGGGCATTGAACGTCAATCCCGACAAAGGGTTACGTACAGTCAAACATTTCTAGGCAGTGTCACAAACACTCGCTACTAGGGGCAATGACAAGTCTCCCAAAAATCCTTCTCATAGGATGATTCCCCAGCAAGAGTTTAATCTCTGAAAACCTTCCCCCAACTGGGAAAACTTCAAGAATCCTAGAGGACTTCCCCAACGAGTTCATCACCTCTCTAACAGACTAAGCAACAAGGCTTATTTCCCTAACAAACGACAGGATTCCCCAGCTTGAGGTAGCCTTTCCGACCACTACAAATCAAAGGACCACAACTCCTCTTCCCCAGTAGACTACTCTACAATCCCCAACAAGTTACTGCGAAACCTGGACCCGACCAGATATCAGTTCAGCTTCGACTTCCCAATAGTTCAACAGACAACCGAGACTCCTGAACTTTTTTCCCAAGCAAGAATAAACGTTCTCCCCACAGAGTTTTCAACTTCCCCCAGTGGAGTTCTCCTCAAACAAGAAAACAGGAATCTATTGGAAATATTCTAAGCAAAGTTTGAAGACACACATACTCTTCAACAACAGTCCAGGATTTAATGACTCCCCAACATTTGTCAAGGATTTATTTTACCAGACAAAAATACATTCATTAACATTTCACATTTCATACATCCTATTTACATACATGATAAGTGCATACAACACAATCTCATTTACTTTTGAGAACATCATGACATTATGCATTTGATACATCATGAAATTGCATACAGCTAACGTTTTACCTTTTCAGGAAAAGGTCAATCAACAGATGGCTACCATCAACCTTTTCAAGTTCCAGATTAATACCTGTAACAAGCCAGGAAAACTATCTGTGGACGACTGATTGTAGATTAATACCTGTAACAAGCCAGGAAAACTATCTACATGAAGAGATTGAAGATTAACACCTGTAACAAGCCAGGAAGACTATCTTTCTTTCTCAAGTCAGAGATTCATACCTGAAACCAGACAGGACAACTATCTCATCGGCCAACCTTTTTAAGTTCCAGATTAATACCTGTAACAAGCCAGGAAAACTATCTGTGGACGACTGATTGTAGATTAATACCTGTAACAAGGCAGGAAAACTATCTACATGAAGAGATTGAAGATTAACATCTGTAACAAGCCAGGAAGGCTATCTTTCTTTCTCAGGACAGAGATTAATCCCTGAAACCAAACAGAACAACTATCTCATCGGCCAACCTTTTTAAGTTCCAAATTAATACCTGTAACAAGCCAGGAAAACTATTTGTGGACGACTGATTGTAGATTAATACATGTAACAAGCCAGGAAAACTATCTACATGAAGAGATTGAAGATTAATACCTGTAACAAGCCAGGAAGACTATCTTTTTTTCTCAGGTCAGAGATTAATACCTGAAACCAGACAGGACAATCATCTACTTGACCAGCTGAAGCAAACCTACACAGGTTCCTCTCTTCCCAAGATGCAGTTTTACACGAATTCATCATCAAACAACCCAACTTTCCAATACAGTTCAGAGGCGCTCCAGACACGGACGCCATGCTGGCAATCATATAGTTCCAGCTTATAGATACAATCCAACATTCTTGGATGGCATCTTTAAGCCCATCTCCGACAAGATTCTGTCACATCTCCAAATGGCATATTTAAGCCCATTCCCTCAACCTTGCTTTGACGAGTGCAAATTTTTGGGCACTCTAGTGTCCAATCATCTTTTACCTTTGAGTCACGAATAACAAACTTGTCAATCTAACTCTTCAGGTTCAAGAAGATTTAACAGGGGCAGCTGTTGTACCCCAAAATTTTCCCTCTCATTCTTCAAGGCCTTTCTCACAAGGATTCTCAAGGTTCAAGCTTGCACAAGTACTTTGGAATTTTCCAGTACCAAAATTAAAAGGAAACTGTCAAAAAGGGAGAAAATAGATAAAAATAACGTTTTGAAAAATTTGGAGGAAAACAAGTCTCTTTCGATTCAGCACTCTTCGATTGACTCTTGGCCTCCTTCGAATGCAACTTGGGTACATCCTTCGTTTGGATTGGAAACCTCCTTCGAATGCAACTTGGGTACATCCTTTGTTTGGATTGGAAACCTCCTTCGAATGCAACTTGGGTACATCCTTCATTTGGATTGGAAACCTCTTTCAAATGAAACTTAGGTACATCCTTCGTTTGGATTTGAAACCTCCTTCGAATCCACTTGCACTAAGGGCCTCTTGCAGACTTTGCCTCTTACAAGTTTCGTTTGAGCCAAGAGATATCTTCATACAAGATTTGACTGAGTTCTTTCTTCCCTTCGACTCAGAAGCCAGGAACTTCCCTCATACTAAAAAGACACAAGGCAATGACTCCCTTTATGTTTGTTTTGATCCACATGCTTCGATTGGGAAATATGCTTCCTTCGAGCATGAGCTTTCGATTTGGCAATATGTTTTTTTCGATACAAGCTTCGACAGGGCATTAGCTTGTTTCGACGACAAGCTTCGACTGAGGCAAAGGCTTCCTTCGAACAAGTGCTCTTCGATCTCATTCTTGCATTCGACTCAATACCAAATCTCATTTGCCAGGCTATGTTGCTTCCAAATCTTTACATAATCAGAAGCTTGTACAAGGGTTTTAAACTTTGTCTTTTAGATACTACTATTATTGGTTAAAGGCTACATACTCTTTCTTTTCATAGAGAGTACTTTTATCACAAAAGCAGCTTTCAACCTGATTTTGGTCTGAGCACAAGCGAGGCCAGAAGCATAAGTCACATCTTCTGCACCCCAACTGCCAAGAGGCCCCCCACATGTACTTTCACGTTACATTATTTTATCATTTATTTGCAAGGTTGGCTTTGGACAACATGTCCATTCTTTCTCTATAAATAGAGGAACATTTACAAAGCTAGGGGAGGATCTTTTGACCAGAGGAACGAATCTCCCAAATTTTCTGAAACACAATAAAACTCTCAAAGTTCATCAACACTTGAGAAATCACAAAAAACCCAGAATCACATTCATCCCCTTCGACTCTGAAGAACAACCACACTTCAGTCTCCTTCGAATCAAAGAAGCATCACACTTGATTTTTCTTTTCCTTCAAATCCAGCATTCCAAGCACAACTACTGACCCCTCTTTCGAATCTAGCATCCAGGGCCACCACTCAAGGCCCCACATCTATTCAAGGCCTGAAGCAAGGTAAGTTATTCTTACCTTTGAACTTTTCGTTTCATGGCATAGTAATTTTCCCTTTCGTTTGAAACATGTACATACCATTGTTCCTTTCGTTTCCACCCTTTTTAACATATTTTTTAGAGCTAAGCCTTTCGTTTTTCTTTCTGTTTACCTGAATTTGCTTTAACTATTAAACTGTTTACAAGACAAATACTAGCATGGCCTCAGGCCATGTTTCCATTTAATGCTTGAAATGAAAGAAACAGGAAACAAGAAATAGGAAACGAAGCTTCTGTCTTTTACCCCCTTTCTCCAGGTCAAATGAAAGAGACAACCAGGACGATAGACGTGCCTTCATTGATTCCAGGCTCAGTAGAAAGGCATTCCCTCACTGCTTTCGACCTCCAGTGGAAGAAGACAACAAGGCAGAACCAGAAGGCTTCGCCATACACTGACTTCCAGGCCAATCGAAGGACAAGACCTCACGGGTGCTAGCTCCAGTCGAATGAGGCCAACAGAATGCATGTCGAAGGGTGCTACTGCCTGGGTCGAAGGAGCTCTTTTTATTTATTTTTATCTTATTTTTTGCCTTTATATTTCTATGCATTTCAATATGGTTGTAATAGTGTAGGATTTATTTTTTGCGGTTTTTATTACTTTTTTATAAATTCTAGTAATTAGGTGTGTATGGCAAAATAAAACCAACAAGTAGACAACCCCTAATCAAGACAAAATTTTTTCAATCAAACACACTTTGCACACATGCACCCTTAGGGTAATTCCACTTGTTGTCTTCAAAAATGGGCCATGGTATGCATGTCAAGTACTTTGGAAAAACAAAAAGATCATAGTCCCTCGATGACGCTGTCTTGGTTGCCTAAACAAAATGATCAAGTCCCTCAAGAAAATTGCCAAAAATACTTGACACAATTGCTATCATGGTCTATACGATGACCCGCGCCCGTCCCGTTAACATCCTAACGCAAGGTTGTTCACCAAATACAATGGTGAAACAACACTGTTAAAAGGGGTAAAAACATGAGAAAGATCTTTGAGTAAAATAGAGTAGACAAACTCTTAGTTACTTGATCAAAAATCTTGCAAAACACCTTTGCCATTTTTCAAACACACATCACAACACAACTTCAAAAAAAATTTCAAAACATTAAATTATCTTTTCAAAAAGACACACACCTTTGTATATATTCAAACAAGAATCATTACAAAGGTTGCCTAGACAAGGCATCTTTTTCAAAATATTTTCAAAACCACACACAAAGCACCATTTCAAGAAATTGAAAAGCAAAGGAAAGTGATCTAAAACAAATAACTAAGAGCCCATGGATAACCATGGATGAAAAGGGTGCTAGCACCTTCCCTTTTCATAATCTACCCCCCGAACCCACGAAAATATCTTAAAGGTCTTTCCTTTGCTTTTTGACCTTTCCTTTAGGATAAAATAAAAAGTCGGTGGCGACTCTTGCTAAACCGAAACATTTGCGAACACAAAACGTAAAATCCCAAGTCAGTTCTCCCACCGTATCACAGTTATACTCCCGGTGAGCACGAGTCAGTTCCTCGATCTTGATGTTTTCCTCCGTCATAGTATGGACGAGTTCTATAACCTCAACGGTATACTCCTGGTGGGCACGAGACTGTTCCTAGATCTTGATGAAGATGTTTCCCTACGTCATAGTGTGGACGAGTACTATAACCTCAACGGTATACTCCCGGTGAGAACGAGTCAGTTCCTAGATCTTGATGTTTTCCTCCGTCATAGTGTGGACAAGTTCTATAACCTCAACGGTATACTCCTGGTGGGCACGAGACAGTTCCTAGATCTTGATGAAGATGTTTCCCTACGTCATAGTGTGGACGAGTACTATAACCTCAACGGTATACTCCCGGTGAGCACGAGTTAGTTCCTAGATCTTGATGTTTTTCTCCTTCATAATGTTGACAAGTTCTATAACCTCAACGGTATACTCCCGGTGGGCACGAGACAGTTCCTAGATCTTGATGAAGATGCTTCCCTACGTCATAGTGTGGACGAGTACTATAACCTCAGCGGTATACTCCCGGTGAGCACGAGTCAGTTCCTAGATCTTGATGTTTTCCTCCGTCATAGTGTGGACGAGTTCTATAACCTCAACGGTATACTCCCGGTGAGCACGAGACAGTTCCTAGATCTTGATGAAGATGCTTCTCTACGTCATAGTGTGGACGAGTACTATAACCTCAGCGGTATACTCCCGGTGAGCACGATTCAGTTCCTAGATCTTGATGTTTTCCTCCGTCATACTTTTTTTCAAAATCAGTTATAAACCGGTTATATTCATAATCCAATTTTATAACCGATTTTTGATTTAATAATCGGTTTTAAACCTAAAAATTCCATTTTTAAAATTTAAATTTAATTTCTTTTAAATTGATTAAATCACTTTTATAATAAAATATTAAAAATTTGTTTTTTTAATTATCAAATCAAATTTAAACTATATTTTTTGAAGATTTTAAATTTTCCTTTTCTCACATTACACATAATCTATATTTCGTTAATTTGTTGAGTTAAAACAGAAAAACATATCCTAAAATTAAATAAATAAATATTATAGTTTACTAAAAAATAAAATAAATAAAAAGCCAACAAAAATTGAATAAATAAATATGGCTAGTTAGTGGAAGAAAAATAGTTTTTTTAATATTTTTTCTTATAATAATTTATTAACTAAAGAAAAAAAAAAGGTAGTTAGTAAAATAAAAGGTAATAAAGGCAAGTAAAACACATGACTCCAAATATTAAATTATAAGTAGAACTAAACAAAAAAAAAAGCATCCAAAATACGACAAACACATATACCACCCATCAAAGTTGCAAGAAAGCTTTGTTAATGATCAAATAATCATCTCGACATTGTGAAATAGCTTCAAAATCTATTATCACCTGTTTAATCGATAATATCCTATAATAATTGATCATAAGTATGTTAATTAATAGAAAAATATATATATAAAATTAACAAATAATAAATACACAATTTTTTCCTGTAAGTATAGCAATATGTTTAAATCAAAACACTCTTTGATTAGTTATCGGCATCGCTTGCTTTGTACAAAGTTATGTTTTGTATGCTACAAACTCATCACTTTCTATGTAAATACCAAACATTTTCGTCACATATTTATGTAGTTATCTTACTAACTTCATATCAAATTTACTTCGTAGAATTATAGAATTAGAAAATGAAAATAAATTGCTTAACTTACACCATTTATCCATAAACATGCATAGTGAGTTGGGACATTATTCCAACTGCAACCAACGTGGTAATGAATAAAGGGACAAAATATTAATTGAGTAAATTTTTTTTAAATAAATAACTAATGATATAAATAATAATAATAATAATAATAATAATAATAATAATAATAATAATAATAATAATAATAATAAAATAATAATAATAATAATAATAATTATAATTATAATAATAATAATAATAATAATATTTTTTCTGTTATGTTTGGTAGGCAAAGGATAATTGAAAGTATAGTTGATTTACTAATTGTTAATAAAGAGAGAAGGACGTGGAGAGAGTGGAGTGGAGTTTCAAAATTAGATAATAGTTAGTTTTTTTTTATCACAATAAAATTATTGAGTTTCATTAGATCGAATTTGAGAATCGAATTCCACAAATTATATTTAGTCTAAGAATTGACCGCTCTTATAAGAGAGTGAGCAGTAGTCATATTCGTTTGACGCTTTACAAACTTTACCTTAAAGTTAAAAAAAGACTGAAGTAAATTAGAAATAGAGTTAATAATAATCCTAAATTCAGAAGCACCCTTATTAATAAAGTATAAAGCTTGTGTAACTCTTTGACAATCACTCTCAAAAATAACATAATTCAGGTTCAATGAGATAGCTCTAAGAATAACCTCTTTAAGGGCTAATGCCTCCCCTTCAATGACGGTGAGGGTCCCTCGATCTCAAGCAATACCTGCCATAATGAAATCTCCATATGACTTCGCATATACCAACCTCTATTAGTAGCATCAATGGTATTATTAAAACTCGCATCAATATTACATTTTATCCAGCCTATTGGGGGAGGCATCCGTTCCGTCACATAAGCTGGTCGCGCGTTGTTATCGATTAGCATGTTAGGCTTGAAACCAATCATTCCATCTATGAAACGCACATAAACCCAATTTATTCGCTTCTTCATGTTCATGCTGTCAAATAAAATCATTCCTATTTTTCCATAATATATCAATCATAACTACAAATTTACCTTTTATCCTCCTTTTTATAAATATCAAAGATAAAGAACTTGATATCATAAGAAAAATGATTGCGAGAATCTATAAGATTAGATAAACGTGAAGATCTCCAACAAGAGTTGGTAGCATTACAGTCCAAAAAAAGGTGTCATTCATCCTCAGTCCTCAGTATGGTGGTCACACAACTGACAAGTTAATGGACACATGTTTTATAATATTATTTATTAAATAGTTAATAAAAATAAAATAAAACAAATTGTTTTCATATAGTAATAATTGTTTTATAATAATTTTTATCAAATAATTATTAAAATAAAATAAAACAATTATAAAAAGTTAGTGGAATATATAAACTAAAATTTAAAAAAAAATTTAAAAAAAAAAGATAATGGTTAGTTTAAAAAAGTTAGTGGGATGATTATTTAAATAATTATTAAAATAAAATAAATAAATTACAAAAATTTAGTGGAATATATAAAATAAAATTATAAAAAAATAGATAATGGTTAGTTTAAAAAACTTAGTGGAATAATTATTTTATTATTTCAAAGAGAAAATAGAAAATTAATGAGATAAAAATATAAAAAATTTAATTAAATAAAATAAATAAATAAAAAGGTAAAGAAGAATATTAAAAAGTTATTATCATTAACTTTTACTAAATTTGATCAAGAGTACGAAGAAAATAAATCAACTACTTCTAATTTAAAAAATCAAATAAAACATATAAAAATTTGAATAAATATTATTAGTAAAGGTTATACATAATTTAAGATAACAAAATAAGGCTACTTTGCAGTAGAAAAATAGTATCAAACAATAAAAAAAATTCATCTACCTATTTTTTAATAAAATATTATCAATTTTTTTTATAAAATCAATAATTGTAAAAAATCCTAAATAATCAAAAGGATATAATAATAATAATAAAAGCAACAAAAATAACCCAATTCTTTCTAAAATATCTTTTCCAAAAAAATATATTTTTTATATCTTAATGAAAAATATAGGAATTGAAAAATTGTTAAAACATAATAATATTTGAAATATATAGGATGAAAGAGATATAGCAAAGAATTATTTACAAAAGAGATACTACATTAATAATAAAAGAGATATTACATTAATAATAAAAAATATATAGAACGAAAGAAACATATATAAGTGAGAGAGGTATATAATGAGCTATGTCTTTACAGATTTCAAAATTTTAATGAGCTACGTCTTTACAGATTTCAAAATTTTATCCATCTAGAGTTTATTTTGTTTACCACATGAAAATGAAAGAGATATAAGATAAGTGATATTAATAATAAAAAGATGTATTGTGATTCGTTCAAACGGATTCTACGAATGCACATTTATTTTAATAGAAAAATATATGATATTCATGAAAATATAATAATTAAATGTATAATTAATAAAAAAATATTTTGATCAGTAATTTAATTTTCTCGTTAATAATTAATATTTTGATCGATAATTTTACATTCTCGTTAATATTTAATATTTTGATCAGTAATGTTATGTTTCTCTTTTTATCAGTAATTTTATATTTGCGTTAATATTAAATATAGTTTAAAATTGTAACAGTAAATTTAGATTAAAAAAATATTTTTCTCGTATATTATTTTTGAATCAAAAATATATGAATTATAAATATTATTTTTTGTATATAAAAATATCTAGATTAATAATAATTTATTCCCGTTTACAAATATTTATTGTTTAGATATCGATTACAAAAATATTTGAATCAATAGTCATTTTTCTCTCATATATAAAAATAACATTATTTAAAAGAAAATCTATTAAATCGGTGATATATTTTTTCCCAAATAAAAATATTAATTTTTTATAATGATTATTTATAAAAATATTTAAATCAACATAAAATTTGACTTGACACATAATTAGACTAATAACATTTATTTTAGAAACTATTATTAAGATATAATATAACCTATTTTTTTAAAAATATTATGAAATTAAAAGTTAAAATATTTTTTTCAATAATATAACTTAAAATTATTTTCCAAAATATATGTTAAATATTTGAAATCATAATTTCTTATAAAAATATTTGAATTTTCTCCGTATGTAAATTATTTCTCGTATATAAAAAATATGTATCTCATATATTTTATTATAAAGTATTAAAAAATCGTGTCCTCGTAATATTACATAATTAACAAATAAAATTGCAACTCTAGTGATCAAGAATATTTATCTTTTTTTGTATAACTTCGTTTCAAACTTTTATTTTGTGAAGTAGTTGAAACACCCTTTACCTACAATTTCAACACAATCAAGAGTTATTAAATTAATATATATATATTTTTCAATGCATTTTTTTCTGCAGGACAATGCTAATATATCAAAAAGACACATCCAACTTCAAAATTCAAGATATACAAAGATGAGAAGCATACATTGCATACCTTATAGTAATGACTTGAAAAATAGTTAACTACCAACCATTTGTGTCTAATAGGTAGGTGTGGCAAACGGGTATGTCCGTTCTGTTTAGAACTGTCTTGCAAAAGTCTAAAAAAAACGGGATGGGGCGGAACGGTCATAGATGAGTGTGATCGGTGGGAATGAGAATTGACTGTTTTGGAATGCTGATTCGCGTTTGCGTTTGTTTTTGCAAAATGTCGCGGTAAGCAAGAGTCGCCACCGTCTTTTATTTTATCCAACAAGGAAAGGACAAAAGCACAGAAAAATTCCTTTTTGAGATGTTTCTCGGGTTCGGGAGGCATATTATAGAAAGGGAAGGTATTAGCACCCTTTCTATCTGTGGTTATCCACGGGCTCTTAGGTATTTGCTCATTATGTTTTCAAAAAGTTTGCTTTTCTTTGTGTTTGTGGGTTTGAAAAGGGTTTTTGTTTTGAAGAGAGTGTAAGTGTGAAAAGTTTTGTTTGTTTTAAAAGGAGCAAGTACTTAAGAACCATCTACCTACTTAAAAAGGAATTAAACTGTACAAGTGTCCTTTAGACGGTGTTATCCCACTATTGAGGAGTAGGTAGCACCGTCGTTGGAGTTTTCGGGTCAATTCGATTAAGGGACGCATGGTCACTAAAGTAATGTTAGGATGCCTTAGCGGTAACCCTAATGTCTTAGATCATTTCATCCGAGGCAACCGTTTCGAGGCAACTTATGATCTTTGGACAAGAGGGCGACCTCTAAAACACCCTATACTCAATGACCACGTTCGAGGCATGCTTTTCGTTTGGGCCTAGAAGTCAACATGGTTTTCCTCCTGGTTGTCTCTTTCGTTTGACATGGAGAAAGAGGGTAGAAGCTAGAAGCTTCGTTTCCTATTTCCTGTTTCCTGTTTCTTTCACTTCAAGCATTAAATGGAAATATGGCTTGAGGCCATACTAGTATTTGTCTTGTAAATAGTTTAATAGTTAAAGCAAGTTCAGGTAAACAGAAAGCAAAACGAATGGGTTAGCTCTAAAAAATATGTTAAAAAGGTGGAAACAAAAGGAACAATGGTATGTACATGTTTCAAACGAAAGGGAAAATTATTATGCCATGAAACGAAAAGTTCAAAGGTAAGAATAACTTACCATGCTTCAGGCCTTGAATAGATGTGGGGCCTTGAGTGATGGCCCTGGATGCTGGATTCGAAAGAGGGGTCAATAGCTGTGCTGGAATACTGGATTCGAAGGAAGGAAATAAACAAGTCTTATGTTTCTTTCCAAACTGGATTCAAAGGATACTGGAGAGTACTTGTTCTTCAGAATCGAAGGAAGTAAGTATGTGATTCTGGGTTTGTTCTCACAAGTGTTAAAGGGACTTGAGAGATTTGTTGTGTTTGAAAAAATTTGGGAGATCCGTTCCTCTGGTCTAAAGATCCTCTCCTAGCTTTGTAAATGTTCCTCTATTTATAGAGAAAGAATGGACATGTTGTCCAAAGCCAGCCTTGCAAATAAATGATAAAATAATGTAACGTGAAAGTACATGTGGGGGCCTCTTGGCAGTTGGGATGCAGAAGATAATAAAATAAGGCTCAACTGGAAAGTAAATGTCCACTTGTGCCACAAAAGCAAGATGAATGGTTCAGATGGGTTGCTTCCTTCAGAAGGAAAATAGGCGCAAGGCTCAAGACAAACTTTTCTAAAAGTAGTACTGTGCTATTAAATGCAAATGGTCTTAGACAACAAATGGGTAAAGGCCTAAAAAGGGAAAACACGTAGCCTAGCCTATGGGTCTAAATGTTTAACTTGATCTTTTGAGTCGAATCCTCCATCTTTCTACACCTTTCGACCAGACTAGGACAACACGGCATTCGTTTTCACCAGCTGTGTGTCCTTCGAATGGACCAACTGTGTATTCTTCGAATGGCCCTTTTCAGAAGGTTATTAACTTCTGAATCGAAAGAAGCTTTTAGAAGATTATTGACTTTTGAATTGAAGAAAACCAACAGGAAGCCTTTCCCTCAGTCGAAGCTTGTGGTTGAAACAAGCTAATGTCCAGTCGAAGCTTGTATCGAAGAAAACATATTGCCAAATCGAAAGCTCATGCTTGAAGGAAACATATTGCCCAATCGAAGAATGTGGATTGAAACAAACATAAAGGGAGTCATTTCCTTGTGTCTTTTTTAGTATGAGGGAAGTTCCTGGCTTCTGAATTGAAGGGCGCTTTTTCAAAGGAAGCAAGAACTTAGTCACATCTTGTATGAAGACACTTCTTGGATCAAACGAAGCTTGTATACAGCAAAGTATGCAAGAGGCCCTTGGTGCAAGTGGATTTTAAGGATGCATAGAGATTGTTACTTTGTCCCATCGAAACTTGTCCAAACGAAGCAAGCATGCAGGCAACAAACTTGTCCAGTCGAAGCAGGCTTGTAGGCAGTAAACTTGTCCAAATCGAAGTAGGCTTTGCAGGCAGCACGCTTGGTGAATCGAAAAGGTTTCCTTACAGGGGGCATGTGTGGCCAACATTTCATGGCCTTTGATAGCAACCATGTAGGCAACACACTTGTCCAATCAAAAGGATGAACCGAAGGAGGTTTCAAATCCAAACGAAGGATGTACCTAAACTGGCATTCGAAGGAGGCTTTAAGTTCAAAATGAAGGATGTAATCCAAGTTGCATTCGAAGGAGGCCAAGAGTCAATCGAAGGACATGCCCAAGTTGCACTCGAAGGAGGCCAAGAGTCAGTCGAAGGGTGCTGAATCGATGGAGACCTGTTTTCCTCCAAATTTGTCAAAATGTTATTTTTATCTGTTTTCTCCATTTTTGACAGTTTCCTTTTAATTTTAGTATTGGAAAATCCCAATGCACTTGTTCAAGCTTGAACTTTGAGAATCATTTGTGAGAGATGCCTTGATAATTGAGAGGGAAAATTTTGGGGTACAACAATGAGGATGTGGGTCTAAAACCTAGTCTCATCCCGCAAAAAAGTGAAGGCAAAGCGGAGAAAGCTCGCGGACATTATACCTTTTAGATCTAAAAACACAAAAATTTATGAAAATACACGTGCTCAAAAAATTCCGCGTTGAAAATGGGACAGAGCGAAACGGACAAATTAGAGAGTGAGGGTCTAAACTCTTAACCCACCCCACACTAAAGTGCAGGCAAAACAGACATGCCTAACAAATCCAACAAATCGGGCCCGTTTTACCACCCCAACCAACATGGATAGAAAACAAAGACACGCTCAAGTGATAATAACTTGCATATTTAGGACTCAATTCTCTCTTCCTTTAAAATTTCAACAAACAGTACTATAAAAATACCAATCACACTACTTTAAAATAAAGCCACAACATTAAACTAAAGCACCACTCAAACATTTTCAGCACCTATATTGCCTTTCAAAAACCATGATAAAAAAAATACAATACTAAGAATAATGAATACATACACATGTAAACGTATGTGCGTGTATGTGAAGAGTAGAAAACATTAAATATATTTGGAAATCAGCAAGTTCGTCTTTGCCCAACTTAAATTTCAAGCTTTGCACAACTATTGCATTGTTCAGCTCTTGCGAATTAATGACGGATGCCAATGTTATGTTTTTACCAACATCATTCTCTGAAAACAACAAATTACTACAAAGATACCTTAGTTCAACAATCCAATATCATACAACATAAATGAATGTATCACAAATGAACAGAAACAATGTAAGCAGTATAATTCAGTTAACGTAAACTAATTTTATGGTTCAATAGCTTAGTTCAGCTAATTCAAAATACCTTAGTGTGTTTTATGCTCAAGTATGCAGAAACAATAGTGCATATATATCGTTAAACCTTAGAATAAAAATAAGAACTAAATGCAACTCAGTATTTGTTTGATACTGTGTTGCATATAGTAGCTTCATAGTTTCTTTGTTTTCAAAGGCTTATAGACACAATGGTACATCAAATAACAAACAAAGTGGCTTTATCACAACTACATAACATCTAAGTCAACATGAGTTCCGAACAAGAAATGAAAATTACTCTTCATAGAGAAAACGTTTGGAATATAATTTGCACAAAGCTACTCAACAAAATTTCAATCTAATCTTTTTCACCAAAGAACCAAAATCATTAAAAATTATTTGACACAGGGTGAAGAGCTATAAACAAGCTATATGATGCATTATCAGCAGAATACTATGTTCAAATTAGAAGTATTATTGGCATTACAATTAGATGTCAAACCTACACTGCAGTGATCCGCCTATATCAATTTCTCTCCACCTAAATCAACTTCTCTGGGTATTTTCTACATGTATCACAATGAACTATATTATATTTGATTTATGTCTCTCCATGCATTCCAGAGAACCCCAATCACTTAAGCGGTTTGATATCCCAGCAATTAAGAGGTACCTCAGTGCATTCACCATCCTGTTGCACCCCAAAATTTGCCCTCCCATATTCATTAAGAAATTGCTAAGCCAAGTCACAAAATTCCCCAAGGGTTGTGCAGCTCAACAGCTTCCCATACAATCAAAACTAGGGTTTGAGTCCTGATCAAGAAAATGAAGATTTCAAAGGCCCAATCAAGTCTCATATGCCTACAAAGATGGTCAAGTATCCTCATATCAAGTTTCAAGGCATTCAGCTCAAAATTGCACAGTCAAAACCCTAAATTGCACTACAGTCAACTGTAGGGGCAAAATGGTCATTTGACAGTCAAAAGTTCAAATTTTTGGTCAATATATAATTTTGAAGCCACAAACATCATTTGATCAATGCTTGATCATGATTCTCAAAATTTGGCTCAGAAATCATCAAAGATGCAAAAGTTGCTATATTTGGACAGCTGAAAAAGTCAACTGAAATTGACCAGGGCATAACTTTCACATGGATTATCAGAAAAATTCCATCCAAAGCTCATTTTGAAGAGAAAGACATTTCCTACAACTCATCTTCATACTTCAAGTCCAAGAAATGCTCTCACAAAAAGTTATCAATTTCAACATTATAGGTCATTTTCAAAAGTCAACAAAAAGGGACTTTAAGTCAAAGGCCATAACTTGAGATTGGTAAATCAAAATGACATGGGACCAAAGGCATTGGTTAAAGGACTCAAAGACCTTTCCAAAATGTCCAAGAACATGTGAAAAGCTTAAAAATTAAGCAAGTTATGCCTTGTGGAAGTTGGGAAATTTTTGGGAATTTTGAAAAGTCAACATTGATGCAAATGATCCAAAAATGCTAATGGGCCCATTTTTCTTCCAAGTTTCTTCATGCCAAGCCTATGCACGACCATTAGGCCCAAAGGGAAGTATTTTCTCATTTTTTAATTATTTATTTGAATTTATATTAATATTAATTCATTTAAATTATTTAAATATATAGAAAATATCTAGCTTGACCTAATGAATCTTTTTGTACACATTTTAGGCTCAATAATTCGTGCTTAAGCCAATTTGGAAAGATTTGGAGCATTGGGATATGATTTGTGCAAAAACAACATGAAAAAAGATGTGAAAAGATTCTTAACAAAATCAAATATCCAAACAATGAATGCCTTGGATTTTGTCAAGTTTTGTTGACCTAAAAGCCTCCATACATATTCAGAAGCACAACCCTAAGCCAAAAAGACTGCAAGCTGCGCCCAAGAACCCTTTTGCACATTGAAATTTTTCATAAAAAAACTCAACACTGAAAACTAGCTTTAAGGTCGATTCAAGCTTCAACTTTGATTCCATTAGCATCCTGAGACATCCCTGGACGTTTCCCAATCATTAACAACAACAAAAACACCCTGAATTGGTACCCCATAGTCAAACTGTGAAGCAAAAATTCTGAAATCGCATAGCATGAATTAAGCATTCTTTTGCATTTTTCTTTATGGATTATTGCTTACAATGATGTTTCTGAGCTAACCATTACATTCAATTGCTTTTTTGTGCCATATATGCATTTTCACCATTGCCAAAAATTAGGGTTGCAGGTTCTTAGATTTGGGGCTTTCATGATAATGCAAAATTAGAGCCCCAGATGACCACCAATGGATTCAGGGGTTGAAGACGAAAAGGATGGCCCCCTCGCGCTCAATTTATGAGCAACAAGGGGCTATTCGCTATTTTCTGATAGAGGCCCTAAAGCAACGCTATAAAAACCGTGGCCTCTGAGTTTTGTTTTACAGGGTGGGGAAGAAGACGAGTGCGTGTCCATCAACCATTGGCCACTTTGAATCTCGCGCTTTTTTTTTATCCACTAACGCTCTGCTTTATTTATTATATTTACACGTTATTATATATTAAATGAAACGCGCTTGGTTCAGTGGTAACATGTTAGGCATATGACCTCAAAGACCTGGGTTCAAGTCCCAGGTCTGGCAAAATCTCAATGCTATTTTTCAATATGAGATCCAATGCTTTGCTAATGTCCAGGACTACCATGGTCCATCATCATCCAACAACCACGTGTCCCAGACGATCAAATCAAAGGCGTGGATCCCAGGAGCATAATAAATTCCAGTCAACGCACCATATGGAATCATGAAAAGTCAGCAAATTCAAATCTTGTTGGGCCAGAATTTCCAGGCCTATACCTCCTGATTTGGGGCTACACCCCACCCTGGTTTGCATTTTTTATATTTTTCTTCTCCCTTTTATTTTTATTGTTTTATTTATTTTATTGTCTTAATTTAATTAACTTATTTCTCTACAAAATATAAAAACATTAAAAAATACAGAAAAGACAAAAAATACAATTTTTATTTTATTATTGCCATGAATAAATTAGAATGTAAATTGTTTAGTTTAATTAGGTTTTAATTCCTTTTTGATAAAAATCCAAAACATGTAGAATTAGGTTAATTGATAGTTTTAATGTCTTTTTAATTTTTATTTCTCACAATACTATTTATTTATTATTTTATTTTTATAATTAAAAATTGTACATAAATAAATTAGGGTTTAATTTAGGTTGTATTTTAATTCTTTCATAATAAATAAAAAATATTAGAATTAGGGTTTGCCGTTTAATTTAATTAACTCCTTTTTCTCATTAAATCTAAAAACACAAAAATACCATTTTTCATTTAATTTTAATTTTAAATTCCTCCTTAATTAATTCATTAATTTTAAGTATTCTTGCAAAAGGGTCCAACGCCCGTCGTTTCAATTATTTAATTTGCGCATTTGTCTTATGTCGTTTAATTACAATTATGTAAATCTCCCAAAGCATTGTAATTTAAATTTCTCGCACTTTTATTTACCTCGCATTATTTACTTTTCCGCTAAATCGGGTCCGGTTTAATTTTGGCGATGTGGACCCGCGCCATTTGTAATAGTCTTAGATTTATTTTCCCGCAAAATATTTAACTGTTAATAAGCATGAAAGAATGAATGACAAATTAAAATCAAGCGTAGAACACGACAAACATGACAAGACAAATAACTGAAACATGACACACGATTCGCACACACCACCCCTAGGGTACGCCTCACTGTTGCCTTTCGAAAGGTGATCGTCGAGTAGAGGACGTCTTAGTAAGTCCTCATGATCCGGGAACCTGGCATGAGGGTAGCTTCTAAGGTGTCTTCCCATTGCTCTGGTGATCACCATGTCCCTAAACTCGAATTGACCCGAACACCTCCAACGGTGGTGCTACCTACCTCTCAATGGTGGGATGGCACTACTTTTAAGGACATCTACACAGACGAATTCCTTAGGGTAGGTAGGTTCTCAAGGATACTTGCTCTAATCTCAAAACAAACTCAAAAAGACTTTTCACACTGACACTTTTCAAAAGCTTTCAAAGCAAATTTTTCAAACACTCTGACGTACGAGTCGATCTGAAACTTTCAAAGAAACTTTTTTAAACCCACATTGAAAAGCAAACAAACAATTTTGAAAACACAAATGAGCAAGTATCTAAGAGCCCATGGATAACCATGGATAGAAAGGGTGCTAACACCTTCCCTTTCTATAACCTACCTCCCGAACCGAGAGCAATCTCTTTAAGGAATTTTTCTGTGCTTTTGTCCTTTCCATTTGGAGAAAATAAAAGACGGTGGCGACTCTTGCTTACCGCGACATTTCGCGAACCAGCGTTAAACAGTCAGTTCAAGATCCACCGATCACAGAACTGGCGACTCTGCTGGGGATTTAAACTTAAAGTGAGGTGTACCTTAGGGCTAGTTCATAACTGTGTTTTCAATTGTATTGATTTGCTTGCTTTACTATTATGGGTTGCATCGGAGTTACATAGATCCTAACCCGGATCTGGGGATACCCTATTTAGGTAGCATAAGCTGTGAGGGACCTGTCCGGCGTATACCGACATGGGTGAAGCAGTGGCTACGTTGGTGTGGCGCCTTGGTCTGTACCGATATCCCTCGTGTTGAAACGGGGAGAATATGGGTCTTCCAAGGAGTCATTAAGCACCAACAGACCTTAGAACCTTAAATGACCCAACTTGGCCAATAGAAACAGTAGCAGTATGCTACGCCCATTGAGGCTAAACTCTCGTGATGGTTCTGGCCGCAAGAAAAGATTGCGATGCTGGAGTTATGACCGATTGAGGGTAGTCAGTGATATTGGGATCCTCTAGAACCCGGTTACTTCTGATAGGACAGGTCTTAACCAACCAACTTCAAGAGGGTAATACCCAGACCTCATGCTAGCCTAAACTCTAAGGGTTTCTTTTGTGTGACTTGTGTGCCTTCGTACTTGACTATTTGCATGCTCGTTACCTGACACTTGTTTCTTGCAGGTCTTGTTTATAGTCCTTAATTGGGACTCATAACAGGGTACTAAGTTTCTTGCAGGTCTTGTTTATAGTCCTTAACTAGGACTCATGACAGGGTTTACCGAATTTCTTGCAGGTGTTGTTTATAGTCCTTAACTGGGACTCATAACAGGGTTTACTAGATCTCTTGCAGGTTTTGTTTATAGTCCTTAATTGGGACTCATAACAAAGTATACTGAATTTCTTGCAGGGTTTGTTTATAGTCCTTAATTGGGACTCATAACAGGGTTTACCTACATCATCCCATGCATAGCATGACATCATACCATTGCATACATCCTAATCCATTTCAAGGATCTCAAGGGCTTGTGATGCAGGTCATGATAAACCAATTACCCAGCAAGGGGCAAAGGGGATTTATTTTCCTCTAGCCAAGGGCGTCAGGGGCTATGACCCACTGGATATGGTGAGCCTTTGACCCTTGACGAAGGACTCTCAACAAAATGAAGTTCTTTCAATCAAGCCACCGGTTCCAAATACTAACAAATTTCTCTGTTTACCCTGCGAGGTCCTTGAAATCATTGCATGCATGTCATACATCTCATTGCATTGCAGGTATCCCTTTGACAGGTTGCTTACCCTTCTCCGCTGTTTATTTCAGCCGCTCGTCATGAATCCTGAATCATCAGCCGAGCAGACTATCAAGGATCTCCAGGCTCAGAACGCCCAGTTCCAAGAGCTGATCATGAATTTGACTCAGGGGCAACAAGACCTGAAGGCTCTCCTCTTGAAGAAGGACAAGAAAAAGAAGAGAACTGTTTTGTTCAGCCCTAGACGCAGATCTGGGAATACACCGCAGACTGAAACTGAGAGGACTACCCCATCTGTGAGGGAAAGCAGTCACCATGAGAGGGAGGTGCCCAGTCCAGTGGTCTCTGACAATGAAACAGATTTCGACGACGAACAGTACCCTCCGGCTGAGGACAAGTACAAACAGTTGGAGGATAGGATGAAGGCTATGGAGGTTCAACAGGTACCTGGGCTGGATTTCGGAGATCTGGGTTTGTCAACTGGTGTGGTTATTCCTCGGAAGTTCAAAGCACCATCCTTTACTAAGTATGACGGGGCGTCTTGCCCCAAGCTGCATCTAAGGTCCTATGTTCGGAAGATTCAGCCATATACGGTGGACAAGAATTTATGGATCCACTTCTTCCAGGAGAGTCTTTCAGGGACTCATCTCGAATGGTTCTATCAGCTGGATGGGACCAAAGTTCGTAACTGGGAGGAGTTGGCTACTGCTTTCTATAAGCAGTATCAATATAATGCCGACCTTGCCCCTACGCGTACCCAACTCCAGGGTATGTCGTTAGGATCAAGTGAAGGTTTTAAAGAATATGCGCAGAAATGGAGGGATCTTGCTGGAAGGGTACAACCACCTCTGACTGATCGGGAACTTGTGGACATGTTCTTGGGGACCTTGTCTGGTCCATTTTACAACCACCTAATTGGGAATTCGTCTGCTGGATTCACAGATCTTATCTTGACTGGAGAGCGAATAGAAGCTGGTATCCGGTCTGGGAAAATTCAAGAGGCCGCACCTTCTGATAAAAAGCCTCATCATGGAAAGAAAGAATCCAATGCTGTGCACGGTAAAAAGAGCCGTCATGAGGCAGGGGCAATCCAGATTTCCAATCCCGGACCTGCTCAACAAGGACAGGGGCAGCAGCGCAAGGAGAAACGACAGTATACCAAACTCAACATGTCGTTGGATCAAGCACTACAACAAATGTTGAAGGTAGGGCTGATCACCTTAAGGGCTCCTCTTCGGAATCCGAACACTTCTGCACCCAACTATCATCCCAACGATAGGTGCGCGTATCATTCTGATAGCCCGGGGCATACTACAGACAACTGCTGGCCTCTCAAGAATAAGATTCAAGACATGATCGACGCCGGGGAGATTCAGTTTGAAGTGTCTGAGACTCCGAACATAATCACTGCTCCGTTGCCCAATCATTGAAGACCTTTTGTTTATTTGAATTTTTGAGTTGTATTTTTCTTTGCTTATACAAACAATTAATGTCATAGCAAACTCTTTTATTCTATCAATGCATCGCATATGTCTGTTTTGGGGAATTAATACAATTATTTTTGTTATATTCTTTTCATATTTTTTCTGATGTCAACTCTCGGTTAATAACTCTGAGCCTCTTGAGGGAGGATGACGAAAACGATACCGCGATCATTACAGTATGCTTTTGAACAAACCCCGCTGATGAGGTACAGGCATTGTTTCAACCCCTAAACACTGGAGTTATAAGGATGATAATCCCTCGTCAACCCATCAGAGCCAAAGAAGTAGGAGTTTTTATTTTCAAAAATCAAAACCCTTAATCATAACCTGGGGCAGGGTAGTTCTCTCAGTTGATCCAAGTGCATCTTTACAAAACGAACAAAGACAGTGATGGTTCAGAACAATCAAAAGGACAGGCAGTCATCATCAAAATTCATAAATGAAAAGCCCAAAAAGTCTAAACCTACAAAGGGGACTTATGAAACTGGGGCATCCCGCTGACTGTAATTCCAAAAAAGGAAACAGTTCAGGCAAAAAAAAAATAGGGATAACACAATCAAAAAGAAAGAGGTCTTACAAACCCTCAACAAAAAAAAAGGGGAAATGACTGCCTATTCAAAATAAATCATCAATATCTGAACCATCACCGGAAAATCAGAGCAAAGACTCAAACAAGGTCTAACGCATGATCAACTGAGTTTAGGTTTGGAGAACATCACGAAGAGCGGGTGGGTACAAATAATTTGAGCCTTTATCCTTTGTTTCTTAAACCGTGAACCAAGCCACGTTATAACCCTTAAAAGTCCTAGCTGAAGCATGGGTTAGTTCGAAAGCATACTGTCACGAAAGGTATCCTGACTCCTGAAGGCCTACGGTAAATACGGAGTTGACATCACGTTTTACAAACATTCACTTGTTTTATGAAAAGATGCATTTTCAAAAATCTTCGAGACAGACATAAGCTTTGCGTTTTTAACATAACGTTGTTTGCATATGACTTTTTGTTTAAACAGCATAAAAATTTGCACGATGAAAGTCTAATGAACAGGAGTATCTCCAATCAAGGGGCATGGCATGACTATTGTCCATCATCTGGGGCAGTTAAGTCAATACCCAGGGAATCTCTCAAAAGGCCAAAAAGCCTGGGGCAAATCTTTGCCTGAGTCACTTGGGGCACTCCAGCAACGAATCTTGCCCGATCAGACATCTTCTGGTAATATGGCAATACAAGCAGCCAGGGGCACCTACCGGCATTCTAAGAACATGGACATAGTCGGAAAATACTACGCAAAATCAACGACCCGCTAGGCTGACATGCCTAGGCAAAAATTAGGGCTTCCCGTCGAACCAAAAGGGTTCGGGCAAAATGAAGGGATGAAACGAAAAATCTGTACAC
The DNA here is from genome assembly GCA_948472305.1 of Vicia faba. Taxonomy (NCBI): domain Eukaryota; kingdom Viridiplantae; phylum Streptophyta; class Magnoliopsida; order Fabales; family Fabaceae; genus Vicia; species Vicia faba. The sequence continues at coordinate 159,813,090 of OX451736.1, read as the reverse complement.
CCGGCAAGTCGAAAACCTGAAAAGGCGGCTTGGGCAAAAATGGGTATCCCGGTGGACTGAAAACCCGAAAGGGAGGTCCAGGCAAAAGTCAGGGATTAAAGCGTACGACTATGTCCCGTCTTCTTGTCATCTGTCTACCAGAAGAAGGTTTGTCCATCAACAACTATCAGCACCCCACAAGTGCCTCCCCCATAGAAACAGGGGCAATAAAGAGTGGTCTAAGCAATCTGATTGTTCTATCCTCCAAGGTATCAGGGTAGGTTCCGTGGAAGAACATAACCAATACAGTTCAAAACTTCCCCAGAGATTCCAATCCAGTTCCCCAGGAAAGATGGAATTCATATCCCCAAGCAGTAAGCCTACCCCCAGTAGATTCTGGAAGCTTACCCCCTCGCGGAGCACGAACGCGTCGTCCGGCTTGATTTAAAGAGTTATTTCCTTAACAGGATATAACTGGGTTATCCTCAGCCAAAAGCCACGGAAAGAGCGTCGTCGACAGAATCTTCTTATCCCCAGCGAAGTCCATTCATACTTCCAATACAGCAAGGTATCCTCAGCGAGTCATCCTCAACAATTCAGCAAAATCATCCCCCACAGAGTATTTCTTCCCAGCATGGTCGCTAGAATATCTTTTTCTCCCCGCAGAATCCTCCATTCGCCAAGTTTATTCCCCAACGGAGTTATCTTCGTCTATTGGAATTCTTGCAACTATTCTTCAACATCAGCCCAGGATACGACTTCCCGGCACCCGTCAAGGATTTAGTTTCTTAGACAAACATACATTCATAAAACGTCACATACATCATCGTCATGCATATGCATCATGCTACATGAATCTCCTTAATTTTGAAAACATACAGTTCATGCATCATGATTTTGCATACAAATTATGTTTTGCCTTTTCAGGAAAAAGGTCAATACCAAAATGACTACTATCAACTATCGCAATTCATTCTTGATATAGTTTCAGATATGATTCAGAATTCCTGCTCGATATAGTTTCGGATATGATCCAGCGATGGTGACGTTCTGATGCTGCTTCCAGATGCCCTTCTAGATATAGTTTCAGATGTAAACCCAGCGATGGTGACGTTCTGATGCTGCTTCCAGAATTCCTTCTAGATATAGTTTCAGATGTAAACCCAGCGATGGTGACGTTCTGATGCTGCTTCCAGATTCCCTTCTAGATATAGTTTCAGATGTAAACCCAGCGATGGTGACGTTCTGATACTGCTTCCAGAATTCCTTCTAGATATAGTTTCAGATGTAAACCCAGCGATGGTGACGTTCTGATACTGCTTCCAGATTTCCTTCCAGATATAGTTTCAGATGTAAACCAGATATGGTGACGTTCTGATACTGCTTCCAGAAGTCCTTTCTAGATGTTTCCCTCTCCGACGATGAGTGTGAGGTGATATTCTCCTATGGTTCCCTCTCCAACGGTGTGTGAGGTAGTAATCCCTTTTCTAGATGTTTCCCTCTCCCACGATGAGTGTGAGGTGATATTCTCCTATGGTTCCCTCTCCAACGGTGTGTGAGGTGGTAAGCCCTTTTCAGATGTTTCCCTCTCCGACGTTGAGTGAGGTGACCATTCCTTTCAGATTATAATTTTCTATGGTTCTCTTCCCGATATTGTAAAGATGGTAATTCCCGCCAAGATTTTTCTCAACGAGCGTTGTTGAAGCTAAAGTCATCCAAGGTTCTCTTACCATCCATGCTAAGGCAGTAACCATCCCTGGTTCATTTGTCAACGTTTGAAGCTCCAGATTCAGCTCCTGTAACCAGTCAGGACACATCTGCACCAAGCATCTGAAATCAGCCCCTGCAACATGTCAGGTACTCATTTTTTCTTTTGCAGGTATACAGGTTCTCGCTAAGGAATCTCCTACGCGATCAACATCCAGATGGCATCTATAAGCCCATCATCCTATCCAGCAATCCCCAAATGGCATCTATAAGCCCATTTCACCATCACTGCCACTATGTGAGCGCAAATTTCTGGGCACTCTAGTGTTCAATCATCTTCTACCCTCGGATTACGAAGGGCACGTCAGCCAATCTGCATCCTCAGGTCTAAGAAGATTGAACAGGGGCAACTGTTGCACCCCAAAATTTGCCCTCCCATATTCATTAAGAAATTGCTAAGCCAAGTCACAAAATTCCCCAAGGGTTGTGCAGCTCAACAGCTTCCCATACAATCAAAACTAGGGTTTGAGTCCTGATCAAGAAAATGAAGATTTCAAAGGCCCAATCAAGTCTCATATGCCTACAAAGATGGTCAAGTATCCTCATATCAAGTTTCAAGGCATTCAGCTCAAAATTGCACAGTCAAAACCCTAAATTGCACTACAGTCAACTGTAGGGGCAAAATGGTCATTTGACAGTCAAAAGTTCAAATTTTTGGTCAATATATCATTTTGAAGCCACAAACATCATTTGATCAATGCTTGATCATGATTCTCAAAATTTGGCTCAGAAATCATCAAAGATGCAAAAGTTGCTATATTTGGACAGCTGAAAAAGTCAACTGAAATTGACCAGGGCATAACTTTCACATGGATTATCAGAAAAATTCCATCCAAAGCTCATTTTGAAGAGAAAGACATTTCCTACAACTCATCTTCATACTTCAAGTCCAAGAAATGCTCTCACAAAAAGTTATCAATTTCAACATTATAGGTCATTTTCAAAAGTCAACAAAAAGGGACTTTAAGTCAAAGGCCATAACTTGAGATTGGTAAATCAAAATGACATGGGACCAAAGGCATTGGTTAAAGGACTCAAAGACCTTTCCAAAATGTCCAAGAACATGTGAAAAGCTTAAACATTAAGCAAGTTATGCCTTGTGGAAGTTGGGAAATTTTTGGGAATTTTGAAAAGTCAACATTGATGCAAATGATCCAAAAATGCTAATGGGCCCATTTTTCTTCCAAGTTTCTTCATGCCAAGTCTATGCACGACCATTAGGCCCAAAGGGAAGTATTTTCTCATTTTTTAATTATTTATTTGAATTTATATTAATATTAATTCATTTAAATTATTTAAATATATAGAAAATATCTAGCTTGACCTAATGAATCTTTTTGTACACATTTTAGGCTCAATAATTCGTGCTTAAGCCAATTTGGAAAGATTTGGAGCATTGGGATATGATTTGTGCAAAAACAACATGAAAAAAGATGTGAAAAGATTCTTAACAAAATCAAATATCCAAACAATGAATGCCTTGGATTTTGTCAAGTTTTGTTGACCTAAAAGCCTCCATACATATTCAGAAGCACAACCCTAAGCCAAAAAGACTGCAAGCTGCGCCCAAGAACCCTTTTGCACATTGAAATTTTTCATAAAAAAACTCAACACTGAAAACTAGCTTTAAGGTCGATTCAAGCTTCAACTTTGATTCCATTAGCATCCTGAGACATCCCTGGACGTTTCCCAATCATTAACAACAACAAAAACACCCTGAATTGGTACCCCATAGTCAAACTGTGAAGCAAAAATTCTGAAATCGCATAGCATGAATTAAGCATTCTTTTGCATTTTTCTTTATGGATTATTGCTTACAATGATGTTTCTGAGCTAACCATTACATTCAATTGCTTTTTTGTGCCATATATGCGTTTTCACCATTGCCAAAAATTAGGGTTGCAGGTTCTTAGATTTGGGGCTTTCATGATAATGCAAAATTAGAGCCCCAGATGACCACCAATGGATTCAGGGGTTGAAGACGAAAAGGATGGCCCCCTCGCGCTCAATTTATGAGCAACAAGGGGCTATTCGCTATTTTCTGATAGAGGCCCTAAAGCAACGCTATAAAAACCGTGGCCTCTGAGTTTTGTTTTACAGGGTGGGGAAGAAGACGAGTGCGTGTCCATCAACCATTGGCCACTTTGAATCTCGCGCGTTTTTTTTATCCACTAACGCTCTGCTTTATTTATTATATTTACACGTTATTATATATTAAATGAAACGCGCTTGGTTCAGTGGTAACATGTTAGGCATATGACCTCAAAGACCTGGGTTCAAGTCCCAGGTCTGGCAAAATCTCAATGCTATTTTTCAATATGAGATCCAATGCTTTGCTAATGTCCAGGACTACCATGGTCCATCATCATCCAACAACCACGTGTCCCAGACGATCAAATCAAAGGCGTGGATCCCAGGAGCATAATAAATTCCAGTCAACGCACCATATGGAATCATGAAAAGTCAGCAAATTCAAATCTTGTTGGGCCAGAATTTCCAGGCCTATACCTCCTGATTTGGGGCTACACCCCACCCTGGTTTGCATTTTTTATATTTTTCTTCTCCCTTTTATTTTTATTGTTTTATTTATTTTATTGTCTTAATTTAATTAACTTATTTTTCTACAAAATATAAAAACATTAAAAAATACAGAAAAGACAAAAAATACAATTTTTATTTTATTATTGCCATGAATAAATTAGAATGTAAATTGTTTAGTTTAATTAGGTTTTAATTCCTTTTTGATAAAAATCCAAAACATGTAGAATTAGGTTAATTGATAGTTTTAATGTCTTTTTAATTTTTATTTCTCACAATACTATTTATTTATTATTTTATTTTTATAATTAAAAATTGTACATAAATAAATTAGGGTTTAATTTAGGTTGTATTTTAATTCTTTCATAATAAATAAAAAATATTAGAATTAGGGTTTGCCGTTTAATTTAATTAACTCCTTTTTCTCATTAAATCTAAAAACACAAAAATACCATTTTTCATTTTTCATTTAATTTTAAATTCCTCCTTAATTAATTCATTAATTTTAAGTATTCTTGCAAAAGGGTCCAACGCCCGTCGTTTCAATTATTTAATTTGCGCATTTGTCTTATGTCGTTTAATTACAATTATGTAAATCTCCCAAAGCATTGTAATTTAAATTTCTCGCACTTTTATTTACCTCGCATTATTTACTTTTCCGCTAAATCGGGTCCGGTTTAATTTTGGCGATGTGGACCCGCGCCATTTGTAATAGTCTTAGATTTATTTTCCCGCAAAATATTTAACTGTTAATAAGCATGAAAGAATGAATGACAAATTAAAATCAAGCGTAGAACACGACAAACATGACAAGACAAATAACTGAAACATGACACACGATTCGCACACACCACCCCTAGGGTACGCCTCACTGTTGCCTTTCGAAAGGTGATCGTCGAGTAGAGGACGTCTTAGTAAGTCCTCATGATCCGGGAACCTGGCATGAGGGTAGCTTCTAAGGTGTCTTCCCATTGCTCTGGTGATCACCATGTCCCTAAACTCGAATTGACCCGAACACCTCCAACGGTGGTGCTACCTACCTCTCAATGGTGGGATGGCACTACTTTTAAGGACATCTACACAGACGAATTCCTTAGGGTAGGTAGGTTCTCAAGGATACTTGCTCTAATCTCAAAACAAACTCAAAAAGACTTTTCACACTGACACTTTTCAAAAGCTTTCAAAGCAAATTTTTCAAACACTCTGACGTACGAGTCGATCTGAAACTTTCAAAGAAACTTTTTTAAACCCACATTGAAAAGCAAACAAACAATTTTGAAAACACAAATGAGCAAGTATCTAAGAGCCCATGGATAACCATGGATAGAAAGGGTGCTAACACCTTCCCTTTCTATAACCTACCTCCCGAACCGAGAGCAATCTCTTTAAGGAATTTTTCTGTGCTTTTGTCCTTTCCATTTGGAGAAAATAAAAGACGGTGGCGACTCTTGCTTACCGCGACATTTCGCGAACCAGCGTTAAACAGTCAGTTCCAGATCCACCGATCACACATCCCATCTCACCTATAGGCAAAACACAACAATAAAATTCGAATCAATTTGAGAATCATTTAATGAAATCTAAACTAATAGTACATTGTTGAGAACTTACTTCCAGTGTCTTCCAACCGATTACTTCAGAATCATTGGGAAGGCATTTGATCAACTGCCCTTTCTTGGAAGAATTCCTCTCTTGGACCCTGATTCCCTGTCTCGGACTTTCATTGGACGAGGAAAGTAAAGAAGGATCGACAAGAAATTCCACCCAGTTTGGAAAGTATATGAGTCGGAATTTCTTGCCATTGCAGGCCTTCTTTATAGCTTTTGAAGTAAGTTTCGCTAAATTTTCTTTATAAAAAGTGAATCTTTCTGCTGCGGGACTCTGTTTTCTCTGAAAATAAAACCATATTTCGTGCTCAAACTTCTTGAACATTACTTTATCACCCGACCTTATTCCCTTTTCTAAGCACATTGGTATCCAACCATCCGTAAGATAATATCACGATTTTCCTTTCCCTTTTGAAACCCTGTGAGTAAAGGTCCACGACTTATGAGTAATATCAGTAAGCATTAATGACCTAGTGCTACCGTGAATGGGGAAAACGACCTTAGTCGCTAGAGGAACTTGGAGCTTTTCTAGCAAATGCGTTTCAGCTATAGGTTTACTGTAAAAGCCAGCACCTTCTTTGTGGAATTCAAACCCATCAATGGTTGCGTCTTCTTTGAAAACAGGTTTGAGAGTAATGGCGGCAAAGATTTCTTCCGAGTGTGTATCAGCAAGATACGAGATTTTTGAAATCTTACACAAGATAGTCTTTTTGGAATTGGGTGTTTGCGTCAGATCAACTTCAATTAACTTCCTTACATGTTCCAAGTGACCTTGCGGAAAATAATGCAGAAATGAAGCAACGGTTGGATTAAATGGTAGGGGTCCACCAAATGGAATCCACACTGACGGATCAACACTTAATCCTAATTTCGGTTTAGAGGAAGAAGAAGAAGAGACCGAGCTCGCCATCTATGGCGGCGATGAAGAAAGAAAGAAAAGAAAAGAAAATCTTTTGGTAAACTATCAAAAAAAGTTGTTATGATTTGGCTTGGCGTGAAATTTCGGAGTAATAACCTCTTTCTTAATATAAGAATAACTAACTATAAGGCCTGTCATATCACACGGATCCTACCTATTCGTACGACTGAGATTAAATGTATACCTTTTTTCTTCTCCCGTGAATTTGTTCTTTTGTGCTTTCTAGAGTACTAGTTTAGTAATTAAAACTACCACTACAACTTTTCTGGAGTACCCTTTTATAGTAACGTGTTTTATTTTAATTTTGAATTAATTTTATTTAAGGGTTTTATTACTTAGTAGGAGTAGCACTAGTAAGTCATTTTTCAAAATTTTCTAAGTTGTCTTCCATGAAGGTACTTTTGGCACTCACTCCAGTGGACATACGATGGCGAAGAAAATCCTACGGGCAGACTATTATTGGTCTACCATGGAAGCGTACTGCTATCAACACTCTCGGACCTATCATAAGTGTCAAATTTATGTTGACAAGGTGCACGTACCTCCGGTTCCTCTGAATGTTTTGACGACTTGGCCCTTTGCTATGTGGGGAATCGACATGATTGGAGAGATCAAACCTACAACCTCCAATGGACACCGTTTCATTTTAGTGGTCATTGACTACTTTACAAAGTGGGTTGAAGCAGCTTCCTTCGCATCCGTTACTAAGAATGTTGTTTCCCGCTTCATGAAGCAGAATCTCATTTGCCGGTACGGTATCCCAGAAAGGATCATCACTGATAATGGTACCAACCTTAACAATATTATGATCACCGCCTTGTGTGAGCAGTTCAAGATTCAGCATCACAATTCATCCCCCTATCGGCCAAAGATGAATGGTGCCGTTGAAGCTGCAAATAAAAACATTAAAAAGATCATACAGAAAATGGCAGTCACCTACAAGGACTGGCATGAGATGCTACCATTTGCCCTCCACGGGTATCGTACCACGACTCGCACATCAACTGGGGCAACACCCTATTCTTTGGTTTATGGCATGGAGGTTGTCTTGCCTATTGAGGTCCAGATCCCCTCTTTGAGAATTATGAAGGATGCAGGTTTGAATGAGGACGATTGGATCCAAACTCGACTTGATCAACTAAACTTAATTGATGAAAAGAGACTTACTGCTGTTTGCCACGGTCAGACGTATCAAAAACGGATGATCAAGGCTTTCAACAAGAAAGTCAGATGCCAAGTATACCAAGTTGGAGATCTAGTGATCAAACACATTATCTTTCCACAAAGTGATCCCAGGGGAAAATGGACTCCTACCTATGAAGGATCATTTGTAATCAAGAACATCTTCTCCGATGAGGCAATGATCTTAACTACCATAGATGGCGACGACCTGCCACACCCTGCAAACGCGGACATAATCAAAATATACTACGCATAAGAGACCCGCTAGGTTGACACACCTAGGCAAAAAAAGGGCATCCCGACGAACCAAAAAAAAGGTTCGGGCAAAAATTAGGGATAAAATAAAAAATCTGTATACCTGGTGTTGTACCCCAAAATTTTCCCTCTCATGTTTTCAAAGGTCTTCCCTTACATGGTTGGTCACAAACACTTGCCTAACGAAAATAAAGTTTTTTGAAGATGAACAAAGTGTCTTTTGATTGGCATCTGGGAAAAGTCTTCGATTGGGTATCCAAAATCCTTCGATACAGGCTTGACTTACCAGTCTTCAATTGGGAATTTGGCACTCTCCGATCGGGCTTTGATTAGTAAGCTTCGATTAGGTGTTTGGAACCCTTCGATCAAGCTTTGGTTCGCAAGTCTTCGATTGAGCACTGGACCCCCCTTCGATCAATGCTTCGAATATGCATTAACTACTCCAGGCTTACCTTCGACTCACGAGGCAAGAATCTCCTACAAGTTTGTTTCGATTCACAAAGGAAAAGGCCCCTCAACTTGCCAGCACACCAGGCAAGAGGCTCATTCGAAGAACATTCAAAAGGTCCATTTGAAGAAGCATTCAGAAGGCCCATTTGAAGGGTACATACGAAGTCCATTCGAAGGAGGAAACTCAAGACCAATCGAAGAGCATGGCCTGGAGGCATTCGAAAATCAAAGGTGTCCAGGTTCATTCAAGATTCCAAAGAGACATGAATATTTCAAAAAAGGAAATCTTTTAATATGTCTGATTCTTGTCTCATGGCTTTAAAGGCCTGCTTAAATGGTTGTCCCTTTCCATTTTCATGCACCCTCACACTCCTATGAATACGAGGCCAATGACACATTACAGGGGGACGAGGATTTTGAGAGGCGCTGCCCACAAACCCACCAAAGGTTATCAACATTTTCATAAGTAATCCAAGCCAAAGCAACCATTCAACAAAAGTATCCACGCCCAGAAATCCCATATCGAAGATACCCACATCTAGAAAGTTCCAAATTGAAGGTTCCAACTACTGGTAAGAGAGGGTAAAATGTCAAACCTTGTATTTACATAACACATCCATATTTGTTGTTTCATTCAATTGTCATTCTAGACAGAATCAAAGGGCCTGGGTTTGGCACCAGGTCATGTTTTTTTATTGCTAACACTTGCTACAAATATAGCCTGAAAAGACCCAGCGCGCGCGAGATCGATGGACCTGGGTTTCAACACCCAGGTCATGCGTTTTATTTTGCTAAACATATTTTTGCAGATGTAGTGCCTCCACAGGTGATCCTTCAGGCCTTTCCAGCAACACCCTTCATAGAATCGAAAGGCAGCCTTCTTCCTCTGAATCGAAGCCCCCCTTCTCCCTGCAATCGAAGTTTACCCATATCCTTCCCAAACCCAATCGAAGGAGTCAGGAAAGGGTGCAAATTGAAGCTTTCCCCGTCAATTCTAAAGCCTAATCGAAGGCTACTCACACCCATTCCCTAGCTCAATCGAATGAAGGCCAAAGAAGGGTGAATCGAACGAGTCCATGGCATGGATCGAAGAAGTCTTTTCTCTTCTTTATTTTTACTTTTTACTTGTCTTTCAATTTAGTTGTAATAGTTAATTAGGTCTTTACTTTTATCGCTTTATTTTCAATGGGTTTGTTTTTGGCTATGTAAATACCCGAAGCCTTGTAATAGCGTAGTTTAATTTTTGCACTTTAAATTCCACAAATTATTAAACTGTTAGATGTATGATATTAGGATGCATGACAAGAATGTATGATTAATTTTAAAACAGTTAGATAACCTTAAAATGTGCAAAGATAATAATCTGAAATTGAATCACTCGCACATGCCACTCTTAGGGTACGCCTCACTTGGTTGCCTCGAACGTGGTCATTGAGTAGAGGATGTTTTAGAGGTCGCCCTCTTGTCCAAAGATCATAAGTTGCCTCGAAACGGTTGCCTCGGATAAAATGATCAAAGACATTAGGGTTACCACTAAGGCGTCCTAACATTGCTTTAGTGACCACACGTCCCTTAATCGAATTGACCCGAAAACTCCAACGACGATGCTACCTACTCCTCAATAGTGGGATGGCATTGTCTAAAGGACATTTGTCTGAATTAATTCCTTTTTCGAGTAGGTAGATGGTTCTTAAGTACTTGCTCCTTTTAAAAACAAAAATAATACTTTTCGCACTTACACTCTATGATCGGTGGATCTGGAACTGACTGTTTAACGCTGGTTCGCGAAATGTCGCGGGAGCAAGAGTCGCCACCGTCTTTTATTTTCTCCAAATGGAAAGGACAAAAGCACAGAAAAATTCCTTATAGAGATTGCTCTCGGTTCGGGAGGTAGGTTATAGAAAGGGAAGGTATTAGCACCCTTTCTATCCATGGTTATCCATGGGCTCTTAGATACTTGCTCACTTGTGTTTTCAAAAATGGTTTGTTTGCTTTTCAACTGTGGGTTTTTAAAAAAGTTTCTTTGAAAATTTCAGTTCGACTCTTGTATCGGTCCTCAAGAGTGTTTGAAAAATTTGCTTTCGAAAGCTTTTTGAAAAGGTGTCGGTGTGAAAAGTATTTTTGATTTGTCTTTGAAATTAGAGCAAGTATCTACGAGAACCTACCTACCCTAAGGAATTCGTCTGTGTAGATGTCCTTTAAAGTAGTGCCATCCCACCATTGAGAGGTAGGTAGCACCACCGTTGGAGGTGTTCGGGTCAATTCGAGGTTCGGGACATGGTGATCACCAGAGCAATAGGAAGACACCTTAGAAGCTATCCTCATGCCAGGTTCCCGGATCATGAGGACTTACTAAGACATCCTCTACTCGACGATCACCTTTCGAGAGGCAAGGCAACAGTGAGGCGTATCCTAGGGGTGGTGTGTGATTTGTGTGTCAGATTCGTTTATTTTTTGTCTTGTCATGTTATTGGTGATCTATGCGCTTGTTTTTATTTTTGTCCATTCATTCTTGCATGCATTTATTTAGCAGTTAAAATATTGCGAGAAAGATAAAATTCTAAACTATTACAAAAGGCGCGGGTCCACATCGCCAAAATTTCCAGGACCCGATTTTTGACAGAAAATAAATAAAGAAGTAAAGAAAAGTAAAGTGCGAGAAATATGTTACACGGCTTTGGGAGAGATACATAAATATTTACAAGAAAAAGAAATAAATATGCGAATCGGAATAAAATTAGAAACGAGGGCGTTGGACCCTTTTTAATGGAATTAAATTAAATTGCTAAATTAATTGAATTAAAGAAAAGAAGTTATTTTTGGTATTTTTGTATTTTATGAGTTTTAATGAAAAAAAAGATTAAATGAAATTAAAATTAAATTAACCCTAATTCTATAGCTTTTATTTTATTAAGAAAGTATTAACTTTTAACCTAATATTAACCTAATTATTTACATGCAAATCTTGATTTATAACAGTAAATAATATTTTAATAATTAATTGTTATGAAAGAAAAGAAAAAGGATAAAAAGTTATTACAAACCCTAATTCTACCAAATTTTAAATTGATTAAAAAAATATATTAAAATTAACCCTAAGTTTAAAACTAAAATCAATTAATGTTATTTATTTATAAAATATTAAAAAATTAAATATATTTTAAATTTTGTCTTTTCTGATTTTTTTTGTTGTTTGTTATATTTGTTATGAAAATATTTAAATTAATTAACTAATTAAGAATAGTAATTGAATTAAAATAAAAAATGAAAAAAATATAAAGATTTGCAAACCTAGGGGGGTGTCTGTCCCCAATTGAGAGGTAAGTCTTTAGCAATTTGAGCCCAACAAGCCTTAGGCCTCGTTGACCTTTTGACTAGCATGCCTGTGCATTGACTGAGGTTCATCATAGTCTCCAGATCTGGTCCCCTGATTGAGTGCAATTGGCCACGTGGTGCGTTGAGATTATAGACGTATGGTGATCATCAAGTAACGCGCTGCATAGGAATATATATTGAAAAATATTATGGGATGAAAGGGGGACCTGGGATCGAACCCAGGTCCTGGAAGTCACCAAGATGTTTGCCTGCCACTGAGTCACCTAGCGCATTTTGTATATATGATAACTAACAAACAATATAAAATAAGCAAACGTTAGTGGGGCGCTTTTCGCGCGAAATTTGAACCAGCCATTTACGCCTTGCCACTTCATCGTCTTCCTCATTGTTTATTTTTTTTCTGAAACACAAAGAACATAGGCCACGGTTTTGTAAACGTTCCAAAATGTGCCCTTTTGGAAAATAGCGATTAGCTAGTCTTGGCATATAAATAGGGCGCGACCCCATCAATGGATTGGTTGGAAGCTTCTGAATCTGATGGTGCCATTATCGTGTCCCAATTGTTCCTTGAACGCAAAGCCCTAAATCAGAATCCCTGTAACCCTAAAACACGACAATGGTGGTTTTGCATACAGTGTATAAAAATCCAATCAAAGTACATGGTTAGCTTTAAAATACATCACTTAGTATGAATCTACAAATAAAATGCCATGAAGATGCCTAGAACTCAGAATATGAATATGCATTTATATGGAAAAAATTCGATTTCTATACACTGATTCAAGGCGTTAGGGACGTGGAAACCTATTCAGGCACGTTGCTTAAGGTCTCAGGAAGGTGATGAGATGATTATCTCAGCTTGAATCGCCCTGCAAGTGTGTTTTCAGATTTGAGTTTTCAAGCAAAAAATTCAAGTGTTGTTTCTTGTCTATGGCGCAGCTTTCAGTCTGTATGCATTAGGGTTGCACTTGGTACTTATGTGTGAAGGTTCTAGGGTTGAGAAACTGATCACAAATCCATGAATTGATGAAAAATATATTTGATTTTCAAGCCATTATTTTGCAATCTTTTTCACATGTTTTTGATACAAATCATATCCAATTCCATTGATTCTTTCTATATTTGGTTAGGCACGAAATCTTGGAGATATTATATGCATAAAAAGATTGAAAAACCTAGGTTTAGTATTTTTCATGTATTTTAATTAATTAAATGAATTATTAATAATAAAAATCCAAATAAATAAATAAAAAATGAAGAAAGACTTCCCTTTGGGCCAAATGGTCGTGCACATGCCTTGGATAATGAATTGTGGAAGAAAAAGAGGCCCATTAGCAATTTTAGGTCATTTGAATCAATGTTGATTTTTCAAAATATCCAAAAATTTCCCAACTTCCACAAGGCATAACTTGCTCAATTTTTAAGCTTTGCTCATGTTCTTGGACATTTTGGAAAGGTCTTTGAGTCCTCTAACCAATGCCCTTTGTCCCATGTCATTTTGATTTACCAATCTCAAGTTATGGCCTTTGACTTAAAGTCCCTTTTTGTTGACTTTTGAAAATGACCTATAATGTTGAAATTGATAACTTTTTGTGAGAGCATTTCTTGGACTTGAAGTGTGAAGAGGAGTTGTAGGAAATGTCTTTCTCTTCAAAATGAGCTATGGATGGAATTTTTCTGATAATCCATGTGAAAGTTATGCCCTGGTCAATTTACAGTTGACTTTTTCAATTGTCCAAATATGGAAACTTTTGCATCTTGATGATTTTTGAGCCAAGCTTTGAGAATCATGATCAAGCATTGATCAAATGATATTTGTGGCTTCAAAATGAGATTTTGACCAAAAATTTGGACTTTTGACTGTCAAATGACCATTTTGCCCCTACAGTTGACTGTAGTGTAATTAGGGTTTTTTCCTGTGCAGTTTTGTGCTGAAAGTCTTGAAACTTGGTATGATGATGCTTGACCATATTTATAGGCATGTGGGACTTGATTGAACCCTTGGAAACTTCATTTTCTTTGTTAGAACCTGTGATCGGTGGATCTGGAACTGACTGTTTAACGCTGGTTCGCGAAATGTCGCGGAAGCAAGAGTCGCCACCGTCTTTTAATTTCTCCAAATAGAAAGGACAAAAGCACAGAAAAATTCCTTAAAGAGATTGCTCTCGGTTCGGGAGGTAGGTTATAGAAAGGGAAGGTGTTAGCACCCTTTCTATCCATGGTTATCCATGGGCTCTTAGATACTTGCTCATTTGTGTTTTCAAAAATGGTTTGTTTGCTTTTCAACTGTGGGTTTTAAAAAGTTTCTTTGAAAATTCCAGTTCGACTCTTGTATCGGTCCTCAAGAGTGTTTGAAAAATTGCTTTCGAAAGCTTTTGAAAATGTGTCGGTGTGAAAAGTATTTTGGATTTGTTTTGAAATTAGAGCAAGTATCTACAGTCGTCTACCTACCCTAAGGAATTCGTCTGTGTAAATGTCCTTTAAAGTAGTGCCATCCCACCATTGAGAGGTAGGTAGCACCATCGTTGGAGGTGTTCGGGTCAATTCGAGGTTCGGGACATGGTGATCACCGGAGCAATAGGAAGACACCTTAGAAGCTACCCTCATGCCAGGTTCCCGGATCATGAGGACTTACTAAGACATCCTCTACTCGACGACCACCTTTCGAGGCAAGGCAACAGTGAGGCGTACCCTAGGGGTGGTGTGTGCGATTTGTGTGTCGGATTCATGTATTTTATCTTGTCATATTATTGGTGTTCTACGCTTGTTTTTATTTAAGGCCATTCATTCTTGCATGCTTTGTTTAACAGTTAAAAGTTGCGAGGAAAAGTAAATCTAAAGCTATTACGAATGGCGCGGGTCCACATCGCCAAAATTAACCAGGACCCGATTTGACAGAAAAGTAAAGAAGTTAAAAGAATTAAAAGTGCGAGAAGTAATTACAAGGCTTCGGGAGAGATACATAATTATTTAAGCAAAATAAAAATAAATATGCGAAATTAAATCGAAACGAGGGCGTTGGACCCTTTTGCAAAAATTAAATTAATGATGAAGTTAATTAATTAAAAAAAGGATGTTTTTGGGTTTTTTAGTATTTTAGGAATTTAATGAGAAAAAGAAATAATTAATTAAAATTAACTACTAACCCTAATTCTATTTATTTTTTAAATTTATTAAGAAAAATGTTGAAGTTTTTAACCTAAATTAAACCTAGTTTTTATATACAAATTTAATTATGAAAATAAATAAAATAAATAATATTATTGTGAAAAAGAAAAATTAAAAAGGAATAAAACATTAATTAAACCTATTTCTACATTTTTTAGATTTTTATTATGAAAAGAATTAAAATTGCAACCTAATTTAAAACTAAATAATTTACATGCATTTATTTACAAGAAATATAAAAAATAAAATATTTTTTATATTTTTTATCTTTTCTGATTTTTTTTTAGGATGTTTTTGTATTTTGTAAAAAAAATATTTAATTAATTAAACAAGTGATAATTAAAGTAAAAATAGAATTAAAAATAAAGAAAGCAAAAATTATGCAAACCTAGGGGGTGGTAGTCCCCAAAGTGGAGGTATGATTGTGAAATTCTGGCCCAACAACCCAATGATCCGTTTGACTTTCCAGGTAGCCTGCTGGCATATTGACCAGGGTTTAGGGTGTACCTTCAATCTCAGCCTTTGGTTTGATTCTGATGGACGCGTGGATATTGATTCTTGAGGATGCATGGTACGTCTTGACGTGGGCGCTGCATGGGAATTGTTATTGCAAAATAATATGGAAACATGTAAGACCTGGGGCTCGAACCCAGGTCATGGACGTTGCAAACGCGTTTACCTTCCACTGAGCCATACCAAATACCTTTAACATATAATAGCAAATAAATATGATAAAAGAAATAATGACCAGGGTCCACTAACGCGCGCGAATTTTAAATGATCCAATCACCGTGTGCCACGAATTCGTCTTCTCCACTATCCCTGAAATACAAAAACATGAGGCAACGGTTTTATACGCGTTTTCTTAGGCCAGCTATTGAAAAATAGCGATTAGCTCTCAAGCGTTCATAAATTGAGCGCGAGGGTTCCCTTATGACCGTCAGAGCGTCCTGAATTGAATGGTCATGGTTTTGTGGGCTAATTTTTCCCCATTATAAAAGCCCTATTTTGAAGCTCTGTAAACCCTAAATATCAACAATGGTGAAATTGCCTACAGCTTGCAAAAACTCAATTAAGTTACATGATTAGAATTAGAACAAGTCAGTGAATATAAATGCATAACAAAAACACAATGAAAATGCCTAAAACATGCAATACGATTATGCAATTTTTCTGAAACAGTTTGAGTCCTGTATACCGATTCTTGGAGTTTGAGTGAATGTTTTTGATTGGATTGTGTTCAGTAATCTCCAAGGAAGCCAATGGAACAAGAATTGTGCTTTGAATCGACCTGTAAAGATGATTTCAGAATTGATTTTTTAGACAAAAATTCCAAGTTTTCTTTGTGCTCTTTTGCGCAGCTCTGTGTCTATTCTGATTAGGGTTGTGTTCTAGCATATGTAGTGAGTCTATTAGGTCAAAAAACTAGCACAAATCCAATGCATTCATGGCTTTTGAAAATTTGATTCTTTAAGATCTTTTCATATCTTTTTCCATGCAATTTTGTGTCAATTAGGATCCAATCAAACTAAATCTTCCCATATTTGAATGTGCACGAATTATTGAGTCTAAAACATGTGCAAAAAGATTTGTTAGATTAAATTAAGTATTTTTCACATATTTAATTGATTTAAATGAATTAATATAAATAAAAATTCAAATAAATAAATAAAAAATGAGAAAATACTTCCCTTTGGGCCAAGTGGTTGTGCACATGCTTAGAATGATGAATCATGGAAGAAAAATGGGCCCATTAGCAATTTTAGGTCTTTTGAAGTAATGTTGACTTTTCAAAATATCCAAAAATTTCCCAACTTACACAAGGCATAACTTGCTCAATTTTTAAGCTTTTCTCATGTTCTTGGACATTTTGGAAAGGTCTTTGAGTCCTCTAACCAATGCCTTTGGTCCCATGTCATTTTGATTTACCAATCTCAAGTTATGGCCTTTGACTTAATGTCCCTTTTTGTTGACTTTTGAAAATGACCTATAATGTTGAAATTGATAACTTTTGTGAGAGCATTTCTTGGACTTGAAGTATGAGGATGATTTGTAGGAAATGTCTTTCTATTCAAAATGAGCCTTGGATGGAATTTTTCTGATAATCCATGTGAAAGTTATGCCCTGGTCAATTTCAGTTGACTTTTTCAACTGTCCAAATAAGGAAACTTTTGCATCTTGATGATTTTTTGAGCCAAACTTTGAGAATCATGATCAAGCATTGATCAAATGATGTTTGTGGCTTCAAAATGATATGTTGACCAAAAATTTGAACTTTTGACTGTCAAATGACCATTTTGCCCCTACAGTTGACTGTAGTGCAATTAGGATTTTTTGACTGTGCAATTTTGAGCTGAATGACTTGAAACTTGATATGAGGATACTTTACCATATTTATAGGCATGTGAGACTTGATTGGACCTTTGAAAACTTCATTTTCTTGATCAGAACACCAACCCTAGTTTTGACTGTATAGGAGATCTTTGACTGTGCAACCCTTGGGGGATTTTGTAGCTTGTCTTGGCAAATCTTTGAAGAATTATGGGAGGGAAAATTTTGGGGTACAACAGTTGCCCCTGTTCAATCTTCTTAGACCTGAGGATGCATATTGGCGGACGTGCCTTTCGTAATCCGAGGGTAGAAGATGATTGAACACTAGAGTGCCCAGAAATTTGCGCTCACATAGTAGCAGTGATGATGGGAATGGGCTTATAGATGCCATTTGAGGATTGATGAATAGGATGATGGGCTTATAGATGCCATCTGGATGTTGATCGCGTAAGAGATTCCTTAGCGAGAACCTGCATACCTGCAAAAGAAACATGAGTACCTGACACGTTGCAGGAGTTGGTTTTCAGATGCTTGGTATAGATGTGTCCTGACTGGTTACAGGAGCTGAATCTGGAGCTTCAAAAGATGATGAATGAACCAGGGATGGTTACTACCTCAGCCTGAATGGTAAGAGAACCTTGGGTGATTTTAACTTCAACAACGCTCGTTGAGAAAATCTTGGTGGGAAATACCATCTTCGCAGGATCGGGACGAGAACCATAGGCCATTATAATCTGAAAGGGAATCACCTCACTCGCCGTCGGAGAGGGAATCATAAGAAAAGGAATTGTCACCTCACTCACCGTCGGAGAGGGAACCATAGGAGATTATCACCTCACTCACCGTCAGAGAGGGAAACATCTGAAAAGGACTTACCACCTCACTCACCGTCGGAGAGGGAACCATGGGAGACTATCACCTCACACTCACCGTCGGAGAGGGAAACATCTGAAAAGGACTTACCATCTCACTCACCGTCGGAGAGGGAACCATAGGAGACTATCACCTCACACTCACCGTCGGAGAGGGAAACATCTGAAAAGGACTTACCACCTCACTCACCGTCGGAGAGGGAACCATAGGAGACTATCACCTCACACTCACCGTCGGAGAGGGAAACATCTGAAAAGGACTTACCACCTCACTCACCGTCGGAGAGGGAACCATAGTAGACTATCACCTCACACTCACCGTCGGAGAGGGAAACATCTGAAAAAGGACTTACCACCTCACTCACCGTCGGAGAGGGAACCATAGTAGACTATCACCTCACACTCACCGTCGGAGAGGGAAACATCTGAAAAGGACTTACCACCTCACTCACCGTCGGAGAGGGAACCATAGGAGACTATCACCTCACACTCACCGTCGGAGAGGGAAACATCTGAAAAGGACTTACCACCTCACTCACCGTCGGAGAGGGAACCATAGTAGACTATCACCTCACACTTACCGTCGGAGAGGGAAACATCTGAAAAGGACTTACCACCTCACTCACCGTCGGAGAGGGAACCATAGGGGACTATCACCTCACTCACCATCGGAGAGGGAAACATCTGAAAAGGACTTACCACCTCACTCACCGTCGGAGAGGGAACCATAGGAGACTATCACCTCACTCACCGTCGGAGAGGGAAACATCTGAAAAGGACTTACCACCTCACTCACCGTCGGAGAGGGAACCATCTGGGATAACTTCTACTGAGTCTTCATCAGAAAAATCTGTTGGGAGTCGATTTAGCTGGACTAGAGAAGGCCTTGAAATATGTTTTGAGAATTTTAACTGCATCTTTCCTGAAAGGTAAAGGTCAGTCATATGCAATGCATGATATGGATTAAGCAATGATGTTCTCAACCTAAATGAGATTTGTATGATATGATGTGTCTATGCATGCTATAATGATGTATGTGATGTTTTATGAATGTATGTTTTCGTCTAGGAAAATAAATCCTTGACGGGTGCCGGGAAGTCATATCCTGGGCTGATGTTGAAGAATAATCTTTTACTTCCGCTGGGGATGATAACTGCAAGAATACCGGTAGGAGAAGATGACTCCGTTGCGGAATAAACTTGGCAAATGGAAGATTCTGCGGGGAGCAAAGATATTCTAGAGACCATGCTGGGAAGCAATACTCTATGGGAAGAGGGATGCCTTGCTGAGTGTTGATAATAATTGCTGGGGATACCTTTGTTGTTGGAAGTGTTGATGGACTTCACTGGGGTAAGAAGACTTCGTCGAGGACGCTCTTTCCGTGGCTTTTGGCTGAGGATAACCCAGTTATATCCTGTTAAGGGAATAACTCTTTGAATAAAGCCGGGAGACGCGTTCGTGCTCTGCGAGGGGATAAGTTTCCAGAATTTACTGGGGATATGCTTATTGCTTGGGGAGATGGATTCCAACCTTCCTGGGGAACTGGATTGGACTTTCTTGGGGAAGTTTTGATATGCTGGGGAAGCGATTCCTTTGAATGTTGGTCTGCCGCCGGGAAACAATCTTTAGACCAAGACTGCCGGGGATGCTTGTTAAGAATATATGTATTGCAACTGGGGAATGTTGATATCTGCTGGAGGATACCCAACTTCCTTGAGATTTGATAATTTTGCTTGGAGAGGAATGTATTGACTGTCTGGGGAATTAAGATGTACTGGTTGTATTCTTTAGCCGAACCTACCTTGGTACCTTGGAGGATAGAACAATTAGATTGCTTGGACAACTCTTTATTGCCCCTGTTTCTAGTGTTACCTGCAATTAATTCCTTTGTTTCGTATGCAAATATTTATGAGTTAGCAAATTATCATCAATGCATATATCACAAATTGAACCTTGGACGTTCTTTGCAAAACAAAACAGAAAAAGAAAAACACTTGGCACGTTTAACTGAAAATATATTTGTATTGATTTTGAATGGCTTGTGAATAGGCGTTTTGTGTACAAGAGGCTGACGTCCTAGTAAGAGAACGCCGCCGAACAAAAGAGTTTATACAAGTTTTGTACAAAAGAAAATAAAACAGCTGTGTGAAATGAATGATCCCACTAGGTTTCAACTCTGCTATTGCCTTTATAACTCTGAGCGTCTCATCACTTGACGACCTTGGTTGAAGGTGAAGCTGACTGATCGATGCCGTCTGAACTTGATGTAGACACCGGATTCTGGATGCAAAGTGATCAATGAGACATAGTATCACGCTTTTATCCCTAATTTTGGCCTGGACCGCCCTTTCGGGTTTTCAGTCCACCGGGATACCCATTTTTGCCCAAGCCGCCTTTTCAGGTTTTCGACTTGCCGGGTGTACAGATTTTTTCATTTCATCCCTTCATTTTGCCCGAACCCTTTTGGTTCGACGGGAAGCCCTAATTTTTGCCTAGGCATGTCAGCCTAGCGGGTTTTTTTTTCATGCGTAGTATTTTTTTACTATGTCTGCATTGGCGGGGTGAGGAAGGTCGTCACCATCCATATTGGTTAATATCATTGCTCCTCCTGAGAACACATGCTTAACCACAAACGGCCCTTCGTACGTAGGGGTCCATTTGCCCCTTGGATCACTCTGAGGAAGGATGATTCTCTTGATTACCAGATCCCCAACTTGATATTCCTGTGGTCTGACCTTTTTGTTAAATGCCCTGATCATCCGTTTCTGATATGTCTGACCATGACAAATAGCAGCAAGTCTCTTTTCATCAATGAGGTTGAGCTGATCAAGTCGTGTCTGGATCCAATCATCTTCGTTCAGATTTGCATCCTTCATTATCCGGAGAGAGGGAATTTGTACTTCGATCGGTAAGACTGCCTCCATGCCATAAACCAGAGAGAAAGGAGTTGCCCGGTTGACGTCCTAGCTGAGGTACGGTACCCATGTAGAGCGAACGGTAACATCTCGTGCCAATCTTTGTAGGTCACTGTCATTTTCTGCACGATTTTCTTGATGTTCTTATTTGCTGCTTCTACAGCCCCATTCATCTTCGGTCTGTACGGAGAAGAATTGTGGTGCTGTATCTTGAACTGTTCGCAGAGCTCAGCAATCATCTTATTGTTCAGATTGGTACCATTGTGTGTAATAATCCGCTCAGGGACGCCGTACCGACAGATCAGGTTATGTCGAATGAACCGTGCCACAACAGTCTTGGTTACCGTGGCATAGGAAGCTGCCTCAACCCACTTCGTGAAGTAATCAATCGCCACTAGGATGAAGCGATGCCCATTGGATGCCGTAGGTTTAATCTCGCCGATCATGTCTATGCCCCACATTGCAAACGGCCAAGGCGCGGTCAGAACATTCAGGGGAACTGGAGGAACGTGCACCTTGTCTGCATAAATCTGGCACTTATGGCATGTCCTGGAATGTTGGTAGCAATCAGCTTCCATTGTGGACCAGTAATATCCTGCCCGTAGGATCTTCTTAGCCATAGTGTGTCCACTGGAATATGTACCAAAGGTCCCTTCATGTAGCTCTTCCATGATTCTTTCTGCTTCAGTCTTATCCACGCAACGTAGTAAGGTTGAATCATGGTTTCGCTTGTACAAGACGCCGTTGCTAAGGAAGAACTTGGCTGCGAACCTTCTCAGGAACTTCTTATCATTGACAGAGGCACCTTCAGGGTATTCCTGAGCTTCTAGGTATCTCTTCACCTCATAGTACCAAGGCTTCTCAATCACCAATTCAGTCTCGAGATCGCAACAGTATGCCGGTTCGTCCAGTTTCCAGATGATGATCCGGGGAGCCTCATTATCCCATTTGACTTTGAACATAGAAGACATTGTAGCTAACGCGTCCGCCAACTGATTCTCTTCTCTTGGAAAGTGCTCAAAGGTTATCTCTGTGAAGTGGGGGATCAGGGTCAATACACATTCTTTGTAAGGAATCAGGTTTGGATGTTTCGTATCCCACTCTCCTTTGATCTGATTGATCACAAGAGTGGAATCTCCGAAGACACTTAGAAACTTGATCCTTAGGTCGATCGCAGCTTGAAGACCCATGATGCACGCCTCATACTTTGCCATGTTGTTGGTACAGTTGAAACACAGCCGGGCAGTGAGTGGAGTATGAGTACCTTGAGGTGATATGATTATGGCGCCGATACCATTTCCCAAAGCATTGGAGGCTCCGTCAAAGTGCATAGACCATCGGGATCCTGGTTCAGGTCCTTCATCCGGTCCAGGTACTTCACAATCAGTCACAATCATGATGCTTTCATCCGGGAATTCAAAGTTCATTGACTGATAATCATCTACAGCTTGATGTGCCAGGTGGTCTGCCAATACACTTCCCTTGATGGCTTTCTGGGTTGTGTACTGAATTTCGTATTCCGTCATGATCATTTTCCATCTTGCAATTCTCCCAGACAGAGCAGGCTTTTCGAATATGTACTTTATAGGATCCATTTTTGAGATTGTGATCGGTGGATCTGGAGCTGACTGTTTAACGCTGGTTCGCGAAATGTCGCGGTAAGCAAGAGTCGCCACCGTCTTTTATTTTCTCCAATTGGAAAGGACAAAAGCACAGAAAAATTCCTTATAGAGATTGCTCTCGGTTCGGGAGGTAAGTTATAGAAAGGGAAGGTGTTAGCACCCTTTCTATCCATGGTTATCCATGGGCTCTTAGATACTTGCTCATTTGTGTTTTCAAAAATGGTTTGTTTGCTTTTCAACTGTGGGTTTTAAAAAGTTTCTTTGAAAATTCCAGTTCGACTCTTGTATCGGTCCTCAAGAGTGTTTGAAAAATTACTTTCGAAAGCTTTTTGAAAAGGTGTCGGTGCGAAAAGTATTTTTGAATTTGTTTTGAAATTAGAGCAAGTATCTAGAGTCGTCTACCTACCCTAAGGAATTCGTCTGTGTAAGTGTCCTTAAAGTAGTGCCATCCCATCATTGAGAGGTAGGTAGCACCACCGTTGGAGGTGTTCGGGTCAATTCGAGTTTATAGGGACATGGTGATCACCAGAGCAATGGGAAGACACCTTAGAAGCTACCCTCATGCCAGGTTCCCGGATCATGAGGACTTACTAAGACATCCTCTACTCGACGATCACCTTTCGAGGCAAGGCAACAATGAGGCGTACCCTAGGGGTGGTGTGTGCGATTCGTGTGTCGTTTTCAGATATTTGTCTTGTCATGTTCATTGTGATCTACGCTTGATTTTATTTTAAGTCCATACATTCTTTCATGCTTTTGTTAACAGTTAAGATATTTGCGGGAAAGTAAATCTAAGGCTATTACAAATGGCGCGGGTCCACATCGCCAAAATTAAACCGGACCCGATTTGACAGAAAATAAATAAAGCAAAAGAAATAAAAGTGCGAAAAGTTTAAGTTACAACGCTTTGGGAGAGATACATAATGAATTAAGCGAAATAAAATAAATACGCGAAATAAAATTAAGAACATGGGCGTTGGACCCTTTTGCAAAAGATTAAATTACAAGAATTAATTAATTAGAATTAATGAGGACTAAAAAATTAAAAATTAAAAAGGAAAGTTTTTGGTATTTTTGTGTTTTTTGAGATTTAATGAAAGAAGAGATTTAAAATTAAAATGTCAAACCCTAGTTCTAATTATTTTTTAGTTATTAAGAAAATATTGAAATTTTTAACTAATTGAAACCCTAATTTTTATGTACAGTTTAATTATGAAAATAAGATAAGTAAATAATGTTATGGTAAAAAAAAGAAAGATTGAAAGGAATAAAGTTTATTAAACCTAAATTCTATGTTTTCTTGATTTATTAAAAAAAAGAATTAAAATTGCAAAAAACCTAATTATACTAAATTCAATTATACAATTTATTTATTAAAATAAAAATATTTATTACATTTTGTCTTTTTCTGATTTTTTATGATGTTTTTTATATTTTGTAGGAAAATAATTAATTAATTAAAACAATAAAAATAAATAACACAATAATTAAAAAATAAAATATGAAGAGAAAAAGCAAACCAGGGGGGGTTCAGGCCCCAAAGTGAGGTGTTGGCCTTAGAATTCTGGCCCAATTAAGCATGAAATCCGTTGACTTTTGTGCAAGCATGTGGTGCATTGACTGGAGTGTACGTGTTCTTCAGATCCATGCCGTTGGTTTAATCTTCAGGGGGCACGTGGACGTCTGGATGATGGTGGCGTATCATGCGCTCCACCTTTGGAATTGCATGGGAAGACGTTTTGCAAAATAATATAGAAACAATGCAGACCTGGGGTTCGAACCCAGGTCTTGGACGTGAATGCCTTCTTCGCTTGCCAACTGAACCATGAAACGCACGTTAACATGTTATAACGAATAAATAATAAAAAGAAAGACAAACGCGTTAGTGGGTTTCTGGCGCGAATTTCAAACCAGCCTATCACGTTTTGACAACGAGGTTGTCTTCTTCGTTGTTTTTATTTTTTTTCTGAAACAAGCCTGTAAGGCAACGGTTTTGCAAACGTGGTGTTAGATGGGTTTACAGAAAATAGCGACTAGGCTGTCTCTAAACATAAATTAGGCGCGAGTATATGAATCTCTTCGTCCAAGCGTGCTCATTCCAATGGTATTAACCACGAGTCCTAATTTTGCCTTGGATGGAAAGCCCTAATTCCTTATCCGGCAAACCCTAAAAAGCATACATGGTATAATCGCATATAACACAGAAAAACGCAATTAAAAGTATCAGTTAGCTTCAAAACTTTATGATGAACACGAATCAAGCATTAAATTTTACAAATAATGCCTAGAATGGGATGCACGATTATGAAATTTCCTGGATGCAGTTCCAGTTCATGTTACCGATTCTTGGAGCTTTGGCTGTTGTTATTGATTGGAATGCGTTCAGGGGACCACAATGAAGCTGTTGGAATCAAGATTAAGGCTTGAATCGTCCTTCAACAATGATTTCAGAATTTTGTTTTCAAGCAATTTTTCCAAGTTGCAAATCTGTTCTTTAGCGCAGCTTAGGGTGTCCAAGGATTAGGTTTGTATTCCTGGTTATGTAGTGAGCATATTAGGTTAAGAAAATTGGCCAAGATCTCTTGCAATCATTGATTTGGATATTTGATTTGTTAAGGATCCTTTTTGAATCTTTTTCATGTGTATTTTGCTCAATCATGCTCAAATTGAACCAAATCTTTCCATGTTGGGATCTGCACGAATTATAGAGGCTAAAGCATGCATGAAAAGATTTATTAGGTCAAAGTAGATATTTTTCATATATTTAAATGATTTAAATGAATTAATATTAATATAAATTCAAATAAATAAATAAAAAATGAGAAAATACTTCCCTTTGGGCCAAGTGGTCGTGCATATGCTTAGAATGATGAATCATGGAAGAAAAATGGGCCCATTAGCAATTTTAGGTCATTTGAATCAAAGTTGACTTTTCAAAATATCCAAAAATGTCCCAACTTCCACAAGGCATAACTTGCTCAATTTTTAAGCTTTTCACATGTTCGTGGACATTTTGGAAAGGTATTTGAGTCCTCTAACCAATTCCTTTGGTCCCATGCCATTTGGATTTACCAATCTGAAGTTATGGCCTTTGACTTAAAGTCCCTTTTTGTTGACTTTTGAAAATGACCTATAATGTTGAAATTGATAACTTTTTGTGAGAGCATTTCTTGGACTTGAAGTATGAAGATGAGTTGTAGGAAATGTCTTTCTCTTCAAAATGAGCTTTGGATGGAGTTTTTCTGATAATCCATGTGAAAGTTATGCCCTGGTCAATTTCAGTTGACTTTTTCAGCTGTCCAAATATAGTAACTTTTGCATCTTGATGATTTCTGAGCCAAATTTTGAGAATCATGATCAAGCATTGATCAAATGATGTTTGTGGCTTTAAAATGATGTGTTGACCAAAAATTTGAACTTTTGACTGCCAAATGACCATTTTGCCCCTACAGTTGACTGTAGTGCAATTTAGGGTTTTGACTGTGCAATTTTGAGCTGAATGCCTTGAAACTTGATATGAGGATACTTGACCACATTTGTAAGCATGTGAGACTTGATTGGACCTTTGAAAACTTTATTTTCCTGATCAGAACACAAACCCTAGTTTTGACTGTATAGGAGACAGTTGTACTGCACAACCCTTGGGGAATTTTGTGACTTGGCTTGGCAATTTCTTGAAGAATATGGGAGGGAAAATTTTGGGGTGCAACAGTTGCCCCTGTTCAATCTTCTTAGACCTGAGGATGGAGATTGGCGGACGTGCCTTTCGTAATCCGAGGGTGGAAGATGATTGAACACTGAAGTGCCCAGAAATTTGCGCTCACATAGTGGTAGTGTGATGGGGGAATGGGCTTATCGATGCCATTTGGAGATTGTTGGATATGACGATGGGCTTATAGATGCCATCTGGATGTTGATCGCGTAGGATATTCCTTAGCGAGTACCTGCATACCTGCAAAAGAACAAATGAGTACCTGACACGTTGCAGGAGTTGGTTTTCAGATGCTTGGTATAGATGTGTCCTGACTGGTTACAGGAGCTGAGTCTGGAGCTTCAAACAGCGATGAATGAACCAGGTATGGTTACTGCTTTAGCATGAATGGTAAGAGAACCTTGGGTGATTTTATCTTCAACAACGCTCGTTGAGAAAATCTTGGTGGGAAATACCATCTTCGCAGGATCGGAACGAGAACCATAGGCTATTATAATCTGAAAGGGAATCACCTCACTCGCCGTCGGAGAGGGAATCATAGGAAAAGGAATTGTCACCTCACACACCGTCGGAGAGGGGACCATAAGAGACTATCACCTCACACTCATCGTCGGAGAGGGAAACATCTGAAAAAGGAATTACCACCTCACGCACTTGTCGGAGAGGGGACCATAGGAGACTATCACCTCACACTCACCGTCGGAGAGGGAAACATCTGAAAAAGGAATTACCACCTCACACTCATCGTCGGAGAGGGGACCATAAGAGACTATCACCTCACACTCATCGTCGGAGAGGGAAACATCTGAAAAAGGAATTACCACCTCACGCACTTGTCGGAGAGGGGACCATAAGAGACTATCACCTCACACTCATCGTCGGAGAGGGAAATATCTGAGAAAGGACTTACCACCTCACACACCGTCGGAGAGGGAACCATAAGAGACTATCACCTCACACTCATCGTCGGAGAGGGAAACATCTGAAAAAGGAATTACCACCTCACGCACTGTCGGAGAGGGAACCATAAGAGACTATCACCTCACACTCATCGTCGGAGAGGGAAACATCTGAAAAAGGAATTGCCACCTCACGCACTTGTCGGAGAGGGGACCATCTTGAAAAAGGGATTACTACCTTACTCGCCGTTGGAGAGGGGACCATAACTTCTGCTGAGTCTTTATCAGAAAAATCTGTTGGGAGTCGATTTAGCTGGACTAGAGAAGGCCTTGAAATATGTTTGAGAATTTAACTGAATCTTTCCTGAAAGGTAAAGGTCAGTCACATGCAATGCATGATATGGATCAAGCAATGATGTTCTCAACATAAATGAGATTTGTATGATATAATGCGTCTATGCATGCTATAATGATGTATGTGATGTTTTATGAATGTATGTTTTCGTCTAGGAAAGTAAATCCTTGACGGGTGCTGGGAAGTCACTCCTGGGCTGATATTGAAGAGTAGATTTTGCTTCCGTTGGGGATGATAACTGCAAGAATGCCGGTAGGAGAAGATGACTCCGTTGCGGAATAAACTTGGAAAATGGAAGATTCTGTAGGGAGAAAAGATACTCTAGCGACCATGCTGGGAAGTGATACTCTGTGGGGATAGAGATGCTTTGCTGAATTGTTGAGAATGACTTGCTGAGGATATCTTTGTTGTATTGTTAGTAGTAACTTGCTGGGGATAAGAAGACTGTATTGACGACGACCTTTCCTGTGGCTTTTGGCTGAGGATAACCCAGTTACATCCTGTTAAGGAAATAACTCTTTAAATAAAGCCGGACGACGCGTTCGTGCTCTGCGAGGGGATAAGCTTCCAGAATCTACTGGGGATAAGCTTACTGCTTGGGGATATGAATCCCAACCTTCCTGGGGAACTGGATTGGACTCTTCTGGGAAGTTTTGATATACGGGGGAAGTGGTTCCTTTGAATGTTGATATGCCGCCGGGGAACAATCTTTAGACCAAGACTGCCGGGGATGCTTGTTAAGAATATATGTATTGCTGCTGGGGAACGTTGAGATCTACTGGAGGATACCCAATTTCCTTGAGACTTGATAACTCTGCCTGGAGAAGAATGCACTGTTTTGCTGAACCACTCTCTGGGGAATTAATATGTACTGGTTATATTCTTTAGTTGAACCTACCTTGGTACCTTGGAGGACAGAACCATTAGATTGTTTAGACAACTCCTTATTGCCCCTGTTTCCAATGTTACCTGTGGAGGTGCTTGGTGATTGCCGATTGACAAATATTCTTTTGGTAGGCGAGTGACAAGATGCTGGGACATAGTCGTACGCTTTTGATCCCTAACTTTTGCCTGGACCGCCCTTTCGGGTTTTCAGTCCATCGGGATACCCATTTTTGCCCAAGCCGCCTTTTCAGGTTTTCGACTTGCCGGGTGTACAGATTTTTTCATTTTCATCCCTTCATTTTGCCCGAACCCTTTTGGTTCGACGGGAAGCCCTAATTTTTTCCTAGGCATGTCAGCCTAGCGGGTCTTTGTTCATGCGTAGTATCTTTTTACTATGTCTGCATTGGCGGGGTGAGGAAGGTCGTCACCATCCATGTTGGTCAATATCATGGCTCCTCCTGAGAACACATGCTTAACCACAAATGGCCCTTCGTATGTAGGGGTCCATTTGCCCCTTGGATCACTCTGAGGAAGGATGATTCTCTTGATTACCAGATCCCCAACTTGATATTCCTGTGGTCTGACCTTTTTGTTAAATGCCCTGATCATCCGTTTCTGATACGTCTGACCATGACAGATAGCAGCAAGTCTCTTTTCGTCAATGAGGTTGAGTTGATCAAGTCGTGTCTGGATCCAATCATCTTCGTTTAGATTTGCATCCTTCATTATCCGGAGAGATGGAATTTGTACTTCGATTGGCAAGACCGCCTCCATGCCATAAACCAGAGAGAAAGGAGTTGCCCCGGTTGACGTCCTAGCTGAGGTACAGTACCCATGCAGAGCGAACGGTAACATCTCGTGCCAATCTTTATACGTTACTGTCACCTTTTGCACGATTTTCTTGATGTTCTTATTTGCTGCTTCTACAGCCCCATTCATCTTCGGTCTGTAAGGAGAAGAATTGTGGTGCTGTATCTTGAACTGTTCGCAGAGCTCAGCGATCATCTTATTGTTCAGATTGGTACCGTTGTCTGTAATAATTCGCTCAGGGACGTCGTATCGACAGATCAGATTGTGTCGAATAAACCGTGCCACAACAGTCTTGGTTACTGTAGCATAGGATGCCGCTTCGACCCACTTCGTGAAATAATCAATCGCCACTAGGATGAAGCGATGTCCATTAGATGCCGTAGGTTTTATCTCACCGATCATGTCTATGCCCCACATTGCAAACGGCCAAGGCGCAGTCAGAACATTCAGGGGAACCGGAGGAACATGCACCTTGTCTGCATAAATCTGGCACTTGTGGCATGTCCTGGAGTGTTGGTAGCAGTCAGCTTCCATTGTGGACCAGTAATATCCTGCCCGTAGGATTTTCTTAGCCATAGTGTGCCCACTGGAATGCGTACCAAAGGTCCCTTCGTGTAGCTCTTCCATGATTCTTTCCGCTTCAGTCTTATCCACACAACGCAGTAAGGTTGAATCATGGTTTCGCTTGTACAAGATGCCGTTGCTTTAGGAAGAACTTTGCTGCGAACCTCCTCAGGAATTTCTTATCATTGACAGAGGCACCTTCAGGGTATTCCTGAGCTTCCAGATATCTCTTCACTTCGTGGTACCAAGGCTTCTCAGTCACCAATTCAGTTTCGAGATCACAACAGTATGCCGGTTCGTCTAGTTTCCAGATGATGATCCGGGGAGCCTCATTATCCCATTTGACCTTGAACATTGAAGACATTGTAGCTAACGCGTCCGCTAACTGATTCTCTTCTCTTGGAAAGTGCTCAAAGGTTATTTCTGTGAAGTGGGGAATTAGGGTCAACACACATTCTCTGTAAGGAATCAAGTTTGGATGTTTTGTATCCCACTCCCCTTTGATCTGATTGATCACAAGAGCGGAATCTCCGAAGACACTTAGAAATTTGATCCTTAGGTCGATCGCAGCTTGAAGACCCATGATACACGCCTCATACTCCGCCATGTTGTTGGTACAGTTGAAACATAGTCGGGCAGTGAGTGGAGTATGAGTACCTTGAGGAGATATAATTATGGCGCCGATACCATTTCCCAGAGCATTGGAAGCTCCATCAAAGTGCATAGACCATCGGGATCCCGGTTCAAGTCCTTCATCCGGTCCAGGTACTTCACAGTCAGTTACAATCATGATGCTTTCATCCGGAAACTCGAAGTTCATTGATTGGTAGTCATCTACAGCTTGATGAGCTAAGTGGTCTGCCAATACACTCCCCTTGATGGCTTTCTGGGTCGTGTACTGAATGTCGTATTCTGTCAAGATCATTTGCCATCTTGCAATTCTCCCAGACAGAGCGGGCTTTTCGAATATGTACTTTATAGGATCCATCTTTGAGATCAACAAGGTAGTGTGAGTCAGCATATACTGTCTCAGCCGGCGAGCAGCCCATACCAAAGCG
Organism: Vicia faba; assembly: GCA_948472305.1. Classification (NCBI taxonomy): domain Eukaryota; kingdom Viridiplantae; phylum Streptophyta; class Magnoliopsida; order Fabales; family Fabaceae; genus Vicia; species Vicia faba. The sequence continues at coordinate 159,781,866 of OX451736.1, read as the reverse complement.
CAGCAAGTTTTCTCAAGCAGTGAGTATCGGGTCTCACAGTCGGTAAACTTTTTGCTAAGGTAATAAATGGCATGCTCTTTTCGGCCAGACTCGTCATGCTGCCCCAGCACACACCCCATTGAATTGTCGAGCACTGTCAGATATAGGATCAGAGGTCTCCCTTCAACAGGTGGCATAAGGATAGGTGGTTCTTGGAGATACTCTTTGATTCTGTCGAAGGCAGCCTGACATTCATCGTTCCAACGTACTACCTGATCTTTCTTCAGCAACTTGAAGATTGGCTCACAGGTAGCAGTCAGATGTGAGATGAAGCGAGCAATGTAATTCAGGCGTCCTAAAAAGCCTCTGACTTCCTTCTCTGTCTTAGGAACTGGCATCTCTTGAATAGCTTTGACCTTAGCAGGGTCCACTTGAATACCTTTATCACTGACCACGAAGCCTAGCAACTTCCCAGATCTTACCCCGAAGGTGCACTTGTTCGGGTTTAGTCTCAGCTTGTACAATTTCAACCGGTCAAACAACTTCTGCAGATGATCTAGGTGCTCTTCCTCAGTTTGGGACCTAGCGATCATGTCGTCGACATACACTTCTATCTCGTGATGGATCATGTCATGAAATAGAGCAACCATGGCACGTTGGTAAGTTGCCCCAGCGTTCTTTAATCCAAATGGCATGACCTTGTAACAGAAGGTACCCCATTGAGTAACAAATGTAGTCTTTTCCATATCTTCAGGTGCCATCTTAATCTGATTGTAACCTGAAAAGCCATCCATGAAAGAGAATACCTTGTGCTGAGCTGTATTATCAACAAGGACATCAATGTGAGATAAGGGGAAATCATCTTTGGGGCTGGCCCTATTCAGATCCCTGTAGTCGACACACATTCTGACCTTACCGTCCTTCTTAGGTACCGGCACCACATTAGCAACCCACTGAGGGTAAGAAGTTACTGCAAGAAACCCAGCATCAAACTGTTTCATAACCTCGGCTTTAATCTTCTCGGACATCTCTGGACGCATCCGACGGACCTTTTGCTTAACTGGAGGGCAGTCTTCCTTAGTTGGCAAGTGATGGACCACAATATCGGTATCCAACCCGGGCATGTCTTCGTAGGACCAGGCAAAGATCTCCATATAGTCATGTAACATCTTGGTTAACCGTTGCTTCACGCTGAGCTCTAGGTTGGCACCAATCTTTACCTCTTTCCTGTCTGCTTCAGTACCCAAGCTTATGGTCTCTACTGGCTCTTCATGGGGTTGAATTGCCCTTTCTTCCTGAAGCAACAATCTTGCAAGTTCGCCAGGCACTTCGCAATCATCTTCACCTTCGTCTTCGGCTAAGTTGATCGGATTTTCGAAGTCGTAATTGGCAGTAGCAGAGTTGTTATCAGTGAGATCCAGAGTGGATTGGAACCTGTATGAGTGAGTGTGTGTGTAAATACAGCTGTTTTTTTTTGAAAATTATGTAAAGAAAAGGAAAGACAGAAAAGGAACACAATATTTGCAATGCGAAAAATACGTCCAAGATTTTCATTCATGATGTATAAAATGACAGTTTGTATGCCCTCACAAATAGAACCACGGTGCCTCGGGTAAGACACCGGGCCATAGAGTTTATCATTGTTTATTACAAAATAACGAAACAAAGAAATTTATTACTGCGTCACAAAGGTAACAGGGGTATGGTCCTTTGCACTCCAATTGTTCAATCCGTCTTCGACCGTCGGATAGATCCAGCTGTTGAATTCAGCTTCGTCCACTTCATGGTCTTCCCCAACAGCGTTCACTCCTGAACTTTTAATAAATACCGGAGGTCTTCCGATCTTTGCTTTCCTCATAGCTCTCTGACCTTCTGAGGTAAAACCCAGCCCAAGTTTATCGGTCTTCTGGATGAAGTCTGGAAGCCTGCCCCAGTCGGCACATTCACCCTTCTGCACCACAGCCCTGGCATCCTTCAGGGAAGCCATCTTCAAAGGACCACTTGCTTCTGTTGTTTCTGCTGCAATTGGAAACACCTCCTCGAAATGCTGAAAGGGGGTCTCAATGAACTCCCCATCCATCTCAATGTATCTGAAAGAGTTTAGGTGACTCACCATATATTCTTCCTCTCCTTGCACAGTGACAATCTTCCCTCTGACGGGGTACTTCAGCTTTTGATGCAAGGTAGAGGTCACTGCCCCAGCCTTATGTATCCAGGGTCGACCCAGCAGACAAGAGTAAGATGGACGGATGTCCATCACATAAAAAGTGGAGTCGAACACCTGAGAGCCCACCCGAATCGGAATGTCAACTTCTCCATGGACCATCCTCTTTGAACCGTCAAAGGCCCTGACGATGATGTTGCTGGGTTTCAATTCCAGGCATTCACAATCTAGACGATCCAGAGCCTTCTTGGGTAGCACATTCAAAGATGACCCAGTATCAACCAACACATGTGCCAAGGTGGTGCCCCTGCATTCAATTGAGACATGCAGAGCATCGTTATGGTCTCTCCCCTTTGCGGTCAAGTCAGCATCTGAGAAACCCAAGCCATTATCTGCCGTTAGACTTGCCACGCAATCAGTGAACTGGACTGCAGAGGTTTCATGTGGCACATGGGCCGTCTTGAGGAATGAGATTAGGGCCTTTGCATGGGCCTCGGAGCACAGCAATAAAGAGAGCATGGAGATCTTGGAGGGCGTATGCCCCAGCTGTTCCACAACATTAAAATCGCTCTTCTTTATAATCTTCAGAATCTCCTCCATCTCTTGTGGGGAGGCCTCAGCAGTTATGGGTATGGGTGCCTCCATCTGGGCAGGCTCAACTTCAATTCCCTTGCCCCGAGCATTGGATGACTCGGCAGCAGGAGAAACAATCGGGTTAGCAGCAGGAACAACAACTTGATCAGCAACAGGAATAGGTGTACTTGTAGGAATTATCAGGAGCGGTCTTCGGGCAGCAGGCGGTGCAATGTCAGGCGAGAAGAGCCTGCCACTGCGGGTAACTTTGGCTGGGCCAGTGATGTCACAGATGCTGGCGCCAACGTTGAGCTCTTGTTTAATCCCGTTTATATATACATCTGCCCCATAGTGCCAAGGGACAGCTTTATCAGATACATAGGGCAGGGGCCCTGGAACAGTGATAATAATGGGCGCAACGGTCATGATTTGAGTGGGCTTCTTCGGGAGAGCCGGGATTGGGTTATTGAAAATAGTCACTACAGAAACTTCTTCCATTGGAACCAACCGAACAGCAGACTTCTTGAATAGAATCTCCTTGCTATCCATTAAGCTTTGGATGCCTAACTTTAGCAAGGGACAACCAGATGGGGACACAGCACAGAATAGGCAACCCTCACTACAACCCGGAAATAAACCGGCCTGCAGTAGGTTCTTCTTGACGATCTTTAGAGGAGTGGCTAGATCATCCACAGAAACAGCATAAACGTCTTCATCAACAGCATTTACCCCGTGCTGAGGAATAGGGGCAGTAACTACATTCGGCTTTGCAGGCGCTTCGAATTGTATCTCCTTTGCGTCGATAAGGTCTTGCACCTTATTCTTCAACGCCCAACAGTCATCGGTAGAGTGCCCCGGGCTATCTGAATGGTAGGCACAACGAGCATTCGGATTGTACTTGGGAGATGTTGTATTTGGGAACTTTGGAGCCTCCCTGACAGTCACTAAGTTGGTTGAGAGCAACTGTGGCAGGATCTGCGATAAGGTCATGTTTAACCGGGTGAACTCCCTCCGGGGTCTTTCAGCCCTTTGAGAATTATTTTGCCGAGGAGCGGCAGCAGGCTTAGCAATCATCACCGCGCTGACAGATTGGCGGTGCTCAGGTCTCTCTGATTTCCTAGAACCATACACGACACTAGACTCCTTCTTAAAAGGTTTCTTTTCTGAACTAGATGATGCACCCTTTGCAATCTTCCCAGACTTCAGCCCAGCTTCAATCCTCTCTCCAGTCAAGATCAAATCAGTGAACCCAGCAGAAGAATTCCCAATGAGATGGTTGAAAAATGGCCCAGATAGGGTCCCCAAGAACATGTCTACCAGCTCCCGATTATTCAATGGTGGCTGTACCCTGCCAGCCAGGTCTCTCCACTTCTGAGCGTACTCCTTAAAACCTTCGCTTGCACCTAACGCCATACCCTGGAGTTGGGTACGTGTGGGGGCAAGGTCGGCATTATATTGATACTGCTTGTAGAAAGCAGTAGCCAACTCCTCCCAGTTACGAACTTTGGTCCCATCCAGCTGATAGAACCATTCGAGATGAGTCCCTGAAAGACTCTCCTGGAAGAAGTGGATCCATAAATTCTTATCCGCAGAGTACGGCTGAATTTTCCAAACATAGGACCTTAAATGCAGCTTGGGACAAGATGCCCCGTCATATTTGGAGAAGGATGGTGCTTTGAACTTATGCGGGATAATCACACCAGTCGACAAACCCAGATCTCCGAAATCCAGCCCAGGTGTCTGTTGAACCTCCATAGCCTTCAACCTGTCCTCCAGTTGCTTATATCTGTCATCTGCCGGAGGGTATTGCTCTTCATCAAAATCTGTCTCGTTGTCGGAGACGACCGGACTAGGAACCTTTACTTCTGCCTGAGAAGGACTCTTGCCAATAGAAGAACCAGCCTCTTCATGCTGCAGAGTGTTGCCAAACCTTCGGCCCGAGTTGAACAGAACAGTTCTTCTCTTCTTCTTCTTCTCCTTCTTCAGGAGCATAGCCTTTAGTTCTTCTTGGCCTTTAGCCAGACCCTTGATTAATTCTTGGAATTATGCATTCTGCACCTGAAGGGCCTTGATTGATGTCTCAGTTGATGCAGATTCGGGATTCATGATGCTGAAATAAACAGCGAAGAACTGTAAGCAACCTGAAAAGGGGGAAAACCTGCTATGCACATGATGTATGAAATGCGTATGCAATGCATTCAAGGGTTCGAAAGTTCAAATTTGTTGTAGACAAAAAAGGAACACACGTCATCATTAAAGAAATCATTGTTTAATACATCAAAGCCTCATGGGCAAAAGTACAAAAATCAAATCAATCCCAAAATACACTGCGCATCCTCTTCGGAGCTATGTAAGTGTTGAGATTCCTCTCCTCATGCAACAGGCGAGTGAGCTCCAGGACCTTCTTTTCGCTGGCATGCAGACTAGTCTCAAGAGAATTCCTTTCCTCCTTAAGCTGGATCCAGCTCTTCTGCATCTCTTCCCAGGATGTGGGCATATCAGGGTGCTGAATAGTGTAGGACACTTCCCCTTCCAAGACTGGTTCTTTGATTACTGGGAGCATGTGAGGATAAGGCATCACTAACTTCTGAGAACGGGCTCGTACCCACTTGAGGTAAGGCTCCAATGGGATGGAATTCCTATGCCCCAGTGTCTTGCTGTCTATCCTACTGGGCATCCTCCAGGCTCTGATAAATCTCTGACGAAGTCCTTGAGTATCGTTGTCGAAGTCAAAAACTATGTCAGGAATTAACATGTCATGAGGACCATCCCTTCGAGCATAACCAAACTGTCTCCAAGCCAGGCATGGGCTATAAGTAATACCTCCTCTGATTCCAAGTAACGGAACATTAGGGTACTCCCCGCAACGATCAATGATAGTGACATCTTCTCTGGACCTAGGGCACCAATGTATATCTGCATGTGTAAGAGTCATCAACCGTTGTGACCATCTCAAACCCCGCTCATTCTTCAGGACTGATTGTGGAAGGTGCGAAATAAACCACCTTCCCAGGAGAGGAGTGCAACACATAAGGACACCTCTTTTTCTCATGGTTCGAGTGTAACATGAGTGAAGGATGTCCCCCAGCAATGTAGGTATAGGATTCCTGGACATAAAGATCTGGACAGCACTGATATCAATAAGCTGATCTGGGTTAGGGAACAACACCAAACCATAAACAAGGAGGGCCACAACCTCTTCAAAAGCTCGCAAGTCAAGGGAGTTCCAACATTCAAGAGCCTTTTCAAACAGAAACTTGGCTAAGAACCCTTTGATACCACTTCTAACTTCCCAATGTCCCTTGAGGTCAGATGACTGTAGGTGCAAGGCTTTAGCAATCTCTTCAAGCTTAGGTTCCTTTTCTGTACCGTTGAAAGGTAGCTGATCAAGGATAGGGATCTTCAGAAGCCGGGAGAACTCCTCCAATGTAGGTACCAACTAATAGTCCAAGAAGGTGAAACAGTGATGCAGAGGGTCAAAGAATTGGAACATGACCTTTATCATATCTTCCTCAATGTTGGTGTTGACCAAGCTGATGAGGCTTCCATGCCTTTCACTGAATGAAGAGTTCTCGGGAATCCTGGATATAAGCTCCTTAAGCTGAGGAGGGATCCTTACAAGATTGATTTGAATTGTCTTTCTACGAACAGTTTCCATGTCCTACAAAACAAGAACAAAGATGAAAATTCGAACCCCTGAAATGGTTAGTCGATGCATATGATGCTGGATGATGTCATGATGCTATGATTAAACACACCACAGATCTTTACAAAGACAAACATGTAAGGCACACAAGGCACACAAGACAAGCCCTTAAGGTTTAAGGCCAGCATGGGGTCTGGGTAGTACCCTCTTGAAGTTGGTGGGTTCAACCTGTCCTAATCAAAGTAACCGGGTTCTAAGGTTCCCAATATCACGGGATTGCTTTCATTGTTCATCGTTTCGATTTAGCCACTGAACTGGCGACCGAAATATTCCAGGAAAGCAACCCTCAATTGAGCGTAGTATCGAGTATCAACCAACCTCGGACTGCACCAAAGTCAGTTATCTCACTACCCTAAAGAGGCCAAGATAGTTCAATTAAGGTTCCTAAGGTCTGTTGATGCTTCACGACACCACGCGGAGGCCCCGTACTCTCCTTGACTGAACTCAAGGGTTACCGGTACACACCAAAGTGCCACATCAACGTAGCAGACTGTTTCAACCATGTCGGTATACCCCGCACAGTTCCCTCACAGCCTTGTTGCTACTTTCTAAGAAGGTATCCCCAGATCCGGGTTAGGATCTATAGAACTCCCAAGACAGTCCCACAATAATAAAGCAAGCAATGAAAGCAATTGAAAACACCGTGATCTTAGTCCTAAGGTACACCTCACTTTAAGTTTAATCCCCAGCAGAGTCGCCAGTTCTGTGATCGGTGGATCTGGAGCTGACTATTTAACGCTGGTTCGCGAAATGTCGCGGTAAGCAAGAGTCGCCACCGTCTTTTATTTTCTCCAATTGGAAAGGACAAAAGCACAGAAAAATTCCTTATAGAGATTGCTCTCGGTTCGGGAGGTAAGTTATAGAAAGGGAAGTTGTTAGCACCCTTTCTATCCATGGTTATCCATGGGCTCTTAGATACTTGCTCATTTGTGTTTTCAAAAATGGTTTGTTTGCTTTTCAACTGTGGGTTTTAAAAAGTTTCTTTGAAAATTCCAGTTCGACTCTTGTATCGGTCCTCAAGAGTGTTTGAAAAATTGCTTTCGAAAGCTTTTTGAAAAGGTGTCGGTGTGAAAAGTATTTTTGAATTTGTTTTGAAATTAGAGCAAGTATCTAGAGTCGTCTACCTACCCTAAGGAATTCGTCTGTGTAAGTGTCCTTAAAGTAGTGCCATCCCACCATTGAGAGGTAGGTAGCACCACCGTTGGAGGTGTTCGGGTCAATTCGAGTTTATAGGGACATGGTGATCACCAGAGCAATGGGAAGACACCTTAGAAGCTACCCTCATGCCAGGTTCCCGGATCATGAGGACTTACTAAGACATCCTCTACTCGACGATCACCTTTCGAGGCAAGGCAACAGTGAGGCGTACCCTAGGGGTGGTGTGTGCGATTCGTGTGTCGTTTTCAGATATTTGTCTTGTCATGTTCATTGTGATCTACGCTTGATTTTATTTTAAGTCCATACATTCTTTCATGCTTTTGTTAACAGTTAAGATATTTGCGGGAAAGTAAATCTAAGGCTATTACAAATGGCGCGGGTCCACATCGCCAAAATTAAACCGGACCCGATTTGACAGAAAATAAATAAAGCAAAAGAAATAAAAGTGCGAAAAGTATAAGTTACAACGCTTTGGGAGAGATACATAATGAATTAAGCGAAATAAAATAAATACGCGAAATAAAATTAAGAACATGGGCGTTGGACCCTTTTGCAAAAGATTAAATTACAAGAATTAATTAATTAGAATTAATGAGGACTAAAAAATTAAAAATTAAAAAGGAAAGTTTTTGGTATTTTTGTGTTTTTTGAGATTTAATGAAAGAAGAGATTTAAAATTAAAATGTCAAACCCTAGTTCTAATTATTTTTTAGTTATTAAGAAAATATTGAAATTTTTAACTAATTGAAACCCTAATTTTTATGTACAGTTTAATTATGAAAATAAGATAAGTAAATAATGTTATGGTAAAAAAAAGAAAGATTGAAAGGAATAAAGTTTATTAAACCTAAATTCTATGTTTTCTTGATTTATTAAAAAAAAGAATTAAAATTGCAAAAAACCTAATTATACTAAATTCAATTATACAATTTATTTATTAAAATAAAAATATTTATTACATTTTGTCTTTTTCTGATTTTTTATGATGTTTTTTATATTTTGTAGGAAAATAATTAATTAATTAAAACAATAAAAATAAATAACACAATAATTAAAAAATAAAATATGAAGAGAAAAAGCAAACCAGGGGGGGTTCAGGCCCCAAAGTGAGGTGTTGGCCTTAGAATTCTGGCCCAATTAAGCATGAAATCCGTTGACTTTTGTGCAAGCATGTGGTGCGTTGACTGGAGTGTACGTGTTCTTCAGATCCATGCCGTTGGTTTAATCTTCAGGGGGCACGTGGACGTCTGGATGATGGTGGCGTATCATGCGCTCCACCTTTGGAATTGCATGGGAAGACGTTTTGCAAAATAATATAGAAACAATGCAGACCTGGGGTTCGAACCCAGGTCTTGGACGTGAATGCCTTCTTCGCTTGCCAACTGAACCATGAAACGCACGTTAACATGTTATAACGAATAAATAATAAAAAGAAAGACAAACGCGTTAGTGGGTTTCTGGCGCGAATTTCAAACCAGCCTATCACGTTTTGACAACGAGGTCGTCTTCTTCGTTATTTTTATTTTTTTTCTGAAACAAGCCTGTAAGGCAACGGTTTTGCAAACGTGGTGTTAGATGGGTTTACAGAAAATAGCGACTAGGCTGTCTCTAAACATAAATTAGGCGCGAGTATATGAATCTCTTCGTCCAAGCGTGCTCATTCCAATGGTATTAACCACGAGTCCTAATTTTGCCTTGGATGGAAAGCCCTAATTCCTTATCCGGCAAACCCTAAAAAGCATACATGGTATAATCGCATATAACACAGAAAAACGCAATTAAAAGTATCAGTTAGCTTCAAAACTTTATGATGAACACGAATCAAGCATTAAATTTTACAAATAATGCCTAGAATGGGATGCACGATTATGAAATTTCCTGGATGCAGTTCCAGTTCATGTTACCGATTCTTGGAGCTTTGGCTGTTGTTATTGATTGGAATGCGTTCAGGGGACCACAATGAAGCTGTTGGAATCAAGACTAAGGCTTGAATCGTCCTTCAACAATGATTTCCGAATTTTGTTTTCAAGCAATTTTTCCAAGTTGCAAATCTGTTCTTTAGCGCAGCTTAGGGTGTCCAAGGATTAGGTTTGTATTCCTGGTTATGTAGTGAGCATATTAGGTTAAGAAAATTGGCCAAGATCTCTTGCAATCATTGATTTGGATATTTGATTTGTTAAGGATCCTTTTTGAATCTTTTTCATGTGTATTTTGCTCAATCATGCTCAAATTGAACCAAATCTTTCCATGTTGGGATCTGCACGAATTATAGAGGCTAAAGCATGCATGAAAAGATTTATTAGGTCAAAGTAGATATTTTTCATATATTTAAATGATTTAAATGAATTAATATTAATATAAATTCAAATAAATAAATAAAAAATGAGAAAATACTTCCCTTTGGGCCAAGTGGTCGTGCATATGCTTAGAATGATGAATCATGGAAGAAAAATGGGCCCATTAGCAATTTTAGGTCATTTGAATCAAAGTTGACTTTTCAAAATATCCAAAAATTTCCCAACTTCCACAAGGCATAACTTGCTCCATTTTAAAGCTTTTCACATGTTCTTGGACATTTTGGAAAGGTCTTTGAGTCCTCTAACCAATGCCTTTGGTCCCATGCCATTTTGATTTACCAATCTCAAGTTATGGCCTTTGACTTAAAGTCCCTCTTTGTTGACTTTTGAAAATGACCTATAATGTTGAAATTGATAACTTTTTGTGAGAGCATTTCTTGGACTTGAAGTATGAGGATGAGTTGTAGGAAATGTCTTTCTCTTCAAAATGAGATTTGGATGGAGTTTTTCTGATAATCCATGTGAAAGTTATGCCCTGGTCAATTTCAGTTGACTTTTTCAGCTGTCCAAATATAGTAACTTTTGCATCTTGATGATTTCTGAGCCAAATTTTGAGAATCATGATCAAGCATTGATCAAATGATGTTTGTGGCTTTAAAATGATGTGTTGACCAAAAATTTGAACTTTTGACTGCCAAATGACCATTTTGCCCCTACAGTTGACTGTAGTGCAATTTAGGGTTTTGACTGTGCAATTTTGAGCTGAATGCCTTGAAACTTGATATGAGGATACTTGACCACATTTGTAAGCATGTGAGACTTGATTGGACCTTTGAAAACTTTATTTTCCTGATCAGAACACAAACCCTAGTTTTGACTGTATAGGAGACAGTTGTACTACACAACCCTTGGGGAATTTTGTGACTTGGCTTGGCAATTTCTTGAAGAATATGGGAGGGCAAATTTTGGGGTGCAACAGAGATCAACAAGGTAGTGTGAGTCAGCATATACTGTCTCAGCCGGCGAGCAGCCCATACCAAAGCGCAGCAAGTTTTCTCAAGCAGTGAGTATCGGGTCTCACAGTCGGTAAACTTTTTGCTAAGGTAATAAATGGCATGCTCTTTTCGGCCAGACTCGTCATGCTGCCCCAGCACACACCCCATTGAGTTATCCAACACTGTCAGATATAGTATCAGAGGTCTCCCTTCAACCGGTGGCATAAGGATAGGTGGTTCTTGGAGATACTCTTTGATCTTGTCGAAAGCAGTCTGACATTCATCGTTCCAACGTACTACCTGATCTTTCTTCAGCAACTTGAAGATTGGCTCACAGGTAGCAGTCAGATGTGAGATGAACCGAGCAATGTAGTTCAGGCGTCCTAAAAAGCCTCTGACCTCCTTCTCTGTCTTAGGAACTGGCATCTCTTGAATAGCTTTGACCTTGGCAGGGTCCACTTGAATGCCCTTGTCACTTACCACGAAGCCTAGCAACTTTCCAGATTTTACCCCGAAGGTGCACTTGTTCGGGTTCAATCTCAGCTTGTATAGTTTCAACCGGTCAAACAACTTCTGCAGATGATCTAGGTGCTCTTCCTCAGTCTGGGACCTAGCGATCATGTCGTCAACATACACTTCTATCTCATGATGGATCATGTCATGAAATAGAGCAACCATGGCACGTTGGTAGGTTGCCCCAGCATTCTTTAATCCAAATGGCATGACCTTGTAGCAGAAGGTGCCCCACTGAGTAACAAATGTAGTCTTTTCCATGTCTTCAGGTGCCATCTTGATCTGATTGTAACCTAAGAAACCATCCATGAAAGAGAACACCTTATGTTGAGCTGTATTATCAACAAGGACATCAATGTGAGGTAAGGGGAAGTCATCCTTGGGGCTGGCCCTGTTCAGATCCCTGTAATCGACACACATTCTGACCTTACCGTCCTTCTTAGGTACCGGCACCACGTTAGCAACCCACTGAGGGTAAGAAGTCACTGCAAGGAACCCAGCATCAAACTGTTTCATGACCTCGGCTTTAATCTTCTCAGACATCACTGGACGCATCCGACGGACCTTTTGCTTAACTGGAGGGCAGTCTTCCCTAGTTGGCAAGTGATGGACCACAATATCGGTATCCAACCCGGGCATGTCTTCGTAGGACCAGGCAAAGATCTCCATGTAATCATGCAGCATCTTGGTTAACCGTTGCTTCACGCTGAGCTCTAGGTTGGCACCAATCTTTACCTCTTTCCTGTCTTCTTCGGTACCCAGGTTGATTGTCTCCACTGGCTCTTCATGGGGTTGAATTGCCCTCTCTTCCTGAAGCAACAGTCTTGCAAGCTCGCCAGGCACTTCGCAATCATCTTCACCTTCGTCTTCGGCTAAGTTGATCGGATTTTCGAAGTCATAACTGGCAGTAGTAGGGTTGTTATCAGTGAGATCCAGAGTGGATTGAAACCTGTATGAGTGAGTGTGTGTGTAAATACAGCTGTTTTTGAAATATATGTAAAGGAAAGAAAGACAGAAAAGGAGCACAATATTTGTAATGCGAAAATACGTCCAAAATTTTCATTCATGATATATGAAATGACAGTTCGTATACCCTCACATATAGAACCACGGTGCCTCGGGTAAGACACCGGGCCATATAGTTTATCATTGTTTATTACAAAATAACAAAAAAATAGAAATTCATTACTCAGTAACAAGAGAAACAGGGAGATTGTCTTTTGCGCTCCAATTGTTAAGTCCACCGTCGGTTGCCGGGTAGGTCCAGCTATCAAACTCAGCTTCATCAACTTCCTCTTCGTCCCCAATAGCATTAACTCCATGAGCAGGCAGGGGAGCTGTCACTACATTAGGCTTCTCAGATGCCTCAAACTGTACCTCCTTGGCGTCAATAAGGTCCTGCAGCTTGTTCTTTAACGCCCAACAGTCATCGGTAGAGTGCCCCGGGCTATCTGAATGGTAAGCACAACGAGCGTTCGGGTTGTACTTAGGAGATGCAGTATTGGGGAACTTCGGAGCCTCCCTGACAGTCACCAAATTGGTGGATAGCAACTGTGGCAGGATCTGTGATAGAGTCATGCTTAACCGGGTAAACTCCCTCCGGGGTCTTTCAGCCCTTTGAGGATTGTTTGGCCGAGGAGCGGCAGCAGGCTTAGCGATCATTACCGCACTAACAGATTGGCGGTGCTCAGGTCTCTCTGGTTTCCTGGAACCATATACGGCACTAGACTCCTTCTTGAATGGTTTCTTTTCCGAACTAGACGATGCACCCTTCGCAATCTTTCCAGACTTCAACCCAGCTTCAATTCTCTCTCCAGTTAGAATCAAATCGGTGAACCCATCAGAAGAATTCCCAATGAGATGGTTGAAGAACGGCCCAGATAGGGTCCCCAAGAACATGTCTACCAACTCCCGATCAGTCAATGGTGGCTGCACCCTGCCAGCCAGGTCTCTCCACTTCTGAGCGTACTCCTTAAAACCTTCGCTTGCACCTAACGACATACCCTGGAGTTGAGTACGTGTAGGGGCAAGGTCGGCATTATATTGATACTGCTTATAGAAAGCAGTAGCCAACTCCTCCCAGTTACGAACCTTGGTCCCATCCAGCTGATAGAACCATTCGAGATGAGTCCCTGAAAGACTCTTGTGGAAGAAGTGGATCCATAAATTCTTATCCGCAGAGTACGGCTGAATTTTCCGAACATAGGACCTTAGATGCAGCTTGGGACAAGACGCCCCGTCATATTTAGAGAAGGATGGTGCTTTGAACTTGTGAGGGATGATCACACCAGTTGACAAACCCAGATCTCCGAAATCCAGCCCCGGTACCTGTTGAATCTCCATAGCCTTCAATCTATCCTCCAGTTGCTTGTATCTTTCTTCTGCAGGAGGGTACTGCTCTTCATCAAAATCTGTCTCGTTGTCGGAGACTACCGGACTAGGAACCCTTGCTTCTGCCTGAGGAGAATTCTTGTCAACAGAAGAACCAGCCTCTTCCTGTTGCAGAGTATTGTTAAACCTTCGGCCCGAGTTGAACAGAACAGTTCTTCTCTTCTTCTTCTTCTCCTTCTTCAGGAGCATAGCCTTCAGTTCTTCTTGGCCTTGAGCCAGACCCTTGATTAATTCCTGGAACTGCGCATTCTGCGCCTGAAGAGCCTTGATGGAGGTCTCAGTTGATGAAGATTCGTGATTCATGATGCTGAAATAAACAGCGAAGAACTGTAAGCAACCTGAAAAGGGAAAAACCTGCTATGCACATGATGTATGAAATGCGTATGATTTATGTTTTCAAAGACAATCAGGAATCAACTTTGTAAACAAAAAGGAACACACTTCATTAAATTCAACTTTGAAACTGAAATTATTCAACAGGTTGCCTTTAGGCGTTACATGAAAGGAAATACTGAAAAGGAAATAAAACTGTAAGAACACATTTGGAACTTTTTATTGATCCCATGGTCTCCTCTTCTCAGTACGGATGTAGGCATTCAGAGCTCTCTCATTCTCCAACTGCTTTGTCAGCTTCTGGATCTTTGATTCCTGCTTGTTGAACTTTTCCCGGTAAGAATCCCGCTTTTCTCGCAGTTGCGACCAAGATCTCTTCAATGTCTCATAATCAGTAGGTATCTGAGGAGGAAGGACAGTTGGAGTAACACCATCTTTGTCAGGACACTCAAGGATGACGGGTCTGACAGCTTCATACGGCATACCTAACTTCTGAGCACGGATGCGAACCCATTTGTAGTAGGCTTCCATAGGTAAAGAAGTATTTGGCCCTAACTCTTGTGGGTCAGCTTTATGCACCTTGTCCCAAGCCTTGATGAACCTACGACGCAGCTCGTCACTATCCACCTGAAACTCGAAACTGATGTGAGGCACCAACATCTCATGGGGGCCTGCTCTTCTTGCTCTTCCAAACTGACGGAGTGCTAGACATGGATTGTAGGAGATCCCTCCTTGAGTACCAATCAGAGGAACATTAGGGTATTCCCCACATCGATCAATAATAGCTGTCTCATCCAAACCTCTGCAAGTCCAAATGATGTCTTTATCGGTGAGAGACATTAACCTATGAGCCCAACCTCTTCCTTCTTGATTCTTCAGTACGAACTTAGGGAGGTGAGAAATAAACCACCTCACCAACAAAGGGATACAACACCATAGGGTTCCTCGTCTTCGGGTAGTACGGGCATGAAGTTGTTGCAAGATGTCACCCAAGAGAGTGGGCACAGGATTCTGAGACATAAAGATCCTGATGGCAGTGACATTGATGAAGTTGTCAGGATTAGGAAACAGGACTAACCCATAGATTAGGAGAGCCAAGATGTCTTCATATGCCCTAAAGTCCAGGTCATTCCAGAAATTGTTAGCTTTACCGATCAGAAACTTGGCCAAGAAACCCTTAACTCCGCTTCTAGTTACCCAGTTGTCTGTTACCTCTTGATGGGTCAAAGGAAGAGCTGCAGCAACATCCTCAAGCCTGAGGGTCTTTTCCCAACCAGCAAAGGGAGTCTGATCCAAGATAGGGATACCAAGCAAATCAGAGAATTCTTCCAGGGTAGGGACCAGCTGGAAGTCTTGAAAGGTGAAGCACTGGTACAGAGGGTCATAGAACTGGGTCAGAACACTCATCAACTGCTGATCCCGCTTTGCAGTGACTAAACTGAGAAGAAAGCCATGCCTCTGAATGAAGGAAGTGGTATTTGGAATTCTGCTAACCAACTCATCAAGCAACTCGGGTGAACGAACAAAGTTGAACCGGATAGTATTCCTTCGTACAGGCATCATAATGTCCTACAAAACAGAGCAAAGGTGAAACCCTCTTGTCTTTGAAATGGTCAGTCCTTATGCAGGATGCATGCAATGCTCATGATGCTATGATGTTATGATAAAGCACACCACATATAGATACAAAGGCAAACATGGTAAGGCACACAAGTCACACAAGGCAAGCCCCTAAAGTTTAGGCCAACATGAGGTCTAGGTACTACCCTCTTTCAGTTCGTTGGTTCATACCTGTCCTAATCAAAAGTAACTGGGTTCTTAGAGGATCCCAATATCATTGACTACCCTCAATCGGTCATAACTCCAGCATCACAATCTTTTCTTGCAGCCAGAACCATCACGAGAGTTTAGCCTCAATGGGCGTAGCATACTGCTACAATTCTAAAGGCCAAGTTGTGTCAATTAAGGTTCTAAGGTTGTTGGTGCTTAATGACTCCTTAGAAGACCCATATTCTCCTCGTTGCGACACAAGGGATATCGGTACAGACCAAGGTGCCACACCAACGTAGCCACTGTTTCACCCGTGTCGGTCTACACCGGACAGGTCCCTCACAGCTTATGCTACCTAAACAGGGTATCCCCAGATCCGGGTTAGGATCTATGTAACTCCGATACAACCCACAATAGTAAAGCAAGCAAAGAAGACAATTGAAAACACAGTGATCTTAACCCTAAGGTACACCTCACTTTAAGTTTATCCCCAGCAGAGTCGCCAGTTCTGTGATCTGTGGATCTGGAACTGACTGTTTAACGCTGGTTCGCGAAATGTCGCGGAAGCAAGAGTCGCCACCGTCTTTTATTTTCTCCAAATGGAAAGGACAAAAGCACAGAAAAATTCCTTAAAGAGATTGCTCTCGCTTCGGGAGGTAGGTTATAGAAAGGGAAGGTGTTAGCACCCTTTCTATCCATGGTTATCCATGGGCTCTTAGATACTTGCTCATTTGTGTTTTCAAAAATGGTTTGTTTGCTTTTCAACTGTGGGTTTTAAAAAGTTTCTTTGAAAATTCCAGTTCGACTCTTGTATCGGTCCTCAAGAGTGTTTGAAAAATTGCTTTCGAAAGCTTTTGAAAATGTGTCGGTGTGAAAAGTATTTTGGATTTGTTTTGAAATTAGAGCAAGTATCTAGAGTCGTCTACCTACCCTAAGGAATTCGTCTGTGTAAATGTCCTTTAAAGTAGTGCCATCCCACCATTGAGAGGTAGGTAGCACCATCGTTGGAGGTGTTCGGGTCAATTCGAGGATCGGGACATGGTGATCACCGGAGCAATAGGAAGACACCTTAGAAGCTACCCTCATGCCAGGTTCCCGGATCATGAGGACTTACTAAGACATCCTCTACTCGACGACCACCTTTCGAGGCAAGGCAACAGTGAGGCGTACCCTAGGGGTGGTGTGTGCGATTTGTGTGTCGGATTCATGTATTTTATCTTGTCATATTATTGGTGTTCTACGCTTGTTTTTATTTAAGGCCATTCATTCTTGCATGCTTTGTTTAACAGTTAAAAGTTGCGAGGAAAAGTAAATCTAAAGCTATTACAAATGGCGCGGGTCCACATCGCAAAAATTAACCAGGACCCGATTTGACAGAAAAGTAAAGAAGTTAAAAGAATTAAAAGTGCGAGAAGTAATTACAAGGCTTCGGGAGAGATACATAATTATTTAAGCAAAATAAAAATAAATATGCGAAATTAAATCGAAACGAGGGCGTTGGACCCTTTTGCAAAAATTAAATTAATGATGAAGTTAATTAATTAAAAAAAGGATGTTTTTGGGTTTTTTAGTATTTTAGGAATTTAATGAGAAAAAGAAATAATTAATTAAAATTAACTACTAACCCTAATTCTATTTATTTTTTAAATTTATTAAGAAAAATGTTGAAGTTTTTAACCTAAATTAAACCTAGTTTTTATATACAAATTTAATTATGAAAATAAATAAAATAAATAATATTATTGTGAAAAAGAAAAATTAAAAAGGAATAAAACATTAATTAAACCTATTTCTACATTTTTTAGATTTTTATTATGAAAAGAATTAAAATTGCAACCTAATTTAAAACTAAATAATTTACATGCATTTATTTACAAGAAATATAAAAAATAAAATATTTATTATATTTTTTATCTTTTCTGATTTTTTTTTAGGATGTTTTTGTATTTTGTAAAAAAAATATTTAATTAATTAAACAAGTGATAATTAAAGTAAAAATAGAATTAAAAATAAAGAAAGCAAAATTTATGCAAACCTAGGGGGTGGTAGTCCCCAAAGTGGAGGTATGATTGTGAAATTCTGGCCCAACAACCCAATGATCCGTTTGACTTTCCAGGTAGCCTGCTGGAATATTGACCAGGGTTTAGGGTGTACCTTCAATCTCAGCCTTTGGTTTGATTCTGATGGACGCGTGGATATTGATTCTTGAGGATGCATGGTACGTCTTGACGTGGGCGCTGCATGGGAATTGTTATTGCAAAATAATATGGAAACATGTAAGACCTGGGGCTCGAACCCAGGTCATGGACGTTGCAAACGCATTTACCTTCCACTGAGCCATACCAAATACCTTTAACATATAATAGCAAATAAATATGATAAAAGAAATAATGACCAGGGTCCACTAACGCGCGCGAATTTTAAATGATCCAATCACCGTGTGCCACGAATTCGTCTTCTCCACTATCCCTGAAATACAAAAACATAAGGCAACGGTTTTATACGCGTTTTCTTAGGCCAGCTATTGAAAAATAGCGATTAGCTCTCAAGCGTTCATAAATTGAGCGCGAGGGTTCCCTTATGACCGTCAGAGCGTCCTGAATTGAATGGTCATGGTTTTGTGGGCTAATTTTTCCCCATTATAAAAGCCCTATTTTGAAGCTCTGTAAACCCTAAATATCAACAATGGTGAAATTTCCTACAGCTTGCAAAAACTCAATTAAGTTACATGATTAGCATTAGAACAAGTCAGTGAATATAAATGCATAACAAAAACGCAATGAAAATGCCTAAAACATGCAATACGATTATGCAATTTTTCTGAAACAGTTTGAGTCCTGTATACCGATTCTTGGAGTTTGAGTGAATGTTTTTGATTGGATTGTGTTCAGTAATCTCCAAGGAAGCCAATGGAACAAGAATTGTGCTTTGAATCGACCTGTAAAGATGATTTCAGAATTGATTTTTTAGACAAAAATTCCAAGTTTTCTTTGTGCTCTTTTGCGCAGCTCTGTGTGTATTCTGATTAGGGTTGTGTTCTAGCATATGTAGTGAGTCTATTAGGTCAAAAAGCTAGCACAAATCCAATGCATTCATGGCTTTTGAAAATTTGATTCTTTAAGATCTTTTCATATCTTTTTCCATGCAATTTTGTGTCAATTAGGATCCAATCAAACTAAATCTTCCCATATTTGAATGTGCACGAATTATTGAGTCTAAAACATGTGCAAAAAGATTTGTTAGATTAAATTAAGTATTTTTCACATATTTAATTGATTTAAATGAATTAATATAAATAAAAATTCAAATAAATAAATAAAAAATGAGAAAATACTTCCCTTTGGGCCAAGTGGTCGTGCACATGCTTAGAATGATGAATCATGGAAGAAAAATGGGCCCATTAGCAATTTTAGGTCTTTTGAAGTAATGTTGACTTTTCAAAATATCCAAAAATTTCCCAACTTCCACAAGGCATAACTTGCTCAATTTTTAAGCTTGTCTCATGTTATTGGACATTTTGGAAAGGTCTTTGAGTCCTCTAACCAATGCCTTTGGTCCCATGGCATTTTGATTTACCAATCTCAATTTATGGCCTTTGACTTAAAGTCCCTTTTTGTTGACTTTTGAAAATGACCTATAATGTTGAAATTGATAACTTTTTGTGAGAGCATTTCTTGGACTTGAAGTATGAAGATGAGTTGTAGGAAATGTCTTTCTATTCAAAATGAGCCTTGGATGGAATTTTTCTGATAATCCATGTGAAAGTTATGCCCTGGTCAATTTCAGTTGACTTTTTCAGCTGTCCAAATAAGGAAACTTTTGCATCTTGATGATTTTTTGAGCCAAACTTTTTGAATCATGATCAAGAATTGATAAAATGATGTTTGTGGCTTCAAAATGATATGTTGACCAAAAATTTGAACTTTTGACTGTCAAATGACCATTTTGCCCCTACAGTTGACTGTAGTGCAATTAGGATTTTTTGACTGTGCAATTTTGAGCTGAATGACTTGAAACTTGATATGAGGATACTTGACCATATTTGTAGGCATGTGAGACTTGATTGGACCTTTGAAAAATTCATTTTCTTGATCAGAACACCAACCTTAGTTTTGACTGTATAGGAGATATTTGACTGTGCAACCCTTGGGGGATTTTGTAGCTTGTCTTGGCAAATCTTTGAAGAATTATGGGAGGGCAAATTTTGGGGTACAACAGAACCAAAACCCTAATTTTGACTGTTAGGAGGCCCTTGCACTGTGCAACCCTTGGGGAATTTTGAAGCTTTGACTTGGCAATTTTTTTGAAGAATATGGGAGGGCAAATTTTGGGGTACAACACACTCCTTTCAAACAAAAAACTCTTCTCAAACCCACAAACACAAAGAAACACAAACTTTTGAAAACATAATGAGCAAGTACCTAAGAGCCCGCGGATAACCACGGATAGAAAGGGTTCTAACACCTTCCCTTTCTATAATCTACCTCCCGAACCCGAGAAATATCTCAAAAAGGAATTTTTCTGTGCTTTTGTCTTTTCCTTGTTGGATAAAATAAAAGACGGTGGCGACTCTTGCTTACCGCGACATTTTGAGAAAACAAACGCAAACGCGAACCAACATCCCAAAACAGTCAGTTCTGATTCCCACTGATCACAGAACTGGAGACTCTGTTGGGGACATTTTATAAGTGAGGTGTACCTTAGGATTAGGTCACTTGTGTTTTCAATTGTATGCTTTGAATGCTTTAATTTTGTGGGCTTATATCGGAGTTCTATAGATCCTAACCTGGATCTGGGGATACCCTTTAGATAAGTAGCAATAAACTGTGAGGGATCTGTCCGGCGTAGACCGACACGGATGAAGCAGTAACTACGTTGGTGTGGCACCATAGTCTGTATCGATATCCCTTATGTTAGAACAAGGAGAATATGGGTCTTCTAAGGAGTCATTAAGTAACAACTGACCTTAGAACCTTAAATTGACCAACTTGGCCATAAAACAGTAGCAGTATGCTACACTCATTGAGACTAAACTCTCGCGATGATTCCGGCCGCAAGAAAAGGTAGCTAAACTTGAATTATGACCGATCGAGGGTAGTCAGTGATATTGAGATCCTCTAGAACCCGGTTACTATTTCTAGGACAGGTTGAACCAACTAAACTAAAAGAGGGTAATACCTAAACTCTGTGCCAGCCTAAACTTAAGGCTGTTTGTGTGACTTGTGTGCCTTCAAACTTGAACTACTTGCACATTCTCGTTATCTGACAACATGAGTTCCTTGCAGGTTTTGTTTACAGTCCTTATCCAATAATTTGGATTTATTGCAGGGTTTACTTACATCACTTCACACTTTGGCTTAAACGCATATCATACACATCATAACATCATGCCTTAACATTTCCTTAACCATTTCAAGGATCTTAAGGGTTTGTGATGCAAGTTATGGTAAATCAAATGTCTAGTAAGGGGCAAAGGGGATTTATTTTCCTCTAGACAAGGTTGTCTAGAAATCAAAACACGATAACTTGAGTCAGGGGCTATGACCCACTCGATATGGTGAGCTTGACTCTTGAAGAAGGACTCTCAGCAACATGAAGTTCCTTCAATCAAGCTACCAGATTCAGATTCTAACAGTTTCTTGTTTACCTCGCGAGATCCTTGAAAACATTTCATATATATATCATACATATCATTGCATAACAGGTCATCCAGTACAGGTCTCTCATGTTCCCGCTAATTATTTCAGCAATGGCTCTCCCACAAGACAACCAAGATCTCCAAGCTCAAAACGCTCAACTTCAAGAAATGTTCCTGAACCTATCCCAGGGGCAGGAAGAAATAAAAGCTCTCCTCACAAGGGGCTTAGTCCTAGGGAATCCAGGCGACGTCAGGAATGATCAGTTGGAAAGGCTACAAATTGAGTTGGCAACAATGAAGATCCAGATGATGGGACAGCTGGTGGGCCAGATGGCTCTCATTCAAGACCTGGCTCAAAGACAAGAAGAGCTCAGGGTCCTCGTCAACAAACTACTTCAAAATGACCAAGTGGGGCAAACAACTAGGGTTGAAGATCAAGTAATCATTCAACTACCTTTGGGGCAAGAAGACAAGGGAAAAGCTCTTCAGCTTGCTTCAGGGTCACAAGCCCAGCATCAACCTCGCCAGCGTCAACGGGATAATCGGCGTAAGCAAAATACGTCTGGAAGACATTTCTCTGAGACTGATATACCATCATCTCTAATACTGAAACGCTTGTTGGAGGTCAATCTGATTCCTTTAAGGGATTCTCCCCTAAATCCCAATACCTCTGCTCCTAGCTATCATCCCGATGCAGTTTGTGCATACCACTCCTATAGTCCTGGACATGACACCGACGACTGTTGGGCTTTGAAAAACAAGATCCAAGACTTGATTGATAGAAGAGTGCTGGAATTCATGCCGGATGGCGAAATGAAAATCTTCCGTTGAGGGTTCTCCACCTGAAATGACTAGTTCAAATTAAGAGACTTTTGTTCATTTAAATTCTGAAGTTGTATCTTTCTTTGCTTATTCAAAAAATTATTATCATGTCATACTTTATTACTTTATACATGCATTGCATATGTCTGTTCTGAATCAATCCATTCGTATTCACTATATTCAAATTGCTTTCATTTTTTTGTGATGTTCAACTCTCGATTAAAAAATTCTAAGCCTTTTGAGGGAGGATGACGAAAATGATACCAAAATCTCTAAAATATGCTTTTGAACAGACCCCGCTGACGATGTACAAGCATTGTTTCAAATCCTAAACAGCGGAGTTATAAGGAAGATAATCCCTAGTCAACCCCTTTGATCCAAAGAAGTTGGAGTTTTTCTTTTCACAAATTAAAACCCTTAATTATAACCTGGGGCAGGGTAGTTTTCTCAGTTGATCCAGGTGCACAATAAATGGCATCAAAGAAGTCCTTCCGTAACAAAAGATGGTGTTGGTCCCGTATAATCGTAAGGGCAGGCAATCATTTTTTTTCAAAATAAAAGCCCAATAAGTCAAAGCCTATGAAGGAGACTTAAGAAAAACTGAGGCATCCCGCTGACTGTAATCACAAAAAGAAACAGTTCAGGAAAAAGACAGGGATAATAAAAACCAAAAGGGAAGAGATCCTGCAAACTCTCAACAAAATGACTGCCTATTCAAAATAAATTGTCAGTATCCGAACAATCACTGGCATGTCAGAGCAAAGACTCAAACAAGATCTAATGCACGATTAGCTGAGTTTAGGATCGAAGAACATCACGAAGAACAAGTGGGTACAAATAAATTTTGAGCCTTTATCATTTGTTTCTTAAATCGTGAACCAGGCCACGTTATAACCCTTAAAAGTCCTAGCTGAAGCACGGGTTAGTTCAAAAGCATACTGTTACAAAAGGTATCCTGACTCCTATAGGGCTTGCTATAAATCATGAGTTGATGTCATATTTTACAAAATTTTCCTATCTTACTGGAAAAAAATGCATTTTCAAAAACTTCAAGACAGACATAAGCTTTGCATTCTTAAAATAACATTGTTTGCATATGACTATCTGTTCAAACAGCAGAGAAATTCGCACGACGAATATCTAGTGAACCAAAAAACCTTCTCAATAAAAGGGTCACCTCAAGTGGAAAAAACACTTCCAATCCAGGGGCACGGCATGAGCATTTTCCATCATCTGGGGCAATCAAGTCAAGATTCAAGGAATCTCTCAAAATGCCAAATAGCCAGGGGCAAATCTCCATCTAAGTCACTTGGGGAATTAAACATGGATTCCAGAAACGAATCTTGCATGATCAAACGAATATCTTCTGGCAGTATGGCAACACAACACTACCGACAGTGACATCTCCCTACGTCCTGAGAGCATGGACGTAGTCAAAAAGTACTACGCATAATCAAAGACCCGCTAGGTTGACTGGCCTAGGAAAAAATAAGGGCTTCCCAGTGAACCAAAAGGGTTTGGGCAAAAATAAGGGATGAAATTGAAAATTTGTACACCCGGCAAGTCGAAAACCTGAAAAGGAGGCTTGGGCAAAAAAGGGTATCCCGGTGAACTGAAAACCCGAAAGGGCGGTTGTGATCGGTGGGAATGAGAACTGACTGTTTTGGAATGCTGGTTCGCGTTTGCGTTTGTTTTTGCAAAATGTCGCGGTAAGCAAGAGTCGCCACCGTCTTTTATTTTATCCAACAAGGAAAGGACAAAAGCATAGAAAAATTCCTTTTTGAGATTGTTTCTCGGGTTCGGGATGTAGATTATAGAAAGGGAAGGTGTTAGCACCCTTTCTATCCGTGGTTATCCACGGGCTCTTAGGTACTTGCTCATTGTGTTTTCAAAAGTTTGCTTTTCTTTGTGATTGTGGGTTTGAAAAGAGTTTTTGTTTTGAATAGAGTATAAGTGCAAAAAGTTTTTGTTTTGTTTTTAAAAGGAGAAAGTACTTAAGAACATCTACCTACTCAAAAAGGAATTAAATTGTGCAAATGTCCTTTAGACAGTGCTATCCCACTATTGAGGAGTAAGTAGCATCGTCGTTGGAGTTTTCGGGTCAATTCGATTAAGGGACATGTGGTCACTAAAGCAATGTTAGGATGCCTTAGCGGTAACCCTAATGTCCTAGATCATTTTTCTGAGGCAAACCTTTCGAGGCAACTATGATCTTGGGACAAGAGGGCGACCTCTAAAACACCCTATATTCAATGACCACTGTGATTGGTGGGAATGAGAACATACTGTTTTGGAATGATGGTTTGCGTTTGCGTTTGTTTTTGCAAAATGTCGCGGTAAGTAAGAGTCACCATCGTATTTTATTTTTATCCAACAAGGAAAGGACAAAAGCACAGAAAAATTCCTTTTCGAGATGTTTCTCGGGTTCGGGAGGTAGATTATAGAAAGGGAAGGTATTATCACCCTTTCTATCCGTGGTTATCCACGGGCTCTTAGGTACTTGCTCACTAAGTTTTCAAAAATTTTGCTTTTCTTTGTGTTTGTAGATTTGAGAAGAGTTTTTGTTTTGAAAGAGGTGTAAGTGAAAAAAAGTTTTGTTTTTGTTTTCAAAAGAGCAAGTACTTAAGAACCTCTACCTACTCAAAAAAGGAATTAAACTGTGCAATTCTGTGAAATTCTGGCTGCAGATACTCAATGTCACGTTTAATGTTATGACACCGTATCTGACTTTCTATAAGACAGTAAATACAAAAACAGTAAAGAACACACTCAATTGTTTACCCAGTTCAGTGTGCAACAACACCTACTCTGGAGGCTACCAAGCCAGGGAGGAAATCCACTATAAGAGATGTTAATTCAGGAATAAACCAACCAGTTTATCTCCTTCACTTAAGACCTACCCAATGCAATTTCAATCTAAGTACAACTTAAACCTGAGTTCCTACTCACTCCCCCTCAATCACAGCAGTGATACATAAAACAATTTGACTAATGAATTGATGAAGACACTCTTCAAAACATACACTTGATTAAACTTCACAGCTTTTTAATCAAGCAACACAACCACTCTTGCTTCACAGCTTTGAGTGATGCACACACTTAACTTGACTCTGCTTCACAACTTTAGTCAAGAAACATTCAAACACTCTTGCTTCACAGCTTTGAGTGCTACACAACCCTTACAATTAAAAACCTATTCCAAGTCACTTATCACAATGATAATTGCTTGGAGTACAATAATTAAACCTATACAGTTTACAAATGATCTTCTGACCAAAAAGGGATTGCTTGTAAAACAACAACTCTGCTGAATATATAGCAGCTGCAACTTCAGTTAGGGTTTCCACAAAAACCTAGGGTTAATTCCGTTTTGACCTTAAGACTAGGTCACAGGACTTTATTAACCAGGTTAGGGTTGAGCTAGGTTAACCCAAAGAAAACGCAGGATTCTGTTTTGGAAAGACTGAGTTATTTTCCTGAAAAAACTCAGAATTTAACCAACCTGCATACCTGTTAGTTCAGAACAGGATGTCTTAACATCTGTTATGACATCTGAGAAACCTGTCTACTGATTTAGGAAAATGTGATCATTTTGCAAAATGCTCAGATACACACTTACAATCATCAGTACCTGAATGACAATATTTTTCTGCAAAGGTACCTAATGAATCAGTACAAACTAAACTAGAATGTTATGACATCAGTCATGACATTCACACATACACTTAGGTTTTACCAAAAATGCAAGCCAATACCTAAACAACTACAAACTCCCCCTTTGGCAGATTTTTGGCTAAAGACCCTAAGCAATCAGAGATAGATAGCAGCAGAAAGAAATGGCTGCAGAAAAATAGAATGTCTAATTGAGCAAGCACTAATTAAGTAAGTACCAAAATATTCTCCCCCTCTTTAGCCACAAATGGGCCAAAGATACATGTTCATAAAGATTATACAGTTATCCAAAACAAATAATAAGAGCAGCAGCAGAAAAAAAACTGAACACACTTCCAATCTCCACTAGGTACCAGCACCAACCAGCAACACCACCAAACAGCAACCAACCTTCAAGTACTGTCATCAGACTCAGAGGATTCGGGCTTCTTCCTTTTCTTGTGAGCAATGTCAGCATTCTTCTCTTTGTCTGATGTCTCAACATCCTTAGAGACATCTGGATTTGTTTCAGCATTTGAACTTTCTTGATTCAAAGGAATAGAAATGCCAGGAACTGAGTGGTTCTCGTTCAGAATTCTTGAAACAATTTTTGCTATTGCTTGATTAACATAGGCTGACCCTTCCATATTTGCAATTTCAGGGGGAACTGAAGAAGAAGGATGAGATGGATTACCAGAGGCAGAAGCTTGGGACTTTCCTGCATGTCTTGTTCTCAACTCTTTGACCTTGGTGGGGTTAGTTCCCACTTTTCTACGAGAAGAGATCTCCAGGACTTCAGAGTCCAGACAGGAAGAGATTGTCCTATAATCTTGATCAGAGGAAGAGGTTGAAATAGTCGTATTGGATGATGATGGTGTTTGAGACATTTTGACAGTCTTAGAGGACCAACAACAATTGAAGAGAAAAATCTGATTGAGAGACTGGGTTTTGATGAGGAGACGAGAGGGGAAGGAAGAAAAGGAGTGTCTATTCAACTTCTTAAAAGAATTGAAGGAAATGGGAAAATATAATTTTAACCCAATCAGAACAAGCATAACTCCTTTAATCCTTGTTTTAAGCAAAATTAATTGCTACAATTCCTCATGTTGGCAAATACCCAACTTACCCCTCAAGTTTTCAAATTGATTTGCATCCAGAGCCTTGGTAAAAATGTCAGCCAGCTGTAGCTCAGTGGCAACATGTTCCAATTTGATTGTCTTCTCTTCTACAAGGTCTCTGATAAAGTGATGTCGTATGTCAATATGTTTGGTCCTACTATGCTGAATGGGATTCTTGGAAATGTTGATTGTACTCAGATTGTCACAGTACAATGTCATAACATCTTGTGTGACATTATACTCAGTGAGCATCTGTTTCATCCAGATCATTTGAGAGCAACTACTACCAGCTGCAATGTATTCAGCTTCAGCAGTAGAAAGAGACACACAATTATGTTTCTTGCTGAACCAGGAAACCAGATTATTTCCCAAGAAGAAACATCCTCCAGAGGTGCTTTTTCTATCATCAGCACTACCAGCCCAATCAGCATCACAGTAGCCAGTCAAAGCTGGTTCACAGCCATGAGTATACATCAACCCATAGTTGTAAGTTCCACTTACATACTTCAAAATTCTCTTCACTTGATTGATATGACTGACTTTGGGATCAACTTGGTATCTTGCACAAACTCCAACTGCAAAGGCAATATCAGGTCTGCTGGCAGTTAAGTACAACAAGCTTCCTATCATGCTTCTGTACAGACTTTGATCCACCTTAACCCCACTTGAATCTTTGGAAAGCTTTAGATGAGTAGGAGCAGGAGTCCTTTTGTGACTTGCATTCTCCATACCAAACTTCTTTACAATGTTCTTAGCATACTTGCTTTGAGATAAGAAGATTGAGTCCTCCATCTGTGAGACTTGCAGTCCAAGAAAATAAGTTAGTTCTCCCATGAGACTCATTTCGAATTCAGCCTGCATCTGGTCAGTAAAGTGTTTAACCATATGTTCTGACATTCCTCCAAACACTATGTCATCAACATATATTTGGGCAACCATCAACTTCCCTCCTTCAGTTTTGACAAAGAGAGTTTTGTCCAAGCCTCCTTTTCTGTAGCCTTTGTCTGAGAGAAACTTTGTTAACCTGTCATACCATGCTCTAGGAGCTTGTTTCAGGCCATACAGGGCTTTTCTCAATTTGTAGACATGATCAGGGTGGGTTGGATCCACAAAGCCTTTAGGTTGTTCCACATAAGCTTCCTCGTTTAAGTACCCACTTAGAAAGGCACTTTTCACATCCATCTGAAATAACTTGAACTTCAGAAGACAAGCAATTGACAATAGGAGTCTGATTGATTCCAGCCTGGCTACAGGTGCAAAGGTTTCATCAAAATCAACCCCTTTAACCTGGGTGTATCCTTGAGCAACAAGTCTTGCCTTATTTCTGGTGACAACTCCTTCAGCATCTGACTTGTTCTTGAATATCCATTTTGTCCCAATGATGTTAGTTCCTTCAGGTCTAGGAACCAGTTCCCAAACTTCATGTTGCTTGAATTGGTTCAGTTCATCTTGCATTGCACCAATCCAGTATTCATCAGTTAAAGCTTCCTTGACATTTCTTGGTTCCATTTTGGACACAAAACAAGAGTTTGAGATGATTTCTCTAGATCTTGTGATGACTCCACTGTTGGGATCTCCTATGATGAGCTCTTTTGGATGATCCTTCTGAATTCTGATGGAAGGGATCTTGCTAGCTTCCTTTGATTCAGATTCTGTT
Organism: Vicia faba; assembly: GCA_948472305.1. Taxonomy (NCBI): domain Eukaryota; kingdom Viridiplantae; phylum Streptophyta; class Magnoliopsida; order Fabales; family Fabaceae; genus Vicia; species Vicia faba. The sequence continues at coordinate 159,753,101 of OX451736.1, read as the reverse complement.
GTGGTGGAGTTGGGTAGATCATTCTGTTGGGTTGAAGTCTCAAAGAATGTCTCAACAGTACAAGGAACATCTATTTCTTCATGATAGTCATCAATTATAACATTTATTGATTCCATCATGGCTTTGGTTCTGGAATTGAATACTCTATAAGCTCTGCTGTTTGAGGAGTATCCTAGAAATATGCCTTCATCACTTTTAGGGTCCAGTTTTCTTCTTTGTTCACGATCAGCCAGAATATAGCATTTGCTGCCAAACACATGGAAGTACTTCACAGTTGGTTTTCTTCCTTTCCAGAGTTCATATATGGTGGATGAGGTTCCCTTTCTCAAGGTGACCCTGTTATGAACATAGCAGGCTGTATTCATAGCTTCAGCCCAAAAATACATAGGAAGTCTTTTGGCATGTAACATTGCTCTGGCAGATTCCTGTATGGTCCTGTTTTTTCTTTCCACAACTCCATTTTGCTGAGGTGTTATAGGAGAAGAAAATTCATGACTAATTCCTTCTGAAGAACAGAAATCATCAAACTTGCTGTTTTCAAATTCCTTGCCATGATCACTTCTGATTCTGACAATACTCCCTTCCTTTTCTCTTTGAATTCTTTTGCACAATTCTTTAAAAACTTCAAATACATCAGATTTTTCCCTAATGAAATTGATCCAGGTGAATCTGGAAAAATCATCCACAACCACATAGGCATATCTTTTTCCACCAAGACTCTCTACTTGCATTGGTCCCATCAGATCCATATGAAGAAGTTCTAGAACCTTAGAGGTGGTCAGATGTCTTGACTTTGGATGTGACATCCTAGTCTGCTTACCAACCTGACATTCACCACAAACTCTTTCTTCATCAATTTGTAGTCTTGGAATCCCTCTGACTGCCTCCAAGGAGATAATCCTCTTCATACCTCTTAGATGAAGATGGCCAAGTTTTTGGTGCCAAAGTTTCACCTCTTTTTCTTCTTTTGCAATGGAACACACAGATGAGAAATTAGTGTTCTCAGGCTCCCACAAGTAACAGTTGTCTTTGGATCTGACTCCTTTCATTACTATCTCTTGTTTGTCATTGATTACAAGACATTCAGATTTTGAGAAATTGACCTTGAATCCTAGATCACACAATTGACTGATACTAATGAGATTAGCAGTCAGCCCTTTTACCAGCAGTACTTCATTCAGACTTGGAACTCCAGGGCAGTCCAAATCACCAACTCCTTTGATTTCACCTTTAGCACCATCTCCAAAGGTCACAAAACTGGTGGTGTGAGGCTTAACATTGTTGAGGAGGTTCTTGATTCCAGTCATGTGTCTGGAACATCCACTGTCAAAGTACCAGTCTTCCTTTGCAGAGACCCTCAGGGAAGTGTGGGCTATCAGGGCAGTAGCCTTTTTCTTCCATTTAGGAGCATGTGGTACCTTTTTAGACTTAGGTTTGACACCTGAGTTCTGATTAGGGTATCCATGCAATCTGAAGCAGAAGGGCTTTATGTGGCCATATCTCCCACAATGATGACATCTCCATCTTTGGTACCTTTTCTTCATATGTCTCTGTTCCTGATGTTGAGATTTGTGTTGAGACATCTGTTTTGACATTTGCTTACCAGTACCAGATTTCTTTGCTTCCATAAATCCTAGTCCAGATTTATTTCCCACATTTTGTCCAACCTGAAGGATCTCTTCCAATTTGTCTATTCCATTTGTCAGCATCTTGACAGATTTGGTCATTTGATTCAGTTGTGAGTTCAGCAATTGAACTTCTCCTTCTAGATGACTTATAGTTTCAAGGTTTGCCATTTTTTCAGCCTCCAGCTTTATGATGAGTTTTGATTGTTTCTCATTCTGCACACAGACTTCAGTACTTCTGATACACAATTTCTTGTAAGTATCAGCCAGTTCTTCAAAAGTCACCTCTTCATCACTGATGTCACTTTCAGAGGTACAAACACCAGTTAAAGCAGTAACTAGTTTGGCAGATTCTTCTTCAGAATTACTTTCTGAATCACAGTCAGACCAAGTAACTGTCATTCCTTTCTTTTGTTTCTTAAGAAAGGTAGGACATTCAGCTCGAATATGCCCATATCCTTCACAACCATGGCATTGAATTCCTCTTCCTTGATTTCCCTTCTCTCCTGATCTTGGTCTTCTGCTGGAACTGTCAATGTCAGAGGGAATGTTATGAACATTAGACCTTGACTTTGGATCTATTCTTTTGATGAGTTTGTTGAACTGTCTTCCAAGCATGGCTATAGCTTCTAAAATATTTTCTTCAACATCAGTGTTGGACACAAGTGCTATGCTCTTGTTCTTCTTGTCACCATTATCAGTGATCCCCATCTCAAAAGTCTGAAGAGACCCAATAAGTTCATCCACTTTCAACTTGCTGATGTCCTGCGCTTCCTCTATGGCAGTTACCTTCATTGCAAATATTTTAGGCAAGGATCTGAGAATCTTTCTCACCAGTTTTTCTTCTGACATCTTTTCTCCCAGTGCTCCTGAGGTGTTGGCAATCTCCAAGATGTTCATGTGAAACTCATGAATGGTTTCATCTTCCATCATTTTTAGATTCTCAAACTTGGTAGTCAACATCTGAAGCCTTGACATTTTTACTTTGGAAGTGCCCTCATGAGTAGTTTTGAGAGTGTCCCAAACTTCCTTGGCCAGTTCATATTGATGTACTAGTCTGAAAATGTTTCTATCAATTCCATTGAACAAGGCATTTAAAGCTTTGGAATTTCCCAGGGCTAACTCATCTTCTTCTTTACTCCAATCTTCCTCAGGCTTCAGACTGATTGTCCCATCTTTCTCAGTTATGGTGGGATGGATCCATCCTTTGTCAGCAGCTCTCCAAGCCTTTTTGTCCAGAGATTTTAAGAAGGCAATCATACGAGGTTTCTAGTAGTCATAATTAGTTCCATCCAGAATGGGTGGTCTATTTCCAAAAACTCCTTCTTTGTCCATAGTGCTAGAAAGTGATATCCCTAGATCTCACCCAGTAATACAGGCAGGGTGCCTGCTCTGATGCCAATTGAAATTCTGGCTGCAGATACTCAATGTCACGTTTAATGTTATGAGACTGTATCTGACTTTCTATAAGACAGTAAATACAAAAACAGTAAAGAACAAAGTCAATTGTTTACCCAGTTCAGTGTGCAACAACACCTACTCTGGGGTCTACCAAGCCAGGGAGGAAATCCACTATAAGAGATGTTATTTCAGGAATAAACCAACCAGTTTATCTCCTTCACTTAAGACCTACCCAATGCAATTTCAATCTAAGTACAACTTAAACCTGAGTTCCTACTCACTCCCTCTCAATCACAGCAGTGATACATAAAACAATTTGACTAATGAATTGATGAAGACACTCTTCAAAACATACACTTGATTAAACTTCACAGCTTTTTAATCAAGCAACACAACCACTCTTGCTTCACAGCTTTGAGTGATGCACACACTTAACTTGACTCTGCTTCACAACTTTAGTCAAGAAACATTCAAACACTCTTGCTTCACAGCTTTGAGTGCTACACAACTCTTACAATTAAAAACCTATTCCAAGTCACTTATCACAATGATAATTGCTTGGAGTACAATAATTAAACCTATACAATTTACAAATGATCTTCTGACCAAAAAGGGATTGCTTGCAAAACAGCAGCTCTGTTGAATATATAGAAGCTGCAACTTCAGTTAGGGTTTCCACAAAAACCTAGGGTTAATTCCGTTTTGACCTTAAGACTAGGTCACAGGACTTTATTAACCAGGTTAGGGTTGAGCTAGGTTAACCCAAAAAAAACGCAGGATTCTGTTCTAGAAAGACTGAGTTATTTTCCTGAAAAAACTCAGAATTTAACCAACCTGCATACCTGTTAGTTCAGAACAGGATGTCTTAACATCTGTTATGACATCTGAGAAACCTGTCTACTGATTTAGGAAAATGTGATCAATTTGCAAAATGCTCAGATACACACTTACAATCATCAGTACCTGAATGACAATATTTTTCTGCAAAGGTACCTAATGAATCAGTACAAACTAAACTAGAATGTTATGACATCAGTCATGACATTCACACATACACTTGGGTTTTACCAAAAATGCAAGCCAATACCTAAACAACTACACACTGCATCTACAAAAATATGTTAGCAAAATAAAACGCATGACCTGGGTATCGAAACCCAGGTCCATCGATCTTGCGCGCGCTGGGTCTTTTCAGGCTATATCTGTAGCAAGTGTTAGCAAAGAAAAAACATGACCTAGTGCCAAACCCAAGCCCTTTGATTCTGTCTAGAATGACAATCGAATGAAACAACAAATATGGATGTGTTATGTAAATACAAGGTATGACATTTTACCCTCTCTTAACAGTAGTTGGAACCTTCGATTTGGAACTTTCTAGATGTGGGTATCTTCGATATGGGATTTCTGGGCGTGGATACTTTTGTTGAATGGCTGCTTTGGCTTGGATTACTTATGAAAATGTTGATAACCTTTGGTGGGTTTGTGGGCAGCGTATCTCCAAATCCTCGTCCCTTTGTAATGTGTCATTGGCCTCGTATTTATAGGAGTGTGAGGGTGCATGAAAATGGAAAGGGACAACCATTTAACCAGGCCTTTAAAGCCATGAGACAAGAATCAGACATATTAAAAGATTTCCTTTTTTGAAATATTCATGTCTCTTTGGAATCTTGAATGAACCTGGACACCTTTGATTTTCGAATGCCTCCAGGCCAAGCTCTTCGATTGGTATTGAGTTGCCTCCTTCGAATGGACTTCTTATGTACCCTTCAAATGGGCCTTCTGAATGTTCTTCGAAATGACCCTTTGAATGCTTCTTCAAATGGACCTTTACATGTTCTTCGAATGAGTCATTTACATGTTCTTCGAATGAGCCTCTTGCCTGGTGTGCTGGCAAGTTGAGGGGCCTTTTCCTTTGTGAATCGAAACAAACTTGTAGGAGATTCTTGCCTCGTGAGTCGAAGGTAAGCCTGAAGTAGTTAATGCATAGTCGAAGCATTGTGAAATTGACTTGATCGAAGGGGGTCCAACACTCAATCGAAGACTTGCGAACCAAAGCTTGATCGAAGGGTTCCAAACACCTAATCGAAGCTTACTAATGAAAGCCCGATCGAAGAGTGCCAAATTCCCAAAATGAAGACTGGTGAGTCAAGCCTGTATCGAAGGATTTTGGATACCCAATCGAAGACTTTTCCCAGATGCCAATCGAAAGACACTTTGTTCATCTTCAAAAAACTTGATTTTCGTTAGGCAAGTGTTTGTGACCAACCATGTAAGGGAAGAACTTTAAAAACATGAGAGGGAAAATTTTGGGGTACAACAGCTGCCCCTGTTCAATCTTCTTAAACCTGAGGATGTAGATTGGCTTGCGTGCCTTTCGTGATCCAAAGGTGGAAGATGATTGAACACTAGAGTGCCCAGAAATTTGCACTCGCATGGTATAGTATCAGCATTGTGATGTCGGGAATGGGCTTACAGATGCCATTTGGAGATAGAGTCTTGCTGGAGATGGGCTTAAAGATGCCATCCAAGAATGTTTGTTGACCCGCAATGCTGTAGGCCAAAAGAATGAGTATCGAAATGGTATGCATGTCTGGAATGCCATTGAACTATATTGGGGGACTGAGTTTGTATGAGCAAAAGAATGGCTTCCGTGTCTGGTGCGTATTTGAGCTGTAACTGAAAGCTGAATCTGAATGAGTATCAGGATGGCATCTGTATCTAGAGCGTATCTGAACCGGATCTGAGAGTTGAATCTGGATGATTGTCAGAATTGCGTCTGCATCTGAAGCGTATCTAAAATGTATTTGAATGAGTGACAGAATTACATCCGAATCTGGATCGTATCTGGACTTTAATTTGAATGAGTGACAGAATGACATCTGAATCTAGATCATATCTGGACTGTATTTTGAATGAGTGATAGAATGACATCTGAATCTGGATCGTATCTGGACTGTATTTTAAATGAATCTGGAATAAGTATCAGAATGTCAGCCATATCTGGATCGCATCTGAACTGTCTCTAGAAGGAATTTTGAATAAATATCAGAATGTCAGCCATATCTAGATCGCATCTGAACTGTCTCTAGAAGGAATCTGGAATAAGTATCAGAATGTCAGCCATATCTGGATCGCATCTAAACTGTCTCTAGAAGGAATCTGGAATAAGTATCAGAATGTCAGCCATATCTGGATCTCTTCTGAACTGGATCGCATCTGAACCCCTTGCTAGACATTTGATTTACCATAACCTGCATCACAGACCCTTGAGATCCTTGAAATGGTTAAGGAAATTTTAAGGCATGATGTTATGATGTGTATGCTATGCGTAGCAAGAGTGTAAGGTGATGTAAGTAAACCCTACAATAAATCCAAATTATCGGATAAGGACTGTAAACAAAACCTGCAAGGAACTCATGTTGTCAGATAACAAGAATGTGCAAGTAGTTCAAGTTTGAAGGCACACAAGTCACACATATAGCCTTAAGTTTAGGCTGGCATGGAGTTTAGGCATTACCCTCTTTCAGTTTAGTTGGTTTAAACCTGTCCTAAAAATAGTAACCGGGTTCTAGAGGATCTCAATATCACTGACTACCCTCAATCGGTCATAATTCCAGTTTAGCAACCTTTTCTTGCGGCCGGAATCATCACGAGAGTTTAGTCTCAATGAGTGTAGCATACTGCTACTGTTCTATGGCCAAGTTGGTCAATTTAAGGTTCTAAGGTCAGTTGGTGCTTAATGACTCCTTAGAAGACCCATATTCTCCTTGTTCCAACACAAGGGGTAACGGTACAGACTAAGGTGCCACACCAATGTAGCTACTGCTTCATCCGTGTCGGTCTACGCCGGACAGATCCCTCACAGTTAACTGCTACTTACCTAAAGGGTATCCCCAGATCCGGGTTAGGATCTATAGAACTCCGATACAAGCCCACAAAATTAAAGCATACAAAGCATACAATTGAAAACATAGTGATCTAATCCTAAGGTACACCTCACTTATATAATATCCCCAACAGAGTCGCCAGTTCTGTGATCGGTGGGAATGAGAACTGACTGTTTTGGAATGCTGGTTCGTGTTTGCATTTGTTTTCGCAAAATGTCGCGGTAAGGAAGAGTCGCCACCGTCTTTTATTTTATCCAACAAGGAAAGGACAAAAGCACAGAAAAATTCCTTTTCGAGATGTTTCTCGGGTTTGGGACATAGATTATAGAAAGGGAAGGTATTAACACCCTTTCTATCTGTGGTTATCCACGGGCTCTTAGGTACTTGCTCACTATGTTTTCAAATTTTTTTCTTTTCTTTGTGTTTGTGGATTTGAGAAGAGTTTTTGTTTTGAAAGGGATGTAAGTGCAAAAAAGTTTTGTTTTTGTTTTCAAAAGAGCAAGTACTTAAGAACCTCTTCCTACTCAAAAAAAGGAATTAAACTGTGCAAATGTCCTTTAGACAGTGCTATCCCACTATTGAGGAGTAGGTAGCACCGTCGTTGGAGTTTTTGGGTCAATTCGATTTAAGGGACGTGTGGTCACTAAAGTAATGTTAGGACGCCTTAGCGGTAACTCTAATGTCTTAGATCATTTTATCTGAGGCAACCGTTTCGAGGCAACTTATGATCTTTGGACAAGAGGGCGACCTCTAAAACTTCCTATACTCAATGACCACGTTCGAGACAACCAAGTGAGGCGTACCCTAAGAGTGGCATGTGCGAGTGTATTGTTTTTCAGTTTATTTATTTTTGTACATGTTATGGTGAGCTACGGTTGATTTTAAATTAAAGGTTGATCTTGTCATGCATAGCCTATTATTCAAACATCTAACAGTTAATGATTGCGGAAAATAAATTGCGGAAAATAAAGCTAAGCTATTACAAGGCGTCAGGTATTTACATCACCAAAAACAAACCCATTGAAAATAAAGCGATAAAAGTAAAGACCTAATTAACTATTACAACTAAATTGAAAGACAAGTAAAAAGTAAAAATAAAGAAGAGAAAAGACTTCTTCGATCCATGCCATGGACTCGTTCGATTCACCCTTCTTTGGCCTTCTTTCGATTGAGCTAGGGAATGGGTGTGAGTAGCCTTCGATTGGGCTTGAGAATTGACGGGGAAAGCTTCGATTTGCACCCTTTCCTGACTCCTTCGATTGGGTTTGGGAAGGATATGGGTAAACTTCGATTGCAGGGAGAAGGTGGGCTTCGATTCAGAGGAAGAAGTCTGCCTTTCGATTCTATGAAGGGGGTTGCTGGAAAGGCCTGAAGGATCACCTGTAGAGGCACTGCATCTGCAAAAATATGTTAGCAAAATAAAATGAATAACCTGGGTATCGAAACCCAGGTCCATCGATCCTGCGCGCGCTGGGTCTTTTCAGGCAATATCTGTAGCAAATGTTAGCAACAAAAAAACATGACCTGGTGCCAAACCCAAGCCCTTTGATTATGTCTAGAATTAAAATCGAATGAAACAACAAATATGGATGTGTTATGTAAATACAAGGTTTGACATTTTACCCTCTCTTACCAGTAGTTGGAACCTTCGATTTGGAACTTTCTAGATGTGGGTATCTTCGATATGGGATTTTTGGGCGTGGATACTTTTGTTGAATGGCTTCTTTGGCTTGGATTACTTATGAAAATGTTGATAACCTTTGGTGGGTTTGTGGGCAGTGTATCTCCAAATCCTCGTCCCTTTGTAATCTGTCATTGGCCTCGTATTTATAGGAGTGTGAGGGTGCATGAAAATGGCAAGGGACAGCCATTTAACCAGGCCTTTAAAGGCATGAGACAAGAATCAGACATATAAAAAGATTTCCTTTTTTGAAATATTCATGTCTCTTTGGAATCTTGAATGAACCTGGACACCTTTGATTTTCGAATGCCTCCAGGCCATGCTCTAAGATTGGTCTCGAGTTGCCTCCTTCGAATGGACTTCTTATGTTCCCTTCGAATGGGCCTTCTGAATGTTCTTCGAATTGACCCTTTGAATGCTTCTTCAAATGGACCTTTACATGTTCTTTGAATGAGTCATTTACATGTTCTTCGAATGAGCCTCTTGCCTGGTGTGCTGGCAAGTTGAGGGGCCTTTTCCTTTGTGAATCGAAACAAACTTGTAGGAGATTCTTGCCTCGTGAGTCGAAGGTAAGCCTGAAGTAGTTAATGCATAGTCGAAGCATTGTGAAATTGACTTGATCGAAGGGGGTCCAACACTCAATCGAAGACTTGCGAACCAAAGCTTGATCGAAGGGTTCCAAACACCTAATCGAAGCTTACTAATGAAAGCCCGATCGAAGAGTGCCAAATTCCCAAAATGAAGACTGGTGAGTCAAGCCTGTATCGAAGGATTTTGGATACCCAATCGAAGACTTTTCCCAGATGCCAATCGAAAGACACTTTGTTCATCTTCAAAAAACTTGATTTTCGTTAGGCAAGTGTTTATGACCAACCATGTAAGGGAAGACCTTTAAAAACATGAGAGGGAAAATTTTGGGGTACAACAGCTGCCCCTGTTCAATCTTCTTAAACCTGAGGATGTAGATTGGCTTGCGTGCCTTTCGTGATCCAAAGGTGGAAGATGATTGAACACTAGAGTGCCCAGAAATTTGCACTCGCATGGTATAGTATCAGCATTGTGATGTCGGGAATGGGCTTACAGATGCCATTTGGAGATAGAGTCTTGCTGGAGATGGGCTTAAAGATGCCATCCAAGAATGTTTGTTGACCCGCAATGCTGTAGGCCAAAAGAATGAGTATCGAAATGGTATGCATGTCTGGAATGCCATTGAACTATATTGGGGGACTAAGTTTGTATGAGCAAAAGAATGGCTTCCGTGTCTAGTGCTTATTTGGGCTGTAACTGAAAGCTGAATCTGAATGAGTATCAGGATGGCATCTGTATCTAGAGCGTATCTGAACCGGATCTGAGAGTTGAATCTGGATGATTGTCAGAATTGCGTCTGCATCTGAAGCGTATCTGAAATGTATTTGAATGAGTGACAGAATTACATCCGAATCTGGATCGTATCTGGACTTTAATTTGAATGAGTGACAAAATGACATCTGAATCTAGATCATATCTGGACTGTATTTTGAATGAGTGACAGAATGACATCTGAATCTGGATCGTATCTGGACTGTATTTTAAATGAATCCGGAATAAGTATCAGAATGTCAGCCATATCTGGATCGCATCTGAACTGTCTCTAGAAAGAATTTTGAATAAATATCAGAATGTCAGCCATATCTGGATCGCATCTGAACTGTCTCTAGAAGGAATCTGGAATAAGTATCAGAATGTCAGCCATATCTGGATCGCATCTGAACTGTCTCTAGAAGGAATCTGGAATAAGTATCAGAATGTCAGCCATATCTGGATCTCTTCTGAACTGGATCGCATCTGAACCCCTTGCTAGACATTTGATTTACCATAACTTGCATCACAGACCCTTGAGATCCTTGAAATGGTTAAGGAAATTTTAAGGCATGATGTTATGATGTGTATGCTATGCGTAGCAAGAGTGTAAGGTGATGTAAGTAAACCTTACAATAAATCCAAATTATCGGATAAGGACTGTAAACAAAACCTGCAAGGAACTCATGTTGTCAGATAACAAGAATGTGCAAGTAGTTCAAGTTTGAAGGCACACAAGTCACACATATAGCCTTAAGTTTAGGCTGGCATGGAGTTTAGGCATTACCCTCTTTCAGTTTAGTTGGTTTAAACCTATCCTAAAAATAGTAACCGGGTTCTAGAGGATCTCAATATCACTGACTACCCTCAATCGGTCATAATTCCAGTTTAGCAACCTTTTCTTGCGGCCGGAATCATCACGAGAGTTTAGTCTCAATGAGTGTAGCATACTGCTACTGTTCTATGGCCAAGTTGGTCAATTTAAGGTTCTAAGGTCAGTTGGTGCTTAATGACTCCTTAGAAGACCCATATTCTCCTTGTTCCAACACAAGGGATAACGGTACAGACTAAGGTGCCACACCAATGTAGCTACTGCTTCATCCGTGTCGGTCTACGCCGGACAGATCCCTCACAGTTTACTGCTACTTACCTAAAGGGTATCCCCAGATCCGGGTTAGGATCTATAGAACTCCGATACAAGCCCACAAAATTAAAGCATACAAAGCATACAATTGAAAACATAGTGATCTAATCCTAAGGTACACCTCACTTATATAATATCCCCAACAGAGTCGCCAGTTCTATGATCGGTGGGAATGAGAACTGACTGTTTTGGAATGTTGGTTCGTGTTTGCATTTGTTTTCGCAAAATGTCGCGGTAAGGAAGAGTCGCCACCGTCTTTTATTTTATCCAACAAGGAAAGGACAAAAGCACAGAAAAATTCCTTTTCGAGATGTTTCTCGGGTTTGGGACGTAGATTATAGAAAGGGAAGGTATTAGCACCCTTTCTATCTGTGGTTATCCACGGGCTCTTAGGTACTTGCTCACTATGTTTTCAAATTTTTTTCTTTTCTTTGTGTTTGTGGATTTGAGAAGAGTTTTTGTTTTGAAAGGGATGTAAGTGCAAAAAAGTTTTGTTTTTGTTTTCAAAAGAGCAAGTACTTAAGAACCTCTTCCTACTCAAAAAAGGAATTAAACTGTGCAAATGTCCTTTAGACAGTGCTATCCCACTATTGAGGAGTAGGTAGCACCGTCGTTGGAGTTTTTGGGTCAATTCGATTTAAGGGACGTGTGGTCACTAAAGTAATGTTAGGACGCCTTAGCGGTAACTCTAATGTCTTAGATCATTTTATCTGAGGCAACCGTTTCGAGGCAACTTATGATCTTTGGACAAGAGGGCGACCTCTAAAACTTCCTATACTCAATGACCACGTTCGAGACAACCAAGTGAGGCGTACCCTAAGAGTGGCATGTGCGAGTGTATTGTTTTTCAGTTTATTTATTTTTGTACATGTTATGGTGAGCTACGGTTGATTTTAAATTAAAGGTTGATCTTGTCATGCATAGCCTATTATTCAAACATCTAACAGTTAATGATTGCGGAAAATAAATTGCGGAAAATAAAGCTAAGCTATTACAAGGCGTCAGGTATTTACATCACCAAAAACAAACCCATTGAAAATAAAGCGATAAAAGTAAAGACCTAATTAACTATTACAACTAAATTGAAAGACAAGTAAAAAGTAAAAATAAAGAAGAGAAAAGACTTCTTCGATCCATGCCATGGACTCGTTCGATTCACCCTTCTTTGGCCTTCTTTCGATTGAGCTAGGGAATGGGTGTGAGTAGCCTTCGATTGGGCTTGAGAATTGACGGGGAAAGCTTCGATTTGCACCCTTTCCTGACTCCTTCGATTGGGTTTGGGAAGGATATGGGTAAACTTCGATTGCAGGGAGAAGGTGGGCTTCGATTCAGAGGAAGAAGTCTGCCTTTCGATTCTATGAAGGGGGTTGCTGGAAAGGCCTGAAGGATCACCTGTAGAGGCACTGCATCTGCAAAAATATGTTAGCAAAATAAAATGAATAACCTGGGTATCGAAACCCAGGTCCATCGATCCTGCGCGCGCTGGGTCTTTTCAGGCAATATCTGTAGCAAATGTTAGCAACAAAAAAACATGACCTGGTGCCAAACCCAAGCCCTTTGATTATGTCTAGAATTAAAATCGAATGAAACAACAAATATGGATGTGTTATGTAAATACAAGGTTTGACATTTTACCCTCTCTTACCAGTAGTTGGAACCTTCGATTTGGAACTTTCTAGATGTGGGTATCTTCGATATGGGATTTTTGGGCGTGGATACTTTTGTTGAATGGCTTCTTTGGCTTGGATTACTTATGAAAATGTTGATAACCTTTGGTGGGTTTGTGGGCAGTGTATCTCCAAATCCTCGTCCCTTTGTAATCTGTCATTGGCCTCGTATTTATAGGAGTGTGAGGGTGCATGAAAATGGCAAGGGACAGCCATTTAACCAGGCCTTTAAAGGCATGAGACAAGAATCAGACATATAAAAAGATTTCCTTTTTTGAAATATTCATGTCTCTTTGGAATCTTGAATGAACCTGGACACCTTTGATTTTCGAATGCCTCCAGGCCATGCTCTAAGATTGGTCTCGAGTTGCCTCCTTCGAATGGACTTCTTATGTTCCCTTCGAATGGGCCTTCTGAATGTTCTTCGAATTGACCCTTTGAATGCTTCTTCAAATGGACCTTTACATGTTCTTTGAATGAGTCATTTACATGTTCTTCGAATGAGCCTCTTGCCTGGTGTGCTGGCAAGTTGAGGGGCCTTTTCCTTTGTGAATCGAAACAAACTTGTAGGAGATTCTTGCCTCGTGAGTCGAAGGTAAGCCTGAAGTAGTTAATGCATAGTCGAAGCATTGTGAAATTGACTTGATCGAAGGGGGTCCAACACTCAATCGAAGACTTGCGAACCAAAGCTTGATCGAAGGGTTCCAAACACCTAATCGAAGCTTACTAATGAAAGCCCGATCGAAGAGTGCCAAATTCCCAAAATGAAGACTGGTGAGTCAAGCCTGTATCGAAGGATTTTGGATACCCAATCGAAGACTTTTCCCAGATGCCAATCGAAAGACACTTTGTTCATCTTCAAAAAACTTGATTTTCGTTAGGCAAGTGTTTATGACCAACCATGTAAGGGAAGACCTTTAAAAACATGAGAGGGAAAATTTTGGGGTACAACAGCTGCCCCTGTTCAATCTTCTTAAACCTGAGGATGTAGATTGGCTTGCGTGCCTTTCGTGATCCAAAGGTGGAAGATGATTGAACACTAGAGTGCCCAGAAATTTGCACTCGCATGGTGTCGTATCAGCATTGTGATGTCGGGAATGGGCTTACAGATGCCATTTGGAGATAGAGTCTTGCTGGAGATGGGCTTAAAGATGCCATCCAAGAATGTTTGTTGACCCGCAATGCTGTAGGCCAAAAGAATGAGTATCGAAATGGTATGCATGTCTGGAATGCCATTGAACTATATTGGGGGACTAAGTTTGTATGAGCAAAAGAATGGCTTCCGTGTCTAGCGCATATCTGAGCTGTAACTGAAAGGTGAATCTGAATGAGTATCAGGATGGCATCCGTATTTAGAGTGTATCTGAACCGGATCTGAGAGTTGAATCTGGATGATTGTCAGAATTGCGTCTGCATCTGAAGCGTATCTGAAATGTATTTGAATGAGTGACAGAATTACATCTGAATCTGGATCGTATCTGGACTGTAATTTGAATGAGTGACAAAATGACATCTGAATCTGGATCGTATCTGGACTGTATTTTGAATGAGTGACAGAATGACATCTAAATCTGAATCGTATCTGGACTGTATTTTGAATGAATCTGGAATAAGTATCAGAATGTCAGCCATATCTAGATCGCATCTGAACTGTCTCTAGAAGGAATTTGGAATAAGTATCAGAATGTCAGCCATATCTGGATCGCATCTGAATTGTCTCTAGAAGGAATCTGGAATAAGTATCAGAATGTCAGCCATATCTGGATCGCATCTGAACTATCTCTAGAAGGAATATGGAATAAGTATCAGAATGTCAGCCATACCTGGATCGCATCTTAACCCCTTGCTAGACATTTGATTTACCATAACCTGCACCACAGACGCTTGAGATCCTTGAAATGGTTAAGGAAATATTAAGGCATGATGTTATGATGTGTATGCTATGCGTTTAAGCAAAAGTGTGAGGTGATGTAAGTAAACCCTGCAATAAATCCAAATTATTGGATAAGGACTGTAAACAAAACCTGCAAGGAACTCATGTTGTCAGATAACAAGAATGTGCAAGTAGTTCAAGTTTGAAGGCACACAAGTCACACATATAGCCTTAAGTTTAGGCTGGCATGGAGTTTAGGCATTACCCTCTTTCAGTTTAGTTGGTTTAAACCTGTCCTAAAAATCGTAACCGGGTTCTAGAGGATCTCAATATCACTGACTACCCTCAATCGGTCATAATTCCAGTTTAGCAACCTTTTCTTGCAGCCAGAATCATCGCGAGAGTTTAGTCTCAATGAGTTTAACATACTGCTACTGTTCTATGGCCAAGTTGGTCAATTTAAGGTTCTAAGGTCAGTTGGTGCTTAATGACTCCTTAGAAGATCCATATTCTCCTCGTTCCAACACAAGGGATATCGGTAGAGACTAAGGTGCCACACCAATGTAGCTACTGCTTCATCCGTGTCGGTCTACGCTAGACAGATCCCTCACAGTTTCCTGCTACTTACCTAAAGGGTATCCCCAGATCCGGGTTAGGATCTATAGAACTCCGATACAAGCCCACAAAATTAAAGCATACAAAGCATACAATTGAAAACATAATGATCTAATCCTAAGGTACACCTCACTTATATAATATCCCCAGCAGAGTCGCCAGTTCTGTGATCGGTGGGAATGAGAACTGACTGTTTTGGAATGCTGGTTTGTGTTTGCGTTTGTTTTCGCAAAATGTGGCGGAAAGCAAGAGTCGCCACCGTCTTTTATTTTATCCAACAAGGAAAGGACAAAAGCACAGAAAATTTCCTTTTCGAGATGTTTCTCGGGTTCGGGAGGTAGATTATAGAAAGGGAAGGTTTTAGCACCCTTTCTATCAGTGGTTATCCACGGGCTCTTAGGTACTTGCTCACTATGTTTTCAAAAATTTTGCTTTTCTTTGTGTTTGTGGATTTGAGAAGAGTTTTTGTTTTGAAAGGGGTGTAAGTGCAAAAAAGTTTTGTTTTTGTTTTCAAAAGAGCAAGTACTTAAGAACCTCTACCTACTCAAAAAAGAAATTAAACTGTGCAAATGTCCTTTAGACAGTGGTATCCCACTATTGAGGAGTAGGTAGCACCGCCGTTGGAGTTTTTGAGTCAATTCGATTTAAGGGATGTGTGGTCACTAAAGCAATGTTAGGACGCCTTAGCGGTAACCCTAATGTCTTAGATCATTTTATCCGAGGCAACCGTTTCGAGGCAACTTTTGATCTTTGGATAAGAGGGCGACCTCTAAAACTTCCTATACTCGATGACCACGTTCGAGGCAACCAAGTGAAGCGTACCCTAAGAGTGGCATGTGCGAGTGTATTGTTTTTCAGTTTATTTATTTTTGTACATGTTATGGTGAGCTACGGTTGATTTTAAATTAAAGGTTGATCTTGTCATGCATACCCTATTATTCAAACATCTAACAGTTAATGATTGCGGAAAATAAAGCTAAGCTATTACAAGGCGTCGGGTATTTACATCTCCAAAAACAAACCCATTGAAAATAAAGCGATAAAAGTAAAGACCTAATTAACTATTACAACTAAATTGAAAGACATGTAAAAAGTAAAAATAAAGAAGAGAAAAGACTTCTTCAATCCATGCTATGGACTCGTTCGATTCACCCTTATTTGGCCTTCTTTCGATTGAGCTAGGGTATGGGTGTGAGTAGCCTTTGATTGGGCTTGAGAATTGACGGAGAAAACTTCGATTTGCAACCTTTCCTGACTCTTTCGATTGGGTTTGGGAAGGATATGGGTAAACTTCGATTGCAGGGAGAAGGTTGGCTTCAATTCAAAGGAAGAAGGCTGCCTTTCGATTCTATGAAGGGGGTTGCTGGAAAGGCCTGAAGGATCACCTGTGGAGGCACTGCATCTGCAAAAATATGTTAGCAAAATAAAACGCATGACCTGGGTATCGAAACCCAGGTCCATCGATCCTGCGCGCGTTGGGTATTTTCAGGCTATATCTGTAGCAAGTGTTAGCAACAAAAAAACATGACTTGGTGCCAAACCCAAGCCCTTTGATTCTGTCTAGAATGACAATCGAATGAAACAACAAATATGGATGTGTTATGTAAATACAAGGTTTGACATTTTACCCTCTCTTACCAATAGTTGGAACCTTCGATTTGGAACTTTCTAGATGTGGGTATCTTCGATATGGGATTTCTGGGCGTGGATACTTTTGTTGAATGGCTGCTTTGGCTTGGATTACTTATGAAAATGTTGATAACCTTTGGTGGGTTTGTGGGCAGCGTATCTCCAAATCCTCATCCCTTTGTAATCTGTCATTGGCCTGGTATTTATAGGAGTGTGAGGGTGCATGAAAATGGAAAGGGACAGCCATTTAACTAGGCCTTTAAAGCCATGAGACAAGAATCAGACATATTAAAAGATTTCCTTTTTTGAAATATTCATGTCTCTTTGGAATCTTGAATGAACCTGGACACCTTTGATTTTCGAATGCCTCCAGACCATGCTCTAAGATTGGTCTTGAGTTGCCTCCTTCGAATGGACTTCTTATGTGCCCTTCGAATGGGCCTTCTGAATGTTCTTCCAATTGACCCTTTGAATGCTTCTTCAAATGGACCTTTACATGTTCTTCGAATGAGTCATTTACATGTTCTTCGAATGAGCCTCTTGCCTGGTGTGCTGGCAAGTTGAGGGGCCTTTTCCTTTGTGAATCGAAACAAACTTGTAGGAGATTCTTGCCTCGTGAGTCGAAGGTAAGCCTGAAGTAGTTAATGCATAGTCGAAGCATTGTGAAATTGACTTGATTGAAGGGGGTTCAGCGCTCAATCAAAGACTTGCGAACCAAAACTTGATCGAAGGGTTCCAAACACCTAATCGAAGCTTACTAATCAAAGCCCGATCAAAGAGTGCCAAATTCCCAAATTGAAGACTGGTGAGTCAAGCTTGTATCGAAGGATTTTGGTTACCCAATCGAAGACTTTTCCCAGATTCCAATCGAAGGACACTTTGTTCATCTTCAAAAAACTTGATTTTCGTTAGGAAAGTGTTTGTGACCAACCATGTAAGGGAAGACCTTTAAAAACATGAGAGGGTAAATTTTGGGGTACAACAACCACCTTCGAGGCAGCCAAGTGAGGTGTACCCTAAGAGTGGCATGTGCGAGTGTATTGTTTTTCAGTTATATTATCTTTGATTAGGCCAAACTAATTGTTGATCTTATCTTGCCATACATATCCTATTTACTAGAAAGCATATAAAAGTAATGAAGCGCAGAAAGATAAAATCCTACACTATTACAACCATATTGAATTGCATGAAAATATAAGGGCAAAAATAAAATAAAAAGCAAAAAAAATGAGGGTCTTTCGATTGAGGCAGAAAACCCTTCGATTCTGCACTTTCTGGCTCTCTTCGATTTCGCATGAAAAGGGTGAAGGCATGACTTTCGACTGAGGCCTCACGGTCAGCATGTTGTGCCTTTCGATTGGGACCAGTGGGACAGCATGTTGTTCCTTTCGACTAGGCCTGTAATCTGTGCAAGATGTAATCTTCCTTTCTGCCTCCTTCGACTGGGCCTGGAGTCAGTGAGGGAATGCCTTTCGATTGAGCCTGGAAGTCAGTGAAGGCATGCTTTTCGTTTGGGCCTAGAAGTCAACATGGTTTTTCCTCCTGGTTGTCTCTTTCGTTTGACCTGGAGAAAGAGGGTAGAAGCGAGATGCTTCGTTTCCTATTTCTTGTTTCCTGTTTCTTTCATTTAAAGCATTTAAATGGAAACATGGCATGAGGCCATGCTAGTATTTGTCTTGCAAACAGTTTAATAGTTAAAACTAGTTCAGGTAAACAGAAAGCAAAACGAAAGGGTTAACTCTAAAAAAACATGTTAAAAGGGGGGAAACCAAAGGAACAATGGTATATACATGCTTGAAACGAGCGAAAATATTATTTACATGTTATGCCATGAAATGAAAGGTTCAAGGGTAAGAGTGACTTACCTTGATGGAGGCTTTGAATGGGTGTAGGACCTTGAGTGGAGGCCCAAGGTTCTGGATTTGAAAGAGGGGGACAACAGCTGTGCTTGGAATGCTGGATTCGAAGGAAGGAAAGAAACAAGTCTTATGTTTCTTTCCAAACTGGATTCAAAGGATATTGAAGAGTACTTGTTCTTCAGATTCGAAGGAAGTAAGTATGTGATTTTGGGTTTGTTCTCACAAGTGTTGAAGGGACTTGAGAGATTTGTTGTTTTTGAGAAAATTTGGGTGATTCGTTCCTCTGGTCCCCCGATCCTCCCTTAAACATATGTTGGAGCCTCTTATTTATAGGAAAAGTTGGCTGAAGTTTTTGGAGGGAAAACAAAATAATTTGAATAATTTGAGTAAACCGCTCTTTGTAGCCTTCAAGGGACAGTGCTTTTATGCTATTTCGGTGCAAGAATGGGGCAGTGTTTCAGGACTGTTGTGCATCAGTTTTGGCCAGTGTATCATGCCTGAACTTGGTAGCAAGCATCTTTGAATATTTCATCCTTTCATTTTGACACTCCTTCGACCAGATTCTTCTTCCAAACATATTGTTCGACTTTCCTCTAACAAGTGTCCTTCGAACAAATCACCTTTGTGCATCATTTGAAGGGGCCATCAACCATGTGCTGAAGTTTGTCAAGGATGGAAATGCAACACACTAAAGAGAAATGTTGTCCAGTCGAAGGTAGTACAAACATAGTCAATGTTTTGTCGAAGCCTTGTGGTTGAAACAAGCTAATGCCAAGTTGAAGCTTGTATCGAAGAAAACATATTGCCAAATCGAAAGCTCATGCTCGAAGGAAGCATATTGCCCAATTGAAGCTTGGGTCGAAACAAACATAAAGGGAGTCATTGCCTTTTAGTGTGAGGGAAGTTCCTGGCTTCTGAATCGAAGGGTGTTTCTAAACTTGCACTCGAAAGAGGCTTTAAGTTCAACATGAAGGACATATCCAAGTTTCATTCGAAGGATGTTTCCAATCCAAACGAAGGATGTACCTAAACTTGCACTCAAAGGAGGCTTTAAGTTCAAAATGAGGGACATGCCCAAGTTGCATTCGAAGGATGTTTCCAATCCAAACGAAGGATGTACCTAAACTTGCACTCAAAGGAGGCTTTAAGTTCATAATGAGGGACATGCCCAAGTTGCATTCGAAGGAGGCCAAGAGTCAGTCGAAGGGTACTGAATCGAAGGAGACCTGTTTTCCTCCAAATTTGTCAAAATGTTATTTTTATCTGTTTTTTTCCTTTTTGACAGTCTCCTTTTAATTTTGGTATTGGAAAATCCCAATGCACTTGTTCAAGCTTGAACCTTGAAAATCCTTGTAAGAAAGGCCTTGAGAATGAGAGGGCAAATTTTGGGGTACAACAGCTGCCCCTGTTCAATCTTCTTACACCTGAAGAGTTAGATTGGCATGTTTTGCCAGTCGTGAATCGAAGGTGGAAGATGATTGGACACTAAAGTGCCCCTAAATTTGCACTCGTCAAAGCATAGTTAAGGGAATGGGCTTAAAGATGCCATTTGGAGATGTGACAGAGTCTTGTTGGAGATGGGCTTAAAGATGCCATCCAAGAATCTTTGTTGAATTGCAATGTTGTAGGTCAGAAGAATGAGCATCAAAATGGTATCCGTGTCTAGAATGCATTTGAACTGTATTTGGAGACTGAGTCTATATGAGCCAAAGAATGGCGTTCATGTCTGGAGCGTAACTGAGTTGTAACTGCATTTGATTCTTTGAATGAATATCAGAATGATTGTCGTGTCTGGAGTGTATTTGTATTCTGAATGGGTAACAGAGAAAAATCTGTGTATGGAGCAACTGTGTGCTGAGGATAAGTTATGAATGAGTGACAGAATGGCAACCGTGTTTGAAGCGTATCTGGACTGTATTGGAAAGTTGGGTTTTTTGATGATGAGTTCGTGTAAAACTTTATCTGGAAAGTAGGAACCTGTGTAGGGTTGCCTGAAGATGAGTCCGTGTAAAACTGCATCCAGAAGTGAGAAGGAACCTGCATAGGGTTGCCTGATGATGAGTCCGTGTAAAACTGCATCTTGGAAAGGAGGAACCTGTGTAGGGTTTCCTGAAGATGAGTCCGTGTAAAACTGCATCCAGAAGTGAGAAGGAACCTGTGTAGGGTTGCCTGATGATGAGTCTGTGTAAAACTGCATCTTGGAAAGGAGGAACCTGTGTAGGGTTTCCTGATTATGAGTCCGTGTAAAACTGCATCTTGGAAAGAAGGAACCTGTGTGGGGTTGCCTAATGATGAGTTCTTGTAAAACTGCATCTTAGAAAGGAGGAACCTGTATGGGGTTGTCTGATGATGAGTCCGTGTAAAACTGCATCTTGGAAGGGAGGAACCTGTGTAGGGTTTGTTAGAACAAAGTTTGAATCTACTACCCTAAGTTTAAGTTTTGATGATAACAAAATGAAATGATATATTAATTATGTAATTCATGTAAGAACTATTTGCTACCTAAAATATTACCTTCTGTTTTGCAGAAACTCTGATAGGTATCAGCAAGAGTACACTTAATCAGCATCAGAAGATTGGTTACCAACATCAGCATCAGAAGATGCTATATCAGAATACCAGAATCAGAAGAACAACTCACATGAATGCTGAAGCTTGATGAACAGAACTGCGCTCAACACTCTAATAAAGACAACAACAGTTCATCAGCACTTAAGCAGAGTCAGAATGAGCCAAAGCCAGAACACGCTTTAAGTAGCAACGGTACTATGCATTCAAGGAGAATTATTACCAACGACATCATTCCAGACAAGATATGCTTAATAAGGAAAGTTTGTTATTGGCATTGAATCAAGATTATTGCTCCAACGTTCAACAATTTCAGTGCTATATAAACAAGACAATGAAGATTGAATTGGCTAATGCTCTACATCAATTCACACGCCTAAAAGCTATTCATCATCTTCTTATTCTCAGTTTGCTAAAAGCTCCAAAAATTCCTTACTCATTATCTTTAGCAATCTAGTTTCAATAAGCTTAAGTTGTGTAGTATCACAGTTGTGATAAACAGTTTTGTAGAAAACATTCACACACCTAGATTTCTATTCAGTGTAAGAAAGTGATTCCTTGACAAACCGGTTTGTGGTTTGCATCAAGAAGGCTTTAGCAGTTGTTAAAGCAGATTGTAATATTCAGTTGAATATAGTGGATTAAGACCTCGTTGGAGAGAGGCGAAATCACCTTGACGGGTGGACTGGAGTAGTTTGAGATCAAATGAACCAGGATAAAAATATCGTGTTCATTGCATTGATTTTCAGTTTTACAATTCAACCCCCCTTCTTGTGTTTGTCACTTCTTCAATTGGCATCAGAGCGCCTGGTTCTGAGCTAAAACACTTAACCGTGTCAGTACAAGATCCAGCGTCAGAAAAACACAATGGCAGGAACTTATTCTCACACCAGCAATGACAACCATGAGGACAGAGACAGATTCAGCGGCAAACCTCCAGTCTTTGATGGAGAAAATTTTGATTACTGGAAAGACAGAATAGAAAGCTTCTTTCTGGCACATGATGCTGATCTGTGGGACATGGTGACAGATGGATACACGCACCTTGTGAATGCAAGCGGTCAGAAGATTGATAGGAAAACAATGTCTGACCAACAAAAGCGTGACTTCAAGAATCACCACAAGGCCAGAACCATCCTTCTCAGCGCCATCTCGTATGCTGAATATGAAAAGATCTCCAACAGAGACACAGCAAAGAACATGTTTGACTCACTCAGAATGACGCATGAGGGTAACGTTCAGGTCAAAGAAACTAAAGCTCTGGCGCTCATTCAAAAGTATGAGGCATTCAAAATGGAAGAAAGTGAATCCATTGAAACAATGTTCTCAAGATTCCAGATTCTGGTAGTTGGTCTCAAGGTTCTGGACAAAGGTTATTCTACTGCTGATCACGTCAAGAAAATCATCAGAAGCTTACCAAAGCAGTGAAGGCCAATGGTTACAGCTCTGAAGCTAGCAAAAGATCTCAACAAAATTTCTCTGGAGGAACTTATCAGCTCCCTCAGAAGTCATGAGATAGAGCTAGAAGCTGATGAACCCCAAAAGCAAGGTAAGCCTTTAGCATTAAAATCTAACAAAAAATCTGAGTCTAAAGTTTTGCAGGCAATTGAAGAAACATCTGATGGATCCTCATCAGAAGAAGACGAACTCTCCCTCCTCTCCAGAAGAGTGAATCAACTGTGGAAGCAGAGGCAAAGGAAGTTCAGGAATCCCAGAAGATCTGATCAGAACGAGTCTTCTTCCAGATATAGAAGGACAGATTCTTCCTCGGGATACAGAAGATCTGAAGGCTCCTCAGGAAGCAGAAAACCAAACACCAAGGACATCATCTGCTATGAGTGCAATGAGCAAGGACACTACAAGAGTGACTGCCCAAAGCTTCAGAGGGAAAAGCCTAAAAAGAAGTTTGGAAGAGAAAAGAAGAAAAGTCTCATGGCCACATGGGATGACTCTGACTCATCTGAAGCTGACTCAGAATCAGATGATGAGAGAGCCAACATAGCTCTCATGGCTAACATTTCAGAAGATAGTGAAGCTTCTGAATCAGACTCAGAATCAGACACAGAAGAGGTATTTCCTGACTTTGTAGTTAATTTTACCAAGGCTGAACTTGCTGAAAGCCTTAATGAAATTCTGGAAAGGTATCAGCAGATTAGAGTTAAATTCAGAAACCTGAAAAGGAATCTTGAATCTGACTCTGATAAGACTGAGAGTCTTAAATTGGAGAATTCTGAGCTGAGAAATAAAATTTCAAAATTAGAAAATACTTTACAAAACTCTCAGAAGGAACCAATTTCTGAAACTCCCAGCAACGCTGATGAGATCATCAAGGAGTATGATCACAGTTTCCAGAAGTTCCTTGCTAAAAGCATAGATAGAAGCAAAATGGCTTCAATGATCTATGTAGTTAGCAGAAACGGCAGGAAGGGAATAGGATACCAAGGTAAGGTTCCTACACCAAAGAATGTCATGGATTTAACCATTAAACACACTCCTCTAAATTCACATTTTGCGTATGGTCACACACATGATATTAAATACACTAGCAGTAAGTACTCTGTGAAACCAAAATTCAACCAGAGTTTTGGTAAATCTAACAAATCAGGACCCAAGAAAATCTGGGTACCTAAGGATAAAATAATACATGTTGCAGATATCTTTAGCAGCAAATCAGAAACACCAGTCATGGTACCTGGACTCTGGCTGCTCGCGACACATGACGGGAAGAAGGCATATGTTCCAAAGCCTGAAACTTAAGCCTGGAGGCCACGTTGGCTTTGGAGGCAATCAGAGGGGAAAGATAATTGGCTCTGGAACTATAGGTAATGGAAATCTTCCCTCTATTAATAATGTTCTGCTAGTAGATGGATTAATGCATAATCTGTTATCCATAAGTCAATTAAGTGATAACGGTTATGATATAATCTTTAATCAAAAATCATGTAAGGCTGTTAGTCAGAAAGATAGGACTATCCTGTTTAATGGAAAGAGGAAAAACAACATTTACAAAATCAAACTTTCTGAACTGAAAAGTCAGAATGTAAAGTGCCTTCTGTCTGTTAACAACGAGCAGTGGATCTGGCACAGAAGATTGGGGCATGTTAGTATGAGAAGAATATCTCAGATTAACAAACTCAATCTGGTCAGAGGACTTCCTAATTTGAAGTTCAATTCAGATGCTCTGTGTGAAGCATGTCAGAAAGGCAAGTTTGCAAAACCTTCTTTTAAATCTAAAAATGTTGTTTCTACCTCTAAGCCATTAGAACTTCTGCACATTGAGTTATTTGGACCAGTTAAAACTGCTTCAGTCAGTGGCAAGAAGTATGGGTTAGTAATCGTATATGACTATAGCAGATGGACATGGGTAAAGTTCTTAAGACACAAGGACGAGTCACACTCTGTGTTTGTTACCTTCTGTAACCAAGTTCAGAATGAAAAGGATCTTAGAATCGTTAAAGTCATAAGTGATCATGGTGGAGAGTTTGAAAACAAAGATTTTGAGTCATTCTTTAATGACAGAGGCATTCTGCATGATTTCTCTTGTCCTAGAACTCCCCAACAAAATGGAGTTGTAGAACGAAAGAACATAACATTGCAAGAAATGGCCAGAACCATGATCAATGAGACAAACGTTGCTAAGATCTTCTGGGCAGAGGCAATAAACACAACGTGCTACATTCATAATAGAATCTCAATAAGACCTATTCTGGAAAAGACTCCATATGAATTGTGGAAGAACAGAAAGCCCAACATTTCATAATTTCATCCATTTGGATGTACCTGCTTTATGTTAAATACAAATAATTATTTGAACAAGTTTGACTCTAAAGCACATAAGTGTATTATGTTAGGATACTCTGAATGCTTAAGAGGGTACAGAGTATACAATACAGAAACACAGATTTTGGAAGAATCAATCAGTGTTCGTTTTGATGATAAGCTTGACTCTGAAAAGTCAAAGCAGAATGAAGTTTTTGCAGGCATGGAAATTGAATTTACAGGTTCTGAAGACAAGTCATCAGAAGCTCTCAACACAGACACTCCTTCAACGTCTGAAAGAAGCACTGCTAGCAATCCTATGACAATTGCTGATCAACTTCAGAAGAGATTACCCAGAAGCAGCTTGGATCACCCAGAAGAAACTATCTTAGGAAGAAAGGAAGATCCAATCAGAACAAGAGCAAGCTTCAGAAACTCTGAAGAAACTCTCATGGGACTTGTGTCTCAGATTGAACCTTCTTCTATTGATGAAGCACTTCTGGATAACGACTGGATTCTGGCAATGCAAGAAGAGCTGAATCAATTCACCAGAAATGACGTATGGGATCTTGTTCCCAGACCAAAAGGATTCAACGTCATAGGAACAAGATGGGTGTTCAGAAACAAGCTAAATGAACAAGGTGAAGTCATCAGAAACAAAGCACGACTGGTAGCACAAGGTTATAGTCAGCAAGAGGGGATAGACTATACAAAAACCTTTGCTCCAGTCGCTAGGTTAGAATCTATCAGACTTTTAATTTCATTTGTTGTTAATAGAGGCATCACTCTGTATCAGATGGATGTCAAAAGTGCATTCTTAAATGGTTATATAGAAGAAGAGGTTTATGTGCACCAACCTCCTGGTTTTGAAAATACAAAACATCCAGAACATGTTTTCAAATTAAAGAAGTCACTATATGGTCTGAAACAAGCTCCTAGAGCTTGGTATGAAAGACTAAGTAACTTTCTGTTAGAAAATGAATTCACCAGAGGGAAGGTGGACACTACCCTATTCTGTAAGTCAGTTAAGAATGACATCTTAGTATGTCAAATTTATGTTGATGATATTATTTTTGGATCTACTAATCCTTCTCTTGGAAGAAAATTTGCTAAGTGTATGCAGGCAGAATTTGAGATGAGCCTCATGGGGGAACTGAAATTCTTTCTAGGAATTCAGATAAATCAAACTCCAGAGGGAACTTACATTCATTAGAGCAAATATATCAGAGATCTTCTGAAGAAATTTGACCTCTCAGAATGTAAGCCATCAAAGATTCCAATGCATCCCACGTGCATTCTGGAAAGAGAAGAGGTAAGCAAAAAGGTAGAACAGAAGGTCTACAGAGGTATGATTGGTTCTCTCCTTTATCTGACAGCTTCAAGACCTGATATCTTATTCAGCGTATGTATTTGTGCTAGATTCCAATCAGATCCTAGAGAATCTCACTTAACAGTTGTTAAGCGAATTTTCAAGTATCTGAAAGGTACTACTAATCTGGGTTTATTTTATAGAAAATCTAGTGATTACAGCTTAGTAGGCTATTGCGATGCTGACTTTGCTAGAGACAGAGTAGAGTGTAAAAGTACTTCTGGAAGCTGCCAGTTTCTGGGAGAAAATTTGATCTCTTGGTCCAGCAAAAGGCAATCCACAATTGTGCTATCAACAGCAGAAGCTGAGTACATAGCAGCAGCAAGATGTAGCACACAAATGCTCTAGATGAAAAGTCAGCTTGAAGACTTCCAGATTTTTGAGAGTAACATCCCTATACTCTGTGACAATACTTCTGCTATTTTCTTAAAAAGAAAGAACATGCAGATTGTATCAGATGCTAGTCTTAAAGATCTGAGCGTTTCAGCTCAAGGATAGACGTGTTGATCACTAAATCAAACAAGTGTCATCCAATCATCAGCAAATCTCTGAAGCAGAACACGCGTGCACGCTTCTGAGAAGGAAAAACGCTGATTGGGTGCATTGAGACACATGTCGGGTAACCGTTTCAAGTATCTTTCTCAAATCCCCCAAAATCAGCAAGCATTAAATGAAAGTAATCATGTTTTTAAAACGTAATCATGATTTTATTTCTCTTTCTTGAAACCGTTTACACTTTCAAAATATTCTGAAGTCTATTTAAGCATGTTAACTTCTCACATTAATCTTTTACAGTTTCTCATAATCTCTCAAACATTTTCTGCATTTTCTCTGTGTTCATCTCTTTCAAACTTAAACCCACTTTCTCAGTTTTCTCAGAAAAACCCTAAGTGTGAACATGGCAACCTCCAGCAGTGCTTCTGCAGGTTCTCAGAAGAAAGCTTCCTCTGAACAGTACCAAGTTCCATTCAGAACACTCCTTACACCAGTGAAGAATCTAGAAGTGTTGTCTGAACTGATTATTGATTTTGGCAGTCTGAAAGAGAATGGTTTTGACTTGACAGAAGAAGTTAGGGCACAGAAATGGGAGAGATATTTTGACAGGTTGGTTGGACCAACATTCCCAATGTTAGTCAAGGATTTCTGGATTCATGCGTCCGCTTCAACGCATCAAGTCACCTCCTACATAATGGGAAAGAAGATTGTGATCACTGAGGATCACATAGCAAAACTGATTGGTTACAGTGGCGGTGGCGTCCGCTGTATTGATATGGCTGAAAGATGCGCTGACGTTGGTGTCATAACACATCAGATTTTCACCCATGGGGTGCCCAGCAGCAAGATCAGAGACCTAAAGGATCACCACAGAGTTTGGGCGAAGATCATTCTGGGGTGTTTTAATCACAGGAAGCCAACTAGCTCCCCTGATTACATAAATATAGATCAGCAGTTTCTGATCTATTTTATCAATCAGAAGGTAAAAATCAACTTGGCTCATCTTCTATTTAATCACCTCAGAACAAGCGTGAAGGAGACCAGGGAAGAAGAAAGAACAAAGAGGGATTGGATACCCTTTGGAAGGTTAATATCAGATATTCTGACTGAGAATAGGCTGATAGAGCACCTGATAGAAGCTCAAGAGTTAAGCACCATTGAACCAATTGTTGGCAAGCCTCTGAACGAGAAAAATCTGAAGAAAATGAAATTAATAGAGAATATCAGAAAGGAACCCAGCGTTACTCCTATTGCTGACATCACCAACAGAAGAGTCCCACTGGGTGACTTTCCTTTATTTTCTGAGATAGAATCTAAACCAGTGGTGGTTCTCAGATACTTGGACGCGTGCAAGGCTGATGGTACAGATCCCAAGCTGAATATCAAAGATCTTCACCAAGATCAACCAGAAGTCTCACTGAAGAAGACGAAGAAAAGGAAGGCCCCTTCAGAAGAAACATCCCAGCAGACTCCCAAGAAAAGAGGTAATTTATCTGTTGCTTCTATTTTAAATTCTTCTGCTATTCCAACATCTATCCCAACTCCAGCTTCTCATGAAATCCCAATCCCCATCCCAACAATAGATGAAACCGAACCAGAAGATGACCCTTCTGAGGCACTAAAACTCAGAAGACCCCGCACCAAACATCCCAAACCAACAACTTCAACAACATCAGAACTTGACAAAGTTCTGTTTGATATTGATCATCATGCTTCTAATCACCTCTCAAATAACCCAAACACTGAACCAGAAATTACCCACTCTCCTCAACCAGAACAACCTCTCTCACCCATTCCAGAAGAACCACATATTCCTGAACAACCAGAAATTCCTCCTCCTTCTCCACAACCAGCAATTCCTCCTCCCTCTCATCAACCAGAAATTCATCCACCAGCACCTCCTCCATCACCTTCTCAACCTGAGTTTCATCATTCTGAAACTCCTTCTCCTCAATCCTCTGAACCACAACCTGTGGCAATCCAGCTGCCATGTGGAACAACCGTAACCATGGCCCAGCTGCCATCCTCGCCAGAATCTACCCCTCCAAATACTCCTAAAACCCCACACAGTCCAATTATTATTTCTGACTCTCCCACTCCATCTCCCAAACAAGCATCTCCCAAACAAACTACAGATGACCCCAGCAGGACCTTCATCGATTTAACAATCCTTGACCGTCTTGCTGATCTAAAAAACAAAATAGCCATTCCAAAACCAAAACAGCCAGATGTTGGCTTTGGCATTGTGAATTTTGAAACAGGTTTGCAACAATGGATTACTTCTCTGAAGCAAGTCTATCTTGGAATAATTGATCCTGCTGCCTCAGACCAGCTCTGGACATGATTCAGAATTTGGGTACGTGCTGAAGCTCTAAAATTGCAAGACATCAATTATGAGCAAGCACAGCAGAATTTCAACAAGCTTCTGATCGAAGTTGGAAGTCAGCTGCTGAAAGAAGACGTGCTCCTTCTGGATAGTGAGCCATGGTCTGAGAAGCGTCCAGCTTCAAAAGTGCAGCCAGAAGAAGATCAGACAATTCAAGCTGAAGCCAGTCAAGCTGAAGATGTTGTAGAAAGCTCTAAGAAGCTCCCTGCTTCTGATGTTTCTCAAGCTGCCTTGGACAGGCAGACTCTGGAAGAGCTGAAGCTGAATGACATTCGTCTGCAGCAAAGGATGGATGAAAATGATCAGAAGATGAAGGAAAGAATGGATGTGCAGGATAGCAAGATAGATACAGTAGTCAGCATGGTGCACAAGCAGACTGAAACTGCTGATCAGATTAAGGCAATGCTGGAAACTTTGTTCACACACCTTCCTGAAGTGGTGAAAAACACAAGAAGGGGGGGAGGGGGGGGGGTTGAATTGTAAAACTGAAATCTAATGCAATGAACAAGATATTTTTATCCTGGTTTGTTTGATCTCAAACTACTCCAGTCCACCCGTCAAGGTGATTTCGCCTCTCTCCAACGAGGTCTTAATCCACTATATTCAACTGAATATTATAGACTGCTTTAACAACTGCTAAAGCCTTCTTGATCCAAACCACAACCCGGTTTGTCAAGGTAACACTTTCTTACAAAGAGATAAAACTAAGTGTGTGGATGTTTTCTACAAAACTGTATCACAACTGTGATGTATACACAAATTGAAGCTTAGAAACTAGATTGCTAAACAATGATAGAATATCAGAATGTGTGGTTTAGCAAAACTGAGAGAAAGAAGATTATGATTAGATTTTGTGCGTGTAGAGATTTGGAGAGCATTAGCCATTTCAATCTTCAAAGTCTTGTTTATATAGCACTGAGATGATGAACGTTGGATGCAATATTCTTGATTCAATGCTAATAACAAACTTTCCTTATTGAGCAGATCTTGTCTGGAATGAGGCCGTTGGAATTAATTTGCTTTCAATGCACAGTACCATTGCTTACTTAATGCAAGTTCTGGCTTGGCTCATTCTGACTCTGCTTCGCTGCTGATGAATTGTTGTGTTTCTTTATCAGATTGTTGAGCGCAGTCTTGTTCATCAGGCTTCAGCATGTACGTGAGTTGATCATCTGATTCTGACATTCTGATATGGCAACTTCTGATGCTGGTGTCTGAAATCAAGTTCTGATGCTGAATAGATGTGATCTTGCTTATATCAATCAGAGTATCTGCAAGTCAGAACATAATAATTTTAGGCAGCAGATAGTTCATACATGAAACTTATAAATACTATATCTTTTCACATTGTTATCATCAAAACTTAAATGTAGGGTAGTAGATTCAAACTTTGTTCTAACAATCTCCCCCTTTTTGATGATGACAAAAACTAGATATTTTTAAATGAAAATAACGTGAAAAGGTATCTGAGATATGTATCAGAGTAAGAAGTAAAAGGATAAGGAGTAAAGAGATATCAGAGTTGAGAGATACTCCCCCTGAGTTTATTACTTCCCTTTGATTACACGTGTTCTTCAGGATCAGATCTTTTTGCCTTTCTTTGAACATCAGAGTATCAGAGTCTTTGACTTTATCAGAAGCTTTATGTCAGAGCAGAGCTTCAGAGCTTTTCTTGTCAGAGCTTTGCTTTGGATCAGAATATCATAGCGGATCAAAACTTCATAGTGATCAGAGCTTCAGAGCTTCTAGTC
This sequence comes from Vicia faba, assembly GCA_948472305.1. NCBI lineage: Eukaryota > Viridiplantae > Streptophyta > Magnoliopsida > Fabales > Fabaceae > Vicia > Vicia faba. The sequence goes on along the minus strand of OX451736.1, from coordinate 159,722,054 downwards.
TTCAGAGTGTCCAGGAGCTTCCTTGTACCTGTAGACTTTAAGCAAAACAGAAAAAACATTTTCAAGTAATAGAGTTAGAATGTTTGAGAATTTCTGTCTAGTTAGCCGTTATTGATTAAAATATCATTCTTGTTCTCCCCCTTTTTGTCAGCAATCAAAAAGTTTAGGTGATGTGCTAAAACAATTAAGATTAGAAAAACTAATCATATTAAGAGAGTTCAGAATCAAAACAAGAAAATAGTACAAAACATATTCAAATAGTACATCAAAAAATCAAGGAAAACATGAAAAAGGACATGAATGAAAAAAGAGACTAAGGTTGAGGAGGCAAGCGTGTGAACAGGTTCTCCAGCATGGCTTGGATCTTTTCAGCAGTCTCATTCTGCTTGTGCACCATGCTGACAACAGTGTCAATCTTGCTATCCTGCACATCCATTCTCTCTTTCATCTTCTGATCGCTTTCATCCATCCGCTGCTGCAGACGCATGTCATTCAGCCTTAGTTCTTCCAGAGTCTGCCTGTCCAAGGCAGCTTGAGAAGCATCAGAAGCAGGAAGCTTCTGAGAGCTTTCAGCAACATCTTCTGCTTGACTTTCTTCAGCTTGAATGGTCTTGTCTTCTTCTGATTGCACCTTTGCAGCTTGCTGTTTCTCAGACCAAGGTTCACTATCCAGAGGGAGCACGTCTTCTTTCAGAAGCTGACTTCCAACTTCATTCAGAAGCTTGCTGAAATTTTGTTGTGCCTGCTCATAGTTGATATCCTGCAACTTGAGGGCTTCAGCACGTACCCAAAGTCTGAATTGTGACCAGAGCTGATCAGAAGCAGTTGGGTCAATCATTCCAGGACAGACTTGCTTCAAAGAAGCAATCCATTGCAGCACACATGTTTCAAAATTCATAATACCAGAGCCAACATCTGGTTGTTTTGGTTTTGGGATGGCAATTTTGTGTTTCAGATCAGCAAGACGGTCAAGACTGGTTAAGTCTATGAAAGTCCTGCTGGGGTTTTCGGAGGTTTTCTGAGCAGCTGTTTGTTTTGGAGATGGAGTATCAGAATCAGAGATTATGATTGGACTGGGTGGTGTTTTGGGAGTATTTGGTGGTGTAGATTCTGATGAGGATGGCAATTGTGCTAAGGTGATAGTTGTTCCACCTGGCAGCTGGATTGCCAAAGGTGATGGTTAAGGTGAATGAGGTTCAGATGGTTGAGGAGAAGGAGTCTCAGAGTGATGAAACTCTGTTTGAGGTGATGGTGGATTAATTTCTGGTTGGGGAAAGGGAGACGGAATTGCTGGTTGAGGAGAAGTTGTTGGAATTTATGATTCTTCAGCAGATTGTTGTTGTTCTGGTTGTGGAGGAGGAACAGTTTGTGGTTCAGAGATTGGTTGATCAGAGGTGTGTTGATCAATGTCAGACAACACTTGGTCAATTGCTGATGTTGTTGAGATTGTTGGTTGTTTGGGATGTTTGGTTCTGGGTCTTCTGAGTTTTAATGCCTCAGAAGGGTCCTCTTCTGATACAATTTCATCTATGGTAGGGATGGGGATTGAGATTCTATGAGAGGTTTGAGGAGGAATAGATGCTGGAATAGTAGAAGAATTTAAAACAGAAGCAGCAGATGAATTACCTCTTTTCCTGGGTGTCTGCTGGGATGATCCTTCTGATGGTGCCTTCCTCTTCTTCGTCTTCTTCAGAGTCACTTCTTGCTGAGGTTGATGCAGAGCTTTGATAATCAGATTTGGATCTGAACCATCTGCCTTGCACGCATCCAAGTACCTGAGAACAACCTCTGGTTTGGATTCAATTTCAGAAAATAACGGAAAGTCACTCAGAGGCACTCTTCTGCTGGTGATATCAGCAATAGGAGTAGCTCTGGGTTCCTTCTGAATATTCTCTATCAGCTTCATCTTCTTCAAGTTCTTTGCATTCAGAGGTTTCCCAACTGTTGGTTCAATAGTGCTTAGCTCTTGAGCTTCTATCAGATGCTCAATCAGCCTATTCTCTGTCAGAATATCTGATATCAACCTTCCAAAAGGTATCCAATCCCTCTTGGTTCTTTCTTCTTCCCTGGTTTCCTTCACACTTGTTCTGAGGTGGTTGAACAGGAAGTGAGCCAGATTGATCTTTACCTTCTGATCAATAAAGTAGATCAGAAATTGCTGATCCACATTTATGTAATCAGGAGAACTGGTTGGTTTCCTGTGGTTGAAGCACCCCAGAATTATCTTAGCCCACACTCTGTAATGATCCTTCAGATCTTTAATCTTGCTGCTGGGCACCCCATGAGTGAAAATCCTTGCAGCTATCACACCTACATCAGCACATCTTTCAGCCATGTCCACATAACGGACGCCACCGCCACTGTAACCGATTAGCCTTGCAATGTGATCCTCAGTGATCACAATCTTCTTCCCCATAACAAAGGAGGTGACTAGATGTGTTGAAGCCTTGGCGTGAATCCAGAATTCCTTGACTAGCATTGGGAATGTTGGTCCAACCAACCTGTCAAATTACCTTTCCCACTTCTGAGCCCTAACTTCTTCAGTTAGGTCAAAACCGTTCTCCTTCAAGCTTCCAAAATCAATGATTAATTCAGAAAGCACTTCAAGATTCTTCACAGGAGTGAGGAGAGTTCTGAATGGCACTTGATATTGCTCAGATGATGCTTTCTTCTGAGGACCTGCAGAAGCACTGCTGGAGGTTGCCATGTTCACACTAAAAGGGTTTTGAGAATAAACTGAGGAAAATAGGTTTTGCAAGAGATGAACACAGAAATATGCAGAAGATGCTTGAGTATCAGTGAGAAAACGTAAAGAATGAGAATGATAGATTAATGTGCTTAAATGGAGTTTTCAAAACTATTTTGAAAAGATAAATGTTTTTTAAGAGAGAGAAAAATCATGATTGCATTTTAAAAGCATGATTACTTTTCATTAAATGCTTGCTGATTTTGAGGGATTTGAGAAAGATACTTAAAAACGGTTACCAGACATGTGTCTCAATGCACCCAATCAGCGCTTTGCCTTCTCAGAAGCGTGCACGCGTTCTGCTTCAGAGATATGCTGATGATTGGATGACACTTGTTTGATGTAGTGATCAGCACGTCTGTCTTTGAGCTTAGACTCTCAGATCTTTATACTTGCATCTGATACAATCTACATGTTCTATCTTTCTGAAAGGAGATTGATCAGAAGTTCACAGTAAAACAATTACATTCTGAAGGTAAATATATGGAATTAAAACATTTTCACTCTGGACACACTTTCATGCTGAGATGTTTTAGAATGAAATTAAACCTATCTTCTGAAAGGGGTTTAGTAAAGATATCAGCCCATTGATGGTCTGTATCTATAAATTTTAAGTTCAAAATACCTTTCTGAATATAGTCCCTAATGAAGTGATGTTTTATTTCTATATGCTTAGCTCTAGAATGTAAAATGGGATTCTTACTTAAGCAAATAGCAGAAGTATTATCACAAAGTATAGGAATGTTACTCTCAAAAATCTGGAAGTCTTCAAGCTGACTTTTCATCCAGAGCATTTGTGTGCTACATCCTGCTGCTGCTATGTACTCAGCTTCTGCTGTTGATAGAGCAATTGTTGATTGCCTTTTGCTGGACCAAGAAATCAGATTTTCTCCCAGAAACTGGCAGCTTCCAGAAGTACTTTTACCTTCCACTCTGTCTCCAGCAAAATCAGCATCACAGTAGCCTACTAAGCTGTAATCACTAGATTTTCTATAAAACAAACCCAGATTAGTAGTACCTTTCAGATACTTGAAAATTCGCTTAACAGCTGTTAAGTGAGATTCTCTAGGATCTGATTTGAATCTAGCACAGATACAAACACTGAATAATATGTCAGGTCTTGAAGCAGTCAGATAGAGGAGAGAACCAATCATACCTCTGTTGACTTTCTGTTCTACATTTTTGCTTACCTCTTCTCTTTCCAGAATGCACGTGGGATGCATTGGAATCTTTGATGGCTTACATTTTGAGAGGTCAAATTTCTTCAGAAGATCTCTGATGTATTTGCTCTGATGAATGTAAGTTCCTTCTGGAGTTTGATTGATCTGAATTCCTAGAAAGAATTCCAGTTCCCCCATGAGGCTCATCTCAAATTCTGCCTGCATACACTTAGCAAATTTTCTTCCAAGAGAAGGATTAGTAGAACCAAAAATAATATCATCAACATAAATTTGACAGACTAAGATGTCACTCTTAACTGATTTACAGAATAGAGTAGTGTCCACTTTCCCTCTGGTGAATTCATTTTCTAGCAGAAAGTTACTTAGCCTTTCATACCAAGCTCTGGGAGCTTGTTTCAGACCATACAGTGACTTCTTTAGTTTGAAAACATGTTTTGGATGTTTTGTATTTTCAAAACCTGGGTGTTGGTGTACATAAACTTCTTCTTCTATATAACCATTTAAGAATGCACTTTTGACATCCATCTGATACAGAGTGATGCCTCTATTAAAAGCAAATGAGATTAAAAGTCTGATAGATTCTAACCTGGCGACTGGGGCAAAGGTTTTTGTATAGTCTATCCCCTCTTGCTGACTATAACCTTGTGCAACCAGTCGTGCCTTGTTTCTGATGACTTCACCTTGTTCATTTAGCTTGTTTCTGAACACCCATCTTGTTCCAATGACGTTGAATCCTTTTGGTCTGGGAACGAGATCCCATACGTCGTTTCTGGTGAATTGATTCAGCTCTTCTTGCATTGCCAGAATCCAGTCATTATCCAGAAGTGCTTCATCAATAGAAGAAGGTTCAATCAGAGACACAAGTCCCATAAGTGTTTCTTCAGAGTTTCTGAAGCTTGCTCTTGTTCTGATTGGATCTTCCTTTCTTCCTAGGATAGTCTCTTCTGGGTGATCCAAGCTGCTTCTGGGTAATCTCTTCTGAGGTTGATCAACAGCTGTTGTAGGATTGCTAGCAGTGCTCCTTTTAGACGTTGAAGGAATGTCTGTGTTGAGAGCTTCTGATGACTTGTCTTTGGAACCTGCAAATTCAATTTCTATACCTGCAAAAACTTCATTCTGCTTTGACTTTTCAGAGTCAAGCTTATCATCAAAACGAACATTGATTAATTCTTCCACAATCTGTGTTTCTGTATTGTATACTCTGTACCCTCTTGAGCGTTCAGAGTATCCTAACATAATACACTTTTGTGCTTTAGAGTCAAACTTGTTCAAATAATTCTTTGTATTTAATATAAAGCAAGTACATCCAAATGGATGAAAATATGAAATGTTGGGCTTTCTGTTCTTCCATAATTCATATGGAGTCTTTTCCAGAATAGGTCTTATTGAGATTCTATTCTGATTGTAGCACGCTGTGTTTATTTCCTCTGCCCAGAAGGTCTTAGCAACATTTGTCTCATTGATCATGGTTCTGGCCATTTCTTGCAATGTTCTGTTCTTTCGTTCTACAACTCCATTTTGTTGGGGAGTTCTAGGACAAGAGAAATCATGCAGAATGCCTCTGTCATTAAAGAATGACTCAAAATCTTTGTTTTCAAATTCTCCACCATGATCACTTCTGACTTTAACGATTCTAAGATCCTTTTCATTCTGAACTTGGTTACAGAAGGTAACAAACACAGAGTGTGACTCGTCCTTGTGTCTTAAGAACTTTACCCATGTCCATCTGCTATAGTCATCTACGATTACTAACCCATACTTCTTACCACTGACTGAAGCAGTTTTAACTGGTCCAAATAAGTCAATGTGCAGAAGTTCTAATGGCTTAGAGGTAGAAACAACATTTTTGGATTTAAAAGAAGGTTTTGCAAATTTTCCTTTCTGACATGCTTCACACAGAGCATCTGAATTGAACTTCAAATTAGGAAGTCCTCTGACCAGATTGAGTTTGTTAATCTGAGATATTCTTCTCATACTAACATGCCCCAATCTTCTGTGCCAGATCCACTGCTCGTTGTTAACAGACAGAAGACATTTTACATTCTGACTCTTTAGTTCAGAAAGTTTGATTTTGTAAATGTTGTTTTTCCTCTTACCATTAAACAGGATAGTCCCATCTTTCTGACTAACAACTTTACATGATTTTTGATTAAAGATTATATCATAACCGTTATCACTTAATTGACTTATAGATAACAGATTATGCATCAATCCATCTACTAGTAGAACATTATTAATAGAGGGAAGATTTCCATTACCTACAGTTCCAGAGCCAATTATCTTTCCCCTCTGATTGCCTCCAAAGCCAACGTGGCCTCCAGGCTTAAGTTCCAGGCTTTGGAACATATGCCTTCTTCCCGTCATGTGTCGTGAGCAGCCAAAGTCCAGGTACCATGACTGGTGTTTCTGACTTGCTGCTAAAGATATCTGCAACATGTATTATTTTATCCTTAGGTACCCAGATTTTCTTGGGTCCTGATTTGTTAGTTTTACCAAAACTCTGGTTGAATTTTGGTTTCACAGAGTGCTTACTGCTAGCGTATTTGATATCATGTGTGTGACCATATACAAAATATGAATTCAGAGGAGTGTGTTTAATGGTTAAGTCCATGACATTCTTTGGTGTAGGAACCTTACCTTGGTATCCTATTCCTTTCCTGCCGTTTCTGCTAACTCCATAGATCATTGAAGTCATTCTGCTTCTATCTATGCTTTTAGCTAGGAACTTCTGGAAACTATGATCATACTCCTTGATGATCTCATCAGCGTTGCTGGGAGTTTCAGAAATTGGTTCCTTCTGAGAGTTTTGTAAAGTGTTTTCTAATTTTGAAATCTTATTTCTCAGCTCAGAATTTTCCAATTTGAGACTCTCAGTCTTATTAGAGTCAGATTCAAGATTCCTTTTCAGGTCTCTGAATTTAGCTCTAATTTGCTGATAACGTTCCAGAATCTCATTAAGGCTTTCAACAAGTTCAGCCTTTGTAAAGTTAACAGCAAAGTTAGGAAATACCTCTTCAGTGTCTGATTCTGAGTCTGATTCAGAAGCTTCACTATCTTCTGAAATGTTAGCCATGAGAGCTATGTTTGCCCTTTCATCATCTGATTCTGAGTCAGCTTCAGACGATTCAGAGTCATCCCATGTAGCCATGAGACTTTTCTTCTTCTCTCTTCCAAACTTCTTTTTGGGCTTTTCCCTCTGAAGCTTTGGGCAGTCACTCTTATAGTGTCCTTGCTCATTGCACTCATAGCAGATGATGTCTTTGGTGTTTGGCTTTTTGCTACTGGAGGAGCCTTCAGATCTTCTGTATCCAGAGGAAGAATCTATCCTTCTGTATCTGGAAGAAGACTCGTTCTGATCAGATCTTCTGGGATTCCTGAACTTCCTTTGTCTTTGCTTCCACAGTTGATTTACTCTTCTGGAGAGAAGGGATAGTTCGTCTTCTTCTGATGAGGATCCATCAGATGTTTCTTCAACTGCCTGCAAAACTTTAGACTCAAATTTTCTGTTAGATTTTAATGCTAAAGGCTTACCTTGCTTCTGAGGCTCATCAGCTTCTAGCTCTATCTCATGACTTCTGAGGGAGCTGATAAGTTCCTCCAGAGTGATTTTGTTGAGATCTTTAGCTAGCTTCAGAGTTGTAACCATAGGTCTCCACTGCTTGGGTAAACTTCTGATGATTTTCTTGACATGGTCAGCAGTAGAGTATCCTTTGTCCAGAACTTTGAGACCAGCTACCAGAATCTGGAATCTAGAGAACATGGTTTCAATGGATTTAGATTCTTCTATTTTGAACGCCTCATACTTCTGAATGAGCGCCAGAGCTTTTGTTTCTTTGACCTGAACGTTGCCCTCATGCGTCATTCTGAGTGAGTCAAAAATATTCTTTGTTGTGTCTCTGTTGGAGATCTTTTCATACTCAGTATAGGAGATGGCGCTGAGGAGGATGGTTCTGGCCTTGTGGTGATTCTTGAAGTCACGCTTTTGTTGATCAGACATTGTTTTTCTATCAATCTTCTGACCACTTGCATTCACAGGGTGCGTGTATCCATCTGTCACCATATCCCACAGATCAGCATCATGTGCTAGAAAGAAGCTTTCAATTCTGTCTTTCCAGTAATCAAAGTTTTCTCCATCAAAGACTGGAGGTTTGCCACTGAATCTGTCTCTGTCCTCATTGTTGTCATTGCTGATGTGAGAATTGTTTCCTGCCATTGTGTTTTTCTGACGCTGGATCTTGTACTGACACGGTTAAGTGTTTTAGCTCAGAACCAGGCGCTCTGATGCCAATTGAAGTGGTGAAAAACACAAGAAGGGGGGGTTGAATTGTAAAACTAAAATTTAATGCAATGAACAAGATATTTTTATCCTGGTTCGTTTGATCTCAAACTACTCCAGTCCACCCGTCAAGGTGATTTCGCCTCTCTCCAACGAGGTCTTAATCCACTATATTCAACTGAATATTACAGACTGCTTTAACAACTGCTAAAGCCTTCTTGATCCAAACCACAACCCGGTTTGTCAAGGTAACACTTTCTTACAAAGAGATAAAACTAAGTGTGTGGATGTTTTCTACAAAACTGTATCACAACTGTGATGTATACACAAATTGAAGCTTAGAAACTAGATTGCTAAACAATGATAGAATATCAGAATGTGTGGTTTAGCAAAACTGAGAGAAAGAAGATTATGATTAGCTTTTGTGCGTGTAGAGATTTGGAGAGCATTAGCCATTTCAATCTTCAAAGTCTTGTTTATATAGCACTGAGATGATGAACGTTGGATGCAATATTCTTGATTCAATGCTAATAACAAACTTTCCTTATTGAGCAGATCTTGTCTGGAATGAGGCCGTTGGAATTAATTTGCTTTCAATGCACAGTATCGTTGCTTACTTAATGCAAGTTCTGGCTTGGCTCATTCTGACTCTGCTTCGCTGCTGATGAACTATTGTCTTTCTTTATCAGAGTGTTGAGCGCAGTCTTGTTCATCAGGCTTCAGCATGTACGTGAGTTGATCATCTGATTCTGACATTCTGATATGGCAACTTCTGATGCTGGTGTCTGAAATCAAGTTCTGATGCTGAATAGATGTGATCTTGCTTATATCAATCAGAGTATCTGCAAGTCAGAACATAATAATTTTAGGCAGCAGATAGTTCATACATGAAACTTATAAATACTAAATCTTTTCACATTGTTATCATCAAAACTTAAATGTAGGGTAGTAGATTCAAACTTTGTTCTAACACTTCCTCCCCAACCTTAGATTTTCATTCATGCCATTTTCATGTTTTCTTTGCATATCTTCTGTACTGTTTTGCCTGGCTCTGAATATTTTAATATAACGAGTTTTTCTGCTCTTATCGTTTTAGCACATCACTTACACTTTTTGATTGCTGACAAAAAGGGGGAGAACAAGAATGATATTTTTCAATAACGGTTTACTGAGACAGAAAATCTCAAACATTCTAACTCTGATATACTTGAATATGTTTTCTGTTTTTGCTTAAGTCTACAGGTACAAGAATGCTCTCTGATTCATTGAAGACCAAAGCCCTGATACTCTGACCCAAAGCAAAGCTCTGATAAAGCTCTGATATTCTGATATGAAGCTCTGCTCTGATATTCTGATCTAAAGCTTCTGATAGTCAAAGCTCTGATATTCTGATGTTTAAAGAAAGTCAATAAAGATCTGATCCTGAATAACTCTTGGAATTAAAAAGGGAAGTTATAAATTAAGGGGGAGTATCTCCGATCCCAACTCTGATATCTCTTTATCCCTTATCTTTGATAACTTCTTACTCTGATACATCTTATCATTTAGTTATCTCTGATGCTCTTTCTCGCTATTTTCAATTAAAAAATATCTAGTTTTTGTCATCATCAAAAAGGGGGAGATTGTTAGAACAAAGTTTGAATCTACTACCCTAAGTTTAAGTTTTGATGATAACAAAATGAAATGATATATTAATTATGTAATTCATGTAAGAACTATTTGCTACCTAAAATATTACCTTCTGTTTTACAGAAAATCTGATAGGTATCAGCAAGAGTACACTTAATCAGCATCAGAAGATTGGTTACCAACATCAGCATCAGAAGATGCTATATCAGAATACCAGAATCAGAAGAACAACTCACGCGAATGCTGAAGCTTGATGAACAGAACTGCGCTCAACACTCTGATAAAGACAACAAGAGTTCATCAGCACTTAAGCAGAGTCAGAATGAGCCAAAGCCAGAACACGCTTTAAGTAGCAATGGTACTATGCATTCAAGGCGAATTATTACCAACGGCATCATTCTAGACAAGATCTGCTTAATAAGGAAAGTTTGTTATTGGCATTGAATCAAGATTATTGCTCCAACGTTCAACAATTTCAGTGTTATATAAACAAGACAATGAAGATTGAATTGGCTAATGCTCTACATCAATTCACATGCCTAAAAGCTATTCATCATCTTCTTATTCTCAGTTTGCTAAAAGCTCCAAAAATTCCTTACTCATTATCTTTATCAATCTAGTTTCAATAAGCTTAAGTTGTGTAGTATCACAGTTGTGATAAACAGTTTTGTAGAAAACATTCACACACCTAGATTTCTATTCAGTGTAAGAAAGTGATTCCTTGACAAACCGGTTTGTGGTTTGCATCAAGAAGGCTTTAGCAGTTGTTAAAGCAGATTGTAATATTCAGTTGAATATAGTGGATTAAGACCTCGTTGGAGAGAGGAGAAATCACCTTGACGGGTGGACTGGAGTAGTTTAAGATCAAACGAACCAGAATAAAAATATCGTGTTCATTGCATTGATTTTCAGTTTTACAATTCAACCCCCCTTCTTGTGTTTTTCACTTCTTCAGGGTTGCCTGATGATGAGTCTGTGTGAAACTGCATCTTGGAAGGAAGGAACCTATGTAGGGTTGCTTCATGATGAGTCCGTGTAAAACTTCACCTAGAAACGGAGGAACCAGTGTAGGGTTGCTTGATGATGAGTCAGTGTAAAACCGCATCTAGACATAAAAGGAACCTGTGTAGGGTTGCTTCATGATGAGTCCGTGTAAAACTGCATCTAGACATAAAAGGAACCGGTGTAGGGTTGTTTCATGATGAGTCCATGTAAAACTTCACCTATAAACGAAGGAACCTGTGTAGGGTTGCTTGATGATGAGTCCGTGTAAAACCGCACCTAGACATAAAAGAAACCGGTGTAGGGTTGCTTCATGATGAGTCTGTGTAAAACTGCATCTAGACATAAAAGGAACCAGTGTAGGGTTGCTTCATGATGAGTCCGTGTAAAACTTCATCTAGAAAGGAAGGAACCGGTGTAGGGTTGCCTGATGATGAGTCCGTGTAAAACTTCATCTAGAAAGGAGGGAACAGGTGTAGGGTTGCCTGATGATGAGTCCGTGTAAAACTTCATCTGAAATTTCCTGAGAAGGAACTCGTGTAGGGTTGCTTCATGATGAGTCCGTGTAAAACTACATCTTGGTAAGGGGTAACCTGTGTAGGGTTGCCTGTTAATGAGTCCGTGTAAAACTGCATCTGGAATTGAGAAGGAACCTGTGTAGGGTTACTTCATGATGGTCAAGTAGATAGTTGCCCTGTCTGATTTTAGGTGTTAATCTTTGACCTGAGAAAGAAAGACATATTTCTTGGCTTGTTACAGGTGTTAATCTTCAATCTCTTCGTGTAGATAGTTTTCCTTGCTTGTTACAGGTATTAATCTACAATCATTCGTCCCCAGCTAGTTTTCCTGGCTTGTTACAGGTATTAATCCGGAACTTGAAAAGGTTGCTGGTAGCCATCTGTTGATTGTCCTTTTCCTGAAAAAGGTAAAATGTTAGCTGTATGCAATGTCGTGATGCATGAAATGCATGATGTCATGATGTTATCAAAATAAATGAGATTGTGTCGTATGCACTTATCATGTATGTAAATAGGAGGTATGAAATGTGAAATGTTTATGAATGTATTTTTGTCTGGAAAATAAATCCTTGACAAATGTCGGGGAGTTTGTTAACTCCTGGACTGTTGTTGAAGAGTATGTGTGTCTTCAAATTTCGCTTATAATGTTTCCATTGGGGATTCCTGTTTTGTTGTTTGAGGAGAAACTCTGCTGGGGAGTATTGAAAACTCTGCGGGGAGGACGTTTATTCCTGCTTGGGAAAAGAGTTCATGAGTTTTGATTGTTCGTTGCTCTACCGAGGAGTCGAAGTTGAACTGATATCTGATCGGGTCCATGTTTCACAGTAACTTGCTGGGGATTGTAGAGTAGTCTACTGGAGAAGAGAAGTTGTGGTCCTTGGATTTGGAGAGGAAAATTCAATCTGGGGGAATCTGTAGTTTTTTGGGGAAATAAACCCTGTGGTCGGTCTGCTAGAGAGGTGATGAACTCATTAGGGAAGTCCTCGAGGATTCTTGAAGTTGTCTCAGCTGGGGAAAGGTTTTTAGAGATTAAACTTTGGCTGGAGAATCATCCTGTGAGAAGGATTTTAGGGAGATTTGTCAATGCCCCTAGTAGCAAGTGCTTGTGGCACTGCCTGGAAATGTTTGACTGTATGTAACCCTTTGTCGGGATTGACGTTCAATGAGTGATTTCTTGAAATTTTGACTAGACTGCCCCAGGTTTTTTGAAAGATTTGTTGAAATCTTGACTGGACTGCCCCAGGTTATCTTTGAAAGATTTGTTGAAACCTTGACTGGACTGCCCCAGGTTCACTGGATAATACCATATCAAATCCCCTTCTGTTGATAGGATATTTTTGTAACGGGAGTGTCATCCCACTTGAATTGATTTTGTTCACTGAGAGAGCTTTTGTTCACTGGATATTCATTGTGTGAATTTCTCCGCTGTTAAACAAATAGCCATATGCAAACAATGATATTCAAGTAATGCAAAGTTTATGTTTGTATTGAAGTTTTTTTTTGAAAATGCATTTTAGCGAGTAAAGAAATTTTGCTAAGAAAATTCAAACTCAGGATTTAGAGCAAAGCCTTAAAGGAGTCAGGATACCTTTTGTAACAGTATGCTTTCGAACTAACCCATGCTTCAATTAGGACTTTTGAAGGGTTGTAACGTGGCTTGGTTCACGGTTTAAGAAGCAAAGGATAAAGGCTCAAAGTATATTTGTACCCACCCACTCTTCGTGACGTTCTTCAATGATAAACTCAATTAATTGTGCATTTGAACCCCAAATGAGTCTGGAACGACGTTTTTGGTGATGGTTCACACAAGTTGAATTTGTTGGAAGGCAGTCATTTTTGCAACATTTTTCATGTTGTTGAGGATTTCTAGCGACCTCGTTCTTTTGATTTGTTATCCCTAACTTTTGCCTGACTGTTCCTGTTTTTGAGATTACAGTTAGCGGGATGCCCGAGCTTTCTTAAGCCTCCTTTATAGGTTTTGGCTCAGTGGGCTTTTCTCTTTTGAGAGATTGACTTCCTATGAGGTAAGGAACCACCACTGTCTTTTGATTCCAGAGGAATGCTTTTGATGTCGTTCGTTGTATTATGAACTGAGAGTTTTGCAACTTCAATGCGCATCTTTTGAATTAACTGAGAGATTACCCTGCCCCAGGTTTAAATTAAAGGTTTCAATTTTTGTTTAAAACAAAAAACTCCTACTTCTTTGGCTCGAAGGGGTTGACTAGGGATTATCTTCCTTATAACTCCAGTGTTTAGGATTTGAAAGAAACGCCTGTACATCATCAGCAAGGTCTGTCCAAAAGCATATTGTATGAGATTATGGCATTGTTTCGTCATCCTCCCTCTAAAGGCTTGTAACTTTTAGCAAGAGTTGAATATCATAAAGACAATATAAGAATAGTGAAAACGTGTGGATGAATTCAAGACAAACATATGCAATGCATTAATGAAACAAAGTTTGACATTAATAGATAATTGTTTGAATAAAAAAAGAGATTATAACTTGAAAATTCAAATGAATAAAAGTTCTTAATGACTTGGCAAAGGAGTAGTGATCACGTTTGGAGTCTCTGGAGGGTCGAACTCGATCTCCTTGGCGTCAATCAAATTCTGAATCTTATACTTCAATGCCCAGCAATCGTTAGTGTCATGCCCGGGACTGTCAGAATGATAAGCGCATGTTGCATTAGGATTGTAGTTGGGAGAAAAGTTTTGGGGTTTGGTTGAGGTCTTATCAATGTAATCAGATTCATCCTCAACAAGTGTTGTAGCACTTGAGACGGCAGCATGTTGATGTTGGTGAACTGTCTTTTTGGCTCGTCTGGCCTTTGTTGATTTCCCCTTTGCTGTTGTCGGTGTGGCGCAGAACCAGAGATCAGGACTGCCCCTACGTGTTGGTCATGGCGACTCTTTTGACTGTACACAGCATTGGACTCCTTCTTCCCACTATAAGGCTTTTTCTGAGCATCAGAAGGTGTAGCTTCTTGAATCTTCCCACTTTTGATGCCAGCTTTGACCCTTTCGCCGGTCAGTATTAGCTCGGTGAACCCGGCTAAAGAGCTTCCGATCAAGTGTTTGAAGAAAGGCCATGTCAAAGTTCCCATGAAGATGTCAATCAGCTCCCTGTCAGTTAAAGGGGGTTACACTCTACCATCCAGATATCTCCACTTTTGGGCGTATCCTTTGAAGCTCTCGTTGGAACCCATGGTCATGTTCTGCAATTGCACACGAGTTGGTGCAAGATCAGCATTGTATTGATACTGCTTATAGAAAGAAGCAGCAAAATCCTCCCAGGTGTGGATGCGAGAACTCTCCAATTGATAGAACCATTCGAGTTGAGTCCCTACTAGGCTTTCTTGGAAAAAATGGATCCAAAGCTTCGTATCAGTTGTGTATGGTTGAATCTTGCGGACATAAGACTTTAAGTGCATCTTAGGGCAAGAGATTCCACCGTACAGGGAAAAAGTATGGACTTTGAACTTTGGCGGGATGACCAATCCAGAAACTAAACCCATGTCTCCTAAATCCAAGCCAGGTATTTGTTGAATCTCTATAGCACTGAGGCGATCCTCCAATTGTTTTTACTTGTCATCAGCGGGAGGATATTATTCCTCGGAGTAATCAGCTTCAACTTCATTAATCTCCAAATTGTGATTTTCTTCAAGATTATCCCCTATGTTGGATGGAGTTGAAAAATCTAGGGTTTTAGGTCTTCTTCTCACGTTCAGGATGCCCGCTGCCTTCTTGGACCTCTTCTTCTTGTCTTTGAGAAGGAGAGCTTTCAGATCCTCTTTCCCTTTACCCATAGCCAGAAGCATCTGTTGGAATTGAGCGTTTTGAGCTTGAAGATCTTTCACCGTTTGTTCCATATCCACCTTACTGAAATAAACAGTAGGAAGATAAAGAGACCTGTATGGGAGAAACCTGTCATGATATGATGTATGATATGTGGATGCATGTTTTCAAGGATCTCGCGGGATAAACATAAGAAAATGTTAGAGGTTGAACTTTGATCAACATATTTGATTGGAGAACTTTGTATCGGTGGATGTCTTTCCACGAGAATCAAGATCACCATGTCAAGTGGGTCATAGCCCCTGATTCAAGTTGTTTCACTTGATCTTTGACGGTGTTTTTTTAGAGGGGAACCCTCTTGTCCTTTGGTAGACGTCTGGTTCAACGTGACCCTGCATCGAAAGACCCTCGAGATCCTTGAAATGGTTATTGAAAATGCTATGGTATGATGTTATAATGTTATATACATGTATGCAAAAGCGAGTAAGTGTATATACAGACAGTCATATTCACACAAAGCAGACAAGTCCTTAGGTTTAGGCTTGCATGGGGTTTGTAGGTAAGTACCCTCTTGAAGTTAGTTGGTTCAAACCTGTCCTAAAAATAGTAACCGGGTTCTAGAGGATCTCAATATCACTGACTACCCTCAATCGGTCATAATTCCAGTTTATCAACCTTTTCTTGCGGCCGGAATCATCGCGAGAGTTTAGTCTCAATGAGTGTATCATACTGCTACTGTTCTATGGCCAAGTTGGTCAATTTAAGGTTCTAAGGTCAATTGGTGCTTAATGACTCCTCAGAAGACCCATATTCTCCTCGTTCCAACACAAGGGATATCGGTACAGACCAAGGTGCCACACCAACGTAGCTACTGCTTCATCCGTATCGGTCTACGCCGTACAGATCCCTTACAGTTTATTGCTACTTACCTAAAGGGTATCCCCAGATTCGGGTTAGGATCTATAGAACTTCGATACAAGCCCACAAAATTAAAGCATACAAAGCATACAATTGAAAACAACAGTGATCTAATCCTAAGGTACACCTCACTCTTAATATTCCACAGCAGAGTCGCCAGTTCTATGATCGGTGGGAATGAGAAATGACTGTTTTGGAATGCTGGTTTGCGTTTGCGTTTGCGTTTGTTTTTGCAAAATGTCACGGTAAGCAAGAGTCGCCACCGTCTTTTATTTTATCCAACAAGGAAAGGACAAAAGCATAGAAAAATTCCTTTTCGAGATGTTTCTCAGGTTCGGGAAGTAGATTATAGAAAGGGAAGGTATTAGCAACCTTTCTATCTATGGTTATCCACGCGCTCTTAGGTAATTGCTCACTATGTTTTCAAAAAATTTGATTTTCTTTGTGTTTGTGGATTTGAGAAGAGTTTTTGTTTTGAAAGGGATGTAAGTGCAAAAAAGTTTTGTTTTTGTTTTCAAAAGAGCAAGTACTTAAGAACCTCTACTTACTCAAAAAAGGAATTAAACTGTGCAAATGTCCTTTAGACAGTGCTATCCCACTATTGAGGAGTAAGTAGCATCGTCGTTGGAGTTTTCGGGTCAATTCGATTAAGGGACATGTGGTCACTAAAGCAATGTTAGGATGCCTTAGCGGTAACCCTAATGTCCTAGA
Organism: Vicia faba; assembly: GCA_948472305.1. NCBI lineage: Eukaryota > Viridiplantae > Streptophyta > Magnoliopsida > Fabales > Fabaceae > Vicia > Vicia faba. Next base: position 159,705,278 of record OX451736.1, on the reverse strand, counting down.
TCATTTTTCCGAGGCAACCGTTTCGAGGCAACTATAATCTTGGGACAAAAGGGCGACCTCTAAAACACCCTATACTTAATGACCACGTTTGAGGCAACCAAGTGAGGCGTACCCTAAAAGTGGCATGTGCGAGTGTATTGTTTTTCAGTTATATTATCTTTGATTAGGCCAAACTAATTGTTGATCTTATCTTGCCATACATATCCTATTTACTAGCAAGCATATAAAAGTAATGAAGCACAGAAAGATAAATTTCTACACTATTACAACCATATTGAATTGCATGAAAATATAAGGGCAAAAATAAAATAAAAAGCAAAAAAAAATGAGGGTCTTTCGATTGAGGCAGAAAACCCTTCGATTCTGCACTTTCTGGCTCTCTTCGATTTGGCCTGAAAAGGGTGAAGGCATGACTTTCGACTGAGGCATCACGGTCAGCATGTTGTGCCTTTCGATTGGGACCAGTGGGACAACATGTTGTGCCTTTCGACTAGGCCTGGAATCTATGCAAGATGTAATCTTCCTTTCTGCCTTTCGACTGAGCCTGGAAGTCAGTGAAGGCATGCTTTTCGTTTGGGCCTAGAAGTCAACATGGTGTTTCCTCCTGATTGTCTCTTTAGTTTGACCTGGAGAAAGAGGGTAGAAGCCAGATGCTTCGTTTCCTATTTCCTGTTTCCTGTTTCTTTCATTTAAAGCATTTAAATGGAAACATGGCCTGAAGCCATGCTAGTATTTATCTTGCAAACAGTTTAATAGTTAAAACTAGTTCAGGTAAACAAAAAGCAAAACGAAAGGGTTAACTCTAAAAAACATGTTAAAAGGGGGGAAACCAAAGGAACAATGGTATATACATGCTTGAAACGAGAGAAAAGATTATTTACATGTTATTCCATGAAATGAAATGTTCAAGGGTAAGAGTGACTTACCTTGATGGAGGCTTTGAATGGGTGTGGGACCTTGAGTGGAGGCCCAAGGTTCTGGATTTGAAAGAGGGGGCCAACAACTGTGCTTGGAATGCTGGATTCGAAGGAAGGAAAGAAACAAGTCTTATGTTTCTTTCCAAACTGGATTCAAAGGATACTGAAGAGTACTTGTTCTTCAGAATCGAAGGAAGTAAGTATGTGATTCTGGGTTTGTTCTCACAAGTGTTGAAGGGACTTGAGAGATTTGTTGTGTTTGAGAAAATTTGGGTGATTCGTTCCTCTGGTCCCCCGATCCTCCCTTAAACATGTGTTGGAGCCTCTTATTTATAGGAAAAGTTGGCTGAAGTTTTTGGAGGGAAAACAAAATAATTTGAACAATTTGAGTAAACTGCTCTTTGTAGCCTTTGAGGGACAGTGCTTGTATGCTATTTCGGTGTAAGAATGGGGCAGAGTTTCAGGACTGTTGTGCAGCAGTTTTGGCCAGTGTATCATGCCTGAACTTGGCAGCAAGCATCTTTGAATATTTCATCCTTTCATTTTGACCCTCCTTCGACCATATTCTTCTTCCAAACATATTGTTCGACTTTCATCCAACAAGTGTCCTTCGAACAAATCACCTTTGTGCATCATTTGAAGGGGCCATCAACCATGTGCTGAAGTTTGTCAAGGATGAAAATGCAGCACACTAAAGAGAAATGTTGTCCAGTCGAAGCTAGTACAAACATAGTCAATGTTTTGTCGAAGCCTTGTGGTCGAAACAAGCTAATGCCCAGTCGAAGCTTGTATCGAAGAAAACATATTGCCAAATCGAAAGCTCATGCTCGAAGGAAGCATATTGCCCAATCGAAGCTTGGGTCGAAACAAACATAAAGGGAGTCATTGCCTTTTAGTGTGAGGGAAGTTCCTGGCTTCTAAATCGAAGGGTGTTTCTAAACTTGCACTCGAAGGAGGCTTTAAGTTCAACATGAAGGACATATCCAAGTTGCATTCGAAGGATGTTTCCAATCTAAACGAAGGATGTACCTAAACTTGCACTCAAAGGAGGCTTTAAGTTAAAAATGAGGGACATGCCCAAGTTGCATTCGAAGGATGTTTCCAATCCAAACTAAGGATGTACCTAAACTTGCACTCAAAGGAGGCTTTAAGTTCAAAATGAGGGACATGCCCAAGTTTCATTCGAAGGAAGCCAAGAGTCAGTCGAAGGGTACTGAATCGAAGGAGACCTGTTTTCCTTCAAATTTGTCAAAATGTTATTTTTATTTGTTTTCTCCCTTTTTGACAGTCTCCTTTTAATTTTGGTATTGGAAAATCCCAATGCACTTGTTAAAGCTTAACCTTGAAAATCCTTGTAAGAAAGGCCTTGAGAATGAGAGGGAAAATTTTGGGGTACAACAGTGGTCCAAGCAAAAATTAGGGATCAAAGCGTACGACTATGTCTCGTTATCTCGTCACTGGCCTACCAGAAGAAGACTTGTCATTTTAACCGAAAGATACCAAGCACCTCATAGGTGGAGATAATACTCGATCCACAGGACCTCCGCAGGCACCTTCTCTTGCAAAAAACAGGGGCAAATAAGAATTGTCCGAACTGTACAAGTTGCTCTGTCCACCAAGGTACCAAGGTAGGTTCAGTTGAAGAATATGGCCAAGATACCGTTATTCCCCACAGAGTAAAACAATAATGGTAGCTCTCCCCACTGAGACTTGCAACTATGAACAAATCAGCAATACTCTTCCCAAGTAGAGTTGATCTACCATCAGCCCTAAAAAGGTTGGGTATCCCCAGAAGGTCTTAATATTCCCCAACAGAGTGTAAAGATATTCTTCAGCAAGCGTAAGAGCATCCCCGACAGTCTTAATATTCCTCAACAGAATATGAGAATGTTCCCCAGCGGAATGCAAGATACCACAACAGAGTCATTTCCCCAACGCAGTCTAAAAAAACTTCCCCAGTGGAGTTGAGTCATCTTCCCTAGTAGACTCTAGAAGCTTATCCCCTGCGAAGCACAAATAAGTCTCCTCAGCCAAATTCAGAGGTTATCCCCACAAGAGTCTAACTGGGTTATCCTCAGCAAGTTGAAACTGAAAGGTCACCCCCAGCAAAGTTCTTTCTATCCCTAGCAGAGTTCATCATTGGAATTCCCAACAGAGCTTATCAATGGAATCCCTAGAGAAGTTATCATTAAAATCATCAGCAGGACATCTCTTCCCCACAGTAATTCCCCTCGGAGTAATTCCTTCACCAGTTTATTCCCCAACGGAGTTCTTCTCTCCTGCAGGCTTATTCTCATAATCATCATCCCCAGCGGAAACGAAGAGCTCTACTCTATTCTCCAGCAGCTCCGGGATTTATTTTCCCCAGCTAAAACATCACATTCTCATACATCATGATACACGCATGTACGCATCATACCATACAATCTCATTTATGTTGAGACCATCATTGCTTGATCCATATCATGCACTGCATATGACTGACCTTTACCTTTCAGGAAAATGCAGTTACGTTCTCATCCTAGTCGAAGATCTGACCAGTTCTTAAATCTCAATAGAATTATCATCGGTTGAATTTCAGATAAGGCTCTCAATCTCGACAGTTTCCTCCGTCATAGTGTGGACGAGTTCTATAACCTCAAGGGTATACTCCCGGTGAGCACGAGACTGTTCCTAGATCTTGATGAAGATACTTCCCTATGTCATAGTGTGGACGAGTACTATAACCTCAGCGGTATACTCCCGGTGAGCACGACTCAGTTCCTAGATCTTGATGTTTTCCTCCATCATAGTGTGGACGAGTTCTATAACCTCAACGGTATACTCCCGGTGAGCACGAGACAGTTCGTAGATCTTGATGAAGATGCTTCCCTACGTCATAATGTGGACGAGTACTATAACCTCAGTGGTATACTCCCGGTGAGCACGAGTCAGTTCCTAGATCTTGATGTTTTCCTCCGTCATAGTGTGGACGAGTTCCATAACCTCAACGGTATACTCCCGGTGGGCACGAGACAGTTCCTAGATCTTGATGAAGATGCTTCCCTACGTAATAGTGTGGACGAGTACTATAACCTCAGCGGTATACTCCTGGTGAGCACGAGTCAGTTCCTAAATCTTGATGTTCTCCTCCGTCATAGTGTGGACGAGTTCTATAACCTCGACGGTATACTCCCGGTGAGCACGAGACAGTTCCTAGATCTTGATGAAGATGCTTCCCTACGTCATAGTGTGGACGAGTACTATAACCTCAGCGGTATATTCCCGATGAGCACGAGTCAGTTTCTAGATCTTGATGTTTTCCTCCGTCATAGTGTGGACGAGTTCTATAACCTCAACAATATACTCCCGGTGAGCACGAGACAGTTCCTAGATCTTGATGAAGATGCTTCCCTACATCATAGTGTGGACGAGTACTATAACCTCAGCGGTATACTCCTGGTGAGCACGAGTCAGTTCCTAGATCTTGATGTTTTCCTCCGTCATAGTATGGACAAGTTCTATAACCTCAACGGTATACTCCCGGTGGACACGAGACAGTTCCCAGATCTTGATGAAGATGTTTCCCTACGTCATAGTGTGGACGAGTACTATAACCTCAACGGTATACTCCTGGTGAGCACGAGTCAGTTCCTAGATCTTGATGTTTTCCTCCGTCATAGTGTGGATGAGTTCTATAACCTCAACGGTATACTCCCAGTGAGCACGAGACAGTTCCTAGATCTTGATGAAGATGCTACCCTATGTCATAGTGTGGACAAGTACTATAACCTCAGCGGTATACTCCCGGTGAGCACGAGTCAGTTCCTAGATCTTGATGTTTTCCTCCGTCATAGTGTGGACGAGTTTTATAACCTCAACGGTATACTCCCGGTGAGCACGAGACAGTTCCTAGATCTTGATGAAGATGATTCCCTACATCATAGTGTGGACGAGTACTATAACCTCAGCGGTATACTCCCGGTGAGCACGAGTCAGTTTCTAGATCTTGATGTTTTCCACCATCATAGTGTGGACGAGTTCTATAACCTCAACGGTATACTCCCGGTGAGCACGAGACGGTTCCTAGATCTTGATGAAGATGCTTCCCTACGTCATAGTGTGGACGAGTACTATAACCTCAGCGATATACTCCCGGTGAGCACGAGTCAGTTCCTAGATCTTGATGTTTTCCTCCGTCATAGTGTGGATAAGTTCTATAACCTCAACGGTATACTCCCGGTGGGCACGAGACAGTTCCTAGATCTTGATGAATATGTTTCCCTACGTCATAGTGTGGACGAGTACTATAACCTCAACGGTATACTCCTGGTGAGCACGATTCAGTTCCTAGATCTTGATGCTTTCCTCCGTCATAGTGTGGATGAGTTCTATAACCTCAACGGTATACTCCCGGTGAGCACGAGACAGTACCTAGATCTTGATGAAGATGCTTCCCTAGGTCATAGTGTGGACGAGTACTATAACCTCAGCGGTATACTCCCGGTGAGCACGAGTCAGTTCCTAGATCTTGATGTTTTCCTCCGTCATAGTGTGGACGAGTTCTATAACCTCAACGGTATACTCCCGGTGAGCACTAGACAGTTCCTAGATTTTGATGAAGATGCTTCCCTATGTCATAGTGTGGACGAGTACTATAACCTCAGCGGTATACTCCCGGTGAGCACGAGTCAGTTCCTAGATATTGATATTTTCCTCCGTCATAGTGTGGACAAGTTCTATAACCTCAACGGTATACTCCCGGTGGGCACGAGACAGTTCCTAGATATTGATGAAGATGTTTCCCTACGTCATAGTGTGGACGAGTACTATAATATCAACGGTATACTCACTGTGAGCAGGAGTCAGTTCCTAGATCTTGATGTTTTCCTTCGTCATAGTATGGACAAGTTCTATAACCTCAACGGTATACTCCCGGTGGGCACGAGACAGTTCCTAGATCTTGATGAAGATGTTTCCCTATGTCATAGTGTGGATGAGTACTATAACCTCAACGGTATACTCCCGGTGAGCATGAGTCAGTTCATAGATCTTGATGTTTTCCTCTGTCATAGTGTGGACAAGTTCTATAACCTCAACGGTATACTCCCGGTGAGCATGAGACAGTTCCTAGATCTTGATGAAGATGTTTCCCTATGTCATAGTGTGGACGAGTACTATAACCTCAGCGGTATTGTTGTACCCCAAAATTTTCCCTCTCATTCTTCAAGGCCTTTCTCACAAGGATTCTCAAGGTTCAAGCTTGCACAAGTACTTTGTAGTTTTCCAGTACCAAAATTAAAAGGAAACTGTCAAAAAAGGGAGAAAACAGATAAAAATAACATTTTGAAAAATTTGGAGGAAAACAGGTCTCTTTCGATTCATCACTCTTCGATTGACTCTTGGCCTCCTTCGAATGCAACTTGGGTACATCCTTCGTTTGGATTGGAAACCTCCTTCGAATGCAACTTGGGAACATCCTTCGTTTGGATTGGAAACCTCCTTCGAATGCATCTTGGGTACATCCTTCGTTTGGATTGGAAACCTCCTTCAAATGAAACTTAGGTACATCCTTCCTTTGGATTTGAAACCTCCTTCGAATCCACTTGCACCAAGGGCCTCTTGCAGACTTTGCCTCTTACAAGTTTCGTTTGAGCCAAGAGATATCTTCATACAAGATTTGACTGAGTTCTTGCTTCCCTTCAACTCAGAAGCCAGGAACTTCCCTCATACTAAAAAGACACAAGGCAATGACTCCCTTTATGTTTGTTTTGATCCACATGCTTCGATTTGGAAATATGCTTCCTTCGAGCATGAGCTTTCGAATTGGCAATATTTTTTTTCGATACAAGCTTCGACGGGGCATTAGCTTGTTTCGACCACAAGCTTCAACTAAGGCAAAGGCTTCCTTCGAACAAGTGCTCTTCGATCTCATTCTTGCATTCGACTCAAGACCAAATCTCATTTTCCAGGCTATGTTGCTTTCAAATCTTTACATAATCAGAAGCTTTTACAAGGGTTTTAAACTTTGTCTTTTAGATACTACCATTATTGGTTAAAGGCTACATACTCTTTCTTTTCATAGAGAGTACTTTTATCACAAAATCAGCTTTCAACCTGATTTTGGTATGAGCACAAGCATGGCCAGAAGCATAAGTCACATCTTCTGCACCCCAACTGCCAAGAGGCCCCCCACATGTACTTTCACGTTACAATATTTTATCATTTATTTGCAAGGCTGGCTTTGGACAATATGTCCATTCTTTCTCTATAAATAGAGGAACATTTACAAAGCTAGGGGAGGATCTTTGGACCAGAGGAACGAATCCCCTAAATTTTCTCAAACACAATAAAACTCTCAAAGTTCATCAACACTTGAGAAATCACAAAAAACCCAGAATCACATTCATCTCCTTCGACTCTGAAGAACAACCACACTTCAGTCTCCTTCGAATCAAAGAAGCATCACACTTGTTTTTTCTTTTCCTTTAAATCTAACGTTCCAAGCACAACTACTGACCCCTCTTTTGAATCCAGCATCCAGGGCCACCACTCAAGGCCCCACATCTATTCAAGGCCTGAAGCAAGGTAAGTTATTCTTACCTTTGAACTTTTCGTTTCATGGCATAGTAATTTTCCCTTTCGTTTGAAACATGTACATACCATTGTTCCTTCCGTTTCCACCCTTTTTAACATATTTTTTAGAGCTAAGCCTTTCGTTTTGCTTTCTGTTTACCTGAACTTGCTTTAACTATTAAATTGTTTACAAGACAAATACTAGCATGGCCTCAGGCCATGTTGTCATTTAATGCTTGAAATGAAAGAAACAGGAAACAGGAAATAGGAAACGAAGCTTCTGTCTTCCACCCCCTTTCTCCAGGTCAAATGAAAGAGACAACCAAGATGATAAACATGCCTTCACTGATTCCAAGCTCAGTCGAAAGGCATTCCCTCACTGCTTTCGACCTCCAGTCGAAGAAGACAACAAGGCAGAACCAGAAGGCTTCGCCATACACTGACTTGCAGGCCAATCGAAGGACAAGACCTCACTGGTGCTAGCTCCAGTCGAAGGAGGCTAACATAATGCATGTCGAAAGGTGCTGCTGCCTGGGTCGAAGGAGCAATTTTTATTTATTTTTATCTTACTTTTTGCCTTTATATTTCTTTGCACTTCAATATGGTTGTAATAGTGTAGGATTTATTTTTTGCACTTTTTATTACTTTTGTATAAATTCTAGTAATTAGGTGTGTATGGAAAGATAAAACCAACAAGTAGACAACCCCTAATCAAGACAAAATGCATGCAATCAAACACACTTTGCACACATGCACCCTTAGGGTAATTCCACTTGTTGCCTTCAAAAATGGGCCATGGTATGCATGTCAAGAACTTTGGCAAAACAAAAAGATCATAGTCCCTCGATGGTGCTGTCTTGGTTGCCTAAACAAAATGATCAAGTCCCTCAAGAAAATTGCCAAAAATACTTGACACAATTGCTATCATGGTCTATACGATGACCCGCGCTCGTCCCGTTAACATCCTAACTCATGGTTGTTCACCAAATACAATGGTGAAACAACACTGTTAAAAGGGGTAAAAACATGAGAAAGATCTTTGAGTAAAATAGGGTAGACAAACTCTTAGTTACTTGATCAAAAATCTTGCAAAACACCTTTGCCATTTTTCAAACACACATCACAACACAACTTCAAAAACAATTTCAAAACAACTTTCAAAACATTGAATTATCTTTTACAAAAGACACACACCTTTGTATATATTCAAACAAGAATCATTACAAAGGTTGCCTAGACAAGGCATCTTTTTCAAAACATTTTCAAAACCACACACAAAGCACCATTTCAAGCAATTGAAAAGCAAATGCAAGTGATCTAAAATAAGTAACTAAGAGCCCATGGATAACCATGGATGAAAAGGGTGCTAGCATCTTCTCTTTTCATAATCTACCCCCCGAACCCACGAAAATATCTCAAAGGTCTTTCCTGTGCTTTTTTACCTTTCCTTTAGGATAAAATAAAAAGTCGGTGGCGACTCTTGCTAAACCGAAACATTTGCGAACACAAAACGCAAAATCCCAAGTCATTTCTCCCCCCGTATCACAGAACTGGTGACTCTGTTGGGGAAATTTCTAAAAGTGGGGTTACCTTAGGGTTTTAGATCACCTTTACTTGCTTACCTTGATTGCTTTGTTTGCTTTACTTTTTGGGTTCCTTGTTTGGGTTTGCTTAAATCCTACACCCGGATTTGGGGGCACCTTTTTAGGTAAGTAGCAATAAACTGTGAGGGAACTGTGCGGGGTATACCGACATGGTTGAAACAGTGGCTACGTTGATGTGGCACTTTGGTTGGTACCGGTAACCCTTGAGTTGAATCAAGGAGAGTAAGGGGCCGCCGCGTGGTGTCGTGAAGCATCAATTGACCTTAGAACCTTACTTGACCATCTTGGCCTTTTTAGGGGTAGTGAGATGACCGACTTTGGTACAGTCCGAAGTTTGTAGATACTCGATACTACACTCATTGAGGATTGTTTTCTTGGAATATTTTGGTCGCCAGTTAAGTGGTTAAACCAAAATAATGAACACAGAGAATAATCCGGTGATATTGAGCTCCTTAGAACCCAATTTCTATTTTAGGACAGGTTGAGCCAACTAACTTCAAGAGGGTACTTACCTATAAACCCCATGCAAGTCAAAACCTAAGGACTTGTTTGCTCTGTGTGAATATGATTACCTGTATATACACTTGCTTACTTTCGCATACATGTACATAACATCATAACATCATACCATAGCATTTCCAATAACCATTTCAAGGATCTCGAGGGTCTTTTGGTACAGGGGCGCGTTGAACCAGACATCTACCAAAGGGCAAGAGGATTTTCCTCTAAACAAACGTCGTTAAAGATCAAGTGTAACAACTTGAATCAGGGGCTATGACCCACTTGACATGGTGAGCTTGATTCTCGTGGAAAGAAATCCACCAATACAAAAATTCTCCAATCAAAGATGTTGATCGAAGTTCAATCTCTAACATTTTCTTGTGTTTACCCTGCGAGATCCTTAAAAACATGCATCCACATAACATGATTCCACATCATTACAGGTTTTCCCTTTCAGGTTTCCTTATTCTCCTACTGTTTATTTCATTAGAGATGGATCTAGAGAGGACTATCGAAGATATCCAGGCTCAAAACGCTCAACTTCAAAAAATGTTATTGAACCTGTCCCAGGGGAAAGAAGAGGTGAAGGCTCTCCTCACAAGGGGCATGATCCTAGGGAATCAAGGCGGCATCAGGAATGATCAGTTGGAAGGGCTACAGATTGAGTTTGGTCCTTCGGAGACTCCAGCATAATTAATGCTCCTTTGACAAATCATTGAGAGCGTCTTTGTTTCATTTGAATTTTCAAGTTGTAATCTCTTTTTTTATTCAAACATATATCTGTTAATGTCAAACTCTGTTTCATTAATGTATTGCATATGTTTGTCTTGACTTCATCCATTTGTTTTCACTATACTTGAACTATGCTTTCTACTTTCTTTATGACATTTAACTCTTGCCAAAAGGTTGTGAGCCTTTAAAGGGAGGATGACGAAAACAATGCCATAATCTCATACAGTATGCTTTTGAACAGACCTTGCTGACGATGTAAAGGCGTTTCTTTCAAATCCTAAACACTGGAGTTATAAGGAAGATAATCCCTAGTCAACCCCTTCGAGCCAAAGAAGTAGGAGTTTTCTGTTTTAAACACAAATTGAAACCTTTGATTAAACCTGGGGCAGGGTAGTCTCTCAGTTAATTCAAAAAAAAAGATTATGCATTGAAAGTCGCAAACTCTCAGCTCATAGTACAACGAATGACATCAAAAATATTCCTTTGGAACCAAAAGATAGTGATGGTTTCTTATCTCATAGGTAGTGATTATCTATCAAAAAAGGAAAAGGCCACTGAGTCAAAACCTATAAAGGAGGCCTAAGAAAGCTAGGGCATCCCGATGACTGTAATCTCAAAAATAAGCACAGTCAGGCAAAATTAGGGATAACAAAAAAAAGAGAAAGTGGTCATTACAAATCCTCAACAACATGAAAAATGTTGCAAAAAAATGACTGCCTTCCAACAAAATTCAACTTGTGTGAACCATCACCAAAACGTCATTCCAAGACTCATTTGGAGTTCAGCGCACAATTAACTGAGGTTAGGATTTAAGAACATCACGAAGAGCGGGTGGGTACAAATATACTTTGAGCCTTTATCCTTTGTTTCTTAAACCGTGAACCAAGCCACGTTACAACCCTTCAAAAGTCCTAATTGAAGCATGGGTTAGTTCGAAAGCATACTGTTACAAAAGGTGTCCTGACTCCTATAAGGTTTTTCTCTAAATCTTGATTTGAATTTTTCTTATAAAAAGTTTTCTGCTAAAAAACGCATTTTTCAAAATTTCAAGACAGACATAAACTTTGCATTACTTGAATATCATTGTTTGCATGTGGCTATTTGTTTGACAGCAGAGAAAATCACACAACGAACATCCGATGAACGAAAGCTATCTCAGTGAAAAAAATAAAGAAGGATGACACTTCCATTGACAAATATCCTATCAATAAGGGGGCATGACATATCACTATCCAGCACACCTGGGGCAGTCTAGTCAAGATTCCAAGAAATCTCTCAAGGGTTGTAGAGTAACCAGGGGAAAATCTCCATATGCGTCACTTGGGGCATTGAACGTCAATCCCGACAAAGGGTTACGTACAGTCAAACATTTCCAGGAAGTGCCACAAACACTCGCTACTAGGGGCAATGACAAGTCTCCCAAAAGTCGTTCTCATAGGATGATTCCCCAGCAAGAGTTTAATCTCTAAAAACCTTCCCCCAGTTGGGAAAACTTCAAGAATCCTAGAGGACTTCCCCAACGAGTTCATCACCTCTATAACAGACTAAGCAACAGGGTTTATTTCCCCAACAAACGACAGGAATCCCCAGCTTGAGGTAGCCTTTCCGACCACTACAAATCAAAGGACCACAACTCCTCTTCCTCAGTAGACTACTCTACAATCCCAACAAGTTACTGCGAAACCTGGACCCGGCCAGATATCAATTCAGCTTCGACTTCCCAGTAGATCAACGGACAACCGAGACTCCTGAACTCTTTTCCCAAGCAAGAATAAACGTTCTCCCCACAGAGTTTTCATCTTCCCCTAGCGGAGTTCTCCTAAAACAAGAAAACAGGAATCCATTGGAAATATTCTAAGCAAAGTTTCAAGACACACATACTCTTCAACAGCAGTCCAGGATTTAATGACTCCCCAGCATTTGTCAAGGATTTATTTTACCAGACAAAAATACATTCATTAACATTTCATATTTCATACATCCTATTTACATACATGATAAGTGCATACAACACAATCTCATTTACTTTTTAGAACATCATGAAATTATGCATTTGATACATCATGACATTGCATACAGCTAACGTTTTACCTTTTCAGGAAAAGGTCAATCAACAGATAGCTACCATCAACCTTTTCAAGTTCCATATTAATACCTGTAACAAGCCAGGAAAACTATATGTGGACGACTGATTGTAGATTAATACCTCTAACAAGCCAGGAAAAATGTCTACATAAAGAGATTGAAGATTAACACTTGTAACAAGCCAGTAAGACTATCTTTCTTTCTCAGGTCAGAGATTCATACCTGAAACCAGACAGGACAACTATCTCATCGGCCAACCTTTTTAAGTTCCAGATTAATACCTGTAACAAGCCAGGAAAACTATCTATGGACGACTGATTGTAGATTAATACCTGTAACAAGCCAGGAAAACTATCTACATGAAGAGATTGAAGATTAACACCTGTAACAAGCCAGGAAGACTATCTTTCTTTCTCAGGTCAGAGATTCATACCTGAAACCAGACAGGACAACTATCTCATCGGCCAACCTTTTTAAGTTCCAGATTAATACCTGTAACAAGACAGGAAAACTATATGTGGATGACTGATTGTAGATTAATACCTGTAACAAGCCAGGAAAACTATCTACATGAAGAGATTGAAGATTAACACCTGTAACAAGCCAGGAAGGCTATCTTTATTTCTCAGGACAAATATTAATCCCTGAAACCAGAAAGGACAACTATCTCATCGGCCTACCTTTTTAAGTTCTAGATTAATACCTGTAACAAGCCGGGAAAACTATCTGTGGACGACTGATTGTAGATTAATACCTTTAACAAGCCAGGAAAACTATCTACATGAAGAGATTGAAGATTAATACCTGTAGCAAGCCAGGAAGACTATCTTTCTTTCTCAGGTCAGAGATTAATACCTTAAACCAGACAGGACAATCATCTACTTGACCAGCTGAAGCAAACGTACACAGGTTCCTCTCTTCCCAAGATGCAGTTTTACACGAATTCGTCATCAAACAACCCAACTTTCCAATACATTTCAGAGGCGCTCCAGACACGGACGCCATGCTGGCAATCCTCCAGTTCCAGCTTATAGATACAGTCCAACATTCTTGGATGGCATCTTTAAGCCCATCTCCGACAAGATTCTGTCACATCTCCAAATGGCATCTTTAATCCCATTCCCTCAACCTTGCTTTGACGAGTGCAAATTTTTAGGCACTCTAGTGTCCAATAATCTTTTACCTTCGAGTCACGAACGACAAACTTTTCAATCTAACTCTTCAGGTTCAAGAAGATTGAACAGGGGCAGCTGTTGTACCCCAAAATTTTCCATCTCATTCTTCAAGGCCTTTCTCACAAGGATTCTCAAGGTTCAAGCTTGCACAAGTACTTTGGAATTTTCCAGTACCAAAATTAAAAGGAAACTGTCAAAAAAGGGAGAAAACAGATAAAAATAACATTTTGAAAAATTTGGAGGAAAACAGGTCTCTTTCGATTCAGCACTCTTCGATTGACTCTTGGCCTCCTTCGAATGCAACTTGGGTACATCCTTCGTTTGGATTGGAAACCTCCTTCGAATGCAACTTGGGTACATCCTTCGTTTGGATTGGAAACCTCCTTAAAATGCAACTTGGGTACATCCTTCGTTTGGATTGGAAACCTCCTTCAAATGAAACTTAGGTACATCCTTCGTTTGGATTTGAAACCTCCTTCGGATCCACTTGCACCAAGGGCCTCTTGCAGACTTTGCCTCTTACAAGTTTCGTTTGAGCCAAGAGATATCTTCATACAAGATTTGACTGAGTTCTTGCTTCCCTTCAACTCAGAAGCCAGGAACTTCCCTCATACTAAAGAGACACAAGGCAATGACTCCCTTTATGTTTGTTTCGATCCACATGCTTTGATTAGGAAATATGCTTCCTTCGAGCATGAGCTTTCGATTTGGCAATATGTTTTTTTCGATACAAGCTTCGACAGGGCATTAGCTTGTTTTGACCACAAGCTTCGACTGAGGCAAAGGCTTCCTTCGAACAAGTGCTCTTCGATCTCATTCTTGCATTCGACTCAAGACCAAATCTCATTTTCCAGGCTATGTTGCTTCCAAATCTTTACATAATCAGAAGCTTGTACAAGGGTTTTAAACTTTGTCTTTTAGATACTACCATTATTGGTTAAAGGCTACATACTTTTTCTTTTCATAGAGAGTACTTTTATCACAAAAGCAGCTTTCAACCTGATTTTGGTCTGAGCACAAGCAAGGCCAGAAGCATAAGTCACATCTTCTGCACCCCAACTGCCAAGAGGCCCCCCACATGTACTTTCACGTTACATTATTTTATCATTTATTTGCAAGGCTGGCTTTGGACAACATGTCCATTCTTTCTCTATAAATAGAGGAACATTTACAAAGCTAGGGGAGGATCTTTGGACCAGAGGAACGAATCCCCCAAATTTTCTCAAACACAATAAAACTCTCAAAGTTCATCAACACTTGAGAAATCACAAAAAACCCAGAATCACATTCATCTCCTTCGACTCTGAAGAACAACCACACTTCAGTCTCCTTCGAATCAAAGAAGCATCACACTTGTTTTTTCTTTTCCTTCAAATCCAATGTTCCAAGCACAGCTACTGACCCCTCTTTCGAATCCAGCATCCAGGGCCACCACTCAAGGCCCCACATCTATTCAAGGCCTGAAGCAAGGTAAGTTATTCTTACCTTTGAACTTTTCGTTTCATGGCATAGTAATTTTCCCTTTCGTTTGAAACATGTACATACCATTGTTCCTTTCGTTTCCACCCTTTTTAACATATTTTTTAGAGATAAGCCTTTCGTTTTGCTTTCTGTTTACCTGAACTTGCTTTAACTATTAAATTGTTTACAAGACAAATACTAGCATGGCCTCAGGCCATGTTGCCATTTAATGCTTGAAATGAAAGAAACAGGAAACAGGAAATAGGAAACGAAGCTTCTGTCTTCTACCCCCTTTCTCCAGGTCAAACGAAAGAGACAACCAGGACGATAAACATGCCTTCGCTGATTCCAGGCTCAGTCGAAAGGCATTCCCTCACTGCTTTCGACCTCCAATCGAAGAAGACAACAAGGCAGAACCAGAAGGCTTCGCCATACACTGACTTCCAGGCCAATCGAAGGACAAGACCTCATTGGTGCTAGCTCCAGTCGAAGGAGGCTAACAGAATGCATGTCGAAAGGTGCTGCTGCCTGGGTCGAAGGAGCTCTTTTTATTTATTTTTATCTTATTTTTTGCCTTTATATTTCTATGCACTTCAATATGGTTGTAATAGTGTAGGATTTATTTTTTGCGCTTTTTGTTACTTTTGTATAAATGCTAGTAATTAGGTGTGTATGGCAAGATAAAACCAACAAGTAGACAACCCCTAATCAAGTCAAAATGCATGCAATCAAACACACTTTACACACATGCACCCTTAGGGTAATTCCACTTGTTGCCTTCAAAAATGGGCCCTCGATGACCTCAACGGTATACTCCCGGTGGGCACGAGACAGTTCCTAAATCTTGATGAAGATGTTTCCTTACGTCATAGTATGGACGAGTACTATAACCTCAATGGTATACTCCCGGTGAGCACGAGTCAGTTCCTAGATCTTGATGTTTTCCTCCGTCATAGTATGGACAAGTTCTATAACCTCAACGGTATACTCCCGGTGGGCACGAGACAGTTCCTAGATCTTGATGAAGATGTTTCCCTACGTGATAGTATGGACGAGTACTATAAACTCAATGGTATATTCCCGGTGAGCACGAGTCAGTTCCTAGATCTTAATGTTTTCCTCCGTCATAGTGTGGACAAGTTCTATAACCTCAATGGTATACTGCCGGTGGGCACGAGACAGTTCCTAGATCTTGATGAAGATGCTTCCCTACGTCATAGTGTGGACGAGTACTATAACCTCAGCGATATACTCCCGGTGAGCACGAGTCAGTTCCTAGATCTTGATGTTTTCCTCCGTCATAGTGTGGACGAGTTCTATAACCTCAACGGTATACTCCCGGTGAGCACGAGATAGTTCCTAGATCTTGATGAAGATGCTTCTCTACGTCATAGTGTGGACGAGTACTATAACCTCAGCGGTATACTCCCGGTGAGCACGAGTCAGTTCCTAGATCTTGATGTTTTCCTCCGTCATACTTTTTTTCAAAATCGGTTATAAACCGGTTATATTCATAATCCAATTTTATAACCGATTTTTGATTTAATAACCGGTTTTAAACCTAAAAATTCCATTTTTAAAATTTAAATTTAATTTCTTTTAAATTGATTAAATCACTTTTATAATAAAATATTAAAAATTTGTTTTTTAATTATCAAATCAAATTTAAACTATATTTTTTGAAGATTTTAAATTTTCCTTTTCTCACATTACACATAATCTGTATTTCATTAATTTGTTGAGTTAAAACAGAAAAACATATCCTAAAATTAAATAAATAAATATTATAGTTTACTAAAAAATAAAATAAATAAAAAGCCAACAAAAATAGAATAAATAAATATGGCTAGTTAGTGGAAGAAAAATAGTTTTTTTTAATATTTTTTCTTATAATAATTTATTAACTAAAGAAAAAAAAAAGGTAGTTAGTAAAATAATAGGTAATAAAGGCAAGTAAAACACATGACTCCAAATATTAAATTATAAGTAGAACTAAACAAAAAAAAAGCATCCCAAATACGACAAACACATATACCACCCATCAAAGTTGCAAGAAAGTTTTGTTAATGATCAAATAATCATCTCGACATTGTCAAATAGCTTCAAAATCTATTACCACCTGTTTAATCGATAATATCCTACAATAATTGATCATAAGTATGTTAATTAATAGAAAAATATATATAAAATTAACAAATAATAAATACACAATTTTTTCCTGTAAGTATAGCAATATGTTTAAATCAAAACACTCTTTGATTAGTTATCGGCATCGCTTGCTTTGTACAAAGTTATGTTTTGTATGCTACAAACTCATCACTTTCTATGTAAATACCAAACATTTCCGTCATATATTTATGTAGTTATCTTACTAACTTCATATCAAATTTACTCTGTAGAATTATAGAATTAGAAAATGAAAATAAATTGCTTAACTTACACCATTTATCCATAAACATGCATAGTCAGTTGGGACAATATTCCAACTGCAACCAACGTGGTAATGAATAAAGCGACAAAATATTAATTGAGTAAAAATTTTTTTAAATAAATAAATATGAGATAAATAATAATAATAATAATAATAATAATAATAATAATAATAATAATAATAATAATAATAATAATAATAATAATAATAATAATAAATAATAATAATAATAATTATAATTATAATTATAATTATTATAATAATAATAATAATAATACTTTTACTGTTATGTTTGGTAGGCAAAGGATAATTGAAAGTATAGTTGATTTACTAATTGTTAATAAAGAGAGAAGGACGTGGAGAGAGTGGAATGTAGTTTCAAAATTACAGAAAAATTCCTTTTTGAGATGTTTCTCGGGTTCGGGAGGCAGATTATAGAAAGGGAAGGTATTAGCACACTTTCTATTTGTGGTTATCCACGGGCTCTTAGGTATTTTCTAATTATGTTTTTAAAAAGTTTGCTTTTCTTTGTGTTTGTGGGTTTGAAAAGGGTTATTGTTTTGAAGAGAGTGCAAGTGTGAAAAGTTTTGTTTTGTTTTAAAAGGAGCAAGTACTTAAGAACCATCTACCTACTTAAAAAGGAATTAAACTGTACAAGTGTCCTTTAGACAGTGTTATCCCAATATTGAGGAGTAGGTAGCACCGTCGTTGGAGTTTTCGGGTCAATTCGATTAAGGGACGTGTGGTCACTAAAGCAATGTTAGGACGCCTTAGCAGTAATCCTAATGTCTTAGATCATTTTATCCGAGGCAACCGTTTCGAGGCAACATATGATCTTTGGACAAGAGGGCGTCCTCTAAAACACCCTATACTCAATGACCATGTTCGAGGCAACCAAGTGAGACGTACCCTAAGAGTGGCATGTGCGAGTGTATTGTTTTTCAGTTATATTATCTTTCATTAGGCCAAACTAATTGTTGATCTTATCTTGCCATACATATCCTATTTACTAGCATTTGCACAAAGTAAATAAAATGCAGAAAGATAAAATCCTACGCTATTACAACCATATCGAAAGGCATACAAAAATATGAAGGAAAAAATAAGATAAAAGTAAGAAAAATGAGTGTCTTTCGACCCAGGCAGTAGCACCCTTCGACTTGCATTTTGTTGGCCTCCTTTGATTGGGGCTAGCACCAATGAGGTCATGGCCTTCGATTAGGGGCTGGCACCAGTGAGGTTCTGTCCTTCGATTGGCCTGGAAGTCAGTGTATGGCGAAGCCTTCTGGTTCTGCCTTGTTGCCTTCTTCGACTGGAGGTTGAAAGAAGTGAGGGAATGCCTTTCGCCTGAGCCTGGAATCAGTGAAGGCATGCTTTTTGTTTGGGCCTTGAAGTCAACAAGGTTTTCCTCCTGGTTTTCTCTTTCGTTTGACCTGGAGAAAGAGGGTAGAAGCCAAAAGCTTTGTTTCCTATTTCATGTTTCCTGTTTCTTTCACTTCAAGCATTAAATGGAAATATGGCCTGAGGTCAAACTAGTATTTGTCTTGTAAACAGTTTAATAGTTAAAGCAAGTTCAGGTAAACAGAAAGCAAAACAAAAGGGTTAGCTCTAAAAAATATGTTAAAAGGGTGGAAACAAAAGGAACAATGGTATGTACATGTTTCAAACGAAAGGGAAAATTACTATGCCATGAAACGAAAAGTTCAAAGGTAAGAATAACTTACCATGCTTCAGGCCTTGAATAGATGTGTGGCCTTGAGTGGTGGCCCTGGATGCTGGATTTGAAAGAGGGGTCAATAGTTGTGCTGGAATGCTGGATTCGAAGGAAGGAAATAAATAAGTCTTATGTTTCTTTCCAAACTGGATTCAAAGGATACTGAAGAGTACTTGTTCTTCAGAATCGAAGGAAGTAAGTATGTGATTCTGGGTTTGTTCTCACAAGTGTTGAAGGGACTTGAGAGATTTGTTGTGTTTGATAAAATTTGGGAGATTCGTTCCTCTGGTCCAAAGATCCTCTCCTAGCTTTGTAAATGTTCCTCTATTTATAGAGAAAGAATGGACATGTTGTCCAAATCCAGCCTTGCAAATAAATGATAAAATAATGTAACGTGAAAGTACATGTGGGGGCCTCTTGGCAGTTGGGGTGCAGAAGATAATAAAATAAGGCTCAACTGGAAAGTAAATGTCCACTTGTGCCACAAAAGCAAGATGAATGGTTCAGATGGGTTGCTTCCTTCTGAAGGAAAATAGGCGCAAGGCTCAAGACAAACTTTTCTAAAAGTAGTACTGTGCTATTAAGTGCAAGTGGTCTTAGACAACAAATGGGTAAAGGCCTAAAAAGGGAAAACACGTAGCCTAGCCTATGGGTCTAAATGTTCAACTTGATCTTTTGAGTCGAATCCTCCATCTTTCTACACCTTTCGACCAGACTAGGACAACACGACATTCGTTTTCACCAGCTGTGTGTCCTTCGAATGGACCAACTGTGTGTTCTTCGAATGGCCCTTTTCAGAAGGTTATAAACTTCTGAATCGAAAGAAGTTTTTATAAGATTATTGACTTTTGAATTAAAGAAAACCAACAGGAAGCCTTTCCCTCAGTTGAAGCTTGTGGTTAAAACAAGCTAATGCCCAGTCGAAGCTTGTATCGAAGAAAACATATTGCCAAATCGAAAGCTCATGCTTGAAGGAAACATATTGCCCAATCGAAGCATATGGGTCGAAACAAACATAAAAGGAGTCATTTCCTTGTGTCTTTTTTAGTATGAGGGAAGTTCCTGGCTTCTGAATTGAAGGGCGCTTTTTCAAGGGAAGCAAGAACTTAGTCACATCTTGTATGAAGACACTTCTTGGATCAAACGAAGCTTGTGTGCATCAAAGTATGCAAGAGGCCTTTGGTGCAAGTGGATTTGAAGGATGCATAGAGATGGTTACTTTGTCCCATCGAAACTTGTCCAAACGAAGCAAGCATGCAGGCAGCAAACTTGTCCAGCCGAAGCAGGCTTGTAGGCAGTAAACTTGTCCAAATCGAAGTAGGCTTTGGAGGCAGCACGTTTGGTGAATCAAAAAGGTTTCCTTACAGGGGGCATGTGTGGCCAACATGCCATGGCCTTTGATTGCAACCATGTAGGCAACACACTTGTCCAATCAAAAGGTTGAATCGAAGGAGGTTTCAAATCCAAACGAAGGATGTACCTAAACTGGCATTCGAAGGAGGCTTTAAGTTCAAAATGAAGGATGTAATCCAAGTTGCATTCGAAGGAGGCCAAGAGTCAATCGAAGGATATGCCCAAGTTGCACTCGAAGGAGGCCAAGAGTCAGTCGAAGGGTGCTGAATCGAAGGAGACCTGTTTTCCTCCAAATTTGTCAAAATGTTATTTTTATTTGTTTTCTCCATTTTTGACAGTTTCCTTTTAATTTTTGTATTGGAAAATCCCAATGCACTTGTTCGAGCTTGAACTTTGAGAATCATTTGTGAGAGATGCCTTGATAATTGAGAGGGCAAATTTTGGGATACAACGGTGAGGATGTGAGTCTAAAACCTAGTCTCATCCCGCAAAAAAGTAAAGGCAAAGCGGAGAAAGCTCGCAGACATTATACCTTTTAAATCTAAAAACACAAAAATTTATGAAAATACACGTGCTCACAAAAGTCCGCATTGAAAATGGGGCAGAGCGAAATGGACAAATTAGAGAGTGAAGGTCTAAACTCTTAACCCACCCCACACTAAAGTGCAGGCAAAACAGACATGCCTAACAAATCCAATAAATCGGGCCCGTTTTACCACCCCAACCAACATGGATAGAAAACAAAGACACGCTGAAGTGATAATAACTTGCACATTTAGGACTCAATTCTCTCTTCCTTTAAAATTTCAACAAACAGTACTACAAAAACACCACATCACACTACTTTAAAATAAAGCCACACCATTAAACTAAAGCACCACTCAAACATTTTCAGCACCTATATTGCCTTTCAAAAACCATGATAAAAAAAATACAATACTAAGAATAATGAATACATACACATGTAAACATATGTGTGTGTATGTGAAAAGTAGAAAACATTAAATATATTTGGAAATCAGCAAGTTCGTCTTTGCCCAACTTAAATTTCAAGCTTTGCACAACTATTGCATTGTTCATCTCTTGCGACTTAATGACGGATGCCAATGCTATGTTTTTACCAACATCATTCTCTGAAAACAGAAAATTACTACAAAGATACCTTAGTTCAACAATCCAATATCATATAACATAAATGAATGTATCACAAATGAACAGAAACAAAGTAAGCAGTATAATTCGGTTAACGTAAACTAATTTTATGGTTCAATAGCTTAGTTCAGCTAATGCAAAATACCTTAGTGTGTTTCCTGCTCAAGTATGCAGAAACAACAATGCATATATCGTTAAACCTTAGAATAAAAATAAGAACTAAATGCAACTCAGTATTTGTTTGATACTGCGTTGCATATAGTAGCTTCATAGTTTCTTTGTTTTCAAAGGCTTATAGACACAGTGGTACATCAAATAACAAACAAAGTGGCTTTATCACAACTACATAACATCTAAGTCAACATGAGTTCCGAACAAGAAATGCAAAGTACTCTTCATAGAGAAAACGTTTGGAATATAATTTGCACAAAGCTACTCAACAAAATTTCAATCTAATATTTTTCACCAAAGAACCAAAATCATTAAAAATTATTTGACACAGGGTGAAGAGTTATAAACAAGCTATATGATGCATTATCAGCAGAATACTATGTTCCAATTAGAAGTATTATTGGCATTACAATTAGTTGTCAAACCTACACTACAGTGATCCGCCTATATCAATTTCTCTCCACCTAAATCAACTTCTCTGGGTCTTCCAACCGATTACTTCAGAATCATTAGGAAGGCATTTGATCAACTTCCCTTTCTTGGAATAATTCCTCTCTTGGACCCTGATTCCCTGTCTCAGACTTTCATTGGATGAGGAAAGTAAAGAAGCATCGACAAGAAATTCCACCCAAGTTTGGAAAGTATATGAGTCGGAATTTCTTGCCATTGCAGGCCTTCTTTATAGCTTTTGAAGTAAGTTTAGCTGAATTTTCTTTATAAAAAGTGAATCTTTCTGCTGCAGGACTCTGTTTTCTCTGAAAATAAAACCATATTCCGTGCTCAAACTTCTTGAACATTACTTTATCACCCGACCTTATTCCCTTTTCTAAGCACATTGGTATCCAACCATCCGTAAGATAATAGCATTATTTTCCTTGCCCTTTTCAAACCTTGTGAGTAAAGGTCCACGACTTCTGAGTAATATCAATAAGCGTTAATAACCTAATGCTACCGTGAATGGGGAAAACGAAACTTAGTCGCTAGCGGAACTTGGAGCTTTTCTAGAAAATGCGTTTCAGCTTTAGGTTTACTTTAAAAGCCAGCACCTTCTTTGTGGAATTGAAACCCATCAAAGGTTGCGTCTTCTTTGGCAACAGGTTTGAGAGTAATGGCGGAAAAGATTTCTTTCGAGTGTGTATCAGCAAGATATGAGATTTTCGAAATCTTACACAAGATTGACTTTTTGGAATTGGGTGTTTGCGTCATATCAACTTCAGTTAACTTCCTTACATGTTCCAAGTGACCTTGCGGAAAATAATGCAGAAATGAATCAACGGTTGGATTAAATGGTAGGGGTCCAACAAATGGAATCCACACTGACGGATCAACACTTAATCCTAATTTAGGTTTAGAGGAAGAAGAAGAAGAGACCGAGCTCGCCATCTATGGCGGCGACGAAGAAAGAAAGAAAAGAAAAGAAAATCTTTTGGTAAACTATCAAAAAAAGTTGTTATGATTTTGCTTGGCGTGAAATTTCGGAGTAATAACCTCTTTCTTAATATAAGAATAACTAACAATAAGGCCTATCATATCACACGGATCCTACCTATTCGTACGGCTGAGATTAAATGTATACCTTTTTTCTTTTCCCGTGAATTTGTTCTTTTGTGCTTTCTAGAGTACTAGTTTAGTAATTAAAACTACCACTACAACTTTTCTGGAGTACCCTTTTACAGTAACGTGTTTTATTTTAATTTTGAATTAATTTTATTTAAGGGTTTTATTACTTAGTAGGAGTAGCAGTAGTAAGTCATTTTTCAAAATTTTCTAAGTTGTCTTCCATGAAGGTACTTTTGGCACTCACTCCAGTGGACATACGATGGCGAAGAAAATCCTATGGGCAGACTATTATTGGTCTACCATGGAAGAAGACTGCTATCAACACTCTCGGACCTGTCATAAGTGTCAAATTTATGTTGACAAGGTGCACATACCTCCGATTCCTCTGAATGTTTTGACGCCTCCTTGGCCCTTTGCTATATGGGTAATCGACATGATTGGAGAGATCAAGCCTACAGTCTCCAATGGACACTGTTTCATTTTAGTGGTCATTGACTACTTTACAAAGTGGGTCGAAGCAGCTTCCTTCACATCTGTTACTAAGAATGTTGTTGCCCACTTCATCAAGCAGAATCTCATTTGCCGGTACGGTATCCCAGAAAGGATCACCACTGATAATGGTACCAACCTTAACAATATTATGATCATCGCCTTGTGTGAGCAGTTCAAGATTCAACATCACAATTCATCCCCCTATCGGCCAAAGATGAATGGTGCCATTGAAGTTGCAAATAAAAACATTAAAAAGATCATACAGAAAATGACAGTCACCTACAAGGACTGGCATGAGATGCTACCATTTGTGCTCCACGGGTATCGTACCACGAATCGCACATCAACAGGGCAACACCCAATTATTTGGTTTATGGCATATAGGTTGTCTTGCCTATTGAGGTCCAAATCCCCTCTTTGAGAATTATGAAGGATGCAGGTTTGAATGAGGATGATTGGATCCAAACTCGACTTGATCAACTAAACTTAATTGATGAAAAGAGACTTACTTATGTTTGCCATGGTCAGACGTATCAAAAACGGATGATCAAGGCTTTCAACAAGAAAGTCAGACACCAAGTATACCAAGTTGGAGATCTAGTGATCAAACACATTATCTTACCACAAAGTGATTCCAGGGGCAAATGGACTCCTACCTATGAAGGAACATTTGTAATCAAGAACATCTTCTCCGGTGGGGAAATGATCTTAACTACCATAGACGGTGACGACCTTCCACACCCTACGAACGCAGACATAATCAAAATATACTACGCATAAGAGACCCGCTAGGTTGACACACCTAGGCAAAAAAAGGGCATCCCGACGAACAAAAAAAAAGGTTCGGGCAAAAATTAGGGATAAAATAAAAAATCTGTATACCCGGTGTTGTACCCAAAAATTTGCCCTCTCATGTTTTCAAAGGTCTTCCCTTACATGGTTGGTCACAAACACTTGCCTAACGAAAATAATGTTTTTTGAAGATTAACAAAGTGTCTTTCGATTGGCATCTAGGAAAAGTCTTCGATTGGGTATCCAAAATCCTTCGATACAGGCTTGACTCACCAGTCTTCAATTTGGAATTTGGAACTCTTCGATCGGGCTTTGATTAGTAAGCTTCGATTAGGTGTTTGGAACCCTTCGATCAAACTTTGGTTCGCAAGTCTTCGATTGAGCGTTGGACCCCCCTTCGATCAATGCTTCGACTATGCATTAACTACTTCAGGCTTACCTTTGACTCACGAGGCAAGAATCTCCTACAAGTTTGTTTTGATTCACAAAGGAAAAGGCCCCTCAACTTTCCAGCACACCAGGAAACAAGCTCATTCGAAGAACATTCAAAAGGTCCATTTGAAGAAGCATTCAGAAAGCCCATTCGAAGGGTACATAAGAAGTCCATTCGAAGGAGGCAACTCAAGACCAATCGAAGAGCATGGCCTGGAGG
Source organism: Vicia faba (assembly GCA_948472305.1). Classification (NCBI taxonomy): domain Eukaryota; kingdom Viridiplantae; phylum Streptophyta; class Magnoliopsida; order Fabales; family Fabaceae; genus Vicia; species Vicia faba. Next base: position 159,679,931 of record OX451736.1, on the reverse strand, counting down.
CATTCGAAAATCAAAGGTGTCCATGCTCATTCAAGATTCCAAAGAGACATGAATATTTCAAAAAAGGAAATCTTTTAATATGTTTGAGAGACGCTGCCCACAAACCCACCAAAGGTTATCAACATTTTCATAAGTAATCCAAGCCAAAGCAACCATTCAACAAAAGTATCCACGCCCAGAAATCCCATTTTGAAGATACCCACATCTAGAAAGTTCCAAATCGAAGGTTCCAACTACTGGTAAGAGAGGGTAAAATGTCAAACCTTGTATTTACATAACACATCCATATTTGTTGTTTCATTCGATTGTCATTCTAGACAGAATCAAAGGGCTTGGGTTTGGCACCAGGTCATGTTTTTTTGTTGCTAACACTTTCTACAGATATAGCCTGAAAATACCCAGCGCGCGCGGGATCGATGGACCTGGGTTTCGACACCCAAGTCATGCATTTTATTTTTCTAAACATATTTTTGCAGATGCAGTGCCTCCACAGGTGATCCTTCAGGCCTTTCCAGCAACACCCTTCATAAAATCGAAAGGCAACCTTCTTCCTCTGAATCGAAGCCCCCCTTCTCCCTGCAATCGAAGTTTACCCATATCCTTCCTAAACCCAATCGAAGGAGTCAGGAAAGGGTGAAAATCGAAGCTTTCCCCGTCAATTCTCAAGCCCAATCGAAGGCTACTCACACCCATTCCCTAGCTCAATTGAAAGAAGGCCAAAGAAGGGTGAGCTAGTTAATTAGGTCTTTACTTTTATCGCTTTATTTTCAATGGGTTTGTTTTTGGCTATGTAAATACCCGAAGCCTTGTAATAATATAGTTTAATTTTCGCACTTTAAATTCCACAAATTATTAAACTGTTAGATGTATGATATTAGGATGCATGACAAGAATGTATGATTAATTTTAAAATAGTTAGATAACCCTAAAATGTGCAAAGATAATAATCTTAAATTGAATCACTCGCACATGCCACACTTAGGGTACGCCTCACTTGGTTGCCTCGAACGTGGTCATTGAGTACAGGATGTTTTAGAGGTCGCCCTCTTGTCCAAAGATCATAAGTTGACTCGAAACGGTTGCCTCGAATAAAATGATGTAAGACATTAGGGTTACCACTAAGGCGTCCTAACATTGCTTTAGTGACCACACGTCCCTTAATCGAATTGACCCGAAAACTCCAACGACGATGCTACCTACTCCTCAATAGTGGGATGGCATTGTCTAAAGGACATTTGTACAGATTAATTCCTTTTTCGAGTAGGTAGATGGTTCTTAAGTACTTGCTCCTTTTAAAAACAAAAACAATACTTTTCGCACTTACACTTATTTCAAACAAAAAACTCTTCTCAAACCCACAAACATAAAGAAAAGCAAACTTTTGAAAACATAATGAGCAAGTACCTAAGAGCCCGTGGATAACCACAGATAGAAAGGGTGCTAACACCTTCCCTTTCTATAATCTACCTCCCGAACCCGAGAAATATCTCAAAAAGGAATTTTTCTGTGCTTTTGTCCTTTCCTTGTTGGATAAAATAAAAGACGGTGGCAACTCTTGCTTACCGAGACATTTTGTGAAAACAAACGCAAACGCGAACCAGCATCCCAAAACAGTCAGTTCTCATTCCCACCGATCACAGAACTAGCGACTCTGCTGGGGACATTTTATAAGTGAGGTGTACCTTAGGATTAAATCACTTGTGTTTTCAATTATATGCTTTGAATGCTTTAATTTTGTGGGCTTATATCGGAGTTCTATAGATCCTAACCTGGATCTGGGGATACCCTTTAGGTAAGTAGCAATAAATTGTGAGGGATCTGTCCGGCGTAGACCGACACGGATGAAGCAGTAGATACGTTAGTGTGGAACCTTAGTCTGTACCGATATCCCTTGTGTTGGAACGAGGAGAATATGGGTCTTCTAAGGAGTCATTAAGCACCAACTGACCTTAGAACCTTAAATTGACCAACTTGGCCATAGAACAGTAGCAGTATGCTACGCTCATCGAGACTAAACTCTCGCGATGATTCCGGCCGCAAGAAAAGGTTGCTAAACTAGAATCATGACCGATCGAGGGTAGTCAGTGATATTGAGATCCTCTAGAACCCGGTTACTATTGAAGGGGTGAAAAACACAAGAAGGGGGGGTTGAATTGTAAAACTGAAATCTTAAAGCAATTGACAAGATATTTTTATCCTGGTTCGTTTGATCTCAAACTACTCCAGTCCACCCGTCAAGGTGATTTCGCCTCTCTCCAACGAGGTCTTAATTCACTATATTCAACTGAATATTACAGACTGCTTTAACAACTGCTAAAGCCTTCTTGATTCAAACCACAATCCGGTTTGTCAAGGCAACACTTTCTTACAAAGGTATAAAACAATGTGTGTGAATGTTTTCTACAAAACTTTATCACAACTGTGATGTATACACAAAATAAGCTTAGAAACTAGATTGCTAAACACTAATGGAGTATCAGAGTTTGTTGGTTTAGCAAAACTGGTAGATGAAGATTATGGTTCAGCTTTGTGCGTGTAGAGATTTTGAGAGCATTAGCCATTATAATCTTCGAAGCCTTGTTTATATAGCACTTGAGAAGATGAACGTTGAATGCAATATTCTTGATTCAATGCTAATAACAAGCTTTCCTTTTTGAGCAGATCTTGTCTAGAATGATGCCGTTGGAATTAATTAGCGTTCAATGCACAGTACCGTTACTTCTTCAATGCACGTTCTGGCTTGGCTCATTCTGATTCTGCTTCGCTGCTGATGAACTATTGTTTTTGTATCAGAGTGTTTACGCGCAGTTCTGTTCATCAAGCTTCAGCATGTACGTGAGTTGATCATCTGATCTTGACGTTCTGATTCAGCAACTTCTGATGCTGGTGTATGAAATCAAATTCTGATGCTGAAGAAGTGATCTTGCTTATTTTAATCAGCGTATCTGCAAGTCAGAGCATAGTAATTTTAGGCAGCATATAGTTCACACATGAAACATATAAATACTATATCTTTTCACTTTGTTATCATCAAAACTTAAATATAGGGTAGTAGATTCAAACATTGTTCTAACAATCTCCCCCTTTTTGATGATGACAAAAACTAGATATTTTAAATGAAAAATAACGTGAAAAGGTGTCTAGGAAATGTTTCAGGGATAAGAAGTAAGGAGAAATCAGAGTTAAGAGATACTCCCCCTGAGTTGATTACTTCCCTTTGATGATACGTGTTCTTCAAGATCAGATCTTTTTCTTTCTTTGAACATCAGATTATAAGAGTCTTTGACTTATCAGAGAGCAGAGCTTCAGAGCTTTTCCTGTCAGAGCTTTGCTTTGGATCAGAGTATTTGGTCGATCAGAACTTCATATTAGATCAGAGCAACATTGATCAGAGCTTCTACATTTTGATCAGAGCTTCTAGTCTTCATAGTGTTCAGGAGCTTCCTTGTGCCTGTAGACTTTAAACAAAAACAGAAAAACATTTCAAGTAATAGAGTTAGAATGTTTGAGAATTTCTGCCTAGTTAGCCGTTATTGATTTTAAATATCATTCTTGTTCTCCCCCTTTTTGTCAGCAATCAAAAAGTGATGGTGATGTGCTAAAATAATTTAGATCAGAAAAACAAATTATATTAAAATGGTTCATAATCAGAGCAAAAGAACATTACAAAACATAGTCAAAACAGTACATCAGAAAATGAAGAAAGCATGAAAAAGTTATGCATGAAAAAGATTTAAGGTTGAGGGGGCATGCGCGAGAACAGGCTTTCCAGCATTGCTTGAATCTTTTCAGAAGTTTCATTCTGCTTCTGAACCATGTTGACCACAGTGTCAATTTTGCTGTCCTGCACATCCATTCGTGCTTTCATCTTCTGATCATTCTCTTCCATCCGCTGCTGTAGACGTAAGTCATTCAGCCTTAATTCTTCCAGAGCCTGCCTGTCCAAGGCAGCTTGAGAAGTGTCAGAAGGAGGAAGCTTCTCAGAACTTTCAGCGACATCTTCTGCTGGATTTTCTTCAGCCTGAATGGTCTTGTCTTCTTCTGATGGTTGCACCTTTGCAGCTTGCTCTTTCTCAGACCAAGATTCACTGTCCAGAGGGAGCACAACTTCTTGAGGCAGCTGACTTTCAACTTCCTTCAGCAGCTTGCTGAAGTTCTGTTGAGCCTGCTCATAGTTGACGTCCTGTAGCTTGAGGGCTTCAGCACGTACCCATAGTCTGAACTGTGACCAGAGCTGATCAGAAGCAGCTGGGTCAATCATCCCAGGACAGACTTGCTTCAAGGAAGCAATCCATTGCAGCATACCTGTTTCAAAATTCAAAATACCAGAGCCAACATCTGGTTGCTTTGGTTTGGGTATGGCAATTTTGTGTCTTAGATCAGCAAGACGTTCAAGACTTGTTAAGTCAATGAAAGTTCTGCTGGGGTTTTCAGCGGTTTTCTGAGAGGTTGTTTGTTTTGGAGGAAGGGTATCAGAATCAGAGTCAGATATTTCTATTGGAGTGGTTGGAGTTTTTGGAGGTGTTGATTCTAATGAGGATGGCAACTGGGGCCTGACAATAGTGGTTCCACATGGCAACTGGATTGCCAGCGGTGAAGGTTGAGGTGAGTGAGGGTCAGAATGATGTGGAGAAGGGGTTTCATAGTGGTGAAACTCTGTTTGTGGTGAAGGTGGATTATTTTCTGGTTGAGGAGGTGGAATCTCTGATTGCTCAGGGATCAGAGGTTCTTCTGTGAGTGGTTGTTGTGATTGTGGTTCTGGTTCTGGTTGATGTTGTATTTCTGGTTCAGGTTGTGGTTCTGGTTGTGGAGGAGGAATATTTGGTGGTTCAGAATTTGGTTGAGCAGAAGTATGTTCACGCTCAATATCAGCTAGCACTCTATCAAGTGCTGGTGTTGTTGAAACAGTTGGTTGTTTGGGAATCTTAGTTCTGGGTCTTCTGAGTAGTAAGGCCTCAGAAGGGTCTTCTGGTATGGTTTCATCAATGGTAGGGATTGGAATGGATATTCTGTGAGAGGTTTGAGAAGGAGCAGCAGATGTTGGAATAGTAAAAGATTTTGAGATAGGGGCAGCAGATGAAATACCTCTTTTCTTTGGAGTCTGATGAGATGATCCTTCTGTTGGCGCTTTCCTCTTCTTTGTCTTCTTCTGAGTCACTTCTGGTTGGATTTGACTCAGATCTTTGATCTTCAGCTTTGAACCTGTATCTTCTTCCTTCTATGAATCTGGATACTTGAGAAACATCTCTGGTTTGGATTCCATTTCAGAAAATTTTGGAAAGTCACTCAGAGGCACTCTTCTGCTGGAGATGTCAGCGGTTGAAGTAGCTTTGGGTTCCTTCTTAATATTTTCTATCAGCTTCATCTTTTTCAGGTTCTTAGCGTTCAGCGGTTTTCCAACAGTTGGTTCAATAGTGCTCAGCACTTGAGCTTCGCTCAGATACTCTATCAGCTTATTCTCTGTCAGAATGTCTGATATAAGCCTTCCAAACGGTATCCAGTCCTTTTTGGTCCTTTCTTCTTCTCTTGTTTCTTTGACACTGGTCTTGAGATGGTTGAACAGGAAGTGTGCCAGATTGATCTTTACCCTCTGATCAATAAAGTTGATCAGAAATTGCTGATCCACGTTTATATAATCAGGAGAACTTGTTGGTTTCCTGTGATTGAAGCATCCAAGAACAATCTTAGCCCATACTCTGCAGTGATCCTTCAGATCCTTAATTTTGCTGCTGGGCATTCCAAGAGTGAAAATGCTGTTAGCTACCACGCCTATATCAGGGCATCTATCAGCCATGTCCACACAACGGACTCCACCACCACTTTGACCGATTAGCCTAGCAATGAGGTCTTCAGAAATTACTATCTTCTTTCCCATGACAGAAGAGATGACTAGATGTTTAGCAATCTTGGCGTGAATCCAAAATTCCTTGACAAGCACTGGGAATGTTGGTCCAACCAACCTATCGAAATACCTCTCCCACTTTTGAGCCCTAATTTCTTCAGTTAGGTCAAATCCATTTTCCTTCAAACTTTCAAAGTCGACGATTAACTCAGAGAGAACTTCAAGATTCTTTACCGGTGTGAGAAGAGTTCTGAGGGGCACCTGATATTGTTCAGAGGTTTCTTTCTTCTGATTGTCTGCAGAAATGCTGGAGGATGCCATTGTTCTCACTAAAAAAGCTTTGAGAATGATTTGAGAGAAAAAGGTTTGTAGGAGATAAACTCAGAAGTATGCAGAAAATACTTGAATGATTATGAGAAAGCGTAAAGAATAAAAATGAAGGATTAATGTGCTTAAATAGAGTTTTCAAAAATTATTTTGAAAAATTAAACGTTTTTAAGAGAGAGAAAAAAAATAATGATTGCCATTTAACAAGCGTGATTACTTTTCATTAAATGCTTGCTGATTTTGGGGGATTTGAGAAAGATACTTAAAAACGGTTACCAGACATGTGTCTCAATGCACCCAATCAGCGCTTTGCCTTCTCAGAAGCGTGCACGCGTTCTGCTTCAGAGATTTGCTGATGATTGGATGACACTTGTTTGATGTAGTGATCAGCACGTCTGTCTTTGAGATTAGACTCTCAGATCTTTAGACTTGCATCTGATACAATCTGCATGTTCTATCTTTCTGAAAGAAGATTGATCAGAAGTTCACAGTAATATAATTACATTCTGAAGATAAATATATGGAATTAAAACATTTTCATTCTGGGCATACTTTCATGCTGAGATGTTTCAGAATGAAATTAAACCTATCTTCTGAAAGGGGTTTAGTAAAGATATCAGCCCATTGATGGTCTGTATCTATAAATTTTAAGTTTAAAATACCTTTCTGAATATAGTCCCTAATGAAATGATGCTTAATTTCTATATGCTTAGCTCTAGAATGTAAAATAGGATTCTTACTTAAGCAAATAGCAGAAGTATTATCACAAAGAATAGGAATGTTACTCTCAAAAATCTGGAAGTCTTCAAGCTGACTTTTCATCCAGAGCATTTGTGTGCTACATCCTGCTGCTGCTATGTACTCAGCTTCTGCTGTTGACAGAGCAATTGTTGATTGCCTTTTGCTGGACTACGAGATCAGATTTTCTCCCAGAAACTGGCAGCTTCCAGAAGTACTTTTACGTTCCACTCTGTCTCCAGCAAAATCAGCATCACAGTAGCCTACTAAGCTGTAATCACTAGATTTTCTATAAAACAAACCCAGATTAGTAGTACCTTTAAGATACTTGAAAATTCGCTTAACAGCTGTTAAGTGAGATTCTCTAGGATCTGATTGGAATCTAGCACAAATGCATACGCTGAATAAGATATCAGGTCTTGAAGCAGTCAGATAGAGGAGAGAACCAATCATACCTCTGTAGACTTTCTGTTCTACACTTTTGCTTACCTCTTCTCTTTCCAGAATGCACGTGGGATGCATTGGAATCTTTGATGGCTTACATTCTGAGAGGTCAAATTTCTTCAGAAGATCTCTGATGTATTTGCTCTGATGAATGTAAGTTCCCTCTGGAGTTTGATTGATCTGAATTCCTAGAAAGAATTTCAGTTCCCCCATGAGGCTCATCTCAAATTCTGCCTGCATACACTTAGCAAATTTTCTTCCAAGAGAAGGATTAGTAGAACCAAAAATAATATCATCAACATAAATTTGACAGACTAAAATGTCACTCTTAACTGTTTTACAGAATAGAGTAGTGTCCACTTTCCCTCTGGTGAATTCATTTTCAAGCAGAAAGTTACTTAGCCTTTCATACCAAGCTCTGGGAGCTTGTTTCAGACCATACAGTGACTTTTTCAGTTTGAAAACATGTTCTGGATGTTTTGTATTTTCAAAACCTGGGGGTTGGTGAACATAGACTTCTTCTTCTATATAACCATTTAAGAATGCACTTTTGACATCCATCTGATACAGAGTGATGCCTCTATTAACAGCAAATGAAATTAAAAGTCTGATAGATTCTAACCTGGCGACTGGGGCAAAGGTTTCTGTATAGTCTATCCCCTCTTGCTGACTATAACCTTGTGCAACCAGTCGTGCCTTGTTTCTGATGACTTCACCTTGTTCATTTAGCTTGTTTCTGAACACCCATCTTGTTCCAATGACGTTGAATCCTTTTGGTCTGGGAACGAGATCCCATACGTCGTTTCTGGTGAATTGATTCAGCTCTTCTTGCATTGCCAGAATCCAGTCATTATCCAGAAGTGCTTCATCAATAGAAGAAGGTTCAATCAGAGACACAAGTCCCATAAGAGTTTCTTCAGAGTTTCTGAAGCTTGCTCTTGTTCTGATTGGATCTTCCTTTCTTCCTAGGATAGTCTCTTCTGGGTGATCCAAACTGCTTCTGGGCAATCTCTTCTGAGGTTGATCAGCAGTTGTTGTAGGATTTCTAGCATTGCTCCTTTCAGACGTTGAAGGAATGTCTGTGTTGAGAGCTTCTGATGACTTGTCTTCAGAACCTGCAAATTCAATTTCTATACCTGCAAGATTTTCATTCTGCTTTGACTTTTCAGAGTCAAGCTTGTCATCAAAACGAACACTGATTGATTCTTCCACAATCTGTGTTTCTGTATTGTATACTCTATACCCTCTTGAGCGTTCAGAGTATCCTAACATAATACACTTCTGTGCCTTAGAATCAAACTTGTTCAAATAATTCTTTGTATTCAATATAAAGCAAGTACATCCAAATGGATGAAAATACGAAATGTTGGGCTTTCTGTTCTTCCACAATTCATATGGAGTCTTTTCCAGAATAGGTCTTATTGAGATTCTATTCTGAATGTAGCACGCTGTGTTTATTGCCTCTGCCCAGAAAGTCTTAGCAACATTTGTCTCATTGATCATGGTTCTGGCCATTTCTTGCAATGTTCTGTTCTTTCGTTCTACAACTCCATTTTGTTGGGGAGTTCTAGGACAAGAGAAATCATGCAGAATGCCTTTGTCATTAAAGAATGACTCAAAATCTTTATTTTCAAATTCTCCACCATGATCACTTCTGACTTTAACGATTCTAAGATCTTTTTCATTCTGAACTTGGTTACAGAAGGTAACAAACACAGAGTGTGACTCGTCCTTGTGTCTTAAGAACTTTACCCATGTCCATCTGCTATAGTCATCTACGATTACTAACCCATACTTCTTACCACTGACTGAAGCAGTTTTAACTGGTCCAAATAAGTCAATGTGCAGAAGTTCTAATGGCTTAGAGGTAGAAACAACATTTTTGGATTTAAAAGAAGGTTTTGCAAATTTGCCTTTCTGACATGCTTCACACAGAGCATCTGAATTGAACTTCAAATTTGGAAGTCCTCTGACCAGATTGAGTTTGTTAATCTGAGATATTCTTCTCATACTAACATGCCCCAATCTTCTATGCCAGATCCACTGCTCGTTGTTAACAGACAGAAGACATTTTACGTTCTGACTCTTTAGTTCAGAAAGTTTGATTTTGTAAATGTTGTTTTTCCTCTTTCCATTAAACAGGATAGTCCCATCTTTCTGACTAACAGCTTTACATGATTTTTGATTAAAGATTATATCATAACCGTTATCACTTAATTGACTTATGGATAACAGATTATGCATCAATCCATCAACTAGCAGAACATTATTAATAGAGGGAAGATTTCCATTACCTACAGTTCCAGAGCCAATTATCTTTCCCCTCTGATTGCCTCCAAAGCCAACGTGGCCTCCAGGCTTAAGTTCCAGGCTTTGGAACATATGCCTTCTTCCCGTCATGTGTCGTGAGTAGCCAGAGTCCAGGTACCATGACTGGTGTTTCTGACTTGCTGCTAAAGATATCTGCAACATGTATTATTTTATCCTTAGGTACCCAGATCTTTTTGGGTCCTGATTTGTTAGTTTTACCAAAACTCTGGTTGAATTTTGGTTTCACAGAGTGCTTACTGCTAGTATATTTGATATCATGTGTGTGACCATACACAAAGTGTGAATTTAGAGGAGTGTGTTTAATGGTTAAATCCATGACATTTTTAGGTGTAGGAACCTTACCTAGGTATCCTATTCCTTTCCTGCCGTTTCTGCTAACTCCATAGATCATTGAAGCCATTCTGCTTCTATCTATGCTTTTAGCAAGGAACTTCTGGAAACTATGATCATACTCCTTGATGATCTCATCAGCGTTGCTGGGAGTTTCTGAAATTGGTTCCTTCTGAGAGTTTTGTAAAGAGTTTTCTAATTTTGAAATTTTATCTCTCAGCTCAGAGTTTTCCAATTTGAGACTCTCAGACTTATTAGAGTCAGATTCAAGATTCCTTTTCAGGTCTCTGAATTTAGCTCTAATCTGCTGATAACGTTCCAGAATTTCATTGAGGCTTTCAGCAAGTTCAGCCTTTGTAAAATTAATAGCGAAGTTAGGGAATACCTCTTCTGTGTCTGATTCTGAGTCTGATTCAGAAGCTTCACTATCATCTGGAATGTTAGCCATGAGCGCTATGTTTGCCCTTTCATCATCTGATTCTGAGTCAGCTTCAGACGAGTCAGAGTCATCCCATGTGGCCATGAGACTTTTCTTCTTCTCTCTTCCAAACTTCTTTTTGGGCTTTTCCCTCTGAAGCTTTGGGCAGTCACTCTTGTAGTGTCCTTGCTCATTGCACTCGTAGCAGATGATGTCTTTTGTGTTTGGCTTCTTGCTACCGGAGGAGCCTTCAGATCTTCTGTATCCAGAGGAAGAATCTGTCCTTCTGTATCTGGAAGAGGACTCGTTCTGATCAGATCTTCTGGGATTCCTGAACTTCCTTTGTCTTTGCTTCCACAGTTGATTTACTCTTCTGGAGAGAAGGGAAAGTTCGTCTTCTTCTGATGAGGATCCATCAGATGTTTCTTCAACTGCCTGCAAAACTTTAGATTCAGATTTTCTGTTAGATTTTAAAGCTAAAGGCTTACCTTGCTTCTGAGGCTCGTCAGCTTCTAGCTCTATCTCATGACTTCTGAGGGAGCTTATAAGTTCCTCCAGAGTGATCTTGTTGAGATCTTTAGCTAGCTTCAGAGCAGTAACCATAGGCCTCCACTGCTTGGGTAAACTTCTGATTATCTTCTTGACATGGTCAGCAGTAGAGTATCCTTTGTCCAGAACTTTGAGACCAGCTACCAGAATTTGGAATCTAGAGAACATAGTTTCAATGGATTCAGATTCTTCCATTTTGAACGCCTCATACTTCTGAATGAGCGCCAGAGCTTTTGTTTCTTTGACTTGAACGTTGCCCTCATGCGTCATTCTGAGAGAATCAAAGATGTTCTTAGCTGTGTCTCTGTTGGAGATCTTTTCATACTCAGTATAGGAGATGGCACTGAGGAGGATGGTTCTGGCCTTATGGTGATTCTTGAAGTCACGCTTTTGTTGATCAGTCATTGATTTTCTTTCAATCTTCTGACCAGTTGCATTCACAGGGTGCGTGTATCCATCTGTCACCATATCCCACAGATCAGCATCATGTGCTAGAAAGAAGCTTTCAATTCTGTCTTTCCAGTAATTAAAGTTTTCTCCATCAAAAACTGGAGGTTTGCCGCTGAATCTGTCTCTGTCCTCATTGTTGTCATTGCTGAAATGAGAGTTGTTTCCTGCCATTGTGTTTTTCTGACGCTGGATCTTGTACTGACACGGTTAAGTGTTTTAGCTCAGAACCAGGCGCTCTGATGCCAATTGAAGGGGTGAAAAACACAAGAAGGGGGGGTTGAATTGTAAAACTGAAATCTTAAAGCAATTGACAAGATATTTTTATCCTGGTTCGTTTGATCTCAAACTACTCCAGTCCACCCGTCAAGGTGATTTCGCCTCTCTCCAACGAGGTCTTAATTCACTATATTCAACTGAATATTACAGACTGCTTTAACAACTGCTAAAGCCTTCTTGATTCAAACCACAATCCGGTTTGTCAAGGCAACACTTTCTTACAAAGGTATAAAACAATGTGTGTGAATGTTTTCTACAAAACTTTATCACAACTGTGATGTATACACAAAATAAGCTTAGAAACTAGATTGCTAAACACTAATGGAGTATCAGAGTTTGTTGGTTTAGCAAAACTGGTAGATGAAGATTATGGTTCAGCTTTGTGCGTGTAGAGATTTTGAGAGCATTAGCCATTATAATCTTCGAAGCCTTGTTTATATAGCACTTGAGAAGATGAACGTTGAATGCAATATTCTTGATTCAATGCTAATAACAAGCTTTCCTTTTTGAGCAGATCTTGTCTAGAATGATGCCGTTGGAATTAATTAGCGTTCAATGCACAGTACCGTTACTTCTTCAATGCACGTTCTGGCTTGGCTCATTCTGATTCTGCTTCGCTGCTGATGAACTATTGTTTTTGTATCAGAGTGTTTACGCGCAGTTCTGTTCATCAAGCTTCAGCATGTACGTGAGTTGATCATCTGATCTTGACGTTCTGATTCAGCAACTTCTGATGCTGGTGTATGAAATCAAATTCTGATGCTGAAGAAGTGATCTTGCTTATTTTAATCAGCGTATCTGCAAGTCAGAGCATAGTAATTTTAGGCAGCATATAGTTCACACATGAAACATATAAATACTATATCTTTTCACTTTGTTATCATCAAAACTTAAATATAGGGTAGTAGATTCAAACATTGTTCTAACAACTATTTCTAGGACAGGTTGAACCAACTAAACTGAAAGAGGGTAATACCTAAACTCCGTGCCAGCCTAAACTTAAGGCTGTTTGTGTGACTTGTGTGACTTGTGTGCCTTCAAACTTGAACTACTTGCACATTCTCGTTATCTGACAACATGAGTTCCTTGCAGGTTTTGTTTACAGTCCTTATCCAATAATTTGGATTTATTGCAGGGTTTACTTACATCACTTCACACTTTGGCTTAAACTCATAGCATACACATCATAACATCATGCCTTAACATTTCCTTAACCATTTCAAGGATCTTAAGGGTTTGGGATGCAGGTTATGGTAAATCAAATATCTAGCAAGGGGCAAAGGGGATTTATTTTCCTCTAGCCAAGGTTGTCTAGAAATCAAAACACGATAACTTGAGTCAGGGGCTATGACCCAATCAAGCTACCAGATTCAGATTCTAACAGTTTCTTGTTTACCCCCGAGATCCTTGAAAACATTGCATACATATATCATACATATCATTGCATAACAGGTCATCCAGTATAGGTCTCTCATGTTCCCTCTATTTATTTCAGCAATGGCTCTTCCACAAGACAACTAAGATCTCTAGGCTCAAAATGGTCAACTTCAAGAAATGTTCCTGAACCTATCCCAGGGGCAGGAAGAAATAAAAGCTCTCCTCACAAGGGGCTTAGTCCTAGGGAATCCAGGCGACGTTAGGAATGATCAGTTGGAAAGGCTACAAATTGAGTTGGAAACAATGAAGATCCAGATGATGGGACAGCTGGTGGGCCAGATGGCTCTCATTCAAGACCTGGCTCAAAGACAAGAAGAGCTCAGGGTCCTCGATAACAAACTACTTCAAAATGACCAAGTGGGGCAAACAACTGGGGTTGAAGATCAAGTCATCATTCAACCACCTTTGGGGCAAGAAGACAAGGGAAAAGCTCCTCAGCTTGCTTCAGGGTCACAAGCCCAGCATCAACCTCGCCAGCGTCAACGGGATAATCGGCGTAAGCAAAATACGTCTGGAAGACATTTCTCTGAGAATGATATACCATCATCTCTAATACTGAAACGCTTGTTGGAGGTCAATCTGATTCCTTTAAGGGATCCTCCCTGGAATCCCAATACCTCTGCTCTAGCTATCATCCCGACGCAGTTTGTGCATACCACTCCTATAGTCCTGGACATGACACCGACCACTGTTGGGCTTTGAAAAACAAGATCCAAGACTTGATTGACGGAAGAGTGTTGGAATTCATGCCGGATGGAGAAATGAAAATCTTCCGTTGAGGGTTCTCCACCTGAAATGACTAGTTCAATTTAAGAGACTTTTGTTCATTTAAATTCTGAAGTTGTATCTTTCTTTGCTTATTCAAACAATTATTATCATGTCAAACTTTATTACTTTATCAATGCATTGCATATGTCTATTCTGAATCAATCTATTCCTATTCACTATATTCAAATTGCTTTCATTTTTTTGTGATGTTCAACTCTCGATTAAAAAATTCTAAGCCTTTTGAGGGAGGATGACGAAAATGATACCAAAATCTCTACAGTATGCTTTTGAGCAAACCCCGCTGACGATGTACAGGCATTATTTCAAATCCTAACTAGCAGAGTTATAAGGAAGATAATCCCTAGTCGACCCCTTTGAGCCAAAGAAGTTGGAGTTTTTCTTTTCGCAAATTAAAACCCTTAATTATAACCTGGGGCGGGGTAGTTTTCTCAGTTGATCCAGGTGCACAATGAATGGCATCAAAGAAGTCCTTCCGTAACAAAAGACGGTGTTGGTCCCATATAATCGTAAGGGCAGACAGTCATTTTTTTTTTCAAAATAAAAGCCCAATAAGTCAAAATCTATGAAGGAGACTTAAGAAAAACTGGGGCATCCCGCTGACTGTAATCACAAAAAGAAACAGTTCAGGCAAAAGACAGGGATAATAAAAACCAAAAGGGAAGAGATCCTGCAAACTCTCAACAAAATGATTGCCCGTTCAAAATAAATTGTCAGTATCCGAACCATCACTGGCATGTCAGAGCAAAGACTCAAACAAGATCTAATGCACGATTAGCTGAGTTTAGGATCGAAGAACATCACGAAGAACGGGTGGGTACAAATAAATTTTGAGCCTTTATCCTTTGTTTCTTAAACCGTGAACCAGGCCACGTTATAACCCTTAAAAGTCCTAGTTGAAGCATGGGTTAGTTCGAAAGCATACTGTTACAAAAGGTATGCTGACTCCTGTAGGGCTTGCTGTAAATCCTGAGTTGACGTCATATTTTACAAAATTTTCCTATCTTACTGGAAAAAAATGCATTTTCAAAAACTTCAAGACAGGCATAAGCTTTGCATTCATAAAATAACATTGTTTGCATATGACTATTTGTTCAAACAGCAGAGAAATTTGCACGACGAATATCTAGTGAACCAAAAAACCTTCTCAATAAAAGGGTCACCTCAAGTGGAAAAAACACTTCCAATCCAGGGGCACGGCATGAGCATTTTCCATCATCTGGGGCAGTCAAGTCAAGATTCAAGGAATCTCTCAAAATGCCAAATAGCCAGGGGCAAATCTCCATCTGAGTCACTTGGGGAATTAGACATGGATTCCAGCAACGAATCTTGCATGATCAAACGAATATCTTCTGGTAGTATGGCAACACAACACTACCGACAATGACATCTCCCTACGTCCTGAGAGCATCGACATAGTCAAAAAGTACTACGCATAATTAAAGACCCGCTAGGTTGACTGGCCTAGGCAAAAATAAGGGCTTCCCGGCGAACCAAAATGGTTTGGGCAAAAATAAGGGATGAAAATGAAAATTTGTACACCCGACAAGTCGAAAACCTGAAAAGGCGGCTTGGGAAAAAAAGGGTATCACGGTGAACTGAAAACCCGAAAGGGCGGTTGTGATCGGTGGGAATGAGAACTGACTGTTTTGGAATGCTGGTTCGCATTTGCTTTTGTTTTCTCAAAATGTCGCGGTAAGCAAGAGTCGCCACCGTCTTTTATTTTATCCAACAAGGAAAGGACAAAAGCATAGAAAATTCCTTTTTGAGATTGTTTCTCGGGTTCGGGAGGTAGATTATAGAAAGGGAAGGTGTTAGCACCCTCTCTATCTGTGGTTATCCACGGGCTCTTAGGTACTTGCTCATTGTGTTTTCAAAAGTTTGCTTTTCTTTGTGATTGTGGGTTTGAAAAGAGTTTTTGTTTAGAATAGAGTATAAGTGCAAAAAGTTTTTTCTTTGTTTTTAAAAGGAGCAAGTACTTAATAACATCTACCTACTCAAAAAGGAATTAAACTGTGCAAATGTCCTTTAGACAGTGCTATCCCACTATTGAGAAGTAAGTAGCATCGTCGTTGGAGTTTTCGGGTCAATTCGATTAAGGCACATGTGGTCACTAAAGCAATGTTAGGATGCCTTAGCGGTAACCCTAATGTCCTAGATCATTTTTCCAAGGCAACCGTTTCGAGGCAACTATGATCTTGGGACAAGAGGGCGACCTCTAAAACACCTTGTACTTAATGACCACGTTCGAGGCAACCAAGTGAGGCGTACCCTAAGAGTGGAATGTGCGAGTGTACTGTTTTTCAGTTATATTATCTTTGATTAGGCCAAACTAATTGTTGATCTTATCTTGACATACATATCCTATTTACTAGCAAGCATATAAAATTAATGAAGCGCAGAAAGATAAAATCCTACACTATTACAACCATATTTAATTGCATGAAAATATAAAGGAAAAAATAAAATAAAAAGCAAAAAAAAAGAGGGTCTTTCGATTGAGGCAGAAAACCCTTTGATTCTGCACTTTCTGGCTCTCTTCGATTTGGCCTGAAAAGGGTGAAGGCATGACTTTCGACTGAGGCCTCACGGTCAGCATGTTGTGCCTTTCTATTGGGACCAGTGGGACAGCATGTTGTGCCTTTCGACTAGGCCTAGAATCTGTGCAAGATGTAATCTTCCTTTCTGCCTCCTTCGACTGGGCCTGGAGTCAGTGAGGGAATGCCTTTCGACTGAGCCTGGAAGTCAGTGAAGGAATGCTTTTCGTTTGGGCCTAGAAGTCAACATGGTTTTTCCTCCTGGTTGTCTCTTTCGTTTGACCTGGAGAAAGAGGGTAGAAGCCAGATGCTTCGTTTCCTATTTCCTGTTTCCTGTTTCTTTCATTTAAAGCGTTTAAATGGAAACATGGCCTGAGGCCATGCTAATATTTGTCTTGCAAACAGTTTAATATTTAAAACTAGTTCAGGTAAACAAAAAGCAAAACGAAAGGGTTAACTTTAAAAAACATGTTAAAAGGGGGGAAACCAAAGGAACAATGGTATATACATGCTTGAAACGAGCGAAAAGATTATTTACATGTTATGCCATGAAATGAAAGGTTCAAGGGTAAGAGTGACTTACCTTGATGGAGGCTTTAAATGGGTGTGGGACCTTGAGTGGAGGCCCAAGGTTCTGGATTTGAAAGAGGGAGCCAACAATTGTGCTTGGAATGCTAGATTCGAAGGAAGGAAAGAAACAAGTCTTATGTTTCTTTCCAAACTGGATTCAAAGGATACTGAAGAGTACTTGTTCTTCAGAATCGAAGGAAGTAAGTATGTGATTCTGGGTTTGTTCTCACAAGTGTTGAAGGGACTTGAGAGATTTGTTGTGTTTGAGAAAATTTGGGTGATTCGTTCCTCGGGTCCCCCGATCCTCCCTTAAACATGTGTTGGAGCCTATTATTTATAGGCAAAGTTGGCTGAAGTTTTTGGAGGGAAAACAAAATAATTTGAACAATTTGAGTAAACTGCTCTTTGTAGCCTTCGAGGGACAATGCTTGTATGCTATTTCGGTGCAAGAATGGGGCAGTGTTTTAGGACTGTTGTGCAGCAGTTTTGGCTAGTGTATCATGCCTGAACTTGGCAGCAAGCATCTTTGAATATTTCATCCTTTCATTTTGACCCTCCTTCGACCATATTCTTCTTCCAAACATATTGTTCGACTTTCCTCCAACAAGTGTCCTTCGAACAAATCACCTTTGTGCATCATTTGAAGGGGCCATCAACCATGTGCTGAAGTTTGTCAAGGATGGAAATGCAGCACACTAAAGAGAAATGTTGTCCAGTCGAAGCTAGTACAAACGTAGTCAATGTTTTGTCGAAGCCTTGTGGTCAAAACAAGATAATTCCAAGTCGAAGCTTGTATCGAAGAAAACATATTGCCAAATCGAAAGCTCATGCTCGAAGGGAGCATATTGCCAAATCGAAGCTTGGGTCAAAACAAACATAAAGGGAGTCATTGCCTATTAGTGTGAGGGAAGTTCTTGGCTTCTGAATCGAAGGGTGTTTCTAAACTTGCACTCGAAGGAGGCTTTAAGTTCAACATGAAGGACATATCCAAGTTGCATTCGAAGGATGTTTCCAATCCAAACGAAGGATGTACCTAAACTTGCACTCAAAGGAGGCTTTATGTTCAAAATGAGGGACATGCCCAAGTTGCATTCGAAGGATGTTTCCAATCCAAACGAAGGATGTACCTAAACTTTCACTCAAAGGAGGCTTTAAGTTCAAAATGAGGGACATGCCAAAGTTGCATTCGAAGGAGGCCAAGAGTCAGTCGAAGGGTACTGAATCGAAGGAGACCTGTTTTCCTTCAAATTTGTCAAAATTTTATTTTTATCTGTTTTCTCCCTTTTTGACAGTCTCCTTTTAATTTTGGTATTGGAAAATCCCAATACACTTGTTCAAGCTTGAACCTTGAAAATCCTTGTAAGAAAGGCCTTGAGAATGAGAGGGCAAATTTTTGGGTACAACAGCAGTCCAGGCAAAAATTAGGGATCAAAGTGTACGACTATGTCTCGTCATCTCGTCACTGGCCTACAGGAAGAAGACTTGTCATTTTGACCGAAAGATACCAAGCACCTTGTGATCGGTGGATCTGGAACTGACTGTTTAACGCTGGTTCGTGAAATG
Source organism: Vicia faba (assembly GCA_948472305.1). Classification (NCBI taxonomy): domain Eukaryota; kingdom Viridiplantae; phylum Streptophyta; class Magnoliopsida; order Fabales; family Fabaceae; genus Vicia; species Vicia faba. Next base: position 159,661,333 of record OX451736.1, on the reverse strand, counting down.
TCGCGGAAGCAAGAGTCGCCACCGTCTTTTATTTTCTCCAACATGGACAGGACAAAAGCACAGCAAAATTCCTTATGAGATAGTTTCTCGGTTCGGGAGGTAGATTTATAGAAAGGGAAGGTGTTAGCACCCTTTCTATCCATGGTTATCCATGGGCTCTTAGATACTTGCTCATTGTGTTTTCAAAAGTGTTTGCTTTTCAAGTGAGTGGGTTTGAAAAAAAGTTTCGTTTAAAGATTTCAGATCGACTCTTGTATCAGTCCTCAAGAGTGTTTGAAAAATTGTTTTGAAAGCTTTTTTTTTTTTTTGAAAGTGTCGGTGTGAAAAGAGTTTTGATTTGTTTTTTAATAGAGCAAGTATCCATGAGTCATCTACCTACCCTAAGGAATTAGGCTGTGTAAATGTCCTTAAGATAGTGCCATCCCACCATTGAGAGGTAGGTAGCACCACCGTTGGAGGTGTTCGGGTCAATTCGAGTGTAGGGACAGTGTGGTCACTGAAGCAACAGTAGGACACCTTAGAAGCTACCCTTATGCCATTGATCCTTTTTTATTCCGAGGCAACCGTTTCGAGGCAACTGGATCATGTCATGGACATAAGGACTTACTAAAACGTCCTATACTCGACGACCACGTTTCGAGGGCAAGGCAACAGTGAGGCGTACCCTAAGAATGGTGTGTGAATCTGTGTGTTATTTCAGTTATGTTTTATCTTGTACATGTATCATGGTGATCTACGCTTGTTTTTAATTTAGGCCATACATTCTTTCATGCAATTAGAATTTAAAAGTGCGGAAATTTAAATGCGGAAAGTAAAATCCTACGCTATTACAAGGCGCGGGTCTATACATCGCCAAATTACAAAGACCCATTTGGTAAAAGATGCGGAAAGTAAAACCTAGTTACTATTACAAGGCTTGAGCAATTACATAATATTCACAAGAAAATAAAATAACGTGCGAAATAGAAATTGAAATTGAACGTTCGAGGGCGTTGGACCCTTTTGAAATTAAATTAAATTAAAGGTTAATTAATTATTAAATTAAAGAAAAGAAATGTTTTAGTGTTTTTTTGTATTTATGAAAAATAAAGAACAGGAATTAAAAGGAAACCCTAAATCTAGATTATTTTAATTATTAATGAAAATATTAAAGTTAACCTAATTTACTAGTTAATTAATTTATTTACATGTTTATTTACAAAATTAATGATAATTTATAATAATGATAAATAATGATGATTAATAATTTATTTAAGAAAAAGATGAATATGTCAAAAAAACCTAATTCTAGATACTTTTTACTTATTAAGAAAAAGATTAAAGTTTAAAAACCTAAATTAAACTAAGTTAATTGTTAGAGTTTATTTACAAAAAATAGGTTAGTGATGAAATTAATAATAATTAAAGATATTTGTATTTTTTATTTTTCTGTTTTTATTATAGAAAATTATTTTATGGTAAAAAAAACAATTAAAACAATTAAAAAAGAATTAGAAAAGAAAAGAAAATAAAATTAAAAAGGATGCAAACCAAGGGGGGTTTCAGGCCCAAGAGGAGGTTTTTTTGAACGGTCTGCATTCTTTGGCCATTGGATTGGGTTTCATGGCCATTTGTGTTTTGGCTGTTGACCATTTGTGTTCTGGCCTCAACGTTCCTTAATCTTCTCAGGATGTCTGTTCGCCATGTATTGGTGTCATGCATAAGTTGTTCTTTTGGCCATTTGGCTTTTGGCTTTTGGCTTTTGGCTTTTGGCCATTTGGCTTTTGGCTTTTGGCCATTTGGCTTTTGGCCTCAACGTTCCTTAATGAACCTGCATGGGATCCTGTCTAAATCTGCAGTGTTGAATCTCATGAACAAATTAAATAAAATCATAAAATGCAAATAAAGCCAATATATGAAGAAATTTAATGTTTAGGCACAATATGGCATGTATAAATGATTATACCCTTTTGATCATGGAGATCAAGCCAGCCTTACCCTTACTGAAGAAGTAGTGAGGTGTTGGTTTGTAACTGTGATGGCTTGTTTGTAGTGAGAGAGGGATTTGTAATAAGGATTTCAAGGATTTAGGGTTCTTGAAAGAATTTGATATTCTAACAGTGTTGTGGCCAGATTTTTTTCTCTCTTTTCTTCTCCCTGGTTTGTGTGAAAAGAAGGTGATTATATAATGGAAATTAGGGTAAAGAAAATGGGTTTTGAATGTGCAATTGGGCCTCCAATGTTTACTTGAGTTCGTCACTTTTCAGGCTAAATCGCAGGGACTTAAGTGCAATTTTTGAAGTTGAAATGTGAAAACAAAATGTATCCGACATCGATAACTAACTCCTGTCCGAAAATCGGCTCAATCGGATAAACGGTGAATTAGTTATGAATTTTTGAAGTTTCAGCTCAGACAAACTTATTTTGGGCTCCAGTGTCGACTCTGACACGTTCTTCAATAAAAAACTGGTATTGATCGGAGCATAATCCGGTCTCGACTTTTGAAGCAAAGTTGTAGATCTACGAGTCAGGGACCTTGTATAAAAATATGAGCCCAATCCAATAAAAATTGACCGAGTTATGAATTTTCGAAGTTTTCGGCCCAGATGAAATAATATTCAGCATTCAGGATTTTCAGCGTGTCACGCACTCTGAGCAAAAAACGAAGGCCTTTTGAATACCGTTTGAACTCAATACCTTCTGTGAAAATGTAGTCACCTCAATTTGTGAAATTTTTGCGCCGGAACCAGCTCGATACGATGAAAATCGACCAAGTTATGATTTTCTGAACATGACGCAAATAAACTTCTGTCACAAATTTTCTGTACGAAAATACTTGATAAATCCACTTTTTTGAAGACCTTCTGATCGAAATTGGCTTCCAACCGTGAGAGATGAAAATGTAGATAATGTCAAGACGGAATTTTGGCCACCGGAATGGGTTCAAAACGAGTCACGATCTTCAAGTTATGAATTTTTTAGCGCGTAAAAACTGCACTTTCAGCACACTTTTTCACCATATTTCTTCGAGAAAACTCACACAGTCGGATACCTTCTTTAAAGAATTGACTCTTGAGCCGAACCTGAATTTGAGCATAAGTTAGGACATTAAGGAGCACTTGAGGTCATTTGGATGTAAGGACCTTGATGTAACACAAAACCCTAATTTTGACTTGACTGCCTTAGGAGGTGATTTGACTGTGCAACCTTTAAGAAATCTTGAGGAATATGGGAGGGCAAATTTTGGGGTACAACACACCTCATAGGTGGAGATAATACTCGATCCACAGGACCTCCTCAGGTACCTTCTCCCGCAAAAAACAGGGGCAAATAAGAATTATCTGAACTGTACAAGTTGCTCTGTCCACCAAGGTAACAAGGTAGGTTCAGCTGAAGAATATGGACAAGATACCGTTATTCCCCGTAGAGTAAAACAATAATGGTAGCTCTCCCCACTGAGACTTGCAACTATGAACAAATCAGCAATACTCTTCCCAAGCAGAGTTAATCTACCATCAGCCCTAAAAAGATTGGGTATCCCCAGAAGGTCTTAATATTCCCCAACGGAGTGTAAAGATATTCTCCAGCAAGCGTAAGAGCATCCCCGACAGTATTAATATTCCTCAACAGAATATGAGAATGTTCCCCGGCGGAATGCAAGATACCACAACGGAGTCATTTCCCCAACACAGTCTAAAAAAACTTCCCCAGCGGAGTTGAGTCATCTTCCCCAGTAGACTCTGAAAGCTTATCCCCTGTGAAGCACAAATAAGTCTCCTCATCCAAATTCTAAGGTTATCCCCACAAGAGTCTAACTGGGTTATCCTCAGCAAGTTGCAACTGAAAGGTCACCCCCAGCAAAGTTCTTTCTATAACGACGAGTGTCTATAACGACGAGTGTCTATAACGACGAGTGTCTATAACGACGAGTGTCTATAACGACGAGTGTCTATAACGACGAGTGTCTATAACGACGAGTGTCTATAACGACGAGTGTCTATAACGACGAGACGAGTGTCTATAACGACGAGTGTCTATAACGACGAGTGTCTATAACGACGAGTGTCTATAACGACGAGTGTCTATAACGACGAGTGCCTATAACGACGAGTGTCTATAACGACGAGTGTCTGTAACGACGAGTGTCTGTAACGACGAGTGTCTCTAACGACGAGTGTCTATAACGACGAGTGTCTATAACGACGAGTGTCTATAACGACGAGTGTCTATAACGACGAGTGTCTATAACGACGAGTGTCTATAACGACGAGTGTCTATAACGACGAGTGTCTATAACGACGAGTGTCTATAACGACCAGTGTCTATAACGACGAGTGTCTATAACGACGAGTGTCTATAACGACGAGTGTCTATGACGACGGGTGTCTATGACGACGGGTGTCTATAACGACGGGTGTCTATAACGACGAGTGTTTATAACGACGAGTGTCTATAACGACGAGTGTCTATAACAACGGGTGTCTATGACGACGAGTGTCTATGACGACGAGTGTCTATAACGACGAGTGTCTATAACGACGAGTGTCTATAATGACGAGTGTCTATAATGACGAGTTTCCATAACGACGAGTGTCCATAACAATGAGTGTCTATAACGACGGGTGTCTATGACGACGAGTGTCTATAACGACGGGTGCCTATAACGACGAGTGTCTGTGACGACGAGTGTCTATAACGATAAGTGTCTATAACGACGAGTGTCTATAACGACGAGTGTCTATAACAACGAGTGTCTATAACGACGAGTTGGATCAGAGAAATCTTTAAGCATTGATTTAACTGGATTTGTATTCTTTGACTGGGTTGGTCTCTTTTGATTGTATTCGTCTACATAGCTTATCTTTTAACTGTATCCTTCCTGAAAGGTAAAGGTCAGTCATATGCAATGCATGATATGGATCAAGCAATAATATTTTTCAACACATGGGATTGTATGATATGATGCGTATATGCATGTATCATGATGTATAACAATGTGATGTTTATGAATGTATCTTCGTCTAGGAAAATAGATCCTTGACGGATGCCGGGAAGTCAAATCCTGGGTTGATGTTGAAGAGTGAGATTCTTCGTTTCCGTTGGGGATGATGATTGCAAGAATACCGGTCGGAGAAGATAACTCTGTTGGGGAATAAACTTGGCGAAGAGATTACTCTGCGGGGAATTACTCTGTGGGAAGAGATACTTTGCTGAGATTTGATGATAACTCCGCTGGGGATTTCGTTGTTGTGCTCTGTTGGAAATGAAGGTATCTTGGTCGCATTCTTCAGCTGAACTTACCTTGGCACTTCGGTGGACAGAGAAACCGGATCATTTAGACAACTGATTATTGCCCCGGTTTCTGTTGGAGAAGAAGGTACCTGTGAAGGTGTTTGATGACTGCCGATTGACAAATCTTCTTCTGGTAGGCAAGTGACGAGATGACAGGACATAGTCGTACGCTTTGATCCCTAATTTTTGCCTGGACCGCGCTTTCGGGTTTTCAGTCCACCGGGATACCCATTTTTGCCCAAGCCGCCTTTTCAGGTTTTCGACTTGCCGGGTATACAGATTTTTTTCATTTCATCCCTCATTTTTGCCCGAACCCTTTTGGTTCGCCGGGAAGCCCTTATTTTTGCCTAGGCGTGTCAACCTAGCGGGTCTTTGATTACGCGTAGTATTTTTTCCGACTATGTCCATGCTCTCAGGATGTAGGGAGGTGCCCCTGTTATTGTGTTGCCACGCTACCAGAAGATGTTTGGTCATGCAAGATTTGTTGCTGGGAATTCATGTCCAATGCCCCAAGTGGCTCAGGCGGAGGTTTGCCCCTGGCTGTTTGGCATCTTGAGAGATTCCTTGAATCTTGACTGGACTGCCCCAGATGATGGACAATGATCAGGCCATGCCCCTTGATTGGAGGTGCTTTTGTTCATTAGGCATTCGTCGTGCGAATTTCTATGCTGTTCAAACAAAAAGTCATATGCAAACAAAGTTATGTTAAAAATGCAAAGCTTATGTCTGTCTTGAAGTTTTTGAAAAATGCATTTTTCAGTAAAACCAACAAATTTTGTAAATTGTGATGTTAACTCAATATTTTATAGCAAGCCTTAAGGAGTCAGGATACCTTTGGTAACAGTATGCTTTCGAACTAACCCATGTTTCAGCTAGGACTTTTAAGGGTTGTAGCGTGGCCTGGTTCACGGTTTAAGAAACAAAGGATAAAGGCTCAAATTATTTATACCCACCCGCTCTTTGTGATGTTCTTCAAACCTAAACTCAGCTGATCGTGCGTTAGACCTTGTTTGAGTCTTTGCTCTGAAATTCCAGTGATGGTTCGGATGTTGAACGTTTATTTGAATAGGCAGTCATTTTTGTTTGGTTTAGGGTTTGTAAGACCTCTTTCTTTTTCTTTCATTATCCCTGTTTTTTTCCTGAACTGTTTCTTTTTGGAATTACAGTCAACGGGATGCCCCAGTTTTGTAAGTCTCCTTCATAGGTTTTGACTTAATGGGTTTTTATTTTGAGAAGTAATGACTGCCTGTCTTTATGATTATTCGGAACCATCACTGTCTTTCTTTGTTTTGTAAGGACCTCTTTGGTGCCATTTGTTATGCACTTGGATCAACTGAGAGAACTATCCTGCCCCAAGTTATGATTAAGGGTTTTTAAATTTCGAAAAGAAAAACTCATACTTCTTTGGCTCAGAGGGGTTGACGAGGGATTATCTTCCTTATAACTCCAGTGTTTAGGGATTGAAACAATGCTTGTACCTCATCAGCGGGGTCTGTTCAAAAGCATACTGTAAAGATCGTGGTATCGTTTTCGTCATCCTCCCTCAAGAGGCTTAGAATTTTCAATCAAGAGTTGATCATCACAAAAATATGAAAACAGTTTGCATATAGTGAATACGAAATAATTACTTCAAAACAGACATGTGTAATGCATTAATGAAATAACCAAGTTTGACATGAAATAAAATGTTTGAACAATCAAAGAAAATTACAATCTGAACATTCAAATGAACAAAAGTTTCCAATCCTAGCCATGTTTTGACAAGGGAGCAGTGGTCACATTCGGAGCCTCTGGAGAGTCGAACTGGACTTCCTTCGCGTCGATCAGATCCTGAACCTTGTTTCTCAAAGTCCAACAATCATCTGTAGCATGCCCCGGGCTGTTAGAATGATAAGCGCAACGAACGTTGGGGTTGTACCTTGAAGGTGTCCTGTTAGGATTCTTTGGAGGGTCCATGAGAGTTACCAACTTGGTTTCCAGCAACTGTGGCAATATCTGTGACAAGGTCATACCGAGGGGAGTGAATTACCTTTTGGGTCTCTCTTCCCTTTGCTGATTGTGACGCTGAGGAGCGTCGGTCGGCTTTGCATTAACCATCGCGTTGACATCTTGGCGGTGTTCGGACCTATTCTGCCCTTTTGAGCCATAGACAACACTAGATTCTCTCTTGGATGGTTTCTTCTCAGTGTTCGAGGAGTCACCATTCTGTATTTTCCCCGACTTGATGCCAGCTTCTATTCTTTCCCCGGTCAAGATCAGATCTGTAAACCCAACAGCAGAATTCCCAATCAGGTGGTTGAAGAATGGACCAGACAGGGTCCCCAAGAACATGTCGACGAGCTCGCGGTCAGTCAGAGGTGGTTGTACCCTTCCAGCAAGGTCCCTCCATTTTTGGGCATATTCTTTGAAACCTTCACCTGCATCCATAGACATTCCCTGAAGCTGAGTGCGCGTGGGAGCAAGGTTGGAATTGTACTGGTACTGCTTGTAGAATGCAGTGGACAAATCCTCCCAGTTGCGGATGTTAGCTCCATTCAGTTGATAGAACCAGTCGAGTTGGGTTCCAGACAGACTATCCTGAAAGAAGTGAATCCATAAATTCTTGTCAGCCGTGTAGGGCTGGATCCTCCTTGTGTAAGACTTGAGATGCAGCTTAGGACAGGATGCCCCGTCGTACTTTGCAAAGGCAGGTGCCTTGAATTTGTGCGGGATTACTACCCCAGAAGACAGACCTAGATCCTCGAAGTCCATGCCGGGCACTTTTTGTATCTCCATGGCACTTAGCCGGTCTTCCAACTGTTTATACCTGTCCTCAGCTGGAGGGTACTGCTCATCATTGTAATCGGTCTCGTTGTCGGAGACCACTGGACTAGGAACCTCCCTTTCTTGGGGACTGTCTTTCCCAGCAGATGGGGTAGTCTGCTCAACTTCATTTCGTGATCCATTCCCAGATTTGCGTCTAGGGTTGAACAACACCGTCCTCTTCTTCTTCTTTTTCGAAAGCAGGGCCTTCAGATCTTGTTGCCCCTGGGCCAAACTCATGATCAGCTCTTGGAACTGTGCGTTCTGAGCCTGGAGAGCCTTGATGGATTTCTCAGTAGATGTTTCCGGATTCATGATGAGACTGCTGAAATAAACAGCAAAGAAGGTAAGCAACCTGTAGAAAAAAGGGTACCTGTTATGCAATGATGTGTATGTATGCATGCGATGTTTTCAAGGATCTCGCGGGGTAAACAAGAAAATTTGTTAAAATTAGAATCTGGTATCTTGATTGAAGTAACTTCGTGTTGTAGAGAGTCCTTCTTCAAGGGTCAAAGGCTCACCATATCCAGTGGGTCATAGCCCCTGACAACCTTGGCTAGAGGAAAATAAATCCCCTTTGCCCCTTGCCAGACATGTTGGTTCATCATGACCTGCATCACACTGTTGACATTCTACTATGTGAGTGCAAATTTCTGGGCACTCTGCGACCGAAATATTCCAAGAAAACAACCCTCAATTGAGTGTAGTATCGAGTATCAACCAACCTCGGACTGCACCAAAGTCAGTTATCTCACTACCCTAAAGAGGCCAAGATGGTTCAATTAAGGTTCCTAAGGTCAGTTGATGCTTCACGACACCACGCGGTGGCCCCGTACTCTCCTTGACTGAACTCAAGGGTTACCGGTACACACCAAAGTGCCACATCAACGTAGCAGACAGCTTCAACCATGTCGGTATACCCCGCATAGTTCCCTCACAGTCTTGTTGCTACTTTCTAAGAAGGTATCCCCCAGATCCGGGTTAGGATCTATAGAACTCCCAAGACAGTACCCACAATAATAAAGCAAATAATTCAGACAATTGAAAACACAAATGATCTTAGTCCTAAGGTACACCTCACTTTAAGTATCCCCAGCAGAGTCGCCAGTTCTGTGATCGGTGGATCTGGAACTGACTGTTTAACGCTGGTTCGCGAAATGTCGCGGAAGCAAGAGTCGCCACCGTCTTTTATTTTCTCCAACATGGATAGGACAAAGGCACAACAAAATTCCTTATGAGATAGTTTCTCGGTTCGGGAGGTAGATTTATAGAAAGGGAAGGTGTTAGCACCCTTTCTATCCATGGTTATCCATGGGCTCTTAGATACTTGCTCATTGTGTTTTCAAAAGTGTTTGCTTTTCAAGTGTGAGTGGGTTTGAAAAAAAGTTTCGTTTAAAGATTTCAGATCGACTCTTGTATCAGACCTCAAGAGTGTTTGAAAAATTGTTTTGAAAGCTTTTTTTTTTTGAAAGTGTCGGTGTGAAAAGAGTTTTGATTAGTTTTTTAATAGAGCAAGTATCCATGAGTCATCTACCTACCCTAAGGAATTAGGCTGTGTAAATGTCCTTAAGATAGTGCCATCCCACCATTGAGAGGTAGGTAGCACCACCGTTGGAGGTGTTCGGGTCAATTCGAGTGTAGGGACAGTGTGGTCACTGAAGCAACAGTAGGACACCTTAGAAGCTACCCTTATGCCATTGATCCTTTTTTATTCCGAGGCAACCGTTTCGAGGCAACTGGATCATGTCATGGACATAAGGACTTACTAAAACGTCCTATACTCGGCGACCACGTTTCGAGGGCAAGGCAACAGTGAGGCGTACCCTAAGAGTGGTGTGTGAATCTGTGTGTTATTTCAGTTATGTTTTATCTTGTACATGTATCATGGTGATCTACGCTTGTTTTTAATTTAGGCCATACATTCTTTCATGCAATTAGAATTTAAAAGTGCGGAAATTTAAATGTGGAAAGTAAAATCTTACGCTATTACAAGGCGCGGGTCTATACATCGCCAAATTACAAAGACCCGTTTGGTAAAAGATGCGGAAAGTAAAACCTAGTTACTATTACAAGGCTTGAGCAATTACATAATATTCACAAGAAAATAAAATAACGTGCGAAATAGAAATTGAAATTGAACGTTCGAGGGCGTTGGACCCTTTTGAAATTAAATTAAATTAAAGGTTAATTAATTATTAAATTAAAGAAAAGAAATGTTTTAGTGTTTTTTTTTTGTATTTATGAAAAATAAAGAACAAGAATTAAAAGGAAACCCTAAATCTAGATTATTTTAATTATTAATGAAAATATTAAAGTTAACCTAATTTACTAGTTAATTAATTTATTTACATGTTTATTTACAAAATTAATGATAATTTATAATAATGATAAATAATGATGATTAATAATTTATTTAAGAAAAAGATGAATATGTCAAAAAAACCTAATTCTAGATACTTTTTACTTATTAAGAAAAAGATTAAAGTTTAAAAACCTAAATTAAACTAAGTTAATTGTTAGAGTTTATTTACAAAAAATAGGTTAGTGATGAAATTAATAATAATTAAAGATATTTGTATTTTTGATTTTTCTGTTTTTATTATAGAAAATTATTTTATGGTAAAAAAAACAATTAAAACAATTAAAAAAGAATTAGAAAAGAAAAGAAAATAAAATTAAAAAGGATGCAAACCAAGGGGGGTTTCAGGCCCAAGGGGAGGTTTTTTTGAACGGTCTGCATTCTTTGGTCATTGGATTGGGTTTCATGGCCATTTGTGTTTTGGCTGTTGGCCATTTGTGTTCTGGCCTCAACGTTCCTTAATCTTTTCAGGATGTCTGTTCGCCATGTATTGGTGTCATGCATAAGTTGTTCTTTTGGCCATTTGGCTTTTGGCTTTTGGCCATTTGGCTTTTGGCTTTTGGGCTCAACGTTCCTTAATGAACCTGCATGGGATCCTGTCTAAATCTGCAGTGTTGAATCTCATGAACACATTAAATAAAATCATAAAATGCAAATAAAGCCAATATATAAAGAAAATTAATGTTTAGGCATAATATGGCATGTATGAATGATTATACCCTTTTGATCATGGAGATCAAGCCAGCCTTACCCTTACTGAAGAAGTAGTGAGGTGTTGGTTTGTAACTGTGATGGCTTGTTTGTAGTGAGAGAGAGATTTGTAATAAGGATTTCAAGGATTTAGGGTTCTTGAAAGAATTTGATATTCTAAAAGTGTTGTGGCCAGGTTTTTTTCTCTCTTTTCTTCTCCCTGGTTTGTGTGAAAAGAAGGTGATTATATAATGGAAATTAGGGTAAAGAAAATGGGCTTTGAATGTGCAATTGGGCCTCCAATATTTACTTGAGTTCGTCACTTTTCAGGCTAAATCGCAGGGACTTAAGTGCAATTTTTGAAGTTGAAATGTGAAAACAAAATGTAGCCGACATCGATAACTAACTCCTGTCCGAAAATCGGCTCAATCGGATAAACGGTGAATTAGTTATGAATTTTTGAAGTTTCAGCTCAGACAAACTTATTTTGGGCTCCAGTGTCGACTCTGACACGTTCTTCAATAAAAAACTGGTATTGATCGGAGCATAATCCGGTCTCGACTTTTGAAGCAAAGTTGTAGATCTACGAGTCAGGGACCTTGTGTAAAAATATGAGCCCAATCCGATAAAAATTGACCGAGTTATGAATTTTTGAAGTTTCGGCCCAAATGAAATAATATTCAACATTTAGGATTTTCAGCGTGTCACGCACTCTGAGTAAAAAACGAAGGCCTTTTGAATACCGTTTGAACTCAATACCTTCTGTGAAAATGTAGTCACCTCAATTTGTGAAATTTTGGCGCTGGAACCAGCTCGATACGATGAAAATCGACCAAGTTATGATTTTCTGAACATGACACAAATAAACTTCTGTCACAAATTTTCTGTACGAAAATACTTGATAAATCCACTTTTTTGAAGACCTTCTGATCGAAATTGGCTTCTAGCCGTGAGAGATGAAAAAGTGGATAATGTCAAGACGGAATTTTGGCCACCGGAATGGGTTCAAAACGAGTCACGATCTTCAAGTTATGAATTTTTTAGCGCGTAAAAACAGCACTTTCAGCACACTTTTTCACCATATTTCTTCGAGAAAACTCACACAGTCGGATACCTTCTTTAAAGAATTGACTCTTGAGCCGAACCTGAATTTGAGCATAAGTTAGGATATTAAGGAGCACTTGAGGTCATTTGGATGTAAGGACCTTGATGTAACACAAAACCCTAATTTTGACTTGACTGCCTTAGGAGGTGATTTGACTGTGCAACCTTTGAGAAATCTTGAGGAATATGGGAGGGAAAATTTTGGGGTACAACAGTTGCCCCTGTTCAATCTTCTTAAACCTGAGGATGTAGATTGGCTTGCATGCCTTTCGTGATCCGAAGGTGGAAGATGATTGAACACTAGAGTGCCCAGAAATTTGCACTCGCATAGTAGAGTATCAGCAACGTGATGGCGGGAATGGGCTTACAGATGCCATTTGGAAAGATGATAGATAGGAGGATGGACTTATAGATGCCATCTGAAAGTGTGACAGAACCTTGTCGGGAATGGGCTTATAGACGCCATTCGGAGGCTGTTGGTATGTGGATGGGCTTACAGATGCCATCTAGGTGTCGATCGCATAAGAGATTCCTTAGTGAGAACTTGCGTACCTGAGAAAAGAAAGATAATTACCTGGCCTGTTACAGGAGTTGATCTTCAATTTCTTTATGTAGATGTGCCCTGGCTGGTTACAGGAACCGAATCTTTAAACTCTTCAGACGTTCCTTGGCAAGATACATGAATCGAGTCTGGTAATGTTAGTCGTCAACAGATACACCCTGGCAAGGTACAGGAATCGGATCTTCGAACTCTTCAGACGTGCCCTGGCAAGATACAGGAATCGAGTCTGGTAATGTTAGGTTGGTGAGTTGTCTCTACTGACAGGTTATCCTCATGGACGAGTGGTCTATAACGACGAGTGTCTATAACGACGAGTGTCTATAACGACGAGTGTCTATAACGACGAGTGTCTATAACGACGAGTGTCTATAACGACGAGTGTCTATAACGACGAGTGTCTATAACGACGAGTGTCTATAACGACGAGTGTCTATAACGACGAGTGTCTATAACGACGAGTGTCTATAACGACGAGTGTCTATAACGACGAGTGCCTATAACGACGAGTGTCTATAACGACGAGTGCCTATAACGACGAGTGCCTATAACGACGAGTGCCTATAACTACGAGTGTCTATAACGACGAGTGTCTGTAACAACGAGTGTCTGTAACGACGAGTGTCTTTAACGACGAGTATCTGTAACGACGAGTGTCTGTAACGACGAGTGTCTATAACGACGAGTGTCTATAACGACGAGTGTCTATAAGGACGAGTGTCTATAACGACGAGTGTCTATAACGACGAGTGTCTATAACGACGAGTGTCTATAACGACGAGTGTCTATAACGACGAGTGTCTATAACGACGAGTGTCTATAACGACGAGTGTCTATGACGACGAGTGTCTATGACGACGAGTGTCTATAACGACGAGTGTCTATAACGACGAGTGTCTATAACGACGAGTGTCTATAACGACGAGTGTCTATAACGACGAGTGTCTATAACGACGAGTGTCTATGACGACGGGTGTCTATGACGACGAGTGTCTATGACGACGAGTGCCTATGACGACGAGTGTCTATGACGACGAGTGTCTATAACGACGAGTGTCTATAACGACGAGTGTCTATAACGACGAGTGTTTATAACGACGAGTTTGATCAGAGAAATCTTTAGGCATTGATTTAACTGGATTTGTATTCTTTGACTGGGTTGGTCTCTTTTGACTGTATTCGTCTACATAGCTGATCTTTTAACTGTATCCTTCCTGAAAGGTAAAGGTCAGTCATATGCAATGCATGATATGGATCAAGCAATTTTATTTTTCAACACATGGGATTGTCTGATATGATGCGTATATGCATGTATCATGATGTATAACAATGTGATGTTTATGAATGTATCTTCGTCTAGGAAAATAGATCCTTGACGGATGCCGGGAAGTCAAATCCTGGGCTGATGTTGAAGAGTGAGATTCTTCGTTTCCGTTGGGGATGATGATTGCAAGAATACCGGTCGGAGAAGATAACACCGTTGGGGAATAAACTTGGCGAAGAGATTACTCTGCGGGGAATTACTCTATGGGAAGAGATACTTCGCTGAGATTTGATGATAACTCCGCTGGGGATTTCGTTGTTGTGCTCTGTTGGAAATGAAGGTATCTTGGTCGCATTCTTCAGCTGAACTTACCTTGGCACTTCGGTGGACAGAGCAACCGGATCATTTAGACAACTGATTATTGCCCCGGTTTCTGTTGGAGAAGAAGGTACCTGTGAAGGTGTTTGATGACTGCCGATTGACAAATCTTCTTCTGGTAGGCAAGTGACGAGATGATAGGACATAGTCGTACGCTTTGATCCCTAATTTTTGCCTTGACCACCCTTTCGGGTTTTCAGTCCACCGGGATACCCATTTTTGCCCAAGCCGCCTTTTCAGGTTTTTGACTTGCCGGGTATACCGATTTTTTTCATTTCATCCCTCATTTTTGCCCGAACCCTTTTGGTTCGCCGGGAAGCCCTTATTTTTGCCTAAGCGTGTCAACCTAGCGGGTCTTTGATTACGCGTAGTATTTTTTTCGACTATGTCCATGCTCTCAGGTTGTAGGAGGTGCCCTTGTTATTGTGTTGCCACGCTACCAGAAGATGTTTGGTCATGCAAGATTTGTTGCTGGGAATTCATGTCCAATGCCCCAAGTGGCTCAGGCGGAGGTTTGCCCCTGGCTGTTTGGCATCTTGAGAGATTCCTTGAATCTTGACTGGACTGCCCCAGATGATGGACAATGATCAGGCCATGCCCCTTGATTGGAGGTGCTTTTGTTCATTAGGCATTCGTCGTGCGAATTTCTATGCTGTTCAAACAAAAAGTCATATGCAAACAAAGTTATGTTAAAAATGCAAAGCTTATGTCTGTCTTGAAGTTTTTGAAAAATGCATTTTTCAGTAAAACCAACAAATTTTGTAAAATGTGATGTGAACTCAATATTTTATAGCAAGCCTTAAGAAGTCAGGATACCTTTGGTAACAGTATGCTTTCGAACTAACCCATGTTTCAGCTAGGACTTTTAAGGGTTGTAGCATGGCCTGGTTCACGGTTTAAGAAACAAAGGATAAAGGCTCAAATTATTTATACCCACCCGCTCTTCGTGATGTTCTTCAAACCTAAACTCAGCTGATCGTGCGTTAGACCTTGTTTGAGTCTTTGCTCTAAAATTCCAGTGATGGTTCGGATGTTGAACGTTTATTTGAATAGGCAGTCATTTTTGTTTGGTTTAGGGTTTGTAAGACCTCTTTCTTTTTCTTTCATTATCGTTGTTTTTTGCCTGAACTGTTTCTTTTTGGAATTACAGTCAGCGGGATGCCCCAGTTTTGTAAGTCTCCTTCATAGGTTTTGGCTTAATGGGTTTTTATTCTGAGAAGTAATGAATGCCTGTTTTTATGATTGTTCGGAACTATCACTGTCTTTCTTTGTTTTGTAAGGACCTCTTTGGTACCATTTGTTATGCACTTGGATCAACTGAGAGAACTACCCTGCCCCAGGTTATGATTAAGGGTTTTTAAATTTCGAAAAGAAAAACTCATACTTCTTTGGCTCAGAGGGGTTGACGAGGGATTATCTTCCTTATAACTCCAGTGTTTAGGGATTGAAATAATGCCTGTACCTCATCAGCGGGGTATGTTCAAAAGCATACTGTAAAGATCGTGGTATCGTTTTCGTCGTCCTCCCTCAAGAGGCTTAGAATTTTCAATCAAGAGTTGATCATCACAAAAATATGAAAACAGTTTGCATATAGTGAATACGAAATAATTACTTCAAAACAGACATGTGTAATGCATTAATGAAATAACCAAGTTTGACATGAAATAAAATGTTTGAACAATCAAAGAAAATTACAATCTGAACATTCAAATGAACAAAAGTTTCCAATCCTAGCCATGTTTTGACAAGGGAGCAGTGGTCACATTCGGAGCCTCTGGAGAGTCGAACTGGACTTCCTTCGCGTCGATCAGATCCTGAACCTTGTTTCTCAAAGTCCAACAATCATTTGTAGCATGCCCCGGGCTGTTAGAATGATAAGCGCAACGAACGTTGGGGTTGTACCTTGAAGGTGTCCTGTTAGGATTCTTTAGAGGGTCCATGAGAGTTACCAACTTGGTTTCCAGCAACTGTGGCAATATCTGTGACAAGGTCATGCCGAGGGGAGTGAATTGCCTTTTGGGTCTCTCTTCCCTTTGCTGATTGTGACGCTGAGGAGCGCCGGCCGGCTTTGCAATAACCACCGCGTTGACATCTTGGTGGTGTTCGGACCTATTCTGCCCTTTTGAGCCATAGACAGCACTAGATTCTCTCTTGGATGGTTTCTTCTCAGTGTTCGAGGAGTCACCATTCTGTATTTTCCCCGACTTGATGCCAGCTTCTATTCTTTCCCCGGTCAAGATCAGATCTGTAAACCCAGCAGCAGAATTCCCAATCAGGTGGTTGAAGAATGGACCAGACAGGGTCCCCAAGAACATGTCGACGAGCTCGCGGTCAGTCAGAGGTGGTTGTACCCTTCCAGCAAGGTCCCTCCATTTTTGAGCATATTCTTTGAAACCTTCACCTGCACCAATAGACATTCCCTGAAGCTGAGTGCGCGTGGGAGCAAGGTCGGCATTGTACTGGTACTGCTTGTAGAATGCAGTGGCCAAATCCTCCCAGCTGCGGATGTTAGCTCCATTCAGTTGATAGAACCAGTCGGGTTGGGTTCCAAACAGACTATCCTGAAAGAAGTGAATCCATAAATTCTTGTCAGCCGTGTAAGGCTGGATCCTCCTTGTGTAAGACCTGAGATGCAGCTTAGGACAGGATGCCCCGTCGTACTTTGCAAAGGCATGTGCCTTGAATTTGTGCGGGATTACTATCCCAGAAGACAGACCTAGATCCTCGAAGTCCAGGCCGGGCACTTTTTGTATCTCCATGGCACTTAGCCGGTCTTCCAACTGTTTATACCTGTCCTCAGCTGGAGGGTACTGCTCATCATTGTAATCGGTCTCGTTGTCGAAGACCACTGGACTAGGAACCTCCTTTTCTTGGGGACTGTCTTTCCCAGCAGATGGGGTAGTCTGCTCAACTTCATTTCGTGATCCATTCCCAGATTTGCATCTAGGGTTGAACAGCACCGTCCTCTTCTTCTTCTTTTTCGAAAGCAGGGCCTTCAGATCTTGTTGCCCCTGGGCCAAACTCATGATCAGCTCTTGGAACTGGGCGTTCTGAGCCTGGAGAGCCTTGATGGATTTCTCAGTAGATGTTTCCGGATTCATGATGGAACTGCTGAAATAAACAACAAAGAAGGTAAGCAACCTGTAGAAAAAAGGGTACCTGTTATGCAATGATGTGTATGTATGCATGCGATGTTTTCAAGGATCTCGCGGGGTAAACAAGAAAATTTGTTAAAATTAGAATCTGGTATCTTGATTGAAGTAACTTCGTGTTGTAGAGAGTCCTTCTTCAAGGGTCAAAGGGTCCCCATATCCAGTGGGTCATAGCCCCTGACAACCTTGGCTAGAGGAAAATAAATCCCCTTTGCCCCTTGCCAGACATGTTGGTTCATCATGACCTGCATCACACTGCTGACATTCTACTATGTGAGTGCAAATTTTTGGGCACTCTGCGAACGAAATATTCCAAGAAAACAACCCTCAATTGAGTGTAGTATCGAGTATCAACCAACCTTGGACTGCACCAAAGTCAGTTATCTCACTACCCTAAAGAGGCCAAGATGGTTCAATTAAGGTTCCTAAGGTCAGTTGATGCTTCACGACACCACGCGGCGGCCCTGTACTCTCCTTGACTGAACTCAAGGGTTACCGGTACACACCAAAGTGCCACATCAACGTAGCAGACTGCTTCAACCATGTCAGTATACCCCGCACAGTTCCCTTACAGTCTTGTTACTACTTTCTAAGAAGGTATCCCCCAGATCCGAGTTAGGATCTATAGAACTCCCAAGACAGTACCCACAATAATAAAGCAAACAATTCAGACAATTGAAAACACAAATGATCTTAGTCCTATGGTACACCTCACTTTAAGTATCCCCAGCAGAGTCGCCAGTTCTGTGATCGGTGGATCTGGAACTGACTGTTTAACGCTGGTTCGCGAAATGTCGCGGAAGCAAGAGTCGCCACCTTCTTTTATTTTCTCCAACATGGACAGGACAAAAGCACAGCAAAATTCCTTATGAGATAGTTTCTCGGTTCGGGAGGTAGATTTATAGAAAGGGAAGGTGTTAGCACCCTTTGTATCCATGGTTATCCATGGGCTCTTAGATACTTGCTCATTGTGTTTTCAAAAGTGTTTGCTTTTCAAGTGTGAGTGGGTTTGAAAAAAAGTTTCGTTTAAAGATTTCAGATCGACTCTTGTATCAGTCCTCAAGAGTGTTTGAAAAATTGTTTTGAAAGCTTTTTTTTTTGAAAGTGTCGGTGTGAAAAGAGTTTTGATTTGTTTTTTAATAGAGCAAGTATCCATGAGTCATCTACCTACCCTAAGGAATTAGGCTGTGTAAATGTCCTTAAGATAGTGCCATCCCACCATTGAGAGGTAGGTAGCACCACCGTTGGAGG
Source organism: Vicia faba (assembly GCA_948472305.1). Classification (NCBI taxonomy): domain Eukaryota; kingdom Viridiplantae; phylum Streptophyta; class Magnoliopsida; order Fabales; family Fabaceae; genus Vicia; species Vicia faba. Next base: position 159,642,503 of record OX451736.1, on the reverse strand, counting down.
TGTTCGGGTCAATTCGAGTGTAGGGACAGTGTGGTCACCGAAGCAACAGTAGGACACCTTAGAAGCTACCCTTATGCCATTGATCCTTTTTTATTCCGAGGCAACCGTTTCGAGGAAACTGGATCATGTCATGGACATAAGGACTTACTAAAACGTCCTATACTCGACGACCACGTTTCGAGGGCAAGGCAACAGTGAGGCGTACCCTAAGAGTGGTGTGTGAATCTGTGTGTTATTTCAGTTATGTTTTATCTTGTACATGTATCATGGTGATCTACGCTTGTTTTTAATTTAGGCCATACATTCTTTCATGCAATTAGAATTTAAAAGTGCGGAAATTTAAATGCGGAAAGTAAAATCCTACGCCATTACAAGGCGCGGGTCTATACATCGCCAAATTACAAAGACCCGTTTGGTAAAAGATGCGGAAAGTAAAACCTAGTTACTATTACAAGGCTTGAGCAATTACATTATATTCACAAGAAAATAAAATAACGTGTGAAATAGAAATTGAAATTGAACGTTCGAGGGTGTTGGACCCTTTTGAAATTAAATTAAATTAAAGGTTAATTAATTATTAAATTAAAGAAAAGAAATGTTTTAGTGTTTATTTTGTATTTATGAAAAATAAAGAACAAGAATTAAAAGGAAACCCTAAATCTAGATTATTTTAATTATTAATGAAAATATTAAAGTTAATCTAATTTACTAGTTAATTAATTTATTTACATGTTTATTTACAAAAGTAATGATAATTTATAATAATGATAAATAATGATGATTAATAATTTATTTAAGAAAAAGATGAATATGTCAAAAAAACCTAATTCTAGATACTTTTTACTTATTAAGAAAAAGATTAAAGTTTAAAAGCCTAAATTAAACTAAGTTAATTTTTAGAGTTTATTTACAAAAAATAGGTTAGTGATGAAATTAATAATAATTAAAGATATTTGTATTTTTGATTTTTCTGTTTTTATTATAGAAAATTATTTTATGGTAAAAAAAACAATTAAAACAATTAAAAAAGAGTTAGAAAAGAAAAGAAAAGAAAATTAAAAAGGATGCAAACCAAGGGGGGTTTCAGGCCCAAGGGGAGGTTTTTTTGAACGGTCTGCATTCTTTGGCCATTGGATTGGGTTTCATGGCCATTTGTGTTTTGGCTGTTGGCCATTTTTGTTCTGGCCTCAACGTTCCTTAATCTTCTCAGGATGTCTGTTCGCCATGTATTGGTGTCATGCATAAGTTGTTCTTTTGGCCATTTGGTTTTTGGCTTTTGACTTTTGGCTTTTGGCTTTTGGCCATTTGGCTTTTGGCTTTTGGCCTCAACGTTCCTTAATGAACCTGCATGGGATCTTGTCTAAATCTGCAGTGTTGAATCTCATGAACACATTAAATAAAATCATAAAATGCAAATAAAGCCAATATATGAAGAAATTTAATGTTTAGGCACAATATGGCATGTATGAATGATTATACCGTTTTGATCATGGAGATCAAGCCAGCCTTACCCTTACTGAAGAAGTAGTGAGGTGTTTGTTTGTAACTGTGATGGCTTGTTTGTAGTGAGAGAGGGATTTGTAATAAGGATTTCAAGGATTTAAGGTTCTTGAAAGAATTTGATATTCTAACAGTGTTGTCGCCAGGTTTTTTTCTCTCTTTTCTTCTCCCTGGTTTGTGTGAAAAGAAGGTGATTATATAATGGAAATTAGGGTAAAGAAAATGGGCTTTGAATGTGCAATTGGGCCTCCAATGTTTACTTGAGTTCGTCACTTTTCAGGCTAAATCGCAGGGACTTAAGTGCAATTTTTGAAGTTGAAATGTGAAAACAAAATGTAGCCGACATCGATAACTAACTCCTGTCCGAAAATCGGCTCAATCGGATAAACGGTGAATTAGTTATGAATTTTTGAAGTTTCAGCTCAGACAAACTTATTTTGGGCTCCAGTGTCGACTCTGACACGTTCTTCAATAAAAAACTGGTATTGATCGGAGCATAATCCGGTCTCGACTTTTGAAGCAAAGTTGTAGATCTACGAGTCAGGGACCTTGTGTAAAAATATGAGCCCAATCCGATAAAAATTGACCGAGTTATGAATTTTCGAAGTTTCGGCCCAGATGAAATAGTATTCAGCATTCAGGATTTTCAGCGTGCCACGCACTCTGAGCAAAAAACGAAGGCCTTTTGAATACCGTTTAAACTCAATACCTTCTGTGAAAATGTAGTCACCTCAATTTTTGAAATTTTGGCGCCTGAACCAGCTCGATACGATGAAAATCGACCAAGTTATGATTTTCTGAACATGACGCAAATAAACTTCTGTCACAAATTTTCTGTACGAAAATACTTGATAAATCCACTTTTTTGAAGACCTTCTGATCGAAATTGGCTTCCAGCCGTGAGAGATGAAAGCATAGATAATGTCAAGACGGAATTTTGGCCACCAGAATGGGTTCAAAACGAGTCACGATCTTCAAGTTATGAATTTTTTAGCGCGTAAAAACTGCACTTTTAGCACACTTTTTCACCATATTTCTTCGAGAAAACTCACACAGTCGGATACCTTCTTTAAAGAATTGACTCTTGAGCCGAACCTGAATTTGAGCATAAGTTAGGACATTAAGGAGCACTTGAGGTCATTTGGATGTAAGGACCTTGATGTAACACAAAACCCTAATTTTGACTTGACTGCCTTAGGAAGTGATTTGACTGTGCAACCTTTGAGAAATCTTGAGGAATATGGGAGGGCAAATTTTGGGGTACAACACACCTCATAGGTGGAGATAATACTCAATCCACAGGACCTCCTCAGGTACCTTCTCCCGCAAAAAACAGGGGCAAATAAGAATTATCTGAACTGTACAAGTTGCTCTGTCCACCAAGGTACCAAGGTAGGTTCAGCTGAAGAATATGGACAAGATACCGTTATTCCCCGTAGAGTAAAACAATAATGGTAGCTCTCCCCACTGAGACTTGTAACTATGAACAAATCAGCAATACTCTTCCCAAGCAGAGTTGATCTACCATCAACCCTAAAAAGGTTGGGTATCCCCAGAAGGTCTTAATATTCCCCAACGGAGTGTAAAGATATTCTCCAGCAAGCGTAAGAGCATCCCCGACAGTCTTAATATTCCTCAACAGAATATGAGAATGTTCCCCGACGGAATGCAAGATACCACAACGGAGTCATTTCCCCAGCGCAGTCTAAAAAAACTTCCCCAACGGAGTTGAGTCATCTTCCCTAGTAGACTGTGGAAGCTTATCCCCTGCGAAGCACAAATAAGTCTCCTCATCCAAATTCAGAGGTTATCCCCATAAAAGTCTAACTGGGTTATCCTCAGCAAGTTGCAACTGAAAGGTCACCCCCAGCAAAGTTCTTTCTATCCCTAGCGGAGTTCATCATTGGAATCCCCAATAGAGCTTATCAATGGAATCCCCAGAGGAGTTATCATTAAAATCATCAGCAGGACATCTCTTCCCCATAGAGTAATTCCCCTCGGAGTAATTCCTTCATCAGTTTATTCCCCAACGGAGTTCTTCTCTCCTGCAGGGTTATTCTCACAATCATCCTCGTTCATCATCCCCAGCGGAAACGAAGAGCTCTACTCTATTCTCCAACAGCTCTGGGATTTATTTTCCCCAGCTAAAACATCACATTCTCATACATCATGATACATGCATGTACGCATCATACCATACAATCTCATTTATGTTGAGAACATCATTGCTTGATCTATATCATGCACTGCATATGACTGGCCTTTACCTTTCAGGAAAAATGCAGTTACTTTCTCAGCCTAGTCGAAGATCTGACCAGTTCTTAAATCTCAATTGAATTATCATCGGTTGAACTTCAGATAAGGTTCTCAATCTCGACAGTTTCCTCCGTCATAGTGTGGACGAGTTCTATAACATCAACGGTATACTCCCGGTGATCACAAGACAGTTCCTAGATCTTGATGAAGATGCTTCCCTACTTCATAGTGTGGACGAGTATTATAACCTCAGCGATATACTCCCGGTGAGAATGAGTCAGTTCCTAGATCTTGATGTTTTCCTCTGTCATAGTGTGGACGAGTTCTATAACCTCAATGGTATACTCCTGGTGAGCACGAGACAGTTCCTAGATCTTGATGAAGATGCTTCCCTACGCCATAGTGTTGACGAGTACTATAACCTCAGCGGTATACTCTCGGTGAGCACGAGTCAGTTCCTAGATCTTGATGTTTTCCTCCGCCATAGTGTGGACGAGATCTATAACCTCAACTGTATACTCCCGGTGAGCACGAGATAGTTCCTAGATCTTGATGAAGATGCTTCCCTATGTTATAGTGTGGACGAGTACTATAACCTCAACGGTATACTCCCGGTGAGTACGAGTCAGTTCCTAGATCTTGATGTTTTCCTCCGTCATAAGGTGGACGAGTTCTATAACCTCAACGGTATACTCCCGGTGAGCACGAGACAGTTCCTAGATCTTGATGAAGATGCTTCCCTACGTCATAGTGTGGACGAGTACTATAACCTCAGCGGTATACTCCCGGTGAGCACGAGTCAGTTCCTAGATCTTGATGTTTTCCTCCGTCATAGTGTGGACGAGTTCTATAACCTCAACGGTATACTCCCGGTGAGCACGAGAAAGTTCCTAGATCTTGATGAAGATGCTTCCCTACATCATAGAGTGGACGAGTACTATAACCTCAGCGGTATAATCCCGGTGAGCACGAGTCAGTTCCTAGATCTTGATGTTTTCCTCCGTCATAGTATGGACAAGTTCTATAACCTCAACGGTATACTCCCAGTGGGCACGAGACGGTTCCTAGATCTTGATGAAGATTTTTCCCTATGTCATAGTGTGGACGAGTACTATAACCTCAACGGTATACTCCCGGTGAGCACGAGTCAGTTCCTAGATCTTGATGTTTTCCTCCGTCATAGTGTGGACAAGTTCTATAAACTCAACGGTATACTCCCGGTGGGCACGAGACAGTTCCTAGATCTTGATGAAGATGTTTCCCTACGTCATAGTGTGGACGAGTACTATAACCTCAATGGTATACACCCAGTGAGCACGAGTCAGTTACTAGATCTTGATGTTTTCCTCCGTCATAGTGTGGACAAGTTCTATAACCTCAACGGTATACTCCCGGTGAGCACGAGATAGTTCCTAGATCTTGATGAAGATGTTTCCCTATGTCATAGTGTGGACGAGTACTATAACCTCAGTGATATACTCCCGATGAGCACGAGTCAGTTCCTAGATCTTGATGTTTTCCTCCGTCATAGTGTGGACGAGTTCTATAACCTCAACGGTATACTTCCGGTGAGCACAAGACAGTTCCTAGATCTTTATGAAGTTGCTTCCCTATGTCATAGTGTGGACGAGTACTATAACCTCAGCGGTATACTCCCGGTGAGCACGAGTCAGTTCCTAGATCTTGATGTTTTCCTCCGTCATAGTGTGGACGAGTTCTATAACCTCAACGGTATACTCCGGGTGAGCACGAGACAGTTCCTAGATTTTGATGAAGATGCTTCCCTATGTCATAGTGTGGACGAGTACTATAACCTCAGCGGTATACTCCCGGTGAGCACGAGTCAGTTCCTAGATCTTGATGTTTTCCTCCGTCATAGGGTGGACAAGTTCTATAACCTCAACGGTATACTCCCGGTTGGCACGAGACAGTTCCTAGATCTTAATGAAGATGTTTCCCTACGTCATAGTGTGGACAAGTACTATAACCTCAGCGGTATACTCCCGATGAGCACGAGTCAGTTCCTAGATCTTGATGTTTTCCTCCGTCATAGTGTGGACAAGTTCTATAACCTCAACGGTATACTCTCGGTGAGCACGAGACAGTTCCTAGATCTTGATGAAGATGATTCCCTACATCATAGTGTGGACGAGTACTATAACCTCAGCGTTATACTCCCGGTTAGCACGAGTCAGTTCCTAGATCTTGATGTTTTCCTCCGTCATAGTGTGGATGAGTTCTATAACCTCAACGGTATACTCCCGGTGAGCACGAGACAGATCCTAGATCTTGATGAAGATGCTTCCCTACATCATAGAGTGGACGAGTACTATAACCTCAGCGGTATAATCCCGGTGAGCACGAGTCAGTTCCTAGATCTTGATGTTTTCCTCCGTCATAGTATGGACAAGTTCTATAACCTCAACGGTATACTCCCGGTGGGCACGAGACGGTTCCTAGATCTTGATGAAGATTTTTCCCTACGTCATAGTGTGGAAGAGTACTATAACCTCAATGGTATACACCCGGTGAGCACGAGTCAGTTACTAGATCTTGATGTTTTCCTCCGTCATAGTGTGGACAAGTTCTATAACCTCAACGGTATACTCCCGGTGAGCACGAGATAGTTCCTAGATCTTGATGAAGATGTTTCCCTATGTCATAGTATGGACGAGTACTATAACCTCAGTGATATACTCCCGATGAGCACGAGTCAGTTCCTAGATCTTGATGTTTTCCTCCGTCATAGTGTGGACGAGTTCTATAACCTCAACGGTATACTTCCGGTGAGCACGAGACAGTTCCTAGATCTTTATGAAGATTCTTCCCTACGTCATAGTGTAGACGAGTACTATAACCTCAGCGGTATACTCCCGGTGAGCACGAGTCAGTTCCTAGATCTTGATGTTTTCCTCCGTCATAGTGTGGACGAGTTCTATAACCTCAATGGTATACTCCTGGTGAGCACGAGACAGTTCCTAGATCTTGATGAAGATGCTTCCCTACGCCATAGTGTTGACGAGTACTATAACCTCAGCGGTATACTCTCGGTGAGCACGAGTCAGTTCCTAGATCTTGATGTTTTCCTCCGCCATAGTGTGGACGAGATCTATAACCTCAACTGTATACTCCCGGTGAGCACGAGATAGTTCCTAGATCTTGATGAAGATGCTTCCCTATGTTATAGTGTGGACGAGTACTATAACCTCAACGGTATACTCCCGGTGAGTACGAGTCAGTTCCTAGATCTTGATGTTTTCCTCCGTCATAAGGTGGACGAGTTCTATAACCTCAACGGTATACTCCCGGTGAGCACGAGACAGTTCCTAGATCTTGATGAAGATGCTTCCCTACGTCATAGTGTGGACGAGTACTATAACCTCAGCGGTATACTCCCGGTGAGCACGAGTCAGTTCCTAGATCTTGATGTTTTCCTCCGTCATAGTGTGGACGAGTTCTATAACCTCAACGGTATACTCCCGGTGAGCACGAGACAGTTCCTAGATCTTGATGAAGATGCTTCCCTACATCATAGAGTGGACGAGTACTATAACCTCAGCGGTATAATCCCGGTGAGCACGAGTCAGTTCCTAGATCTTGATGTTTTCCTCCGTCATAGTATGGACAAGTTCTATAACCTCAACGGTATACTCCCGATGGGCACGAGACGATTCCTAGATCTTGATGAAGATTTTTCCCTATGTCATAGTGTGGACGAGTACTATAACCTCAACGGTATACTCCCGGTGAGCACGAGTCAGTTCCTAGATCTTGATGTTTTCCTCCGTCATAGTGTGGACAAGTTCTATAAACTCAACGGTATACTCCCGGTGGGCACGAGACAGTTCCTAGATCTTGATGAAGATGTTTCCCTACGTCATAGTGTGGACGAGTACTATAACCTCAATGGTATACACCCAGTGAGCACGAGTCAGTTACTAGATCTTGATGTTTTCCTCCGTCATAGTGTGGACAAGTTCTATAACCTCAACGGTATACTCCCGGTGAGCACGAGATAGTTCCTAGATCTTGATGAAGATGTTTCCCTATGTCATAGTGTGGACGAGTACTATAACCTCAGTGATATACTCCCGATGAGCACGAGTCAGTTCCTAGATCTTGATGTTTTCCTCCGTCATAGTGTGGACGAGTTCTATAACCTCAACGGTATACTTCCGGTGAGCACAAGACAGTTCCTAGATCTTTATGAAGTTGCTTCCCTATGTCATAGTGTGGACGAGTACTATAACCTCAGCGGTATACTCCCGGTGAGCACGAGTCAGTTCCTAGATCTTGATGTTTTCCTCCATCATAGTGTGGACGAGTTCTATAACCTCAACGGTATACTCCGGGTGAGCACGAGACAGTTCCTAGATTTTGATGAAGATGCTTCCCTATGTCATAGTGTGGACGAGTACTATAACCTCAGCGGTATACTCCCGGTGAGCACGAGTCAGTTCCTAGATCTTGATGTTTTCCTCCGTCATAGGGTGGACAAGTTCTATAACCTCAACGGTATACTCCCGGTTGGCACGAGACAGTTCCTAGATCTTAATGAAGATGTTTCCCTACGTCATAGTGTGGACAAGTACTATAACCTCAGCGGTATACTCCCGATGAGCACGAGTCAGTTCCTAGATCTTGATGTTTTCCTCCGTCATAGTGTGGACAAGTTCTATAACCTCAACGGTATACTCTCGGTGAGCACGAGACAGTTCCTAGATCTTGATGAAGATGATTCCCTACATCATAGTGTGGACGAGTACTATAACCTCAGCGTTATACTCCCGGTTAGCACGAGTCAGTTCCTAGATCTTGATGTTTTCCTCCGTCATAGTGTGGATGAGTTCTATAACCTCAACGGTATACTCCCGGTGAGCACGAGACAGATCCTAGATCTTGATGAAGATGCTTCCCTACATCATAGAGTGGACGAGTACTATAACCTCAGCGGTATAATCCCGGTGAGCACGAGTCGGTTCCTAGATCTTGATGTTTTCCTCCGTCATAGTATGGACAAGTTCTATAACCTCAACGGTATACTCCCGGTGGGCACGAGACGGTTCCTAGATCTTGATGAAGATTTTTCCCTATGTCATAGTGTGGACGAGTACTATAACCTCAATGGTATACTCCCGGTGAGCATGAGTCAGTTCCTAGATCTTGATGTTTTCCTCCGTCATAGTGTGGACAAGTTCTATAAACTCAACGGTATACTCCCGGTGGGCACGAGACAGTTCCTAGATCTTGATGAAGATGTTTCCCTACGTCATAGTGTGGACGAGTACTATAACCTCAATGGTATACACCCGGTGAGCACGAGTCAGTTACTAGATCTTGATGTTTTCCTCCGTCATAGTGTGGACAAGTTCTATAACCTCAACGGTATACTCCCGGTGAGCACGAGATAGTTCCTAGATCTTGATGAAGATGTTTCCCTATGTCATAGTATGGACGAGTACTATAACCTCAGTGATATACTCCCGATGAGCACGAGTCAGTTCCTAGATCTTGATGTTTTCCTCCGTCATAGTGTGGACGAGTTCTATAACCTCAACGGTATACTTCCGGTGAGCACGAGACAGTTCCTAGATCTTTATGAAGATTCTTCCCTACGTCATAGTGTGGACGAGTACTATAACCTCAGCGGTATACTCCCGGTGAGCACGAGTCAGTTCCTAGATCTTGATGTTTTCCTCCGTCATAGTGTGGACGAGTTCTATAACCTCAACGGTATACTCCGGGTGAGCACGAGACAGTTCCTAGATTTTGATGAAGATGCTTCCCTATGTCATAGTGTGGACGAGTACTATAACCTCAGCGGTATACTCCCGGTGAGCACGAGTCAGTTCCTAGATCTTGATGTTTTCCTCCGTCATAGTGTGGACAAGTTCTATAACCTCAACGGTATACTCCCGGTTGGCACGAGACAGTTCCTAGATCTTAATGAAGATGTTTCCCTACGTCATAGTGTGGACAAGTACTATAACCTCAACGGTATACTCTCGATGAGCACGAGTCAGTTCCTAGATCTTGATGTTTTCCTCCGTCATAGTGTGGACAAGTTCTAGAACCTCAACGGTATACTCTCGGTGAGCACGAGACAGTTCCTAGATCTTGATGAAGATGATTCCCTACATCATAGTGTGGACGAGTACTATAACCTCAGCGGTATACTCCCGGTTAGCACGAGTCAGTTCCTAGATCTTGATTTTTTCCTCCGTCATAGTGTGGACGAGTTCTATAACCTCAATGGTATACTCCCGGTGAGCACGAGACAGTTCCTAGATCTTGATGAATATGTTTCCCTATGTCATAGTGTGGACGAGTACTATAACCTCAACGGTATACTCCCGGTGAGCACGAGTCAGTTCCTAGATCTTGATGTTTTCCTCCGTCATAGTGTTGACAAATTCTATAACCTCAACGATATACTCTTGGTGAGCACGAGACAGTTCCTAGATCTTGATGAATATGTTTCCCTACGTCATAGTGTGGACGAGTACTATAACCTCAGCGGTATTGTTGTACCCCAAAATTTTCCCTCTCATTCTTCAAGGCCTTTCTCACAAGTATTCTCAAGGTTCAAGCTTGCACAAGTACTTTGGAATTTTCCAGTACCAAAATTAAAAGGAAACTTTCAAAAAAGGGAGAAAGCAGATAAAAATAACATTTTGAAAAATTTGGAGGAAAACAGGTCTCTTTCGATTCAGCACTCTTCGATTGATTTTTGGCCTCCTTCGAATGCAACTTGGGTACATCCTTCGTTTGAATTGGAAACCTCCTTCGAATACAACTTGGGTACATCCTTCGTTTGGATTGGAAACCTCCTTCGAATGCAACTTGGATACATCCTTCGTTTGGATTGGAAACCTCCTTCAAATGCAACTTAGGTACATCCTTCGTTTGGATTTGAAACCTCCTTCAAATCCACTTGCATCAAGGGCCTCTTGCAGACTTTGCTTCTTACAAGTTTCGTTTGAGCCAAGAGATATCTTCATACAAGATTTGACTGAGTTCTTGCTTCCCTTCGACTCAGAAGCCAGGAACTTCCCTCATACTAAAAAGACACAAGGCAATGACTCCCTTTATGTTTGTTCCGATCCACATGCTTCGATTGGGAAATATGCTTCCTTCGAGCATGAGCTTTCGATTTGGCAATATGTTTTTTTTATACAAGCTTCGACAGGGCATTAGCTTGTTTCGACCAAAAGCTTCGATTGAGGAAAATGCTTCCTTCGAACAAGTGCTCTTCGATCTCATTCTTGCATTTGACTCAAGACCAAATCTCATTTGCCAGGCTATGTTGCTTCCAAATCTTTACATAATCAGAAGCTTGTACAAGGGTTTTAAACTTTGTCTTTTAGATACTACTATTATTGGTTAAAGGCTACATACTCTTTCTTTTCATAGAGAGTACTTTTATCACAAAAGCAGCTTTCAACCTGATTTTGGTCTGAGCACGAGCAAGGCCAGAAGCATAAGTCACTTCTTCTGCACCCCAAATGCCAAGAGGCCCCCCACATGTACATTCACGTTACATTATTTTATCATTTATTTGCAAGGCTGGCTTTGGACAATATGTTCATTCTTTCTCTATAAATAGAGGAACATTTACAAAGCAAGGGGAGGATCTTTGGACCAGAGGAACGAATCCCCCAAATTTTCTCAAACACAATAAAACTCTCAAAGTTCATCAACACTTGAGAAATCACAAAAAACCCAGAATCACATTCATCTCCTTCGACTCTGAAGAACAACCACACTTCAGTCTCCTTCGAATCAAAGAAGCATCACACTTGCTTTTTCTTTTCCTTCAAATCCAGCATTCCAAGCACAGCTACTGACCCCTCTTTCAAATCCAGCATCCAGGGCCACCACTCAAGGCCCCACATCTATTCAAGGCCTGAAGCAAGGTAAGTTATTCTTACCTTTGAATTTTTCGTTTCATGGCATAGTAATTTTCCCTTTCGTTTGAAACATGTATAAACCATTGTTCCTTTCGTTTCCACCCTTTTTAACATATTTTTTAGAGCTAAGCCTTTCGTTTTTCTTTCTGTTTACCTGAACTTGCTTTAACTATTAAACTGTTTACAAGATAAATACTAGCATGGCCTCAAGCCATGTTTCCATTTAATGCTTGAAATGAAAGAAACAGGAAACAGGAAATAGGAAACGAAGCTTCTGTCTTCTACCCCCTTTCTCCAGGTCAAACGAAAGAGACAACCAGGACGATAAACATGCCTTCATTGATTCCAGGCTCAGTCGAAAGACATTCCCTCACTGCTTTCGACCTCCAGTCGAAGAAGACAACAAGGCAGAACCAAAAGGCTTCGCCATACACTGACTTCTAGGCCAATCGAAGGACATGACCTCACTGGTGCTAGCTCCAGTCGAAGGAGGCCAACAGAATGCATGTCGAAGGGTGCTACTGCCTGGGTCGAAGGAGCTCTTTTTATTTATTTTTATCTTATTTTTTACCTTTATATTTCTATGCACTTCAATATGGTTATAATAGTGTAGGATTTATTTTTTGCGCTTTTTATTACTTTTGTATAAATTCTAGTAATTAGGTGTGTATGGTAAGATAAAACCAACAAGTAGACAACCCCTAATCAAGAAAAAATGCATGCAATCAAACACACTTTGCACACATGCACCCTTAGGGTAATTCCACTTGTTGCCTTCAAAAATGGGCCATGGTATGCATGTCAAGTACTTTGGCAAAACAAAAAGATCATAGTCCCTCGATGATGCTGTCTTAGTTGCCTAAACAAAATGATCAAGTCCCTCAAGAAAATTGCTAAAAATACTTGACACAATTGCTATCATGGTCTATACGATGACCCGCGCCCGTCCCGTTAACATCCTAACGCAAGGTTGTTCACCAAATACAATGGTGAAACAACACTGTTAAAAGGGGTAAAAACATGAGAAAGATCTTTGAGTAAAATAGGATAGACAAACTCTTAGTTACTTGATCAAAAATCTTGCAAAAAACCTTTGCCATTTTTCAAACACACATCACAACACAACTTCAAAAACAATTTCAAAACAACTTTCAAAACATTGAATTATCTTTTCAAAAAGACACACACATTTGTATATATTCAAACAAGAATCATTACAAAGGTTGCCTAGACAAGGCATCTTTTTCAAAACATTTTCAAAACCACACACAAAGCACCATTTCAAGCAATTGAAAAGCAAAGGCAAGTGATCTAAAACAAGTAACTAAGAGCCCATGGATAACCATGAATGAAAAGGGTGCTAGCACCTTCCCTTTTCATAATCTACCCCCCGAACCCACGAAAACATCTCAAAGGTCTTTCCTGTGCTTTTTGACCTTTCCTTTAGGATAATATAAAAAGTCGGTGGCGAATCTTGCTAAACCGAAACATTTGCAAACACAAAACGCAAAATCCCAAGTCAGTTCTCCCACCGTATCACATGTATACTCCCGGTGAGCACGAGTCAGTTCCTAGATCTTGATGTTTTCCACCGTCATAGTATGGACGAGTTCTATAACCTCAACGGTATACTCCCGGTGGGCACGAGACTGTTCTTAGATCTTGATGAAGATGTTTCCCTATGTCATAGTGTGGACGAGTACTATAACCTCAACGGTAGACTCCCGGTGAGCACGAGTCAGTTCCTAGATCTTGATGTTTTCCTATGTCATAGTGTGGACAAGTTCTATAACCTCAACGGTATACTCCCGGTGGGCACGAGACAGTTCCTAGATCTTGATGAAGATGTTTCCCTATGTCATAGTGTGGACGAGTACTATAACCTCAACGGTATACTCCCGGTGAGAACGAGTCAGTTCCTAGATCTTGATGTTTTTCTCCGTCATAGTTTTGACAAGTTCTATAACCTCAACGGTATACTCCCGGTGGGCACGAGACAGTTCCTAGATCTTGATGAAGATGCTTCCCTACGTAATAGTGTGGACGAGTACTATAACCTCAGCGGTATAGTCCCGGTGAGCACGAGTCAGTTCCTAGATCTTGATGTTTTCCTCCGTCATAGTGTGGATGAGTTCTATAACCTCAACGCTATACTCCCGGTGAGCACGAGACAGTTCCTAGATCTTGATGAAGATGCTTCTCTATGTCATAGTGTGGACGAGTACTATAACCTCAGTGGTATACTCCTGCTGAGCACGAGTCAGTTCCTAGATCTTGATGTTTTCCTCCGTCATACTTTTTTTCAAAATCGGTTATAAACCGGTTATATTCATAATCCAATTTTATAACCGATTTTTGATTTAATAACCGGTTTTAAACCTAAAAATTCCATTTTTAAAATTTAAATTTAATTTCTTTTAAATTGATTAAATCACTTTTATAATAAAATATTAAAAATTTGTTTTTTTAATTATCAAATCAAATTTAAACTATATTTTTTGAAGATTTTAAATTTTCCTTTTCTCACATTACACATAATCTGTATTTCGTTAATTTGTTGAGTTAAAACAGAAAAACATATCCTAAAATTAAATAAATAAATATTATAGTTTACTAAAAAATAAAATAAATAAAAAGCCAACAAAAATAAAATAAATAAATATGGCTAGTTAGTGTAAGAAAAATAGTTTTTTTTTAATATTTTTTCTTATAATAATTTATTAACTAAAGAAAAAAAAAGGTAGTTAATAAAATAAAAGGTAATAAAGGCAAGTAAAACACATGACTCCAAATATTAAATTATAAGTAGAACTAAACAAAAAAAAAAGCATCCCAAATACGACAAACACATATACCACCCATCAAAGTTGCAAGAAAGTTTTGTTAATGATCAAATAATCATCTCCACATTGTCAAATAGCTTCAAAATCTATTATCACCTGTTTAATCGATAATATCCTATAATAATTGATCATAAGTATGTTAATTAATAGAAATATATATATATATATATATATATATATATATATATATATATATATATATATATATATATATATATATATATATATATATATATATATATATATATATATATATATATATATATATATATATATATATATATATATATATATATATATATAATTAACAAATAATAAATACACAATTTTTTCCTGTAAGTATAGCAATATGTTTAAATCAAAACACTCTTTGATTAGTTATCGGCATCGCTTGCTTTGTACAAAGTTATGTTTTGTATGCTACGAACTCATCACTTTCTATGTAAATACCAAACATTTCCGTCACATATTTATGTAGCTATCTTACTAACTTCATATCAAATTTACTTCGTAGAATTATAGAATTAGAAAATGAAAATAAATTGCTTAACTTACACCATTTATCCATAAACATGCATAGTGAGTTGGGACAATATTCCAACTGGAACCAACGTGGTAATGAATAAAGGGACAAAATATTAATTGAGTAAATTTTTTTTTAAATAAATAAATAATGAGATAAATAATAATAATAATAATAATAATAATAATAATAATAATAAATAAATAAATAATAATAATAATTATTTTTATAATTATAATTATTATTATTATTATAATAATAATAATAATACTTTTACTGTTATGTTTGGTAGGCAAAGGATAATTGAAAGTATAGTTGATTTACTAATTGTTAATAAAGAGAGAAGGACGTGGAGAGAGTGGAGTGGAGTTTTAAAATTAGATAATAGTTAGTTTTTTTTATCACAATAAAATTATTGAGTTTCATTAGATCGAATTTGAGAATCGAATTCAACAAATTATATTTAGTCTAAGAATTGACCGCTCTTATAAGAGAGTGAACAATAGTCATATTCGTTTGACGCTTTACAAACTTTACCTTAAAGTTAAAAAAAGACTGAAGTAAATTAGAAATAGAGTTAATAATAATCCTAAATTAAGAAGCACCCTTATTAATAGAGTATAAAGCTTGTGTAACTCTTTGACAATCACTCTCAAAAATAACATAATTCAGGTTCAATGAGATAGCTCTAAGAATAACCTCTTTAAGGGCTAAGGCCTCCACTTCAATGACGGTGAGGGTCCCTCGATCTCAAGCAATACCTGCAATAATGAAATCTCCATATGACTCCGCATATGCCAACCTCTATTAGTAGCATCAATGGTATTATTAAAAGTCGCATCAACATTACATTTTATCCAGCCTATTGGGGGAGGCATCCGTTCCGTCACATAAGCTGGTCGCGCGTTGTTATCGATTAGCATGTTAGGCTTGAAACCAATCATTCCATCTATGAAACGCACATAAACCCAATTTATTCGCTTCTTCATGTTCATGTTGTCAAATAAAATCATTCCTGTTTTTCCATAATATATCAATCATAACTACAAATTTACCCGCAACCTTTTTATCCTCCTTCTTATAAATATCAAAGATAAAGAACTTGAAATCATAAGAAAAATGATTGCGAGAATCTATAAGATTAGATAAACGTGAAGATCTCCAACAAGAGTTGGTAGCATTACAGTCCAAAAAAAGGTGTCATTCATCCTCAGTCCTCAGTATGGTGGTCACACAACTGACAAGTTAATGGACACATATTTTATAATATTATTTATTAAATAGTTATTAAAAATAAAATAAAACAAATTGTTTTCATATAGGAATAATTGTTTTATAATAATTTTTATCAAATAATTATTAAAATAAAATAAAACAATTATAAAAAGTTAGTGGAATATATAAAATAAAATTTAAAAAAAATTTAAAAAAAAAGATAATGGTTAGTTTAAAAAAGTTAGTGGGATGATTATTTAAATAATTATTAAAATAAAATAAATAAATTACAAAAATTTAGTGGAATATATAAAATAAAATTATAAAAAAATAGATAATGGTTAGTTTAAAAAAGTTAGTGGAATAATTATTTTATTATTTCAAAGAGAAAATAGAAAATTAATGAGATAAAAATATAAAAAATTTAATTAAATAAATAAAAAGATAAAGAAGAATATTAAAAAGTTATTATCATTAACTTTTACTAAATTTGATCAAGAGTACGAAGAAAATAAATCAACTACTTCTAATTTAAAAAATCAAATAAAACATATAAAAATTTGAATAAATATTATTAGTAAAGGTTATACATAATTTAAGATAACAAAATAAGGCTACTTTGCAGTAGAAAAATAGTATCAAACAATAAAAAAAATCCATCTACCTATTTTTTAATAAAATATTATCAATTTTTTTATAAAATCAATAATTGTAAAAAATCCAAAATAATCAAAAGGATATAATAATAATAAAAGCAACAAAAATAACCCAATTCTTTCTAAAATATCTTTTCCAAAAAAATATATTTTGTATATCTTAATGAAAAATATAGGAATAGAAAAATAAAGTTAAAACATAATAATATTTGAAAATTATAGGATGAAAGAGATATGGCAAAGAATTATTTACAAAAGAGATACTACATTAATAATAAAAGAGATATTACATTAATAATAAAAGAGATATAGATCGAAAGAAAAATATATAAGTGAGAGAGGTATATAATAAGCTATGTCTTTACAAATTTCAAAATTTTAATGAGCTACGTCTTTACAGATTTCAAGATTTTATCCATCTGGAGTTCATTTTGTTTACCATATGAAAATGAAAGAGATATAAGATAAGTGATATTAATAATAAAAAGATGTATTGTGATTCGTTCAAACGGATTCTACGGAATGCACATTTATTTTAATAGAAAAATATATGATATTCATGAAAATATAATAATTAAATGTATAATTAATAAAAAAATATTTTGATCAGTAATTTAATTTTCTCGTTAATAATTAATATTTTGATCGATAATTTTATATTCTCGTTAATATTTAATATTTTGATCAGTAATGTTATGTTCCTCTTTTTATCAGTAATTTTATATTTGCGTTAATATTAAATATAGTTTAAAATAGTAATAGTAAATTTAGATAAAAAAAACATTTTTCTCGTATATTATTTTTGAATAAAAAATATATGAATTATAAATATTATTTTTTGTATATAAAAATATCTAGATTAATAATAATTTATTCCCGTTTACAAATATTTATTGTTTAGATATCGTTTACAAAAATATTTGAATCAATAGTCATTTTTCTCTCATATATAAAAATAACATTATTTAAAAAAAATCTATTAAATCAGTGATATATTTTTTCCCAAATAAAAATATTAATTTTTTATAAAGATTATTTATAAAAAGATTTAAATCAACATAAAATTTGACTTCACACATAATTAGACTAATAACATTTATTTTAGAAACTATTATTAAGATATAATATAACCTATTTTTTTAAAAATATTATGAAATTAAAAGTTAAAATATTTTTTTCAATAATATAACTTCAAATTATTTTCCAAAATATATGTTAAATATTTGAAATCATAATTTCTTATAAAAATATTTGAATTTTCTCCGTATGTAAATTATTTCTCGTATATAAAAAATATGTATCTCATATATTTTATTATAAAGTATTAAAAAATCGTGTCCTCGTAATATTACATAATTAACAAATAAAATTGCAACTCTAGTGATCAATAATATTTATCTTTTTTGTATAACTTCGTTTCAAACTTTTATTTTGTGAAGTAGTTGAAACACCCTTTACCTACAATTTCAACACAATCAAGAGTTATTAAATTAATATATGTATTTTTCAATGCATTTTTTTTTTGCAGGACAATGCTAATATATCAAAAAGATACATCCAACTTCAAAATTCAAGATATACAAAGATGAGAAGCATACATTGCATACCCTATAGTAATGACTTGAAAAATAGTTAACTACCAACCATTTGTGTCTAATAGGGAGGTGTGGCAAACGGGTATGTCTGTTCTGTTTAGAACTGTCTTGCAAAAGTCTGAAAAAAACGGGATGGGGCGGAACGGTCATAGATGAGTGTGATCGGTGTGAATGAGAACTGACTGTTTTGGAATGCTGGTTTGCGTTTGCGTTTGTTTTTGCAAAATGTCGCGGTAAGCAAGAGTCGTCACCGTCTTTTATTTTATCCAACAAGGAAAGGACAAAAGCACAGAAAAATTCCTTTTTGAGATGTTTCTCGGGTTCAGGAGGCAGATTATAGAAAAGGGAAGGTATTAGCACCCTTTCTATCCGTGGTTATCCACAGGCTCTTAGGTATTTGCTTATTATGTTTTCAAAAAGTTTGCTTTTCTTTGTGTTTGTGGGTTTGAAAAGGGTTTTTGTTTTGAAGAGAGTGTAAGTGTGAAAAGTTTTGTTTTGTTTTAAAAGGAGCAAGTACTTAAGAACCATCTACCTACTTAAAAAGGAATTAAACTGTACAAGTGTCCTTTAGACAGTGTTATCCCACTATTGAGGAGTAGGTAGCACCGTCGTTGGAGTTTTCGGGTCAATTCGATTAAGGGACGCGTGGTCACTAAAGCAATGTTAGGACGCCTTAGCGGCAACTCTAATGTCTTAGATAATTTTATCCGAGGTAACCGTTTCGAGGCAACTTATGATCTTTGGACAAGAGGGCGACCTCTAAAACACCCTATACTCAATGACCACGTTCGAGGAAACCAAGTGAGGCGTACCCTAAGAGTGGCATGTGCGAGTGTATTGTTTTTCAGTTATATTATCTTTGATTAGGCCAAACTAATTGTTGATCTTATCTTGCCATACATATCCTATTTACTAGCATTTGTACAAAGTAAATAAAATGCAGAAAGATAAAATCCTATGCTATTACAACCATATTGAAAGACATAAAAAAAATATGAAGGAAAAAATAAGATAAAAGTAAGAAAAATGAGTGTCTTTCGACCCAGGCAGTAGCACCCTTCGACTTACATTTTATTGTCCTCCTTCGATTGGGGCTAGCACCAGTGAGGTCATGGCCTTCGATTAAGGGCTGACACCAGTGAGGTTCTGTCCTTCGATTGGCTTGGAAGTCAGTGTATGGCGAAGCCTTTTGGTTTTGCCTTGTTGCCTTCTTCGACTGGAGGTTGAAAGCAGTGAGGGAATGCCTTTCGCCTGAGCCTGGAATCAGTGAAGGCATGCTTTTTTGTTTGGGCCTAGAAGTCAACATGGTTTTCCTCCTGGTTGTCTCTTTCGTTTGACCTGGAGAAAGAGGGTAGAAGCCAGAAGCTTCGTTTGCTATTTCCTGTTTCCTGTTTCTTTCACTTCAAGCATTAAATGGAAATATGTCCTGAGTCCATACTAGTATTTGTCTTGTAAACAGTTTAATAGTTAAAGCAAGTTCAGGTAAACAGAAAGCAAAACGAAAGGGTTAGCTCTAAAAAATATGTTAAAAGGGTGGAAACAAATGGAACAATGGTATGTACATGTTTCAAACGAAAGGGAAAATTACTATGCCATGAAATGAAAAGTTCAAAGGTAAGAATAACTTACCATGCTTCAGGCCTTGAATAGATGTGGGGCCTTGAGTGGTGGCCCTGGATGCTGGATTCGAAAGAGGGGTCAATAGCTATGCTGGAATGCTGGATTCGAAGGAAGGAAAGAAATAAGTCTTATGTTTCTTTCCAAACTGGATTCAAAGGATACTGAAGAGTACTTATTCTTCAGAATCGAAGGAAGTAAGTATGTGATTCTGGGTTTGTTCTCACAAGTGTTGAAGGGACTTGAGAGATTTGTTGTGTTTGAGAAAATTTGGGAGATTCGTTCCTCTGGTCCAAAGATCCTCTCCTAGCTTTGTAAATGTTCCTCTATTTATAGAGAAAGAATGGACATGTTGTCCAAAGCCAGCCTTGCAAATAAATGATAAAATAATGTAACGTGAAAGTACATGTGGGGGCCTCTTGGCAGTTGGGGTGCAGAAGATAATAAAATAAGGCTCAACTAGAAAGTAAATGTCCACTTGTTCCAAAAAAGCAAGATGAATGGTTCAGATGGGTTGCTTCCTTCTGAAGGAAAATAGGCGCAAGGCTCAAGA
This sequence comes from Vicia faba, assembly GCA_948472305.1. Lineage (NCBI taxonomy): Eukaryota > Viridiplantae > Streptophyta > Magnoliopsida > Fabales > Fabaceae > Vicia > Vicia faba. The sequence goes on along the minus strand of OX451736.1, from coordinate 159,621,835 downwards.
CAAACTTTTCTAAAAGTAGTACTGTACTATTAAGTGCAAGTGGTCTTAGACAACAAATGGGTAAAGGCCTAAAAAGGGAAAACACGTAGCCTAGCCTATGGGTCTAAATGTTCAACTTGATCTTTTGAGTCGAATCCTCCATCTTTCTACACCTTTCAACCAGACTAGGACAACACGGCATTCGTTTTCACCAGCTGTGTGTCCTTCGAATGGACCAACTGTGTGTTCTTCGAATGGCCCTTTTCAGAAGGTTATTAACTTCTGAATTGAAAGAAGCTTTTAGAAGATTATTGACTTTTGAATTTAAGAAAACCAACAGGAAGCCTTTCCCTCAGTTGAAGCTTGTGGTTGAAACAAGCTAATGCCCAGTCGAAGCTTGTATCGAAGAAAACATATTGCCAAGTCGAAAGCTCATGCTTGAAGGAAACATATTGCCCAATCGAAGCATGTGGATCGAAACAAACATAAAGGGAGTCATTTCCTTGTGTGTCTTTTTTAGTATGAGGGAAGTTCATGGCTTCTGAATTGAAGGGCGCTTTTTTAAGGGAAGCAAGAACTTAGTCACATCTTGTATGAAGACACTTCTTGGATCAAACGAAGCTTGTATGCAAGAGGCCCTTGGTTCAAGTGGATTTGAAGGATGCATAGAGATGGTTACTTTGTCCCATCGAAACTTGTCCAAATGAAGCAAGCATGCAGGCAGCAAACTTGTCCAGTCGAAGCAGGCTTGTAGGCAGTAAACTTGTCCAAATCGAAGTAGGCTTTGCAGGCAGCACGCTTGGTGAATCGAAAAGGTTTCCTTACAGGGGGTGTTGTACCCCAAAATTTGCCCTCCCATATTCTTCAAGAATTGCAAAGAGCAAGCTTCAAAATCTCCTCAAGGGTTGCACAGTTCAAGGGCCTCCTAACAGTCAAAAACTAGGATTTTGATTCTGACAAAGAAAATGAAGTTTCCAAGGGTCCAATCAAGTCCTACATGCCTATAAACATGGTCAAGCATCATCATACCATGTTTCAAGACTTACAACACAAAATTGCACAGTCAAAAACCCTAATTGCACTACAGTCAACTGTAGGGGCAAAATGGTCATTTGACAGTCAAAAGTTCAAATTTTTGGTCAACATCTCATTTTGAAGCCACAAACATCATTTGATCAATGCTTGATCATGATTCTCAAAGCTTGGCTCAAAAAGTCTCAAGATGCAAAAGTTTCCATATTTGGACAGTTGAAAAAGTCAACTGTAACTTGACCAAGGCATAACTTCCACATGGATTATCAGAAAAATTCCATCCAAAGCTCATTTTGAAGAGAAAGACATTTCCTACAACTCCTCTTCACACTTCAAGTCCAAGAAATGCTCTCACAAAAAGTTATCAATTTCAACATTATAGGTCATTTTCAAAAGTCAACAAAAAGGGACTTTAAGTCAAAGACCATAACTTGAGATTGGTAAGTCAAAATGACATGGGACCAAAGAAATTGGTTAGAGGACTCAAAGACCTTTCCAAAATGTCCAAGAACATGATCAAAGCTTAAAAATTGAGCAAGATATGCCTTATGGAAGTTGGGAAAATTTTGGATATTTTGAAAAGTTAACTTTGCTTCAAATGTCTTAAAAATGCTAATGGGCCTCTTTTTCTTCCAAGATTCATCATCCAAGGCATGTGCACGACCATTTGGCCCAAAGGGAAGTTTTTCATCATTTTTATTTATTTATTTATTTGAATTTTTAATTGCTAATAATTCATTTAATTAATTAAAATATATGAAAAATACCAAACCTAAGTTTTTAAATCTTTTTATGCATGAAATACACTCAATATTTCGTGCATGATCAGATTTGGAAAGAATCAAGGTAATTGAACATGATTTGTATCAAATTTGCATGGAAAAGATTGAAAATTATATGCATGAAAATCCAATATTCTTTACATCATTGCAAAGATTCTTTGGACCAAAAACTCAACCCTAATCATTCACACATATGTACTCATGCAAACCCTAGTGTTCATAACCTCGAAGCTGTGCCAGAAAAGAAGAACAAAGTTTGCATTTTTCAAGAAAAGTCAAATACTGAAAACCATCTTCTAGTGCGATTAAAGGCCAAATAACCATTCCATTACCTTCCTGAGACTTCAAGGAAGGTTTTCAGATCAAAACCATCCATCCTAACGCAGAGAAACGGTAGAACGATCGTGTCCTGTACAAGATTTTTTCCATATGCTTGCATCATGATTCATGCGTTTTTAGTAATTTTTAATGTTTGATTTATGTTCCTTGATTGATTCTAAAGCTAACTGTGTTGTTTAATTAAGTTTTCATCACCCATACGCGAAACTACCATGGACGATTATTAGGGTTCTTCAAATTTCAAATTGGGTACTTTCACCTACTGTAAAATTGAGACACCTCAATGCCATGGTTGAAATCAGGGAGCTTGGACGATTTGAAAACACCCCTCGCGCCTAATTTATGTGGCCATATGGCCTAATCGCTATTTTGGAAAAGTGCATATTTTGGGGGGGTTTAAAACCCCCGCTAACTCTTTTTATGTTTCAGGAAAAGACACGAACGAGGAAGAAGAAGATGAGGTGTAAAGCAGTAAGTGGTTCATTTGAATTTTCGCGCTAAATCAGCCACTAACCATTGTTTTATCTTATATTATTTGTTTCCTATTATATAATCAAAACGCGTAGTTGGAGGAGTTGGCAAAGCATAGTATTGGTAATCCCTGGGACCTGGGTTCGAATCCCAGGTCCCCCATCCCTTTCCATATTATTTTGCTAATCACGCTTGTGTGTAGTTCGCTTCTAGGGTTCCACCATGCAACTCAATCCAGGCATGCCACACGTCCCATGATGGCAATCTGAAGGTGGAGATTTGAGGAACACCCTAGGCGTCAGTCAACGCGTGCACACGCTTCCCGGAAAGGTCAAAAGGGCCTTGAAACAGATGGGCCTAATTGCTAAGTTATGACCTCCAATTGGGGACAGAACCCCCCAAGGTATTGTATTTCTTTTCTTTTCTTCATTTTATTTGTTTCAATTATTTCTTTTTTTAATTAATTCCTTTAATTTAATTTATTTTCATAAAACATAAAAATAACAATAAAAATCAGAAAGTCATAAAAATCAAAATATATTTATTTAATTAGTATTTTTGTAAATAAATCTCACTAATTAATTAGATTTAAATTTAGGGTTAATTTTAATATCTTTTCTTAATAAATTAAAAACTTGTAGAATTAGGTTTAAATTACTTTAATTACTTTTTTTTTTATATTTTCATCACTAATAATTAATTATTTATTTTTATAAATCAAACTGCATTAATTAATTAGTTTAATTTTAGGTAATTTTCATATTTTCTTAATAAATTAAAAAATAGCTAGAATTAGGGTTAATTAATATTTTAATTCTATTTAATTCTCATTAAAATCATAAATACCAAAATCTCAAAAATAATTTCTTTTTCATTTTAATTTCATTAATTTAATAATAATAATTTAATTCCTTTAAAAAAGGGTCCAACGCCCTCGCTTTCAATTTGAATTCAATTCGCGCATTTTATTTTATTTCGTATAATATTGATGTAATTCTCCCAAAGCCATGTAACTCGGACATTTTATATTTTTTCGCACTTTACTTTATTTTATGTCAAATCGGGTCCTGGATTTTAATTTGGCGATGTGGACCCGCGCCTTTGTAATAGTTTAGAAACTTTATATTTCTCGCAACCTTTTAAACTGCTAATAATTGCATGTAAGAATGAATGTTAAAATAAAAACAAAAGCGTAGATCACCATAACATGACAAGACAAAAATAAATGAACATGACACACAAATCACACACCACCCCTAGGATACGCCTCACTGTTGCCTTGCCTCGAAAGGTGATCGTCGAGTAGAGGATGTCTTAGTAAGTCCTCATGATCCGGGAACCTGACATGAGGGTAGCTTCTAAGGTATCTTCCCATTGCTCCGGTGATCACCATGTCCCGAACCTCGAATTGACCCGAACACCTCCAATGGTGGTGCTACCTACCTCTCAATGGTGGGATGGCACTACTTTAAAGGACATTTACACAAACGAATTCCTTAGGGTAGGTAGACGACTCTAGATACTTGCTCTAATTTCAAAACAAATCAAAAATACTTTTCACACCGACACCTTTTCAAAAAGCTTTCGAAAGTAATTTTTCAAACACTCTTGAGGACCGATACAAGAGTCGAACTGGAATTTTCAAAGAAACTTTTTAAAACCCACAGTTGAAAAGCAAACAAACCATTTTTGAAAACACAAATGAGCAAGTATCTAAGAGCCCATGGATAACCATGGATAGAAAGGGTGCTAACACCTTCCCTTTCTATAATCTACCTCCCGAACCGAGAGCAATCTCTATAAGGAATTTTTCTGTGCTTTTGTCCTTTCCATTTGGAGAAAATAAAAGACGGTGGCGACTCTTGCTTCCGCGACATTTCGCGAACCAGCGTTAAACAGTCAGTTCCAGATCCACCGATCACAGGGGGCATGTGTGGCCAACATGTCATGGCCTTTGATTGCAACCATGTAGGCAGCACACTTGTCCAATCAAAAGGCTGAATCGAAGGAGGTTTCAAATCCAAACGAAGGATGTACCTAAACTGGCATTCAAAGGAGGCTTTAAGTTCAAAATGAAGGATGTAATCCAAGTTTCATTCGAAGGAGGCCAAGATTCAATCGAAGGACATGCCCAAGTTGCACTCGAAGGAGGCCAAGAGTCAGTCGAAGGGTGCTGAATCGAAGGAGACCTGTTTTCCTCCAAATTTGTCAAAATGTTATTTTTATCTGTTTTCTCCATTTTTGACAGTTTCCTTTTAATTTTGGTATTGGAAAATCCCAATGCACTTGTTCAAGCTTGAACTTTGAGTATCATTTGTGAGAGATGCCTTGATAATTGAGAGGGCAAATTTTGGGGTACAACAATGAGGATGTGGGTCTAAAACCTAGTCTCATCCCGCAAAAAAGTGAAGGCAAAGCGGAGAAAGCTCGCGGACATTATACCTTTTAAATCTAAAAACACAAAAATTTATGAAAATACACGTGCTCACAAAAGTCCGCGTTGAAAATGGGGCAGAGCGAAACGGACAAATTAGAGAGTGAGGGTCTAAACTCTTAACCCACCCCACACTAAAGTGCAGGCAAAACAGACATGCCTAACAAATCCAACAAATCGGGCCCGTTTTACCACCCCAACTAACATGGATAGAAAACAAAGACACGTTGAAGTGATAATAACTTGAACATTTAGGACTCAATTCTCTCTTCCTTTAAAATTTCAACAAACAGTACTACAAAAACACCACATCACACTACTTTAAAATAAAGCCACACCATTAAACTAAAGTACCACTCAAACATTTTCAGCACCTATATTGCCTTTCAAAAACCGTGATAAAAAAAATACAATACTAAGAATAATGAATACATACACATGTAAACATATGTGTGTGTATGTGAAAAGTAGAAAACATTAAATATATTTGGAAATCAGCAAGTTCGTCTTTGCCCAACTTAAATTTCAAGCTTTGCACAACTATTGCATTGTTCAGCTCTTGCGACTTAATGACGGATGCCAATGCTATGTTTTTACCAACATCATTCTCTGAAAACAGAAAATTACTACAAAGATACCTTAGTTCAACAATCCAATATCATACAACATAAATGAATGTATCACAAATGAACAGAAACAAAGTAAGCAATATAATTCGGTTAACATAAACTAATTTTATGGTTCAATAGCTTAGTTCAGCTAATGCAAAATACGTTAGTGTGTTTCCTGCTCAAGTATGCAGAAACAACAGTGCATATATCATTAAACCTTAGAATAAAAATAAGAACTAAATGCAACTCAGTATTTGTTTGATACTGCGTTGCATATAGTAGCTTCATAGTTTCTTTGTTTTCAAAGGCTTATAGACATAGTGGTACATCAAATAACAAACAAAGTGGCTTTATCACAACTACATAACATCTAAGTCAACATGAGTTCCGAACAAGAAATGCAAAGTACTCTTCATAGAGAAAACGTTTGGAATATAATTTGCACAAAGCTACTCAACAAAATTTCAATCTAATCTTTTTAACGAAAGAACCAAAATCATTAAAAATTATTTGACACAGGGTGAAGAGTTATAAACAAGCTATATGATGCATTATCAGCAGAATACTATGTTCCAATTAGAAGTATTATTGGAATTACAATTAGCTGTCAAACCTACACTGTAGTGATCCTCCTATATCAACTTCTCTCCACCTAAATCAACTTCTCTGGGTATTTTCTACATGTATAACAATGAACTATATTATATTTGATTTATGTCTCTCCATGCATTCCAGAGAACCCCAATCACTTAAGCGGTTTGATATCCCAGTAATTAACAGGTACCTTAGTGCATTCACCATCCCATCTCACCTATAGGCAAAACACAATAATAAAATTTGAATCAATTTGAGAATCATTTAATGAAACCTAAACTAATAGTACAGTGTTGAGAACTTACTTCTAGTGTCTTCCAACCGATTACTTCAGAATCATTGGGAAGGCATTTGATCAACTTCCCTTTCTTGGAAGAATGCCTGTCTTGGACCCTGATTCCCTGTCTCAGACTTTCATTGGACGAGGAAAGTAAAGAAGGATCAACAAGAAATTCCACCCAGTTTGGAAAGTATATGAGTCGGAATTTCTTGCCATTGCTGGCCTTCTTTATAGCTTTTGAAGTAAGTTTTGCTGAACTTTCTTTATAAAAAGTGAATCTTTCTGCTGCGGGACTCTGTTTTCTCTGAAAATAAAACCATATTTCGTGCTCAAACTTCTTGAACATTACTTTATCACCCGACCTTATTCCCTTTTCTAAGCACATTGGTATCCAACCATCCGTAAGATAATAACACGATTTTCCTTGCCCTTTTGAAACCCTGTGAGTAAAGGTCCATGACTTCTAAGTAATATCCGTAAGCGTTAATGACCTAGTGCTACCGTGAATGGGGAAAACGCCCTTAGTCGCTAGCGGAACTTGGAGATTTTCTAGCAAATGCGTTTCAGCTATAGGTTTACTATAAAAGCCAGCACCTTCTTTGTGGAATTCAAACCCATCAAAGGTTGCGTCTTCTTTGGCAATAGGTTTGAGAGTAATGGCGGCAAAGATTTCTTCCGAGTGTGTATCAGCAAGATACGAGATTTTCGAAATCTTACACAAGATTGACTTTTTGGAATTGGGTGTTTGCGTCAGATCAACTTTAATTAACTTCCTTACATGTTCCATGTGACCTTGCGGAAAATAATGCAGAAATGAACCAACAGTTGGATTAAATGGTAGGGGTCCAGCAAATGGAATCCACACTGACGGATAAACACTTAATCCTAATTTCGGTTTAGAGGAAGAAGAAGAAGAGACCGAGCTCTCCATCTATGGCGGCGACGAAGAAAGAAAGAAAAGAAAAGAAAATCTTTTGGTAAACTATCAAAAAAAGTTGTTATGATTTTGCTTGGCGTGAAATTTCGGAGTAATAACCTCTTTCTTAATATAAGAATAACTAACAATAAGGCCTATCATATCACACGGATCCTACCTATTCGTACGGCTGAGATTAAATGTATACCTTTTTTCTTCTCCCGTGAATTTGTTCTTTTGTGCTTTCTAGAGTACTAGTTTAGTAATTAAAACTACCACTACAACTTTTCTGGAGTACCCTTTTACAGTAACGTGTTTTATTTTAATTTTGAATTAATTTTATTTAAGGGTTTTATTACTTAGTAGGAGTAGCAGTAGTAAGTCATTTTTCAAAATTTTCTAAGTTGTCTTCCATGAAGGTACTTTTGGCACTCACTCCAGTGGACATACGATGGCGAAGAAAATCCTACGGGCAGACTATTATTGGTCTACCATGGAAGCAGACTGCTATCAACACTCTCGGGCCTGTTATAAGTGTCAAATTTATGTTGACAAGGTGCACATACCTCCGGTTCCTCTGAATGTTTTGACGCCTCCTTGGCCCTTTGCTATGTGGGAAATCGACATGATTGGAGAGATCAAGCCTACAGCCTCCAATGAACACCGTTTCATTTAAGTGGTCATTGACTACTTTATAAAGTGGGTCGAAGCAGCTTCCTTCGCATCTGTTACTAAGAATGTTGTTGCCCGCTTCATCAAGCAGAATCTCATTTGCCAGTACGGTATCCCAGAAAGGATCATCACTCATAATGGTACCAACCTTAACAATATTATGATCATCGCCTTGTGTGAGCAGTTCAAGATTCAGCATCACAATTCACCCCCCTATCGGCCAAAGATGAATGGTTCCGTTGAAACTACAAATAAAAACATTAAAAAGATCATATAGAAAATGACAGTCACCTACAAGGGCTGGCATGAGATGCTACCATTTGCCCTCGACGGGTATCGTACCACGACTCGCACATCAACTGGGGCAACACCCTATTCTTTGGTTTATAGCATAGAGGTTGTCTTGCCTATTGAGGTCCAGATCCCCTCTTTGAGAATTATGAAGGATGCAGGTTTGAATGAGGACGATTGGATCCAAACTCGACTTGATCAACTAAACTTAATTGATGAAAAGAGACTTACTGATGTTTGCCACGGTCAGGCGTATCAAAAACGGATGATCAAGTCTTTCAACAAGAAAGTCAGATGCCAAGTATACCAAGTTGGAGATCTAGTGATCAAACGCATTATCTTACCACAAAGTGATCCCAGGGGCAAATGGACTCCTACCTATGAAGGACCATTTGTAATCAAGAACATCTTCTCCGGTGGGGCAATGATCTTAACTACCATAGACGGAGACGACCTGCAACACCCTACGAACGCAGACATAATCAAAATATACTACGCATAAGAGACCCGCTAGGTTGACACACCTAGGCAAAAAAGGGCATCCCGACGAACCAAAAAAAAAGGTTCGGGCAAAAATTAGGGATAAAATAAAAAATCTGTATACCCGGTGTTGTACCCCAAAATTTTCCCTCTCATGTTTTCAAAGGTCTTCCCTTACATGGTTGGTCACAAACACTTGCCTAACGAAAATAAAGTTTTTTGAAGATGAACAAAGTGTCTTTCGATTGGCATCTGGGAAAAGTCTTCGATTGGGTATCCAAAATCCTTCGATACAGGCTTGACTCACCAGTCTTCAATTGGGAATTTGGAACTCTTCAATCGGGCTTTGATTAGTAAGCTTCGATTAGGTGTTTGGAACCCTTCGATCAAACTTTGGTTCGCAAGTCTTCGATTGAGCGCTGGACCCCCCTTCGATCAATGCTTCGACTATGCATTAACTACTTCAGGCTTACCTTCGACTCACGAGGCAAGAATCTCCTACAAGTTTGTTTCGATTCACAAAGGAAAAGGCCCCTCAACTTGCCATCACACCAGGCAAGAGGCTCATTCGAAGAACATTCAAAAGGTCCATTTGAAGAAGCATTCAGAAAGCCCATTCGAAGGGTACATAAGAAGTCCATTCGAAGGAGGCAACTCAAGACCAATCGAAGAGCATGGCCTGGAGGCATTCGAAAATCAAAGGTGTCCAGGTTCATTCAAGATTCCAAAGAGACATGAATATTTCAAAAAAGGAAATCTTTTAAAATGTCTGATTCTTGTCTCATGGCTTTAAAGTCCTGGTTAAATGGTTGTCCCTTGCCATTTTCATGCACCCTCACACTCCTATAAATACGAGGCCAATGACACATTACAGGGGGACGAGGATTTTGAGAGACGCTGCCCACAAACCCGCCAAAGGTTATCAACATTTTCATAAGTAATCCAAGCCAAAGAAACCATTCAACAAAAGTATCCACGCCCAAAAATCCCATATCGAAGATACCCACATCTAGAAAGTTCCAAATCGAAGGTTCCAGCTACTAGTAAGAGAGGGTAAAATGTCAAACCCTGTATTTACATAACACATCCATATTTGTTGTTTCATTCGATTGTCATTCTAGACAGAATCAAAGGGCTTGGGTTTGGCACCAGGTCATGTTTTTTGTTGCTAACACTTGCTACAGATATAGCCTGAAAAGTCCCAGCGCGCGCGGGATCGATGGACCTGGGTTTCGACACCCAGGTCATGCATTTTATTTTGCTAAACATATTTTTGCAGATGCAGTGCTTCCACAGGTGATCCTTCAGGCCTTTCCAGCAATACCCTTCATAGAATCGAAAGGCAGCCTTCTTCCACTGAATCGAAGCCCCCCTTCTCCCTACAATCGAAGTTTACCCATATCCTTCCTAAACCCAATCAAAGGAGTTAGGAAAGGGTGCAAATCGAATCTTTCCCCGTCAATTCTCAAGCCCAATCGAAGGCTACTCACACCCATTCCCTAGCTCAATCGAAAGAAGGCCAAAGAAGGGAGAATCGAACGAGTCCATGGCATGGATCGAAGAAGTCTTTTCTCTTCTTTATTTTTACTTTTTACTTGTCTTTCAATTTAGTTGTAATAGTTAATTAGGTCTTTACTTTTATCGCTTTATTTTCAATGGGTTTGTTTTTGGCTATGTAAATACCCGAAGCCTTGTAATAGTGTAGTTTAATTTTTGCACTTTAAATTCCACAAATTATTAAACTGTTAGATGTATGATATTAGGATGCATGACAAGAATGTATGATTAATTTTAAAATAGTTAGATAACCCTAAAATGTGCAAAGATAATAATCTTAAATTGAATCACTCGCACATGCCACTCTTAGGGTACGCCTCACTTGGTTGCCTCGAACGTGGTCATTGAGTATAGGATGTTTTAGAGGTCGCCCTCTTGTCCAAAGATCATAAGTTGCCTTGAAACGGTTGCCTCGGATAAAATGATCTAAGACATTAGGGTTACCACTAAGGCGTCCTAACATTGCTTTAGTGACCACACGTCCCTTAATCGAATTGACCCGAAAACTCCAACGACGATGCTACCTACTCCTCAATAGTGGGATGGCATTGTCTAAAGGACATTTGTACAGATTAATTCCTTTTTCGAGTAGGTAGATGGTTCTTAAGTACTTGCTCCTTTTAAAAACAAAAACAATACTTTTCGCACTTACACTTCTTTCAAACAAAAAACTCTTCTCAAACCCACAAACACAAAGAAACGCAAACTTTTGAAAACTTAATGAGCAAGTACCTAAGAGCCCGTGGATAACCATGGATAGAAAGGGTGCTAACACCTTCCCTTTCTATAATCTACCTCCTGAACCTGAGAAATATCTCAAAAAGGAATTTTTCTGTGCTTTTGTCCTTTCCTTGTTGGATAAAATAAAAGACGGTGGCGACTCTTGCTTACCGTGACATTTTGTGAAAACAAACGCAAACGCGAACCAGCATCCCAAAACAGTCAGTTCTCATTCCCACTGATCACAGAACCGGCGACTCTGCTGGGGACATTTTAAAAGTGAGGTGTACCTTAGGATTAGATCACTTGTGTTTTCAATTATATGCTTTGAACGCTTTAATTTTGTGGGCTAATATCGGAGTTCTATAGATCCTAACCTGGATCTGGGGATACCCTTTAGGTAAGTAGCAATAAATTGTGAGGGATCTGTCCGGCGTAGACCGACACGGATGAAGCAGTAGCTACGTTGGTGTGGCACCTTAGTCTGTACCGATATCCCTTGTGTTAGAACAGGAGAATATGGGTCTTCTAAGGAGTCATTAAGCACCAACTGACCTTAGAACCTTAAATTGACCAACTTGGCCATAGAACAGTAGCAGTATGCTACACTCATTGAGACTAAACTCTCGCGATGATTCCGGCTGCAAGAAAAGGTTGCTAAACTAGAATTATGACCAATCGAGGGTAGTAAGTGATATTGAGATCCTCTAGAACCCGATTACTATTTCTAGGACAGGTTAAACCAACTAAACTGAAAGAGAGTAATACCTAAACTCCGTGCCAGCCTAAACTTAAGGCTGTTTGTGTGACTTGTGTGCCTTCAAACTTGAACTACTTGCACATTCTCGTTATCTGACAACATGAGTTCCTTGCAGGTTTTGTTTACAGTCCTTATCCAATAATTTGGATTTATTGCAGGGTTTACTTACATCACTTCACACTTTGGCTTAAACGCATAACATACACATCATAACATCATGCCTTAACATTTCCTTAACCATTTCAAGGATCTTAAGGGTTTGTGATGCAGTTTATGGTAAATCAAATGTCTAGCAAGGGGCAAAGGGGATTTATTTTCCTCTAGCCAAGGTTGTCTAGAAATCAAAACACGATAACTTGAGTCAGGGGCTATGACCCACTCGATATGGTGAGCTTGACTCTTGAAGAAGGACTCTCAGCAACATGAAGTTCCTCCAATCAAGCTACCAGATTCAGATTCTAACAGTTTCTTGAATACCCCGCGAGATCCTTGAAAACATTGCATACATATATCATACATATCATTGCATAACAGGTCATCCAGTACAGGTCTCTCATGTTCCCTCTGTTTATTTCAGAAATGGCTCTCCCACAAGACAACCAAGATCTCCAGGCTCAAAACGCTCAACTTCAAGAAATGTTCCTGAACCTATCCCAGGGGCAGGAAGAAATAAAAGCTCTCCTCACAAGGGGCTTAGTCCTAGGGAATCCAGGCGATGTCAGGAATGATCAGTTGGAAAGGCTACAAATTGAGTTGGCAACAATGAAGATCCAGATGATGGGACAGCTGGTGGGCCAGATGGCTCTCATTCAAGACCTGGCTCAAAGACAAGAAGAGCTCAGGGTCCTCGTCAACAAACTACTTCAAAATGACCAAGTGGGGCAAACAACTAGGGTTGAATATCAAGTCATCATTCAACCACCTTTGGGGCAAGAAGACAAGGGAAAAGCTTCTCAGCTTGCTTCAGGGTCACAAGCCCAACATCAACCTCGCCAGTGTCAATGGGATAATCGGCGTAAGCAAAATACGTCTAGAAGACATTTCTCTGAGACTGATTTACCATTATCTCTAATACTGAAACGCTTGTTAGAGGTCAATCTGATTCCTTTAAGGGATCCTCCCTGGAATCCCAATACCTCTGCTCCTAGCTATCATCCCGATGCAGTTTGTGCATACCACTCCTATAGTCCTGGACATGACACCGACGACTGTTGGGCTTTGAAAAACAAGATCCAAGACTTGATTGACGGAAGAGTGATGGAATTCATGCCGGATGGAGAAATGAAAATCTTCCGTTGAGGGTTCTCCACCTGAAATGACTAGTTCAAATTAAGAGACTTTTGTTCATTTAAATTCTGAAGTTGTATCTTTCTTTGCTTATTCAAACAATTATTATCATGTCAAACTTTATTACTTTATCAATGCATTGCATATGTCTATTCTGAATCAATCCATTCGTATTCACTATATTCAAATTGCTTTCATTTTTTTGTGATGTTCAACTCTCGATTAAAAAATTCTAAGCCTTTTGAGGGAGGATGACGAAAATGATACCAAAATCTCTACAGTATGCTTTTGAGCCAAAGAAGTACATGCATTGTTTCAAATCCTAAACAACGGAGTTATAAGGAAGATAATCCCTAGTCAACCCCTTTGAGCCAAAGAAGTTGGAGTTTTTCTTTTCACAAATTAAAACCCTTAATTATAACCTGGGGCAGGGTAGTTTTCTCAGTTGATCCAGGTGCACAATGAATGGAATCAAAGAAGTCCTTCCGTAACAAAAGACGGTGTTGGTCCCATATAATCGTAAGGGCAGGCAGTCATTTTTTTTCAAAATAAAAGCCCAATAAGTCAAAATCTATGAAGGAGACTTAAGAAAAACTGGGGCATCCCGCTGACTGTAATCACAAAAAGAAATAGTTCAGGCAAAAGACAGGGATAATAAAAACCAAAAGGGAAGAGATCCTGCAAACTCTCAACAAAATGACTGCCCGTTCAAAATAAATTGTCAGTATTCGAACCATCACTGGCATGTCAGAGCAAAGACTCAAACAAGATCTAATGCACGATTAGCTGAGTTTAGGATCGAAGAACATCACGAAGAACGGGTGGGTACAAATAAATTTTGAGCCGTTATCCTTTGTTTCTTAAACCGTGAACCAGGCCACGTTATAACCCTTAAAAGTCCTAGCTGAAGCACGGGTTAGTTTGAAAGCATACTGTTACAAAAGGTATCCTGACTCCTGTAGGGCTTGCTGTAAATCCTGAGTTGACGTCATATTTTACAAAATTTTCCTATCTTACTGGGAAAAAATGCATTTTCAAAAACTTCAAGACAGACATAAGCTTTGCATTCTTAAAATAACATTGTTTGCATATGACTATTTGTTCAAACAACAGAGAAATTCGCACGATGAATATCTAGTGAACCAAAAAACCTTCTCAATAAAAGGGTCACCTCAAGTGGAAAAAACACTTCCAATCCAGGGGCACGGCATGAGCATTTTCCATCATCTGGGGCAGTCAAGTCAAGATTCAAGGAATCTCTCAAAATGCCAAATAGCCAGGGGTAAATCTCCATCTGAGTCACTTGGGGAATTAGACATGGATTCCAGCAACGAATCTTGCATGATCAAACGAATATCTTCTGGTAGTATGGCAACACAACACTACCGACAGTGACATCTCCCTACATCCTGAGAGTGTGGACATAGTCAAAAAGTACTACGCATAATCAAAGACCCGCTAGGTTGAATGGCCTAGGCAAAAACAAGGGCTTCCCGGCGAACCAAAAGGGTTTGGGCAAAAATAAGGGATGAAAATGAAAATTTGTACACCCGGCAAGTCGAAAACCTGAAAAGGCGGCTTGGGCAAAAAAGGGTATCCCGGTGAACTGAAAACCCGAAAGGGCGGTTGTGATCGGTGGGAATGAGAACTGACTGTTTTGGAATGCTGGTTCGCATTTGCTTTTGTTTTCTCAAAATGTCGCGGTAAGCAAGAGTCGCCACCGTCTTTTATTTTATCCAACAAGGAAAGGACAAAAGCACAGAAAAATTCCTTTTTGAGATTGTTTCTCGGGTTCGGGAGGTAGATTATAGAAAGGGAAGGTGTTAGCACCCTTTCTATCTGTGGTTATCCACGGGCTCTTAGGTACTTGCTCATTGTGTTTTCAAAAGTTTGCTTTTCTTTGTGATTGTGGGTTTGAAAAGAGTTTTTGTTTTGAATAGAGTATAAGTGCAAATAGTTTTTGTTTTGTTTTTAAAAGGAGCAAGTACTTAAGAACATCTACCTACTCAAAAAGGAATTAAACTGTGCAAATTTCCTTTAGACAGTGCTATCCCACTATTGAGGAGTAAGTAGCATCGTCGTTGGAGTTTTCGGGTCAATTCGATTAAGGCACATGTGGTCACTAAAGCAATGTTAGGATGCCTTAGCAGTAACCCTAATATCCTAGATCATTTTTCCGAGGCAACCGTTTCGAGGCAACTATGATCTTGGGACAAGAGTGCGACCTCTAAAACACCCTATACTCAATGACCACGTTCGAGGCAACCAAGTGAGGCGTACCCTAAGAGTGGCATGTCCGAGTGTATTGTTTTTCAGTTATATTATCTTTGATTAGGCCAAACTAATTGTTGATCTTATCTTGCCAAACATATCCTATTTACTAGCAAGCATATAAAAGTAATGAAGCACAGAAAGATAAAATCCTACACTATTACAACCATATTGAATTGCATGAAAATATAAGGGCAAAAATAAAATAAAAAGCAAAAAAAATGAGGGTCTTTCGATTGAGGCAGAAAACCCTTCGATTCTGCACTTTCTGGATCTCTTCGATTTGGCCTGAAAAGGGTGAAGGCATGACTTTCGACTGAGGCCTCACGGTCAGCATGTTGTGCCTTTCGATTGGGACCAGTGGGACAACATGTTGTGCCTTTCGACTAGGCCTAGAATCTGTGCAAGATGTAATCTTCCTTTCTGCCTCCTTCGACTGGGCCTGGAGTCAGTGAGGGAATGCCTTTCGACTGAGCCTGTAAGTCAGTGAAGGCATGCTTTTCGTTTGGGCCTAGAAGTCAACATGGTTTTTCCTCCTGGTTGTCTCTTTCGTTTGACCTGGAGAAAGAGGGTAAAAGCCAGATGCTTCGTTTCCTATTTCCTGTTTCCTGTTTCTTTCATTTAAAGCATATAAATGGAAACATGGCCTTAGGCCATGCTAATATTTGTCTTGCAAACAGTTTAATAGTTAAAACTAGTTCAGGTAAACAAAAAGAAAAACGAAAGGGTTAACTCTAAAAAACATGTTAAAATGGGGGAAACCAAAGGAACAATGGTATAAACATGCTTGAAACGAGCGAAAAGATTATTTACATGTTATGCCATGAAATGAAAGGTTCAAGGGTAAGAGTGACTTACCTTGATGGAGGCTTTGAATGGGTGTGGGACCTTGAGTGGAGGCCCGAGGTTCTGGATTTGAAAGAGGGGGCCAACAACTGTGCTTGGAATGCTGGATTCGAAGGAAGGAAAGAAACAAGTCTTATGTTTCTTTCCAAACTGGATTCAAAGGATACTGAAGAGTACTTGTTCTTCAGAATCGAAGGAAGTAAGTATGTGATTCTGGGTTTGTTCTCACAAGTGTTGAAGGGACTTGAGAGATTTGTTGTGTTTGAGAAAATTTGGGTGATTCGTTCCTCTGGTCCCCCGATCCTCCCTTAAACATGTGTTGGAGCCTCTTATTTATAGGCAAAGTTGGCTGAAGTTTTTGGAGGGAAAACAAAATAATTTGAACAATTTGAGTAAACTGCTCTTTGTAGCCTTCGAGAGACAGTGCTTGTATGCTATTTCGCTGAAAGAATGGGGCAGTGTTTCAAGACTGTTGTGCAGCAGTTTTGGCCAGTGTATCATGCCTGAACTTGGCAGCAAGCATCTTTGAATATTTCATCCTTTCATTTTGACCCTCCTTCGACCAGATTCTTCTTCCAAACATATTGTTCGACTTTCCTCCAACAAGTGTCCTTCGAACAAATCACCTTTGTGCATCATTTGAAGGGGCCATCAACCATGTGCTGAAGTTTGTCAAGGATGGAAATGCATCACACTAAAGAGAAATGTTGTCCAGTCGAAGCTAGTACAAACGTAGTCAATGTTTTGTCGAAGCCTTGTGGTCGAAACAAGCTAATTCCCAGTCGAAGCTTGTATCAAAGAAAACATATTTCCAAATCAAAAGCTCATGCTCGAAGGAAGCATATTGCCCAATCGAAGCTTGGGTCGAAACAAACATAAAGGGAGTCATTGCCTTTTCGTGTGAGGGAAGTTCCTGGCTTCTGAATCGAAGGGTGTTTCTAAACTTGCACTCGAAGGAGGCTTTAAGTTCAACATGAAGGACATATCCAAGTTGCATTTGAAGGATGTTTCCAATCCAAACAAAGGATGTACCTAAATTGCACTCAAAGGAGGCTTTAAGTTCAAAATGAGGGACATGCCCAAGTTGCATTTGAAGGATGTTTCCAATCCAAACGAAGGATGTACCTAAACTTGCACTCAAAGGAGGCTTTAAGTTCAAAATGAGGTACATGCCCAAGTTGCATTCAAAGGAGGCCAAGAGTCAGTCGAAGGGTACTGAATCGAAGGAGACCTGTTTTCCTCCAAATTTGTCAAAATGTTATTTTTATCTGTTTTCTCCCTTTTTGACAGTCTCCTTTTAATTTTGGTATTGGAAAATCCCAATGCACTTGTTCAAGCTTGAACCTTGAAAATCCTTGTAAGAAAGGACTTGAGAATGAGAGGGCAAATTTTGGGGTACAACAGTGGTCCAGGCAAAAATTAGGGATCAAAGCGTACGACTATGTCTCGTCATCTCGTCATTGGCCTACAGGAAAAAGACTTGTCATTTTGACCGAAAGATACCAAGCACCTCATAGGTGGATATAATACTCGATCCACAGGACCTCCGCAGGTACCTTCTCCCGCAAAAAACAGGGGTAAATAAGAATTGTCTGAATTGTACAAGTTGCTCTGTCCACCAAGGTACCAAGGTAGGTTCAGCTGAAGAATATGGCCAAGATACCGTTATTCCCCGTAGAGTAAAACAATAATGGTAGCTCTCCCCACTTAGACTTGTAACTATGAACAAATCAGCAATACTCTTCCCAAGCAGAGTTGAGCTACCATCAACCCTAAAAAGGTTGGGTATCCCCAGAAGGTCTTAATATTCCCCAACGGAGTGTAAAGATATTCTCCAGCAAGCATAAGAGCATCCCCGGAAGTCTTAATATTCCTCAACAGAATATGAAAATGTTCCCCGGCGGAATGCAATATACCACAACGGAGTCATTTCCCCAGCGCAGTCTAAAAAAACTTCCCCAGCAGAGTTGAGTCATCTTCCCCAGTAGACTCTGGAAGCTTATCCCCTGCGAAGCACAAATAAGTCTCCTCATCCAAATTCAGAAGTTATCCCCACAAGAGTCTAACTGGGTTATCCTCAGCAAGTTGCAACTGAAAGGTTACCCCTAGTAAAGTTCTTTCTATCCCTAGCGGAGTTTATCATTAGAATCCCCAACAGATCTTATCAATGGAATCCCCAGAGGAGTTATCATTAAAATCATCAGCAGGACATCTCTTCCCCACAGAGTAATTCCCCTCGGAGTAATTCCTTCATCAGTTTATTCCCCAACGGAGTTCTTCTCTCCTGCAGGCTTATTCTCACAATCATCTTCGTTCATCATCCCCAGCGGAAACGAAGAGCTCTACTCTATTCTCCAACAGCTCTGGGATTTATTTTCCCCAGCTAAAACATCACATTCTCATACATCATGATACACGCATGTACGCATCATACCATACAATCTCATTTATGTTGAGAACATCATTGCTTGATCCATATCATGCACTGCATATGACTGACCTTTACCTTTCAGGAAAAATGTAGTTACGTTCTCAGCCTAGTCGAAGATCTGACCAGTTCTTAAATCTCAATTGAATTATCATCGGTTGAATTTCAGATAAGGTTCTCAATCTCGACAGTTTCCTCCGTCATAGTGTGGACGAGTTCTATAACCTCAACGGTATACTCCCGGTGAGCACAAGACAATTCCTAGATCTTGATGAAGATGCTTCCCTACGTCATAGTGTGGACAAGTACTATAACCTCAGCGGTATACTCACGGTGACACGAGTCAGTTCCTAGATCTTGATGTTTTCCTCCGTCATAGTGTGGACGAGTTCTATAACCTCAACTGTATACTCCCTGTGAGCACGAGACAGTTCCTAGATCTTGATGAAGATGCTTCCCTACGCCATAGTGTGGACGAGTACTATAACCTCAGCGGTATACTCTCGGTGAGCACGAGTCAGTTCCTAGATCTTGATGTTTTCCTCCGTCATAGTTTGGACGAGTTCTATAACCTCAACGGTATACTCTCGGTGAGCACAAGACAGTTCCTAGATCTTGATGAAGATGCTTCCCTATGTTATAGTGTGGACGAGTACTATAACCTCATCGGTATACTCCCGGCGAGCACGAGTCAGTTCCTAGATCTTGATGTTTTCCTCTGTCATAAGGTGGACGAGTTCTATAACCTCAATGGTATACTCCCGGTGAGCACGAGACAGTTCCTAGATCTTGATGAAGATGCTTCCCTACGTCATAGTATGGACGAGTACTATAACCTCAACGGTATACTCCCAGTGAGCACGAGTCAGTTCCTAGATCTTGATGTTTTCCTCCGTCATAGTGTGGACGAGTTCTATAACCTCAATGGTATACTCCCGATGAGCACGAGACAGTTCCTAGATCTTGATGAATATGCTTCCCTATGTCATAGTGTGGACGAGTACTATAACCTCAGCGGTATACTCCCGATGAGCACGAGTCAGTTCCTAGATCTTAATGTTTTCCTCCGTCATAGTGTGGACAAGTTCTATAACCTCAACGGAATACTCTCGGTGGGCACGAGACAGTTCCTAGATATTGATGAAGATGTTTCCCTACGTCATAGTGTGGACGAGTACTATAACCTCAACGGTATACTCCCGGTGAGCATGAGTCAGTTCCTAGATCTTGATGTTTTCCTCCGTTATAGTGTGGACAAGTTCTATAAACTCAACGGTATACTCTCGGTGGGCACGAGACAGTTCCTAGATCTTGATGAAGATGTTTCCCTACGTCATAGTGTGGACGAGTACTATAACCTCAACGGTATACTCCCGGTGAGCAAGAGTCAGTTCCTAGATCTTGATGTTTTCCTCCGTCATAGTGTGGACAAGTTCTATAACCTCAACGGTATACTCCCGGTTAGCACGAGACAGTTCCTAGATCTTGATGAAGATGCTTCCCTACGTCATAGTGTGGACGAGTACTATAACCTCAGCAGTATACTCCCGGTGAGCACGAGTCAGTTCCTAGATCTTGATGTTTTCCTCCGTCATAGTGTGGACGAGTTCTATAACCTCAACGGTATACTCCCGATAAGCACAAGACAATTCTTAGATCTTGATGAAGATGCTTCCCTACGTCATAGTGTGGACAAGTACTATAACCTCAGCAGTATACTCACGGTGACACGAGTCAGTTCCTAGATCTTGATGTTTTCCTCCGTCATAGTGTGGACGAGTTCTATAACCTCAACAGTATACTCCCGGTGAGCACGAGACAGTTCCTAGATCTTGATGAAGATGCTTCCCTACGCCATAGTGTGGACGAGTACTATAACCTCAGCGGTATACTCTCGGTGAGCACGAGTCAGCTCCTAGATCTTGATGTTTTCCTCCGTCATAGTGTGGACGAGTTCTATAACCTCAACGGTATACTCCCGGTGAGCACAAGACAGTTCCTAGATCTTGATGAAGATGCTTCCCTATGTTATAGTGTGGACGAGTACTATAACCTCATTGGTATACTCCCGGTGAGCACGAGTCAGTTCCTAGATCTTGATGTTTTCCTCCGTCATAGTGTGGACGAGTTCTATAACCTCAACGGTATACTCCCGGTGAGCACAAGACAATTCTTAGATCTTGATGAAGATGCTTCCCTACGTCATAGTGTGGACAAGTACTATAACCTCAACAGTATAATCACGGTGACACCATTCAGTTCCTAGATCTTGATGTTTTCCTCCATCATAGTGTGGACGAGTTCTATAACCTCAACGGTATACTCCCGGTGAGCACGAGACAGTTCCTAGATCTTGATGAAGATGCTTCCCTACGTCATAGTGTGGACGAGTACTATAACCTCAGCGGTATACTCCCGGTGAGCACATGTCAGTTCCTAGATCTTGATGTTTTCCTCCGTCATAGTGTGGACGAGTTCTATAACCTCAACGGTATACTCCCGGTGACCACAAGACAATTCTTAGATCTTGATGAAGATGCTTCCCTACGTCATAGTGTGGACAAGTACTATAACCTCAGCAGTATACTCACGGTGACACGAGTCAGTTTCTAGATCTTGATGTTTTCCTCCGTCATAGTGTGGACGAGTTCTATAACCTCAACGGTATACTCCCGGTGAGCACGAGACAGTTCCTAGATCTTAATGAAGATGCTTCCCTACGCCATAGTGTGGACGAGTACTATAACCTCAGCGGTATACTCTCGGTGAGCACGAGTCAGTTCCTAGATCTTGATGTTTTCCTCCGTCATAGTGTGGACGAGTTCTATAACCTCAACGGTATACTCCCAGTGAGCACAAGACAGTTCCTAGATCTTGATGAAGATGCTTCCCTATGTTATAGTGTGGACGAGTACTATAACCTCATCGGTATACTCCCGGTGAGCACGAGTCAGTTCCTAGATCTTGATGTTTTCCTCCGTCATAGTGTGGACGAGATCTATAACCTCAACGGTATACTCCCGGTGAGCACAAGACAATTCTTAGATATTAATGAAGATGCTTCCCTACATCATAGTGTGGACAAGTACTATAACCTCAGCAGTATACTCACGGTGACACGAGTCAGTTCCTAGATCTTGATGTTTTCCTCCGTCATAGTGTGGACGAGTTCTATAACCTCAACGGTATACTCCCGGTGAGCACGAGACAGTTCCTAGATCTTGATGAAGATGCTTCCCTACGTCATAGTGTGGACGAGTACTATAACCTCAGCGGTATACTCCCGGTGAGCACAGGTCAGTTCCTAGATATTGATGTTTTCCTCCGTCATAGTGTGGACGAGTTCTATAACCTCAACGGTATACTCCCGGTGACCACAAGACAATTCTTAGATCTTGATGAAGATGCTTCCCTACGTCATAGTGTGGACGAGTACTATAACCTCAGCGGTATACTCCCGGTGAGCACATGTCAGTTCCTAGATCTTGATGTTTTCCTCCGTCATAGTGTGGACGAGTTCTATAACCTCAACGGTATACTCCCGGTGACCACAAGACAATTCTTAGATCTTGATGAAGATGCTTCCCTACGTCATAGTGTGGACAAGTACTATAACCTCAGCAGTATACTCACGGTGACACGAGTCAGTTTCTAGATCTTGATGTTTTCCTCCGTCATAGTGTGGACGAGTTCTATAACCTCAACGGTATACTCCCGGTGAGCACGAGACAGTTCCTAGATCTTAATGAAGATGCTTCCCTACGCCATAGTGTGGACGAGTACTATAACCTCAGCGGTATACTCTCGGTTAGCACGAGTCAGTTCCTAGATCTTGATGTTTTCCTCCGTCATAGTGTGGACGAGTTCTATAACCTCAACGGTATACTCCCAGTGAGCACAAGACAGTTCCTAGATCTTGATGAAGATGCTTCCCTATGTTATAGTGTGGACGAGTACTATAACCTCATCGGTATACTCCCGGTGAGCACGAGTCAGTTCCTAGATCTTGATGTTTTCCTCCGTCATAGTGTGGACGAGATCTATAACCTCAATGGTATACTCCCGGTGAGCACAAGACAATTCTTAGATCTTGATGAAGATGCTTCCCTACATCATAGTGTGGACAAGTACTATAACCTCAGCAGTATACTCACGGTGACACGAGTCAGTTCCTAGATCTTGATGTTTTCCTCCGTCATAGTGTGGACGAGTTCTATAACCTCAACGGTATACTCCCGGTGAGCACGAGACAGTTCCTAGATCTTGATGAAGATGTTTCCCTACGTCATAGTGTGGACGAGTACTATAACCTCAACGGTATACTCCCGGTGAGCATGAGTCAGTTCCTAGATCTTGATGTTTTCCTCCGTTATAGTGTGGACAAGTTCTATAAACTCAACGGTATACTCTCGGTGGGCACGAGACAGTTCCTAGATCTTGATGAAGATGTTTCCCTACGTCATAGTGTGGACGAGTACTATAACCTCAACGGTATACTCCCGGTGAGCAAGAGTCAGTTCCTAGATCTTGATGTTTTCCTCCGTCATAGTGTGGACAAGTTCTATAACCTCAACGGTATACTCCCGGTTAGCACGAGACAGTTCCTAGATCTTGATGAAGATGCTTCCCTACGTCATAGTGTGGACGAGTACTATAACCTCAGCAGTATACTCCCGGTGAGCACGAGTCAGTTCCTAGATCTTGATGTTTTCCTCCGTCATAGTGTGGACGAGTTCTATAACCTCAACGGTATACTCCCGATAAGCACAAGACAATTCTTAGATCTTGATGAAGATGCTTCCCTACGTCATAGTGTGGACAAGTACTATAACCTCAGCAGTATACTCACGGTGACACGAGTCAGTTCCTAGATCTTGATGTTTTCCTCCGTCATAGTGTGGACGAGTTCTATAACCTCAACAGTATACTCCCGGTGAGCACGAGACAGTTCCTAGATCTTGATGAAGATGCTTCCCTACGCCATAGTGTGGACGAGTACTATAACCTCAGCGGTATACTCTCGGTGAGCACGAGTCAGCTCCTAGATCTTGATGTTTTCCTCCGTCATAGTGTGGACGAGTTCTATAACCTCAACGGTATACTCCCGGTGAGCACAAGACAGTTCCTAGATCTTGATGAAGATGCTTCCCTATGTTATAGTGTGGACGAGTACTATAACCTCATTGGTATACTCCCGGTGAGCACGAGTCAGTTCCTAGATCTTGATGTTTTCCTCCGTCATAGTGTGGACGAGTTCTATAACCTCAACGGTATACTCCCGGTGAGCACAAGACAATTCTTAGATCTTGATGAAGATGCTTCCCTACGTCATAGTGTGGACAAGTACTATAACCTCAACAGTATAATCACGGTGACACCATTCAGTTCCTAGATCTTGATGTTTTCCTCCATCATAGTGTGGACGAGTTCTATAACCTCAACGGTATACTCCCGGTGAGCACGAGACAGTTCCTAGATCTTGATGAAGATGCTTCCCTACGTCATAGTGTGGACGAGTACTATAACCTCAGCGGTATACTCCCGGTGAGCACATGTCAGTTCCTAGATCTTGATGTTTTCCTCCGTCATAGTGTGGACGAGTTCTATAACCTCAACGGTATACTCCCGGTGACCACAAGACAATTCTTAGATCTTGATGAAGATGCTTCCCTACGTCATAGTGTGGACAAGTACTATAACCTCAGCAGTATACTCACGGTGACACGAGTCAGTTTCTAGATCTTGATGTTTTCCTCCGTCATAGTGTGGACGAGTTCTATAACCTCAACGGTATACTCCCGGTGAGCACGAGACAGTTCCTAGATCTTAATGAAGATGCTTCCCTACGCCATAGTGTGGACGAGTACTATAACCTCAGCGGTATACTCTCGGTGAGCACGAGTCAGTTCCTAGATCTTGATGTTTTCCTCCGTCATAGTGTGGACGAGTTCTATAACCTCAACGGTATACTCCCAGTGAGCACAAGACAGTTCCTAGATCTTGATGAAGATGCTTCCCTATGTTATAGTGTGGACGAGTACTATAACCTCATCGGTATACTCCCGGTGAGCACGAGTCAGTTCCTAGATCTTGATGTTTTCCTCCGTCATAGTGTGGACGAGATCTATAACCTCAACGGTATACTCCCGGTGAGCACAAGACAATTCTTAGATATTAATGAAGATGCTTCCCTACATCATAGTGTGGACAAGTACTATAACCTCAGCAGTATACTCACGGTGACACGAGTCAGTTCCTAGATCTTGATGTTTTCCTCCGTCATAGTGTGGACGAGTTCTATAACCTCAACGGTATACTCCCGGTGAGCACGAGACAGTTCCTAGATCTTGATGAAGATGCTTCCCTACGTCATAGTGTGGACGAGTACTATAACCTCAGCGGTATACTCCCGGTGAGCACAGGTCAGTTCCTAGATATTGATGTTTTCCTCCGTCATAGTGTGGACGAGTTCTATAACCTCAACGGTATACTCCCGGTGACCACAAGACAATTCTTAGATCTTGATGAAGATGCTTCCCTACGTCATAGTGTGGACGAGTACTATAACCTCAGCGGTATACTCCCGGTGAGCACATGTCAGTTCCTAGATCTTGATGTTTTCCTCCGTCATAGTGTGGACGAGTTCTATAACCTCAACGGTATACTCCCGGTGACCACAAGACAATTCTTAGATCTTGATGAAGATGCTTCCCTACGTCATAGTGTGGACAAGTACTATAACCTCAGCAGTATACTCACGGTGACACGAGTCAGTTTCTAGATCTTGATGTTTTCCTCCGTCATAGTGTGGACGAGTTCTATAACCTCAACGGTATACTCCCGGTGAGCACGAGACAGTTCCTAGATCTTAATGAAGATGCTTCCCTACGCCATAGTGTGGACGAGTACTATAACCTCAGCGGTATACTCTCGGTTAGCACGAGTCAGTTCCTAGATCTTGATGTTTTCCTCCGTCATAGTGTGGACGAGTTCTATAACCTCAACGGTATACTCCCAGTGAGCACAAGACAGTTCCTAGATCTTGATGAAGATGCTTCCCTATGTTATAGTGTGGACGAGTACTATAACCTCATCGGTATACTCCCGGTGAGCACGAGTCAGTTCCTAGATCTTGATGTTTTCCTCCGTCATAGTGTGGACGAGATCTATAACCTCAATGGTATACTCCCGGTGAGCACAAGACAATTCTTAGATCTTGATGAAGATGCTTCCCTACATCATAGTGTGGACAAGTACTATAACCTCAGCAGTATACTCACGGTGACACGAGTCAGTTCCTAGATCTTGATGTTTTCCTCCGTCATAGTGTGGACGAGTTCTATAACCTCAACGGTATACTCCCGGTGAGCACGAGACAGTTCCTAGATCTTGATGAAGATGCTTCCCTACATCATAGTGTGGACGAGTACTATAACCTCAGCGGTATACTCCCGGTGAGCACAGGTCAGTTCCTAGATATTGATGTTTTCCTCCGTCATAGTGTGGACGAGTTCTATAACCTCAACGGTATACTCCCGGTGACCACAAGACAATTCTTAGATCTTGATGAAGATGCTTCCCTACGTCATAGTGTGGACAAGTACTATAACCTCAACAGTATACTCACGGTGACACGAGTCAGTTCCTAGATCTTGATGTTTTCCTCCGTCATAGTGTAGACGAGTTCTATAACCTCAACGGTATACTCCCGGTGAGCACGAGACAGTTCCTAGATCTTGATGAAGATGCTTCCCTACGCCATAGTATGGACGAGTACTATAACCTCAGCGGTATACTCTCGGTGAGCACGAGTCAGTTCCTAGATCTTGATGTTTTCCTCCGTCATAGTGTGGACGAGTTCTATAACTTCAACGGTATACTCCCGGTGAGCACAAGACAGTTCCTAGATCTTGATGAAGATGCTTCCCTATGTTATAGTGTGGATGAGTACTATAACCTCACCGGTATACTCCCGGTGAGCACGAGTCAGTTCCTAGATCTTGATGTTTTCCTCCGTCATAAGGTGGACGAGTTCTATAACCTCAACAGTATACTCCCGGTGAGCACGAGATAGTTCCTAGATCTTGATGAAGATTCTTCCCTATGTCATAGTGTGGACGAGTACTATAACCTCAGCGGTATACTCCCAGTGAGCACGAGCCAGTTCCTAGATCTTGATGTTTTCCTCCGTCATAGTGTGGACGAGTTCTATAACCTCAACAGTATACTCCTGATGAGCACGAGACAGTTCCTAGATCTTGATGAATATGCTTCCCTATGTCATAGTGTGGACGAGTACTATAACCTCAGCGGTATACTCCCGGTGATCACGAGTCAATTCCTAGATCTTAATGTTTTCCTCCGTCATAGTGTGGACAAGTTCTATAACCTCAACGGTATACTCTCGGTGGGCACGAGACAGTTCCTAGATCTTGATGAAGATGTTTCCCTATGTCATAGTGTGGACGAGTACTATAACCTCAACGGTATACTCCCGGTGAGCATGAGTCAGTTCCTAGATCTTGATGTTTTCCTCCATTATAGTGTGGACAAGTTCCCTAAACTCAACGGTATACTCCCGGTGGGCACGAGACAGTTCCTAGATCTTGATAAAGATGTTTCCCTACGTCATAGTATGGACGAGTACTATAACCTCAACGGTTTACTCCCGGTGAGCAAGAGTCAGTTCCTAGATCTTGATGTTTTCCTCCGTCATAGTGTGGACAAGTTCTATAACCTCAACGGTATACTCCCGGTGAGCACGAGACAGTTCCTAGATCTTGATGAAGATGCTTCCCTACGTCATAGTGTGGACGAGTACTATAACCTCAACGGTATAATCCCGGTGAGCACGAGTCAGTTCTTAGATCTTGATGTTTTCCTCCGTCATAGTGTGGACGAGTTCTATAACCTCAATGGTATACTCCCGGTGAGCACGAGACAGTTCCTAGATCATGATGAAGATGCTTCCCTACGTCATAGTGTGGACGAGTACTATAATCTCAGCGGTATACTCCCGGTGAGCACGAGTCAGTTCCTAGATCTTGATGTTTTCCTCCGTCATAGTGTGGACGAGTTCTATAACCTCAACGGTATACTCCCGGTGAGCACGGGACAATTCCTAGATTTTGATGAAGATGCTTCCCTATGTCATAGTGTGGACGGGTACTATAACCTCAGCGGTATACTCCTGGTGAGCACGAGTCAGTTCCTAGATCTTGATGTTTTCCTCCGTCATAGTGTGGACGAGTTCTATAACCTCAACGGTATACTCCCGGTGAGCACGAGACAGTTCCTAGATCTTAATGAAGATGCTTCCCTACGCCATAGTGTGGACGAGTACTATAACCTCAGCGGTATACTCTCGGTGAGCACGAGTCAGTTCCTAGATCTTGATGTTTTCCTCCGTCATAGTGTGGACGAGTTCTATAACCTCAACGGTATACTCCCAGTGAGCACAAGACAGTTCCTAGATCTTGATGAAGATGCTTCCCTATGTTATAGTGTGGACGAGTACTATAACCTCATCGGTATACTCCCGGTGAGCACGAGTCAGTTCCTAGATCTTGATGTTTTCCTCCGTCATAGTGTGGACGAGATCTATAACCTCAACGGTATACTCCCGGTGAGCACAAGACAATTCTTAGATCTTAATGAAGATGCTTCCCTACATCATAGTGTGGACAAGTACTATAACCTCAGCAGTATACTCACGGTGACACGAGTCAGTTCCTAGATCTTGATGTTTTCCCCCGTCATTGTGTGGACGAGTTCTATAACCTCAACGGTATACTCCCGGTGAGCACGAGACAGTTCCTAGATCTTGATGAAGATGCTTCCCTACGTCATAGTGTGGACGAGTACTATAACCTCAGCGGTATACTCCCGATGAGCACAGGTCAGTTCCTAGATATTGATGTTTTCCTCCGTCATAGTGTGGACGAGTTCTATAACCTCAACGGTATACTCCCGGTGACCACAAGACAATTCTTAGATCTTGATGAAGATGCTTCCCTACGTCATAGTGTGGACAAGTACTATAACCTCAACAGTATACTCACGGTGACACGAGTCTGTTCCTAGATCTTGATGTTTTCCTCCGTCATAGTGTAGACGAGTTCTATAACCTCAACGGTATACTCCCGGTGAGCACGAGACAGTTCCTAGATCTTGATGAAGATGCTTCCCTACGCCATAGTGTGGACGAGTACTATAACCTCAGCGGTATACTCTCGGTGAGCACGAGTCAGTTCCTAGATCTTGATGTTTTCCTCCGTCATAGTGTGGACGAGTTTTATAACTTCAACGGTATACTCCCGGTGAGCACGAGATAGTTCCTAGATCTTGATGAAGATTCTTCCCTATGTCATAGTGTGGACGAGTACTATAACCTCAGCGGTATACTCCCAGTGAGCACGAGTCAGTTCCTAGATCTTGATGTTTTCCTCCGTCATAGTGTGGACGAGTTCTATAACCTCAACAGTATACTCCTGATTAGCACGAGACAGTTCCTAGATCTTGATGAATATGCTTCCCTATGTCATAGTGTGGACCAGTACTATAACCTCAGCGGTATACTCCCGGTGATCACGAGTCAATTCCTAGATCTTAATGTTTTCCTCCGTCATAGTGTGGACAAGTTCTATAACCTCAACGGTATACTCTCGGTGGGCACGAGACAGTTCCTAGATCTTGATGAAGATGTTTCCCTATGTCATAGTGTGGACGAGTACTATAACCTCAACGGTATACTCCCGGTGAGCATGAGTCAGTTCCTAGATCTTGATGTTTTCCTCCGTCATAGTGTGGACAAGTTCCCTAAACTCAACGGTATACTCCCGGTGGGCACGAGACAGTTCCTAGATCTTGATAAAGATGTTTCCCTACGTCATAGTGTGGACGAGTACTATAACCTCAACGGTTTACTCCCGGTGAGCAAGAGTCAGTTCCTAGATCTTGATGTTTTCCTCCGTCATAGTGTGGACAAGTTCTATAACCTCAACGGTATACTCCCGGTGAGCACGAGACAGTTCCTAGATCTTGATGAAGATGCTTCCCTACGTCATAGTGTGGACGAGTACTATAACCTCAGCGGTATACTCCCGGTGAGCACGAGTCAGTTCTTAGATCTTGATGTTTTCCTCCGTCATAGTGGGGACGAGTTCTATAACCTCAATGGTATACTCCCGGTGAGCACGAGACAGTTCCTAGATCTTGATGAAGATGCTTCCCTACGTCATAGTGTGGACGAGTACTATAACCTCAGCGGTATACTCCCGGTGAGCACGAGTCAGTTCCTAGATCTTGATGTTTTCCTCCGTCATAGTGTGGACGAGTTCTATAACCTCAACGGTATACTCCCGGTGAGCACGGGACAATTCCTAGATTTTGATGAAGATGCTTCCCTATGTCATAGTGTGGACGAGTACTATAACCTCAGCGGTATACTCCCGGTGAGCACGAGTCAGTTCCTAGATCTTGATGTTTTCCTCCGTCATAGTGTGGACGAGTTCTATAACCTCAACGGTATACTCCCGGTGAGCACGAGACAGTTCCTAGATCTTAATGAAGATGCTTCCCTACGCCATAGTGTGGACGAGTACTATAACCTCAGCGGTATACTCTCGGTGAGCACGAGTCAGTTCCTAGATCTTGATGTTTTCCTCCGTCATAGTGTGGACGAGTTCTATAACCTCAACGGTATACTCCCAGTGAGCACAAGACAGTTCCTAGATCTTGATGAAGATGCTTCCCTATGTTATAGTGTGGACGAGTACTATAACCTCATCGGTATACTCCCGGTGAGCACGAGTCAGTTCCTAGATCTTGATGTTTTCCTCCGTCATAGTGTGGACGAGATCTATAACCTCAACGGTATACTCCCGGTGAGCACAAGACAATTCTTAGATCTTGATGAAGATGCTTCCCTACATCATAGTGTGGACAAGTACTATAACCTCAGCAGTATACTCACGGTGACACGAGTCAGTTCCTAGATCTTGATGTTTTCCTCCGTCATTGTGTGGACGAGTTCTATAACCTCAACGGTATACTCCCGGTGAGCACGAGACAGTTCCTAGATCTTGATGAAGATGCTTCCCTACGTCATAGTGTGGACGAGTACTATAACCTCAGCGGTATACTCCCGGTGAGCACAGGTCAGTTCCTAGATATTGATGTTTTCCTCCGTCATAGTGTGGACGAGTTCTATAACCTCAACGGTATACTCCCGGTGACCACAAGACAATTCTTAGATCTTGATGAAGATGCTAACCTACGTCATAGTGTGGACAAGTACTATAACCTCAACAGTATACTCACGGTGACACGAGTCAGTTCCTAGATCTTGATGTTTTCCTCCGTCATAGTGTAGACGAGTTCTATAACCTCAACGGTATACTCCCGGTGAGCACGAGACAGTTCCTAGATCTTGATGAAGATGCTTCCCTACGTCATAGTGTGGACGAGTACTATAACCTCAACGGTATACTCCCAGTGAGCAAGAGTCAGTTCCTAGATCTTGATGTTTTCCTCCGTCATAGTGTGGACGAGTTCTATAACCTCAACGGTATACTCCCGGTGAGCACGAGACAGTTCCTAGATCTTGATGAAGATGCTTCCCTACGTCATAGTGTGGACGAGTACTATAACCTCACCAGTATACTCCCGGTGAGCACGAGTCAGTTCCTAGATCTTGATGTTTTCCTCCGTCATAAGGTGGACGAGTTATATAACCTCAACAGTATACTCCCGGTGAGCACGAGATAGTTCCTAGATCTTGATGAAGATGCTTCCCTTCGTCATAGTGTGGAAGAATACTATAACCTCAGCGGTATACTCCCGGTGAGCACGAGTCAGTTCCTAGATCTTGATGTTTTCCTCCGTCATAGTGTGGACGAGTTCTATAACCTCAACGGTATACTCCCGGTGAGCACGGGACAATTCTTAGATTTTGATGAAGATGCTTCCCTACGTCATAGTGTGGACGAGTACTATAACCTCAGCGGTATACTCCCGGTGAGCACGAGTCAGTTCCTAGATCTTGATGTTTTCCTCCGTCATAGTGTGGACAAGTTCTATAACCTCAACAGTATACTCTCGGTGGGCACGAGACAGTTCCTAGATCTTGATGAAGATGTTTCCCTATGTCATAGTGTGGACGAGTACTATAACCTCAACGGTATACTCCCGGTGAGCATGAGTCAGTTCCTAGATCTTGATGTTTTCCTCCGTTATAGTGTGGACAAGTTCTCTAAACTCAACGGTATACCCCCGGTGGGCACGAGACAGTTCCTAGATCTTGATAAAGATGTTTCCCTACGTCATAGTGTGGACGAGTACTATAACCTCAACGGTATACTCCCGGTGAGCAAGAGTCAGTTCCTAAATCTTGATGTTTTCCTCCGTCATAGTGTGGACAAGTTCTATAACCTCAACGGTATACTCCCGGTGAGCACGAGACAGTTCCTAGATCTTGATGAAGATGCTTCCCTACGTCATAGTGTGGACGAGTACTATAACCTCAGCGGTATACTCCCGGTGAGCACGAGTCAGTTCTTAGATCTTAATGTTTTCCTCCGTCATAGTGTGGACGAGTTCTATAACCTCAACGGTATACTCCCGGTGAGCACGAGACAGTTCCTAGATCTTGATGAAGATGCTTCCCTATGTCATGGTTTTGACGAGTACTATAACCTCAGCGGTATACTCCCGGTGAGCACGAGTCAGTTCCTAGATCTTGATGTTTTCCTCTGTCATAGTGTGGACGAGTTCTATAACCTCAACGGTATACTCCCGGTGAGCACGGGACAATTCCTAGATTTTGATGAAGATGCTTCCCTACGTCATAGTGTGGACGAGTACTATAACCTCAGCGGTATACTCCCTGTGAGCACGAGTCAGTTCCTAGATCTTGATGTTTTCCTCCGTCATAGTGTGGACAAGTTCTATAACCTCAACGATATACTCCCGGTGGGCACGAGACAGTTCCTAGATCTTGATGAAGATATTTCCCTACGTCATAGTGTGGACGAGTAATATAACCTCAGCGATATACTCCCGATGAGCACGAGTCAATTCCTAGATATTGATATTTTCCTCCGTCATAGTGTGGACGAGTTCTATAACCTCAATGGTATACTCCCGGTGAGCACGAGACATTTCCTAGATCTTGATGAAGATGCTTCCCTACGTCATCGTGTGGACGAGTACTATAACCTCAACGATATACTCCCGGTGAGCACGAGTCAGTTCCTAGATCTTGATGTTTTTCTCCGTCATAGTGTTGACAAGTTCTATAACCTCAAAGGTATACTCCAGGTGGGCACGAGACAGTTCCTAGATCTTGATGAAGATGCTTCACTACGTCATAGTATGGACGAGTATTATAACCTCAATGGTATACTCCTGGTGAGCACGAGTCAGTTCCTAGATCTTGATGTTTTCCTCCGTCATAATGTGGACGAGTTCTATAACGTCAACGGTATACTCCCGGTGAGCACGAGACAGTTCCTAGATCTTGATGAAGATGCTTCTCTATGTCATAGTGTGGACGAGTACTATAACCTCAGCGGTATACTGCCGGTGAGCACGAGTCAGTTCCTAGATCTTGATGTTTTCCTCCGTCATACTTTTTTTCAAAATCGGTTATAAACCGGTTTATTCATAATCCAATTTTATAAACAATTTTTGATTTAATAACCGGTTTTAAACCTAAAAATTCCATTTTTAAAATTTAAATTTAATTTCTTTTAAATTGATTAAATCACTTTTATAATAAAATATTAAAAATTTGTTTTTTTAATTATCAAATCAAATTTAAACTATATTTTTTGAAGATTTTAAATTTTCCTTTTCTCACATTACACATAATATGTATTTCGTTAATTTGTTGAGTTAAAACAGAAAAACATATCCTAAAATTAAATAAATAAATATTATAGTTTACTAAAAAATAAAATAAATAAAAAGACAACAAAAATAGAATAAATAAATATGGCTAGTTAGTGGAAGAAAAATAGTTTTTTTAAATATTTTTTCTTATAATAATTTATTAACTAAAGAAAAAAAAAGGTAGTTAGTAAAATAAAAGGTAATAAAGGCAAGTAAAACACATGACTCCAAATATTAAATTATAAGTAGAACTAAACAAAAAAAAAGCATCCCAAATACGACAAACACATATACCACCCATCAAAGTTGCATGAAAGTTTTGTTAATGATCAAATAATCATCTCGACATTGTCAAATAGCTTCAAAATCTATTATCACATGTTTAATCGATAATATCCTATAATAATTGATCATAAGTATGTTAATTAATAGAAAAATATATATATAAAATTAACAAATAATAAAAACACAATTTTTTCCTGTAAGTATAGCAATATGTTTAAATCAAAACACTCTTTGATTAGTTATCGGCATCGCTTGCTTTGTACAAAGTTATGTTTTGTATGCTACAAACTCATCACTTTCTATGTAAATACCAAACATTTCCGTCACATATTTATGTAGTTATCTTACTAACTTCATATCAAATTTACTTCGTAGAATTATAGAATTAGAAAATGAAAATAAATTGCTTAACTTACACCATTAATCCATAAACATGCATAGTGAGTTAGGACAATATTCCAACTGCAACTAACGTGGTAATGAATAAAGGGACAAAATATTAATTGAGTAAAATTTTTTTTAAATAAATAAATAATGAGATAAATAATAATAATAATAGTAATAATAAATAAATAAATAATAATAATTATTATTATTATTATAATTATAATTATAATTATTATAATAATAATAATAATACTTTTACTGTTATGTTTGGTAGGCAAAGGATAATTGAAAGTATAGTTGATTTACTAATTGTTAATAAAGAGAGAAGGACGTGGAGAGAGTGGAGTGGAGTTTCAAAATTAGATAATAGTTAGTTTTTTTTATCACAATAAAATTATTGAGTTTCATTAGATCGAATTTGGGAATCGAATTCAACAAATTATATTTAGTCTAAGAATTGACCGCTCTTATAAGAGAATGAACAATAGTCATATTCGTTTGACGCTTTACAAACTTTACCTTAAAGTTAAAAAAAGACTGAAGTAAATTAGAAATAGAGTTAATAATAATCCTAAATTCAGAAGAACCCTTATTAATATAGTATAAAGCTTGTGTAACTCTTTGACAATCACTCTCAAAAATAACATAATTCAGGTTCAATGAGATAGCTCTAAGAATAACCTCTTTAAGAGCTAAGGCCTCCACTTCAATGACGGTGAAGGTCCCTCGATCTCAAGCAATACCTGCAATAATGAAATCTCCATATGACTCCGCATATACCAACCTCTATTAGTAGCATCAATGGTATTATTAAAAGTCGTATCAACATTACATTTTATCCAGCCTATTGGGGGAGGCATGCGTTCCGTCACATAAGCTGGTCGCGCGTTGTTATCGATTAGCATGTTAGGCTTGAAACCAATCATTCCATCTATGAAACGCACATAAACCCAATTTATTCGCTTCTTCATGTTCATGCTGTCAAATAAAATCATTCCTATTTTTCCATAATATATCAATCATAACTACAAATTTACCCGCAACCTTTTTATCCTCCTTCTTATAAATATCAAAGATAAAGAACTTGAAATCATAAGAAAAGTGATTGCGAGAATCTATAAGATTAGATAAACGTGAAGATCTCCAACAAGAGTTGATAGCATTACAGTAAAAAAAAAGGTGTCATTCATCCTCAGTCCTCAGTATGGTGGTCACACAACTGACAAGTTAATGGACACATGTTTTATAATATTATTTATTAAATAGTTAATAAAAATAAAATAAAACAAATTTTTTTCATATAATAATAATTGTTTTATAATAATTTTTATCAAATGATTATTAAAATAAAATAAAACAATTATAAAAAGTTAGTGGAATATATAAAATAAAATTTAAAAAAAAAATTTAAAAAAAAAAGATAATGGTTAGTTTAAAAAAGTTAGTGGGATGATTATTTAAATAATTATTCAAATAAAATAAATAAATTACAAAAATTTAGTGGAATATATAAAATAAAATTATAAAAAAAATAGATAATGGTTAGTTTAAAAAAGTTAGTTGAATAATTATTTTATTATTTCAAAGAGAAAATAGAAAATTAATGAGATAAAAATATAAAAAATTTAATTAAATAAAATTAATAAATAAAAAGGTAAAGAAGAATATTAAAAAGTTATTATCATTAACTTTTACTAAATTTGATCAAGTGTACAAAGAAAATAAATCAACTACTTCTAATTTAAAAAATCAAATAAAACATATAAAAATTTGAATAAATATTATTAGTAAAGGTTATACATAATTTAAGATAACAAAATAAGGCTACTTTGAAGTAGAAAAATAGTATCAAACAATAAAAAAAATCCATCTACCTATTTTTTAATATAATATTATCAATTTTGTTATAAAATCAATAATTGTAAAAAATCCAAAATAATCAAAAGGATATAATAATAATAAAAGAAACAAAAATAACCCAATTCTTTCTAAAATATCTTTTCCAAAAAAAAATATTTTTTATATCTTAATGAAAAATATAGGAATAGAAAAATAAAGTTAAAACATAATAATATTTGAAATATATAGGATGAAAGAGATATGGCAAAGAATTATTTACAAAAGAGATACTACATTAATAATAAAAGAGATATTACATTAATAATAAAAGAGATATAGAACGAAAGAAAAATATATAAGTGAGAGAGGTATATAATGAGCTATGTCTTTACAGATTTCAAAATTTTAATGAGCTACGTATTTGTAGATTTCAAAATTTTATCCATCTAGAGTTCATTTTGTTTACCACATGAAAATGAAAGAGATATAAGATAAGTGATATTAATAATAAAAAGATGTATTGTGATTCGTTCAAACGGATTCTACGAAATGCACATTTATTTTAATAGAAAAATATATGGTATTCATGAAAATATAATAATTACATGTATAATTAATAAAAAAAATATTTTGATCAGTAATTTAATTTTCTCATTAATAATTAATATTTTGATTGATAAGTTTACATTCTCGTTAATATTTAATATTTTGATCAGTAATGTTATGTTCCTCATTTTATTAGTAATTTTATATTTGCGTTAATATTAAATATAGTTTAAAATTGTAATAGTAAATTTAGATAAAAAAATTATTTTTCTCGTATATTATTTTTGAATAAAAAATATATGAATTATAAATATTATTTTTTGTATATAAAAATATCTAGTTTAATAATAATGTATTCCCGTTTACAAATATTTATTGTTTAGATATCGTTTACAAAAATATTTGAATCAATAGTCATTTTTCTCTCATATATAAAAATAACATTATTTAAAAAAAATCTATTAAATCAGTGATATATTTTTTCCCAAATAAAAATATTAATTTTTTATAAATATTATTTATAAAAATATTTAAATCAACATAAAATTTGACTTGACACATAATTAGACTAATAACATTTATTTTAGAAACTATTATTAAGATATAATATAACCTATTTTTTTTAAAATATTATTAAATTAAAAGTTAAAATATTTTTTTTCAATAATATAACTTAAAATTATTTTCCAAAATATATCTTAAATATTTGAAATCATAATTTCTTATAAAAATATTTGAATTTTCTCCGTATGTAAATTATTTCTCGTATATAAAAAATATGTATCTCTTATATTTTATTATAAAGTATTAAAAAATCGTGTCCTCGTAATATTACATAATTAACAAATAGAATTGCAACTCTAGTGATCAAGAATATTTATCTTTTTTGTATAACTTCGTTTTAAACTTTTATTTTGTGAAGTAGTTGAAACACCCTTTACCTACAATTTCAACACAATCAAGAGTTATTAAATTAATATATATATATTTTTCAATGCATTTTTTTTTTCGGGACAATGTTAACATATCAAAAAGACACATCCAACTTCAAAATTCAAGATATACAAAGATGAGAAGCATACATTGCATACCTTATAGTAATGACTTGAAAAATAGTTAACTACCAACCATTTGTGTCTAATAGGTAGGTGTAGTAAACGGGTATGTCTGTTCTGTTTAGAACTGTCTTGCAAAAGTCTAAAAAAAACGGGATGGGGCGGAACAGTCATAGATGAGTGTGATCGGTGGGAATGAGAACTGACTATTTTGGAATGTTGGTTCGCGTTTGCGTTTGTTTTTGCAAAATGTCGCGGTAAGCAAGAGTCGCCACCATATTTTATTTTATCCAACAAGGAAAGGACAAAAGCACAGAAAAATTCCTTTTTGAGATGTTTCTCGGGTTCGGGAGGCAGATTATAGAAAGGGAAGGTATTAGCACCCTTTCTATCTGTGGTTATCCACGGGCTCTTAGGTATTTGCTCATTATGTTTTCAAAAAGTTTGCTTTTCTTTGTGTTTGTGGGTTTGAAAAGGGTTTTTGTTTTGAAGAGAGTGTAAGTGTGAAAAGTTTTGTTTTGTTTTAAAAGGAGCAAGTACTTAAGAACCATCTACCTACTTAAAAAGGAATTAAACTGTACAAGTGTCCTTTAGACGGTGTTATCCCACTATTGAGGAGTAGGTAGCACCGTCGTTGGAGTTTTCGGGTCAATTCGATTAAGGGACGTGTGGTCACTAAAGCAATGTTAGGACACCTTAGCGGTAACCCTAGTGTCTTAGATCATTTTATCTGAGGCAACCGTTTCGAGGCAACTTATGATCTTTGGACAAGAGGGTGACCTCTAAAACACCCTATACTCAATGACCACGTTCGATGCAACCAAGTGAGGTGTACCCTAAGAGTGGCATGTGCGAGTGTATTATTTTTCAGTTATATTATCTTTGATTAGGTCAAACTAATTATTGATCTTATCTTGCCATACATATCTTATTTACTAGCATTTGTACAAAGTAAATAAAATGCAGAAAGATAAAATCCTACGCTATTACAACCATATCGAAAGGCATAAAAAAATATGAAGGAAAAAATAAGATAAAAGTAAGAAAAATTAGTGTCTTTCGAGCCAGGCAGTAGCACCCTTCGACTTGAATTTTGTTGGCCTCCTTCGATTGGGGCTAGCACCAGTGAGGTCATGGCCTTCGATTAGGGGCTGGCACCAGTGAGGTTCTGTCCTTCGATTGGCCTGGAAGTCAGTGTATGGCGAAGCTTTCTGGTTCTGCCTTGTTTCCTTCTTCGACTGGAGGTTGAAAGCAGTGAGGGAATGCCTTTCTCCTGAGCCTGGAATCAGTGAAGGCATGCTTTTCGTTTGGGCCTAGAAGTCAACATGGTTTTCCTCCTGGTTGTCTCTTTCGTTTGACATGGAGAAAGAGGGTAGAAGCCAGAAGCTTCGTTTCCTATTTCCTGTTTCCTATTTCTTTCACTTCAAGCATTAAATGGAAATATGGCCTCAGGCCATACTAGTATTTGTCTTGTAAACAGTTTAATAGTTAAAGGAAGTTCAGGTAAACAGAAAGCAAAACGAATGGGTTAGCTCTAAAAAATATGTTAAAAGGGTGGAAACGAAAGGGAAAATTACTATGCCATGAAATGAAAAGTTCAGAGGTAAGAATAACTTACCTTTCTTCAGGCCTTGAATAGATGTGGGGCCTTGAGTGGTGGCCTTGGATGTTGGATTCGAAAGAGGGGTCAATAGCTGTGCTGGAATGGTGGATTCGAAGGAAGGAAATAAACAAGTCTTATGTTACTTTCCAAACTGGATTCAAAGGATACTGAAGAGTACTTGTTCTTCAGAATTGAAGGAAGGAAGTATGTGATTCTGGGTTTGTTCTCACAAGTGTTGAAGGGACTTGAGAGATTTGTTGTGTTTGAGAAAATTTGGGAGATTCGTTCCTCAGGTCCAAAGATCCTCTCCTAGCTTTGTAAATGTTCCTCTATTTATAGAGAAAGAATGGACATGTTGTCCAAAGCCAGCCTTGCAAATAAATGATAAAATAATGTAACGTGAAAGTACATGTGGGGGCCTCTTGGCAGTTGGGGTGCAGAAGATAATAAAATAAGGCTCAACTGGAAAGTAAATGTCCACTTGTGCCACAAAAGCAAGATGAATGGTTCAGATGGGTTGCTTCCTTCTGAAGGAAAATAGGGGCAAGGCTCAAGACAAACTTTTCTAAAAGTAGTATTGTGCTATTAAGTGCAAGTGGTCTTAGACAACAAATGGGTAAAGGCCTAAAAAGGGAAAACACGTAGCCTAGCCTATGGGTCTAAATGTTCAACTTGATCTTTTGAGTCGAATCCTCCATCTTTCTACACCTTTCGACCAGACTAGGACAACACGGCATTCGTTTTCACCAGCTGTGTGTCCTTTGAATGGACCAACTGTGTGTTCTTCGAATGGCCCTTTTCAGAAGGTTATTAACTTCTGAATCGAAAGAAGCTTTTAGAAGATTATTGACTTTTGAATTGAAGAAAACCAACAGGAAGCCTTTCCCTCAGTCGAAGCTTGTGGTTGAAACAAGCTAATGCCCAGTCGAAGCTTGTATCGAAGAAAACATATTGCCAAATCGAAAGCTCATGCTTGAAGGAAACATATTGCCCATTTGAAGAATGTGGATCGAAACAAACATAAAGGGAGTCATTTCCTTGTGTCTTTTTTAGTATGAGGGAAGTTCCTAACTTCTGAATTGAAGGGCGCTTTTTCAAGGGAAGCAAGAACTTAGTCACATCTTGTATGAAGACACTTCTTGGATCAAACGAAGCTTGTATGCAAGAGGCCCTTGGTGCAAGTGGATTTGAAGGATGCATAGAGATTTTTACTTTGTCCCATCGAAACTTGTCCAAACGAAGCAAGCATGCAGGCAGCAAACTTGTCCAGTCGAAGCAGGCTTGTAGGCAGTAAACTTGTCCAAATCGAAGTAGGCTTTGTAGGCAGCACGCTTGGTGAATCGAAAAGGTTTCCTTACAGGGGGAATGTATGGCCAACATGTCATGGCCTTTGATTGCAACCATGTAGGCAGCAGACTTGTCCAATCAAAAGGCTGAACCGAAGGAGGTTTTAAATCCAAACGAAGGATGTACCTAAACTGGCATTCGAAGGAGGCTTTAAGTTCAAAATGAAGGATGTAATCCAAGTTGAATTTGAAGGAGGCCAAGAGTCAATCGAAGGACATGCCCAAGTTGCACTCGAAGGAGGCCAAGAGTCAGTCGAAGGGTGCTGAATCGAAGGAGACCTGTTTTCCTCCAAAATTTTCAAAATGTTATTTTTATCTGTTTTCTCCATTTTTGACAGTTTCCTTTTAATTTTGGTATTGGAAAATCCCAATGCACTTGTTCAAGCTTGAAATTTGAGAATCATTTGTGAGAGATGCCTTGATAATTGAGAGGGAAAATTTTGGGGTATAACAATGAGGATGTGGGTCTAAAACCTAGTCTCATCCCGCAAAAAAGTGAAGGCAAAGCAGAGAAAGCTCGCGGACATTATATCTTTTAAATCTAAAAACACAAAAATTTATGAAAATACACGTGCTCACAAAATTCCACGTTGAAAATGGGGCAGAGCGAAACAGATAAATTAGAGAGTGGGGGTCTAAACTCTTAACCCACCCCACACTAAAGTGCAGGAAAAACAGACATGCCTAACAAATCCAACAAATCGGGCCCGTTTTACCACCCCAACCAACATGGATAGAAAACAAAGACATGCTCAAGTGATAATAACTTGCATATTTAGGACTCAATTCTCTATTCCTTTAAAATTTCAACAAACAGTACTACAAAAAAACCACATCACACTACTTTAAAATAAAGCCACCCCATTAAACTAAAGCACCACTCAAACATTTTCAGCACCTATATTGCCTTTCAAAAACCATGATAAAAAAAAATACAATACTAAGAATAATGAATACATACACATGTAAACATATGTGTGTGTATGTGAAGAGTAGAAAACATTAAATATATTTGGAAATTAGCAAGTTCGTCTTTGCCCAACTTAAATTTTAAGCTTTGCATAACTATTGCATTGTTCAACTCTTGCGACTTAATGACGGATGCCAATGCTATGTTTTTACCAACATCATTCTCTGAAAACAGCAAATTACTACAAAGATACCTTAGTTCAACAATCCAATTCATAAAACATAAATGAATGTATCACAAATGAACAGAAACAAACTAAGAAGTATAATTCGGTTACCATAAACTAATTTTATGGTTCAATAGCTTAGTTCAGCTAATGCAAAATACCTTAGTGTGTATTCTGCTCACGTATTTAGAAACAATAGTGCATATATATCGTTAAACCTTAGAATAAAAATAAGAACTAAATGCAACTCAGTATTTGTTTGATATTGGGTTGCATATAGTAGCTTCATAGTTTCTTTGTTTTCAAAGGCTTATAGACACAGTGGTACATCAAATAACAAACAAAGTGGCTTTATCACAACTAAATAACATCTAAGTCAACATGAGTTCCGAACAAGAAATGGAAAGTACTCTTCATAGAGAAAACGTTTGGAATATAATTTGCACAAAGCTACTCAACAAAATTTCAATCTAATCTTTTCCACCAAAGAACCAAAATCATTAAAAATTATTTGACACAGGGTGAAGAGCTATAAACAAGCTATATGATGCATTATCAGCAGAATACTATGTTCAAATTAGAAGTATTATTGGCATTACAATTAGTTGTCAAACCTACACTGCAGTGATCCGCCTATATCAATTTCTCTCCACCTAAATCAACTTCTCTGGGTATTTTCTACATGTATCACGATGAACTATATTATATTTAATTTATGTCTCTCCATGCATTCTAGAGAACCCCAATCACTTAAGCGGTTTCATATCCCAGCAATTAACAGGTACCTCAGTGCATTCACCATCCCATCTCACCTATAGGCAAAACACAACAATAAAATTCGAATCAATTTGAGAATCATTTAATGAAATCTAAACTAATAGTACATTGTTGAGAACTTACTTCTAGTGTCTTCCAACCGATTACTTCAGAATCATTGGGAAGGCATTTGATCAACTTCCCTTTCTTGGAAGAATTCCTCTCTTGGACCCTGATTCCCTGTCTCAGACTTTCATTGGATGAGGAAAGTAAAGAAGCATCGACAAGAAATTCCACCCAGTTTGGAAAGTATATGAATTGGAATTTCTTGCCATTGCAGGCCTTCTTTATAGCTTTTGAAGTAAGTTTCGCTGAATTTTCTTTATAAAAAGTGAATCTTTCTGCTGCGGGACTCTGTTTTCTCTGAAAATAAAACCAAATTTCGTGCTCAAACTTCTTGAACATTACTTTATCACCTGACTTATTCCCTTTTCTAAGCACATTGGTATCCAACCATCCATAAGATAATAGCACGATTTTCCTTGCCCTTTTGAAACCCTGTGAGTAAAGGTCCACGACTTCTGAGTAATATCAGTAAGCGTTAATGACCTAGTGCTACCGTGAATGGGGAAAACGCCCTTAGTCGCTAGCGGAACTTGGAGCTTTTCTAGCAAATGCGTTTCAGCTATAGGTTTACTGTAAAAGCCAGCACCTTCTTTGTGGAATTCAAACCCAACAAAGGCTGCGTCTTCTTTGGAAACAGTTTTGAGAGTAATGGCGGCAAAGATTTCTTCCGAGTGTGTATCAGCAAGATACGAGATTTTCGAAATCTTACACAAGATTGACTTTTTGGAATTGGGTGTTTGCGTCAGATCAACTTCAGTTAACTTCCTTACATCATCCAAGTGACCTTGCGGAAAATAATGCAGAAATGAACCAACGGTTGGATTAAATGGTAGGGGTCCAGCAAATGGAATCCACACTGACGGATCAACACTTAATCCTAATTTCGGTTTAGAGGAAGAAGAAGAAGAGAACGAGCTCGCCATCTATGGCAGCGACGAAGAAAGAAAGAAAAGAAAATCTTTTGGTAAACTATCAAAAAAAGTTGTTATGATTTTCCTTGGCGTGAAATTTCAGAGTAATAACCTCTTTCTTAATATAATAATAACTAACAATAAGGCCTATCATATCACACGGATCCTACCTATTCGTACGACTGAGATTAAATGTATACCTTTTTTCTTCTCCCGTGAATTTGTTCTTTTGTGCTTTCTAGAGTACTAGTTTAGTAATTAAAACTACCACTACAACTTTTTTGGAGTACCCTTTTACAGTAACGTGTTTTATTTTAATTTTGAATTAATTTTATTTAAGGGTTTTATTACTTAGTAGGAGTAGCAGTAATAAGTCATTTTTCAAAATTTTCTAAGTTGTCTTCCATGAAGGTACTTTTGGCACTCACTCCAGTGGACATACGATGGCGAAGAAAATCCTACGGGCAGACTATTATTGGTCTACCATGGAAGCAGACTGCTATCAACACTCTTGGACCTGTCATAAGTGTCAAATTTATGTTGACAAGGTGCACGTACCTCTGGTTCCTCTGAATGTTTTGATGGCTCCTTGGCCCTTTGCTATGTGGGGAATCGACATGATTGGAGAGATCAAGTCTACAGCCTCCAATGGACACCGTTTCATTTTAGTGGTCATTGACTACTTTACAAAGTGGGTCGAAGCAGCTTCCTTCGCATCTGTTACTAAGAATGTTGTTGCCCGCTTCATCAAGCAGAATCTCATTTTCCGGTACGGTATCCCAGAAAGGATCATCATTGATAATGGTACCAACCTTAACAATATTATGATCATCGCCTTGTGTGAGCAGTTCAAGATTCAGCATCACAATTCATCCCCCTATCGGCCAAAGATGAATGGTGTCGTTGAAGCTTCAAATAAGAACATTAAAAAGATCATACAGAAAATGACAGTCACCTACAAGGACTGGTATGAGATGCTACCATTTTCCCTCCACGGGTATCGTACCACGACTCGCACATCAACTGAGGCAACACCCTATTCTTTGGTTTATGGCATGGAGGTTGGCTTTCCTATTGAGGTC
This sequence comes from Vicia faba, assembly GCA_948472305.1. NCBI lineage: Eukaryota > Viridiplantae > Streptophyta > Magnoliopsida > Fabales > Fabaceae > Vicia > Vicia faba. The sequence continues at coordinate 159,577,121 of OX451736.1, read as the reverse complement.
CATATCCCCTCTTTGAGAATTATGAAGGATGCAGGTTTGAATGAGGACGATTGGATCCAAACTCGACTTGATCAACTAAACTTAATTGATGAAAAGAGACTTACTGCTGTTTGCCATGGTCAGACGTATCAAAAACGGATGATCAAGGCTTTCAACAAGAAAGTCAGACGCCAAGTATACCAAGTTTGAGATCTAGTGATCAAACACATTATCTTACCACAAAGTGATCCCAGGGGCAAATGGACTCCTACCTATGAAGGACCATTTGTAATCAAGAACATCTTCTCAAGTGGGGCAATGATCTTAACTACCATAGACGACGATAACCTGCCACACCATGCGAACGCGGACATAATCAAAATATACTACGCATAAGAGACCCACTAGGTTGACACACCTAGGCAAAAAAAGGGCATCCCGACGAACCAAAAAAAAAAGGTTCGGGAAAAAATTAGGGATAAAATAAAAAATCTGTATACCCGGTGTTGTACCCCAAAATTTGCCCTCTCATGTTTTTAAAGGTCTTCCCTTACATGGTTGGTCACAAACACTTGCCTAACGAAAATAAAGTTTTTTGAAGATGAACAAAGTGTCTTTTGATTGGCATCTGGGAAAAGTCTTCGATTGGGTATCCAAAATCCTTCGATACAGGCTTGACTCACCAGTCTTCAATTGTGAATTTGGCACTCTTCGATCGGGCTTTGATTAGTAAGCTTCGATTAGGTGTTTGGAACCCTTCGATCAAGCTTTGGTTCGCAAGTCTTCGATTGAGCGCTGGACCCCCCTCGATCAATGCTTCGACTATGCATTAACTACTTCAGGCTTACCTTCGACTCACGAGGCAAGAATCTCCTACAAGTTTGTTTCGATTCATAAAGGAAAAGGCCCCTCAACTTGCCAGCACACCAGGCAAGAGGCTCATTCGAAGAACATTCAAAAGGTCCATTTGAATAAGCATTCAGAAGGCCCATTCGAAGGTTACATAAGAAGTCCATTCGAAGGAGGCAACTCAAGACCAATCGAAGAGCATGGCCTGGAGGCATTCGAAAATCAAAGGTGTCCAGGTTCATTCAAGATTCCAAAGAGACATGAATATTTCAAAAAAGGAAATCTTTTAATATGTCTGATTCTTGTCTCATGGCTTTAAAGGCCTGGTTAAATGGTTGTCCCTTGCCATTTTCATGCACCCTCACACTCCTATAAATACTAGGCCAATGACACATTACAGGGGGACGAGGATTTTGAGAGGCACTGCCCACAAACCCACCAAAGGTTATCAACATTTTCATAAGTAATCCAAGCCAAAGCAACCATTCAACAAAAGTATCCATGCCCAGAAATCCCATATCGAAGATACCCACATCTAGAAAGTTCCAAATCGAAGGTTCCAACTACTGGTAAGAGAGGGTAAAATGTCAAACCTTGTATTTACATAACACATCCATATTTGTTGTTTCATTCGATTGTCATTCTAGACAGAATCAAAGGGCTTGGGTTTGGCACCAGGTCATGTTTTATTGTTGCTAACACTTGCTACAGATATAGCCTGAAAAGACCCAGCGCACGCAGGATCGGTGGACCTGGGTTTCGACACCCAGGTCATGCGTTTTATTTTTCTAAACATATTTTTGCAGATGTAGTGCCTCCACAGGTGATCCTTCAGGCCTTTCCAGCAACACCCTTCATAGAATCGAAAGGCAGCCTTCTTCCTCTGAATCAAAGCCCCTTCTCCCTGCAATCGAAGTTTACCCATATCCTTCCCAAACCCAATCGAAGGAGTCAGGAAAGGGTGCAAATCGAAGCTTTCCCCGTCAATTCTCAAGCCCAATCGAAGGCTACTCACACCCATTCCCTAACTCAATCGAAAGAAGGCCAAAGAAGGGTGAATCGAACGAGTCCATGGCATGGATCGAAGAAGTCTTTTCTCTTCTTTATTTTTACTTTTTACTTGTCTTTTAATTTAGTTGTAATAGTTAATTAGGTCTTTAATTTTATCGCTTTATTTTCAATGGTTTTGTTTTTGGCTATGTAAATACCCGAAGCCTTGTGATAGCGTAATTTAATTTTCGTACTTTAAATTCCACAAATTATTAAACTGTTAGATGTATGATATTAGGATGCATGACAAGAATGTATGATTAATTTTAAAACAGTTAGATAACCCTAAAATGTGAAAAGATAATAATCTGAACTTGAATCACTCGCACATGCCACTCTTAGGGTACGCCTCACTTGGTTGCCTCGAACGTGGTCATTAAGTATAGGATGTTTTAGAGGTCGCCCTCTTGTCCAAAGATCATAAGTTGCCTCGGATAAAATGATCTAAGACATTAGGGTTACCACTAAGGCGTCCTAACATTGTTTTAGTGACCACACGTCCCTTAATCGAATTGACCCGAAAACTCCAACGACGATGCTACCTACTCCTTAATAGTGGGATGGCATTGTCTAAAGGACATTTGTACAGATTAATTCCTTTTTCGAGTAGGTAGATGGTTCTTAAGTACTTGCTCCTTTTAAAAACAAAAACAATACTTTTCGCACTTACACTCCTTTCAAACAAAAAACTCTTCTCAAACCTACAAACACAAAGAAAAGCAAACTTTTGAAAACATAATGAGCAAGTACCTAAGAGCCCGTGGATAACCACAGATAGAAAGGGTGCTAACACCTTCCCTTTCTATAATCTACCTCCCGAACCCGAGAAATATCTCAAAAAGGAATTTTTCTGTGCTTTTGTCCTTTCCTTGTTGGATAAAATAAAAGACGGTGGCGACTCTTGCTTACCGCGACATTTTGCGAAAACAAACGCAAACGCGAACCAGCATCCCAAAACAGTCAGTTCTCATTCCCACCAATCACAGAACTGGCGACTCTGCTGGGGACATTTTATAAGTGAGGTGTACCTTAGGATTAGATCACTTGTGTTTTCAATTGTATGCTTTGAATGCTTTAGTTTTGTGGGCTTATATCGGAGTTCTATAGATCCTAACCCGGAACTGGGGATACCCTTTAGGTAAGTAGCAATAAACTGTGAGGAATCTGTCCGGTGTAGACCGACACGGATGAAGTAATAGCTACGTTGGTGTGGCACCTTAGTCTGTATCGATATCCCTTGTGTTGGAACGAGGAGAATATGGGTCTTCTAAGGAGTCATTAAGCACCAACTGACCTTAAAATCTTAAATTGACCAACTTGGCCATAGAACAGTAGCAGTATGCTACACTCATTGAGACTAAACTCTCGCGATGATTCCGGCCGCAAGAAAAGGTTGCTAAACTTGAATTATGATTGATCGAGGGTAGTCAGTGATATTGAGATCCTCTAGAACCCGGTTACTATTTCTAGGACAGGTTGAACCAACTAAACTGAAAGAGGGTAATACCTAAACTCCGTGCCAGCCTAAACTTAAGGCTGTTTGTGTGACTTGTGTGCCTTCAAACTTGAACTACTTGCACATTCTCGTTATCTGACAACATGAGTTCCTTGCAGGTTTTGTTTACAGTCCTTATCCAATAATTTGGATTTATTGCAGGGTTTACTTACATCACTTCACACTTTGGCTTAAACGCATAGCATACACATCATAACATCATGCCTTAACATTTCCTTAACCATTTCAAGGATCTTAAGGGTTTGTGATGCAGGTTATGGTAAATCAAATGTCTAGCAAGGGGCAACGGGGATTTATTTTCCTCTAGCCAAGGTTGTCTAGAAATCAAAACACGATAACTTGAGTCAGGGGCTATGACCCACTCGATATGGTGAGCTTGACTCTTAAAGAAGGACTCTCAGCAACATGAAGTTCCTTCAATCAAGCTACCAGATTCAGATTCTAACAGTTTCTTGTTTACCCCGCGAGATCCTTGAAAACATTGCATACATATATCATACATATCATTGCATAACAGGTCATCTAGTACAGGTCTCTCATGTTCCCGCTGTTTATTTCAACAATGGCTCTCCCACAAGACAACCAAGATCTCTAGGCTCAAAACACTCAACTTCAAGAAATGTTCCTGAACCTATCCCAGGGGCAGGAAGAAATAAAAGTTATCCTCACAAGGGGCTTAGTCCTAGGGAATCCAGGCGACGTCAGGAATGATCAGTTGGAAAGGCTACAAATTGAGTTGGCAACAATGAAGATCCAAATGATGGGACAACTAGTGAGCCAGATGGCTCTCATTCAAGACCTAACTCAAAGACAATAAGAGCTCAGGGTCCTCGTCAACAAACTACTTCAAAATGACCAAGTGGGGCAAACAACTAGGGTTGAAGATCAAGTCATCATTCAACCACCTTTGGGGCAAGAAGACAACGGAAAAGCTCCTCATCTTGCTTCAGGGTCACAAGCCCAACATCAACCTCGCCAGCGTCAACGGGATAATCGGCGTAAGAAAAATACGTCTATAAGACATTTCCCCGAGACTTATATACCATCATCTCTAATACTGAAACGCTTGTTGGAGGTCAATCTGATTCCTTTAAGGGATCCTCCCCGGAATCCCAATACCTCTGCTCTTAGCTATCATCCCGATGCAGTTTGTGCATACCACTCCTATAGTCCTGGACATGACACCGACAACTGTTGGGCTTTGAAAAACAAGATCCAAGACTTGATTGACAGAAGAGTTCTGAAATTCATGCCGAATGGCGAAATGAAAATCTTCCGTTGAGAGTTCATGAGTCTTGATTGTCCGTTGCTCTACCGGGGAGTCGAAGTTGAACTGATATCTGATCGAGTCCAGGTTTCACAGTAACTTGCTGGGGATTGTAGAGTAGTCTACTGGAGAAGAGGAGTTGTGGTCCTTGGATTTGGAGAGGAAAATTCAAACTGGGGGAATCTGTAGTTTATTGGGGAAATAAACCCCATGGTCGGTCTGCTAGAGAGGTGATGAACTCGTTGGGGAAGTCCTCGAGGATTCTTGAAGTTGTCTCAACTGGGGAAAGGTTTTTAGAGATTAAACTCTGGCTGGGGAATCATCCAGTGAGAAGGATTTTAGGGAGATTTGTCAATGCCACTAGTAGCAAGTGCTTGTGGCACTGCCTGGAAATGTTTGACTGTATGTAACCCTTTGTCGGGATTGACGTTCAATGCCCCAAGTGTCGGAGATGGAGACTTGCCCCTTGTTATCCTACAATTGAGTGATTTCTTGAAATTTTGACTGGACTGCCCTAGGTTTTTTGAAAGATTTGTTGAAATCTTGACTGGACTGCCCCAGGTTATCTTTGAAAGATTTGTTGAAACCTTGACTGGACTGCCCCAGGTTCACTGGATAATACCATATCAAATCCCCTTCTGTTGATAGGAGATTTTTGTAACGGGAGTGTCATCCCACTTGAATTGATTTTGTTCACTGAGAGAGCTTTTGTTCACTGGATATTCATTGTGTGAATTTCTCTGTTGTTAAACAAATAGCCATATGCAAACAATGATATTCAAGTAATGCAAAGTTTATGTTTGTCTTGAAGTTTTTTTTTGAAAATGCGTTTTAGCGAGTAAAGAAATTTTTCTAAGAAAATTCAAACTCAGGATTTAGAGCAAAGCCTTACAGGAGTCAGGATACCTTTTGTAACAGTATGCTTTCGAACTAACCCATGCTTCAATTAGGACTTTTGAAGGGTTGTAACGTGGCTTGGTTCACGGTTTAAGAAGCAAAGGATAAAGGCTCAAAGTATATTTGTACCCACCCGCTCTTCGTGATGTTCTTCAATCCTAAACTCAGTTAATTGTGCATTTGAACACCAAATGAGTCTGGAACGACGTTTTTGGTGATGGTTCACACAAGTTGAATTTGTTGGAAGGCAGTCATTTTTGCAACATTTTTCATGTTGTTGAGGATTTGTAGCGACCTCGTTCTTTTGATTTGTTATCCCTAACTTTTGCCTGACTGTTCCTGTTTTCGAGATTACAGTCAGCGGGATGCCCCAGCTTTCTTAAGCCTCCTTTATAGGTTTTGGCTCAGTGGGCTTTTCTCTTTTGAGAGATTGACTGCCTATGAGGTAAGGAACCACCACTGTCTTTTGATTCTAGAGGAATGCTTTTGATGTCGTTCGTTGTATTATGAACTGAGAGTTTTGCGACTTCAATGCGCATCTTTTGAATTAACTGAGAGACTACCCTGCCCCAGGTTTAAATTAAAGGTTTCAATTTGTGTTTAAAACAAAAAACTCCTACTTCTTTGGCTCGAAGGGGTTGACTAGGGATTATCTTCCTTATAACTCCAATGTTTAGGATTTGAAAGAAACTCCTGTACATCGTCAACAAGGTCTGTCCAAAAGCATACTGTATGAGATTATGGCATTGTTTTGTCATCCTCCCTCTAAAGGCTTGTAAATTTTAGCAAGAGTTGAATATCATAAAGACAGTATAAGAATAGTGAAAACGTGTGGATGAATTCAAGACAAACATATGCAATGCATTAATGAAACAAAGTTTGACATTAATATATAATTGTTTGAATAAAAAAAGAGATTACAACTTGAAAATTCAAATGAATAAAAGTTCTTAATGACTTGGAAAAGGAGTAGTGATCACGTTTTGAGTCTCTGGAGGGTCGAACTCGATCTCCTTGGCATCAGTCAAATTCTGAATCTTATACTTACATGCCCAGCAATTGTTAGTGTCATGCCCGGGACTGTCAGAATGATAAGTGCATGTTGCATTAGGATTGTAGTTGGGAGAAGAAGTTTTGGGGTTTGGATGAGGTCCTATCAATGTAATCATATTCATCCTCAACAAGTGTTGTAGCGCTTGAGACAGCGGCATGTTGATGTTGGTGAACTGTCTTTTAGGCTCATCTGGCCTTCGTTGATTTCCCCTTTGCTGTTGTCGGTGTGGCGCAGAACCAGAGATCAGGACTGCCCCTACGTGTTGGTCACGACGACTCTTTTGACTGTACACAGCATTGGACTCCTTCTTCCCACTGTAAGGCTTTTTCTGAGCATCAGAAGGTGTAGCTTCTTGAATCTTCCCACTTTTGATGCCAGCTTCGACCCTTTCGACGGTCAGTATTAGCTCGGTGAACCCGACTGAAGAGCTTCCGATCAAGTGTTTGAAGAAAGGCCCTGTCAAAGTTCCCATGAAGATGTCAATCAGCTCCCTGTCAGTTAAAGGGGGTTGCACTCTACCAGCCAGATCTCTCCACTTTTGGGCGTATCCTTTGAAGCTCTCGTTGGAACCCATGGTCATGTTCTGCAATTGCACACGAGTTGGTGCAAGATCAACATTGTATTGATACAGCTTATAGAAAGAAGCAGCTAAATCCTCCCAGGTGTGGATGCGAGAACTCTCCAATTGATAGAACCATTCGAGTTGAGTCCCTACTAGGCTTTCTTGGAAGAAATGGATCCAAAGCTTCAGATCAGTTTTGTATGGTTGAATCTTGCGGACATAAGACTTTAAGTGCATCTTAGGGCAAGAGATTCCATCGTACAGGGAAAAAGTAGGGACTTTGAACTTTGGCGGGATGACCAATCCAGAAACTAAGCCCATGTCTCCTAAATCCAAGCCATATATTTGTTGAATCTCCATAGCACTGAGGCGATCCTCCAACTGTTTGTACTTGTCATCAGCGGGAGGATATTGTTCCTCGGAGTAATCGGCTTCAACTTCATTAATCTCCAAATTGTGATTTTCTTCAAGACTATGCCCTATGTTGGATGGAGTGGAAAAATATAGGGTTTTAGGTCTTCTTCTCACGTTCAGGATGCCTGCTGCCTTCTTGGACCTTTTCTTCTTGTTTTGAGAAGGAGAGCTTTCAGATCCTCTTGCCCTTTACCCATAGCCAGAAGCATCTGTTGGAATTGAGCGTTTTGAGCTTGGAGATCTTTCATTGTTTTTTCCATATCCACCTTACTGAAATAAAAAGTAGGAAGATAAAGAGACCTGTATGGGAGAAACCTGTCATGATATGATGTATGATATGTGGATGCATGTTTTCAAGGATCTCGCGGGATAAACATAAGAAAATGTTAGAGGTTGAACTTCGATCAACATCTTTGATTGGAGAACTTTGTATCGGTGGATGTCTTTCCACGAGAATCAAGCTCACCATGTCAAGTGGGTCATAGACCCTGATTCAAGTTGTTGCACTTGATCTTTGACGGTGTTTGTTTAGAGGGGAACCCTCTTGTCCTTTGATAGACGTCTGGTTCAATGTTACCCTGTATCGAAAGACCCTTGAGATCCTTGAAATGGTTATTGAAAATGCTATGGTATGATGTTATGATGTTATATACATGTATGCAAAAGCGAGTAAGTGTATATACAGACAGTCATATTCACTCAAAGCAGACAAGTCCTTAGGTTTAGGCTTGCATGGGGTTTGTAGGTAAGTACCCTCTTAAAGTTAGTTGGTTCAAACCTGTCCTAAAAATAGTAACTGGGTTCTAGAGGATCTCAATATCACTGAATACCCTCAATCGGTCATAATTCCAGTTTAGCAACCTTTTCTTGCGGCCGGAATCATCGCGAGAGTTTAGTCTCAATGAGTGTAGCATATTGCTACTGTTCTATGGCCAAGTTGGTCAATTTAAGTTTCTAAGGTCAGTTGGTGCTTAATGACTCCTCAGAAGACCCATATTCTCCTTGTTCAAACACAAGGGATATCGGTACTGACCAAGGTGCCACACCAATGTAGCTACTGCTTCATCCATATCGGTCTACGCCGTACAGATCTCTCACAGTTTATTGCTACTTACCTAAAGGGTATCCCCAGATCCGGGTTAGGATCTATAGAACTTCGATACAAGCCCACAAAATTAAAGCATACAAAGCATACAATTGAAAACAACAGTGATCTAATCCTAAGGTACACCTCACTCTTAATATTCCCCAGCAGAGTCGCCAGTTCTGTGATCGGTGGGAATGAGAACTGATTGTTTTGGAATGCTGGTTCGCGTTTGCGTTTTTTTTTGCAAAATGTCGCGGTAAGCAAGAGTCGCCACCGTCTTTTATTTTATCCAACAAGGAAAGGACAAAAGCATAGAAAAATTCCTTTTTGAGATTGTTTCTCGGGTTCGGGAGGTAGATTATAGAAAGGGAAGGTGTTAGCACCCTTTCTATCAGTGGTTATCCACGGTCTCTTAGGTACTTGCTCATTGTGTTTTCAAAAGTTTGCTTTTCTTTGTGATTGTGGGTTTGAAAAGAGTTTTTGTTTTGAATAGAGTATAAGTGCAAAAAGTTTTTGTTTTGTTTTTAAAAGGAGCAAGTACTTAAGAATATCTACCTACTCAAAAAGGAATTAAAATGTGAAAATGTCCTTTAGACAGTGCTATCCCACTATTGAGGAGTAAGTAGCATCGTCGTTGGAGTTTTCGGGTCAATTCGATTAAGGGACATGTGGTCACTAAAGCAATGTTAGGATGCCTTAGCGGTAACCCTAATGTCCTAGATCATTTTTCCAAGGCAACCGTTTCGAGGCAACTATGATCTTGGGACCAGAGGGCGACCTCTAAAACACCCTATACTCAATGACCACGTTCGAGGCAACCAAGTGAGGCGTACCCTAAGAGTGGCATGTGCGAGTGTATTGTTTTTCAGTTATATTATCTTTGATTAGGCCAAACTAATTGTTGATTTTATCTTGCCATACATATCCTATTTACTAGCAAGCATATAAATATAATGAAGCACAGAAGGATAAAATCCTACACTATTACAACCATATTGAATTGCATGAAAATATAAGGGCAAAAATAAAATAAAAAGCAAAAAAAAATGAGGGTCTTTCGATTGAGGCAGAAAACCCTTCGTTTCTGTACTTTCTGGCTCTCTTCGATTTAGCCTGAAAAGGGTGAAGGCATGACTTTCGACTGAGGCCTCACGGTCAGCATGTTGTGCCTTTCGATTGGAACCAGTGGGACAGCATGTTGTGCCTTTAGACTAGGCCTGGAATCTGTGCAAGATGTAATCTTCCTTTCTGCCTCCTTCGAATGGGCATGGAGTCAGTGAGGGAATGCCTTTCGACTGAGCCTGGAAGTCAGTGAAGGCATGCTTTTCGTTTGGGCCTAGAAGTCAACGTGGTTTTTCCTCCTGGTTGTCTCTTTCGTTTGACCTGGAGAAAGAGGGTAGAAGCCAGATGCTTTGTTTCCTATTTCTTGTTTCATGTTTCTTTCATTTAAAGCATTTAAATGGAAACATGGCCTGTGGCCATGCTAGTATTTGTATTGCAAACAGTTTAATAGTTAAAACTAGTTCAGGTAAACAAAAAGCAAAACGAAAGGGTTAACTCTAAAAAACATGTTAAAAGGGGGGAAACCAAAGGAACAATGGTATATACATGCTTGAAACGAGCGAAAAGATTATTTACATGTTATGCCATGAAATGAAAGGTTCAAGGGTAAGAGTGACTTACCTTGATGGAGGCTTTGAATGGGTGTGGGACCTTGAGTGGAGGCCCAAGGTTCTGGATTTGAAAGAGGGGGCCAACAACTATGCTTGGAATGCTGGATTCGAAGGAAGGAAAGAAACAAGTCTTATGTTTCTTTCCAAACTGGATTCAAAGGATACTGAAGAGTACTCGTTCTTCAGAATCGAAGGAAGTAAGTATGTGATTCTGGGTTTGTTCTCACAAGTGTTGAAGGGACTTGAGAGATTTGTTGTGTTTGAGAAAATTTGGGTGATTCGTTCCTCTGGTCCCCCGATCCTCTCTTAAACATGTGTTGGAGCCTCTTATTTATAGGCAAAGTTGGCTGATGTTTTTGGAGGGAAAACAAAATAATTTGAACAATTTGAGTAAACTGCTCTTTGTAGCCTTCGAGGGGCAGTGCTTGTATGCTATTTCGGTGCAAGAATGGGGCCGTGTTTCAGGACTGATGTGCAGCAGTTTTGGCCAGTGTATCATGCTTGAACTTGGCAGCAAGCATCTTTGAATATTTCATCCTTTCATTTTGACCCTCCTTCGACCATATTCTTCTTCCAAACATATTGTTCGACTTTCCTCCAACAAGTGTCCTTCGAACAAATCACCTTTGTGCATCATTTGAAGGGGCCATCAACCATGTGCTGAAGTTTATCAAGGATGGAAATGCAGCACACTAAAGAGAAATGTTGTCCAGTCAAATCTAGTACAAACGTAGTCAATTTTTTTCCGAAGCCTTGTGGTCGAAAAAAGCTAATGCCCAGTCGAAGCTTGTATCGAAGAAAACATATTGCCAAATCGAAAGCTCATGCTCGAAGGAAGCATATTGCCCAATCGAAGCTTGGGTCGAAACAAACATAAAGGGAGTCATTGCCTTTTAGTGTGAGGGAAGTTCCTGGCTTCTAAATCGAAGGGTGTTTCTAAACTTGCACTCGAAGGAGGCTTTAAGTTCAACATGAAGTACATATCCAAGTTGCATTCGAAGGATGTTTCCAATCCAAATGAAGGATGTACCTAAACTTGCACTCAAAGGAGGCTTTAAGTTCAAAATGAGGGACATGACCAAGTTGCATTCGAAGGATGTTTCCAATCCAAACGAAGGATGTAACTAAACTTGCACTCAAAGGAGGCTTTAAGTTCAAAATGAGGGACATGCCCAAGTTGCATTCGAAGGAGGCCAAGAGTCAGTCGAAGGGTACTGAATCGAAGGAGACCTATTTTCCTCCAAATTTGTCAAAATGTTATTTTTATCTGTTTTCTCCCTTTTTGATAGTCTCCTTTTAATTTTGGTATTGGAAAATCCCAATGCACTTGTTCAAGCTTGAACCTTGAAAATCCTTGTAAGAAAGGCCTTGAGAATGAGAGGGCAAATTTTGGGATACAACAGCGGTCCAGGCAAAAATTAGGGATGAAAGCGTACGACTATGTCTCGTCATCTCGTCACTGGCCTACCAGAAGAAGACTTATCATTTTGACCGAAAGATACCAAGCACTTCATAGGTGGAGATAATACTCGATCCACAGGACCTCCGCAGGCACCTTCTCCCTCAAAAAACAGGGGTAAATAAGAATTGTCCGAACTGTACAAGTTGCTCTGTCCACCAAGGTACCAAGGTAGGTTCAGCTGAAGAATATGGCCAAGATACCGTTATTCCCCGCAGAGTAAAACAATAATGGTAGCTCTCCCCACTGAGACTTGTAACTATGAACAAATCAACAATACTCTTCCCAAGCAGAGTTGATCTACCATCAGCCCTAAAAAGGTTGGGTATCCCCAGAAGGTCTTAATATTCCCCAACAGAGTGTAAAGATATTCTCCAGCAAGCGTAAGAGCATCCCCGGCAGTCTTAATATTCCTCAACAGAATATGAGAATGTTCCCCGGTGGAATGCAAGATACCACAACAGAGTCATTTCCCCAGCGCAGTCTAAAAAAACATCCCCAGTAGAGTTGAGTCATCTTCCCCAGTAGACTCTGGAAGCTTATCCCCTGCAAAGCACAAATAAGTCTCCTTAGCCAAATTCAGAGGTTATCCCCACAAGAGTCTAACTGGGTTATCCTTAGCAAGTTGCAACTGAAAGGTCACCCCCAACAAAGTTCTTTCTATCCCTAGCGGAGTTCATCATTGGAATCCCCAACAGAGCTTATCAATGGAATTCCCAGAGGAGTTATCATTAAAATCATCAGCAGGACATCTCTTCCCCACAGAGTAATTCCCCTAAGAGTAATTCCTTCATCAGTTTATTCCCCAACGGAGTTCTTCTCTCCTGCAGGCTTATTCTCACAATCATCTTCGTTCATCATCCCCAGCGGAAACGAAGAGCTCTACTCTATTCTCCAGCAGCTCCGGGATTTATTTTCCCCAGCTAAAACATCACATTCTCATACATCATGATACACGCATGTACGCATCATACCATACAATCTCATTTATGTTGAGAACATCATTGCTTGATCCATATCATGCACTGCATATGACTGACCTTTACCTTTCAGGAAAAATGCAGTTACGTTCTCAGCCTAGTCGAAGATCTGACCAGTTCTTAAATCTCAATTCAATTATCATCGGTTGAATTTCAGATAAAGTTCTCAATCTCGAAAGATTCCTCCGTCATAGTGTTGACGAGTTCTATAACCTCAACGGTATACTCCCGGTGAGCACGAGACAATTCCTAGATCTTGATGAAGATGCTTCCCTACGTCATAGTGTGGACGAGTACTATAACCTCAGTGGTATACTCCCAATGAGCACGAGTCAGTTCCTAGATCTTGATGTTTTCCTCCGTCATAGTGTGGACGAGTTCTATAACCTCAACGGTATACTCCCGGTGAGCACGAGAAAGTTCCTAGATCTTGATGAAGATTCTTCCCTACATCATAGTGTGGACGAGTACTATAACCTCAGTTGTATACTCCCGGTGAGCACGAGTTAGTTCCTAGATCTTGATGTTTCCTCCGTCATAGTGTGGACGAGTTCTATAACCTCAACGGTATACTCCCGATGAGCATGATACAGTTCCTAGATCTTGATGAAGATGCTTCCCTACGTCATAGTGTGGACGAGTACTATAACCTCAGCGGTATACTCCCGGTGAGCACGAGTCAGTTCCTAGATCTTGTTGTTTTCCTTTGTCATAGTATGGACGAGTTCTATAACCTCAACGGTATACTCCCGGTGAGCACGAGACAGTTCCTAGATCTTGATGAAGTTGCTTCCCTACGTCATAGTATGGACGAGTACTATAACCTCAGCGGTATACTCCTGGTGAGCACGAGTCAGTTCCTAGATCTTGATGTTTTCCTCTGTCATAGTGTGGACGAGTTCTATAACCTCAACGGTATACTCCCGGTGAGTACGAGACAGTTCCTAGATCTTGATGAAGATGCTTCCCTATGTCATAGTGTGGACGAGTACTATAACCTCAGCGGTATACTCCCGGTGAGCACGAGTCAGTTCCTAGATCTAGATGTTTTCCTCCGTCATAGTATGGACAAGTTCTATAACCTCAACGGTATACTCCCGGTGGGCACGAGACAGTTCCTAGATCTTGATGAAGATGTTTCCCTACGTCATAGTGTGGACGAGTACTATAACCTCAACAGTATACTCCCGGTGAGCACGAGTCAGTTCCTAGATCTTGATGTTTTCCTCTGTCATAGTGTGGACAAGTTCTATAACCTCAACGGTATACTCCCGGTGGGCACGAGACAAATCCTAGATCTTAATGAAGATTTTTCCCTACGTCATAGTGTGGACGAGTACTATAACCTCAACGGTATCCTCCCGGTGAGCACGAGTCAGTTCCTAGATCTTGATGTTTTCCTTCGTCATAGTGTGAACAATTTCTATAACTTCAACGGTATACTCTCGGTGAGAACGAGACAGTTCCTAGATCTTGATGAAGATGTTTCCCTACGTCATAGTGTGGACGAGTACTATAACCTCAGCGGTATACTCCCGGTGAGCACGAGTCAGTTCCTAGATCTTGATGTTTTCCTCCGTCATAGTATGGACGAGTTCTATAACCTCAACGGTATACTCCCGGTGGGCACGAGACAGTTCCTAGATCTTGATGAAGATGTTTCCCTACGTCATAGTGTGGACGAGTACTATAACCTCAACGGTATGCTCTCGGTGAGCACGATTCAGTTCCTAGATCTTGATGTTTTCCTCCGTCATAGTGTGGACAAGTTCTATAACCACAACGGTATACTCCCAGTGGGCACGAGACAGTTCCTAGATCTTGATGAAGATGTTTCCCTACGTCATAGTGTGGACGAGTACTATAACCTCAGCGATATACTCCCGGTGAGCACGAGTCAGTTCCTAGATCTTGATGTTTTCCTCCGTCATAGTGTGGACGAGTTCTATAACCTCAACGGTATACTCCTGATGAGCACGAGACAGTTCCTAGATCTTGATGAAGATGCTTCCCTACGTCATAGTGTGGACGAGTACTATAACCTCAGCGGTATACTCCCGGTGAGAACGAGTCAGTTCCTAGATCTTGATGTTTTCCTCTTTCATAGTGTGGACGAGTTCTATAACCTCAACGGTGTAATACCGGTGAGCACGAGACATTTCCTAGATTTTAATGAAGATGTTTCCCTACGTCATAGTGTGGACGAGTACTATATCCTCAGCGGTATACTCCCGGTGAGCACGAGTCAGTTCCTAGATCTTAATGTTTTCCTCCGTCATAGTGTGGACAAGTTCTATAACCTCAACGGTATACTCCCGGTGGGCACGAGACAGTTCCTAGATCTTGAACACGATGTTTCCCTACGGCATAGTGTGGACGAATACTATAACCTCAACGGTATACTCCCGGTGAGCACGAGTCAGTTCCTAGATATTGATGTTTTCCTCCGTTATAGTGTGGACAAGTTCTATAACCTCAACGGTATACTCCCGGTGGGTACGAGACAGTTCCTAGATCTTGATGAAGATGTTTCCCTATGTCATAGTGTAGAAGAGTACTATAACTTCAACGGTATACTCCCGGTGAGCACGAGTCAGTTCCTAGATCTTGATATTTTCCTCCGTCATAGTGTGGACAAGTTCTATAACCTCAACGGTATACTCCCGGTGAGCACGAGAAAATTACTAGATCTTGATGAAGATGTTTCCCTATGTCATAGTATGGACGAGTACTATAACCTCAACGGTATTGTTGTACCCTAAAATTTTCCCTCTCATTCTTCAAGGCCTTTCTCACAATGATTCTCAAGGTTCAAGCTTGCACAAGTACTTTGGAATTTTCCAGTACCCAAATTAAAAGGAAACTGTCAAAAAAGGGAGAAAACAGACAAAAATAACATTTTGAAAAATTTGGAGGAAAACAGGTCTCTTTCGATTCAGCACTCTTCGATTGACTCTTGGCCTCCTTCGAATGCAACTTGGGTACATCCTTCGTTTGGATTGGAAACCTCCTTCGAATGCAACTTCGGTACATCCTTCGTTTGGATTGGAAACCTCCTTTGAATGAAACTTGGGTACATCCTTCGTTTGGATTGGAAACCTCCTTCAAATGCAACTTAGGTACATCCTTCATTTGGATTTGAAACCTCCTTCGAATCCACTTGCACCAAGGGCCTCTTGCAGACTTTGCCTCTTACAAGTTTCATTTGAGCCAAGAGATATCTTCATACAAGATTTGACTGGGTTCTTGCTTCCCTTCGACTCAGAAGCTAGGAACTTCCCTCATACTAAAAAGACATAAGGCAATGACTCCCTTTATGTTTGTTTCGATCCACATGCTTCGGTTAGGAAATATGCTTCATTCGAGCATGAGCTTTCGATTTGGCAATATGTTTTTTTCGATACAAGCTTCTACAGGGCATTAGCTTGTTTTGACCACAAGCTTCGACTGAGTCAAAGGCTTCCTTCGAACAAGTGCTCTTCGATCTCATTCTTCCATTCGACTCAAGACCAAATCTCATTTTCCAGGCTATATTGCTTCCAAATCTTTACATAATCAGAAGCTTGTACAAGGGTTTTAAACTTTGTCTTTTAGATACTACTATTATTGGTTAAAGGCTACATACTCTTTCTTTTCATAGAGAGTACTTTTTTCACAAAAGCAACTTTCAACCTGATTTTGGTCTGAGCACAAGCAAGGCCAGAAGCATAAGTCACATCTTCTGCACCCCAACTTCCAAGAGGCCCCCCCACATGTACTTTCACGTTACATTATTTTATCATTTATTTGCAAGGCTGGCTTTGGACAATATGTCCATTCTTTCTCTATAAATAGAGGAACATTTACAAAGCTAGGGGAGGATCTTTGGACCAGAGGAACGAATCCCCCAAATTTTCTCAAACATAATAAAACTCTCAAAGTTCATCAACACTTGAGAAATCACAAAAAACCCAGAATCACATTCATCTCCTTCGACTCTGAAGAACAACCACAATTCAGTCTGCTTCGAATCAAAGAAGCATCACACTTGCTTTTTCTTTTCCTTCAAATCCAGCGTTCCAAGCACACCTACTGACCCCTCTTTCAAATCCAGCATCCAGGGCCACCACTCAAGGCCCCACATCTATTCAAGGCCTGAAGCAAGTTAAGTTATTCTTACCTTTGAACTTTTCGTTTCATGGCATAGTAATTTCCCCTTTCGTTTGAAACATGTACATACCATTGTTCCTTTCGTTTCCACCCTTTTTAACATATTTTTTAGAGCTAAGCCTTTCGTTTTGCTTTTTGTTTACCTGAACTTACTTTAACTATTAAACTGTTTACAAGACAAATACTAGCATGGCCTCAGGCCATGTTTCCATTTAATGCTTGAAATGAAAGAAACAGGAAACAGGAAATAGGAAACAAAGCTTTTGTCTTCTACCCCCTTTCTCCAGGTCAAACGAAAGAGACAACCAGGACGATAAACATGCCTTCACTGATTCCAGGCTCAGTCGAAAGGCATTCCCTCACTGCTTTCGACCTCCAGTCGAAGAAGACAACAAGGCAGAACCAGAAGGCTTCCCCATACACTGACTTCCAGGCCAATCGAAGGACAAGACCTCACTGGTGCTAGCTCCAGTCTAAGGAGGCCAACAGAATGCATGTCGAAGGGTGCTACTGCCTGGGTCGAAGGAGCTCTTTTTATTTATTTTTATCTTATTTTTTGCCTTTATATTTCTATGCACTTCAATATGGTGGTAATAGTGTAGGATTTATTTTTTGCGTTTTTTATTACTTTTGTATAAATGCTAGTAATTAGGTGTGTATGGAAAGATAAAACCAACAAGTAGAAAACCCTTAATCAAGACAAAATGCATGCAATCAAACACACTTTGCACACATGCACCCTTAGGGTAATTCCACTTGTTGCCTTCAAAAATGGGCCATGGTATGCATGTCAAGTACTTTGGCAAAACAAAAGGATCATAGTCCCTCGATGACGCTGTCTTGGTTTCCTAAACAAAATGATCAAGTCCCTCAAGAAAATTGCCAAAAATACTTGACACAATTGCTATCATGGTCTATACGATGACCCGCGCCCGTCCCGTTAACATCCTAACGCAAGGTTGTTCACCAAATACAATGGTGAAACAACACTATTAAAAGGGGTAAAAACATGAGAAAGATCTTTGAGTAAAATAGGGTAGACAAACTCTTAGTTACTTGATCAAAAATTTTGCAAAACACCTTTGCCATTTTTCAAATACACATCACAACACAACTTCAAAAACAATTTTAAAACAACTTTCAAAACATTAAATTATCTTTTCAAAAAGACACACACCTTTGTATATATTAAAACAAGAATCATTACAAAGGTTGCCTAGACAAGGCATCTTTTTCAAAACTTTTTCAAAAGCACACACATAGCACCATTTCAAGCAATTGAAAAGCAAAGGCAAGTGATCTAAAACAAGTAACTAAGAGCCCATGGATAACCATGGATGAAAAGGGTGCTAGCACCTTCCCTTTTCATAATCTACCCCCCGAACCCACGAAAACATCTCAAAGGTCTTTCCTGTGCTTTTTGACATTTCCTTTAGGATAAAATAAAAAGTCGCTGGCGACTCTTGCTAAACCGAAACATTTGCAAACACAAAACGCAAAATCCCAAGTCAGTTCTCCCACCGTATCACAGAACTGACGACTCTGTTGGGGAAATTTATAAAAGTGGGGTTACCTTAGGGTTTTAGATCACCTTTACCTGCTTACCTTGATTTCTTTGTTTGCTTTACTTTTTGGGTGCCTTGTTTGGGTATGTTTAAATCCTACACTCGGATTTGGGGGCACTTTTTTAGGTAAGTAGCAATAAACTGTGAAGGAACTGTGCGGGGTATACCGACATGGTTGAAACAGTGGCTACGTTGATGTGGCACTTTGGTTGGTATCGGTAACCCTTGAGTTGAATCAAGGAGAGTACGGGGCCGCCGCGTGGTGTCGTGAAGCATCAATTGACCTTAGAACCTTACTTGACCATCTTGGCCTTTTTAGGGGTAGTGAGATGACCGACTTTGGTACAGTCCGAAGTTGGTAGATACTCGATACTACACTCATTGAGGATTGTTTTCTTGGAATATTTTGGTCGCCAGTTAAGTGGCTAAACCAAAACAATGAACACAGAGAATAATCCGGTGATATTGAGCTCCTTAGAACCCGGTTTCTATTTTAGGACAGGTTGGGCCAACTAACTTCAAGAGGGTACTTACCTACAAACCCCATGCAAGTCAAAACCTAAGGACTTGTTTGCTCTGTGTGAATATGATTACCTGTATATACACTTGCTTACTTTCGCATACATGTACATAACATCATAACATCATACCATAGCATTTCCAATAACCATTTCAAGGATCTCGAGGGTCTTTTGATACAGGGGCGCGTTGAACCAGACATCTACCAAAGGGCAAGAGGATTTTCCTCTAAACAAACAGCGTTAAAGATCAAGTGCAACAACTTGAATCGGGGGCTATGACCCACTTGACATGGTGAGCTTGATTCTCGTGGAAAGAAATCCACCAATACAAAAATTCTCCAATCAAAGATGTTGATCGAAGTTCAATCTCTAACATTTTCTTGTGTTTACCCCGCGAGATCCTTGAAAACATGCATCCACATAACATGCATCCACATCATGACAGGTTTTTCCTTTCAGGTTTCCTTATTCTCCTACTGTTTATTTCAATAGAGATGGCTCTAGAGAGGACTATCAAAGATATCCAAGCTCAAAACGCTCAACTTCAAAAAATGTTATTGAACCTGTCCCAGGGGCAAGAAGAGGTGAAGGCTCTCCTCACAAGGGGCATGGTCCTAGGGAATCCGGGCGGCATCAGGAATGATCAGTTGGAAGGGCTACAGATTGAGTTTCGTCCTCCGGAGACTCCAGCATAATCAATGCTCCTTTGACAAATCATTGAGAGCGTCTTTGTTTCATTTGAATTTTCAAGTTGTAATCTCTTTTGTTATTCAAACATTTATCTGTTAATGTCAAACTCTGTTTCATTAATGCATTGCATATGTTTGTCTTGAATTCATCCATTCGTTTTCACTATACTTGAACTATGCTTTCTACTTTCTTTATGACATTTAACTCTTGCCAAAAGGTTGCGAGCCTTTAGAGGGAGGATGGCGAAAACAATGCCATAATCTCATACAGTGTGCTTTTGAACAGACCTTGCTGACGATGTACAGGCGTTTCTTTCAAATCCTAAACACTGGAGTTATAAGGAAGATAATCCCTAGTCAACCCCTTTGAGCCAAAGAAGTAGGAGTTTTCTGTTTTAAACACAAATTGAAACCTTTGATTAAACCTGGGGCAGGGTAGTCTCTCAGTTAATTCAACAAAAAAAAGATTGTGCTTTGAAAGTCGCAAACTCTCAGCTCATAGTACAACGAATGGCATCAAAAACATTCCTTTGGAACCAAAAGATAGTGATGGTTTCTTATCTCATAGGCAGTCATTATCTATCAAAAAAGGAAGCCCACTGAGTCAAAACCTATAAAGGAGGCCTAAGAAAGCTGGGGCATCCCGCTGACTGTAATCTCAAAAATAAGCACAGTCAGGCAAAATTAGGGATAACAAAAAAAAGAGAAAGAGGTCATTACAAATCCTCAACAACATGAAAAATGTTGCAAAAAAATGACTGGCTTCCAACAAAATTCAACTTGTGTGAACCATCACCAAAACGTCGTTCCAAGACTCATTTGGAGTTCAGCGCACAATTAACTGAGGTTAGGATTGAAGAACATCACGAAGAGCGAGTGGGTACAAATATACTTTGAGCCTTTATCCTTTGTTTCTTAAACCGTGAACCAAGCCACGTTACAACCCTTCAAAAGTCCTAATTGAAGCATGGGTTAGTTCGAAAACACACTGTTACAAAAGGTGTCCTGACTCCTATAAGGCTTTGCTCTAAATCTTGAGTTGAATTTTTCTTATAAAAAGTTTTCTGCTAAAAAACGCATTTTTCAAAATTTCAAGACAGACATAATCTTTGCATTACTTGAATATCATTGTTTGCATGTGGCTATTTGTTTGACAGCAGAGAAATTCACACAACGAACATCCGATGAACGGAAGCTATCTCAGTGAACAAAATCAAGAAGGATGACACTTCCATTGAGAAATCTCCTATCAACAAGGGGGCATGACATATCACTATCCAACACACCTGGGGAAGTCTAGTCAAGATTCCAAGAAATCTCTCAAGGGTTGCAGAGTAACCAGGGGAAAATCTCCATATGTGTCACTTGGGGCATTGAACGTCAATCCCGACAAAGGGTTACGTACAGTCAAACATTTCCAGGCAGTGCCACAAACACTCGCTACTAGGGGCAATGACAAGTCTCCCAAAAGTCCTTCTCATAGGATGATTCCCCAGCAAGAGTTTAATCTCTGAAAACCTTCCCCCAACTGGGAAAACTTCAAGAATCCTAGAGGACTTCCCCAACGAGTTCATCACCTCTCTAACAGACTAAGCAACAGGGTTTATTTCCCCAACAAACGACAGGATTCCCCAGCTTGAGGTAGCCTTTCCGACCACTACAAATCAAAGGACCACAACTCCTCTTCCCCAGTAGACTACTCTACAATCCCCAACAAGTTACTGTGAAACCTGGACCCGACCAGATATCAGTTCAGCTTCGACTTCCCAGTAGATCAACGGATAACCGAGACTCCTGAACTCTTTTCCCAAGCAAGAATAAACGTTCTCCCCACAGAATTTTCAACTTCCCCCAGCGGAGTTCTCCTCAAACAAGAAAACAGGAATCCATTGGAAATATTCTAAGCAAAGTTTGAAGACACGCATACTCTTCAACAGCAGTCCAGGATTTAATGACTCCTCAACGGTATACTCCCGGTGGGCACGAGACAGTTCCTAGATCTTGATGAAGATATTTCCCTACGTCATAGTGTGGACGAGTACTATAACCTCAACGGTATACTCCCGGTGAGCACGAGTCAGTTCCTAGATCTTGATGTTTTCCTCCGTCATAGTGTGGACAAGTTCTATAACTTCAACGGTATACTCCCGGTGGGCACGAGACAGTTCCTAGATCTTGATGAAGATGCTTCCCTACGTCATAGTATGGACGAGTACTATAACCTCAGCGGTATACTCCCGGTGAGCACGAGTCAGTTCCTAGATCTTGATGTTTTCCTCCGTCATAGTGTGGACGAGTTCTATAACCTCAACGGTATACTCCCGGTGAGCACGAGATAGTTCCTAGATCTTGATGAAGATGCTTCTCTACGTCATAGTGTGGACGAGTACTATAACCTCAGCGGTATACTCCCGGTGAGCACGAGTCAGTTCCTAGATCTTAATGTTTTCCCCTGTCATACTTTTTTTCAAAATCGGTTATAAACCGGTTATATTCATAATCCAATTTTATAACTGATTTTTGATTTAATAACCGGTTTTAAACCTAAAAATTCCATTTTTAAAATTTAAATTTAATTTCTTTTAAATTGATTAAATCACTTTTATAATAAAATATTAAAAATTTGTTTTTTAATTATCAAATCAAATTTAAACTATATTTTTTGAAGATTTTAAATTTTCCTTTTCTCACATTACACATAATCTGTATTTCGTTAATTTGTTGAGTTAAAATAGAAAAACATATCCTAAAATTAAATAAATAAATATTATAGTTTACTAAAAAATAAAATAAATAAAAAGCCAACAAAAATAGAATAAATAAATATGGCTAGTTAGTGGAAGAAAAATATTTTTTTTAATATTTTTTCTTATAATAATTTATTAACTAAAGAAAAAAAAAAGGTAGTTAGTAAAATAAAAGATAATAAAGGCAAGTAAAACACATGACTCCAAATATTAAATTATAAGTAGAACTAAACAAAAAAAAAGCATCCCAAATACGACAAACACATATACCACCCATCAAAGTTGCAAGAAAGTTTTGTTAATGATCAAATAATCATCTCGACATTGTCAAATAGCTTCAAAATCTATTATCACCTGTTTAATCGATAATATCCTATAATAATTGATCATAAGTATGTTAATTAATAGAAAAATATATATAAAATTAACAAATAATAAATACACAATTTTTTCCTGTAAGTATAGCAATATGTTTAAATCAAAACACTCTTTGATTAGTTATCGACATCGCTTGCTTTGTACAAAGTTATGTTTTGTATGCTACAAACTCATCACTTTCTATGTAAATACCAAACATTTCCGTCACATATTTATGTAGTTATCTTACTAACTTCATATCAAATTTACTCTGTAGAATTATAGAATTAGAAAATGAAAATAAATTGCTTAACTTACACCATTTATCCATAAACATGCATAGTGAGTTGGGACAATATTCCAACTGCAACCAACGTGGTAATGAATAAAGGGACAAAATATTAATTGAGTAAATTTATTTTTAAATAAATAAATATGAGATAAATAATAATAATAATAATAATAATAATAATAATAATAATAATAATAATAATAAATAAATAATAGCAATAATAATAATAATTATAATTATAATTATAATAATAATAATAATAATAATAATAATACTTTTACTGTTATGTTTGGTAGGCAAAGGATAATTGAAAGTATAGTTGATTTACTAATTGTTAATAAATAGAGAAGGACGTGGAGAGAGTGGAGTGGAGTTTCAAAATTAGATAATAATTAGTTTTTTTTATCACAATAAAATTATTGAGTTTCATTAGATCGAATTTGGGAATCGAATTCAACAAATTATATTTAGTCTAAGAATTGACCGCTCTTATAAGAGAGTGAACAGTAGTCATATTCGTTTGATGCTTTACAAGCTTTATCTTAAAGTTAAAAAAAGACTGTAGTAAATTAGAAATAGAGTTAATAATAATCCTAAATTCAGAAGCACCCTTATTAATAGAGTATAAAGCTTGTGTAATTCTTTGACAATCACTCTAAAAAATAACATAATTCAGGTTCAATGAGATAGCTCTAAGAATAACCTCTTTAAGAGCTAAGGCCTCCACTTCAATGACGGTGAGGGTCCCTCGATCTCAAGCAATACCTGCAATAATGAAATCTTCATATGACTCCACATATACCAACATCTGTTAGTAGCATCAATGGTATTATTAAAAGTCGCATCAACATTGCATTTTATCCAGCCTATTGGTGGAGGCATCCGTTCCATCACATAAGCTGGTCGCGCGTTGTTATCGATTAGCATGTTAGGCTTGAAACCAATCATTCCATCTATGAAACGCACATAAACCCAATTTATTCGCTTCTTCATGTTCATGCTGTCAAATAAAATCATTTCTATTTTTCCATAATATATCAATCATAACTACAAATTTACCCGCAACCTTTTTATCCTCCTTCTTATAAATATCAAAGATAAAGAACTTGAAATCATAAGAAAAATGATTGCGAGAATCTATAAGATTAGATAAACGTGAAGATCTCCAACAAGAGTTGGTAGCATTACAGTCCAAAAAAAGGTGCCATTCATCCTCAGTCCTCAGTATGGTGGTCACACAACTGACAAGTTAATGGACACATGTTTTATAATATTATTTATTAAAGAGTTAATAAAAATAAAATAAAACAAATTGTTTTCATATAGTAATAATTGTTTTATAATAATTTTTATCAAATAATTATTAAAATAAAATAAAAAAATTATAAAAAGTTAGTGGAATATATAAAATAAAATTTTAAAAAATTAAAAAAAAAAAAGATAATGGTTAGTTTTAAAAAGTTAGTGGGATGATTATTTAAATAATTATTAAAATAAAATAAATAAATTACAAAAATTTAGTGGAATATATAAAATAAAATTATAAAAAAATAGATAATGGTTAGTTTAAAAAAGTTAGTGGAATAATTATTTTATTATTTCAAAGAGAAAATAGAAAATTAATGAGATAAAAATTAAAAAATTTAATTAAATAAAATAAATAAATAAAAAGGTAAAGAAGAATATTAAAAAGTTATTATCATTAACTTTTACTAAATTTGATCAAGAGTACGAAGAAAATAAATCAACTACTTCTAATTTAAAAAAATCAAATAAAACATATAAAAATTTGAATAAATATTATTAGTAAAGGTTATACATAATTTAAGATAACAAAATAAGGCTACTTTGCAGTAGAAAAATAGTATCAAACAATAAAAAAAAATCATCTACCTATTTTTTAATAAAATATTATAAATTTTTTTATAAAATCAATAATTGTAAAAAATCCAAAATAATCAAAAGGATATAATAATAATAAAAGCAACAAAAATAACCCAATTCTTTCTAAAATATCTTTTCCAAAATAATATATTTTTTATATCTTAATGAAAAATATAGGAATAGAAAAATAAAGTTAAAACATAATAATATTTGAAATATATAGGATGAAAGAGATATGGCAAAGAATTATTTACAAAAGAGATACTACATTAATAATAAAATAGATATTACATTAATAATAAAAGAGATATAGAACGGAAGAAAAATATTTAAGTGAGAGAGGTATATAATGAGCTATGTCTTTACAGATTTAAAAATTTTAATGAGCTACGTCTTTACAGATTTCAAAATTTTATCCATCTGGAGTTTATTTTGTTTACCACATGTAAATGAAAGAGATATAAGATAAGTGATATTAATAATAAAAAGATGTATTGTGATTCGTTCAAACGGATTCTACGGAATGCACATTTATTTTAATAGAAAAATATATGATATTCATCAAAATATATAATTAATAAAAAAATATTTTGATCAGTAATTTAATTTTCTCGTTAATAATTAATATTTTGATCGATAATTTTACATTCTCGTTAATATTTAATATTTTGATCAGTAATGTTATGTTCCTCTTTTTATCAGTAATTTTATATTTGCGTTAATATTAAATATAGTTTAAAATTGTAATAGTAAATTTAGATAAAAAAATATTTTTCTCGTATATTATTTTTGAATAAAAAATATTTGAATTATAAATATTATTTTTGTATATAAAAATATCTAGATGAATAATAATTTATTCCCGTTTACAAATATTTATTGTTTATATATCGTTTACAAAAATATTTGAATCAATAGTCATTTTTCTCTCATATATAAAAATACCATTATTTAAAAAAAATCTATTAAATCAGTGATATATTTTTTCCCAAATAAAAATATTAATTTTTTATAAATATTATTTATAAAAATATTTAAATCAACATAAAATTTGACTTGACACATAATTAGACTAATAACATTTATTTTAGAAACTATTATTAAGATATAATATAACCTATTTTTTTTAAAATATTATTAAATTAAAAGTTAAAATATTTTTTTCAATAATATAACTTAAAATTATTTTCCAAAATATATCTTAAATATTTGAAATCATAATTTCTTATAAAAATATTTGAATTTTCTCCGTATGTAAATTATTTCTCGTATATAAAAAATATGTATCTCTTATATTTTATTATAAAGTATTAAAAAATCGTGTCCTCGTAATATTACATAATTAACAAATAGAATTGCAACTCTAGTGATCAAGAATATTTATCTTTTTTGTATAACTTCGTTTTAAACTTTTATTTTGTGAAGTAGTTGAAACACCCTTTACCTACAATTTCAACACAATCAAGAGTTATTAAATTAATATATATATATTTTTCAATGCATTTTTTTTTTGCAGGACAATGTTAACATATCAAAAAGACACATCCAACTTCAAAATTCAAGATATACAAAGATGAGAAGTATACATTGCATACCTTATAGTAATGACTTGAAAAATAGTTAACTACCAACCATTTGTGTCTAATAGGTAGGTGTAGTAAACGGGTATGTCTGTTCTGTTTAGAACTGTCTTGCAAAAGTCTAAAAAAAACGGGATGGGGCAGAACAGTCATAGATGAGTGTGATCGGTGGGAATGAGAACTGACTATTTTGGAATGTTGGTTCGCGTTTGCGTTTGTTTTTGCAAAATGTCGCGGTAAGCAAGAGTCGCCACCATATTTTATTTTATCCAACAAGGAAAGGACAAAAGCACAGAAAAATTCATTTTTGAGATGTTTCTCGGGTTCGGGAGGCAGATTATAGAAAGGGAAGGTATTAGCACCCTTTCTATCTGTGGTTATCCACGGGCTCTTAGGTATTTGCTCATTATGTTTTCAAAAAGTTTGATTTTCTTTGTGTTTGTGGGTTTGAAAAGGGTTTTTGTTTTGAAGAGAGTGTAAGTGTGAAAAGTTTTGTTTTGTTTTAAAAGGAGCAAGTACTTAAGAACCATCTACCTACTTAAAAAGGAATTAAATTGTACAAGTGTCCTTTAGACGGTGTTATCCCACTATTGAGGAGTAGGTAGCACCGTCGTTGGAGTTTTCGGGTCAATTCGATTAAGGGACGTGTGGTCACTAAAGCAATGTTAGGACACATTAGCGGTAACCCTAGTGTCTTAGATCATTTTATCTGAGGCAACCGTTTCGAGGAAACTTATGATCTTTGGACAAGAGGGTGACCTCTAAAACACCCTATACTCAATGACCACGTTCGATGCAACCAAGTGAGGCGTACCCTAAGAGTGGCATGTGCGAGTGTATTGTTTTTCAGTTATATTATCTTTGATTAGGTCAAACTAATTATTGATCTTATCTTGCCATACATATCTTATTTACTAGCATTTGTACAAAGTAAATAAAATGCAGAAAGATAAAATCCTACGCTATTACAACCATATTGAAAGGCATAAAAAAATATGAAGGAAAAAATAAGATAAAAGTAAGAAAAATTAGTGTCTTTCGAGCCAGGCAGTAGCACCCTTCGACTTGAATTTTGTTGGCCTCCTTCGATTGGGGCTAGCACCAGTGAGGTCATGGCCTTCGATTAGGGGCTGGCACCAGTGAGGTTCTGTCCTTTGATTGGCCTGGAAGTCAGTGTATGGCGAAGCCTTCTGGTTCTGCCTTGTTGCCTTCTTCGATTGGAGGTTGAAAGCAGTGAGGGAATGCCTTTCGCCTAAGCCTGGAATCAGTGAAGGCATGCTTTTCGTTTGGGCCTAGAAGTCAACATGGTTTTCCTCCTGGTTGTCTCTTTCGTTTGACTTGGAGAAAGAGGGTAGAAGCCAGAAGCTTCGTTTCCTATTTCCTGTTTCCTGTTTCTTTCACTTCAAGCATTAAATGGAAATATGGCCTGAGGCCATACTATTATTTATCTTGTAAACAGTTTAATAGTTAAAGCAAGTTCAGGTAAACAGAAAGCAAAACGAAAGGGTTAGCTCTAAAAAATATGTTAAAAGGGTGGAAACAAAAGGAACAATGGTATGTACATGTTTCAAACGAAAGGGAAAATTACTATGCCATGAAACGAAAAGTTCAAAGGTAAGAATAACTTACCTTGCTTCAGGCATTTAATAGATGTGGGGCCTTGAGTGGTGGCCCTGGATGCTGGATTCGAAAGAGGGGTCAATAGTTGTGCTGGAATGCTGGATTCGAAGGAAGGAAAGAAACAAGTCTTATGTTTCTTTCCAAACTGGATTCAAAGGATACTGAAGAGTACTTGTTCTTCAGAATCGAAGGAAGTAAGTATGTGATTCTGGGTTTGTTCTCACAAGTGTTTAAGGGACTTGAGAGATTTGTTGTGTTTGAGAAAATTTGGGAGATTCGTTCCTCTGGTCCAAAGATCCTCTCCTAGCTTTGTAAATGTTCCTTTAAAAGTAGTAATTTTCTTCCTTCTGAAGGAAAATAGGCGCGAGGCTCAAGACAAACTTTTCTAAAAGTAGTACTGTGCTATTAAGTGCAAGTGGTCTTAGACAACAAATGGGCAAAGGCCTAAAAAGGGAAAACACGTAGCCTATCCTATGGGTCTAAATGTTCAACTTGACCTTTTGAGTTGAATCCTCCATCTTTCTACACCTTTCGACTAGACTAGGACAACACGACATTCGTTTTCACCAGCTTTGTGTCCTTCGAATGGACCAACCGTGTGTTCTTCGAATGGCCCTTTTCAGAAGTTTATTAACTTCTGAATCGAAAGAAGCTTTTAGAAGATTATTGACTTTTGAATTGAAGAAAACCAACAGGAAGCCTTTCCCTCAGTCGAAGCTTGTGGCTGAAACAAGCTAATGCCCAGTCGAAGCTTGTATCGAAGAAAACATATTGCCAAATCGAAATCTCATGCTTGAAGGAAACATATTGCCCAATCGAAGCATGTGGATCGAAACAAACATAAAGGGAGTCATTTCCTTGTGTATTTTTTAGTATGAGGGAAGTTCCTGGCTTCTGAATTGAAGGGCGCTTTTTCAAGGGAAGCAAGAGCTTAGTCACATCTTGTATGAAGACACCTCTTGGATCAAACGAAGCTTGTATGCAGCAAAGTATGCAAGAGGCCCTTGGTGCAACTGGATTTGAAGGATGCATAGAGATGGTTACTTTGTCCCATCGAAACTTATCCAAACGAAGCAAGCATGCAGGGAGCAAACTTGTCCAGTCGAAGCAGGCTTGTAGGCAGTAAACTTGTCCAAATTGAAGTAGGCTTTGTAGGCAGCACGCTTGGTGAATCGAAAAGGTTTCCTTATGTGATCGGTGGATCTGGAACTGACTGTTTAACGCTGGTTCGCGAAATATCACAGAAGCAAGAGTCGCCACCGTCTTTTATTTTCTCCAAAGGGAAAGGACAAAAGCACAGAAAAATTCCTTATAGAGATCGCTCTCGGTTCGGGAGGTAGATTATAGAAAGGGAAGGTGCTAGCACCCCTTCTATCCATGGTTATCCATGTGCTCTTAGATACTTGCTCATTTGTGTTTTCAAAAATGGTTTGTTTGCTTTTCAACTGTGGGTTTTAAAAAGTTTCTTTGAAAATTCCAGTTCGACTCTTGTATCGGTCCTCAAGAGTGTTTGAAAAATTGCTTTCGAAAGCTTTTTGAAAAGTGTCGGTGTGAAAAGTATTTTTTTGATTTGTTTTGAAATTAGAGCAAGTATCAAGAGTCGTCTACCTACCCTAAGGAATTCGTCTGTGTAAATGTCCTTAAAGTAGTGCCATCCCACCATTGAGAGGTAGGTAGCACCACCGTTGGAGGTGTTCGGGTCAATTCGAAGGTTAGGGACATGGTGATCACCAGAGCAATAGGAAGATACCTTAGAAGCTACCCTCATGCCAGGTTCCTGGATCATGAGGACTTACTAAGACATCCTCTACTCGACGATCACCTTTCGAGGCAAGGCAACAGTGAGGCGTACCCTAGGGGTGGTGTGTGAATTGTGTGTCGTTTTCAGATATTTTGTCTTTTGTCATGTTATTGGTGATCTAGCGCTTGTTTTCATTTTTGTCCATTCATTCTTTCATGCCTTGATTAACAGTTAAAAATTGCGAAAAAAGTAAAGTTCTAAGCTATTACAAAAGGCGCGGGTCCACATCGCCAAAATTCCTTGAACTCGATTTGACAGAAAAATAAAGAATTAAAGAAGAGTAAAGTGCGAGAAATTAATTACACGGCTTTGGGAGAGATACAGAAATATTAAACGAAAAAGAAATAAACACGCGAATTAAATAAGAATTAAAACGAGGGCGTTGGACCCTTTTTGCAAAATTAAATTAAATGATGAAATTAATTAATTAAAAAAGAAAAGAAATTGTTTGGTATTTTTTGGTATTTTATGATTTTAATGAAAAAGAATTAATTAGAATAAATGCTAACCCTAATTCTAGTTGTTTTTAATTTATTAAAAAGAAGATTAAATTTTAACCTAAAATTAACCCTAATTAATTTACATGCAATTTAATTACAAAAATAAATATTTAATATTTTAATTATTATGAAAGAAAAATAAAAAGGAATAAAAATTATCATAAACCCTAATTCTATATTTTTTATATTTTTATTAAAAAGTTAAGATTAAAACCTAATTTAAAACTAATTAATTAATGAATTTATTTACAAAATATTATTAAATAAAATATTTATTATTTTTTTCTATCTTTTATGATTTTTTATTGTTTTGTGTTTTTATATTATTTGTGAAAATATTAAATTAATTAAAAACAACAATTAAAAGAAAATAAACATAATAAAAAATAAAGAAATAAAAAGATTTGCAAACCTAAGGGGGTCTGCCCCTAATTTGGAGGTGAAGCCCAATTATTCATAGCCCAACTGACTTTTCCACTCACATACCCAAGCATTGACCCACGTGTACCGTGCTCTCCATATCGTGGCCTTCTGATTGATCTCATTGGCCTTGTGAACGGCTTGATTTTGAAGGCGTATGGTGCGTCTTTACACTGAAACCACACATGAATATTAAAGGAAGAAAAATATGAAAGGGGGGTGGGGACCTGGGGCTCGAATCCAGGTCCTGAACGTTACCATTTGCAAGCATTGTCAACCAAGCCAAGCGCGTTTTCTGTATATCACATAACAAACAAATATTATAATATAAGATAATTCGTTAGTGCTTTCTGCGCGCGAAATTTTAAACGCTCCAATCATCGCTCCACACATCATCATCTTCCTCGCGTTGTTCTTTTTTTTTTTCTGAAACACAAAGACAATAAGCAACGGTTTTGAACCGTTCTATAACATATCATTAGAGAAAATAGCGAATAGGCCATAAGGCCTCATAAATTAGGCGCGAGGGTGGCTTTATGATCGTCCAAACATCCTGAATCCATTCATGGTACTATGGTGGTCTAATTTTGCTATATTCAAAAACCCCCAATTCGGAGCTTCATAAACCCTAATATGCTCACATGGTGGAATCGTGTACAATGCTCAAAAACACAATCAAATTACATGGTTAGCATTAGAATCTTACAATGAACACAAATCATATACTAAAAATTGCTAAATGCGCATGAATTGAGATGCAAGAGTTTCAAATATTTTCGGTACAGGGTGAGGTCGTGTTACCAATTTAGGGTGTTAGAGTGAATGATTTTGATTGGAAATCCTTCCTTGAAGCTTCAGGAAGGTGATGGGATAAAAATCTTGCCTTGAATCGTCCTAGAACTAGGTTTTCAGAATTGGAATTTTTTGCAAAAAAGCTTGAGTTTGATAATGGGGTTTTTGCGCAGCTTTCTGGTCAATGGCATTAGGGTTGCGTTTGATACTTATGTATGAATGATTTAGGGTTGAAAACTTGATCCAAAACCTTTGCATTCATGGTTTGGAAGATTTGATTTTCAAAGATCTTTTTTCAATATTTTTTCATGCTATTTTGACCCTAATCATATCCAATCAATTCAATTCCTTCCATATCTGATCATGCACGAATTATTGAGTATATTTCATGCACAAAAAGATTGAAAAACTTAGGTTAAGTATTTTTCATGTATTTAATTGATTTAAATGAATTATTATTAATAAAAATTCAAATAAATAAATAAAAAATGAAGAAAAACTTCCCTTTGGGCCAAGTGGTCGTGCACATGCCTTGGATGATGAATTGTGGAAGAAAAATAGGCCCATTAGCAATTTTAGGTCATTTGAATCAATGTTGACTTTTCAAAATATCCAAAAATTTCCCAACTTCCACAAGGCATAACTTGCTCAATTTTTAAGCTTTGCTCATGTTCTTGGACATTTTGGAAAGGTCTTTGAGTCCTCTAACCAATTCCTTTTGTCCCATGTAATTTTGATTTACCAATCTCAAGTTATGGCCTTTGACTTAAAGTCCCTTTTTGTTGACTTTTGAAAATGACCTATTATGTTGAAATTGATAACTTTTTGTTAGAGCATTTCTTGGACTTGGAATATGAAGATGAGTTGTAGGAAATGTCTTTCTCTTCAAAATGAACTTTGGATGGAATTTTTCTGATAATCCATGTGAAAGTTATGCCCTGGTCAATTTACAGTTGACTTTTTCAACTGTCCAAATAAGGAAACTTTTGCATCTTGATGATTTTTGAGCCAAGCTTTGAGAATCATGATCAAGCATTGATCAAATGATGTTTGTGGCTTCAATATGAGATGTTGACCAAAAATTTGAACTTTTGACTGCCAAATGACCATTTTGCCCCTACAGTTGACTGTAGTGCAATTAGGGTTTTTGACTGTGCAATTTTGTGCTGTAAGTCTTGAAACTTGGTATGAGGATGCTTGACCATATTTATTGGCATGTGGGACTTGATTGGACCCTTGTAAACTTCATTTTCTTGATCAGAACCAAAACCCTAATTTTGACTGTTCAGGAGGCTCTCACACTGTGCAACCCTTGGGGAATTTTGAAGCTTGACTTGGCAAATCTTTGAAGAATATGGGAGCGAAAATTTTGGGGTACAACAGTTGCCCCTGTTCAATCTTCTTAGACCTGAGGATGCAGATTGGCTGACGTGCCTTTCGTAATCCGAAGGTGGAAGATGATTGAACACTAGAGTGCCCAGAAATTTGCGCTCACATAGTAGCAGTGTGATGGAAATGGGCTTATAGATGCCATTTAGAGATTGATGAATAGGATGATGGGCTTATAGATGCCATCTGGATGTTGATCGCATAAGAGATTCCTTAGCGAGAACCTGCGTACCTGCAAAAGAAAAAATGAGTACCTGACATGTTGCAGGAGCTGGTTTTCAAATGCTTGGTATAGATGTGTCCTGACTGGTTACAGGAGCTGAGTCTGGATCTTCAAGTGGTGATGAGCGAACCAGGGATGGTTACTACCTCAACGGGAACGGTGAGAGAACCTTGGGCGACTTCAACTTCAACAACAATCGTTGAGAAAATCTTGGTGGGAATTACCATCTCCGCAGGATCGGGGAGAGAACTATAGGTGATTACAACCTCAATAACAATTATTGGGAAAACCTTGGATGGAATTATCGTCTCCGCAGCATTGGGGAGAGAACCATAGGAAATTATAATCTCAAAAGCAAACATCAAGAAAAACCTGGAATGGAATTATCGTCTCCGCAGCATTGGGGAGAGAACCATAGGAAATTATAATCTCAATAACATTCATTGAGAAAAACCTGGAATGGAATTATCGTCTCCGCGGAATTGGGGAGAGAACCATAGGAAATTATAATCTCAATAACATTCATTGAGAAAAACCTGGAATGGAATTATCGTCTCCGCAGCATTGGGGAGAGAACCATAGGAAATTATAATCTCAATAACATTCATTGAGAAAAACCTGGAATGGAATTATCGTCTCCGCAGCATTGGGGAGAGAACCTTAGGAAATTATAATCTCAATAACATTCATTGAGAAAAACCTGGAATGGAATTATCGTCTCCGCAGCATTGGGGAGAGAACCATAGGCAATTATAATCTCAATAACATTCATTGAGAAAAACCTGGAATGGAATTATCGTCTCCGCAGCATTGGGGAGAGAACCATAGGCAATTATAATCTCAATAACATTCATTGAGAAAAACCTGGAATGGAATTATCGTCTCCGCAGCATTGGGGAGAGAACCATAGGAAATTATAATCTCAATAACATTCATTGAGAAAAACCTGGAATGGAATTATCGTCTCCGCAGCATTGGGGAGAGAACCATAGGAAATTATAATCTCAATAACATTCATTGAGAAAAACCTTTGATAACTTCTACTGAGTCTTCATCAGAAAAATCTGTTTGGGGTCGATTTAGCTGGACTAGAGAAGGCCTTGGACTGGATAAGAAATCTTTGGAGTCGATTAACTGAACCGGTCTAGGTCTTGAAATATGATTGAGAATTTAACTGAATCCTTCCTGAAAGGTAAAGGTCAGTCTTATGCAATGCATGATATGGACCAAGCAGTGATGTTCTCAACATAAATGAGATTTATATGATGCGTCTATGCATGCTATAATGATGTATGGAGGTGAGATGTTTATGAATGTGTTTTCGTCCAGGAAAGTAAATCCTTGACGGGTGCCGGGAAGTCACTCCTGGGCTGTTGTTGAAGAATAAGCTTTTGCCTCCGCTGGAGATGATAGTTGCAAGAATACCGGTAGGAGAAGATAACTCCGTTGGGGAATAAACTTGGCGAATGGAATATTCTGCGGGGAGAAAAGTACTCTAACGATTTTGCTGGGAAACAAAACTCTGTGGGGAGAGAGCTACTTTGTTGAGTTGTTGATTAATAACTTGCTGGGGATATCTTTGCTGTGTTGGAAGTGCTGATAGACTTCGCTGGGGATAAGAAAGAACTGCGTTGACGACGACCTTTCCGTGGCTTTTGGCTGAGGATAACCCAGTTATATCCTGGTAGGGAAATAACTCTTTGAATAAGGCCGGGCGACGCGTTCGTGCTCTGCGGGGGATAAGCTTCCAGAATCTACTGGGGATAAGCTTACTGCTTGGGGAGATGGATTCCAACTTCCCTGGGGAAATTGGATTGGACTCTCTTGGGAAAGTTTGAACTGTATTGGGGTAAGTGACTCCACTGAATGTTGGTATGCCGCCGGGGAACAATATTTAGGCCAAGACTGCCGGGGATGCTTGTTAAGAATGTGTATGCTGCCGGGGAATGTTGAGATTTGCTGGAGGATTCTCAACTTCCTTAAGACTGACTGTAACTTTGCTGGAGAGGAGAGTGCACTGTCTTGCTGGCTCACTCTCTGGGGAATTAAGATATGCCGGTTGTGTTTTTTAGCTGAACCTACCTTGGTACCTTGGAGGACAGAACAATTAGATTGCTTAGACAACTCTTTATTGCCCCTGTTTCTAATGTTACTTGTAATTAATCCTTTGTTTCGTATGCAAATATTCATGAGTTAGCAAATTATTGTCAATGCACATATCACAAATTGAACCTTGGACGTTCTTCGCAAAACAAAACAGAAGAAAGAAAAACAATTGGCACTTTTAACTGAAAAATATATTTGTATTGATTTTGAATGGCCTGTAAATAGGCGTTTTGTGTACAAGAGGCTGACGTCCTAGTAAGAGAACGCCGCCGAACAAAAGAGTTTATACAAATTTTGTACAAGAGAAAAATAAAACAGCTGTGTGAAATGAATGATCCCACTGGGTTTCAACTCTGCTATTGCCTTTATAACTCCGAGCGTCTCATCACTTGATGACCTTAACGAAGATGAAGCTGACTGATCGATGCCGTCTGAATTTGATGTAGATACCGGATTCTGGATGCAATGTGATCCAATGAGACATAGTATTACGCTTTTATCCCTAATTTTTGCCTGGACCGCCCTTTCGGGTTTTCAGTCCACCGGGATACCCATTTTTTCCCAAGCCGCCTTTTCAGGTTTTCGACTTGCCGGGTGTACAAATTTTTTCATTTCATCCCTTCATTTTGCCCGAACCCTTTTGGTTCGACGGGAAGCCCTAATTTTTGCCTAGGCATGTCAGCCTAGCGGGTCTTTTTCATGCGTAGTATCTTTTTACTATGTCTGCATTGGCGGGGTGAGGAAGGTCGTCACCATCCATGTTGGTTAGAATCATGGCTCCTCCTGAGAACACATGTTTAACCATGAATGGCCCTTCGTACGTAGGGGTCCATTTGCCCCTTGGATCACTCTGAGGAAGGATGATTCTCTTGATTACCAGATCCCCAACTTGATATTCCTGTGGTCTGACCTTTTTGTTAAATGCCCTGATCATTCGTTTCTGGTACGTCTGACCATGGCAGATAGCAGCAAGTCTCTTTTCATCAATGAGGTTGAGCTGATCAAGTCGTGTCTGAATCCAATCATCTTCACTCAAATTTGCATCCTTCATTATCCGGAGAGAGGGTATTTGCACTTCGATCGGTAAGACTGCCTCCATACCATAAACCAGAGAGAAAGGAGTTGCCCCGGTTGACGTCCTAGCTGAGGTACGGTACCCATGTAGAGCGAACGGTAACATCGCGTGCCAATCTTTATAGGTCACTGTCATTTTCTGCACGATTTTCTTGATATTTTTTTTTGCTGCTTCTACGGCCCCATTCATCTTCGGTCTGTAGGGAGAAGAATTGTGGTGCTGTATTTTGAACTGCTCGCAGAGCTCAGCGATCATCTTGTTATTCAGATTGGTACCGTTGTCTGTAATAATTCTCTCCGGGACGCCGTACCGACAGATCAGATTATGCCGAATGAACCGTGCCACAACAGTCTTGGTTACCGTAGCGTAGGAAGCTGCTTCAACCCACTTTGTAAAATAATCAACCGCTACCAGGATGAAGCGATGCCCATTAGATGCCATAGGTTTAATCTCACCGATCATGTCTATACCCCACATTGCAAACGGCCAAGGCGCAGTCAGAACATTCAGGGGAACTGGAGGAACATGCACCTTGTCTGCATAAATCTGGCACTTATGGCATGTCCTAGAATGTTGGTAGCAGTCAGCTTCCATTGTGGACCAGTAGTACCCTGCCCGAAGGATCTTTTTAGCCATAGTGTGTCCACTGGAATGTGTACCAAAGGTCCCTTCATGTAGCTCTTCCATAATTCTTTCTGCTTCAGTCTTATCCACACAATGCAGTAAGGTTGAATCATGGTTTCGCTTATACAAGATGCCGTTGCTAAGGAAGAACTTTGCCGCGAATCTTCTCAGGAACTTCTTATCATTGACAGATGCACCTTCAGGGTATTCCTGAGCTTCCAAATATCTCTTCACCTCATGGTACCAAGGCTTCTCAGTCACCAATTCAGTCTCGAGATCACAACAGTATGCCGGTTCGTCCAGTTTCCAGATGATGATCCGGGTAGACTCATTATCCCATTTGACCTTGAACATAGAAGACATTGTAGCTAATGTGTCCGCCAGCTGATTCTCTTCTCTCGGGAAGTGTTCAAAGGTTATTTCTGTGAAGTGGGGGATCAAAGTCAACACACATTCTCTGTAAGGAATAAGATTCGGATGTTTCGTATCCCATTCTCCTTTGATCTGATTGATCACAAGAGCGGAATCTCCTAAGACACTCAGAAACTTAATCCTTAGGTTGATCGCAGCTCGAAGACCCATGATGCACGCCTCATACTCTGCCATGTTGTTGGTACAGTTGAAACATAGTCGGGCAGTTAGTGGAGTATGAGTGCCTTGAGGTGATATGATTATGGCGCCGATACCGTTTCCCAAAGCGTTAGAGGCTCCGTCAAAGTGCATAGACCATCGGGATCCTTCCTCAGGTCCTTCATCCGGTCCAGGTACTTCACAATCAGTTACTATCATGATGCTTTCATCCGGAAACTCGAAGTTCATTGACTGATAGTCGTCTACGGCCTGATGTGCCAAGTGGTCTGCCAATACACTTCCCTTGATGACTTTCTGGGTCGTGTACTGAATGTCGTATTCCATCAAGATCATTTGCCATCTTGCAATTCTCCCAGACAGAGCAGGCTTTTCGAATATGTACTTTATAGGATCCATCTTTGAGATAAACAAGGTAGTATGAGTCAGCATATACTGTCTCAGCCGGCGAGCAGCCCATACCAAAGCGCAACAAGTTTTCTCAAGCAGTGAGTATCGGGTCTCACAGTCGGTAAACTTTTTGCTAAGGTAATAAATGGCATGCTCTTTTCGGCCAGACTCGTCATGCTTCCCCAGCACACACCCCATTGAGTTGTCGAGCACTGTCAGATATAGTATCAGAGGTCTTCCTTCAACCGGTGGCATAAGGATAGGTGGTTCTTGGAGATACTCTTTGATTCTGTCAAAAGCAGCCTGACATTCATCGTTCCAACGTACTACCTGATCTTTCTTCAGTAGCTTGAAGATTGGCTCACAGGTAGCAGTTAGGTGTGAGATGAATCGAGCAATGTAATTCATGCGTCCTAAAAAGCCTCTGACCTCTTTCTCTGTCCTAGGAACTGGCATCTCTTGAATAGCTTTGACCTTGGCAGGGTCCACTTGAATACCCTTATCACTTACCACAAAGCCTAGAAACTTTCCAGATCTTACCCCGAAGGTGCACTTGTTCGGGTTCAACCTCAGCTTGTATAGTTTCAAACGGTCAAACAACTTCTGCAGATGATCTAGGTGCTCTTCTTCAGTCTGGGACCTTGCGATCATGTCGTCAACATACACTTCTATTTCATGATGGATCACGTCATGAAATAAAGCGACCATGGCACGCTGGTAGGTTGCCCTAGCGTTCTTCAACCCGAATGGCATGACCTTGTAGCAGAAGGTGCCCCACTGAGTAACAAAGGTAGTCTTTTCCATGTCTTCAGGTGCCATCTTGATCTGATTGTAACCTGAAAAGCCATCCATGAAAGAGAACACCTTATGCTGAGCTGTATTATCAACAAGGACATCAATGTGAGGTAAGAGGAAGTCATCTTTGGGGCTGGCCCTGTTCAGATCCCTGTAGTCGACACACATTCTGACCTTACCGTCTTTCTTAGGTACCGGTACCACATTAGCAACCCACTGAGGGTAAGAAGTCACTGCAAGGAACCCAGCGTCAAACTGTTTCATAACCTTGGCTTTGATCTTCTCAGACATCTCTGGACGCATCCGACGGACCTTTTGCTTAACTGGAGGGCAGTCTTCCTTAGTTGGCAAGTGATGGACCACAATATTGGTATCCAGCCCGGGCATGTCTTCGTAGGACCAGGCAAATATTTCCATATAATCATGCAGCATCTGAGTCAACCGTTGCTTCACGCTGAGCTCTAGGTTGGCACCAATCTTTACCTCTTTCCTGTCTGTCTCAGTACCCAAGTTTATTGTTTCCACTGGCTCTTCATGGGGTTGAATTGCCCTCTCTTCCTGAAGTAACAGTCTTGCAAGCTCTCCAGGCACTTCGCAATCATCTTCACCTTCGTCTTCGGCTAAGTTGATCGGATTTTCGAAGTCATAACTGGCAGTAGCAGAGTCGTTATCAGTGAGATCCAGAGTGGATTGAAACCTGTATGAGTGAGTGTGTGTGTAAATACAGCTGTTTTGAAATATATGTAAAGGAAAGAAAGACAGAAAAGGAGCATAAGATTTGCAATGCGAGAAAACGTCCAAGATTTTCATTTATGATATATGAAATGACAATTTATATGCCCTCACAAATGACACCGCGGTGCCTCGGGTAAGACACCGGGCCATATAGTTTATTTATTGTTTATTACAAATACCAAAAACATAGGAATTCATTACTCAGTAACAAGAGAAACAGGCAGATTGTCCTTTGCACTCCAATTGCTAAGTCCACTGTCGGTTGCAGGGTAAATCCAGCTATCAAACTCAGCTTCATCCACTTCGTCATCGTCCCCGATAGCATTCACTCCATGAGCAGGCAGGGGAGCCGTCACTACATTAGGCTTCTCAGATGCCTCAAATTGTACGTCCTTGGCGTTAATAAGGTCCTGCAGCTTGCTCCTTAATGCCCAACAGTCATTAGTGGAATGCCCCGGGCTATCAGAATGATAAGCACAACGAGCATTTGGGTTGTACTTAGGAGATGTAGTATTTGGAAACTTCGGAGCCTCTCTGACGGTTACTAAGTTGGTTGAGAGCAACTGTGGCAGGATCTGCGATAAGGTCATGCTTAAACGGGTAAACTCTCTCCGGGGTCTTTCAGCCCTTTGAGGATTGGTTGGCCGAGGAGCGGCAGCAGGCTTAGCAATCATTACCGCACTGACAGATTGGCGGCGCTCAGATCTCTCTGGTCTCTTGGAACCGTATACAACACTAGCCTCCTTCTTGAAGGGTTTCTTCTCAGAACTAGACGATGCACCCTTCGGAATCTTACCAGACTTTAACCCAGCCTCAATTCTCTCTCCAGTCAGAATCAGATCAGTGAACCCTGCGGACGAATTCCCAATAAGATGGTTGAAAAATGGCCCAGATAGGGTCCCCGATCAGTCAACGGAGGCTGCATGCACCCTGCCAGCCAGGTCTCTCCACTTCTGAGCGTACTCTTTAAAACCTTCACTTGAACCTAAGGACATACCCTGGAGTTGGGTACGTGTAGGGGCAAGGTCGGCATTATATTGATACTGCTTGTAGAAAGCAGTAGACAACTCCTCCCAGTTACGAACCTTGGTCCCATCCAGCTGATAGAACCATTCGAGATGAGTCCCTGAAAGACTCTCCTGGAAGAAGTGGATCCACAAATTCTTATCCGCTGAGTACGGTTGGATTTTCCGAACATAGGACCTGAGATGTAGCTTGGGACAAGACGCCCCGTCATATTTAGTGAAAGATGGTGCTTTGAACTTTCGAGGAATGACCACACCAGTAGACAAACCCAGATCTCCAAAATCCAGCCCAGGTACCTGTTGTATTTCCATAGCATTCAACCTGTCCTCCAACTGCTTGTAACGGTCTTCTGCCGGAGGATACTGCTCTTCATCAAAACCGGTCTCGTTGTCGGAGACTACCGGACTAGGACCTTTTTCTGCCTGAGGAGTACTCTTGCCAATGGAAGAACCAGCCTCTTTATTCTGCAGAGTATTGCCAAACCTTTGGCCCGAGCTGAATAGAACAATTCTTCTCTTCTTCTTTTTCTCCTTCTTCAGGAGCAGAGCTTTCAACTCTTCTTGGCCTTGAGCCAAACCCTTGATTAATTCCTGAAATTGCGCATTCTGCGCCTGAAGAGCTTTGATGGATGTCTCAGTTGATGACGAGTCGGGATTCATGATGCTGAAATAAACAGCGAAGAACTGTAAGCAACCTGAAAAGAGGAAAAACCTGCTATGCACATGATGAATGAAATGCGTATGATTTATGTTTTCAAAGACAATCGGGAGTCAACTTTGTAAACAAAAAGGAACACACTTCATTAGATTCAACTTTGAAACTGAAATTATTCAACAGGTTGCCCTTAGGCGTTACATGAAAGGAAATACTGAAAAGGGAAATAAAATTGCAAAAGAACATCTGGAGCTCCTTATTGATCCCATGGTCTCCTCTTCTCAGTACGGATGTAGGCATTCAGAGCTCTCTCATTCTCCAACTGCTTTGTCATCTTCTGGATCTTTGATTCCTGCTCGTTGAACTTTTCCCGGTAAGAATCCCGCTCTTCTCGCAGTTGCGACCAAGATCTCTTCAATGTCTCATAATCAGCAGGTATCTGAGGAGGAAGGACAGTTGGAGGAACACCGTCCTTGTCAGGAGACTCAAGAATGATGGGTCTGATGGCTTCGTACGGCATACCTAACTTCTGAGCACGGATGCGAACCCATTTGTAGTAGGCTTCCATAGGTAAAGAAGTCTTTGGCCCTAACTCCTGGGGGTCAGCTTTATGAACTTTGTCCCAAGCCTTAATGAACCTACGACGCAGCTCGTCGCTATCCACTTGAAACTCAAAACTGATGTGAGGCACCAACATCTCATGGGGGCCTGCTCTTCTTACTCTTCCAAACTGACGGAGCGCTAGACATGGATTGTAAGAGATCCCTCCTTGGGTACCAATCAGAGGAACATTGGGGTATTCCCCGCATCGATCAATAATAGCTATCTCATCCAAACCTCTTCAAGTCCAAATGATGTCTTTGTCGGTGAGAGACATTAACCTGTGAGCCCAACCTCTTCCTTCTTGGTTCTTCAGTACGAACTTAGGGAGGTGCGAAATAAACCACCTCACCAATAAAGGGATACAACACCATAGGGTTCCTCGTCTTAGGGTAGTACGAGCATGAAGTTGTTGCAAGATGTCACCCAAGAGAGTGGGCACCGGATTCTGAGACATAAAGATCCTTATGGCAGTGACATTGATGAAGTTGTCAGGATTAGGAAACAAGACTAGCCCATAGATTAAGAGAGCCAAGATGTCT
Organism: Vicia faba; assembly: GCA_948472305.1. Lineage (NCBI taxonomy): Eukaryota > Viridiplantae > Streptophyta > Magnoliopsida > Fabales > Fabaceae > Vicia > Vicia faba. The sequence goes on along the minus strand of OX451736.1, from coordinate 159,534,670 downwards.
TCATATGCCCTAAAGTCCAGGTCATTCCAGAAACTGTTAGCTTTACCAATCAGAAACTTGGCCAAGAAACCCTTGACTCCGCTTCTAGTCACCCAGTTGTCCATTACCTCTTGATGTGTCAGGGGAAGAGCTACAACAACATCCTCAAGTCTGAGGGTCTTTTCCCAACCAGTAAAGGGAGTTTGATCCAAGATAGGGATACCAAGCAAATCAGAGAACTCTTCCAGGGTAGGGACCAGCTGGAAGTCTCGAAAGGTGAAGCACTGGTACAGAGGGTCATAGAACTGGGTCAGAACACTCATCAACTGTTGATCCCGCTTTGCAGTGACTAAACTGAGAAGAGAACCATGCCTCTGAATGAAGGAAGTGGTATTTGGAATTATGCTAACCAACTCATCAAGCAACTCAGGTGAACGAACAAAGTTGAACTGGATAGTATTCCTTCGCACAGGCATCATAATGTCCTACAAAACAGAGCAAAGGTGAAACTCTCTTGTCTTTGAAATGGTCAGTCCTTATGCAGGATGCACGCAATGTTCATGATGTTATGATGTTATGATAAAGCACACCACAAATAGATACAAAGACAGACATAGTAAGGCACACAAGTCACACAAGGCAAGCCCCTAAAGTTTAGGCCAACATGAGGTCTAGGTACTACCCTCTTTCAGTTTGTTGGTTCATACCTATCCTATCAAAGTAACCGGATTCTTAGAGGATCCCAATATCATTGACTACCCTCAATCGGTCATAACTCCAGCATCGCAATCTTTTCTTGCGGCCAGAACCATCACGAGAGTTTAGCCTCAATGGGCGTAGCGTACTGCTACAATTCTAAAGGCCAAGTTGTGTCAATTAAGGTTCTAAGGTTGTTGGTGCTTAATGACTCCTCAGAAGACCCATATTCTCCTCGTTGCAACACAAGGGATATCGGTACAGACCAAGGTGCCACACCAACGTAGCCACTGTTTCACCCGTGTCGGTCTACGCCGGACAGGTCCCTCACAGCTTATGCTACCTAAACAGGGTATCCCCAGATCCGGGTTAGGATCTATGTAACTCCCATGCAACCCACAAAGTTAAAGCAGACAAGTCAATACAATTGAAAACACAGTTATAAACTAACCCTAAGGTACACCTCACTTTAAGTTTAATTCCCCAGCAGAGTCGCCAGTTCTGTGATCGGTGGATCTGGAACTGACTGTTTAACGCTGGTTCGCGAAATATCGCGGAAGCAAGAGTCGCCACCGTCTTTTATTTTCTCCAAAGGGAAAGGACAAAAGCACAGAAAAATTCCTTATAGAGATCGCTCTCGGTTCGGGAGGTAGATTATAGAAAGGGAAGGTGCTAGCACCCCTTCTATCCATGGTTATCCATGGGCTCTTAGATACTTGCTCATTTGTGTTTTCAAAAATGGTTTGTTTGCTTTTCAACTTTGGGTTTTAAAAAGTTTCTTTGAAAATTCCAGTTCGACTCTTGTATCGGTCCTCAAGAGTGTTTGAAAAATTGCTTTGGAAAGCTTTTTGAAAAGGTGTCGGTGTGAAAAGTATTTTTTTGATTTGTTTTGAAATTAGAGCAAGTATCAAGAGTCGTCTACCTACCCTAAGGAATTCGTCTGTGTAAATGTCCTTAAAGTAGTGCCATCCCACCATTGAGAGGTAGGTAGCACCACCGTTGGAGGTGTTCGGGTCAATTCGAAGGTTAGGGACATGGTGATCACCAGAGCAATAGGAAGATACCTTAGAAGCTACCCTCATGCCAGGTTCCCGGATCATGAGGACTTACTAAGACATCCTCTACTCGACGATCACCTTTCGAGGCAAGGCAACAGTGAGGCGTACCCTAGGGGTGGTGTGTGAATTGTGTGTCGTTTTCAGATATTTTGTCTTTTGTCATGTTATTGGTGATCTAGCGCTTGTTTTCATTTTTGTCCATTCATTCTTTCATTCCTTGATTAACAGTTAAAAATTGCGAAAAAAGTAAAGTTCTAAGCTATTACAAAAGGCGCGGGTCCACATCGCCAAAATTCCTTGAACCCGATTTGACAGAAAAATAAAGAATTAAATAAGAGTAAAGTGCGAGAAATTAATTACGCGGCTTTGGGAGAGATACATAAATATTAAACGAAAAAGAAATAAACACGCGAATTAAATAAGAATTAAAACGAGGGCGTTGGACCCTTTTTGCAAAATTAAATTAAATGATGAAATTAATTAATTAAAAAAGAAAAGAAATTGTTTGGTATTTTTTGGTATTTTATGATTTTAATGAAAAAGAATTAATTAGAATAAATGCTAACCCTAATTCTAGTTGTTTTTAATTTATTAAAAAGAAGATTAAATTTTAACCTAAAATTAACCCTAATTAATTTACATGCAATTTAATTACAAAAATAAATATTTAATATTTTAATTATTATGAAAGAAAAATTAAAAGGAATAAAAATTATCATAAACCCTAATTCTATATTTTTTATATTTTTATTAAAAAGTTAAGATTAAAACCTAATTTAAAACTAATTAATTAATGAATTTATTTACAAAATATTATTAAATAAAATATTTATTATTTTTTTCTATCTTTTCTGATTTTTTATTGTTTTGTGTTTTTATATTATTTGTGAAAATATTAAATTAATTAAAAACAACAATTAAAAGAAAATAAACATAATAAAAAAATAAAGAAATAAAAAGATTTGCAAACCTAAGGGGGTCTGCCCCTAATTGGGAGGTGAAGCCCAATTATTCATAGCCCAGCTGACTTTTCCACTCACATACCCAAGCATTGACCCACGTGTACCGTGCTCTCCAGATCGTGGCCTTCTGATTGATCTCATTGGCCTTGTGAACGGCTTGATTTTGAAGGCGTATGGTGCGTCTTTACACTGAAACCACACATGAATATTAAAGGAAGAAAAATATGAAAGGGGGGTGGGGACCTGGGGCTCGAACCCAGGTCCTGAACGTTACCATTTGCAAGCATTGCCAACCAAGCCAAGCGCGTTTTCTGTATATCACATAACAAACAAATATTATAATATAAGATAATTCGTTAGTGCTTTCTGCGCGCGAAATTTTAAACGCTCCAATCATCGCTCCACACATCATCATCTTCCTCGCGTTGTTCTTTTTTTCTTCTGAAACACAAAGACAATAAGCAACGATTTTGAACCGTTCTATAACATATCATTAGAGAAAATAGCGAATAGGCCATAAGGCCTCATAAATTAGGCGCGAGGGTGGCTTTATGATCGTCCAAACATCCTGAATCCATTCATGGTACTATGGTGGTCTAATTTTGCTGTATTCAAAAACCCCCAATTCAGAGCTTCATAAACCCTAATATGCTCACATGGTGGAATCGTGTACAATGCTCAAAAACACAATCAAATTACATGGTTAGCATTAGAATCTTACAATGAACACAAATCATATACTAAAAATTGCTAAATGCGCATGAATTGAGATGCAAGAGTTTCAAATATTTTCGGTACAGGGTGAGGTCGTGTTACCAATTTAGGGTGTTAGAGTGAATGATTTTGATTGGAAATCCTTCCTTGAAGCTTCAGGAAGGTGATGGGATAAAAATCTTGCCTTGAATCGTCCTAGAACTAGGTTTTTAGAATTGGAATTTTTTGCAAAAAAGCTTGAGTTTGATAATGGGGTTTTTGCGCAGCTTTCTGGTCAATGGCATTAGGGTTGCGTTTGATACTTATGTATGAATGATTTAGGGTTGAAAACTTGATCCAAAACCTTTGCATTCATGGTTTGGAAGATTTGATTTTCAAAGATCTTTTTTCAATATTGTTTCATGCTATTTTGACCCTAATCATATCCAATCAATTCAATTCCTTCCATATCTGATCATGCACGAATTATTGAGTATATTTCATGCACAAAAAGATTGAAAAACTTAGGTTAAGTATTTTTCATGTATTTAATTGATTTAAATGAATTATTATTAATAAAAATTCAAATAAATAAATAAAAAATGAAGAAAAACTTCCCTTTGGGCCAAGTGGTCGTGCACATGCCTTGGATGATGAATTGTGGAAGAAAAATAGGCCCATTAGCAATTTTAGGTCATTTGAATCAATGTTGACTTTTCAAAATATCCAAAAATTTCCCAACTTCCACAAGGCATAACTTGCTCAATTTTTAAGCTTTGCTCATGTTCATGGACATTTTGGAAAGGTCTTTGAGTCCTCTAACCAATGCCTTTGGTCCCATGTCATTTTGATTTACCAATCTCAAGTTATGGCCTTTGACTTAAAGTCCCTTTTTGTTGACTTTTGAAAATGACCTATAATGTTGAAATTGATAACTTTTTGTGAGAGCATTTCTTGGACTTGGAATATGAAGATGAGTTGTAGGAAATGTCTTTCTCTTCAAAATGAGCTTTGGATGGAATTTTTCTGATAATCCATGTGAAAGTTATGCCCTGGTCAATTTACAGTTGACTTTTTCAACTGTCCAAATAAGGAAACTTTTGCATCTTGATGATTTTTGAGCCAAGCTTTGAGAATCATGATCAAGCATTGATCAAATTATGTTTGTGGCTTCAATATGAGATGTTGACCAAAAATTTGAACTTTTGACTGCCAAATGACCATTTTGCCCCTACAGTTGACTGTAGTGCAATTAGGGTTTTTGACTGTGCAATTTTGTGCTGTAAGTCTTGAAACTTGGTATGAGGATGCTTGACCATATTTATTGGCATGTGGGACTTGATTGGACCCTTGTAAACTTCATTTTCTTGATCAGAACCAAAACCCTAATTTTGACTGTTCAGGAGGCTCTTACACTGTGCAACCCTTGGAGAATTTTGAAGCTTGACTTGGCAAATCTTTGAAGAATATGGGAGGGAAAATTTTGGGGTACAACACCTTACAAGGGGCATGTGTGGCCAACATGTCATGGAATTTGATTGCAACCATGTAGGCAGCACACTTGTCCAATCAAAAGGCTGAATCGAAGGAGGTTTCAAATCCAAACGAAGGATGTACCTAAACTGGCATTCGAAGGAGGCTTTAAGTTCAAAATGAAGGATTTAATCCAAGTTGAATTCGAAGGAGGCCAAGAGTCAATCGAAGGACATGCCCAAGTTGCACTCAAAGGAGGCCAAGAGTCAGTCGAAGGGTGCTGAATCGAAGGAGACCTGTTTTCCTCCAAATTTGTCAAAATGTTATTTTTATCTGTTTTCTCCATTTTTGAATGTTTCCTTTTAATTTTGGTATTGGAAAATCCCAATGCACTTGTTCAAGCTTGAACTTTGAGAATCATTTGTGAGAGATGCCTTGATAATTGAGAGGGTAAATTTTGGGGTACAACAATGAGGATGTGGGTATAAAACCTAGTCTCATCCCGCAAAAAAGTGAAGGCAAAGCGGAGAAACCTCGCGAACATTATACCTTTTAAATCTAAAAACACAAAAATTTATGAAAATACACGTGCTCACAAAAGTCCGCGTTGAAAATGGGGCAGAGCGAAACGGAAAAATTAGAGAGTGAGGGTCTAAACTCTTAACCCACCCCACACTAAAGTGCAGGCAAAACGGACATGCCTAACAGATCTAACAAATCGGGCCCGTTTTACCACCCCAACCAACATGGATAGAAAACAAAGACACGCTCAAGTGATAATAACTTGCACATTTAGGACTCAATTCTCTCTTCCTTTAAAATTTCAACAAACAGTACTACAAAAACACCACATCACACTACTTTAAAATAAAGCCACACCATTAAACTAAAGCACCACTCAAACATTTTCAGCACCTATATTGCCTTTCAAAAACCATGATAAAAAAAATACAATACTAAGAATAATGAATACATACACATGTAAACATATGTGTGTGTATGTGAAAAGTAGAAAACATTAAATATATTTGGAAATCAGCAAGTTCGTCTTTGCCCAACTTAAATTTCAAGCTTTGCACAACTATTGCATTGTTCAGCTCTTGCGACTTAATGACGGATGCCAATGCTATGTTTTTACCAACATCATTCTCTGAAAACAGAAAATTACTACAAAGATACCTTAGTTCAACAATCCAATATCATACAACATAAATGAATGTATCACAAATGAACAGAAACAAAGTAAGCAGTATAATTCGGTTAACATAAAACTAATTTTATGGTTCAATAGCTTAGTTCAGCTAATGCAAAATACCTTAGTGTGTTTTCTGCTCAAGTATGCAGAAACAACAGTGCATATATATCGTTAAACCTTAGAATAAAAATAAGAACTAAATGCAACTCAGTATTTGTTTGATACTGCGTTGCATATATTAGCTTCATAGTTTCTTTATTTTCAAAGGCTTATAGACACAGTGGTACATCAAATAACAAACCAAGTGGCTTTATCAAAACTATATAACATCTAAGTCAACATGAGTTCCGAACAAGAAATGAAAATTACTCTTCATAGAGAAAACGTTTGGAATATAATTTGCACAAAGCTACTCAACAAAATTTCAATCTAATCTTTTTCACCAAAGAACCAAAATAATTAAAAATTATTTGACACAGGGTAAAGAGCTATAAAAAATCTATATGATGCATTATCAGCAGAATACTATGTTCCAATTAGAAGTATTATTGGCATTACAATTAGCTGTCAAACCTACACTGCAGTGATCCGCCTATATCAATTTCTCTCCACCTAAATCAACTTCTCTGGGTATTTTCTACATGTATCACAATGAACTATATTATATTTGATTTATGTCTCTCCATGCATTCCAGAGAACCCCAATCACTTAAGCGGTTTGATATCCCAGCAATTAACAGGTACCTCAGTGCATTCACCATCCCATCTCACCTATAGGCAAAACACAACAATAAAATTCGAATCAATTTGAGAATCATTTAATGAAATCTAAACTAATAGTACAGTGTTGAGAACTTACTTCCAGTGTCTTCCAACCGATTACTTCAGAATCATTGGGAAGGCATTTGATCAACTTCCCTTTCTTGGAAGAATTCCTCTCTTGGACCCTGATTCCCTGTCTCAGACTTTCATTGGACGAGGAAAGTAAAGAAGGATCGACAAGAAATTCCACCCAGTTTGGAAAGTATATGAGTCGGAATTTCTTGCCATTGCAGGCCTTCTTTATAGCTTTTAAAGTAAGTTTCGCTGAATTTTCTTTATAAAAAGTGAATATTTCTGCTGCGGGACTCTGTTTTCTCTGAAAATAAAACCATATTTCGTGCTCAAACTTCTTGAACATTACTTTATCACCCGACCTTATTCCCTTTTCTAAGCACATTGGTATCCAACCATCCGTAAGATAATAGCACGATTTTCCTTGCCCTTTTGAAACCCTGTGAGTAAAGGTCCACGACTTCTGAGTAATATCAGTAAGCATTAATGACCTAGTGCTATCGTGAATGGGGAAAACGCCCTTAGTCGCTAGCGGAACTTGGAGCTTTTCTAGAAAATGCGTTTCAGCTATAGGTTTACTATAAAAGCCAACACCTTCTTTGTGGAATTCAAACCCATCAAAGGTTGCGTCTTCTTTGGCAACAGGTTTGAGAGTAATGGCGACAAAGATTTCTTCCGAGTGTGTATCAGCAAGATACGAGATTTTAGAAATCTTACACAAGATTGAATTTTTGGAATTGGGTGTTTGCGTCAGATTAACTTCAGTTAACTTCCGTACATGTTCCAAGTGACCTAGCGGAAAATAATGCAGAAATGAACCAACGGCTGGATTAAATGGTAGGGGTCCAGCAAATGGAATCCACACTGACGGATCAACACTTAATCCTAATTTCGGTTTATTGGAAGAAGAAGAAGAGACCGAGCTCGCCATCTATGGCGGCGACGAAGAAAGAAAGAAAAGAAAAGAAAATCTTTTGGTAAACTATCAAAAAAAGTTGTGATGATTTTGCTTGGCGTGAAATTTCGGAGTAATAACCTCTTTCTTAATATAAGAATAACTAACAATAAGGCCTATCATATCACACGGATCCTACCTATTCGTACAACTGAGATTAAATGTATACCTTTTTTCTTCTCCCGTGAATTTGTTCTTTTGTGCTTTCTAGAGTACTAGTTTAGTAATTAAAACTACCACTACAACTTTTCTGGAGTACCCTTTTACAGTAACGTGTTTTATTTTAATTTTGAATTAATTTTATTTAAGGGTTTTATTACTTAGTAGGAGTAGCAGTAGTAAGTCATTTTTCAAAATTTTCTAAGTTGTCTTCCATGAAGGTACTTTTGGCACTCACTCCAGTGGACATACGATGGCGAAGAAAATCCTACGGGAAGACTATTATTGGTCTACCATGGAAGCAGACTACTATCAACACTCTCGGACCTGTCATAAGTGTCAAATTTATGTTGACAAGGTGCATGTACCTCCGGTTCCTCTGAATGTTTTGACGGCTCCTTGGCCCTTTGCTATGTGGGGAATCAACATGATTGGAGAGATCAAGCCTACAGCCTCTGTTATACCCCAAAATTTGCCCTCCCATATTCCTCAAGAAATTGCCAAGCCAAGCTACAAAATTCCCCAAGGGTTGTGCAGTGCAACAGTCTCCCATACAGTCAAAATTAGGGTTTTGAGTCTGATCAAGAAAATGAAGTTTTCAAAGGCTCAATCAAGTCTCATATGCTTACAAACATGGTCAAGCATCCTCATATCAAGTTTCAAGGCATTCAGCTCAAGATTGCACAGTCAAAACCCTAAATTGCACTACAGTCAACTGTAGGGGCAAAATGGTCATTTGGCAGTCAAAAGTTCAAATTTTTGGTCAACATATCATTTTGAAGCCACAAACATCATTTGATCAATGCTTGATCATGATTCTCAAAATTTGGCTCAGAAATCATCAAAGATGCAAAAGTTGCTATATTTGGACAGTTGAAAAAGTCAACTGAAATTGACCAGGGCATAACTTTCACATGGATTATCAGAAAAATTCCATCCAAAGCTCATTTTGAAGAGAAAGACATTTCCTACAACTCATCTTCATACTTCAAGTCCAAGAAATGCTCTCACAAAAAGTTATCAATTTCAACATTATAGGTCATTTTCAAAAGTCAACAAAAAGGGACTTTAAGTCAAAGACCATAACTTGAGATTGGTAAATCAAAATGACATGGGACCAAAGGCATTGGTTAAAGGACTCAAAGACCTTTCCAAAATGTCCAAGAACATGTGAAAAGCTTAAAAATTGAGCAAGTTATGCCTTGTAGAAGTTGGGAAATTTTTGTGAAATGGCAAAAGTCAACTATCCTTGAAACTCCAATTTTTGACAAAAGGGCCCACTTTTTTCCACTTGATTCATCCTTGTCATGCCACACACGTGTCCCATGGTTAATTTCAAGACCAAATATTGATTTTTCTATTTTATTTAATTTTTGATAATTTAATTCATTTTAAATCTTTGAAAATTCAAATAAAATTCAAAAACCAATGGAATAGTGTCATGTGAATTTGGACAATTTCCATGTATCATGGGCCAACTCAAGAACTCAGGCTAGGGTTAAATTGCACACTAGGTCTAGGTCTTGGCTAAAAAGAAGGAAACTTGGTTAATGGTAAAAACCCTAGGACTAATTCCCTCATGAGCATGAATCTAGGTCAGTTGGTAAGCCAATTCCCTTCCATCATAAGCACCAAGTCAAACCCTAACCATAGGAGACCATATGCTGCGCTGAAAAGCCTATTGGAACTTTGAAAAATTAGCCATATAATGCAAAACTGATTTCAAAGTTAGGGTGAGTTTTAAGCCTCAATTCTTTTTCTAATAGCTTCTTGGCCAACTCCTGATCACATTACAATCCCTAACATCCATCAATACGCGAAGAATTGGTAAAGCAATCTAAAACTGTACAGCAAAAAAGTGGCAATCGTGTTTTACATTCTAAGCATCATCATGACATTCTAACTGTGGATTTATGTTCCTTATGAGTTTCTAGAGCTAACCATTAGGTTTAATTGCATTGTTGTGCCACATACGCGATTTCGCCATGTTCAATTTCTAGGGTTGCAGGTTTCTGGAATTGGGGCTTTTGCATAGAGAAAAAATTAGGACCCATGACCACCATGGTTGAACTCAGCGCCTAGAGACGAACAAATCCCAACCATCGCGCCTAATTTATGTTTGAAGCTGAGCTATTCGCTATTTTTTTATAGCTCACCTAATGCAACGTTCAGAAAACCGTGGCTGAAGGGTCTTGTTTCAAAAAAAAAAAAGAAGAACGAGGACGATGACGTGCTGGCACGCTATGGTTGGGTGTTTTAAATTTCGCGCGCCCAATTATTAGTGCGCTTGGTTTTCCCTTTTGTTTTTTATTCATTATAATATATCAATTGAAACATAATGGCTCAGCTGGCAGGTACCAACGCATATGACTCTCATGACCTGGGTTCAAGTCCCAGGTCTGGAAAATTTCCATATTATTTTTCTCTTAGTAATTACGTGCAGGCATAACATTCAGGCTCACCATACTCCATCAGAAATCAACCTCCACGCGTCCCAGAGCATCCAAATCAACGGCCAAGATTCAAGGAACACGTGCACAAGGGTCAATGCATTAGCATACAAGCTGGCAAAGTCAATGGACTCAGGCGTTAATGGGCCAAAACTCCAGGCCTATACCTCCTGAATTGGGGACTACCCCCCCCCCTGGTTTGCCTTATTATTTCTTTTATTTCTTTCTTTAATTTTTCTCTTTATTTCTTTTATTTGCTATGTATTTAGTTAATTATTTTTTACAAAAAAAAATGCAAAAACATCATAAAATTCAGAAAGGCCAAAAAATATAATTTTTATATTTTAATTATTTTCTAAATAAATTGTATGTAAATTACTTAGTTTAATTAGGGTATAATTTTAATCTTTTTTTAATAAAAATCCAAAAAACTAGAATTTAGGTTTAATAACTTTTTATTTTCTTTTTTAATTTTCCTTTTTTCAGAATAATAATATTATTTATTTATTTTCATAAATTAAAAATTGTACATAAATTAATTTAGAGTTAAATTAGGTTAAAAGTCAATATTTTCATAATAAACTTAAAAAACATTAGAACTAGGGTTTAGCATTTAGTTTTTTTAATTTTTATTCTTCATTAACCATTAACTTATTGCAAAAGGGTCCAACGCCCTAGTTTCGTTTCAATTCCTTTACTTCGCGCATTTATTTTACAATCGTTTAAATAATTATGTAATTGTCCCTAAGCCTTGTAACTTTACTTTTCGCACCTTATTTTTCCGCTTTATTTATTTTCCGCTAAATCGGGTTCGGTTTATTTTGGCGATGTGGACCCGCGCCATTTGTAATAGTTTAGATTTATTTTTCGCAAACTTTATAACTGTTAATAAATATGCATGAAAGAATGTATGGACTTAAAAATAAAATCAAGCGTAGATCACAACAAACATGACAAGACAAAATAATTGAAACATGACACACGGACCGCACACACCACCCCTAGGGTACGCCTCACTGTTGCCTTTCGAAAGGTGATCGTCGAGTAGAGGAAGTCTTAGTAAGTCCTCATGATCCGGGAACCCGGCATGAGGGTAGCTTCTAAGGTGTCTTCCCATTGCTCCGGTTATCACCATGTCCCTAAACCTCGAATTGACCCGAACAACTCCAACGGTGGTGCTACCTACCCCTCAATGGTGGGATGGCACTACCTTAAAGGACATTTACACAGACGAATTCCTTAAGGTAGGTAGGTTCTCAAGGATACTTGCTCTCTTCAAAAACAAATCAAAATCTTTTCACACCAACACATTTTCAAAAGCTTTCAAAACAAACATTTCAAACACTCTGACGTACGAGTCGAACTGAAATTTTTCAAAGAAACTTTTTAAAACCCACATTTGAAAAGCAAGCAAACATTTTTGAAAACACATTGAGCAAGTATCTAAGAGCCCATGGATAACCATGGATAGAAAGGGTGCTAACACCTTCCCTTTCTATAACCTACCTCCCGAACCGAGAGCAATCTCTTTTAAGGAATTTTTCTGTGCTTTTGTCCTTTCCATTTGGAAAAAATAAAAGACGGTGGCGACTCTTGCTTCCGCGACATTTTCGCGAACCAGCTTTAAAACAGTCAGTTCCAGATCCACCGATCACAGAACTGGCGACTCTGCTGGGGACAAACTTAAAGTGGGGTGTACCTTAGGATTAAGATCACTGTGTTTTCAATTGCTTTCCTTGTTTGCTTTATTATTGTGGGTTGCTTGGGAGTTCTATAGATCCTAACCCGGATCTGGGGGATACCTTCTTAGAAAGTAGCAACAAGGCTGTGAGGGAACTGTGCGGGGTATACCGACATGGTTGAAACAGTCTGCTACGTTGATGTGGCACTTTGGTGTGTACCGGTAACCCTTGAGTCAGTCAAGGAGAGTACGGGGCCTCCATGTGGTGTCATGAAGCATCAACAGACCTTAGGAACCTTAATTGAACTATCTTGGCCTCTTTAGGGTAGTGAGATAACTGACTTTGGTGCAGTCCGAGGTTGGTTGATACTCGATACTACACTCAATTGAGGGTTGCTTTCCTGGAATATTTCGGTCGCTAGTTCAGTGGCTAAATCGAAACGATGAACAATGAAAGCAATCCCGTGATATTGGGAACCTTAGAACCCGGTTACTTTGATTAGGACAGGTTGAACCCACCAACTTCAAGAGGGTACTACCCAGACCCCATGCTGGCCTTAAACCTTAAGGGCTTGTCTTGTGTGCCTTGTGTGCCTTACATGTTTGTCTTTGTAAATATCTGTGGTGTTTAATCATAGCATCATGACATCATCCAGCATCATATGCATTAACTAACCATTTCAGGGGTTCGAATTTTCATCTTTGTTCTTGTTTTGTAGGACATGGAAACTGTTCGTAGAAAGACAATTCCAATCAGTCTTGTAAGGATCCCTCCTCAGCTTAAGGAGCTTATATCCAGGATTCCCGAGAACTCTTCATTCAGTGAAAGGCATGGAAGCCTCATCAGCTTGGTCAATACCAACATTGAGGAAGATATGATGAAGGTCCTGTTCCAATTCTTTGACCCTCTGCATCACTGTTTCACCTTCTTGGACTATCAGTTGGTACCTACATTGGAGGAGTTCTCCCGACTCCTGAAGATCCCTATCCTTGATCAGCTACCCTTCAACGGTACAGGAAAGGAACCTAAGCTTGAAAAGATTGCTAAAGCCTTGCACCTACAGTCATCTGACCTCAAGGGACATTGGGAAGTCAGAAGTGGTATTAAAGGGTTCTTAGCCAGGTTTCTGTTTGAAAAGGCCTATGAATGTTGGAACTCCCTTGACTTGCAAGCTTTTGAAGAGGTTGTGGCCCTCCTTGTTTATGGTTTGATGTTGTTCCCTAATCCAGATCAGCTCATTGATATCAGTGCTGTCCAGATCTTTATGTCCAGGAATCCTATACCTACGTTGCTGGGGGACCTCCTTCACTCATGTTACACTCGAACCATGAGAAAAAGAGGTGTCCTTATGTGTTGCACTCCTCTCCTGGGAAAGTGGTTTATTTCGCACCTTCCACAATCAGTCCTGAAGAACGAGCGGGGTTTGAGATGGTCACAACGGTTGATGACTCTTACACATGCAGATATACATTGGTGCCCTAGGTCCAGAGAAGATGTCACTATCATTGATCGTTGCGGGGAGTATCCTAATGTTCCTTTACTTGGAATCAGAGGGGGTATTACTTATAGTCCATGCCTGGCTTGGAGACAATTTGGTTATGCTCGGAGGGATGGTCCTCATGACATGTTGATTCCTGACATAGTTTTTGACTTCGACAACGATACTCAAGGACTTCGCCAGAGATTTATCAGAGCTTGGAGGATGCCTAGTAGGATAGACAGCAAGACACTGGGGCACAGGAACTCCATCCCTTTGGAGCCTTACCTCAAGTGGGTACGAGCCCGCTCTCAGAAGTTAGTAATGCCTTATCCTCACGTGCTTCCAGTAATCAAAGAGCCTGCCTTGGAAGGAGAGGTGTCTCATGTCATTCAGCACCCTGATATGCCCACATCCTGGGAAGAGATGCAGAAGAGCTGGATCCAGCTCAAGGAAGAGCGGAATTCTCTTGAGACTAGTTTGCATGCCAGTGAAAAGAAGGTCTTGGAGCTCACCCGCCTGCTGCACGAGGAAAGGAACCTCAACACTTACATAGCTCCAAAGAAGATGCGCAACATATTTTGGGATTGATTTGATCTTTTTGTACTTTTGCCCATGAGGCTTGGATGTATTAAACAATGATTTTCTTAATAATAATGTGTGTTCCTTTTGGTCTACAACAAATTTGAATTTTCGAACTCTTGAATGCATTGCATAAACACATATCATTCATCATGTGCATCATAGGTACTCTTCTTTTCAGGTTGTTTACCGTTCTTCGCTGTTTATTTCAGCATCATGAACCCTGAATCATCAACCGAGGCATCTATCAAGGCTCTTCAGGCGCAGAACGTCCAGTTTCAGGCGCAAAACGCTCAATTTCAGGAGCTGATCAAGGGCTTGGCTCAGGGTCAACAAGAGTTGAAGACCATGCTTCTGAAGAAGACTAAGAAGAAGAGGAGGACTGTGCTATTTAACACTGGGCGCAGACTCGGGAACACTTTGGTTGAAGCTGAAAGGACTCCTCCATCTGTGACGGAAGGTAGTCACCAAGAAAGGGAGGTCACTACTCCTGTGGGCTCTGATACTGAAACAGACTTCAACGACGAACAGTACCCTCCTGCTGAAGACCGGTACAAACAGCTGGAAGACAGATTAAAGGCTATGGAAGTTCAGCGGGTGCCTGGATTGGATTTCGGAGACTTGGGGTTATCTACTGGAGTGGTGATCCCACACAAGTTCAAGACACCTGCCTTCGTGAAGTATGATGGGGCTTCCTGTCCCAAGATGCACCTCCGTTCTTATGTAAGGAAGATCCAGCCTTACACAGCAGACAAGAACCTTTGGATCCACTTCTTCCAGGAGAGTCTTTCAGGGACTCACCTCGACTGGTTCTATCAGTTGGATGGAATCAGCATTCGTAACTGGGAGGATCTGGCCACTGCTTTTTACAAGCAGTATCAGTATAATGCCGACCTCGCTCCTACGCGTACCCAGCTCCAGGGTATGTCGCTAGGGTCGGGTGAAGGTTTTAAAGAGTACGCCCAGAAATGGAGAGACCTGGCTGGCAGGGTGCAGCCACCATTGACGGATCGGGAGCTGGTAGATATGTTCTTGGGGACCCTATCTGGTCCATTTTTCAATCATCTCATTGGTAATTCCTCTGCTGGGTTTACTGATCTGATCCTAACTGGTGAAAGGATCGAGGCCGGTATAAAATCGGGGAAGATACAGAAAGTTGCCTCCTCCAGTACTGAGAAGAAACCCTTCAAAAAGGAGGCTAGTGCTGTATATAGCTCCCGGAGAACAGAGCGACCTGAACACCGCCAATCTGTCAATGCGGTAATGATTGCCAAACCTGCTGCCGCTCCTCGGCCGACTAATCCTCAAAAGTTTGAAAGACCCCGGAGAGAGTTTACCCGGTTAAGCATGACCTTATCACAGATCCTGCCACAGTTGTTATCCACCAATTTAGTGACTGTCAGGGAGGCTCCAAAGTTTCCCAATACTGCATCCCCCAAGTTCAATCCAAATGCTCGCTGTGCTTATCACTCTGATAGCCCGGGGCATAACACAGATGACTGTTGGGCCCTAAGGAATAAGGTTCAAGACCTCATTGATGCAAAGGAAATACAGTTTGAGGCGCCCGAGAAGCCGAATGTTGTAACTGCTCCCATGCCCCAGCATGGAGTGAATGCTGTTGAGGAGGATTTGTATGTAGCTTCAGTGGATGATGTTGCTACTCCGTTGCTGATGGTCAAGAGGAATCTGTTGCTAGCCGGTTTATTTCCGGGATGTAGCGAAGGTTGCCCTCTATGTGTTGCTTCCCCTGCTGGTTGTTCTCTGCTGAAGTCAGGTGTCCAAAACCTGATAGATAGTAGAGAGATTTTGTTCAGAAAGACTGTTGTTCCTGCTGCTCCTGTTGAAGAAGTGTCGATCGTTACCATCTTCAACAACCATTCCGAGGCTCCGTCAAAGAAGCCTGTACAAATTTTGCCAGTTCACAAGAGTGCTCCCATCACCATTACTGTTCCGGGGCCTATACCCTACAAATCTGATAAGGCTGTCCCATGGCACTATGGGGCAGATGTTTACGTTCTGGGTGTGAAACAAGAGTTCAACATTGATACTGGTGTCTCCAACATCACCGGGCCTGCTAAGGTCACTCGTAGTGGAAGACTGTTCTCGCCAGACATTGCTCCTCCGGTAATTCGTAGGCCTTTGATCTTCACACCTGCCAGTGTGCCTGTTTCTCCCTCTGGCCAAGTATCCACCCCTGCTACTGAGTCATCTGATACTCAGGGCAAGGGAATTGCTGCTGATGTGCCTGCCAGGACGGAGGCACCAAAGACCATTGTTGAGGCTTCCAAGCAGGAAATGGAAGAAATCCTCAAGATAATAAAGAAAAGTGATTTCAACGTTGTAGAACAGCTGGGGCACACCCCCTCTAAAATCTCCATGTTGTCACTGCTGCTGTGTTCAGAGGCCCATGCAAAGGCTCTGATTGCTTTCTTAAAAACAGCCCACGTACCCCAAGAGACGACTGCTGACCAGTTCACCGACTGTGTGGCCAACCTAACCGCTGATAATGGCCTGGGTTTCTCTGATGCCGATCTGACAGCAAAAGGGAAGAACCATAATGATGCCCTGCATGTCTCCATTGAATGCAGGGGCACTACTCTTGCTCATGTGCTGGTTGACACAGGTTCTTCATTAAACGTGCTGCCCAAGAAGGCTCTGGATAGGCTGGATTGTGAGGGTCTAGAGCTCAAACCAAGTAGCATTGTTGTCCGGGCCTTTGACGGGTCCAAAAGAATGGTGCATGGTGAAGTGGACATCCCAATCAGGGTTGGGTCACAAGTATTTGATTCAAAATTCTATGTGATGGACATCCATCCGTCCTATTCTTGTTTGCTGGGTCGCCCATGGATCCACAAGGCTGGAGCTGTGACCTCCACATTGCATCAGAAGCTCAAGTATCCGGTCAGGGGGAAGATCGTAACAGTGCAAGGGGAAGAGGAGTACATGGTCAGCCACCTCAACTCCTTCAGATACGTAGAAATGGATGGGGAGTTCATTGAAACCCCCTTTCAACATTTTGAGGAAGTGCCACAAACCTTGGCAGCGGCAGAAGCAGATGAAAAGGTTTCTCCTATGAAGATGGCCTCCTTAAAGGACGCCCGGGCTGTGATCGAAAAAGGTGAATGTGCAAACTGGGGCAAGCTCCCTGATCTTACTCCTAAGACTAACAAGTTTGGGCTGGGTTTCACCACAGAAGCTCAGAAAGCGGTGCGCAAGGCAAGAATTGGAAGACCTCCGGTGCTCATCACTCACTCTGAAGTGAATGCTATTGGAGAGGAAGATGAAGTGGAAGAGTCAGAGTTCGATAGCTGGATCTACCCGACGGCCGACGGTGGATTGACCAATTGGACTGCTAAAGATTTTACACCCATAACTTTTGTTCCCCAGTAATGAATTTCTTTGTTTTTGATTTGTAATAAACAATAATTTGAAACTATATGGCCCGGTGTCTTACCCGGGGCACCGTGGTTTTATTTATGAGGGCTTTTGTTTGTCACTATCATATATCATGAATAAAAGCATTGGACGTTTTTCACAATTCAAATTTTGCGCTCCTTTTCTTTCCTTTCTTTACATATTGCAAAACAGCTGTATTTACACACACACTCACTCATACAGGTTTCAATCCACTCTGGATCTCACTGGTAACGACTCTGCTACTGCCAGTTATGACTTTGAAAATCCGATCAACTTAGCCGAAGACGAAGGTGAAGATGATTGCGAAGTGCCTGGTGAACTTGCAAGACTGTTACAACAGGAAGAGAGGGCAATTCAACCCCATGAAGAACCAGTGGAAATAATAAACCTGGGTACTGAGGAAGACAAGAAAGAGGTGAAGATTGGTGCCAACCTAGAACTCAGCGTGAAGCAACGGTTGACTCAGATGCTGCATGACTATAAAGAAATCTTTGCCTGGTCCTACGAAGATATGCCCGGATTAGATACCGACATTGTGGTCCATCACTTACCAACTAAAGAAGATTGCCCTCCGGTTAAGCAAAAGGTCCGCCATATGCGTCCAGAGATGTCTGAGAAGATTAAAATCGAGGTTATGAAGCAGTTTGATGCCGGGTTTCTTGCAGTGACTTCTTACCCTCAGTGGGTTGCTAATGTGGTGCCGGTACCTAAGAAGGACGGCAAGGTCAGGATGTGTGTCGATTACAGGGATCTGAACAGGGCCAGCCCCAAGGATGACTTCCCTCTACCCCACATTGATGTCCTTGTTGATAATACCGCTCAGCATAAAGTGTTCTCTTTCATGGATGGTTTTTCAGGCTACAATCAGATCAAGATGGCTCCTGAAGACATGGAAAAGACTACATTTGTTACTCAGTGGGGCACCTTCTGCTACAAAGTCATGCCTTTTGGACTAAAGAATGCTGGGGCAACCTACCAACGTGTCATGGTTACTTTATTTCATGACATGATCCATCATGAGATAGAAGTGTATGTTGACGACATGATCGCTAGGTCCCAGACTGAGGAAGAACACCTTGATCATCTACAGAAACTGTTTGACCGGTTGAAACTGTACAAACTAAGATTGAACCCTAACAAATGCACCTTCGGGGTAAGATCTGGGAAGTTGCTAGGCTTCGTGGTCAGTGATAAAGGTATTCAAGTGGACCCTGCTAAGGTCAAAGCCATTCAAGAGATGCCAGTTCCTAAGACAGAGAAGGAGGTCAGAGGCTTTCTAGGACGTCTGAATTACATTGCTCGGTTCATCTCACACTTAACTGCCACCTGTGAACCAATCTTCAAGCTGCTGAAGAAAGATCAGGTAGTACGTTGGAATGATGAATGTCAGGCTGCTTTTGACAGAATCAAAGAATATCTCCAAGAACCACCCATCCTTATGCCACCAGTTGAAGGGAGACCTTTGATACTTTACCTGACAGTGCTTGATAATGCAATGGGGTGTGTGCTGGGGCAGCATGACGAGTCTGGCCGAAAAGAGCATGCCATTTATTACCTTAGCAAAAAGTTTACCGACTGTGAGACCCGATACTCACTGCTTGAGAAAACTTGCTGCGCTTTGGTATGGGCTGCTCGCCGGCTGAGACAGTATATGCTGACTCACACTACCTTGTTAATCTCAAAAATGGATCCTATAAAGTACATATTCGAAAAACCTGCTCTGTCTGGGAGAATTGCAAGATGGCAGATGATCTTGACGGAATACGACATTCAGTACACGACCCAAAAATCCATCAAGGGAAGTGTATTGGCAGACCACTTAGCACATCAAGCCGTGGATGACTACCAATCAATGAACTTCGAGTTTCCAGATGAAAGCATTATGATAGTAACTGACTGTGAAATACCTGGACCGGATGAAGGACCTGAACCAGGATCCCGATGGTCTATGCACTTTGACGGAGCCTCCAATGCTTTGGGAAATGGTATCGGCGCCATAATCGTATCTCCACAAGGTACTCATACTCCACTCACCGCCCGACTGTGTTTCAACTGTACCAACAACATGGCGGAGTATGAAGCGTGTATCATGGGTCTTCAAGCTGCGATCGACCTGAGGATCAAATTTCTGAGTGTCTTCGGAGATTCCGCTCTTGTGATCAATCAGATCAAAGGAGAGTGGGATACGAAACACCCAAACTTGATTCCTTACAGAGAATGTGTGTTGGCCCTGATCCCCCACTTCACAGAGATAACATTTGAGCACTTTCCAAGAGAAGAGAATCAGCTGGCGGACGCGTTAGCTACAATGTCTTCAATGTTCAAGGTTAAATGGGATAATGAAGCTCCCCGGATCATCATCTGGAAACTGGACGAGCCGGCATACTGTTGTGATCTCGAAACTGAATTGGTAACTGAGAAGCCCTGGTACCACGAAGTAAAGAGATATCTGGAAGCTCAGGAATATCCTGAAGGTGCCTCTGTCAATGATAAGAAATTCCTGAGGAGGTTTGCAGCCAAGTTCTTTCTTAGCAACGGCATCTTGTACAAGCGAAACCAGGATTCAACCCTACTGCGTTGTGTAGATAAGACTGAAGCAGATAGAATCATGGAAGAGCTACATGAAGGGACCTTTGGTACACACTCCAGTGGACACACCATGGCAAAGAAGATCCTACGGGCAGGGTATTACTGGTCCACCATGGAAGCTGATTGCTACCAACATTCTAGGACATGCCATAAATGCCAGATCTACGCAGACAAGGTGCATGTTCCTCCGGTTCCCCTGAATGTTCTGACTGCGCCTTGGCCATTTGCAATGTGGGGCATAGACATGATCGGTGAGATTAAACCTACGGCATCTAATGGACATCGCTTCATCCTAGTGGCAATTGATTATTTTACGAAGTGGGTTGAGGCAGCATCCTATGCTACGGTAACCAAGACCGTTGTGGCACGGTTCATTCGGCACAATCTGATCTGTCAGTACGGTGTCCCTGAGCGGATTATTACAGATAACGGTACCAATCTGAACAATAAGATGATCGCTGAGCTCTGCGAACAGTTCAAGATACAGCACCACAATTCTTCTCCTTACAGACCAAAGATGAATGGGGCTGTAGAAGCGGCTAATAAAAACATCAAGAAGATCGTGCAGAAGATGACAGTAACGTATAAAGATTGGCACGAGATGTTACCATTCGCTCTGCATGGGTATCGCACTTCAGCTAGGACGTCAACCGGGGCAACTCCTTTCTCTCTGGTTTATGCAATGGAGGCAGTCTTGCCAATCGAAGTACAAATTCCTTCTCTCCGGATAATGAAGGATGCAAATCTGAATGAAGATGATTGGATCCAGACACGACTTGATCAGCTCAACCTTATTGACGAAAAGAGACTTGCTGCTATCTGTCATGGTCAGACGTATCAGAAACGAATGATCAGGGCATTTAACAAAAAGGTCAGACCACAGGAATATCAAGTCGGGGATCTGGTGATCAAGCGAATCATCCTTCCTCAGAGTGATCCAAGGGGCAAATGGACCCCTACGTACGAAGGGCCATTTGTGGTTAAGCATGTGTTCTCAGGAGGAGCAATGATATTAACCAACATGGATGGTGACGACCTTCCTCACCCCGCCAATGCAGACATAGTTAAAAAATACTACGCATGAAAAAAGACCCGCTAGGCTGACATGTCTAGGCAAAAATTAGGGCTTCCCGTCGAACCAAAAGGGTTCGGGCAAAATGAAGGGATGAAAATGAAAAATCTGTACACCCGGCAAGTCGAAAACCTGAAAAGGCGGCTTGGGCAAAAATGGGTATCCCGGTGGACTGAAAACCCGAAAGGGCAGTCCAGGCAAAAATTAGGGATAAAAGCGTAATACTATGTCTCATTGGATCACTTTGCATCCAGAATCCGGTACCTACATCAAGTTCAGACGGCATCGGTCAGTCAGCTTCACCTTCAACCAAGGTCATCAAGTGATGAGACGCTCAGAGTTATAAAGGCGATAGCAGAGTTGAAACCCAGTGGATCATTCATATTTCACACAGCTGTTTATTTTCTTTTGTACAAAACTTGTATAAACTCTTTTGCTCGGCGACGTTTCTCTTACTAGGATGTCAGCCTCTTGTACACAAAACGCCTATTCACAGGCTATTCAAAATCAATACAAATATACTTTTCAGTTAAACGTGCCAACTGTTTTTCTTTTTCTGTTTTGTTTTGCGAAGAACGTCCAAGGTTCAATTTGTGATATATGCATTGACAATAATTTGCTAGCTCATAAATATTTGCATACGAAACAAAGAATTAATTGCAGGTGACACTAGAAACAGGGGCAATAAAGAGTTATCTGAACAGTCTAATTGCTCTATCCGCCAAGGTACCAAGGCAGGTTCAGCCAAAGAACCTAACCAGACATCTTAAATTCCCCAGAGAGTGAGACAGCAAGTCAGTGCATTATTCCTCAAACAAAGTTAACAAGTCTCAAGGAAATTGGGTATCCTCCAGTAGATCCCAATATTCCCCCAGGAGCATATATTCTTAACAAGCATCCCCGGCAGTCTTGGTCTAAAGATTGGTCCCCGGCGGCATACATCAACATTCAAAGGAATCACTTCCCCAGCATATCAAAACTTCCCCAGGAGAGTCCCATCCAAGTTCCCCAGGAAAGATGGAATTCATCTCCCCAAGCAGTAAGCTTATCCCCAGTATATTCTGGAAGCTCATCCCCTAGCAGAGCACGAATGCGTCGTCCGGCTTCATTTAAAGAGTTATTTCCTTAACAGGATATAACTGGGTTATCCTCAGCCAAAAGCCAAGGGAAGGTTGTCGTCAACGTAGTTCTTTCCTATCCCCAGCGAAGTCTATTCACACTTCCAATACAACAACGGTATCCCCAACAGAGGTATTATCAACAACTCAGCAAGGCATCACTCTTCCCACAGAGTATTGCTTTCCAGCATGATCGCTAGAGTATCTTTTCTCCCCGCAAAATCTTCCATCTGCCAAGTTATTCCGCAACGGAGTTATCTTCTCCTACCGGTATTCTTGCAATCATCATCCCCAGCGGAAACAAAATCAATACTTCAACATCAGCCCAGGATACGACTTCCCGGCACCCGTCAAGGATTTACTTTCCTAGACGAAAACATGCATAAAACTTCACATACATCATCATAGCATGCATAACGTACTGCATCATACAAGCCTCCTTTATATTGAGAACATCATTGCTTGATCCATATCATGCATTGCATATGACTGACTGTTACCTTTCAGGAAAAACGCAGTTCAAGTTCTCAATCACATTTCAAGACCTAGACCGGTTCAGTTAAATCGTCCCAAGATTTTCCTGATGCTTATCCAGTCAAAGGCCTTCTCTGGTTCAGTCAGATCGACCCTAAGATCTCCCTGATGCTTATCCAGTTGAAGACATTTCAAGACCTAGACCGGTTCAGTTAAATCGTCCCAAGATTTTCCTGATGCTTATCCAGTCAAAGGCCTTCTCTGGTTCAGTCAGATCGACCCTAAGATCTCCCTGATGCTTATCCAGTTGAAGACATTTCAAGACCTAGACCGGTTCAGTTAAATCGTCCCAAGATTTTCCTGATGCTTATCCAGTCAAAGGCCTTCTCTGGTTCAGTCAGATCGACCCTAAGATCTCCCTGATGCTTATCCAGTTGAAGACATTTCAAGACCTAGACCGGTTCAGTTAAATCGTCCCAAGATTTTCCTGATGCTTATCCAGTCAAAGGCCTTCTCTAGTTCAGTCAGATCGACCCTAAGATCTCCCTGATGCTTATCCAGTTGAAGACATTTCAAGACCTAGACCGGTTCAGTTAAATCGTCCTAAGATTTTCCTGATGCTTATCCAGTCAAAGGCCTTCCCTGGTTCAGTCAGATCGACCCTAAGATCTCCCTGATGCTTATCCAGTTGAAGACATTTCAAGACCTATACCGGTTCAGTTAAATCGTCCTAAGATTTTCCTGATGCTTATCCAGTCAAAGGCCTTCCCTGGTTCAGTCAGATCGACCCTAAGATCTCCCTGATGCTTATCCAGTTGAAGACATTTCAAGACCTAGATCGGTTCAGTTAAATCGACCCTAAGATTTTCCTGATTCTTATCCAGTCAAAGACCTCTCTGGTTCAGTCAGATCGACCCTAAGATCTCCCTAATGCTTATCCCAGTAGAAGACACCCCAGATTTTTCTCAACGAGCGTTGTTGAAGTTAAAGTCGCCCAAGGCTCTTACCATTCATGCTAAGGTAGTAACCATCCCTGGTTCTTTCATCGCCGTTTGAAGCTCCAGACTTAGCTCCTGTAACTAGTCAGGACACATCAATACCAAGCATCTAAAAATCAGTTCCTGCAACGTGTCAGGTACTCATTTTTTGTTTTGCAGGTATGCAGGATCTCGCTAAGGAATCTCCTACGCGATCAACATCCAGATGGCATCTATAAGCCCATCATCCAATCCAGCAATCTCCAAATGGCATCTATAAGCCCATTCCACCATCATTGCTAACATGTGAGCGCAAATTTCCGGGCACTCTAGTGTCCAATCATCTTTTACCCTCGGATTACGAAAGGCACGTCAGCCAATCTGCATCCTCAGGTCTAAGAAGATTGAACAGGGGCAACTGTTATACCCCAAAATTTGCCCTCCCATATTCCTCAAGAAATTGCCAAGCCAAGCTACAAAATTCCCCAAGGGTTGTGCAGTGCAACAGTCTCCCATACAGTCAAAATTAGGGTTTTGAGTCTGATCAAGAAAATGAAGTTTTCAAAGGCTCAATCAAGTCTCATATGCTTACAAACATGGTCAAGCATCCTCATATCAAGTTTCAAGGCATTCAGCTCAAGATTGCACAGTCAAAACCCTAAATTGCACTACAGTCAACTGTAGGGGCAAAATGGTCATTTGGCAGTCAAAAGTTCAAATTTTTGGTCAACATATCATTTTGAAGCCACAAACATCATTTGATCAATTCTTGATCATGATTCTCAAAATTTGGCTCAGAAATCATCAAAGATGCAAAAGTTGCTATATTTGGACAGCTGAAAAAGTCAACTGAAATTGACCAGGGCATAACTTTCACATGGATTATCAGAAAAATTCCATCCAAAGCTCATTTTGAAGAGAAAGACATTTCCTACAACTCATCTTCATACTTCAAGTCCAAGAAATGCTCTCACAAAAAGTTATCAATTTCAACATTATAGGTCATTTTCAAAAGTCAACAAAAAGGGACTTTAAGTCAAAGACCATAACTTGAGATTGGTAAATCAAAATGACATGGGACCAAAGGCATTGGTTAAAGGACTCAAAGACCTTTCCAAAATGTCCAAGAACATGTGAAAAGCTTAAAAATTGAGCAAGTTATGCCTTGTAGAAGTTGGGAAATTTTTGTGAAATGGAAAAAGTCAACTATCCTTGAAACTCCAATTTTTGACAAAAGGGCCCACTTTTTTCCACTTGATTCATCCTTGTCATGCCACACACGTGTCCCATGGTTAATTTCAAGACCAAATATTGATTTTTCTATTTTATTTAATTTTTGATAATTTAATTCATTTTAAATCTTTGAAAATTCAAATAAAATTCAAAAACCAATGGAATAGTGTCATGTGAATTTGGACAATTTCCATGTATCATGGGCCAACTCAAGAACTCAGGCTAGGGTTAAATTGCACACTAGGTCTAGGTCTTGGCTAAAAAGAAGGAAACTTGGTTAATGGTAAAAACCCTAGGACTAATTCCCTCATGAGCATGAATCTAGGTCAGTTGGTAAGCCAATTCCCTTCCATCATAAGCACCAAGTCAAACCCTAACCATAGGAGACCATATGCTGCACTGAAAAGCCTATTGGAACTTTGAAAAATTATCCATATAATGCAAAACTGATTTCAAAGTTAGGGTGAGTTTTAAGCCTCAATTCTTTTTCTAATAGCTTCTTGGCCAACTCCTGATCACATTACAATCCCTAACATCCATCAATACGCGAAGAATTGGTAAAGCAATCTAAAACTGTACAGCAAAAAAGTGGCAATCGTGTTTTACATTCTAAGCATCATCATGACATTCTAACTGTGGATTTATGTTCCTTATGAGTTTCTAGAGCTAACCATTAGGTTTAATTGCATTGTTGTGCCACATACGCGATTTCGCCATGTTCAATTTCTAGGGTTGCAGGTTTCTGGAATTGGGGCTTTTGCATAGAGAAAAAATTAGGACCCATGACCACCATGGTTGAACTCAGCGCCTAGAGACGAACAAATCCCAACCATCGCGCCTAATTTATGTTTGAAGCTGAGCTATTCGCTATTTTTTTATAGCTCACCTAATGCAACGTTCAGAAAACCGTGGCTGAAGGGTCTTGTTTCAAAAAAAAAAAAAGAAGAACGAGGACGATGACGTGCTGGCACGCTATGGTTGGGTGTTTTAAATTTCGCGCGCCCAATTATTAGTGCGCTTGGTTTTCCCTTTTGTTTTTTATTCATTATAATATATCAATTGAAACATAATGGCTCAGCTGGCAGGTACCAACGCATATGACTCTCATGACCTGGGTTCAAGTCCCAGGTCTGGAAAATTTCCATATTATTTTTCTTTTAGTAATTACGTGCAGGCATAACATTCAGGCTCACCATACTCCATCAGAAATCAACCTCCACGCGTCCCAGAGCATCCAAATCAACGGCCAAGATTCAAGGAACACGTGCACAAGGGTCAATGCATTAGCATACAAGCTGGCAAAGTCAATGGACTCAGGCGTTAATGGGCCAAAACTCCAGGCCTATACCTCCTGAATTGGGGACTACCCCCCCTGGTTTGCCTTATTATTTCTTTTATTTCTTTCTTTAATTTTTCTCTTTATTTCTTTTATTTGCTATGTATTTAGTTAATTATTTTTTACAAAAAAAAATGCAAAAACATCATAAAATTCAGAAAGGCCAAAAAATATAATTTTTATATTTTAATTATTTTCTAAATAAATTGTATGTAAATTACTTAGTTTAATTAGGGTATAATTTTAATCTTTTTTTAATAAAAATCCAAAAAACTAGAATTTAGGTTTAATAACTTTTTATTTTCTTTTTTAATTTTCCTTTTTTCAGAATAATAATATTATTTATTTATTTTCATAAATTAAAAATTGTACATAAATTAATTTAGAGTTAAATTAGGTTAAAAGTCAATATTTTCATAATAAACTTAAAAAACATTAGAACTAGGGTTTAGCATTTAGTTTTTTTTAATTTTTATTCTTCATTAACCATTAACTTATTGCAAAAGGGTCCAACGCCCTAGTTTCGTTTCAATTCCTTTACTTCGCGCATTTATTTTACAATCGTTTAAATAATTATGTAATTGTCCCTAAGCCTTGTAACTTTACTTTTCGCACCTTATTTTTCCGCTTTATTTATTTTCCGCTAAATCGGGTTCGGTTTATTTTGGCGATGTGGACCCGCGCCATTTGTAATAGTTTAGATTTATTTTTCGCAAACTTTATAACTGTTAATAAATATGCATGAAAGAATGTATGGACTTAAAAATAAAATCAAGCGTAGATCACAACAAACATGACAAGACAAAATAATTGAAACATGACACACGGACCGCACACACCACCCCTAGGGTACGCCTCACTGTTGCCTTTCGAAAGGTGATCGTCGAGTAGAGGACGTCTTAGTAAGTCCTCATGATCCGGGAACCCGGCATGAGGGTAGCTTCTAAGGTGTCTTCCCATTGCTCCGGTTATCACCATGTCCCTAAACCTCGAATTGACCCGAACACCTCCAACGGTGGTGTTACCTACCCCTCAATGGTGGGATGGCACTACCTTAAAGGACATTTACACAGACGAATTCCTTAGGGTAGGTAGGTTCTCAAGGATACTTGCTCTCTTCAAAAACAAATCAAAATCTTTTCACACCAACACATTTTCAAAAGCTTTCAAAACAAACATTTCAAACACTCTGACGTACGAGTCGAACTGAAATTTTTCAAAGAAACTTTTTAAAACCCACATTTGAAAAGCAAGCAAACATTTTTGAAAACACATTGAGCAAGTATCTAAGAGCCCATGGATAACCATGGATAGAAAGGGTGCTAACACCTTCCCTTTCTATAACCTACCTCCCGAACCGAGAGCAATCTCTTTTAAGGAATTTTTCTGTGCTTTTGTCCTTTCCATTTGGAGAAAATAAAAGACGGTGGCGACTCTTGCTTCCGCGACATTTTCGCGAACCAGCTTTAAAACAGTCAGTTCCAGATCCACCGATCACAGCCTCCAATGGACACCGTTTCATTTTAGTGGTCATTGACTACTTTACAAAGTGGGTCGAAGCAGCTTCCTTCGCATCCTTTACTAAGAATGTTGTTACTCGCTTCATCAAGCATAATCTCATTTGCTGGTACGGTATCCCAAAAAGGATTATCACTGATAATGGTACCAACCTTAACAATATTATGATCATCGCCTTGTGTGAGCAGTTCAAGATTCAGCATCATAATTCATCCCCCTATCGGCCAAAGATGAATGGTGTCGTTGAAGCTGCAAATAAAAACATTAAAAAGATCATACAGAAAATGACAGTCACCTACAAAGACTGGCATGAGATGCTACCATTTGCCCTCCACGGGTATCGTACCACGACTCGCACATCAACTGGGGCAACACCCTATTCTTTGGTTTATGGCATGGAGGTTGTCTTGCCTATTGAGGTCCAGATCCCCTCTTTGAGAGTTATGAAGGATGCAGGTTTGAATGAGGACGATTGGATCCAAACTCGACTTGATCAACTAAACTTAATTGATGAAAAGAGACTTACTTCTGTTTGCCACGGTCAGACGTATCAAAAACGGATGATCAAGGCTTTCAACAAGAAAGTCAGACGCCAAGTATACCAAGTTGGAGATCTAGTGATCAAACGCATTATCTTACCATAAAGTGATCCCAGGGGCAAATGGACTCCTACCTATGAAGGACCATTTGTAATCAAGAACATCTTCTCTGGTGGGGCAATGATCTTAACTACCATAGACGGTGACGACCTGCCACACCCTGCGAACACGGACATAATCAAAATATACTACGCATAAGAGACCCGCTAGGTTGACACACCTAGGCAAATAAAGGGCATTCCGATGAACCAAAAAAAATGGTTCGGGCAAAAATTAGGGATAAAATAAAAAATCTGTATACTCCGTGTTGTACCCCAAAATTTTCCCTCTCATGTTTTCAAAGGTCTTCCCTTACATGGTTGGTCACAAACACTTGCCTAACAAATATAAAGTTTTTTGAAGATGAACAAAGTGTCTCTCGATTGGCATCTGGGAAAAGTCTTCGATTGGGTATCCAAAATCCTTCGATACAGGCTTGACTCACCAGTCTTCAATTGGGAATTTGGCACTCTTCGATCGGGCTTTGATTAGTAAGCTTCGATTAGGTGTTTGGAACCCTTCGATCAACCTTTGGTTCGCAAGTCTTCGATTGAGCGCTGGACCCCCTTCGATCAATGCTTCGACTATGCATTAACTACTTCAGGCTTACCTTCGACTCACGAGGCAAGAATCTCCTACAAGTTTGTTTTGATTCACAAAGGAAAAGGCCCCTCAACTTGCCAGCACACCATGCAAGAGGCTCATTCGAAGAACATTCAAAAGGTCCATTTGAAGAAGCATTCAGAAGGCCCATTCGAAGGGTACATAAGAAGTCCATTCGAAGGAGGCAACTCAAGACCAATAGAAGAGCATGGCCTGGAGGCATTCGAAAATCAAAGGTGTCCAGGTTCATTCAAGATTCCAAAGAGACATGAATATTTCAAAAAAGGAAATCTTTTAATATGTCTGATTCTTGTCTCATGGCTTTAAAGGTCTGGTTAAATGGTTGTCCCTTGCCATTTTCATGCACCCTCACACTCCTATAAATACGAGGCCAATGACACATTACAGGGGGACGAGGATTTTGAGAGACGCTTCCCACAAACCCACCAAAGGTTATCAACATTTTCATAAGTAATCCAAGCCAAAGCAACCATTCAACAAAAGTATCCACGCCCAGAAATCCCATATCGAAGATGCCCACATCTAGAAAGTTCCAAATCGAAGGTTCTAACTACTGGTAAGAGAGGGTAAAATGTCAAACCTTGTATTTACATAACACATCCATATTTGTTGTTTCATTCGATTGTCATTCTAGATAGAATCAAAGAGCTTGGGTTTGGCACCAGGTCATGTTTTTTGTTACTAACACTTGCTACAGATATAGCCTGAAAAGACCCAGTGCGCGTGGGATCGATGGACCTGGGTTTCGACACCCAGGTCATGCGTTTTATTTTGCTAAACATATTTTTGCAGATGCAGTGCCTCCATAGGTGATCCTTCAGGCCTTTCCAGCAACACCCTTCATAGAATCGAAAGGCAGCCTTCTTCCTCTGTATCGAAGCCCCCCTTCTCAAGCCCAATCGAAGGCTACTCACACCCATTCCCTAGCTCAATCGAAAGAAGGCCAAAGAAGGGTGAATCAAACGAGTCCATGGCATGGATCGAAGAAGTCTTTTCTCTTCTTTATTTTTACTTTTTACTTGTCTTTCAATTTAGTTGTGATAGTTAATTAGGTCTTTACTTTTATCGCTTTATTTTCAATGGGTTTGTTTTTGGCTATGTAAATACCCGAAGCCTTGTAATAGCGTAGTTTAATTTTCGCACTTTAAATTCCACAAATTATTAAACTGTTAGATGTATGATATTAGGATGCATGGAAAGAATGTATGATTAATTTTAAAATAGTTAGATAACCCTAAAATGTGCAAAGATAATAATTTGAAATTGAATCACTCCCACATGCCACTCTTAGGGTACGCCTCACTCGGTTGCCTCGAACGTGGTCATTGAGTATAGGATGTTTTAGAGGTCGCCCTCTTGTCCAAAGATCATAAGTTGCCTCGAAACAGTTGCCTCAGATAAAATGATCTAAGACATTAGGGTTACCACTAAGGCGTCCTAACATTGCTTTAGTGACCACACGTCCCTTTATCGAATTGACCCGAAAACTCCAACAATGATGCTACCTATTCTTTAATAGTGGGATGGCATTGTCTAAAGGACATTTGTACAGATTAATTCCTTTTTCGAGTAGGTAGATGGTTCTTAAGTACTTGCTCCTTTTAAAAACCAAAACAATACTTTTCGCACTTACACTCCTTTCAAACAAAAAACTCTTCTCAAACCCACAAACACAAAGAAAAGCAAACTTTTGAAAACATAATGAGCAAGTACCTAAGAGCCCGTGGATAACCACGGATAGAAAGGGTGCTAACACCTTCCCTTTCTATAATCTACCTCCCGAACCCGAGAAATATCTCAAAAAGGAATTTTTCTGTGCTTTTGTCCTTTCCTTGTTGGATAAAATAAAAGACGGTGGCGACTCTTGCTTACCGCGACATTTTGCAAAAACAAACGCAAATGCGAACCAACATCCCAAAACAGTCAGTTCTCATTCCCACCGATCACAGAACTGGCGACTCTGCTGGGGACATTTTATAAGTGAGGTGTACCTTAGGATTAGATCACTTGTGTTTTCAATTGTATGCTTTGAATGCTTTAGTTTTGTGGGCTTATATCGGAGTTCTATAGATCCTAACCCGGAACTGGGGATACCCTTTAGGTAAGTAGCAATAAACTGTGAGGGATCTATCCGGCATAGACCGACACGAATGAAGCAGTAGCTACGTTGGTGTGGCACCTTAGTCTGTATCGATATCCCTTGTGTTGGAACGAGGAGAATATGGGTCTTCTAAGGAGTCATTAAGCACTAACTGGCCTTAGAACCTTAAATTGACCAACTTGGCCATAGAACAGTAGCAGTATGCTACACTCATTGAGACTAAACTCTCGCGATGATTCCGGCCGCAAGAAAAGGTTGCTAAACTGGAATTATGACCGATCGAGGGTAGTCAGTGATATTGAGATCCTCTAGAACCCGATTACTATTTCTAGGGCAGGTTGAACCAACTAAACTGATAGAGGGTAATACCTAAACTCCGTGCCAGCCTAAACTTAAGGCTGTTTGTGTGACTTGTATGCCTTCAAACTTGAACTACTTGCACATTCTCGTTATCTGACAACATGAGTTCCTTGTAGGTTTTGTTTACAGTCCTTATCCAATAATTTGGATTTATTGCAGGGTTTAATTACATCACTTCACACTTTGGCTTAAACGCATAGCATACACATCATAACATCATGCCTTAACATTTCCTTAACCATTTCAAGGATCTTAAGGGTTTGTGATGCAGGTTATGGTAAATCAAATATCTAGCAAGGGGCAAAGGGTATTTATTTTCCTCTAGCCAAGGTTGTCTAGAAATTAAAACACGATAACTTGAGTCAGGGGCTATGACCCACTCGATATGGTGAACTTGACTCTTGAAGAAGGACTCTCAACAACATGAAGTTCCTTCAATCAAGCTACCAGATTCAGATTCTAACAGTTTCTTGTTTACCCCGCGAGATCCTTGAAAACATTTCATACATATATCATACATATCATTGCATAACAGGTCATCTAGTACATGTCTCTCATGTTACCGTTGTTTATTTCAGCAATGGCTCTCCCACAAGACAACCAAGATCTCCAGGCTCAAAACGCTCAACTTCAAGAAATGTTCCTGAACCTATCCCAGGGGCAGGAAGAAATAAAAGCTCTCCTCACAAGGGGCTTAGTCCTAGGGAATCCAGGCGACGTCAGGAATGATCAGTTGGAAAGGCTACAAATTGAGTTGGCAACAATGAAAATCCAGATGATGGGACAGCTGGTGGGCCATATGGCTCTCATTCAAGACCTGGCTCAAAGACAAGAAGAGCTCAGGGTCCTCGTCAACAAACTACTTCAAAATGACCAAGTGGGGCAAACAACTAGGGTTGAAGATCAAGTCATCATTCAACCACCTTTGGGGCAAGAAGACAAGGGAAAAGCTCCTCAGCTTGCTTCAGGGTCACAAGCCCAACATCAACCTCGCCAGCGTCAATGGGATAATCAGCATAAGCAAAATACGTCTGGAAGACATTTCTCTGAGACTGATATACCATCATCTCTAATACTGAAATGCTTGTTGGAGGTCAATCTGATTCCTTTAAGGGATCCTCCCCGGAATCCCAATACCTATGCTCCTAGCTATCATCCCGACGCAGTTTGTGCATACCACTCCTATAGTCCTGGACATGACAACGACGATTGTTGGGCTTTAAAAAACAAGATCCAAGACTTGATTGACAGAAGAGTGCTGGAATTCATGCCGGATGGCGAAATGAAAATCTTCCGTTTAGGGTTCTCCACCTGAAATGACTAGTTCAAATTAAGAGACTTTTGTTCATTTAAATTCTGAAGTTGTATCTTTCTTTGCTTATTCAAACAATTATTATCATGTCAAACTTTATTACTTTATCAATGCATTGCATATGTCTGTTCTGAATCAATCCATTTGTATTCACTATATTCAAATTACTTTCATTTTTTTGTGATGTTCAACTCTCGATTAAAAAAATCTAAGCCTTTTGAGGGAGGATGACGAAAATGATACCAAAATTTTTACAGTATGCTTTTGAACAGACCCCGCTGACGATGTACAGGCATTGTTTCAAATCCTAAACAGCGGAGTTATAAGGAAGATAATCCCTAGTCAACCCCTTTGAGCCAAAGAAGTTGGAGTTTTTATTTTCACAAATTAAAACCCTTAATTATAACCTGGGACAGGGTAGTTTTCTCAGTTATTCCAGGTGCACAATGAATGGTATCAAAGAAGTCCTTCCGTAACAAAAGACGGTGTTGGTCCCGTATAATCGTAAGGGCAGGCAGTCATTTTTTTTCAAAATAAAAGCCCAATAAGTCAAAACCTATGAAGGAGACTTAAGAAAAACGGGGGCATCCCGCTGACTGTAATCACAAAACGAAACAGTTCAGGCAAAAGACAGGGATAATAAAAACCAAAAGGGAAGAGATCCTGCAAACTCTCAACAAAATGACTGCCTGTTCAAAATAAATTGTCAGTATCCGTACCATCACTGGCATGTCAGAGCAAAGACTCAAACAAGATCTAATGCATGATTAGTTGAGTTTAGGATCGAAGAACATCACGAAGAACGGGTGGGTACATATAAATTTTTATCCTTTATC
Source organism: Vicia faba (assembly GCA_948472305.1). Taxonomy (NCBI): domain Eukaryota; kingdom Viridiplantae; phylum Streptophyta; class Magnoliopsida; order Fabales; family Fabaceae; genus Vicia; species Vicia faba. The sequence goes on along the minus strand of OX451736.1, from coordinate 159,500,870 downwards.
CTTTGTTTCTTAAACCGTGAACCAGGCCACATTATAACCCTTAAAAGTCCTAGCTGAAGCACGGGTTAGTTCGAAAGCATATTGTTACAAAAGGTATCCTGACTCCTGTAGGGCTTGCTGTAAATCCTGAGTTGACGTCATTGTTGTACCCCAAAATTTTCCCTCCTATATCTCACCAAGTTTGCCAAGAATCATCTTCAAATGGTTCAAGATTAGCTCAAGGATTAGACAGTCAACCACCTCCTAAGCCAGTCAAAATTAGGGTTTTGGTTCTTTCAAGGGATTTGGGGTTTTCAATGGCTCAATCAAGTCTCATAGGCCTACATACATCCTCAACCATCTACATGTCAAGTCTCAAGACTCACAATGCCAAATTGCACAGTCAAAATCCCTATTTGATCCACAGTCAACTGTAGGGGCAAAATGGTCATTTTGCAGTCAAAAGTCAAAATTTAGGTCAACATCTTATTTTGAGTCCACAATCATCATTTGATCAAATCTTGATCATGATTCCACAAGCATGCCTCAAAAATCCTCAAAAATGTAAAAGTTGTTATTTTTGGACAGTAGAAAAGTCAATTGTATCTTGACCAGGGCATAACTTTTTCATGGTTCATCAGAAAAATCCCATCCAATGCTCATTTTGAAGATGATGACATTTCCTACAATCCATCTTCACATTCCAAGTCCAAGAAATGCTCTCACAAAAAGTTATCAATTTCTACATTATTGGTCAATTTCAAAAGTCAACAAAAATACACTTTAAGTCAAAGACCATAACTTAGGATTGGTAAATCGAAATGACATGGGACCAAAGGCATTGGTTAGAGGACCTCAATACCTTTCCAAAATGTCCAAGAACATGTTCATATGATCAAAATTGAGCAAGATATGCATTCGAGAAATTGGGAAATTTTTAGGAATTTGCAAAAGTCAACTTTGCTCAAAACACTTTGTTTTTGCTAATGGGCCTCAAATTTCTTCTTGAAACTTTATCCTTGGCCTATGCACGACCCATCAAGCTTAATTGAATTACTTTCGTATATTTTATTAATTAATTGGATTTTTAATCAATATTAATTCATTTAATTAATTTAAATTGTAGGAAATACAAAGATTTGATTTTTCAATCTTTTTGTGAAGCAAGAATGACCTAATCATGCTGGCAATTTCGTGTGCAAATCAAAGGGACAAAAATCCCCAAGTTTGGCAACTTTCTTCAATCAAAAAGATTCAAAAAGATGTGATTTCCAATCAAATATTGAATCATCATTCCAACGGATCTTTGTGCAAGATTTTAACCTAATTTCAGTCTACTATATATACATGAGCTAACCCTAATCATGCGTACGTGAAAGACCTACAGAAAAAATCCATAGCCATTCATGAAAATTCAAAGAAAACTCAAAACTGTTTTCTGCATTCTAGGGCGAATTAAGGACATTTGTTGATTTCAATACACTGCAGGAGGTTCCCAGAACGATTGGCAATCAATTTCCAGCTTCATAGCTCAAAGAATCACTAGTTACAGGACCACGGTTGCCTCAGATAAAAAAGGATCTAGGACATTAAGGTTACCGCTAAGGCGTCCTACTATTGCTTTGGTGACCACATGTCCCTATAGTCAAATTGACCCGAATAACTCCAACGACGGTGCTACCTACTTCTCAATAGTGGGATAGTACTGTCTAAAGGACATTTACACAACTTGATTTCTTTTGTGTAGGTAGATTTCTCCTGGGTACTTGCTCTTTCAAAAAACAAAAACAACTTTTCGCACCTACACTTTTCTGATAAAAGTTTTTAAACAAATACTTCATACACTCTTGAGGACTGATACAAGAGTTACCTAGAAGTTTTCAAACAAACTTTTTTTCAAAACCCACAAACACAAGAAAAGAAAACATTTTTGAAAACATAGTGAGCAAGTACCTAAGAGCCCGTGGATAACCACGGATAGAAAGGGTGCTAACACCTTCCCTTTCTATGATCTACCTCCCGAACCGAGAAACATCTCGAAAAGGAATTTTGCTGTGCTTTTGTCCTTTCCATGTTGGAGAAAATAAAAGACGGTGGCGACTCTTGCTTACCGCGACATTTCGCGAACCAGCATTAAAAAACAGTCAGTTCTATTTCCACCGATCACAGAACTGGTGACTCTGCTAGCGATGACTCTTAATAAGTGAGGTGTACCTTAGGATTAGATCATGCTATGTTTTCACTTGTATGCCTTGAATGCTTTAATATTGTGGGCTTGTATCGGAGTTTTATGGATCCTAACCCGGATCTAGGGATACCCTTTTAGAAGTAGCAACAAACTGTGAGGGAACTGTGTGGGGTATACCGACATGGTTGAAGTAGTAGCTACGTTGATGTGGCACTTTGGTGAGTACCGGTAACCCTTGAGTCAAGTCAAGGAGAGTACGGGGCCGCCGCGTGGTGTCGCGAAGCATCAACTGACCTTAGAACCTTACTTGACCATCCTGGCCTTTTTAGGGGTACTGAGATGACCGACTTTGGTGCAGTCCGAAGTTGGTAGATACTCGATACTACACTCATTGAGGGTTGTTTTCTTGGAATATTTAGGTCGCCAGTTAGGTGGCTAAATCAAAACAATGAACATAGAAAATAATCCAATGATATTGAGCTCCTTAGAACCCGGTTACTATTCAGAGGACAGGTTTTTAGCCAACTAACTTCAAGAGGGTAATACCTAAACTTCATGTTGGCCTAAACTCTAAGGGCTGTCTTGTGTGACTTGTGTGCCTTTACCATGTTTGCCTTTTTTGAATACTTGTGGTGTGTCTTTATCATAACATCATAACATCATAACACATCATATGCATCTACTAACCACTTCAAGGGTTCAAATCTTCATCTTTGTTCTTGTTTTATAGGAGATGGAGTCTCTTCGCAGGAAAACAATTCAGGTCAACTTTGTAAGGATCCCTCGTCAACTCAAGGAATTTACATCCAGGATTCCCGAGAATTCTTCCTTCAGTGAAAGACATGGTAGACTCATCAGCTTGGTCAACAACAACATTGAAGAAGACATGATAAAAGTTCTCTTCCAGTTCTTTGACCCCCTGCACCACTGTTTTACTTTCCCTGATTATCAATTGGTGCCTACTTTGGAAGAGTTTTCTCAACTTCTGAAAATGCCTATCCTTAGTCAACTACCCTACAACGGTATGGAAAAGGAACCAAGACTTGAAGAGGTTGCTCAAGCATTACGTCTGCAACCATCTGACATCAAGGGACATTGGGAAATCAGAAGTGGTATCAAGGGATTCTTGGCAAAGATCCTGTTTGAGAAGGCACAAGAATGTTGGAATTCTATGGATCTACAAGCCTTTGAAGAGGTGGTGGCACTCCTGGTCTATGGGTTGGTCTTGTTCCCAAATCCTGATCAACTTATAGACATAAATGCTGTCAAGATTTTCATGTCCAGGAATCCTATACCTATATTGCTTGGGGACATCCTTCACTCATTTTACACTCGAACAATGAGAAAAAGAGGTGTTCTCATGTGCTGCACTCCTCTCATGGCAAGGTGGTTTATTTCGCACCTTCCACAATCAGTTTTGAAGAACGAGCGGGGTTTAAGGTGGTCACAACGATTGATGACTCTTACCCATTCTGATATACACTGGTGTTCTCGGTCCAGAGAAAATGTCACTATTATTGATCGTTGTGGAGAATTTCTTAATGTTCCTTTACTTGGAGTTAGAGGAGGCATCACTTACAACCCCTGTCTGGCTTTGACACAATTTGGATATGCTCGGAGGGATGGCCCTCATGACATGCTGATCCCTGACATAGTTTTTGACTTCGACAACGATGCGCAAGGACTTCGCCAAAGGTTCATCAGAGCTTGGAGGATGCCTAACAAGGTAGATAGTAAGACACCGGGGCACAAGAATTCCATCCCCCTTGAGCCTTACCTCAAGTGGGTACGAACCCGCTCCCAGAAGATTATGATGCCATATCCTCACATTCTCCCCATGATCAAAGAACCTGTTATGGAAGGAGAGGTTCCGTACACCATTCTACATCCTGACGTGCCAACATCTTGGGAAGATATGCAAAAGAGCTGGATCCAACTAAAGGAAGAGCGAAATTCTCTTGAAGCTAGTTTACATGCCAGTGAGAAGAAGGTCTTGGAGCTCACCCGCCTACTTCACGAGGAAAAGACCGTCAACACTTACATCGCTCCAAAGAGGATGCGTTGTGTATTTTGGCATTAAGTATTTTGTAATATTTCGCCCATGAGGCACTGATGTACTAAACAATTTACTTCTTAATATAACGGGTGTTCCTTTTTGTTTACAAAGAATTTGAATTTTCGAACCCTTGAATGCATTGCATAAATAGCATACCATGCATCATATGCATAACAGGTACACTTTTTACAGGTCACTTATCTTCTTCGTTGTTTATTTCAGCAATCATCATGACTTCTGAACCTACTACTGAAGAAGCTATCAAGGCCCTCCAGGCCCAGAATGCCCAGTTCTAAGAGATGGTTATGAGCCTAGCCCAGGGTCAACAGGAGTTGAAGACCCTGCTTATGAAGAAGAAGAAGAAGAAGAAGAAGAAGAGGACTGCCTTGTTCAATACTGGACGCAGATATGGGAATGCACTGCAGAATGAGGTTGAGCTAACTACCCCATCTGTAGGGAAGGACATTCCACAAGAGAGAAGGGTTCCTAGTCCCGTGGTCTCCGACAACGAGACGGATTTTGATGAAGAACAGTACCCTCCTGCTGAGGATAGGTACAAACAGCTAGAGGACCGCTTAAGTGCTATGGAGATACAAAATGTGCACGGGTTGGACTTTGGAGACCTAGGCTTATCCTCGGGGTGGTGATTCCCCATAAGTTCAAGGCGCCTGCTTTTGCAAAGTACGACGGAGCTTCCTGTCCTAAGCTGCACCTCCGATCGTATGTAAGGAAGATCCAACCTTATACAGCTGACAAGAATTTGTGGATCCACTTCTTCCAGGATAGTCTTTCAGGGACACAAATCGAATGGTTCTATCAGCTGGATGGAGCCAGTGTTCGTAACTGGGAGGACTTGGCTACTGCGTTCTATAAGCAGTATCAGTATAATTCCGACCTCGCTCCTACTCGTACTCAACTGCAGGGTATGTCACTAAGGACGGGTGAGGGATTTAAGGAATATGCCCAAAAATGGAGAGACCTGGCTGGAAGAGTGCAGCCACCTTTGACTGACCGTGAGCTCGTTGATATGTTCTTGGGGACCTTGTCTGGTTCATTCTTCAACCATTTGATTGGGAATTCTTCTGCCGGGTTTACAGACCTTATCCTGACTGGTGAGAGAATAGAAGCTAGAATCATGTCTGGAAAGATACAGAAAGGTAGCTCCTCGAGTACTGAGAAGAAGCCCTTCAAGAAAGAATCTTGTGTTGTTTATGGAGATAGAATAAACCGGAACGCTGCCAAGCTGTCAACGCAGTGGTAATTTCAAAGCCTGCTGCTGCTACTCAGCAATATAACCAACAAAGGGGTGAGAGACCTAAAAGGCAGTTTACTCGGCTCAGCATGACCTTGTCCCAGATATTGCCACAGTTACTGTCAACCAATCTAGTGACTCTGAGAGAAGCTCCGAAGATTGTGACCACAACCTCTCCAAAATACAATCCCAACGCCCGCTGCGCTTATCACTCTGACAGCCCGGGGCATAACACAGATGATTGTTGGGCTCTGAAGAATAAGGTTCAGGACTTAATCGATGCAAAGGAAATAGAGTTCGAGGCGCCCGAAAGGCCCAATGTTGTGACTGCTCCCATGCCCAGGCATGGAGTGAATGCTGTAGAGGAAGACCTGTATGTAGCCTCTGTGGACGATATTGTTACTCCGTTGTTGACTGTCAAGAGGAACCTGTCGCTAGCCGGTTTATTTCCAGGATGTAGTAAAGGTTGCCTTCTATGTTCTGTTTCACCTGCTGGTTGTCCATCGTTGAAGTCAGGTATCCAAAGCCTGATGGATATTAAAGAGATCTTGTTCGAGAAGATTGCTGTTCCCGCTACCCCTACTGAAGAAGTGTCCATTGTCACCATTTTCAACAATTCTCCAAAGGCTCCCTCAAAGAAGCCTGTCAAAATCATGTCTGCTCAGAAGATTGCTCCCATAGTCATTACTGTTCCGGGGCCCATCCCCTATACATCTGACAAAGCTGTCCCGTGGCACTATGGGGCAGATGTTTATGTTCTTGGAGTCAAGCAAGAGTTTGATACTAGTGTCGGCGTTAGCAACATCACCGGGCCTGCCAAAGTCACCCGCAGTGGCAGGCTCTTCTCACCAGATATTGCACCTCCAGCAATCCAGAGACCTATTGTCATTACACCTGCAAGTGTGCCTATTTCTCCTCCTGACCAAGTTCTTAGTTCTACCCCTGCTGCCGAGTCATCTGACGCTCGGGGCAAAGGGATCGCTACTGATATGCCTGCCCATACGGAGGCACCAAAGACCACTGTTGAAGCTTCCAAGCAGGAAATGGAAGAGATTCTTAAGATTATCAAGAAGAGTGATTTCAATGTAGTTGAGCAGCTGGGGCACACCCCCTCTAAAATTTCTATGCTATCACTGTTGTTGTGTTTAGAGGCCCATGCTAAGGCTCTGATTTCCTTCCTGAAGACGGCCCACGTGACACAAGAGACGTCAGCTGATCAATTTACCGATTGTGTGGCCAACTTAACTGCTGATAATGGTTTTGGTTTCTCCGACGCTGATTTGACTGCAAAAGGGAAGAACCATAACGATGACCTGCATGTCTCCATTGAATGCAGGGGCACTACTCTTGCCCATGTGCTGGTTGACACTGGTTCCTCGTTGAACGTATTGCCCAAGAAAGCGCTAGACAGGTTGGACTGCGAGGGGTTGGAACTAAAGCCAAGTAACATTGTTGTCCGGGCCTTTGACGGGTCTAAAAGGATGGTGCATGGCGAGGTTGATATTCCAATCAGGGTTGGTTCTCAGGTCTTCGACTCTACATTCTACGTTATAGACATCCGACCATCCTACTCTTGTTTGCTGGGTCGTCCATGGATTCATAAAGCTGGAGCTGTGACCTCCACACTACACCAGAAGCTGAAATACCCGGTCAGAGGGAAGATTGTAACAGTCCAGGGGGAGGAAGAATATATGGTCAGTCACCTCAACTCGTTCTGGTACATAGAAATGGATGGGGAATTCAATGAGACTCCATTCCAACATTTTGAAGAGGTTCCTCAGACACTGGCATTGGCAGAGACCGTGGTTGAAGATTCTCCTTTGAAGATGGCTTCCTTAAAGGATGCCCGGGCTATTATTGAGAAGGGTGAGTGCGCAAACTGGGGCCGACTTCCTGATTTCACTCCAAAGACTGACAAGTTTGGTTTGGGTTTCACTGCAGAAGCTCAAAGGGCTGTTCGTAAGGCAAGGATTGGAAGACCTCCTGTGTTCATCACCAACCCGGGAGTAAATGCTATTGAAGACGACGTGGAGGAATCTGAATTCGACAGCTGGATCTACCCTACGACTGACGGTGGACCGAACAACTGGACTGCGAAAGACTTCGTACCTATTACTTTTGTCACTCAGTAATGAACTCCTTTGTTTTGAATTTGTGGCCCGGTGTCTTACTCGGGGCACCGTGGCTTCATTTGTGAGGGCTTTTGTGTATCATTTTCATATATCATTAATAAAAGCATTGGACGTTTTTTGCATTTCAAATCTTGCGCTCCTTGTCTTTCTTTATTATATATTGCAAAACAGCTATTCACACACACTCACATATACAGGTCCTAATCCACTTTGGATCTCACTGGTAACGACTCTGCTACTGCCAGTTATGACTTCGAAAATCCGATCAACTTAGCCGAAGACGAAGGTGAAGATGATTGCGAAGTTCCTGGCGAGCTTGCAAGACTGTTACTCCAGGAAGAGAGGGCCATTCAGCCCCATGAAGATCTAGTGGAAACGGTAAATCTGGGTATTGAGACAGACAGAAAGGAAGTCAAGATTGGTGCCAATCTGGAGCTTAGTGTAAAACAACGTTTGATTCAGATGCTGCATGACTACGTGGAAATCTTTGCCTGGTCTTACAAAGATATGCCTGGGTTGGATACCGACATTGTGGTTCATCATCTACCTACCAAGGAAGACTGCCCTCCGGTAAAACAGAAGATCCGTCGTATGCGTCCCGAGATGTCTGAGAAAATCAAAGCTGAGGTTATGAAACAATTCAACGCCGGTTTTCTAGCAGCCACTTCTTACCCTCAGTGGGTTGCCAATGTGGTTCCGGTACCGAAGAAAGATGGCAAGGTCCAAACGTGTGTTGATTACAGGGATTTGAACAGGGAGAGCCCTAAGGATGACTTCCCTCTGCCTCACATCGACGTTCTGGTTGACAACACTGCTCAGCATAAGGTATTCTCCTTCATGGACGGATTCTCCGGTTATAATCAAATCAAGATGGCTTCCGAAGGCATGGAGAAGACCACTTTTGTTACTCAGTGGGGCACCTTTTTCTAAAAGGTCATGCCTTTTGGGTTGAAAAATGCTGGGGCAACCTACCAACGGGCCATGGTTGCTTTGTTTCATGACATGATCCATCATGAAATTGAAGTATACGTCGACGATATGATTGCAAGGTCCCAAACTGAGGAGAAACACCTTGACCATCTACAGAAACTGTTTGACCGTCTGAAGTTGTACAAGCTGAGGTTAAACCCGAACAAGTGCACCTTCAGGGTGAGATCTAGAAAACTACTAGGCTTCGTTGTGAGCGACAAAGGTATTCAAGTGGACCCTGCCAAAGTGAAAGCCATACAAGAGATGCCAGTTCCCAAGACAGAAAGAAGTCAGAGTCTTTCTAGGACGGCTAAACTACATTGCCTGATTCATCTCGCACCTAACTGCTACCTGTGAGCCAATCTTCAAGCTACTGAAGAAAGATCAAGTAGTACGTTGGAACGATGAATGTCAGGCCGCTTTCGAAAGAATCAAGGAGTATCTCCAAGAGCCACCCATTCTTATGCCACCAGTTGAAGGGAGACCTCTAATCTTGTACCTGACAGTACTTGACAACTCAATGGGGTGTGTGCTGGGGCAGCATGACGAGTCTGGCCGAAAAGAGCACGCCATTTATTACCTTAGCAAAAAGTTTACCGACTGTGAGACCCGATACTCACTGCTCGAGAAAACTTGCTGCACTTTGGTATGGGCTGCTCGCCGGCTGAGACAGTATATGCTGACTCACACTACTCTGTTGATTTCAAAAATGGATCCAATCAAGTACATCTTTGAAAAGCCTGCTTTGTCCAGAAGAATAGCAAGATGGCAGATGATCTTGACTGAATACGACATCCAGTACACGACGCAAAAAGCAATCAAGGGAAGTGTATTGGCAGACCATTTGGCACACCAAGCAGTGGATGATTACCAGTCGATGAACTTTGAATTTCTAGACGAGAATATCATGGTAGTGACTGATTGTGAAATACCTGGACCGGATGAAGGACCTGAGGAAGGATCCTGATGGTCTATGCACTTTGATGTAGCCTCAAACGCTTTGGGTAACGGTATTGGCGCTGTGATCATATCTCCCAAAGGCACTCATGCTCCATTTATCGCCCGACTATGTTTCAACTGCACCAACAACATGGCGGAGTATGAAGCATGCATCATGGGTCTTCAAGCTGCAATTGACCTAAGGATCAAGTTTTTGAGTGTCTTCGGAGATTCCACTCTCGTGATCAGTCAGATTAAAGGCGAGTGGGATACGAAACACCCAAATATTATTACTTACAAGGAGTATGTGTTGATGCTGCTTCCCCATTTCAAGGAGATAACCTTTGAACACTTCCTAAGAGAAGAAAATCAGTTGGCAGACGCGTTAGCTACGATGTCTTCTATGTTCAAAGTCAAATGGGATAACAAGGATCCCAGGATCATTATTTGGAAATTGGATGAACCTGCACATTGCTGTGATCTTGAGACCAAAGAGGTAATAGAAAAACCTTGGTATCATGAATTAAAGAGGTACCTTGAAGCTCAAGAATACCCCGAGGGTGCATCTGTCAATGACAAGAAGTTTCTGAGAAGGTTCACGGCAAAGTTCTTCCTCAGCAATGGCATCCTTTACAAACGAAACCATGATTCAACCTTACTGCGTTGTGTGGATAAAACTGAAGCAGAAAGGATCGTGGCAGAGCTGCATGAAGGTACCTTCGGAACGCATTCCAGTGGACATACCATGACAAAGAAAATCCTTCGGGAAGGATACTACTGGTCTACAATAGAAGCCGACTGTTACCAACATTCTCGGACATGTCACAAATGCCAGGTTTATGTTGATAAGGTGCACATCCCCCCAGTTCCCTTGAACGTCTTGACAGCACCTTGGCCTTTTGCAATGTGGGACATTGATATGATCGGCGAGATCAGACCTACGGCATCCAACGGGCACCGCTTCATCCTGGTAGCAATTGATTACTTTACGAAGTGGGTTGAAGCAGCTTCCTTTGCCACCGTAACCAAGAATGTCGTGGCACGGTTCATTCGGCATAACCTGATTTGTCGATACGGTGTACCAGAGAGGATCATTACGGATAATGGTACCAATCTTAACAACAAGATGATCACTGAGCTCTGCGAGCAATTCAAGATACAGCACCACAACTCTTCTCCCTACCGGCCGAAGATAAATGGGGCTGTAGAAGCAGCTAATAAAAACATTAAGAAGATTGTGCAGAAGATGACAGTGACCTACAAAGATTGGCACAAGATGTTACCATTTTCTCTTCATGGGTACCGTACCTCAGCACGGACGTCAACAAGGGCAACACCCTTTTCCTTGGTATATGGCATGGAGGCAGTCTTGCCTATCGAAGTTCAGATACCCTCTCTCCGGATCATGAAGGATGCAGGTTTGAGTGAAGACGACTGGATTCAGACTAGTCTTGATCAACTAAACATAATCGATGAAAAGAGACTCACTGCTATTTGTCATGGTCAGACGTACCAAAAACGAATGATCAAGGCATTTAACAAGAAAGTCAGACGACAAGAGTATCAATTCGGGGACCTGGTAATCAAGCGCATCATCCTACCTCAAGGTGATCCCAGGGGAAAATGGACCCCTACGTACGAAGGGCTATTTGTGGTTAAGAACATCTTCTCAGGAGGAGCAATGATTCTAACCACCATGGATGGTGACGACCTTCCTCACCCCGCCAATGCAGACATAGTAAAAAGATACTACGCATGATTAAAATACCCGCTAGGTCGACTAGCCTAGGAAAAAATAAGGACTTCCCGGCGAACCAAAAGGGTTCGGGCAAAAATAAGGGATGAAATAAAAAAAATTTGTACACCCGGCAAGTCGAAAACCTGAAAAGGCGGCTTGGGCAAAAATGGGTATCCCGGTGGACTGAAAACCTGAAAGGGCGGTCCAAGCAAAAGTTAGGGATAAGCGTAATACTATGTCTCATTGGATCACCATGCATCCAGACTTCAGTATCGACCATCAGGCTCAGACGGCACCAATCAATCAAATTCATCTTCAACTAAGCAGCAAAGTGATGAGACGCTTGAAGACATAAAGGCGATAGCAGAGTTGGAACCCAGTGGGATTTTTCACATAGCTGTTTTGTGTCCTTTTCAAATTGTATAAACTCTATTTCGTTTGGCGGCATTCTCTTACTAGGACGTCAGCCTCTTGTATACAAAACGCCTATTTACAGGCAAATTCCAAAATCAATACAAGCTAATTTTTCAGACGAATCGCAATTGTTTTTCCTTTATATATTTTGTTTTGCAAAGAACGTCCAATGTTCATTTTTGATATATGCATTTGACATTAATTGCTGATCATAAATATTTGCATGCGAAACAAAGGACTAATTACAGGTGACATCAGAAACAGGGGCAACAAGAGTTGTCTAAGCAATCTAGTTGCTTTGTCCACCAAGGTACCAAGGTAGGTTCGGCTGAAGAATGTGACCAGGATACCTTCACTCCCCGCAGAGTAAGACAAGATTCAGCAATACTCTCCCCAAACAGAGTTAGTCTCCCATCAGCCCCAAAAAGGCACAGTATCCCCAGCAAGTCAGCAATACTCTCCCCCGAGCAGAGTTGGTCTACCATCAGTCCTAAAAAAGTTGGGTATCCCCAGAAGATCTTAATATTCCCCAGCGAAGTATACAGATATTCCTCAACAAGCATCCACCGGCAATCTTAATATTCCTCGACAGAAATATAAGATTGTTCCCCGGCGGAATACACGATACCCCCAGTGGAGTCATTTCCTCAAAATTTTCCCCAGGAGAGTTGAACCATCCCCCAATAGATTCTGGAAGCTTGTCCCCTGCAGAATACAAATGCATCTCCTCAGCCAAATTCAGAGGTTATCCCCACAAGAGTCTAGCTGGGTTATCCTCCGCAAGTTGCGACTGAAAGATCGTCCCCAGTGAAGTTCTTTCTATCCCCCAGCGGAGTTCAGCAAAATCCCCAACAAAGCATAACAACAGAATCCTCAGCAGAGTTTATCATTAAAATCTCAACGAAGCATCTCTTCCCCACAGAGTAATTCCCCGCAGAGTAATCTCTTCACCAGGTTTATTCCCCAACAAAGTCATCTTCTCCTACCAGTTTATTCTTACAATCATCTTCGTTCATCATCCCCAGCAGAAACGAAGAACTCTACTCTTCAACATCAGCCCAGGATTCAACGAACTTCCCGGCATTCGTCAAGGATTTATTTTCCCAGACGAAGATACATTCATAAACATTTCACATCTCATACCTCCTATTTACATACATGATGAAGTGCATACGACACAATCTCATTTATTCTTAAGAACATCATGACATCATGCATTTCATATATCATGACATCACATACAACTAATGTTTTTCCTTTTCAGGAAAAGGTCAATCCAAGGATGATTACCATCAACCTTCTTAAGTTCCAGATTAATACCTGTATCTAGCCAGGAAGTATCTGTGGACGATTGATTGTAGATCTATACCTGTAACTAGCCAGGAAAGTTATCTACATGAAGAGATTGAAGATCAATACCTGTATCTAGCCAGGAAGTCATCTTTATTTCTCAGGTCAGAGATCTATACCTGAAACCAAACAGGAAAGCTATCTTGACCAACCTTTTTTAAGTTCCAGATTAATACCTGTATCTAGCCAGGAAGTATCTGTGGACAACTAATTGTAGATCTATACCTGAAACCAGACAGGAAAGTTATCTACATGAAGAGATTGAAGATCAATACCTGTATCCAGCCAGGAAGACTATCTTTATTTCTCAGGTCAGAGATCTATACCTGAATCCAGCCAGGAAAGTTATCTTGACCCAACTCCTTTTTAAGTTCCAGATCAATACCTGTATCTAGCCAGGAAGTATCTGTGGACGACTGATTGTAGATCTATACCTGAAACCAGCCAGGAAAGTTATCTACATGAAGAGATTGAAGATTAACACCTGTAACAGGCCAGGAAATTATCTTTCATTCTCAGGTCAGAGATCTACACCTGTATCCAGCCAGGAAAGCTATCTCGACCAACCTTTTGAAGATCCAGATTCGATACCTGTATCTAGCCAGGGCATATCTGTGAGCGATTGATTATAGATCTATACCTGAAACCAGACGGGAAAGTTATCTACATGAAGAGATTGAAGATTAATACCTGAAACCAGACAGGACAACCATCTACTCGACCATCATCAGGCAACCCTACACAGGTTCCTTCTTTCAACCTACCAAGTTACAACCCAACAATCTCCAGATGGCATCTATAAGCCCATCCCCGACAAGATTCTGTCACGTCTCCAGATGGAATCTATAAGCCCATCCTCCTATCCATCATCTCTCCAAATGGCTTCTGTAAGCCCATTCCCGACATCACGTTGCTGATACTACACCATGCGAGTGCAAATTTCTGGGCACTTTAGTGTTCAATCATCTTCCACCTTCGGATCACGAAAGGCATGCAAGCCAATCTACCTCCTCAGGTCTAAGAAGATTAAACAGGGGCAACTGTTGTACCCCAAAATTTTCCCTCCCATATCTCACCAGGTTTGCCAAGAATCATCTTCAAATGGTTCAAGATTAGCTCAAGGATTAGACAGTCAACCACCTCCTAAGCCAGTCAAAATTAGGGTTTTGGTTCTTTCAAGGGATTTGGGGTTTTCAATGGCTCAATCAAGTCTCATAGGCCCACATACATCCTCAAGCATCTACATGTCAAGTCTCAAGACTCACAATGCCAAATTGCACAGTCAAAAGCTCTATTTGATCCATAGTCAACTGTAGGGGCAAAATGGTCATTTTGCAGTCAAAAGTCAAAATTTGGGTCAACATCTTATTTTGAGTCCACAATCATCATTTGATCAAATCTTGATCATGATTCCACAAGCATGGCTCAAAAATCCTCAAAGATGCAAAAGTTGCTATTTTTGGACAGTAGAAAAGTCAACTGTATCTTGACCAGGGCATACCTTTTTCATGGTTCATCAGAAAAATCCCATCCAATGCTCATTTTGAAGAGGATGCCATTTCCTACAATCCATCTTCACATTCCAAGTCCAAGAAATGCTCTCACAAAAAGTTATCAATTTCTACATTATAGGTCAATTTCAAAAGTCAACAAAAATGCACTTTAAGTCAAAGATCATAACTTAAGATTGGTACATCCAAATGACATGGGACCAAAGGCATTGGTTAGAGGACTTCAATACCTTTCCAAAATGTCAAAGAACTTGTTCATATGATCAAAATTGAGCAAGATATGCATTAGAGAAGTTGGGAAATTTTTAGGAATTTGCAAAAGTCAACTTTGCTCAAAACACTTTGTTTTTGCTAATGGGCCTCAAATTTCTTCTTGAAACTTTATCCTTGGCCTATGCACGACCCATAAAGATTAATTGAATTATTTTCTTATATTTTATTAATTAATTGGATTTTTAATCAATATTAATTCATTTAATTAATTTAAATTGTAGGAAATACAAAGATTTGATTTTTCAATCTTTTTGTGAAGCAAGAATGACCTAATCATGCTGGCAATTTTGTGTGCAAATCAAAGGGACAAAAATCTCAAAGTTTGGCAACTTTCTTCAATCAAAAAGATTCAAAAAGATGTGATTTCCAATCAAATATTGAATCATCATTCCAATGGATCTTTGTGCAAGATTTTAACCTAATTTTAGTCTACTATATATACATGAGCTAACCCTAATCATGCATACATGAAAGACCTACAGAAAAAAGCCATAGCCATTCAAGAAAATTCAAAGAAAACTCAAAACTGTTTTCTGTATTCTAGGGCGAATTAAGGACATTTGTTGATTTCAATATACTGCAGGAGGTTCCCAGAACGATTGGCAATCAATTTCCAGCTTCATAGCTCAAAGAATCACTAGTTACAGGACCACGATTGCCTCGAATAAAGAAGGATCTAGGACATTAGGGTTACCGCTAATGCGTCCTACTATTGCTTTGGTGACCACATGTCCCTATAATCAAATTGACCCGAATAACTCCAACGATGGTGCTACCTACTTCTCAATAGTGGGATAGTACTGTCTAAAGGACATTTACACATCTTGATTTCTTTTGAGTAGGTAGATTTCTCCTGGGTACTTGCTCTTTCAAAAAACAAAAACAACTTTTCGCACCTACACTTTTCTGATAAAAGTTTTCAAACAAATACTTCATACACTCTTGAGAACTAACACAAGAGTTACCTAGAAGTTTTCAAACAAACTTTTTTTCAAAACCCACAAACACAAGAAAAGCAAACATTTTTGAAAACATAGTGAGCAAGTACCTAAGAGCCCGTGGATAACAACAGATAGAAAGGGTGCTAACACCTTCTCTTTCTATAATCTACCTCCCGAACCGAGAAACATGTCGAAAAGGAATTTTGTTGTGCTTTTGTCCTTTCCATGTTTGAGAAAATAAAAGACGATGGCGACTCTTGCTTACCGCGACATTTCGCGTACCAGCATTAAAAAACAGTCAGTTCTATTTCCACCGATCACAGTCATATTTTACAAATTTTCCTATCTTACTGGAAAAAAAATGCATTTTCAAAAACTTCAAGACAAACATAAGCTTTGCATTCTTAAAATAACATTGTTTGCATATGACTATTTGTTCAAACAGTAGAGAAATTCGCACGACGAATATCTAGTGAACCAAAAAACCTTCTCAATAAAAGGGTCACCTCAAGTGGAAAAAACACTTCCAATCCAGGGGCACGGCATGAGCATTTTCCATCACATGGGGCAGTCAAGTCAAGATTCAAGGAATCTCTCAAAATGCCAAATAGCCAGGGGAAAATATCCATCTGAGTCACTTGGGGAATTAGACATGGATTCCAGCAACGAATCTTGCATGATCAAACGAATATCTTTTGGTAGTATGGCAACACAACACTATCGACAGTGACACCTCCCTACGTCCTGAGAGCGTGGACATAGTCAAAAAGTACTACGCATAATCAAAGACCCGCTGGTTGACTGGCCTAGGCAAAAATAAGGGCTTCCCGGCGAACCAAAAGGGTTTGGGCAAAAATAAGGGATGAAAATGAAAATTTGTACACCCGGCAAGTCGAAAACCTGAAAAGGCGGCTTGGGCAAAAAAGGGTATCCCGGTGAACTGAAAACCCGAAAGGGCGGTTGTGATCAGTGGGAATGAGAACTGTCTGTTTAGGAATGCTGGTTCGCGTTTGCGTTTGTTTTTGCAAAATGTCGCGGTAAGCAAGAGTCGCCACCGTCTTTTATTTTATCCAACAAGGAAAGGACAAAAGCACAAAAAAATTCCTTTTTGAGATTGTTTCTCGGGTTCGGGAGGTAGATTATAGAAAGGGAAGGTATTAACACCCTTTCTATCTGTGGTTATCCACGGGCTCTTAGGTAGTTGCTCATTGTGTTTTCAAAAGTTTGCTTTTCTTTGTGATTGTGGGTGTGAAAAGAGTTTTTGTTTTGAATAGAGTATAAGTGCAAAAAGTTTTTGTTTTGTTTTTAAAAGGAGCAAGTACTTAAGAACATCTACCTACTCAAAAAGGAATTAAACTGTGCAAATGTCCTTTAGACAGTGCTATCCCACTATTGAGGAGTAAGTAACATCGTCGTTGGAGTTTTCGGGTCAATTCGATTAAGGGACATGTGGTCACTAAAGCAATGTTAGGATGCCTTAGCGGTAACCCTAATGTCCTAGATCATTTTTCCGAGGAAACCGTTTCGAGGCAACTATGATCTTGGGACAAGAGAGCGACCTCTAAAACACCCTATACTCAATGACCACTGTGATCGGTGGGAATGAGAACTGACTGTTTTGGAATGTTGGTTCGCGTTTGAGTTTGTTTTTGCAAAATGTCGCGGTAAGCAAGAGTCGCCACCGTCTTTTATTTTATCCAACAAGGAAAGGACAAAAGCACAGAAAAATTCCTTTTCGAGATGTTTCTCGGGTTCGGGAGGTAGATTATAGAAAGGGAAGGTATTAGCACCCTTTCTATTTGAGGTTATCCACGGGCTCTTAGGTACTTGCTAACTATGTTTTCAAAATTTTTGCTTTTCTTTGTGTTTGTGGATTTGAGAAGAGTTTTTGTTTTGAAAGGGGTGTAAGTGCAAAAAAGTTTTGTTTTTGTTTTCAAAAGAGCAAGTACTTAAGAACCTCTACCTACTCAAAAAAGGAATTAAACTGTGCAAATGTCCTTTAGACAGTGCTATCCCACTATAGAGGAGTAGGTAGCACTGTCGTTGGAGTTTTTGGGTCAATTCGATTTAAGGGACGTGTGGTCACTAAAGCAATGTTAGGACGCCTTAGTAGTAACCCTAATGTCTTAGATCATTTCATCCGAGGCAACCGTTTCGAGGCAACTTATGATCTTTGGACAAGAGGGCGGCCTCTAAAACTTCCTATACTCAATGACCACGTTCGAGGCAACCAAGTGAGGCGTACCCTAAGAGTGGCATGTGCGAGTGTATTGTTTTTCAGTTTATTTATTTTTTTACATGTTATGGTTAGCTACGGTTGATTTTAAATTAAAGGTTGATCTTGTCATGCATAGCCTATTATTCGAACATCTAACAGTTAATGATTACGGAAAATAAATTGCGGAAAATAAAGCTAAGCTATTACAAGGCGTCGGGTATTTACATCGCCAAAAACAAACCCATTGAAAATAAAGCGATAAAAGTAAAGACTTAATTAACTATTACAACTAAATTGAAAGACAAGTAAAAAGTAAAAATAAAGAAGAGAAAAGACTTCTTCGATCCATGCCATGGACTCGTTCGATACACCCTTCTTTGGCCTTCTTTCGATTGAGCTAGGGAATAGGTGTGAGTAGCCTTCAATTGGGCTTGAGAATTGACGGGGAAAGCTTCGATTTACACCCTTTCCTGGCTCCTTCGATTGGGTTTGGGAAGGATATGGGTAAACTTCGATTGCAGGGAGAAGGTGGGCTTCGATTCAGAGGAAGAAGGCTGCCTTTCGATTCTATGAAAGGGGTTGCTGGAGAGGCCTGAAGGATCACCTGTGGAGGCACTGCATCTGCAAAAATATGTTAGCAAAATAAAACGCATGACCTGGGTATCGAAAACCAGGTCCAACGATCCTGCGCGCGTTGGGTCTTTTCAGGCTATATCTGTAGCAAGTGTTAGCAACAAAAAAACATGACCTGGTGCCAAACCCAAGCCCTTTGATTCTGTCTAGAATGACAATCGAATGAAACAACAAATATGGATGTGTTATGTAAATACAAGGTTTGACATTTTACCCTCTCTTACCAGTAGTTGGAACCTTCGATTTGGAACTTTCTAGATGTGGGTATCTTCGATATGGGATTTCTGGGCGTGGATACTTTTGTTGAATGGCTGCTTTGGCTTGGATTACTTATGAAAATGTTGATAACCTTTGGTGGGTTTGTGGGAAGCGTATCTCCAAATCCTCGTCCCTTTGTAATGTGTCATTGGCCTCTGTTGTACCCCAAAATTTTCCCTCCCATATTCTTCAAAGTTTTGACAAGCATCATCTCAATTTGCTCAAGTCTACTCAAGGGTTGCACAGTCAACCATCCTCCTAAGCCAATCAAATTATGGTTTTGGTTCTTGCAAGGAAGTTGACGTTTTCAAGGGCTCAATCAAGTCACATATGCCTATACACATTGTCAAGCATCTACATGTCAAGTTACAAGACTCAAAACATCAAATTGTACAGTCAAAAACCCTAGTTGCTCTACAATCAACTGCAGGGGCAAAATGGTCATTTGGCAGTCAAAAGTAAAAAATTTTGGTCAACATCTTATTTTGAAGCCACAATCATCATTTGATCAAGTCTTGATCATGATTCCACAAGCATGGCTCAAAAATCATCAAGATGCAAAAGTTTCCATTTTTGGACAGCTGAAAAGTCAATTGTAACTTGACCAAGGCATAACTTTTTCATGGTTCAACAGAAAAATCCCATCAAATGCTCATTTAGAAGGGGAGGACATTTCCTACAACTCATCTTCACATTCCAAGTCTAATAAATGTTCTCCCAAAAAGTTATCAATTTCAACATTATAGGTCATTTTCAAAAGTCAACAAAAATGCACTTTAAGTCAAAGACCATAACTTGAGATTGGTAAATCCAAATGACATGGGACCAAAGGCATTGGTTATAGGACTTCAAGACCTTTCCAAAATGTCCAAGAACATGTTTATATGATCAAAATTGAGCAAGATATGCATTGGAGAAGTTGGGAAATTTTTGTGAAATGGCAAAAGTCAACTATCCTTGAAACTTCAATTTTTGACAAAAGGGCCCACTTTCTTCCACTTGATTCAGCCTTGTCATGCCACCCACATGTCCCATGATTAATTTCAAGATCAAACATTCATTTTTCCATTTTATTTAATTTTTATTGATTTAATTCATTTTAAATCCATAAAAATTCAAATAAAATCAAAAAATTAATTAAATGACATCTTTGTGGTTTGAATGGCTTTCATATAGCATATGCCAACTACCAAAATCGTGCTAGGCTATTTTGAGCATAAAATCATGGTTTTGAACCAAGTTTGGAAAGTCCTTTAATGGTTGTCAAACAAAATCCAAAAACATAATTGCACAAGGTTAAGGCTCATCATATCACTTGATTCTCATTCCCATACATATGCATAACCTAAACCAAAAGCCATTCACGTGTAAAAGCTGCTGCAAACCCTTATGCCATTTTGAAAAAAAGTGAAGAAAAGTCAAAACTGAAATCAACCTTCCAGTACAATTCAAAGCCTTAGAGTGACTCAAACACCTTGCTGACATTCCCAGGAACGGATTGGAATAAAAAAACAAGCCATAACACTCTAGGAATCCTGAGATAACAGTTTCACGGTTTGAATTTTTTTCCATAAACGCATCCTTTGATTCATGCATCATTAACGTATTTTGTGGTTTGTTTTGTGTTCAGAGGGACTATACGAAGCTTTTGGTACAATTCAATTTGATTATGGTGCCCTGGAACGAAAACCACCATTGTTGAATTTTAGGGTTTTCGAAGCTCTCAATTAGGGCTTTACAGCGTAAGTAAAATCAGAACCAATGATACCCATGGTTGAACTCAGAAGGACAAGACGAACTCAAAAATACCCTCGCGCTCAATTTATCTTGCATAGAGACCTAATCGCTATTTTTTCCTTTTCCATATTGTGGGGGTTAAAAACTCCCGCTATCTGATCTTTGTTTTACAGGTTTAACGAAGGAGACGAGTACGTGTAGGTCTGGGACTGGACAATTCAAAAAATGGCGCGCGCGTTTAGTTCTCCAGCACATGCATTGAGGTTTTACATATTATAATTAATGGCTATTGTAATATCATATGCAACGCTTGGCTTAGTGGAGAATGAGGAGGCTGGTCACCATTGGGACCTGGGTTCGATTCCCAGGTCCCCCAAAATTTCTATACATTTTTTCTTTACATGCTTGTGTGTAGGTTCCAAAAGAAGGTCCATCATGCACCTTGCACATCCAGCGTGCCATGTGTCTCAAAGGACAGATCCAAAGGCCAAAAGAAAAGGAGCACCATGCTCCTGGTCAACCCATGCTCCAGGCAATTTCAAAAGTCAAAAGGGCTTGATGCAAATGGGCCACAGAATTTCCAGATCCACCTTCATCCTTGGGTCAACACCCCCATTGGTTTCTATTTCTTTTTCTATTTTCCTTTTCTTTTCATTTTCTTTAGTAATTATTTAATTAATCAATTAATTAACACTTTTCATTATAAAAATTCAAAAACTAAAAAATATAAATATTTCATTTTATTATTAATTTCACTCTTTTATTTTTTGTAAATAAATATGGTTAATTAATTTAGTCTTTTAAAAATTAGGTCAACTTTAATTTTTTTCATAATAAATAAAAACAATTTAGAATTAGGTTTTTGCTAACTTTTAATTTCTTTTTATTTTCTCTTTATTTCCATTAAAAACATAAAAATACAAAAAAACTTTTTTTTCTTTTAATAAATAATTAATTAATTAGAATTAGGGTTAATATTTAATTAATTGCAAAAAAGGACTAAATTAAATTCTTTTCTCAAAAGGGTCAAAACCCTAAGACGTTCCCGATTCAATCTTCTTTCGCGCTTTACTTTCTTTTGATTAGGTATCTGTACAGAGTATGTAATAGTTAATTAGGATTTTATCGCCTTATTTAAATTCTTGCACTTTATTTTCCAAAACGGGTTTTTGTTTTTGGCGATGTATAGACCCGCGCCTTGTAATAGCTAGGTTTATCTTCCCGCAATTTATTTTCCGCACTCCTAACTGTTAATTATGCCTGAAAGAATGTATGAAAAATAAAACCAATCCGTAGCTCACAAATAACATGTTCAAATATAAATATTAACATGAAACAACACACATGCACATACCACCCCTAGGGTACGCCTCACTGGTTGCCTCGAACGTGGTCGTCAAGTATCGGGTGTCTTAGAGGTCGCCCTTTATCTAAAGATCCAGTTGC
This sequence comes from Vicia faba, assembly GCA_948472305.1. NCBI lineage: Eukaryota > Viridiplantae > Streptophyta > Magnoliopsida > Fabales > Fabaceae > Vicia > Vicia faba. The sequence goes on along the minus strand of OX451736.1, from coordinate 159,478,836 downwards.
CTCGAAACGGTTGCCTCGGATAAAAGGATCTAGGACATTAGGGTTATCGCTAAGGTGTCCTACCATTGCTTCGGTGACCACATGTCCCTTATAATCGAATTGACCCAAATAACTCCAACGACGGTGCTACCAACCTCTCAATGGTGGGATAGAACTGTCTAAAGGACTCTTACACAGCCTAATTCCTTAGAGTAGGTAGATCTCATGGGTACTTGCTCTTTTCAAAACAAACAAAAACAACTTTTTGCACCTACACCTTCAAAAGGTTTTCAAACAATTTTTTCACACACTATTGAGGACAAATACAAGAGTTACTTAGAAATTTTTCAAACGAAACTTTTTTCAAAACCCACACACACTTGAAAAGCAAACAAATTTTTGAAAACATAAGAGCAAGTACCTAAGAGCCCGTGGATAACCACAGATAGAAAGGGTGCTAACACCTTCCCTTTCTATAAATCTACCTCCTGAACCGAGAAACATTCTCGAATAAGGAATTTTGCTGTGCTTTTGTCCTTTCCATGTTGGAGAACATAAAAAAGGTTGGCGACTCTTGCTTACCGCGACATTTCGCGAACCAGCTTAAAAAACAGTCAGTTCTATTTCCACCGATCACAGAACTGGCGACTCTGCTGGGGATTGTTATAAGTGGGGTGTACCTTAGGAATAGTTCATCATCATGTTTTCAATTGCTTGATCTGTTTGCTTTAATATTGTGGGCCTGTTTTGGGAGTTTCATAGATCCTAACCCGGATCTGGGGGATACCTTCTTAGAAAGTAGCAACAAACTGTGAGGGAACTGTGCGGGGTATACCGACACGGTTGAAGCAGTTTGCTAGGTTGATGTGGCACTTTGGTGAGTACCGGTAACCCTTGAGTCAAGTCAAGGAGAGTACGGGGCTGCCGCGTGGTGTCGTGAAGCATCAACTGACCTTAGGAACCTTACTTGACCATCCTGGCCTCTTTAGGGGTAGTGAGATGACCGACTTTGGTGCAGTCCGAAGTTGGTAGATACTCGATACTACACTCATTGAGGGTTGTTTTCTTAGAATATTTTGATCGCCAGTTCAGTGGCTAAATCAAAACAATGAACATAGAAAACAACCCAATGATATTGAGCTCCTTAGAACCCGGTTACTTTTGATAGGACAGGTTTTGAGCCCACCAACTTCAAGAGGGTAGTACCCCAAACTTCATGCTGGCCTAAACTCTAAGGGTTATCTTGTGTGACTTGTGTGCCTTCAAACTTGACTACTTGCATGCTTGTTATCTAACACTTGAGTTTCTTGCAGGTTTTGTTTACAGTCCTTAACAGGGGCTCATAACAGGGTTACTTACATCACTCCACGCATAGCATGACATCATACCATCGTACCATTGCATACATCCTACATAAGGACTAATCCATTTCAAGGATCTCAAGGGTTTGTGATGCAGGTCATGATGAATCAAATGTCTAGCAAGGGGAAAAGGGGATTTATTTTCCCCTAGCCAAGGTTGATAACTTGAGTCAAGGGCTATGACCCACTCGATATGGTGAGCTTTGACTCTTGAAGAAGGACTCTCAACAACATGAAGTTCCTTCAATCAAGCTACCAAATTCAAATTCTAACAAGCTTCTCTGTTTACCCCGCGAGATCCTTGAAAACATCGCATGGATATCATACATATCATTGCATTACAGGTACACTTTTTACATGTCACTTACCTTCTTCGCTGTTTATTCACGCATTCATCATGAATCCTGAATCATCCAATGAACAAGCTATCAAGGCCCTCCAGGCCCAGAACACCCAGTTCCAGGAGCTGGTCATGAGCTTAGCACAAGGACAACAGGAATTGAAGACTCTTCTCTTGAAAAAAAAGAAGAAAAGGATTGTTTTCTTCAACCCTAGACGCAGATCTAGGAATGGATCACAAAATGAGGCTGAGCTGACCACCCCATCTGCTGGGAAAGACAGCCCACAAGGGAGAGAGGTTCCTAGCCCCGTGGTCTCCGACAACGAGACAGATTTCAATGATGAACAGTACCCTCCTGCTGAGGACAGGTACAAGCAGCTGGAGGACCGGTTAAATGCTATGGAGATTCAACGTGTACCTGGGTTGGATTTTGGAGATCTAAGTTTATCTTCTGGGGCGGTGATCCCTCACAAGTTCAAGGCGCCTGCCTTTGCGAAATACGACGGGGCTTCCTGTCCTAAGCTGCATCTCAGATCCTATGTAAGGAAGATCCAACCTTACACTGTTGACAAGAATCTATGGATCCATTTCTTCCAGGAAAGTCTTTCAGGGACTCAACTCGAATGGTTCTATCAACTGGATGGAACCAGTATTCGTAACTGGGAGGACTTGGCTACTGCATTTTATAAGAAGTATCAGTATAATTCCGACCTCGCTCCAACGCGTACCCAACTCCAGGGTATGTCACTTGGGACGGGTGAAGGTTTTAAGGAGTATGCGCAAAGGTGGAGAGACCTGGCTGGAAGGGTGCAGCCGCCTTTGACTGACCGTGAACTCGTCGACATGTTCTTGGGGACCCTGTCTGGTCCTTTCTTCAATCATCTGATTGGGAATTCTTCTGCTGGGTTCACAGATCTGATCTTAACTGGTGAGAGGATAGAAGCTGGTATCAAGTCCGGGAAGATACAAAAGGGTGACTCCTCGAACACTGAGAAGAAACCATTCAAGAAAGAGTCCAATGCTGCGTACAGTCAGAAGGATCGTCATGACCAACACGTAGGGGCAGCCATGATCTCAGGTTCTGCGTCACGCTGACAACCGCCAAAGGGAAATCAGCGAAGGCCAGACGAGCCTAAAAGACAATTCACCAACATCAACATGCCATTGTCACAAGCATTGCATCACATGTTGAAAATGAATCTGATTGCGGTGATCAACCCTCCTGCAAATCCCAAGACCTCTTCTCCAAACTACAACCCAGATGCAAGGTGTGCTTATCATTCTGGAAGCCCGGGGCACGATACTGAGGATTGTTGGGCGCTGAAATACAAGATTCAGAAAATGATTGATGTCAAGGAGATCGAATTCGAGCCTGCTGAGACTCCCGATCTGATCACTTCTCCCTTGCCAAAACATGGCTAGGATTGAGAGACTCTTGTTCATTTAAATTCTGATATTGTATTTTTCTATGCTTATTCAAACAATTATCATGTCAAACTCTATTATTTCATTAATGCATTACACATGTCTGTTTTGAAGTAATTGTGTTCTCTATGTTCAAAATTGCTTTTATTTTTTCTTGATGTTTAACTCTCGATTGAAAATTCTAAACCTCTTGAGGGAGGATGACGAAAACGATACCATAATCTACAGTATGCTTTTGAACAGACCCTGCTGATGAGGTACAGGCATTGTCTCAATTCCTAAACACTTGAGTTATAAGGAAGATAATCCCTCGTCAACCCCTTCGAGCCAAAGAAGTAGGAGTTTTTCTTTTCGAAAATTAAAACCCTTAATCATAACCTGGGGCAGGGTAGTTCTCTCAGTTGATCCAGGTGAACAACGAATTGCATCGAAGAAGTCCTTACAAAACAAAATATCATGATGGTTCCGAATAATCATAAAGACAGGCAATCATTATCTCTTAAAATAAAAGCCTAATAAGTCAAAACCTATGAAGGAGACTTACAAAACTGGGGCATCCCGCTGACTGTAAATACGAAAAGAAACAGTTCTGGCAAAATTCAGGGATAACGAAATCAAAAGGAAAGAGGTCCTACAAACCCTCAACAAAAGATGACTGCCTATTCAAAATAAATTGTCAAAATCCGAACCATCACCGGAATATAAGAGCAAAGACTCAACAAGGTCCAAAGCACGATCAGCTGAGTTTAGGATTGAAGAACATCACGAAGAGCGGGTGGGTACAAATATACTTTGAGCCTTTATCCTTTGTTTCTTAAACCGTGAACCAGGCCACGTTACAACCCTTAAAAGTCCTAGCTGAAGCATGGGTTAGTTCGAAAGCATACTGTTACAAAGGTATCATGACTCCTTAGGGCTTGCGGTAAAATAACGACTTGACATCACAGTTTACAAAATTCACTTGTTTTTAGTAAAAAAAAAAAAGATGCATTTTCAAAATTTTCGAAACAGACATAAGCTTTGCATTTTAAATAACATTATTTGCATATGATTATTTGTTTGAACAGCAGAGAAATTCGCACGACGAATATCCGGTGAACAAAAATCTTCTCAACAAAAGCTCAAATAGAGGAAACACTTCCAACCAAGGGGCATGGCATGATCATTGTCCATCATCTGGGGCAGTTAAGTCAAGATTCAGAGAATCTCTCAAAGTGCCAAAGAGCCAGGAGCAGATCACCATCTGAATCAACTGGGGCATGGGGCATGAATTCCAGTAACGAATCTTGCCTAATCAAACATCTCCTGCTAGCATGGCAACACAACACTACCGACAGTGACAACTCCCTACACTCTGAGAGTATGGACATAGTCGGAAAAATACTACGCATAATCAAAAACCCGCTAGGTCGACTGGCCTAGGCAAAAATAAGGGCTTCCCGGCGAACCAAAAGGGTTCGGGCAAAAATAAGGGATGAAAACGAAAAAATCCGTACACCCGGCAAATCGAAAACCTGAAAAGGCGGCTTGGGCAAAAATGGGTATCCCGGTGGACTGAAAACCCGAAAGGGCGGTCCAGGAAAAAATTAGGGATCAAAGCGCACGACCATGTCCTGTCATCTCGTCACTTGCCTACCAGAAGAAGATTTGTCAATCGACAGTTGTCAAACACCTCCACAGGTACCTTCTCCCACAGAAGCTGGGGCAATAGAAATGGTCCAAACTGTACTAGCTGCTCTGTCCACAAGGTACAAGGTATGTCGGCTGAAGAATGTAACCAAGAGATCTCCACTCCCCGCAGAGTAAGAACAAGATTCAGCGATACTCTCCCCCGAGCAGAGTTGGTATCCCATCAGCCCCGAAAAGGCAAAGTATCTCCAGAAAGTCAGCGTTACTCTCCCCAAGCAGAGTTAGTCTACTGTCAGCCTTAAGGAAGTTGGATATCCCCAGAAGATCTCAATATTCCCCCAGCGGAGTACACAGATGTTCCTAAGCAAGCATCCCCGGCAGTCTTGATCTAAGATTGTTCCCCGGCGGAGTACCAGACACCCCAATGGAACCATTCCTCAGTACAGTTCAAAAGTTTCTCCGGGAGAGTTGAATCAATCTCCCCAGTAGATTCTGGAAGCTTATCCCCAGTAGATTCTGGAAGCTTATCCCCTGCAGAGCACGAACGCGTCTCCCCGGCTTTATTCAAAGGTTATGCCCCACCAGAGCTTATAACTGGGTTATCCTCAGCTAATTACCACAGAAAGATCGTCCTCGGAGAAGCTCTTCCTATCCCCCAGCGAAGTTCATCAAATTCCCCAACAAAACATATCAACGGTATCCCCAGCGGAGTTATCATCAAACCTCAGCGAAGTATCTCTTCCCACAGAGTATTCCCCGCAGAGTAATCTCTTCAACAAGTTTATTCCTCAATGGAGTCGTCTTCTCCTAACCGGTTTATTCTTACAATCCACATTCCCAGCGGAAACGAAGAACTCTAATCTTCAGCATCAGCCCAGGAGTTATCTTCCCGGCATTCGTCAAGGATTTATTTTCCTAGACAAAAATACATTCACAAACATCACATTATCATACACCATGACGCATGCATATACGCATCATAACACACAATCTCATTTATTCTTGAGAACATCATGACGTCATGCATTTCATACATCATGACATTGCATACAACTGATATTTTGCCTTTTCAGGAAAAAGGTCAATCCAAAGATGATTACTATTAACTGTCGCAATTCCATATTCAATTCCTGTATCTAGCCAGGGCATATCTGTGAGTGATTGATTATGGATTCGATACCTGTATCTAGCCAAGGCATATCTGCATGAAGAGTTTAGAGATTCGATACCTGTATCCAGCCAGGGCATATCTGTAGACGACAAATTCCAGATTCGATTCCTGTATCCAGCCAGGGCATATCTGTGAGTATATTTGATTCCTGTATCCAGCCAGGGCATATCTGCATGAAGAGTTTAGAGATTCGATTCCTGTATCCAGCCAGGGCATATCTGTAGACGACAAATTCCAGATTCGATTCCTGTATCCAGCCAGGGCATATCTGTGAGTAGATTCGATTCCTGTATCCAGCCAGGGCATATCTGCATGAAGAGTTTAGAGATTCGATTCCTGTATCCAGCCAGGGCATATCTGTAGACAACTAATTCCACATTCGATTCCTGTATCCAGCCAGGGAATATCTGCATGAAGAGTTTAGAGATTCGATTCCTGTATCCAGCCAGGGCATATCTGCATGAAGAGTTTAGAGATTCGATTCCTGTATCTAGCCAGGGCATATCTGTAGACGACAAATTCCAGATTCGATTCCTGTATCCAGCCAGGGCATATCTGTGAGTAGATTTGATTCCTGTATCTAGCCAGGGCATATCTACATGAAGAGTTTAGAGATTCGATTCATGTATCCAGCCAGGGCATATCTGTAGACGACTAATTCCAGATTCGATTCCTGTATCCAGCCAGGGCATATCTGTAAGTAGATTCCATTCCTGTATCCAGCCAGGGCATATCTGCATGAAGAGTTTAGAGATTCGATACCTGTATCCAGCCAGGGCATATCTGTAGACGACCAATTCCAGATTCGATTCCTGTATCCAGCCAGGGCATATCTGTGAGTTGATTCGATTCCTGTATCCAGCCCGGGCATATCTGCATGAAGAGTTTAGAGATTCGATACCTGTATCCATCCAGGGCATATCTGTAGACGACTAATTCCAGATTCGACACCTGTATCCAGCCAGGGCATATCTGTAAGATTGTAGATTCGATACCTGTATCCAGCCAGGGCATATCTGCATAAAGAGTTTAGAGATTCGATACCTGTATCCAGCCAGGGCATATCTGTAGACGACCAATTCCAGATTCAATTCCTGTATCCAGCCAGGGCATATCTGTGAGTAGATTCGATTCCTGTATCCAGCCAGGTCATATCTGTGAGTAGATTCAATTCCTGTATCCAGCCAGGGCATATCTGCATGAAGAGTTTAGAGATTCGATACCTGTATCTAGCCAGGGCACATCTGTAGACGACCAATTCCAGATTCGATTCCTCTATCTAGCCAGGGCATATTTGTGAGTAACTGATTGTAGATTCAACGCCTGTATCCAGCCAGGGCATATCTGCATAAAGAGTTTAGAGATTCGACACCTGTATCCAGCCAGGGCATATCTGTAGACGACAAATTCCCGATTCGATTCCTGTATCCAGCCAGGGCATATCTGTGAGTAGATTCGATTCCTGTATCCAGCCAGGGCATATCTGCATGAAGAGTTTAGAGATTCGATACCTGTATCCAGCCAGGGCCTATCTGTAGACGACAAATTCCAGATTCGATTCATGTATCCAGCCAGGGCATATCTATGAGTAGATTCGATTCCTGTATCCAGCAAGGGAATATCTTCATGAAGAGTTTAGAGATTCGATACATGTATCCAGCCAGTGCATATTTGTAGACGACAAATTCTAGATTCAATTCCTGTATCCAGCCAGGGCATATCTGTGAGTAGATTTGATTCCTGTATCCAGCCAGGGCATATCTGTGAGTAGATTCGATTCCTGTATCCAGCCAGGGCATATCTGCATGAAGAGTTTAGAGATTCGATACCTGTATCCAGCAAGGGCACATTTGTAGATGACCAATTCCATATTCGATTCCTGTATCTAGCCAGGGCATATCTGTGAGTAACTGATTGTAGATTCGACGCCTGTATCCAGCCAGGGCATATCTGCATAAAGAGTTTAGAGATTCGACACCTGTATCTAGCCAGGGCATATCTGTAGACGACAAATTCCAGATTTGATTCCTGTATCTAGCCAGGGCATATCTGTGAGTAGATTCGATTCCTGTATCTAGCCAGGGCATATCTGCATGAAGAGTTTAGAGATTCGATACCTGTATCCAGCCAGGGCATATCTGTAGACGATAAATTCCAGATTCGATTCCTGTATCCAGCCAGGGCATATCTGTGAGTAGATTCGATTCCTGTATCCAACCAGGGCATATCTGTGAGTAGATTCGATTCCTGTATCCAGCCAGGGCATATCTGCATGAAGAGTTTAGAGATTCGATACCTGTATCCATCCAGGGCACATCTGTAGACGACCAATTCCAGATTCGATTCCTGTATCTAGCCAGGGCATATCTGTGAGTAACTGATTGTAGATTCGATGCCTGTATCCAGCCAAGGCATATCTTCATAAAGAGTTTAGAGATTCGACGCCTGTATCCAGCCAGGGCATATCTGTAGACGACAAATTCCAGATTCGATTCATGTATCCAGCCAGGGCATATCTGTGAGTAGATTCGATTCCTGTATCCAGCCAGGGAATATCTGCATGAAGAGTTTAGAGATTCGATACCTGTATCCATCCAGGGCATATCTATAGACGACAAATTCCAGATTCAATTCCTGTATCCAGCCAGGGCATATCTGTGAGTAGATTAGATTCCTGTATCCAACCAGGGCATATCTGTGAGTAGATTCGATTCCTGTATCCAGCCAGGGCATATCTGCATGAAGAGTTTATAGATTCGATACCTGTATCCAGCCAGGGCACATCTGTAGACGACCAATTCCAAATTCGATTCATGTATCTAGCCAGGGCATATCTGTGAGTAACTGATTGTAGATTCGACGCCTGTATCCAGTCAGGGCATATCTGCATAAAGAGTTTAGAGATTCGACACCTGTATCTAGCCAGGGCATATCTGTAGATGACAAATTCCAGATTCAATTCCTGTATCCAGCCAGGGCATATCTGTGAGTATATTCGATTCCTGTATCCAGCCAGGGCATATCTGCATGAAGAGTTTAGAGATTCGATACCTGTATCCAGCCAGGGCATATCTTTAGACGACAAATTCCAGATTCGATTCCTGTATCCAGCCAGGGCATATCTGTGAGTAGATTCGATTCCTGTATCCAGCCAGGGAATATCTGCATGAAGAGTTTAGAGATTCGATACCTGTATCCAGCCAGGGAACATCTGTAGACGACCAATTCCAGATTCGATTCTTGTATCTAGCCAGGGCATATCTGTGAGTAACTGATTGTAGATTCGACGCCTGTATCCAGCCAAGGCATATCTGCATAAAGAGTTTAGAGATTCGACACTTGTATCCAGCCAGGGCATATCTGTAGACGACAAATTCCAGATCCGATTCCTGTATCCAGCCAGGGCATATCTGTGAGTAGATTCGATTCTTGTATCCAGCTAGGGCATATCTGCATCAAGAGTTTAGAGATTCGATACCTGTATCCATCCAGGGCATATCTGTAGACGACAAATTCCAGATTCGATTCCTGTATCCAGCCAGGGCATATCTGTGAGTAGATTCGATTCCTGTATCCAGCCAGGGCATATCTGTGAGTAGATTCGATTCCTGTATCCAGCCAGGGAATATCTGCATGAAGAGTTTAGAGATTCGATTCCTGTATCCAGCCAGGGCATATTTGTAGATGAAAAATTCCAAATTCGATTCCTGTATCCAGCCAGGGCATATCTGTGAGTAGATTCGATTCCTGTATCCAGCCAGGGAATATCTGCATGAAGAGTTTAGATATTCGATACCTGCATCCAGCCAGGGCATATCTGTAGACGACTAATTCCATATTCGATACCTGTATCCAGCCAGGGCATATCTGTGAGTAGATTCGATTCTTGTATCCAGCCAGGGCATATCTGTGAGTAGATTCGATTCCTGTATCCAGCCAGGGCATATCTGCATGAAGAGTTTAGAGATTCGATACCTGCATCCAGCCAGGGGATATCTGTAGACGACCAATTCCAGATTCGATTCATGTATCTAGCCAGGGCATATTTGTGAGTGACTGATTCTAGATTCGATACTTGTATCCAGCCAGGGCATGTCTGCATGAAGAGTTTAGAGATTCGATTCCTGTATCCAGCCAAGGCATATCTCTAGACAACTAATTCCAGATTCGATTCATGTATCCAACCAGGGCATATCTGTAGCCGACCAGTTCCGGATTCGATACCTGTATCTAGCCAGGGCATATCTGTGAGCGATTAATTCCGGATTCGATTCCTGTAACCAGCCAGGGCATATCTGCACCAAGAGTTTGTAGATCAACCCCTGTAACAGGCCAGGTGATTATCTTTCTTTCTCAGGTACGCAAGTTCTCGCTAAGGAATCTCTTACGCGATCGACACCCCGATGGCATCTTTAAGCCCATCTCCACAACTATCCATTACAATTCCAAATGGCATCTATAAGCCCATTCCCGACAAGGTTCTGTCACATCTCCAGATGGCATCTATAAGCCCATTCTCCTATCCACCATCTCTCTAAATGGCATCTGTAAGCCCATTCCCACTATCACACTGCTGATACTCCACTATGTGAGTGCAAATTTCTGGGCACTCTAGTGTTCAATCATCTTCCACCATCAGATCACGAAAGGCACGCACGCCAATCTACATCCTCAGGTCTAAGAAGATTGAATAGGGGCAACTGTTGTACCCCAAAATTTGCCCTCCCATATTCTTCAAAGTTTTGACAAGCATCATCTCAATTTGCTCAAGTCTACTCAAGGGTTGCATAGTCAACCATCCTCCTAAGCCAATCAAATTAGGGTTTTGGTTCTTGCAAGGAAGTTGAGGTTTTCAAGGGCTCAATCAAGTCACATATGCTTATACACATTGTCAAGCATCTACATGTCAAGTTACAAGACTCACAACATCAAATTGCACAGTCAAAAACCCTAGTTGCTCTACAGTCAACTGTAGGGGCAAAATGGTCATTTGGCAGTCAAAAGTCAAAATTTTTGGTCAACATCTTATTTTGAACCCACAATCATCATTTGATCAAGTCTTGATCATGATTCCACAAGCATGGCTCAAAAATCATCAAGATGCAAAAGTTTCCATTTTTGGACAGCTAAAAAGTCAACTCTAACTTGAGCAAGGCATAACTTTTTCATGGTTCATCAGAAAAATCTCATCCAATGCTCATTTTGAAGGGGAGGACATTTCCTACAACTCATCTTCACATTCCAAGTCCAAGAAATTCTCTCCCAAAAAGTTATCAATTTCAACATTATAGGTCATTTTCAAAAGTCAACAAAAATGCACTTTAAGTCAAAGACCATAACTTGAGATTGGTAAATCCAAATGATATGGGACCAAAGGAATTGGTTAGAGGACTTCAAGACCTTTCCAAAATGTCCAAGAACATGTTCATATGATCAAAATTGAGCAAGATATGCATTGGAGAAGTTGGGAAATTTTTGTGAAATGGCAAAAGTCAACTATCCTTGAAACTTCAATTTTTGACAAAAGGGCCCATTTTTCTTCCACTAGATTCAGCCTTGTCATGCCACCCACGTGTCCCATGATTAATTTTAAGATCAAACATTCATTTTTCCATTTTATTTAATTTTTATTGATTTAGTTCATTTTAAATCCATAAAAATTCAAATAAAATCAAAAAATTAATTAAATGGCATCTTTGTGGTTTGAATGGCTTTCATACAGCATATTCCAACTACCAAAATCGTGCTAGGCTATTTTGAGCACAAAATCATGGTTTTGAACCAAGTTTGGAAAGTCCTTTAATGGTGGTCAAACAAAATCCAAAAACATAATTGCACAAGGTTAAGGCTCATCATATCACTTGATTCTCATTCCCATACATATGCATAACCTAAACCAAAATCCATTCACGTGAAAAAGCTGCTGCAAACCCTTATGCCATTTTGAAAAAAAGTGAAGAAAAGTCAAAACTGAAATCAACCTTCCAGCATAATTCAAAGCCTTAGAGTGACTCAAACACCTTGCTGACATTCCCAAGAACGGATTGGAATAAAAAACAAGCCATAACACTCCAGGAATCCTGAGATAACAGTTTCACGGTTTGAATTTTTTTCCATAAACGCATCCTTTGATTCATGCATCATTAACGTATTTTGTGGTTTGTTTTGTGTTCAGAAGGACTATACGAAGCTTTTGGTACCATTCAATTTGATTATGGTGCCCTGGAACGAAAACCACCATTGTTGAATTTTAGGGTTTTCGAAGCTCTCAATTAGGGCTTTACAGCACAAGTAAAATTAGAACCATTGATACCCATGGTTGAACTCAGAAGGACAAGACGAACTCAAAAATACCCTCGCGCTCAATTTATCTTGCATAGAGACCTAATCGCTATTTTTTCCTTTTCCATATTGTGGGGGTTAAAAACCCCCGCTATCTGATCTTTGTTTTACAGGTTTAACGAAGGAGACGAGTACGTGTAGGTCTGGGACTGGACAATTCAAAAAGTAGCGCGCGTTTAGTTCTCCAGCACATGCTTTGAGGTTTTACATATTATAATTAATGGCTATTGTAATATCATATGCAACGCTTGGCTTAGTGGAGAATGAGGCGGCTGGTCACCATTGGGACCTGGGTTCGATTCCCAGGTCCCCCAAAATTTCTATACATTTTTTCTTTACATGCTTGTGTGTAGGTTCCAAAAGAAGGTCCATCATGCACCTTGCCCATCCAGCGTGCCAAGTGTCTCAAAGGACAGATCCAAAGGCCAAAAGATGAGGAGCACCATGCTCCTGGTCAACCCATGCTCCAGGCAATTTCAAAAGTCAAAAGGGCTTGATGCAAATGGGCCACAGAATTTCCAGATCCACCTTCATCCTTGGGTCAACACCCCCATCGGTTTCTATTTCTTTTTCTATTTTCCTTTTCTTTTCATTTTCTTTAGTAATTATTTAATTAATTAACACTTTTCATAATAAAAATTCAAAAACTAAAAAATATATATATTTCATTTTATTATTAATTTCACTCTTTTATTTTTTGTAAATAAATATGGTTAATTAATTTAGTCTTTTAAAAATTAGGTCAACTTTAATTTTTTTCATAATAAATAAAAACAATTTAGAATTAGGTTTTTGCTAACTTTTAATTTCTTTTTATTTTCTCTTTATTTCCATTAAAAACATAAAAAATACAAAAAAAACTTTTTTTTCTTTTAATAAATAATTAATTAATTAGAATTAGGGTTAATATTTAATTAATTGCAAAAAAGGACTAAATTAAATTCTTTTCTCAAAAGGGTCAAAACCCTAAGACGTTCCCGATTCAATATTCTTTCGCGCTTTACTTTCTTTTGATTAGGTATCTGTACAGAGTATGTAATAGTTAATTAGGATTTTATCGCCTTATTTAAATTCTCGCACTTTATTTTCCAAAACGGGTTTTTGTTTTTGGCGATGTATAGACCCGCGCCTTGTAATAGCTAGGTTTATCTTCCCGCAATTTATTTTCCGCACTCCTAACTGTTAATTATGCCTGAAAGAATGTATGAAAAATAAAACCAATCCGTAGCTCACAAATAACATGTTCAAATATAAATATTAACATGAAACAACACACATGCACATACCACCCCTAGGGTACGCCTCACTGGTTGCCTCGAACGTGGTCGTCAAGTATCGGGTGTCTTAGAGGTCGCCCTTTATCTAAAGATCCAGTTGCCTCGAAACGGTTTCCTCGGATAAAAGGATCTAGGACATTAAGGTTATCGCTAAGGTGTCCTACCATTGCTTCGGTGACCACATGTCCCTTATAATCGAATTGACCCGAATAACTCCAATGACGGTGCTACCAACCTCTCAATGGTGGGATAGCACTGTCTAAAGGACTCTTACACAGCCTAATTTATTTGAGTAGGTAGATCTCATGGGTACTTGCTCTTTTCAAAACAAACAAAAACAACTTTTTGCACCTACACCTTCAAAAGGTTTTCAAACAAATTTTTCACACACTCTTGAGGACAGATACAAGAGTTACTTAGAAAATTTTCAAACGAAACTTTTTTCAAAACCCACACACACTTGAAAAGAAAACAAATTTTTGAAAACATAAGAGCAAGTACCTAAGAGCCCGTGGATAACCACGGATAGAAAGGGTGCTAACACCTTCCCTTTCTATAAATTACCTCCCGAACCAAGAAACATTCTCGAATAAGAAATTTTGTTGTGCTTTTGTCCTTTCCATGTTGGAGAATATAAAATACGGTGGCGACTCTTGCTTACCGCGACATTTCGCGAACCAGCTTAAAAAACAGTCAGTTCTATTTCCACCGATCACAGCCTCGTATTTATAGGAGTGTGAGGGTGCATGAAAATCGCAAGGGACAACCATTTAACCAGGCCTTTAAAGCCATGAGACAAGAATCAGACATATTAAAAGATTTCCTTTTTTGAAATATTCATGTCTCTTTGGAATCTTGAATGAACCTGGACACCTTTGATTTTCGAATGCCTCCAGGCCATGCTCTTCGATTGGTCTTGAGTTGACTCCTTCGAATGGACTTCTTATGTACCCTTCGAATGGGCCTTCTGAATGTTCTTCGAATTGACTCTTTGAATGCTTCTTCAAATGGACCTTTACATGTTCTTCGAATGAGTCATTTACATGTTCTTCGAATGAGCCTCTTGCCTGGTGTGCTGGCAAGTTGAGGGGCCTTTTCCTTTGTGAATCGAAACAAACTTGTAGGAGATTCTTGCCTCGTGAGTTAAAGGTAAGCCTGAAGTAGTTAATGCATAGTCGAAGCATTGTGAAATTGACTTGATCGAAGGGGGTCCAACGCTCAATCGAAGACTTGCTAACCAAAGCTTAATCGAAGAGTTCCAAACACCTAATTGAAGCTTACTAATCAAAGCCCGATCGAAGAGTGCCAAATTCCCAAATTGAAGACTGGTGAGTCAAGCCTGTATCGAAGGATTTTGGATACCCAATCGAAGACTTTTCCCAGATACCAATCGAAAGACACTTTGTTCATCTTCAAAAAACTTGATTTTCGTTAGGCAAGTGTTTGTGACCAACCATGTAAGGGAAGACCTTTAAAAACATGAGAGGGCAAATTTTGGGGTACAACAACCACGTTCGAGGCAACCAAGTGAGGTGTACCCTAAGAGTGGCATGTGCGAGTGTATTGTTTTTCAGTTATATTATCTTTGATTAGGCCAAACTAATTGTTGATCTTATCTTGTCATACATATCCTATTTACTAGCAAGCATATAAAAGTAATGAAGCGCAGAAAGATACAATCCTACACTATTACAACCATATTGAATTGCATGAAAATATAAGGGCAAAAATAAATGAGGGTCTTTCGATTGAGGCAAAAAACCCTTTGATTCTGCACTTTCTGGCTCTCTTAGATTTGGCCTGAAAAGGGTGAAGGCATGACTTTCGACTGAGGCCTCACGGTCAGCATGTTGTGCCTTTCGATTGGGACCAGTGGGACAACATGTTCTGCCTTTCGACTAGGCCTGGAATCAGTGCAAGATGTAATCTTCCTTGATGCCTCCTTCGACTGGGCCTGGAGTCAGTGAGGGAATGCCTTTCAACTGAGCCTGGAAGTCAGTGAAGGCATGCTTTTTGTTTGGGCCTAGAAGTCAACATGGTTTTTCCTCCTGGTTGTCTCTTTCGTTTGACCTGGAGAAAGAGGGTAGAAGCCAGATGCTTCGTTTCCTATTTCCTGTTTGCTGTTTCTTTCATTTAAAGCATTTAAATGGAAACATGGCCTGAGGCCATGCTAGTATTTGTCTTGCAAACAGTTTAATAGTTAAAACTAGTTCAGGTAAACAGAAAGCAAAATGAAAGGGTTAACTCTAAAAAACATGTTAAAAGGGGGGAAACCAAAGGAACAATGGTATATACAAGCTTGAAACGAGCGAAAAGATTATTTACATGTTATGCCATGAAATGAAAGGTTCAAGGGTAAGAGTGACTTACCTTGATGGAGGCTTTGAATGGGTGTGGGACCTTGAGTGGAGGCCCAAGGTTCTGGATTTGAAAGAGGGGGCCAACAGCTGTGCTTGGAATGCTGGATTCGAAGGAAGGAAAGAAACAAGTGTTATGTTTCTTTCCAAACTGGATTCAAAGGATAATGAAGAGTACTTGTTCTTCAGAATCGAAGGAAGTAAGTATGTGATCTGGGTTTGTTCTCACAAGTGTTGAAGGGACTTGAGAGATTTGTTGTGTTTGAGAAAATTTGGGTGATTCGTTCCTCTGGTCCCCCGATCCTCCCTTAAACATGTGTTGGAGCCTCTTATTTATAGGCAAAGTTGGCTGAAGTTTTTGGAGGGAAAACAAAATAATTTGAACAATTTGAGTAAACTGCTCTTTGTAGCCTTCGAGGGACAGTGCTTGGATGCTATTTCAGTGCAAGAATGGGGCAGTGTTTCAGGACTGGTGTGCAACAGTTTTGGCCAGTGTATCATGCCTGAACTTGGCAGCAAGCATCTTTGAATATTTAATCCTTTCATTTTGACCCTCCTTCGACCAGATTCTTCATCCAAACATATTGTTCGACTTTCCACCAACAAGTGTCCTTCGAACAAATCACCTTTGTGCATCATTTGAAGGGGCCATCAACCATGTGCTGAAGTTTGTCAAGGATGGAAATGCAACACACTAAAGAGAAATGTTGTCCAGTCGAAGCTAGTACAAACGTAGTCAATGTTTTACCGAAGCCTTGTGGTCGAAACAAGCTAATGCTCAATCGAAGCTTGTATCGAAGAAAACATATTGCCAAATCGAAAGCTCATGCTCGAAGGAAGCATATTGCCCAATCAAAGCTTGGGTCGAAACAAACATAAAGGGAGTCATTTCCTTTTAGTGTGAGGGAAGTTCCTGGCTTCTGAATCGAAGGGTGTTTCTAAACTTGCACTCGAAGGAGGCTTTAAGTTCAACATGAAGGACATATCCAAGTTGCATTCGAATGATGTTTCCAATCCAAACGAAGGATGTACCTAAACTTGCACTCAAAGGAGGCTTTAAGTTCAAAATGAGGGACATGCCCAAGTTGCATTCGAAGGATGTTTCCAATCCAAATGAAGGATGTACCTAAACTTGCACTCAAAGGAGGCTTTAAGTTCAAAATGAGGGACATGCCCAAGTTGCATTCGAAGGAGGCCAAGAGTCATTCGAAGGGTACTGAATCGAAGGAGACCTGTTTTCCTCCAAATTTGTCAAAATGTTATTTTTATCTGTTTTCTCCCTTTTTGACAATCTCCTTTTAATTTTGGTATTGGAAAATCCCAATGCACTTGTTCAAGCTTGAACCTTGAAAATCCTTGTAAGAAAGGCCTTGAGAATAAGAGGGCAAATTTTGGGGTACAACAGCGGTCCAGGCAAAAATTAGGGATCAAAGCGTACGACTATGTCTCGTCATCTCGTCACTGGCCTACCAGAAGAAGACTTGTCATTTTGACCGAAAGATACCAAGCACCTCATAGGTGGAGATAATACTCGATCCACAGGACCTCCGTAGGCACCTTCTCCCGCAAAAAACAGGGGCAAATAAGAATTGTCCGAACTGTACAAGTTGCTCTGTCCACCAAGGTACCAAGGTAGGTTCAGCTGAAGAATATGGCCAAGATACCGTTATTCCCCGCAGAGTAAAACAATAATGGTAGCTCTCCCCACTGAGACTTGCAACTATGAACAAATCAGCAATACTCTTCCCAAGCCGAGTTAATCTACCATCATCCCTAAAAAGGTTGGGTATCCCTATAAGGTCTTAATATTCCCCAACGGAGTGTAAAGATATTCTCAAGCAAGCATAAGAGCATCCCCGGCAGTCTTAATATTCCTCAACAGAATATGAGAATGTTCCCCAGCGGAATGCAAGATACCACAACAGAGTCATTTCCCCAGCGCAGTCTAAAAAAACTTCCCCAGCGAAGTTGAGTCATCTTCCCCAGTAGACTCTGGAAGCTTATCCCCTGCGAAGCACAAATAAGTCTCCTCACCCAAATTCAGAGGTTATCCCCACAAGAGTCTAACTGGGTTATCCTCAGCAAGTTGCAACTGAAAGGTCACCCCCAGCAAAGTTCTTTCTATCCCTAGTGGAATTCATCATTGGAATCCCCAACAGAGCTTATCAATGGAATCCCCAGAGGAGTTATCATTAAAATCATTAGCAGAACATCTCTTCCCCACAGAGTAATTCCCCTCGGAGTAATTCCTTCATCAGTTTATTCCCCAACGGAGTTCTTCTCTCCTGCAGGCTTATTCTCACAATCATCTTCGTTCATCATCCCCAGCGGAAACAAAGAGCTCTACTCTATTCTCCAGCAGCTCCGGGATTTATTTTCCCCAGCTAAAACATCACATTCTCATACATCATGATACACGCATGTACGCATCATACCATACAATCTCATTTATGTTGAGAACATCATTGCTTGATCCATATCATGCACTGCATATGACTGACCTTTACCTTTCAGGAAAAATACAGTTACGTTCTCAGCCTAGTCGAAGATCTGACCATTTCTTAAATCTCAATTGAAATATCATCGGTTGAATTTCAGATAAGGTTCTCAATCTCGACAGTTTCCTCCGTCATAGTGTGGACGAGTTCTATAACCTCAACTGTATACTCCCGGGGAGCACGAGACAGTTCCTAGATCTTGATGAAGATGCTTCCCTATGTCATAGTGTGAATGAGTACTATAACCTCAGCGGTATACTCTCGGTGAGCAGGAGTCAGTTCCTAGATCTTTATGTTTTCCTCCGTCATAGTGTGGACGAGTTCTATAACCTCAACGGTATACTCCCGTTTAGCACGAGACAGTTCCTAGATCTTGATGAAGATGCTTCCCTATGTCATAGTGTGGACGAGTACTATAACCTCAGCGGTATACTCCCGGTGAGCATGAGTCAGTTCCTAGATCTTGATGTTTTCCTCCGTCATAGTGTGGACGAGTTCTATGACCTCAACGGTATACTCCCGGTGAGCACGAGACAGTTCCTAGATCTTGATGAAGATGCTTCCCTACGTCATAGTATGGAAGAGTACTATAACCTCAGCGGTATACTCCCGGTGAGCACGAGTCAGTTCCTAGATCTTGATGTTTTCCTCTGTCATAGTGTGGACGAGTTCTATAACCTCAACGGTATACTCCCGGTGAGCACGAGACAGTTCCTAGATCTTGATGAAGATGCTTCCCTACGTCATAGTGTGGACGAGTACTATAACCTCAGCGGTATACTCCCAGTGAGCACGAGTTAGTTCCTAGATCTTGATGTTTTCCTCCGTCATAGTGTGGACGAGTTCTATAACCTCAACGGTATACTCCCGGTGAGCACGAGATAGTTCCTAGATCTTGATGAAGATGCTTCCCTACGTCATAGTGTGGACGAGTACTATAACCTCAGCGGTATACTCCTGTTGAGCACCAGTCAGTTCCTAGATGTTGATGTTTTCCTCCGTCATAGTATGGACAAGTTCTATAACCTCAACGGTATACTCCCGGTGGGCACGAGACAGTTCCTAGATCTTGATGAAGATGTTTCCCTACGTCATAGTGTGGACGAATACTATAACCTCAACAGTATACTCCCGGTGAGCATGAGTCAGTTCCTAGATCTTGAAGTTTTCCTCCGTCATAGTGTGGACAAGTTCTATAACCTCAACGGTATACTCCCGGTGGGCACGGGACAGTTCCTAGATCTTGATGAAGATGTTTCCCTACGTCATAGTGTGGACGAGTACTATAACCTCAACGGTATACTCCTGGTGAGCATGAGTCAGTTCCTAGATCTTGATGTTTTCCTCCGTCATAGTGTGGACAAGTTCTATAACCTCAACGGTATACTCCCGGTGAGCACAAGACAGTTCCAAGATCTTGATGAAGATGTTTCCCTACGTCATAGTATGGACGAGTACTATAACCTCAACGGTATACTCCCGGTGAACACGAGTCAGTTCCGAGATCTTGATGTTTTCCTCCGTCATAGTGTGGATGAGTTCTATAACCTTAACGGTATACTCCCGGTGAGCACAAGATAGTTCCTAGATCTTGATGAAGATGCTTCCCTACGTCATAGTATGGACGAGTACTATAACCTCAACGGTATACTCCCGGTGAGCATGAGTCAGTTCCTAGATCTTGATGTTTTCCTCCGTCATAGTGTGGACAAGTTCTATAACCTCAATGGTATACTCCAGTTTAGCACGAGACAGTTCCTAGATCTTGATGAAGATGCTTCCTTACGTCATAGTGTGGACGAGTACTATAACCTCAGCGGTATACTCCCGGTGAGCATGAGTCAGTTCCTAGATCTTGATGTTTTCCTCTGTCATAGTGTGGACGAGTTCTATAACCTCAACGGTATACTCCCAGTGAGCACGAGACAGTTCCTAGATCTTGATGAAGATGCTTCCCTACGTCATAGTATGGACGAGTACTATAACCTCAGCGGTATACTCCCGGTGAGCACGAGTCAGTTCCTAGATCTTGATGTTTTCCTTTGTCATAGTGTGGACGAGTTCTATAACCTCAACGGTATACTCCCGGTGAGCATGAGATAGTTCCTAGATCTTGATGAAGATGCTTCCCTATGTCATAGTGTGAACAAATCCTATAACCTCAGCGGTATACTCCCGGTGAGCACAAGTCAGTTCCTAGATCTTGATGTTTTCCTCCGTCATAGTGTGGACGAGTTCTATAACCTCAACGGTATACTCCCGGTGAGCATGAGACAGTTCCTAGATCTTGATGAAGATGCTTCCCTATGTCATAGTGTGGACGAGTATTATAACCTCAGCAGTATACTCCTATTGAGCACGAGTCAGTTCCTAGATCTTGAAGTTTTCCTCCGTCATAGTATGGACAAGTTCTATAACCTCAATGGTATACTCCCGGTGGGCACGATACAGTTCCTAGATCTTGATGAAGATGTTTCCCTATGTCATAGTGTGGACGAGTATTATAACCACAACGGTATACTCCCGGTGAGCATGAGTCAGTTCCTAGATCTTGACGTTTTCCTCCGTCATAGTATGGACAAGTTCTATAACCTCAACGGTATACTCCCGGTGGGCACGGTACAGTTCCTAGATCTTGATGAAGATGTGTCCCTATCTCATAGTGTGGACGAGTATTATAACCTCAACGGTATACTCCCGGTGAGCATGAGTCAGTTCCTAGATCTTGATGTTTTCCTCCGTCATAGTGTTGACAAGTTCTATAACCTCAACGGTATACTCCCGGTGAGCACAAGACAGTTCCTAGATCTTGATGAAGATGTTTCCCTATGTCATAGTGTGGACGAGTACTATAACCTCAGCGGTATACTCCTGGTGAGCACGAGTCAGTTCCTAGTTCTTGATGTTTTCCTCTGTCATAGTGTGGACGAGTTCTATAACCTTACCGGTATACTCCCGGTGAGCATGAGACAGTTCCTAGATCTTGATGAAGATGCTTCCCTACGTCATAGTGTGGACGAATCCTATAACCTCAGCGGTATACTCCCGGTGATCACAAGTCAGTTCCTAGATCTTGATGTTTTCCTCCGTCATAGTGTGGACGAGTTCTATAACCTCAACGGTATACTCCCGGTGAGCATGAGACAGTTCCTAGATCTTGATGAAGATGCTTCCCTATGTCATAGTGTGGACGAGTATTATAACCTCAGCGGTATACTCCTGTTGAGCACGAGTCAGTTCCTAGATCTTGATGTTTTCCTCCGTCATAGTGTGGACAAGTTCTATAACCTCAACGGTATACTCCCGATGGCGACGAGACAGTTCCTAGATCTTGATGAAGATGTTTCCCTACGTCATAGTGTGGACGAGTACTTTAACCTCAACGGTATACTCCCGGTGAGCATGAGTCAGTTCCTAGATCTTGCAGTTTTCCTCCTACATAGTGTGGACAAGTTCTATAACTTAAACGGTATACTCCCGGTGGGAACGGTACAGTTCCTAGATCTTGATGAAGATGTTTCCCTATGTCATAGTGTGGACGAGTACTATAACCTCAACGGTATACTCTCGGTGAGCATGAGTCAGTTCCTAGATTTTGATGTTTTCCTCCGTCATAGTGTTGACAAGTTCTATAACTTCAACGGTATACTCCCGGTGAGCACAAGACAGTTCCTAGATCTTGATGAAGATGTTTCCCTATGTCATAGTGTGGACGAGTACTTTAACCTCAACGGTATACTCCCGGTGAACACGAGTCAGTTCCTAGATCTTGATGTTTTCCTCCGTCATAGTGTGGATGAGTTCTATAACCTCAACGGTATACTCCCGGTGAGCACAAGATAGTTCCTAGATCTTGATGAAGATGCTTCCCTACGTCATAGTATGGACGAGTACTATAACCTCAACGATATACTCCCGGTGAGCACGAGTCAGTTCCTAGATCTTGATGTTTTCCTCCGTCATAGTGTAGACGAGTTCTATAACCTCAACGGTATACTCCCGGTGAGCACGAGACAGTTCCTAGATTTTGATGAAGAATCTTCCCTACGTCATAGTGTGGACGAGTACTATAACCTGAGCTGTATACTCCCAGTGAGCACGAGTCAGTTCCTAGATCTTGATGTTTTCCTCCGTCATAGTGTGGACAAGTTCTATAACCTCAACGTTATACTCGCGGTGGGCACGAGACAGTTCCTAGATCTTGATGAAGATGTTTCCCTACGTCATATTGTGGACGAGTACTATAATCTCAGCGGTATACTCCCGGTGAACACGAATCAGTTCCTAGATCTTGATGTTTTCCTCCGTCATAGTGTGGATGAGTTCTATATTCTCAACGGTATACTCCCGGTGAGCACGAGACATTTCCTAGATCTTGATGAAGATGTTTCCCTACGTCATAGTATGGACGAGTTCTATAACCTCAGCGGTATACTCCCGGTTAGCATGAGTCAGTTACTAGATCTTGATGTTTTCCTCCGTCATAGTGTGGACAAGTTCTATAACCTCAACGGTATACTCCCGGTGAGCACAAGACAGTTCCTAGATCTTGATGAAGATGTTTCCCTACGTCATAGTGTGGACGAGTACTATAACCTCAGCGGCATACTCCCGGTGAACACGAGTCAGTTCCTAGATCTTGATATTTTCCTCCGTCATAGTGTGG
Source organism: Vicia faba (assembly GCA_948472305.1). Taxonomy (NCBI): domain Eukaryota; kingdom Viridiplantae; phylum Streptophyta; class Magnoliopsida; order Fabales; family Fabaceae; genus Vicia; species Vicia faba. The sequence continues at coordinate 159,455,791 of OX451736.1, read as the reverse complement.
ATGAGTTCTATAACCTCAATGAGATACTCCCGGTGAGCACAAGATAGTTCCTAGATCTTGATGAAGATGCTTCCCTATGTCATAGTATGGACGAATACTATAACCTCAGCGGTATACTCCCGGTGAGCACGAGTCAATTCCTAGATCTTGATGTTTTCCTCCGGCATAGTGTAGACGAGTTCTATAACCTCAACGGTATACTCCTGGTGAGCACGAGACAGTTCCTAGAATTTGATGAAGATGCTTCCCTATGTCATAGTGTGGACGAGTACTATAACCTGAGTGGTATACTCCCGGTGAGCACGAGTCAGTTCCTAGATCTTTATGTTTTCCTCCGTCATAGTGTGGAAAAGTTTTATAACCTCAACGGAATACTCGCGGTGGGCACGAGACAGTTCCTAGATCTTGATGAAGATGTTTCCCTACGTCATAGTGTGGACGAGTACTATAACCTCAGCGGTATACTCCCGGTGAACAAGAGTCAGTTCCTAGATCTTGATGTTTTCCTCCGTCATAGTGTGGATGAGTTCTATAACCTCAACGGTATACTCCCGTTGAGCACGAGACAGTTCCTAGATCTTGATGAATATGTTTCCCTACGTCATAGTATGGACGAGTTCTATAACCTCAGCGGTATTGTTGTACCCCAAAATTTTCCCTCTCATTCTTCAAGGCCTTTCTCACTAGGATTCTCAAGGTTCAAGCTTGCACAAGTACTTTGGAATTTTCCAGTACCAAAATTAAAAGGAAACTGTCAAAAAAGGGAGAAAACAGATAAAAATAACATTTTGAAAAATTTGGAGAAAAACAGGTCTCTTTCGATTCAGCACTCTTCGATTGACTCTTGGCCTCCTTCGAATGCAACTTGGGTACATCCTTCATTTGGATTGGAAACCTCCTTCGAATGCAACTTGGGTACATCCTTCGTTTGGATTGGAAACCTCCTTCGAATGCAACATGGGTACATCCTTCGTTTGGATTGGAAACCTCTTTCAAATGCAACTTAGGTACATCCTTCGTTTGGATTTGAAACCTCCTTCGAATCCACTTGCACCAAGGGCCTCTTGCAGACTTTGCCTCTTACAAGTTTCGTTTGAGCCAAGAGATGTCTTCATACAAGATTTGACTGAGTTCTTGCTTCCCTTCGACTCAGAAGCCAGGAACTTCCCTCATACAAAAAAGACACAAGGAAATGACTCCTTTTATGTTTGTTTCGATCCACATGCTTCGATTGGGAAATATGCTTCCTTCGAGCATGAGCTTTCGATTTGGCAATATGTTTTTTTCGATACAAGCTTCGACAGGGCATTAGCTTGTTTTGACCACAAGCTTCGACTGAGGCAAAGGCTTCCTTCGAACAAGTGCTATTCGATCTCATTCTTGCATTTGACTCAAGACCAAATCTCATTTGCCAGGCTATGTTGCTTCCAAATCTTTACATAATCAGAATCTTGTACAAGGGTTTTAAACCTTGTCTTTTAGATACTACTATTATTGGTTAAAGGCTACATACTCTTTCTTTTCATAGAGAGTACTTTTATCACAAAAGCAGCTTTCAACCTGATTTTGGTCTGAGCACAAGCAAGGCCAGAAGCATAAGTCACATCTTCTGCACCCCAACTTCCAAGAGGCCCCCCACATGTACTTTCACGTTACATTATTTTATCATTTATTTGCAAGGCTGGCTTTGGACAATATGTCCATTCTTTCTCTATAAATAGAGGAACATTTACAAAGCTAGGGGAGGATCTTTGGACTAGAGGAACGAATCCCCCAAATTTTCTCAAACACAATAAAAATCTCAAAGTTCATCAACACTTGAGAAATCACAAAAAACCCAGAATCACATTCATCTCCTTCGACTCTGAGGGTACTTACCTACAAACCCCATGCAAGTCAAAACCTAAGGACTTGTTTGCTCTGTGTGAATATGATTACCTGTATATACACTTGCTTACTTTCGCATACATGTACATAACATCATAAAATCATACCATAGCATCTCCAATAACCATTTCAAGGATCTCGAGGGTCTTTTGATACAGGGGCGCGTTGAACCAGACATCTACCAAAGGGCAAGAGGATTTTCCTCTAAACAAACACCGTTAAAGATCAGGTGTGTGATCGGTGGAAATAGAACTGATTGTTTTTTAATGTTGGATCGCGTAATGTCGCGGTAAGCAAGAGTCGCCACCGTCTTTTATTTTCTCCAACAAGGAAAGGAAAAAAGCACAGCAAAATTCCTTTTCGAGATGTTTCTCGGTTCGGGAGGTAGCTTATAGAAAGGGAAGGTGTTAGCACCCTTTCTATCCGTGGTTATCCACAGGCTCTTAGGTACTTGCTCACTATGTTTTCAAAATGTTTTGCTTTTCTTGTGTTTGTGGGTTTTGAAAAAGTTTGTTTGAAAACTTCAATTTAACTCTTGTATCAGTCCTCAAGAGTGTATGAAGTGTTTGTTTGAAAACTTTTGTCAGAAAAGTGTAGGTGCGAAAAGTATTTTTTGTTTTGAAAGAGAAAGTACCTGAGAACCTCTACCTACTCAAAAGAAATTAAGCTGTGTAAATGTCCTTTAGACAGTACTATCCCACTATTGAGAAGTAGGTAGCACCGTCGTTGGAGTTTTTCGGGTCAATTCGATTATAGGGACATGTGGTCACTAAAGCAATAGTAGGACGCCTTAGCGGTAACCCTAATGTCTTATATCTTTTTATCCGAGGCAACCGTTTCGAGGTAACTTGGATCTTTAGACAAGAGGGCGACCTGTAAAACACCTTATACTCAATGACCACGTCGATGTAACCAAGTGAGGCATACCCTAGGAGTGGCATGTGCGAGTGTGTCAGGATTCAGTTAAGTTATCTTTGCACATGTTATGGTGAGCTAAGATTGATTTTAATTTTAAGAGAAGTCTTGTCATGCATAGCCTAGTTAGCATACATCTAGCAGTTAATAGTTACGGAAAATAAAACTAAACTATTACAAGGCGTCGGGTATTTACATCGCCAAAAACAACCCTTGAAAAGTAAATGCGAGAAAATAAAGAAAGCGATAAAAAAGGTCTTAATTAAAGCTATTACATCCTCGGAGCAATTACATAATAATGGATAAAAAACAATAGGAATCAAAATTACGCGCGAGCAAAAATTAAATTGGAATAGTCCTTAGGGTTTTGACCCTTTTTGAGAAAGAAAGAAGTTTTTTTTTGCATTTAACTAAATTAATACTAAAATTAATTAATTAATAAAAAAGGAAATATTTTTTGAGTTTCTATGTTTCAAGGAAATAAAAATAAAATAAAAATGATTTAAAGTTGTCAAAAAAAACCTAATTCTATGTTGATTTTAAATTATTATGAAAAAGTTAAAATTAAACCTAATTAAACTAAATCAATTATATTAGTATTTATTTACAAAAATAATAAAATAAAAATATTATATTTATTTTATGTGTTCTGATTTTATTATGAAAAAGAAAATTAGTTTGATTAATTAACTAATAATAATAATAATTAGTAATAAAATAATTAAAAGAAAAATATAAAAGAAGAAAAGAAAGAATGAAACCAGGGGGTGTTGGGCCCAGGAGGAGGTATCTTTGGCAATTCAGAAGCCCATTAAGCAATAAGCCCTTTTGACTTTTGTGATCATACAGGCGCTGGTTAACTAAAGCGTATAGTGGTCATCATCTCATGACCCTTGGATTTGAGTTTGTGGCCACTTGGCGCCTGGGAATTGGAAGGGTATGGTGTACCACCTTTGCAAGCTTTGCACTAGAATGCCTGAGGAAAAATAACAAATAACATTTGGGGGACCTGGGATTCGAACCCAGGTCCCAATGGTTCCAAGCCAACGCAACAACCACTACACCACTTGCACGCTTTTGATATTATAATAAAAGACAATTATTATATATGAAACAAACTAAAACACTGTAAATAAAAAAGTAAACGTGCGTTTCTTTTGAATAAGCCAATGGAGTTTCAACACCTCATCATCTTCTTCATTGTTCCTGCAAGAATAAACATTAGATAGCGGGGGTTTTTAACCCCCACAATATGCTACAAGGAAAAATAGCGATTAGCACTGTGGTTTATATAAATATTTCGCGAGGGGTCCTTTGTGTTCGTCTTGGTTCAACGATTCCAACCATATGTATCACTAGTCCTAATTGTTCCTGGATTGCAGAGCCCCAATTCAAAGCTCACGAACCCTAAAAATTCAACTATGGCATCTCTTGATTCGGCGCATTATAATTCAATTAAATGATATCATTAGCTTTATATGGTTCCTAGCAATGCAAAACAATCAAGAAATCATGTTAAATGCTCATGAATTAGGCAATACGATTTTGAATAAGCAAAGCAAATCGTGGTTCTGTATTCTTTGATTTCTTGAGCTTTAGTGCGTGATTTCAATGGCAAAACGTTCCTGACACTTCCAACAATGTATTTGAATCAACCAATTGCCTTGAACTAGTCTGGAATACAAGAATCAGTTTTCAACTTTCTTGGAATTTTTTCGATATGCTATGGATTTCTCTGCAGTTTTTTCACATCCTTTGCATCAGGGTTTTCTTGCATATATATAGGGGAATGGAATTAGGTCAAAAACTTGAGCAAAAATCCATTGAATTGATGATTGAATCCTTGATTGGAAATCAAATCTTTTTGATTTTTCATGATTGGAAAATGTTGCCAATTTTGGAGATTTTGCATCTTTGACTTTGAGAACGAATTTGCCAGCATATCTTGACCATATTTGCTTCACAAATTGATTGAAAAAATCAAATCTTATATTTTCCTACAATTTAAATTAATTAAATGAATTAATATTAATTAAAAATCCAATTAATCAATAAAAATAAGAAAATAAATTCAATTAAGCTTGATGGGTCGTGCATAGGCCATGGATAAAGTTTCAAGAAGAGATTTGAGGCCCATTAGCAAAAATAAGGTGTTTTGGGCAAAGTTGACTTTTGCAAATTCATGAAAATTTCCCAACTTCTCCAATGCATATCTTGTTCAATATTGATCATATGACCATGTTCTTGGACATTTTGGAAAGGTATTGAAGTCCTCTAACCAATGCCTTTGGTCCCGTGTCATTTGGATTTACCAATCTCAAGTTATGGTCTTTGACTTAAAGGGTACTTTTGTTGACTTTTGAAATTGACCTATAATGTAGAAATTGATAACTTTTTGTGAAAGCATTTCCTGGACTTGGAATGTGAAGATGGATTGTAGGAAATGTCATCCCCTTAAAAATGAGCATTGGATGGGATTTTTCTGACAAACCATATACAAGTTATGCCCTGGTCAAGATACAGTTGACTTTTCTACTGTCTAAAAATAGCAACTTTTTGCATCTTGATGATTTTTGAGCCATTCTTGTGGAATCATGATCAAGACTTGATAAAATGATGATTGTGGACTCAAAATAAGATGTTGACCAAAAATTTGACTTTTGACTGCAAAATGACCATTTTGCCCTTGTAGTTAACTGTGGATCAAATGGAGCTTTTGACTGTGCAAATTGGCATTGTGAGTCTTGAAACTTGACACGTAGGTGCTTGAGAATGTATATGGGCCTATGAGCCTTGACTGAAGCATTGAAAACCTCCAATTCCTTGAAAGAACCAAAACCCTAATTTCAGCTGGCTTATGAGGTATTTGGACTGTGCAATCCTTGAGCAATCTTGAGCAATTTGAGAATTATTCTTGTCAAATCTTGAGGAATATGGAAGGGCAAATTTTTGGGTACAACAGTTGCCCCTGTTCAATCTTCTTAAACCTGAGGAGGTAGATTGGCTTGCGTGCCTTTCGTGATCCGAAGGTGGAAGATGATTGAACACTAGAGTGCCCAGAAATTTGCACTCGCATGGTGTAGTATCAGCAATGTGATATCGGGAATGGGCTTATAGATGTCATCTGGAGATTGTTTGTTGAATTGTAACTTGGTAGGTTGAAAGAAGGAACCGGTGTAGGGTTGCCTGATGATGAGTCCGTGTAAGACTGCATCTGAAAGAGAGGGACCCGGTGTAGGGTTGCCTGATGATGAGTCCGTGTAAAACTGCATCTTGGAAGAGAAGGATCCAGTGTAGGGTTGCTTCATGATGGTCGAGTAGATAGTTTTCCCGTCTGGTTTCAGGTATTAATCTCTGACCTGAGAAAGAAAGATGGTTTCCTGGCCTGTTACAGGTATTGATCTTCAATCTCTTCATGTAGATAACTTTCCTGGCTAGTTACAGGTATAGATCTACAATCAGTTCATATAGGTGGTTTTCCTGTCTGGTTTCAGGTTTTAACCTATAATCAGTCGTCCACAGATATTTCCTGGCTAGTTACAGGTGTTGATCTGGAACTTACGAAAGGTTGGTCAATGAGATAGCTGTCCTGTCTGGTTTCAGGTATTAATCTTTGACTTGAGAAAGAAAGATAGTCTTCCTGGCTTGTTACAGGTATTGATCTTCAGTCTCTTCATGTAGATAACTTTCCTGGCTTGTTACAGGTATAGATCTACAATCAGTCGTTCACAGATATTTCCTGGCTAGTTACAGGTGTTGATTTGGAACTTACGAAAGGTTGGTCAATGAGATAGCTGTCCTGTCTGGTTTCAGGTATTACTCTCTGACCTGAGAAAGAAAGATAGTCTTCCTGGATTGTTACAGGTATTGATCTTCAGTCTCTTCATGTAGATAACTTTCCTGGCTTGTTACAGGTATAGATCTACAATCAGTCGTTCACAGATATTTCCTGGCTAGTTACATGTGTTGATCTGGAACTTACGAAAGGTTGGTCAATGAGATAGCTGTCCTGTCTGGTTTCAGGTATTAATATCTGACCTGAGAAAGAAAGATAGTCTTCCTGGCTTGTTACAGGTATTGATCTTCAGTATCTTCATGTAGATAACTTTCCTGGCTTGTTACAGGTATAGATCTACAATCAGTTGTCCACAGATATTTTTCCTGGCTTGTTACAGGTATTCAACTGGGGCTTGAAAAGGTTGGTCGAGGAGATATCTGTCCTGGCTGGTTTCAGGTATTAATCTCTGACCTGAGAGAGAAAGATGGTATTCTTGGCTTGTTACAGGTGTTGATCTTCAATCTCTTTGTGTAGATGGTTTTCCTGGCTTGTTACAGGTATTAATCTACAATTCGTCGTCCACAGATATTTTCCTGGCTTGCTATAGGTATTAAAATGGGACTGAAAAGGTTGATGGTAGCCATCTTTTGATTGACCTTCTCCTGAAAAAGGTAAACATTAGTTGTATGCAATGTCATGATGTATGAAATGCATGATGTCATGATGTTCTAAAAAATAAATGAGATTGTGTCGTATGCACTTCATCATGTATGTAAATAGGAGGTATGAAATGTGAAATGTTTATGAATGTCTTTCATCTTGGGAAAATAAATCCTTGATAAATGTCGGGGAGTTTGTTAAATCCTGGACTGCTGTTGAGGAGTATGTGTGTCTTCAAACTTTGTTCAAAATGTTTCTGATGGGGACGACGAACGAAGATGGTTGTGAGAATAAACCTGCAGGAGAGGATGACTCCGTTGGGGAATGAACATGGCTAAGAGATTACTCTGCGGGGAATTACTCTGTGGGGAAGAGATGCTTCCCTGATATTTTAATGATAACTTCGCTGGGGACTCCGTTGATAAGCTCTGTTGGGGATTTTGATGATAAACTCCACTGGGGGATAGAAAGAACTTCGCTGGGGACTCTTTCCGTTGCAACTTGCTGAGGATAACCCAGTTAGACTCTGGTGGGGATAATATCTGAACTTGGCCGGGGAGGTACATTTGTACTCTGCAGGGGACGAGCTTCCAGAATCTACTGGGTAAGATGATCCAACTCTGGCGGGGAAGCTTTTTTAGACTGCGCTGGGAAATGGCTCCACTGGGGGTATTTTGTATTCCTCCGGGGAACATTCTTATATTTCAGTCGAGGAATATTAAGACTTCCGGGGATGCTTGTTGAGGAATATCTGTATACTCTGCTAGGGAATATTAAGATCTTTTGGGGATACCCAACTCTTTCAGGACTGATGGTAGACTAAATGTGCTTGGGGGAAGAGTATTACTGACTTGCTGGGGATACTATGCCTTTTTAGGGATGATGGGAGACCAACTCTGCTTGGGGAGAGTATTGCTGATTTGTCTTACTCTGCGAGGAATGAAGGTATCTTGGTCATATTCTTCAGCTGAACCTACCTTGGTACCTTAGTGGACAGAGCAACTAGACCTTTTAGACAATTCTTATTGCCCCTGTTTCTGATATCACCTGTAATTAGTCCTTTGTTTCGCATGTAAATATTTATGAGCAGCAATTAATGTCAAATGCATATATCAAAAATGAACATTGGACGTTCTTGGCAAAACAAAACAGATAAAGGAAAAACAATTTGCAATTTTTCTAGAAAGGTGAATTTGTATTGATTTTGAATTTTTGCCTGTAAATAGGCATTTTTTTGTACAAGAGGTTGACGTCCTAGTAAGAGAACACCGCCGAACAAAATAGAGTTTATACAATTTGTAAAAAGGAAACAAAACAGTTATGTGAAAAATCCCACTGGGTTCCAACTCTGCTATCGCCTTTATGTCTTCAAGCGTCTCATCACTTTGCTGCTTAGTTGAAGATGAATCTGATTGATTGGTGCCATCCGAGCTTGATAGTTGATACCAAAGTCTGGATGCAGGGTGATCCAATGAGACATAGTATTACGCTTATCCCTAACTTTTGCCTGGACCTCCCTTTCGGGTTTTCAGTCCACCAGGATACCCATTTTTACCCAAGCCGCCTTTTCAGGTTTTCGACTTGCCGGGTGTACATATTTTTTATTTATTGTCATCCCTTATTTTTGCCCGAACCCTTTTGGTTCGCCGGGAAGCCCTTATTTTTGCCTAGGCCAGTCGACCTAGCGGGTCTTTTAATCATGCATAGTATCTTTTTACTATGTCTGCATTGACGGGGTGAGGAAGGTCGTCACCATCCATGGTGGTTAGAATCATTGCTCCTCCTGAGAAGATGTTCTTAACCACAAATGGCCCTTCATACGTAGGGGTCCATTTGCCCCTGGGATCACCTTGAGGTAGAATGATGCGCTTGATTACCAGGTCTCCGACTTGATACTCTTGTCGTCTGACTTTCTTGTTAAATGCATTGATCATCCGTTTTTGGTACGTCTGACCATGACAAATAGCAGTGAGTCTCTTTTCGTCGATTAGGTTTAGTTGATCAAGCCGAGTCTGGATCCAGTCGTCTTCGCTTAAACCTGCATCCTTCATTATCCGGAGAGAGGGTATCTGAACTTCAATAGGCAAGACTGCCTCCATGCCGTATACCAAGGAATAGGGTGTTGCCCCTGTTGACGTCCGTGCTGAGGTACGGTACCCATGAAGAGCAAACGGTAGGATCTCGTGCCAATCTTTGTAGGTCATTGTCATCTTCTGCACAATCTTCTTAATATTCTTATTAGCCGCTTCTACAGCCCCATTCATCTTCGGCTGGTAGGGAGAAGAGTTGTGGTGCTGTATCTTGAATTGCTCGCAGAGCTCAGTGATCATCTTGTTGTTAAGATTGGTACCATTATCCGTAATGATCCTCTCAGGTACACCGTATCGACAGATCAGGTTATGCTGAATGAACCGTGCCATGACATTCTTGGTTACGGTGGCAAAGGAAGCTGCTTCAACCCACTTCGTAAAGTAATCAATTGCTACCAGGATGAAGCAATGCCCGTTGGATGCCGTAGGTCTAATCTCACCGATCATATCAATGCCCCACATTACAAAAGGCCAAGGTGCTGTCAAGACGTTCAGAGGAACTGGAGGAATATGCACCTTATTAGCATAGATCTGGCACTTGTGACATGTCCGAGAATACTGATAACAGTCAGCTTCCATTATTGACCAGTAATATCCTTCCCGGAGGATTTTCTTTGCCATGGTATGTCCACTGGAGTGAGTTCCGAAGGTACCTTCATGCAGCTCTGCCATGATCCTTTCTGCTTCAGTCTTATCCATACAACGCAGTAAGGTTGAATCATGGTTTCGTTTATAGAGAATGTCATTGCTGAGGAAGAACTTTGCCGCGAACCTTCTCAGAAACTTCTTGTCATTAACAGATACGCCCTCGGGGTATTCTTGAGCTTCAAGGTACCTCTTTACTTCATGATACCAAGGCTTTTCTGTTACCTCCTCAGTCTCAAGATCACAGCAGTGTGCAGGTTCATCCAATTTCCAAATAATGATCCGGGGAGCCTCGTTGTCCCATTTGACTTTGAACATAGAAGACATCGTAGCTAACGCGTCCGCCAACTGATTCTCCTCTCTTGGGAAGTGTTCAAAGGTTATCTCCTCGAAGTGGGGAAGCAACGTCAATATATACTCCTTGTAAGGAATAAGACTTGGGTGTTTCGTATCCCACTCGCCTTTGATCTGACTGATCACGAGAGCAGAATCTCCAAAGACACTCAGAAACTTGATCCTTAAGTCAATTGCAGCTCGAAGACCCATGATGCATGCTTCATACTCCACCATGTTGTTGGTGCAGTTGAAACATAGTCGGGCGGTAAGTGGAGTATGAGAACCCTTAGGAGATATGATTACAGCACCAATGCCATTACCCAAAGCGTTTGAGGCTCCATCAAAGTGCATAGACCATCGGGATCCTTCCTCAGGTCCTTCATCCGGTCCAGGTATTTCACAATCAGTCACTACCATGATATTCTCATCTGGAAATTCAAAGTTCATGGATTGGTAATCATCCACTGCCTGATGTGCCAAATGGTCTGCCAACACACTTCCCTTGATTGCCTTTTGAGTCGTGTACTGGATGTCGTATTCGGTCAAGATCATCTGCCATCTTGCTATTCTTCCGGACAAGGCAGGCTTTTCGAATATGTACTTGATTGGATCCATTTTTGAGATCAACAGAGTAGTGTGAGTCAACATATACTGTCTTAGCCGGCGAGCAGCCCATACCAAAGCGCAACAAGTTTTCTCGAGCAGTGAGTATCGGGTCTCACAGTCGGTAAACTTTTTGCTAAGGTAATAAATAGCATGCTCTTTTCGGCCAGACTTGTCATGCTGACCTAGCACACATCCCATTGAGTTATCAAGTATTATCAAGTATAAGATTAGAGGTCTCCCTTCAACCGGTGGCATAAGAATAGGTGGCTCTTGGAGATACTCTTTGATTCTTTCGAAAGTGGCCTGACATTCATCATTCCAATGTACCACTTGATCTTTCTTCAGTAGCTTGAAGATTGGTTCACAGGTAGCAGTTAGATGTGAGATGAATCGGGCAATGTAGTTCAACCGTCCTAGAAAGCCTCTGACCTCTTTCTCTATCTTGGGAACTGGCATCTCTTGTATGGCTTTTACTTTGGAAGGGTCCACTTGGATACCTTTGTTGCTCACAATGAAGCCCAACAGTTTTCTAGACCTCACCCTGAAGGTACACTTGTTCGGGTTTAATCTCAGCTTGTACAACTTCAACCGGTCAAACAGCTTCTGTAGATGGTCAAGGTGTTCTTCCTCAGTTTGGGACCATGCAATCATACCATCGACGTATACTTGAATCTCATGATGGATCATGTCATGAAACAAAGCAACCATGGCACGCTGATACGTTGCCCCAGCATTTTTCAACCCAAAAGGCATGACCTTGTAACAGAAGGTGCCCCACTGAGTAACAAAAGTGGTCTTCTCCATGTCTTCAGGATCCATCTTGATCTGATTATAACCGGAGAATCCGTCCATGAAGGAGAATACCTTATGCTGAGTAGTGTTGTCAACCAGAATGTCGATATGAGGCATAGGGAAGTCATCCTTAGGGCTCGCCCTGTTCAAATCCCTGTAATCAACACACATTCGGACCTTACCATCTTTCTTTGGCACTGGAACCACATTGGCAACCCACTGAGGGTAAGAAGTCACTGCTAGAAACCCGGCATCAAATTGTTTCATAACCTCAGCTTTGATTTTCTCAGACATCTCTGGACGCATACGGCGAACCTTCTGTTTTACCGGAGGGCAATCTTCCTTGGTAGGAAAATGATGAACCACAATGTCGGTATCCAACCCAGGCATATCTTCGTAAGACCAGGCAAATATTTCCACGTAGTCATGCAGCATCTTAATCAACCGTTGTTTCACACTAGACTCCAGATTGGCACCAATCTTGACTTCCTTTCTGTCTGTCTCAGTACCCAGATTTACCGTTTCCACTGGCTCTTCATGTGGCTGAATGGCCCTCTCTTCCTGGAGTAGCAGTCTTGCAAGCTCACCAGGCACTTCACAATCATCTTCACCTTCGTCTTCGGCTAAGTTGATCGTATTTTCGAAGTCATAACTGACAGTAGCAGAGTCGTTACCAGTGAGATCCAGAGTGGATTGAGACCTGTATATGTGAGTGTGTGTAAATAGCTGTTTTGCAATATATATAATAAAGAAAGACAAGGAGCGCAAGATTTGAAATGCAAAAACGTCCAATGCTTTTATTAATGATATATGAAAATGACACACAAAAGCACTCAAAAATGAAGCCACGGTGCCCCGGGTAAGACACCGGGCCATAAAGTTTCATAATATTGTTTGTTACAAATTCAAAACAAAGGAGTTCATTAATGAGTCACAAAAGTAATAGGGACGAAGTCTTTCGCTGTCCAGTTGTTTGGTCCACCGTTGGTCGTAGGGTAGATCCAGCTATCGAATTCAGATTCCTCCACGTCATCTTCGATGGAATTTACTCCCGAGTTGCTGATGAACACATGAGGTCTTCCAATCCTTGCACGACGAACAGCCCTTTGAGCTTCTACAGTGAAACCCAAACCAAATTTGTCAGTCTTCTGAGTGAAATCAAGAAGTCGGCCCCAGTTTTCGCACTCACCCTTCTCAATAACAGCCCGGGCATCCTTTAAGGAAGCCATCTTCAATGGAGAATCTTCAATCACAGTTTCAGCTGATGCCAGTGTCTGAGGAACCTCTTCAAAGTGCTGGAATGGAGTCTCAATGAACTCCCCATCCATTTCTATGTACCGGAACGAGTTGAGGTGGCTGACCATATATTCTTCCTCCCCTTGCACTGTCACAATCTTCCCTCTGACCGGGTATTTCAGCTTCTGATGTAGTGTGGAGGTCACAGCTCCAGATTTATGGATCCATGGACGACCCAGCAAACAAGAATAGGACGGTCGGATGTCCATCACATAGAATGTAGAATCAAAGACCTGAGAACCAACCTTGATTGGAATATACACCTCACCATGTACCATCCTTTTAGACCCGTCAAAGGCCCGGACAACAATGTTACTTGGCTTTAGCTCCAACCCTTCACAATCCAACCTGTCTAGAGCTTTCTTGGGTAATACGTTCAGTGATGAACCAGTGTCAACCAACACATGTGCAAGAGTAGTGCCCCTGCATTCAATGGAGACATGCAGGGCATCATTATGGTTCTTCCCTTTGGCAGTCAGATCAGCGTCGGAGAAACCCAAACCATTATCAGTAGTTAAGTTGGCCACACAGTCAGTAAATTGATCAGCTGACGTCTCTTGAGGCACGTGGGCCGTCTTCAAGAAGGTAATCAGAGCCTTGGCATAGGCCTTTGAACACAACAACAATGATATCATAGAAATTTTAGATGGGGTGTGCCCCAGCTGCTCAACTACGTTAAAATCACTCTTCTTGATAATCTTAAGAATCTCTTCCATTTCCTATTTGGAAGCTTCAACATTGATGGTCTTCGGTGCCTCTGTCTGGGCAGGCATATCAGTGGCGATCCCTTTGCCCCGAGCGTCAGATGACTCGGCAGCAGGGGTAGAAATAGGAACTTGATCAGGAAGGGAAATATGCACACTTGCAGGTGTGATGACAATAGGTCTCTGGATAGTTGGTGGTGCAATATCTGGTGAGAAGAGTCTACCACTGCGAGTGACTTTAGCAGGCCTTGTGATGTTGCTGACGCTGGTATTAGTATCAAACTCTTGTTTAAATCCAAGCACATAAACATCTGCCCCATAGTGCCAAGGGACAGCTTTGTCGGAGGTATAGGGGGTGGCCCCCTGAACAGTGATGATTATAGGTGCAATCTTCTGAACAGGCATAATTTTGACAGGCTTCCTCGGGGGAGCCTTGGGGGAATTGTTGAAAATGGTGACAATGGAAACTTCTTCAGTAGGGGTAGCAGGAACAACAATCTTTTCAAACAGGATTTCTTTATTATCCATCAGGCTTTGGATACCTGACTTCAAAGATGGACAACCAGCAGGTGAAACAGAACATAGATGGCAACCTTTACTACATCCCGGAAATAAACCGGCTAGCAACAGGTTCCTCTTAACAGTCAACAACGGAGTAACAATGTCATCCACAAAGGCTACATACAAGTCTTCCTCTACAACATTCACTCCATGCTTGGGCATGGGAGCAGTCACAACATTGGGCCTTTCGGGCGCCTCGAACTCTATCTCTTTAGCATCAATTAGGTCCTGAACCTTATTCTTCAGAGCCCAACAACATTCCGTAGTATGCCCCGGGCTGTCAGAGTGATAAGCGCAATGGGTGTTAGGATTGTACTTTGGAGATGTTGTGTTCACGACCTTCGGAGCTTCTTTTATGGTCATCAGATTGGTTGTCAGTAGTTGCGGCAATATCTGGGACAAGGTCATACTGAGTCGAGTGAACTTCCTTCTAGGTCTCTCACCCCTTTGCTGGTTGTGATGCTGAGGAGCAACAGCAGGCTTTGAAATAACCACCGCGTTGACAGCTTGGTGGCGTTCTGGTCTATTCTGTCTCCTTGAACCATAGACAGCACTAGATTCCTTCTTGAACGGCTTCTTTTCAGTGCTCGAGGAGGCACCTTTCTATATCTTCCCAGACTTGATACCAACTTCAATTCTATCACCAGTCAAGATAAGGTCTGTAAACCCGGCTGATGAATTCCCAATCAAATGGTTGAAGAACGGACCAGACAGGGTCCCCAAGAACATATCAACAAGCTCACGGCCAATCAAAGGTGGCTGCACCCTTCCAGCCAGGTCTCTCCACTTTTGAGCATACTCCTTAAATCCTTCACCCGTCCCTAGCGACATACCCTGGAGTTGGGTACGCGTAGGAGCAAGGTCGGAATTATACTGATACTGCTTATAGAATGCAGTAGCCAAGTCCTCCCAGTTACGAATGCTGGCTCCATCCAGCTGATAGAACCATTCGAGTTGAGTCCCTGAAAGACTATCCTGGAAGAAATGGATCCACAAATTCTTGTCAACTGTATAAGGTTGGATCTTCCTTACATACGATCGGAGGTGCAGCTTAGGACAAGAAGCTCTGTCATACTTTGCGAAAGCAAGTGCCTTGAACTTATGGGGAATCACCACCCCAGAGGATAAGCCTAGGTCTTCAAAGTCCAACCCGGGCACATTCTGTATCTCCATATCACTTAAGCGGTCCTCCAACTGTTTATACTTATCCTCAACAGGAGGATACTGTTCCTCATCATAATCAGTATCGTTGTCGGAGACCACGGGACTAGGAACCCTTCTCTCTTGTGGTCTGGCTTTGCCTACAAATGAGGTAGTCAGCTCAACCTCATTCTGTTATCCATTCCCAAATCTGCGTCCAGTGTTGAACAAGACGGTCCTCTTCTTTTTTTTCCAGAATCAGGGTCTTCAACTCCTGTTGACCCTTGGCTAAGCTCATAACCAACTCTTGGAACTGGGCGTTCCGGGCCTGGAGGGCCTTGATAGCTTGTTCAGTGGAAGGTTCAGAAGTCATGATGATTGCTGAAATAAACAGCGAAGAAGATAAGTGACCTGTAAAAAAGGGTACCTGTTATGCATATGATGAATGGTATGCTATTTATGCAATGCATTCAAGGGTTCGAAAATTCAAATTCGTTGCAGACAAAAAAGGAACACACGTCATATTAAGAAGTAATTTGTTTAGTACATCAGCGCCTCATAGGCGAAGTATTACAAAATACTTAATGTAAAAAGATATTGCGCATCCTTTTTGGAGCGATGTAAGTGTTGAGGGTCTTTTCCTCGTGAAGTAGGCGGGTGAGCTCCAAGACCTTCTTCTCACTGGCATGTAAGCTGGCTTCAAAAGCATTCCGTTCTCCCTTGAGTTGGATCCAGCTCTTTTGCATTTCTTCCCATGATGTTGGCATGTCAGGACGTAGAATGGTGTATGGAACCTCTCCTTCCATAACAGGCTCTTTGATCATGGGGAGAATGTGAGGATATGGCATCATAAGCTTCTGGGAGCGGGTTCGTACCCACTTGAGGTAAGGCTCAAGGGGGATGGAATTCTTATGCCCCAGTGTCTTACTATCTACCTTGTTAGGCATCCTCCAAGCTCTGGTGAATCTTTGTCGTAGTCCTTGTGTATCGTTGTCGAAGTCAAAGACTATGTCAGGAATCAGCATGTCATGAGGGCCATCCCTCCGAGCATATCCAAATTGTCTCAAAGCCCGACAGGGGTTGTAGGTAATGCCTCCTCTAATTCCAAGTAAAGGAACATTAGGAAATTCTCTGCAACAGTCAATGATAGTGACATTTTCTCTGGACCGGGAACACCAATGTATAACAGAATGTGTGAGGGTCACCAATTGTTGTGACCACCTTAATCCCTGCTCGTTATTCAAAACTGATTGTGGAAGGTGCGAAATAAACCACCTTTCCAGGAGAGGAGTACAGCACATGAGAACACCTCTTTTTCTCATTGTTCGTGTGTAAAATGAGTGGAGGATGTCCCCGAGCAATGTAGGTATGGGATTCCTGGACATGAAAATCTTGACAGCATTTATATCTATAAGTTAATCAGGATTTGGGAACAACACCAACCCATAGAAAAGGAGTGCCACAATCTCTTTAAAGGCTTGTAGGTCGAGAGAATTCCAACATTCTTGCGCCTTCTCAAACAAGAACTTTGCCAAGAATCCATTGATACCACTTCTGATTTCCCAATGTCCCTTGATGTCAGATGGTTGCAGACGTAATGCTTGAGCAACATCTTCAAGTTTTGGTTCCTTTTCCATACCGTTGTAGGGTAGTTGATTAAGAATAGGAATTTTCAGAAGTTGAGAAAATTCTTCAAAAGTAGGCACCAATTGATAATCAGGGAATGTAAAACAGTGATGCAGGGGGTCAAAGAACTGGAAGAGAACTTTTATCATATCTTCTTCAACGTTGGTGTTGACCAAGCTGAGGAGTCTTCCATGTCTTTCACTGAAGAGAGAGTTCTCGGGAATCCTAGATGTAAGCTCCTTGAGCTGAGGAGGGATCCTTACAAGGTTGACCTGAATTGTTTTCCTGCGGAGAGACTCCATGTCCTACAAAACAAGAACAAAGATGAAGATTCGAACCCTTGAAATGGTTAGCAGATGCATATGATGCTTTATGATGTTATGATGTACATGGATGCAAAAGTAGCAAGTGTATATACAGGCAGTCATATTCATACAAAGCAAACAAGTCTTTAGGTTTAGGCTTGCATGGGGTTTGTAGGTAAGTACCCTCTTGAAGTTAGTTGGCTCAAAACCTGTCCTATGAATAGTAACCGAGTTCTAAGGAGCTCAATATCATTGGATTGTTTTCTATGTTCATTGTTTTGATTTAGCCACTTAACTGGCGACCAAAATATTCCAAGAAAACAACCCTCAATGAGTGTAGTATCGAGTATCTACCAACTTCGGACTGCACCAAAGTCGGTCATCTCACTACCCCTAAAAAGGCCAGGATGGTCAAGTAAGGTTCTAAGGTCAGTTGATGCTTCGTGACACCACGCGGCGGCCCCGTACTCTCCTTGACTTGACTCAAGAGTTACCGGTACTCACCAAAGTGCCACATCAACGTAGCAACTGCTTCAACCATGTCGGTATACCCCGCACAGTTCCCTCACAGTTTGTTGCTACTTCTAAAGGGTATCCCCAGATCCGGGTTAGGATCTATAAAACTCCGATACAAGCCCATAATATTAAAGCATTCAAGGCATACAATTGAAAACATAGTGATCTAATCCTAAGGTACACCTCACTTATAAATATTCCTCAGCAGAGTCGCCAGTTCTGTGATCGGTGGAAATAGAACTGACTGTTTTTTAATACTGGTTCGCGTAATGTCGCGGTAAGTAAGAGTCGCCACCGTCTTTTATTTTCTCCAACAAGGAAAGGACAAAAGCACAACAAAATTCCTTTTCGAGATGTTTCTCGGTTCGGGAGGTAGGTTATAGAAAGGGAAGGTGTTAGAACCCTTTCTATCCGTGGTTATCCACGGGCTCTTAGGTACTTGCTCACTATGTTTTCAAAATGTTTTTCTTTTCTTGTGTTTGTGGGTTTTGAAAAAGTTTGTTTGAAAACTTCAATTTAACTCTTGTATCAGTCCTCAAGAGTGTATGAAGTGTTTGTTTGAAAACTTTTGTCAGAAAAGTGTAGGTGCGAAAAATATTTTTTGTTTTGAAAGAGCAAGTACCTGAGAACCTCTACCTACTCAAAATAAATTAAGCTGTGTAAATGTCCTTTAGACAGTACTATCCCACTATTGAGAAGTAGGTAGCACCGTCGTTGGAGTTTTTCGGGTCAATTCGATTATAGGGACATGTGGTCACTAAAGCAATAGTAGGACGCCTTAGCGGTAACCCTAATGTCTTATATCTTTTTATCTGAGGCAACCGTTTCGAGGCAACTTGGATCTTTAGACAAGAGGGCGAACTCTAAAACACCTTATACTCAATGACCACGTCGAGGCAACCAAGTGAGGTGTACCCTAGGAGTGGCATGTGCGAGTGTGTCAGGATTCAGTTAAGTTATCTTTGCACATGTTATGGTGAGCTACGATTGATTTTAATTTTAAGAGAAGTCTTGTCATTTATAGCCTAGTTAGCATACATCTAGCAGTTAATAGTTGCGGAAAATAAAACTAAACTATTACAAGGCGTTGGGTATTTACATCGCCAAAAACAACCCTTGAAAAGTAAATGCGAGAAAATAAAGAAAGCGATAAAAAAGGTCCTAATTAAAGCTATTACATCCTCGGAGCAATTACATAATAATGGATAAAAAATAATAGGAATCAAAAATACGCGCGAGCAAAAATTGAATTGGAATAGTCCTTAGGGTTTTGACCCTTTTTGAGAAAGAAAGAAGTTTTTTTTGCATTTAACTAAATTAATCCTAAAACTAATTAATTAATAAAAAAGGAAATATTTTTTGAGTTTCTATGTTTCAAGGAAATAAAAATAAAATAAAAATGATTTAAAGTTGTCAAAAAAAACCTAATTCTATGTTGATTTTAAATTATTATGAAAAAGTTAAAATTAAACCTAATTAAACTAAATCAATTATATTAGTATTTATTTACAAAAATAATAAAATAAAAATATTATATTTATTTTATGTGTTCTGATTTTATTCTGAAAAAGAAAATTAGTTTTATTAATTAACTAATAATAATAATAATAATTAGTAATAAAATAATTAAAAGAAAAATATAAAAGAAGAAAAGAAAGAATGAAACCAGGGGGTGTTGGGCCCAGGAGGAGGTATCTTTGGCAATTCAGAAGCCCATTAAGCTATAATCCCTTTTGACTTTTGTGATCATCCAGGCGCTGGTTGACTAAAGCGTATAGTGGTCATCATCTCATGACCCTTGGATTTGAGTTTGTGGCCACTTGGCGCCTGGGAATTGGAAGCGTATGGTGTACCACCTTTGCAAGCTTTGCACTAGAATGCCTGAGGAAAAATAACAAATAACATTTGGGGGACCTGGGATTCGAACCCAGGTCCCAATGGTTCCAAGCCAACGCAACAACCACTACACCACTTGCACGCTTTTGATATTATAATAAAAGACAATTATTATATATGAAACAAACTAAAACGCTGTAAATAAATAAGTAAACGCGCGTTTCTTTTGAATAAGCCAATGGAGTGTCAACACCTCATCATCTTCTTCATTTTTCCTGCAAGAATAAAAATTAGATAGCGGGGGTTTTTAACCCCCACAATATGCTACGAGGAAAAATAGCGATTAACACTGTGGTTTATATAAATATTTCGCGAGGGGGTCCTTTGTGTTCATCTTGGTTCAACGATTCCAACCATATGTATCACTAGTCCTAATTGTTCCTGGATTGCAGAGCCCCAATTCAAAGCTCACGAACCCTAAAAATTCAACTATGGCATCTCTTGATTCAGCGCATTATAATTCAATTAAATGATATCATTAGCTTCATATGGTTCCTAGCAATGAAAAACAATCAATAAATCATGTTAAATGTTCATGAATTAGGCAATACGATTTTGAATAAGCAAAGCAAACCGTGGTTCTGTATTCTTTGATTTCTTGAGCTTTAGTGTGTGATTTCAATGGCAAAACGTTCCTGATACTTCCTACAATGTATTTGAATCAACCAATTGCCTTGAACTAGTCTGGAATACAAGAATCAGTTTTCAACTTTCTTGGAATTTTTTCGATATGCTATGGCTTTCTCTGTAGTTTTTTCACGTCCTTTGCATCAGGGTTTGCTTGCATATATATAGGGGAATGGAATTAGGTCAAAAACTTGAACAAAAATTCATTGAATTGATGATTGAATCCTTGATTAGAAATCAAATCTTTTTTATTTTTCATGATTGGAAAATTTTGCCAATTTTGGAGATTTTGCATCTTTGACTTTGAGCACGAATTTGCCAGCATATCTTGACCATATTTGCTTCACAAATTGATTGAAAAAAAATCAAATCTTGTATTTTCCTACAATTTAAATTAATTAAATGAATTAATATTAATTAAAAATCCAATTAATCAATAAAAATAAGAAAATAAATTCAATTAAGCTTGATGGGTCGTGCATAGGCCATGGATGAAGTCTCAAGAAGAGATTTGAGGCCCATTAGCAAAAATAAGGTGTTTTGGGCAAAGTTGACTTTTGCAAATTCATGAAACTTTCCCAACTTCTCCAATGCATATCTTGCTCAATTTTGATCATATGACCGTGTTCTTGGACATTTTGGAAAGGTCTTGAAGTCCTCTAACCAATGCCTTTGGTCCCATGTCATTTGGATTTACCAATATCAAGTTATGGTCTTTGACTTAAAGGGTACTTTTGTTGACTTTTGAAATTGACCTATAATGTAGAAATTGATAACTTTTTGTGAAAGCATTTCCTGGACTTGGAATGTGAAGATGGATTGTAGGAAATGTCATCTCCTTCAAAATGAGCATTGGATGGGATTTTTATGACAAACCATGAAAAAGTTATGCCCTGGTCAAGATACAGTTGACTTTTCTACTGTCCAAAAATATCAACTTTTTGCATCTTGATGATTTTTGAGCCATTCTTGTGGAATCATGATCAAGACTTGATCAAATGATGATTGTGGACTCAAAATAAGATGTGACCAAAAATTTGACTTTTGACTGCAAAATGACCATTTTGCCCTTGCAGTTGACTGTGGATCAAATGGAGCTTTTGACTGTGCAAATTGGCATTGTGAGTCTTGAAACTTGACATGTAGGTGCTTGAGAATGTATATGGGCCTATAAGCCTTGACTGAAGCATTGAAAACCTCCAATTCCTTGAAAGAACCAAAACCCTAATTTCAGCTGGCTTAGGAGGTATTTGGACTGTGCAATCCTTGAGCAATCTTGAGCAATTTGAGAATTATTCTTTTCAAATCTTAAGGAATATGGGAGGGAAAATTTTGGGGTACAACAAGGTGCAACAACTTGAATCGGGGGCTATGACCCACTTGACATGGTGAGCTTGATTCTCGTGGAAAGAAATCCACCAATACAAAAGTTCTCCAATCAAAGATGTTGATCAAAGTTCAA
Organism: Vicia faba; assembly: GCA_948472305.1. NCBI lineage: Eukaryota > Viridiplantae > Streptophyta > Magnoliopsida > Fabales > Fabaceae > Vicia > Vicia faba. The sequence continues at coordinate 159,433,949 of OX451736.1, read as the reverse complement.
TCTCTAACATTTTCTTGTGTTTACCCCGCGAGATCCTTGAAAACATGCATCCACAAAAAATGCATCCACATCATGACAAGTTTTCCCTTTCAAGTTTCCTTATTCTCCTACTGTTTATTTTAGTAGAGATGGCTCTAGAGAGGACTATCGAAGATATCCAGGCTCAAAACGCTCAAATTCAAAAAATGTTCTTGAACTTGTCCCAGGGGCAAGAAGAGGTGAAGGCTCTCCTCACAAGGGGAATGGTCCTAGGGAATCCAGGCGGCATCAGGAATGATCAGTTGGAAGGGCTACAGATTGAGTTTGGTCCTCCGGAGACTCCAGCATAATCAATGCTCCTTTGACAAATCATTGAGAGCGTCTTTGTTCCATTTGAATTTTCAAGTTGTAATCTCTTTTGTAATTCAAACATTTATCTGTTAATGTCAAACTCGGTTTCATTAATGCATTGCATATGTTTGTCTTGAATTCATCCATTCGTTTTCACTATACTTGAACTATGCTTTCTACTTTCTTTATGACATTTAACTCTTGCCAAAAGGTTGCGATCCTTTAGAGGGAGGATGACGAAAACAATGCCATAATCTCATACAGTATGCTTTTGAACAGACCTTGCTGACGATGTACATGCGTTTCTTTTAAATCCTAAACACTGGAGTTATAAGGAAGATAATCCCTAGTCAACCCCTTCGAGCCAAAGAAGTAGGAGTTTTCTGTTTTAAACACAAATTGAAACCTTTGATTAAACCTGGGGAAGGGTAGTCTCTTAGTTAATTCAAAAAAAAAAAGATTGTGCATTGAAAGTCGCAAACTCTCAGCTCATAGTACAACGAATGACATCAAAAACATTCCTTTGGAACCAAAAGACAGTGATGGTTTCTTATCTCATAGGCAGTCATTATCTATCAAAAAAGGAAAAGCCTACTGAGTCAAAACCTACAAAGGAGGCCTAAGAAAGCTGGGGCATCCCGCTGACTGTAATCTCAAAAATAAGCACAGTCAGGCAAAATTAGGGATAACAAAAAAAAGAGAAAGAGGTCATTACAAATCCTCAACAACATGAAAAATGTTGCAAAAAATGACTGCCTTCCAACAAAATTCAACTTGTGTGAACCATCACCAAAACGTCGTTCCAAGACTCATTTGGAGTTCAGCGCACAATTAACCGAGGTTAGGATTGAAGAACATCACGAATAGCGGGTGGGTACAAATATACTTTGAGCCTTTATCCTTTGTTTATTAAAACGTGAACCAAGCCACGTTACAACCCTTCAAAAGTCCAAATTGAAGCATGGGTTAGTTCGAAAGCATACTGTTACAAAAGGTGTCCTGACTCCTATAAGGCTTTGCTCTAAATCTTGAGTTGAATTTTTCTTATAAAAAGTTTTCTACTAAAAAACACATTTTTCAAAATTTCAAGACAGACATAAATTTTGCATTACTTGAATATCATCGTTTGCATGTGACTATTTGTTTGACAGCAGAGAAATTCACACAACGAACATCCGATGAACGAAAGCTATCTCAGTGAACAAAATCAAGAAGGATGACACTTCCATTGACAAATCTCCTATCAACAAGGGGGCATGACATATCACTATCCAGCACACCTGGGGCAGTCTAGTCAAGATTCCAAGAAATCTCTCAAGGGTTGCAGAGTAACCAGGGGCAAATCTCCATATGCGTCACTTGGGGCATTGAACGTCAATCCCGACAAAGGGTTACGTACAGTCAAACATTTCCAGGCAGTGCCACAAACATTCGGTACTAGGGGCAATGACAAGTCTCCCAAAAGTCCTTCTCTTAGGATGATTCCCCAGCAAGAGTTTAATCTCTGAAAACCTTCCCCCAGCTGGGAAAACTTCAAGAATCCTAGAGGACTTCCCCAACGAGTTCATCACCTCTCTAACAGACTAAGCAACAGGGTTTATTTCCCCAACAAACGACAGGATTCCCCAGCTTGAGGTAGCCTTTCCGACCACTACAAATCAAAGGACCACAACTCCTCTTCCCCAGTACACTACTCTATAATCCCCAACAAGTTACTGCGAAACCTGGACCCGACCAGATATCAGTTCAGCTTCGACTTCCCAGTAGATCAACGGACAACCGAGACTCCTGAACTCTTTTCCCTAGCAAGAATAAACGTTCTCCCTAACAGAGTTTTCAACTTCCCCCAGTGGAGTTCTCCTCAAACAAGAAAACAGGAATCCATTGGAAATATTCTAAGCAAAGTTTGAAGACACACATACTCTTCAACAGCAGTCCATGATTTAATGACTCCCCAGCATTTGTCAAGGATTTATTTTACCAGACAAAAATACATTCATTAACATTTCACATTTCATACATCCTATTTACATACATGATAAGTGCATACAACACAATCTCATTTACTTTTGAGAACATCATGACATTATGCATTTGATACATCATGACATTGCATACAGCTAACGTTTTACCTTTTCAGGAAAAAGGTCAATCAACAGATGGATACCATCAACCTTTTCAAGTTCCAGATTAATACCTGTAACAAGCCAGGAAAACTATCTGTGGACGACTGATTTTAGATTAATACCTGTAACAAGCCAGGAAAACTATCTACATGAAGAGATTGAAGATTAACACCTGTAACAAGCCAGGAAGACTATCTTTCTTTCTCAGGTCAGAGATTCATACCTGAAACCAGACAGGATAACTATCTCATCAGCCAACCTTTTTAAGTTCCATATTAATACCTGTAACAAGCCAGGAAAACTATCTGTGGACGACTGATTGTAGATTAATACCTGTAACAAGCCAGGAAAACTATCTACATGAAGAGATTGAAGATTAACACCTGTAACAAGCCAGGAAGACTATATTTCTTTCTCAGGTCAGAGATTCATACCTGAAACCAGACAGGATAACTATCTCATCGGCCAACCTTTTTAAGTTCCAGATTAATACCTGTAACAATCCAGGAAAACTATCTGTGGACAACTGATTGTAGATTAATACCTGTAACAAGCCAGGAAAACTATCTATATGAAGAGATTGAAGATTAACACCTGTAACAAGCCAGGAAGGCTATCTTTCTTTCTCAGGACAAAGATTAATCCCTGAAACCAGACAGGACAACTATCTCATTGGCCAACCATTTTAAGTTCCATATTAATACCTGTAACAAGCCAGGAAAACTATCTGTGGACGACTGATTGTAGATTAATACCTGTAACAAGCCAGGAAAACTATCTACAGGAAGAGATTGAAGATTAATACCTGTAACAAGCCAGGAAGACTATCTTTCTTTCTCAGGTCAGAAATTAATACCTGAAACCAGACAGGACAATCATCTACTTGACCAGCTGAATCAAACCTACACAGGATCCTCTCTTCCCAAGATGCAGTTTTACACGAATTCGTCATCAAACAACCCAACTTTCCAATACAATTCAGAGGCGCTCCAGACACGGACGCCATGCTGGCAATCATCCAGTTCCAGCTTATAGATACAATCCAACATTCTTGGATGGCATCTTTAAGCCCATCTCCGACAAGATTCTGTCACATCTCCAAATGGCATCTTTAAGCCCATTCCCTCAACCTTGCTTTGACGAGTGCAAATTTTTGGGCACTCTAGTGTCCAATCATCTTTTACCTTTGAGTCACGAATGACAAACTTGTCAATCTAACTCTTCAGGTTCAAGAAGATTGAACAGGGGCAGCTGTTGTACCCCAAAATTTTCCCTCTCATTCTTCGAGGCCTTTCTCACAAGGATTCTTAAGGTTCAAGCTTGCACAAGTACTTTGGAATTTTCCAGTACCAAAATTAAAAGGAAACTGTCAATAAAGGGAGAAAACAGATAAAAATAACATTTTGAAAAATTTGGAGGAAAACAGGTCTCTTTCGATTCAGCACTCTTCGATTGACTCTTGGCCTCCTTTGAATGCAACTTGGGTACATCCTTCGTTTGGATTGGAAACCTCCTTTGAATGCAACTTGGGTACATCCTTCATTTGGATTGGAAACCTCCTTAAAATGCAACTTGGGTACATCCTTCGTTTGGATTGGAAACCTCCTTCAAATGCAACTTAGGTACATCCTTCGTTTGGATTTGAAACCTCCTTCGAATCCACTTGCACCAAGGGCCTCTTGCAGACTTTGCCTCTTACAAGTTTTGTTTGAGCCAAGAGATATCTTCATACAAGATTTGACTGAGTTCTTGCTTCCCTTCGACTCAGAAGCCAGGAACTTCCCTCATACTAAAAAGGCACAATGCAATGACTCCCTTTATGTTTGTTTCGATCCACATGCTTCGATTGGGAAATATGCTTCCTTCGAGCATGAGCTTTCGATTTGGCAATATGTTTTTTTCGATACAAGCTTCGACAGGGAATTAGATTGTTTCGACCACAAGCTTCGACTGAGGCAAAGGCTTCCTTCGAACAAGTGCTCTTCGATCTCATTCTTGCATTCGACTCAAGACCAAATCTCACTTGCCAGGCTATGTTGCTTCCAAATCTTTACATAATCATAAGCTTGTACAAGGGTTTTAAACTTTGTCTTTTAGATACTACTATTATTGGTTAAAGGCTACATACTCTTTCTTTTCATAGAGAGTACTTTTATCACAAAAGCAGCTTTCAACCTGATTTTGGTCTGAGCACAAGCAAGGCTAGAAGCATAAGTCACATCTTCTGCACCCCAACTGCCAAGAGGCCCCCCACATGTACTTTCACGTTACATTATTTTATCATTTATTTGCAAGGCTGGCTTTGGACAACATGTCCATTCTTTCTCTATAAATAGAGGAACATTTACAAAGCTAGGGGATGATCTTTTGACCAGAGGAACGAATCCCCCAAATTTTCTCAAACACAATAAAACTCTCAAAGTTCATCAACACTTGAGAAATCACAAAAAACCCAGAATCACATTCATCCCCTTCTACTCTGAAGAACAACCACACTTCAGTCTCCTTCGAATCAAAGAAGCATCACACTTGCTTTTTCTTTTCCTTCAAATCCAGCGTTCCAAGCACAGCTACCGACCCCTCTTTCGAATCCAGCATCCAGGGCCACCACTCAAGGCCCCACATCTATTCAAGGCCTGAAGCAAGGTAAGTTATTCTTACCTTTGAACTTTTCGTTTCATGGCATAGTAATTTTCCCTTTCGTTTGAAACATGTACATACCATTGTTCCTTTCGTTTCCACTCTTTTTAACATATTTTTTAGAGCTAAGCATTTCGTTTTTCTTTCTGTTTACCTGAACTTGCTTTAACTATTAAACTGTTTACAAGATAAATACTAGCATGGCCTCAGGCCATATTGCCATTTAATGCTTGAAATGAAAGAAACAGGAAACAGGAAATAGGAAACGAAGCTTCTGTCTTCTACCCCCTTTCTCCAGGTCAAACGAAAGAGACAACCAGGACGATAAACATGCCTTCACTGATTCCAGGCTCAGTCGAAAGGCATTCCCTCACTGCTTTCGACCTCCAGTCAAAGAAGACAACAAGGCAGAACCAGAAGGCTTCGCCATACACTGACTTCCAGGCCAATCGAAGGACAAGACCTCACTGGTGCTAGCTCCAGTCGAAGGAGGCCAAAAGAATGCATGTCGAAGGGTGCTACTGCATGGGTCAAAGGAGCTCTTTTTATTTATTTTTATCTTATTTTTTGCCTTTATATTTCTATGCACTTCAATATGGTTGTAATAGTGTAGGATTTAATTTTTGCGCTTTTTATTACTTTTGTATAAATGCTAGTAATTAGGTGTGTATGGCAAGATAAAACCAACAAGTAGACAACCCCTAATCAAGACAAAATGCATGCAATCAAACACACTTTGCACACATGCACCCTTAGGGTAATTCCACTTGTTTCCTTCAAAAATGGGCCATGGTATGCATGTCAAGTACTTTGGCAAAACAAAAATATCATAGTCCCACGATGACGCTGTCTTGGTTTCCTAAACAAAATGATCAAGTCCCTCAAGAAAATTGCCAAAAATACTTGACACAATTTCTATCATGGTCTATACGATGACCCGCGCCCCTCCCGTTAACATCCTAACGCAAGGTTGTTCACCAAATACAATGGTGAAACAACACTGTTAAAAGGGGTAAAAACATGAGAAAGATCTTTGAGTAAAATAGGGTAGACAAACTCTTAGTTACTTGATCAAAAATCTTGCAAAACACCTTTTCCATTTTTCAAACATACATCACAACACAACTTCAAAAACAATTTCAAAACAACTTTCAAAACATTGAATTATCTTTTCAAAAAGAAACACACCTTTGTATATATTCAAACAAGAATCATTACAAAGGTTGCCTAGACAAGGCATCTTTTTCAAAACATTTTCAAAACCACACACAAAGCACCATTTCAAGCAATTGAAAAGCAAAGGCAACTGATCTAAAACAAGTAACTAAGAGCCCATGGATAACCATGGATGAAAAGGGTGCTAGCACCTTCCCTTTTCATAATCTACCCCCCGAACCCACGAAAACATCTCAAAGGTCTTTCCTGTGCTTTTTGACCTTTCCTTTAGGATAAAATAAAAAGTCGGTGGTGACTCTTGCTAAACCGAAACATTTGCGAACACAAAACGCAAAATCTCAAGTCAGTTCTCCCACCGTATCACAGGTATACTCCCGATGATCACGAGTCAGTTCCTAGATCTTGATGTTTTCCTCTGTCATAGTGTGGACGAGTTCTATAACCTCAACGGTATACTCCCGGTGGTCACGAGACAGTTCCTAGATCTTGATGAAGATATTTCCCTATGTCATAGTGTGGACGAGTACTATAACCTCAACGGTATACTCCTGGTGAGCACGAGTCAGTTCCTAGATCTTGATGTTTTCCTCCGTCGTAGTGTGGACAAGTTCTATAACCTCAACGGTATACTCCCGTTGGGCACGAGACAGTTCCTAGATCTTGATGAAGATGTTTCCCTACGTCATAGTGTGGACGAGTACTATAACCTCAACGGTATACTCCCGGTGAGCACGAGTCAGTTCTTAGATCTTGATGTTTTCCTCCGTCATAGTGTGGACAAGTTCTATAACCTCAACGGTATACTCCCGATGGGCACGAGACAGTTCCTAGATCTTGATGAAGATGCTTCCCTATGTCATAGTGTGGATGAGTACTATAACCTCAGCGGTATACTCCCGGTGAGCACGAGTCAGTTCCTAGATCTTGATGTTTTCCTCCGTCATAGTGTGGACGAGTTCTATAACCTCAACGGTATACTCCCGGTGAGCACGAGACAGTTCCTAGATCTTGATGAAGATGCTTCTCTACGTCATAGTGTGGAAGAGTACTATAACCTCAGCGGTATACTCCCGGTGAGCACGAGTCAGTTCCTAGATCTTGATGTTTTCCTCCGTCATACTTTTTTTCAAAATCGGTTATAAACCGGTTATATTCATAATCTAATTTTATAACCGATTTTTGATTTAATAACCGGTTTTAAACGTAAAAATTTCATTTTTAAAATTTAAGTTTAATTTCTTTTAAATTGATTAAATCACTTTTATAATAAAATATTAAAAATTTGTTTTTTTAATTATCAAATCAAATTTAAACTATATTTTTTGAAGATTTTAAATTTTCCTTTTCTCACGTTACACATAATCTGTATTTCGTTAATTTGTTGAGTTAAAAAAGAAAAACATATCCTAAAATTAAATAAATAAATATTATAGTTTACTAAAAAATAAAATAAATAAAAAGCCAACAAAAATAGAATAAATAAATATGGCTAGTTAGTGGAAGAAAAATAGTTTTTTTTAATATTTTTTCTTATAATAATTTATTAACTAAAGAAAAAAAAAGGTAGTTAGTAAAATAAAAGGTAATAAAGGAAAGTAAAATACATGACTCCAAATATTAAATTATAAGTAGAACTAAACAAAAAAAAAAGCATCCCAAATACGACAAACACATATACCACCCATCAAAGTTGCAAGAAAGTTTTGTTAATGATCAAATAATCATCTCGACATTGTCAAATAGCTTCAAAATCTATTATCACCTGTTTAATCGATAATATCCTATAATAATTGATCATAAGTATGTTAATTAATAGAAATATATATATATATAAAATTAACAAATAATAAATACACAATTTTTTCCTGTAAGTATAGCAATATGTTTAAATCAAAACACTCTTTGATTAGTTATCGGCATCGCTTGCTTGGTACAAAGTTATGTTTTGTATGCTACAAACTTATCACTTTCTATGTAAATACTAAACATGTCCGTCACATATTTATGTAGTTATCTTACTAACTTCATATCAAATTTACTCCGTAGAATTATAGAATTTGAAAATGAAAATAAATTGCTTAACTTACACCATTTATCCATAAACATGCATAGTGAGTTGGCACAATATTCCAACTGCAACCAACGTGGTAATGAATAAAGGGACAAAATATTAATTGAGTAAAAATTTTTTTAAATAAATAAATATGAGATAAATAATAATAATAATAATAATAATAATAATAATAATAATAATAATAAATAATAATAATAATTATAATTATAATTATAATAATAATAATAATAATAATAATAATAATAATAATAATAATAATAATAATAATAATAATACTTTTACTGTCATGTTTGGTAGGCAAAGGATAATTGAAAGTATAGTTGATTTACTAATTGTTAATAAAGAGAGAAGGACGTGGAGAGAGTGCAGTGGAGTTTCAAAATTAGATAATAGTTAGTTTTTTTTATCACAATAAAATTATTGAGTTTCATTAGATCGAATTTGGGAATCGAATTCAACAAATTATATTTAGTCTAAGAATTGACCGCTCTTATAAGAGAGTGAACAGTAGTCATATTCGTTTGACGCTTTACAAACTTTATCTTAAAGTTAAAAAAAGACTGAAGTAAATTAGAAATAGAGTTAATAATAATCCTAAATTCAGAAGCACCCTTATTAATAGAGTATAAAGCTTGTGTAACTCTTTGACAATCACTCTAAAAAATAACATAATTCAGGTTCAATGAGATAGCTCTAAGAATAACCTCTTTAAGGGCTAAGGCCTCCACTTCAATGACGGTGAGAGTCCCTCGATCTCAAGCAATACCTGCAATAATGAAATCTCCATATGACTCCGCATATACCAACCTCTATTAGTAGCATCAATGGTATTATTAAAAGTCGCATCAACATTACATTTTATTTAGCCTATTGGTGGAGGCATCCGTTCCGTCACATAAGCTGGTCGCGCGTTGTTATCGATTAGCATGTTAGGCTTGAAACCAATCATTCCATCTATGAAACGCACATAAACCCAATTTATTCGCTTCTTCATGTTCATGCTGTCAAATAAAATCATTCCTATTTTTCCATAATATATCAATCATGACTACAAATTTACCGGCAACCTTTTTATCCTCCTTCTTATAAATATCAAAGATAAAGAACTTGAAATCATAAGAAAAATGATTGCGAGAATCTATAAGATTAGATAAATGTGAAGATCTCCAACAAGAGTTGGTAGCATTACAGTCCAAAAAAAGGTGTCATTCATCCTCAATCCTCAGTATAGTGGTCACACAACTGACAAGTTAATGGACACATGTTTTATAATATTATTTATTAAATAGTTAATAAAAATAAAGTAAAACAAATTGTTTTCATATAGTAATAATTGTTTTATAATAATTTTTATCAAATAATTATTATAATAAAATAAAACAATTATAAAAAGTTAGTGGAATATATAAAATAAAATTAAAAAAAAAAGATAATGGTTAGTTTAAAAAAGTTAGTGGGATGATTATTTAAATAATTATTAAAATAAAATAAATAAATTACAAAAATTTAGTGGAATATATAAAATAAAATTATAAAAAAATAGATAATGGTTAGTTTAAAAAAGTTAGTGGAATAATTCTTTTATTATTTCAAAGAGAAAATAGAAAATTAATGAGATAAAAATATAAAAAATTTAATTAAATAAAATAAATAAATAAATAGGTAAATAAGAATATTAAAAAGTTATTATCATTAACTTTTACTAAATTTGATTAAGAGTACGAAGAAAATAAATCAACTACTTCTAATTTAAAAAATCAAATAAAACATATAAAAATTTGAATAAATATTATTAGTAAAGGTTATACATAATTTAAGATAACAAAATAAGGCTACTTTGCAGTAGAAAAATAGTATCAAACAATATAAAAAATTCATCTACCTATTTTTTAATAAAATATTATCAATTTTTTTATAAAATCAATAATTGTAAAAAATCCAAAATAATCAAAAGGATATAATAATAATAAAAGCAACAAAAATAACCCAATTCTTTCTAAAATATATTTTCCAAAAAAATATATTTTTTATATCTTAATGAAAAATATAGGAATAGAAAAATAAAGTTAAAACATAATAATATTTGAAATATATAGGATGAAAGAGATATGGCAAAGAATTATTTACAAAAGAGATACTACATTAATAATAAAAGAGATATTACATTAATAATAAAAAAGATATAGAACGAAAGAAAAATATATAAGTGAGAGAGGTATATAATGAGCTATGTCTTTACAGATTTCAAAATTTTAATGAGCTACGTCTTTACAGATTTCAAAATTTTATCCATCTAGAGTTCATTTTGTTTACCATATGAAAATGAAAGAGATATAAGATAAGTGATATTAATAATAAAAAGATGTATTGTGATTCGTTCAAACGGATTCTACGAATGCACATTTATTTTAATAGAAAAATATATGATATTCATGAAAATATAATAATTAAATGTATAATTAATAAAAAAATATTTTAATCAATAATTTAATTTTCTCGTTAATAATTAATATTTTGATCGATAATTTTACATTCTCGTTAATATTTAATATTTTGATCAGTAATGTTATGTTCCTCTTTTTATCAGTAATTTTATATTTGCGTTAATATTAAATATAGTTTAAAATTGTAACAGTAAATTTAGATTAAAAAAATATTTTTCTCGTATATTATTTTTGAATCAAAAATATATGAATTATAAATATTATTTTTTGTATATAAAAATATCTAGATTAATAATAATTTATTCCCGTTTACAAATATTTATTGTTTAGATATCGATTACAAAAATATTTGAATCAATAGTCATTTTTCTCTCATATATAAAAATAACATTATTTAAAAGAAAATCTATTAAATCGGTGATATATTTTTTCCCAAATAAAAATATTAATTTTTTATAATGATTATTTATAAAAATATTTAAATCAACATAAAATTTGACTTGACACATAATTACACTAATAACATTTATTTTAGAAACTATTATTAAGATATAATATAACCTATTTTTTTAAAAATATTATGAAATTAAAAGTTAAAATATTTTTTTCAATAATATAACTTAAAATTATTTTCCAAAATATATGTTAAATATTTGAAATCATAATTTCTTATAAAAATATTTGAATTTTCTCCGTATGTAAATTATTTCTCGTATATAAAAAATATGTATCTCAGATATTTTATTATAAAGTATTAAAAAATCGTGTCCTCGTAATATTACATAATTAACAAATAAAATTGCAACTCTAGTGATCAAGAATATTTATCTTTTTTGTATAACTTCGTTTCAAACTTTTATTTTGTGAAGTAGTTGAAACACCCTTTACCTACAATTTCAACACAATCAAGAGTTATTAAATTAATATATGTATTTTTCAATGCATTTTTTTACAGGACAATGCTAATATATCAAAAAGACACATCCAACTTTAAAATTCAAGATATACAAAGATGAGAAGCATACATTGCATACCTTATAGTAATGACTTGAAAAATAGTTAACTACCAACCATTTGTGTCTAATAGGTAGGTGTGGCAAACGGGTATGTCCGTTCTGTTTAGAACTGTCTTGCAAAAGTCTGAAAAAAACGGGATGGGGCGGAACGGTCATAGATGAGTGTGATCGGTGGAAATGAGAATTGACTGTTTTGGAATGCTGGTTCGCGTTTGCGTTTGTTTTTGCAAAATGTCACGGTAAGCAAGAGTCGCCACCGTCTTTTATTTTATCCAACAAGGAAAGGACAAAAGCATAGAAAAATTCCTTTTTGAGATGTTTCTCGGGTTCGGGAGGCATATTATAGAAAGGGAAGGTATTAGCACCCTTTCTATCCGTGGTTATCCACGGGCTCTTAGGTATTTGCTCATTATGTTTTCAAAAAGTTTGCTTTTCTTTGTGTTTGTGGGTTTGAAAAGGGTTTTTGTTTTGAAGAGAGTGTAAGTGTGAAAAGTTTTGTTTGTTTTAAAAGGAGCAAGTACTTAAGAACCATCTACCTACTTAAAAAGGAATTAAACTGTACAAGTGTCCTTTAGACGGTGTTATCCCACTATTGAGGAGTAGGTAGCACCGTCGTTGGAGTTTTCGGGTCAATTCGATTAAGGGACGCATGGTCACTAAAGCAATGTTAGGATGCTTTAGCGGTAACCCTAATGTCTTAGATCATTTCATCCGAGGCAACCGTTTTGAGGCAACTTATGATCTTTGGACAAGAGGGCGACCTCTAAAACACCCTATACTCAATGACCACGTTCGAGGCAACCAAGTGAGGTGTACCCTAAGAGTCGCATGTGCGAGTGTATTGTTTTTCAGTTATATTATCTTTGATTAGGCCAAACTAATTGTTGATCTTATCTTTCCATACATATCCTATTTACTAGCATTTGTACAAAGTAAATAAAATGCAGAAAGATAAAATCCTACGCTATTACAACCATATCGAAAGGCATAAAAATATGAAGGAAAAAATAAGCTAAAAGTAAGAAAAATGAGTGTCTTTCGACCAAGGCAGTAGCACCCTTCGACTTGCATTTTGTTGGCCTCCTTCGATTGGGGCTAGCACCAGTGAGGTTGTGGCCTTCGATTAGGGGCTGGCACCAGTGAGGTTTTGTCCTTCGATTGGCCTCGAAGTCAGTGTATGGCGAAACCTTCTGGTTCTGCCTTGTTGCCTTCTTCGACTGGAGGTTGAAAGCAGTGAGGGAATGCCTTTCGCCTGAGCCTGGAATCAGTGAAGGCATGCTTTTCGTTTGGGCCTAGAAGTCAACATGATTTTCCTCCTGGTTGTCTCTTTCGTTTGACCTGGAGAAAGAGGGTAGAAGCCAGAAGCTTCGTTTCCTATCTCCTGTTTCCTGTTTCTTTCACTTCAAGCATTAAATGGAAATATGGCCTGAGGCCATACTAGTATTTGTCTTGTAAACAGTTTAATAGTTAAATCAAGTTCAGGTAAACAGAAAGCAAAACGAAAGGGTTAGCTCTAAAAAATATGTTAAAAGGGTGGAAACAAAAGGAACAATGGTATGTACATGTTTCAAACGAAAGGGAAAATTATTATGCCATGAAACGAAAAGTTCAAAGGTAAGAATAACTTACCTTGCTTCAGGCCTTGAATAGATGTGGGGCCTTGAGTGGTGGCCCTGGATGCTGGATTCGAAAGAGGGGTCAATAGCTGTGCTGGAATGCTGGATTCAAAGGAAGGAAAGAAACAAGTCTTATGTTTCTTTCCAAACTGGATTCAAAGGATACTGAAGAGTACTTGTTCTTCAGAATTGAAGGAAGTAAGTATGTGATTCTGGGTTTGTTCTCACAAGTGTTGAAGGGACTTGAGAGATTTGTTGTGTTTGAGAAAATTTAGGAGATTCGTTCCTCTGGTCTAAAGATCCTCTCCTAGCTTTGTAAATGTTCCTCTATTTATAGAGAAAGAATGGACATGTTGTCCAAAGCCAGCCTTGCAAATAAATGATAAAATAATGTAACGTTGTTTCCAGTGATTTCTGGTAAACAACCGCTAGTCTTCCAAACTATCGAATAAACTTTCTGACTGTTATTCAATTCCTCTGGTAACTCACAGGATCGACTAGATTGATCCTAGTATTCCTTGGTCATTAGGGTAACTCTCATGATCGAACATATATTCATGGTTGATATTTGAGTGTTGTATAGGTGTTTGGCTTATTTCGATTTCTCTCTTAAAGTTCTAAAGATGTAATCAAAATGTGCGTGTACGAAACTAAGTTGCATGAATAAATGTTAATTGTAAAGACATGTAAAATTGCATAAAAGGGAAGTAAATGGTTTCGAATTATAAAAACAGTTAATGTAAAGGATGTTCTGGAACGTAAAAGGTTTGAAATATGAAGAAAGCGTTTAATGCAAGAAATCTGTAAATGACTTTAAGTAAAAATAGGCGTTCGAAGGATAAAGCTTGAAGGTAAAGGCATGGAAAGTATGACAGTTTTCTGAAATGTAAAGTGCTTGAAATGTAAAGAAAGCATTGAAATGTAAAGCTTTAATGAAGAGATTTCGAAATAGAAAGACTTTGAATGAGAAAACTTATAAATGTTATTTGACAGAAAGATAAAGGAAAGTGCTGGAAATGATAAAAGGTTTTCATTAAATCATAAATATGTGGTGCTATCATACGTACATTGCTCTTGCATTCGTTTCCCTTGCCATGTGGTAGTTTGAATGTTACTGAGTATTTAGTACAATAGATATGACACACGAAATCCTAATACTAAGACTTCTATTTATACTAATTCGACCATAACGGTCTTGCTATAGGATTATGCCACGTTCAGAACATGCAGAACAATGCCTCTCTCTTCTTTCCACGTGTCTCCAAATGCTCCAGCACATAAATTTCAAACTTCGAATGTCCCGCTTCCATTTGAATTTCAAATGCTTTGGTACTTCTCCGTTTCGAACGTACTTCTCAGACACAGCCTTGTTGTTATTTCGAGACTTCTTTAGAGATGTTCCCATAATTGCCACTCGAAGCTCCAAGCTTTGACATGCTTATTCGAAACACTGCTTCTGCTACTTCGAAACATGACGCTTTGTTTCATTTTGATCGAAATGTTCAATTCGCTTGGCTTCTAATAATATTATCAAAATCTTCAGCCAACAAATTGCCCCTTTAAAATATGTATTTCGATCTCTCTGAGAAATACCTATTTTAAACATCTACACAAGATTTTGATGTGACCTTCGAATCATCGTAACATTTAATGCATTTGACTCCAGTCACGTCAATCATAGCACTTTTGGATTCCTTAACCGCCTGGAGCCACTTCACAGTATGGTGCAGTTACAAACAATGATTTTCTTTAAATCACGCCTATTACCCATGTTAACTTTACGCCACCTCTTCATCACACCAACCCATGATTTCCACGTATCACATCCTCATTCACTGGATGCTTAAACTTCCACATTATAAAACATCATCCACTTAGTCTTTTTCTTTTCTTTCCACATTCTGAATCTTTTACCCTCCTTCTCTCGCCAAAAACCCTAAGCTTTCAACATCTTTCAAAAATGTCTTCTTCTACTTCATCCCAACTCAAAAAGGTTTCCAAGAAGAAAGGAAAAACTGCAGGCACTACAATGGAAAGTAAGATTATCACTCACCAAGGCCAATCCGTTCTTGCTCCTCAGATGAATTCAAAGGAAAAAGAAATGTTGTATGCGTCACAGGTACTCATTCCTACCACCGTTGCTGGTAAGAGGTTAGCTTTAAATGGCCCTCTTACGGTTTTTGAAATATTAAAAGATACCAGGATGATTTTCCCAGTTTGCTATAGTTTTAAACCCTTGTTTAACAAAATGGACACCCCTAAGGCAATAGAATCTTCTGGTTCAAATACCATAGAAAATCCAATTGTTCCTCCTAAGGACCCCTTTGTTTTGGACTATGTAAAAAGTAATTTTAAGCCGTTTCGATCTTGCCCCACCTCCGATACTGCTTATCAAAACTGGTTCAAGAAAGTAGAAGCTAAGAAATCCCAGCAATAGGAAGAATTAGGTATCTATAATTTGATTAAGCTATCGAAGCCTGGTTTCACCTACTGCCACCCTCTGCTATTCGCGTCCCTCTATTTCTGGGACAGTACCTATAATACTTTCCATCTCCCAGGTGGAATGATCACCCCCACCTTCTTCGACATAGCGGCCATCACTGGGCTATCGCCAGTAGGAGAAACTTATATCCCCGACAACGAAGAACATTCAAGCATAATTGACTTCGAAGTCAAGCTAGCAAGTTTTTCCAAGTTTATCAGTCACTACCATGCTGAGGGAGACAATGTGTCTGACGTAGAACACATTGCTTTCTTAACCCTATGGCTGTCAAGATACGTTTTCTGCAGTAGATCCCTACAGATAGCCAGTAGGTTTATTCCTCTAGCTAGGGATTTGCATGAAAATCGAAAAGTGTGCTTAAGTGAACTGCTCTTAGTTGACCTTTATGAAAGCCTGAGGTCAGCTGTTTCGAGCCTCAAATCCCATACCTCCAAGAATATTCTGTTGGCTGGCCCTTTTTGGTTACTTCAACTATGGCTAAATGCCATGTCCGAACCCTCCTTGTCAACTGCCAACACCATTGATGAACAAGACCCTGAGATAACTGATAGGATAGTCGAAGGCACTAGGCTTCGAAGATTAACTCCAAATGACGACAAAGATGACTTCCAAGTCCAAGTATCGAAGTACATCATGATATTCTCCAAAAGGCACAAGTTCGAAGAGAGCATGGCGCCTTTTGCTTCGAGGACTCATGGACCTTCTTGGTTCACCATGGCTCTCTCAGAAGCTATCAAGAGCAAGGAGATTCAGGATGTATGGAGAGCCTTTTTGCTACCTAGACTCATTTCTTCAAGAATAACTCCAGCCAAGAACCAGATTTTTCTTTTTGCTTACCAGCCAAATTTTGTTTCGAGACAGTTTGGCTTATGCCAACTGATTCCTGAACCTTTATTTCAAACTGAGAGTGCCATCACTTCTGGACGAACTTTCAAGGCACGGGAAGCCAAAATACAGCAAGAACAATATCAAGGCTTTGCCCAGTTTGAGCTGATAACCTTCGAACCTACCCATCTCACAGCTAAAGGGTTTCTGGAATGGTGGACCAAGTTTTATCAAACTTATATGTTCGATACACTTACAATTCAACAGAAACTAATTGATGCCTTCGATGTGCATGTACCAGCAAAGAAAGGTATGTTTACTCATGCCAAAGAGATTAAAGCTTTCGAAAATTATTTTGAAACTACTTATGACCCCACGCGCTTGGACTCCACTGTGCATCAAGCGGCTGAGACCTTGAAGGAAAAATTTAAACAAAAAGTTTCTAAGTTAAAACTTCCTTCAGGGTTGTCACCTGAGGATAGGTATAGGTTGGCATTCGAAATGCATCCACCTAAATTTCCCAGATTACCTACCTCAGAACTGGCTCTGGCTTGGTTTCCCCCATATCCTTGGTGGTTCACTTGCAAAGAGATGTTCAAACATCTTCAAAGGAAACCAAAGCCATCTGAGACTGTGACATGGGCTCGACACTGGCTTCATGATTTCCCAGGACACCTTCGATACGACCTTTCTGCCATGTCAATTAAATCTGATCAAGGCACAGGTGCGAATGCTTGGGAAAATCCCAAACGTCTTTTATTTTCCATATCTTTAACCTTTGCTTTAATTGTTTCGATTTTCAGCCATCAGGATAAAGACAGCTGCCTCGAAGTCGAAAGAAGGGAGTGCCTCTCAAGCCTCCATCGAAACTACTGACAAAGTGACTCCGCCCGAAACAACCACTATTGCTGCAACCACAACAACAACAACAATACCAACAACAACCAGTGTTCCAACTCCAACGGTAATCACTTAGCCTTGATGTTTCGAATTCACTCATGTTTTATGGTTTGCATCTAACTCTTTGTTTAAATATTTTCAGACCAACAAGCTTCCTCCTCCTACTCCCAAGAAGCGGAAATCAAGCACCACTAGGGAAGACCCCAAGGCTGGAGGAAACTTAACAACTGCTTCGAAGAAGAAGCCAAAGAAAGATATTTCGAAAAATACCGTTCCAACTAGTGTCTCTGGACTAGATTCTAGGGATGCTGCTCCTTCACCCAAATCCAAAATTCCACCTTCGACCTCCAACACAATGTTGGAACGCATAGCTAGTAACCTCTCCTCCGAGAGTCCACAGGTAAATTGAACTTTTTAAATCTCTTTGACAATAATAACTTCTTATTACCTTGGTGCATGTTTTTTAACATTCTGTTGCTCCTTGCAGAACATCTTGAATCCAGCTTCCACTACTTCGAACTCACCATCCAAAGCTGCTGCTCCACTTAATTCCTCTCCTCAAGGAGATTCCAGCAACCTTATACAGAATAAAGGTTCGTCTAATATGGCGGTTCTGGCTGGAACTTCTGAATAGCAGGATGATCAAGGTACCTCCATTCCTCTGAAAGAGACAAACGAAACACCACTTCAAACATCTGCAGAGGATTTGCAAAGAGCTTCTCTTCAAAAGTCCCCTCTTGAAACTCTTCAAGAGGACCCAAAGGACACTCAAACTGAAGGAGAGAAAGCTGATTCTGGGCAAAGAGATGAAGAATCTGCAGACGAAGAGTCTGAGGAGGAGAATGCCAATGACAGTTCGACTGCTGGGACGGAGTCCAACGCAAATAGCAGTGAGAAGGAAGGCATCGAAGTGGTGGACTTGGATGATGATGAAGAAGACCAAGAGCACGAAACGAATGAAGGGGATGGTGATGCAACCAACGAACCCATGGAGGTTGAAATGGACGTGACTCCCCTACGTGTGGAACTCCCTCAATCCTCTTTGTCTCGAATGACTGACGAGGAGCTTGCACTCCTGAGACGAAATGACCCTATTGGGTACATGAAGGCAAAGTTGGCTCAGAGGGACGTCCCACTTGCTAGGGCTGGCACAAGTTCGACCAGTTATCCTCTTCCCACAGATGAAAGAATTGTACTTCTTAATAAGATTAGGAAAACAATTCTCAATGTGGATATATTCGAAGTGCTCAAGCAAGATAGTACTGCTTGCTATACTATGAAGGAGTTGCTTACAAAGGTCAATCTTTCTACCTGCTCCTTGCCAGTTAGTACTCTCTTGTTCGATCTTTAGGCTTTGCTGGACAACGTAACTGGTTACCTTCTCCAAGACGAATCTGCTGCCAAGAAGGTTCAAGAGAAACGCATTGCAATGGATGCTGCTTATGAACAAGCTTCGAAACTCTCTCAAGAAGCTGAGGATCAAGCTATGCATCTAAAGCAGGCGAAAACTGATTATGAGGCTCGAGCTGAGTCCATACTTCTTTGGGAAAGGCAGATTCTGGAACTTCAACAGAAGGTTAAGGAGGCTAAAGAACAACAAATAGCCTTCGAAACCAATACTGCTGGTAACCAATTCGAAGAGCTTCTCAACCAGGGGCTTGCAGAAATGGAGACTGCAGAACAACTTAAAGGAGAAGTGGCAACCTTGGAAGGAGCCAGGCGTTTCACTCAGCAGAAGCTTGAATCATTTCGAAGCACTTTCAACCGATTGAAAAATAACTCTTATTTCTAGATTTTGATGTTTATTTAACTACAATTTTGGTTTCTTATATGTAATATTCGAACAACGCCATTTTGGCATCTAATCTTGCCATTTTGGCCTTTTATAATATCTTGGTTATTTTGTTACTATTCGAATCTCCTGCAGGCGTGGCTTATATTTCTTTAAATATTTCCCGTTAACCTTTAGGATACGTTTATCATCCACCAGTTCTTCGATTTCGTATGCATTGTTTGAGAATACTTTTAATATTCGAAAAGGTCCTTCCCAATGAGGTGACCATTTTCCTAATGCTTTATTTTTCTTGTCCATGGTCAATATGACTTTCCACACTAAGTCATTAATAAAGAATACTTTTTTCTTCACCCGTTTGTTGTATGTTCTGGCCACTCTTTCTTTTTGTCTCATCAAAATTTCCAATGCATGTAATCTAATTTCGTCCAACTCAACTAATTCATTCATCATCATTTCCCAGTATAATGCAGCTGGGGTTTCGTTTTGTCTCTGAATTCGAACTGATTGTAGATGAATTTCTACTGGTAACACTGCATCATGACCAAATGTGAGTTGGAAAGGCGTAGTCTTAGTAGCTTCCTTAGGAGATGTTCTACAAGCCCATAATATTTGGTCCAAAGTTTTGTGCCAGTTTCTTGGCTTTTTGCCAATATGCTTCTTGATTAATCCTATTATCACTTTATTAGCTGCTTCGACTTGACCGTTTGCTTGAGCATAATATGGCGTTGACGTTAGCAATCTAAACCCCATTTCTTGGGCAAATTCTTGCATCTTTCTACCAGTAAACACAGAGCCTTGGTCTGTGGTTATGCTCTCTGGCAATCCGAACCTATAGATAATGTGTTTTTGTATAAACTCAATAATAGCCTCTTGATCAGCAACTATCAGTGGTATAGCTTCGATCCATTTGGTAAAATAATCTAGTCCTACCAAGATATATTTTTGTCCTTTGGACGAAGCAGGATTTATTTCTCCTATCAAATCCAATGCCCATCCTCTAAATGGCCATGGTTTGATGATCGAATGCAACTCACTTGCAGGGGCATGTTGAATCCCTGCATGTTTCTGACATTCCTCACATCCTTTAGCAAAGTCTATGCAATCTTTGAGCATGCTGGGCCAATACAAGCCGTATCGAAATAACATCCATTTCATTTTATGGCCTACTTGATGTGCCCCACATGCCCCATTGTGGACTTCTGACAATGCTAGGTATGCCTCACTTTCTCCTAGGCATTTCAATAATACACCCTCTTGGGTCTTTTTAAACAATTCGTTCCCCACGAGGAGATATGACAATGCTCTGTATTTTGTCTTTCTATCCATGTTTAGAGTTGGGTCTGCTAAATAACTCTTCAGTGGACTTCGCCAATCTGCATCTCACAAAGTATTTATGGCTAATATTTCGAATCCCTGTTTCTCAGCATATCCCAATTTCATACTTTCCAGATCCGATGGTGTGAATCTAGTAGCCATAACTCTACCCCTTAATTCAACTAAATCCTTAAAGTTCTTGGTAGATACTTTATAACCCGAAGCCAACTGCGCTAAGTCATTTGCTTCTTGGTTCTCTATTCTTGGTATGTGTTGAATATCCATGTATTCAAATTTCCTCAATAGCCTATTGACTATGACGAAGTATACCATTAATTTTTCCTTTATGCACTTATATTCCTTTGTGATTTGTTTGACCACTAATTCAGAGTCTCCTTTAATTTCGACTCTGGTTGCCCCCAATTCCAACAAAGCTTCAAGTCCAACAATGAGCGCTTCATACTCAGCTTCGTTGTTCGAGCAACGAGGACCATCTAATTTATACTTGAATTTTATTGGAATTCCTTCAGGAGAAATCAGAAGGACTCCAACGCCACTTCCATTCCTGTGGGTTGAACCATCAAAGTACAATTTCCATGGTTGCATTTCGACATAACTCATGACAGTCTGCTCAACCAAAGAATGGTCCACAATGAAGTCAGAAATCACTTGACCTTTCATAGCTTTTAAAGGCATGAAAGTCAAAGAATATTTTGTTAAGGCTAAAGCCCATTTACCAACTCTGCTATGCATTATTGGTTTTGAAAGCATATGTTTAATGACATCGAAATGAGATGAAACATAAACACCAACAGGCTTTATATAATACTTGAGTCTCATACAAGAGAAATACAAACAGAGACATAGCTTTTCTAAATTGATATATCTGGTCTTTGCATCATTTAGCACTCTACTTAAATAGTATATGGCTCTTTCGATGCCATTGCTATCTTCTTGTGCTAGCATACTACCTATACTAACTTCAGAGGCAGATATGTACAATCTCATGGGCTTCCCCCATGAAGGTTGAGACAAAATATGAGGCTGAGAGAGGTATCTTTTTATCCTGTCAAATGCCTCCTGGTGAGCTTCGTTCCATTCGAAGGCTTGGCCTTGCTTTAGACGAAGTAACGGAGAGAAAGCTTGGGTTCTTCCACTCAGGTTCGAAATGAATCTTCTGAGGAAGTTAATTTTCCCTAGCAGAGATTGCAACTCCCTTTTTGACGTAGGTGCTTTCGTCTCCATTATGGCTTTGGTTTTGTTCTGGTTGATTTCAATCCCTTTCTTGTGAACCACAAAACCAAGAAAATCTCCAGCCTGCACAAAAAATGCACATTTAAGGGGATTCATTTTTAAGCCATGTTTTCTCATTCGCTCGAATGATTGGCTCAAATGATGCAAATGTGTTTCTGCAGATATAGATTTGATGACTATATCATCAATATACACCTGCATGAAGGTTTCAATGAAATCATGAAAAATTGAATTCATTGCCCTTTGATAAGTTGCCCCAGCGTTCTTTAAACCAAAAGGCATCACCACCATTCGTAGGTGCCTAAGGCTCCTGGGCAACGAAATGATGTCTTTGCAACATCTTCTTCAGCAATGAAAATCTGATTATACCCAGAGTATCCATCTAACATACTCAAGTATTCGAACCCTGCAGCAGAATCTACTAGCATTTCTGCCACAGGCATGGAATATTCATCTTTAGGGGTTGCAGTATTTAAATCCCTAAAATCTATGCAGATTCTTAAAGAACCATTTTTCTTAATAACAGGTACTATGTTTGCTAACTATTCGGCATACCTTGTTGTTCTGATGAACTTGCAACGCAGCAACCTTTCGATCTCAGTTTTAATTTTTGTGAGAACTGCTGGTGCGAATCTTCTGGGAGTTTGTTTGATGGGCTTCTTGCCATCTTTGATTGGCAGTCTGTGTTCGACCAACTCCCTCTTTAAACCAGGCATCTCGTCATAATCCCATGCGAAGCAATCTTTATTATCCTTGAGGACTTCGATTACTTCCTTCTTGAGGCCTGGGCTGAGTTTTGCACTTATGTAGGTTATTATTTTCGTTTTTTCATCCCCTAAGTTGACTTCTTCGAGTGGATCTTGTGCCAACATTTTGGCACCTGAGTTTATGGGGTCCCTTTCAAAGCCTAAGGGTTCTTTATCGTAGATGGCATCCAACCTTTGATCCATCTCAAATTCTCTGAAGGGTGAACATTTCGAGCCATCCCCTCTTGCTTCGTTCATCTTTATAGTTGATTTATTTATTTCAGCCTCTAAGGCCGCTTTTGATTCGTTCTCAGCCATATAGGCCGAAATCCTTTTGAAAAAAGTGGACTCAGTCATGGATAAGGTTGTCGAAGTCCCAGCCTGCTGGCCGTTTTTGTATAGTGCTTTCGACTCCCTCTTCTTCACTGATTATTGTTCTATCCCAGTAAAGGCCATCATGGCGAAGGGTCATGTAGTAGTGGGCGTTTCTGGTTTCATTAATCTCATCATTTGGAACACACGAAGCAATCTTTGCCAGATTTTTATCATAATCCCTCTTGTCAACTAAATTGACTGTTGACATAAAGTAACTCTGGTCTGCTTCGATGTTTTCCACGATTCCATCATCTCTCCACAGAACTAGTCGCTGATGCATTGACGAAGGAACTGCCCCCACGCCATGGATCCACTCCCTTCCCAGCAATAAGTTATAGTTGGCCTTGGCTTCGATCACCATAAACATGGTGGGCCTACAACTTGAGCCTATTGTCGATTCCAACTGGACCACTCCCAGTGTTTTGCCCACTTTTCCCTCATAATTGGACAGAACCATATTATGGGGCTTGATGTCTCCTTCGCGGATCTCTAATCTTTTCAGCATGAAATGGGGTATCAAATTGACTGCAGCACCCCCATCTACTAGAACCTTGTTCACACCATGGACACCAACTTTTGCCCGAATAAAAAGTGGCTTGAGATGGTTCTTCATAGCAGGTTCTGGACGTTCGAAGAACGCATTTTGTTCCTCAACAGCCCCATTGTCCATCACATAGTAGCACACAGGCCTATGTTTCATCAAATCTGTGGTGTCTTCCTCCTCATATTCATCGCTTTCGGTTTCCTGCCCAAATTCGCAGGGAAGTACAGACACCACGTTACAGTTCAGGTTGAATGAAGACTCCCTCTCCGATTCGAAGTTATATGTTATCATATCTTCGTCCTCTTCTGGGCCTGGAGTGTATTCCTTTGGTTCATCCCGTTGTACTTCAGAGAAAAGCCTCCTATTGACTGGAGGTTTGTCTTCAGTTTGATTTTTTGGTTTGTTGGTGCTAGATTCACCTTGGTTCTTTGTTGAAGTAACCCCTTTGTTTGCCACAGCTTCCCTCTCAGCCTTTCGAATCCTTTGTTGTCTGCGCCACTGGGATCTTGACATGGGGTTCCTTCCTTTGTAATTTTCTAATCTCACCTCCTCCCTTTTTGCTGTGTTGAATTGCCTTCTGTATGTCACGGCATGGCGTGCATTTCGTTCGGCGTTTCTCAATCTATCTTTGCCTTTGTCATTTCTGACCTGTAACCATCTATCGGTTGGCACTTCAGTAGGGAGTTTGAAAGTCACTCTTCGAGCAGCCTTGGGGTGAGGGCTATCAGGCCTTCGCTGTTTGTGTCTGCTGTCGAAACGTGGGCCCATCTGGACAGTTTCTTGATGGTTCCAGCAAGGGGCGAAGGGAATCGTTTCGAAGGCTCTGGCCATGCTTTGGTCATACACAGCAGAACACCTTGGGCAAATCAAGCACTTGGTTTCCCCTTTGTAGCAGCGAAACACAAATTCCAGCAAACTTTCTCCAGCCTTGGGATAACACCTAAAAAGCTGGTTATCCTGGCGCCAATTGTTGCCAGTTCGAGTCCTCTGTACCCTTTCGAAATTCGCAGCAATTCTTTGATTGCAGAGGATGCTGCACCTAGGGCACAATATCATGCCTGAATCTCCTTTGTGGCATGTCATGAGGTAATCCTTGAGACTAGCATCTCCAGTGTGATTATCCTCCATTCTATACTTTTCTTTTTCTAAGTATTTTTCTACTTCCTCCATCTCAGAGCGAGGCCTTTCCATATCCACCATATTTATCTCAACATCTTCCCCCTTAGCTTCATCATCGCCCCATCCTGTGGGCTTTATATCCTCAATCTGAACCATCGAACTCTCTGGGGCAGAATATTTGACCAAATAGTCAAATTTTCCACTGGGTTCCCCTAGAGTGTCCCATATTTCCTTCTGAGGGGAAATTGGCTTCGTGATTTGGACTTTCTCCAATTCTAGCCTCAAGCCTTCAGTGACTTGTGTTAGTTCTTGGTTTTGATTTCCCTGGCCTTCAGTAGCCTGGGTTTCTCTTGCAACAGCTACAGGTGCTGCAATCGAAGTCTCTGGCGTCTTCTGGATGTCTTCAGTGACCTCCTTATTGACTTCGACCATCACCCAGTTTTTAGTTTCAGTACCCTTCTCTCCTGTGAGGGCGTCGCTTTGATCAGTTTCCACCATGTTGATCTCTCCAATGCATGTAGGCTCGGAGTAGTTAGTGTCTGCGACGTCCAAGGGATCTTCGTCCACTTTCATCTTTGCCTTATCAACGAACTTTAGTCTGCCATCTTTGATTGCGTTTTGAATTAGGTCCCTGAAAAGAAAACATTGTGAGGTTTTGTGGCCTAGGAAACTATGATATTTGCAAAATCCTCTCTTCTTCCTCTGATCCAAAGGAGGTATTTTGACATTTGATGGCACAATTAGTTGGCCATCTTTGACAAGTAAGTCAAAAATCTCGTCACATTTAGTGACATCGAAGGTATAAACCTTTGGGAATTTGTCACTTTTCTCATTTTCAACAATCTCTTTCCCTTTTGTGGGAACCAATAATTTACAGGAATAAGGCGGAGCCTGTTTTAATTCAGCGAGGTCGATTTCGACCTCTTCGAATTCGAATTCAGGATATTCTTCTGCTTCCTCAGTTCCAACATAGGAAATCCTTTCTTTCTTGCTATTCTTAAATACTCTGGCTTTTTCGGCCTTTAGCCTTTCGACCTGTCGAACCCTATCGGCTAACTGAGCCATATCCCTTAAATATTGAGTATCTAGTTTCTTTCGAATAGAGTAATCCAAACCACCAGCGGCCATTTCGACTAACTCATGTTCAGGCACTACTGTGTAACATCTGGATTTCAAAAGCCTAAATCTGTTCAGATAATCATCTATGGGTTCGGTGAACTTTCTCTTGACATTGGCTAATTCCTTCAAGCTTATTTTCGACTGTCCCATGTAAAATTGTTCATGGAATAATCTCTCCAAGAGAGCCCAAGTATCAATGGACCCAGGAGGCAAAGTGGTAAACCATGTGAAGGCGTTTTTAGTCAAGGAACTTGGGAAGTATTTGATCCTGAGATCTTCATTATTGGCTAATCTCCCGCTTCGGTTAGATATCTTGCTCTGTGTTCGACTGTTGACTCATTGGTATCCCCAGCGAACTTTGTAAATTTAGGGACTTTATATCCCCTTGGTAAATCAGTATGCATTATGCAATCTAATATAGGAGAAGCATAATTTGGCCTTCTCATTCCTGTGTTGAGGCCATTCTGGGCCATGACTCTCTCTATCATGGTGGTTAGATTGTTTTCTGCCAAGATGTTATCGTTTCGAATTCTATGAACGACAGCATCGGCATCTTGATTTCGACCAACCAGGACAACTCCCCTAGGTTGTTCTTCTCGAAACTCTGGGGCTTCTAGCCTTTCGACCCTTGCCCCTGGTTCCATAATTTCTCTTTGTGGGCCTGGGATTATTGGGGCTTCTAACCTTGGTGCCCTGGCCCCTAAGTTAACTTCTTCTCTGAGTGGTCTATAAATCGGGTCGTTAGCAATTTGTTCTATAACAGGCATGTTTGCTCGAAATCCCGCCTTATTCTTCCTACGCCTTTCTGGGGGAGCAAAGAAATCTGCTATTCGACTCATGTTGTCAGCGTTTTCCCTGTTTGTCACAGTCACATTTTGCACTATTGGGGCAAATATCTCCTGCATGGTTTGTGCTAACACCCCTATCATATTATGGTTACTGTCATCCATCAATTGCCTAAAAGCCAACTGGTTTTCTGTGGTTAAAATATGCATTGTGCTATAACCCACTGACCCTTGGTTATTTGTCATAAACTGATTCGCCCCAGACCCAGACCCTAATTGTGGGGATGAATTCGATGTGGAATTGTGTAAACCTGCCATAAAAGATGTTGGCATTCCATAAGAGGAATTTCTGGTTCTATTTCCATCGAAACCGGGTGGTCTAGTTAATGGAGTGGCGAAATGGGATTGTGTCCCTGATGGTGGAACGAATCCCCCAGGGTAACCAATGGTTCCAGTATTTCCTAAGATCGAACTATTAGTTGATATGCCACTTACTCCATTGGTGGCTATATTACTGGTTGAAGATGCAACAGACTGTGCATTCGAAGGGATCACATTAGATGTTCCGATCGAAGTGGACACATTAGTGCCTATTGTATGTGGGGCATTTTGTTCCCCTTGTAGATTGTCAGAATTAGACATTTTGGCCAAACGTTTTCTTCTGGATAAAGGTTGGTTGCTGTTGGTTATTTTACCACTTCTCAGGTTCATAAAACAACAAACTTCTTAGGTTCCAACGTTTTTATAATGGTTATGTCTCACAATCTTTATTCTAATGTCCAATTATTCGTCCCATCGGGTGTGACAATTTGTTTCCAGTGATTTCTGGTAAACAACCGCTAGTCTTCCAAACTATCGAATAAACTTTCTGACTGTTATTCAATTCCTCTGGTAACTCACAGGATCGACTAGATTGATCCTAGGATTCCTTGGTCATTAGGGTAACTCTCATGATCGAACATATATTCATGGTTGATATTTGAGTGTTGTATGGGTGTTTGGCTTATTTCGATTTCTCTCTTAAAGTTCTAAAGATGTAATCAAAATGTGCGTGTACGAAACTAAGTTGCATGAATAAATGTTAATTGTAAAGACATGTAAAATTGCATAAAAGGGAAGTAAATGGTTTCGAATTATAAAAACAGTTAATGTAAAGGATGTTCTGGAACGTAAAAGGTTTGAAATATGAAGAAAGCGTTTAATGCAAGAAATCTGTAAATGACTTTAAGTAAAAATAGGCGTTCGAAGGATAAAGCTTGAAGGTAAAGGCATGGAAAGTATGACAGTTTTCTGAAATGTAAAGTGCTTGAAATGTAAAGAAAGCATTGAAATGTAAAGCTTTAATGAAGAGATTTCGAAATAGAAAGACTTTGAATGAGAAAACTTGTAAATGTTATTTGACAGAAAGATAAAGGAAAGTGCTGGAAATGATAAAAGGTTTTCATTAAATCATAAATATGTGGTGCTATCATACGTACATTGCTCTTGCATTCGTTTTCCTTGCCATGTGGTAGTTTGAATGTTACTGAGTATTTAGTACAATAGATATGACACACGAAATCCTAATACTAAGACTTCTATTTATACTAATTCGACCATAACGGTCTTGCTATAGGATTATGCCACGTTCAGAACATGCAGAACAATGCCTCTCTCTTCTTTCCACGTGTCTCCAAATGCTCCAACACATAAATTTCAAACTTCGAATGTCCCGCTTCCATTTGAATTTCAAATGCTTTGGTACTTCTCCGTTTCGAACGTACTTCTCAGACACAGCCTTGTTGTTATTTCGAGACTTCTTTAGATATGTTCCCATAATTGCCACTCGAAGCTCCAAGCTTTGACATGCTTATTCGAAACACTGCTTCTGCTACTTCGAAACATGACGCTTTGTTTCATTTTGATCGAAATGTTCAATTCGCTTGGCTTCTAATAATATTATCAAAATCTTCAGCCAACAAACGTGAAAGTACATGTGGGGGCCTCTTGGCAGTTGGGGTGCAGAAGATAATAAAATAAGGCTCAACTGGAAAGTAAATGTCCACTTGTGCCACAAAAGCAAGATGAATGGTTCAGATGGGTTGCTTCCTTCTGAAGGAAAATAGGCGCAAGGCTCAAGACAAACTTTTCTAAAAGTAGTATTGTGCTATTAAGTGCAAGTGGTCTTAGACAACAAATGGGTAAAGGCCTAAAAAGGGAAAACACGTAGCCTAGCCTATGGGTCTAAATGTTCAACTTTATCTTTTGAGTCGAATCCTCCATCTTTCTACACCTTTCGACCAGACTAGAACAACACGACATTCGTTTTCACCAGTTGTGTGTCCTTCTAATGGACCAACTGTGTGTTCTTCGAATGGCCCTTTTCAGAAGGTTATTAACTTCTGAATAGAAAGAAGCTTTTATAAGATTATTGACTTTTGAATTGAAGAAAACCAACAGGAAGCCTTTCCCTCAGTCGAAGCTTATGGTTGAAACAAGCTAATGCCCAGTCGAAGCTTGTATCGAAGAAAACATATTGCCAAATCGAAAGCTCATGCTTGAAGGAAACATATTGCCCAATTGAAGCATGTGGATCGAAACAAACATAAAGGGAGTCATTTCCTTGTGTCTTTTTTAGTATGAGGGAAGTTCCTGGCTTCTGAATTGAAGGGCGCTTTTTCAAGGGAAGCAAGAACTTAGTCACATCTTGTATGAAGACACTTCTTGGATCAAACGAAGCTTGTATGCAGCAAAGTATGCAAGAGGCCCTTGGTGCAAGTGGATTTGAAGGATGCATAGAGATGGTTACTTTGTCCCATCGAAACTTGTCCAAACGAAGCAAGCATGCAGGCAACAAACTTGTCTAGTCGAAGCAGGCTTGTAGGCAGTAAACTTGTCCAAATCGAAGTAGGCTTTGCAGGCAGCACGCTTGGTGAATCGAAAAGGTTTCCTTACAGGGGGCATGTGTGGCCAACATGTCATGGCCTTTGATTGCAACCATGTAGTAAGCACACTTGTCCAATCAAAAGGCTGAATCGAAGGAGGTTTCAAATCCAAACGAAGGATGTACCTAAACAGGCTTTCGAAGGAGGCTTTAAGTTCAAAATGAAGGATGTAATCCAAGTTGCACTCGAAGGAGGCCAAGAGTCAATCGAAGGACATGCCCAAGTTGCACTCGAAGGAGGCCAAGAGTCAGTCGAAGGGTTCTGAATCGAAGGAGACCTGTTTTCCTCCAAATCTGTCAAAATGTTATTTTTATCTGTTTTCTCCATTTTTGACAGTTTCCTTTTAATTTTGGTATTGGAAAATCCCAATGCACTTGTTCAAGCTTGAACTTTGAGAATCATTTGTGAGAGATGCCTTGATAATTGAGAGGGAAAATTTTGGGGTACAACAATGAGGATGTGGGTCTAATACCTAGTCTCATCCCGCAAAAAAGTGAAGGCAAAGCGGAGAAAGCTCGCAGACATTATACATTTTAAATCTAAAAACACAAAAATTTATGAAAATACACGTGCTCACAAAAGTCCGCGTTGAAAATGGGGCAGAGCGAAACGGACAAATTAGAGAGTGAGGGTATAAACTCTTAACCCACCCCACACTAAAGTGCAGGCAAAACAGACATGCCTAACAAATCCAACAAATCGGGCCCGTTTTACCACCCCAACCAACATGGATAGAAAACAATGACACGCTCAAGTGATAATAACTTGCACATTTAGGACTCAATTCTCTCTTCCTTTAAAATTTCAACAAACAGTACTACAAAAACACCACATCACACTACTTTAAAATAAAGCCACACCATTAAACTAAAGCACCACTCAAACATTTTCAGCACCTATATTGCCTTTCAAAAACCATGATAAAAAAAAATACAATACTAAGAATAATGAATACATACACATGTAAACATATGTGTGTGTATGTGAAGAGTAGAAAACATTAAATATATTTGGAAATCAACAAGTTCGTCTTTGCCCAACTTAAATTTCAAGCTTTGCACAACTATTGCAATGTTCAGCTCTTACGACTTAATGACGAATGCCAATGCTATGTTTTTACCAACATCCTTCTCTGAAAACAGAAAATTACTACAAAGATACCTTAGTTCAACAATCCAATATCATACAACATAAATGAATGTATCACAAATGAATAGAAACAAAGTAAGCAGTATAATTCGGTTAACGTAAACTAATTTTATGGTTCAATAGCTAAGTTCAGCTAATGCAAAATACCTTAGTGTGTTTTCTGCTCAAGTATGTAGAAACAACAGTGCATATATATCGTTAAACCTTAGAATAAAAATAAGAACTAAATGCAACTCAGTATTTGTTTGATACTGCGTTGCATATAGTAGCTTCATAGTTTCTTTGTTTTCAAAGGCTTATAGACACAGTGGTACATCAAATAACAAACAAAGTGGCTTTATCACAACTACATAACATTTAAGTCAACATGAGTTCCGAACAAGAAATGCAAAGTACTCTTCATAGAGAAAACGTTTGGAATATAATTTGCACAAAGCTACTCAACAAAATTTCAATCTAATCTTTTTCACCAAAGAACCAAAATCATTAAAAATTATTTGACACAGGGTGAAGAGCTATAAACAAGCTATATGATGCATTATCAGCAGAATACTATGTTCCAATTAGAAGTATTATTGGCATTACAATTAGCTATCAAACCTACACTGCAGTGATCCGCCTATATCAATTTCTCTCCACCTAAATCAACTTTTCTGGGTATTTTCTACATGTATCACAATGAACTATATTATATTTGATTTATGTCTCTCCATGCATTCCAGAGAACCCCAATCACTTAAGCGGTTTGATATCCCAGCAATTAACAGGTACCTCAGTGCATTCACCATCCCATCTCACCTATAGGAAAAACACAACAATAAAATTCGAATAAATTTGAGAATCATTTAATGAAATCTAAACTAATAGTACAGTGTTAAGAACTTACTTCCAGTGTCTTCCAACCGATTACTTCAGAATCATTGGGAAGGCATTTGATCAACTTCCCTTTCTTGGAAGAATTCCTCTCTTGGACCCTGATTCCCTGTCTCAGACTTTCATTGGACAAGGAAAGTAAAGAAGGATCGACAAGAAATTCCACCCAGTTTGGAAAGTATATGAGTCAGAATTTCTTGCCATTGCAGGCCTTCTTTATAGCTTTTGAAGTAAGTTTCGCTGAATTTTCTTTATAAAAAGTGAATCTTTCTGCTGCGGGACTCTGTTTTCTCTGAAAATAAAACCATATTTCATGCTCAAACTTCTTGAACATTACTTTATCACCCGACCTTATTCCCTTTTCTAAGCACATTGGTATGCAACCATCCGTAAGATAATAACACGATTTTCCTTGCCCTTTTGAAACCCTGTGAGTAAAGGTCCACGACTTCTGAGTAATATCAGTAAGAGTTAATGACCTAGTGCTACCGTGAATGGGGAAAACGCCCTTAGTCGCTAGCGGAACTTGCAGATTTTCTAGCAAATGCGTTTCAGCTATAGGTTTACTGTAAAAGCCAGCACCTTCTTTGTGGAATTCAAACCCATCAAAGGTTGCGTCTTCTTTGGCAACAAGTTTGAGAGTAATGGCGAAAAAGATTTCTTCTGAGTGTGTATCAGCAAGATACGAGATTTTCGAAATTTTACACAAGATTGACTTTTTGGAATTGGGTGTTTGCGTCAGATCAACTTCAGTTAACTTCCTTACATGTTCCAAGTGACCTTGCGGAAAATAATGCAGAAATGAACCAACGGTTGGATTAAATGCTAGGGGTCCAGCAAATGGAATCCACACTGACGGATCAACACTTAATCCTAATTTAGGTTTAGAGGAAGAAGAAGAAGAGACCGAGCTCGCCATCTATGGCGGCGACGAAGAAAGAAAGAAAAGAAAATAAAATCTTTTGGTAAACTATCAAAAAAAGTTGTTATGATTTTGCTTGGCGTGAAATTTCGGAGTAATAACCTCTTTCTTAATATAAGAATAACTAACAATAAGGCCTATCATATCACACAGATCCTACCTATTCGTACAGCTGAGATTAAATGTATACCTTTTTTCTTCTCCCGTGAATTTGTTCTTTTGTGCTTTCTAGAGTACTAGTTTAGTAATTAAAACTACCACTACAACTTTTCTGGAGTACCCTTTTACAGTAACGTGTTTTATTTTAATTTTGAATTAATTTTATTTAAGGGTTTTATTACTTAGTAGGAGTAGCAGTAGTAAGTCAATTTTCAAAATTTTCTAAGTTGTCTTCCATGAAGGTACTTTTGGCACTCACTCTAGTGGACATACAATGGCGAAGAAAATCAACGGGCTGACTATTATTGGTCTACCATGGAAGCAGACTGATATCAACACTCTCGGACCTGTCATAAGTGTCAAATTTATGTTGACAAGGTGCACGTACCTCCGGTTCCTCTGAATGTTTTGACGGCTCCTTGGCCCTTTGCTATGTGGGGAATCGACATGATTGGAGAGATCAAGCCTACAGCCTCCAATGGACACCGTTTCATTTTAGTGGTCATTGACTACTTTACAAAGTGGGTCGAAGAAGCTTCCTTCGCATCCGTTACTAAGAATGTTGTTTCCCGCTTCATCAAGCATAATCTCATTTGCCGGTACGGTATCCCAGAAAGGATCATCACTGATAATGGTACCAACCTTAACAATATTATGATCATCGCCTTGTGGGAGCAGTTCAAGATTCAGCATCACAATTCATCCCCCTATCGGCCAAAGATGAATGGTGCCGTTGAAGCTGCAAATAAAAACATTAAAAAGATCATACAGAAAATGACAGTCACCTACAAGGACTGGCATGAGATGCTACCATTTGCCCTCCACGGGTATCGTACCACGACTCGCACATCAACTGGGGCAACACCTTATTCTTTGGTTTATGGCATGGAGGTTGTCTTGCCTATTGAGGTCCAGATCCCCTCTTTGAGAATTATGAAGGATGCAGGTTTGAATGAGGACGATTGGATCCAAAATCGACTTAATCAACTAAACTTAATTGATGAAAAGAGACTTACTGCAGTTTGCCACAGTCAGACGTATCAAAAACGGATGATCAAGGCTTTCAACAAGAAAGTCAGGCGCCAAGTATACCAAGTTGGAGATCTAGTGATCAAACGCATTATCTTACCACAAAGTGATCCCAGGGGGCAAATGGACTTCTACCTATGAAGGACCATTTGTAATCAAGAACATCTTCTCCGGTGGGGCAATGATATTAACTACCATAGACGACGACGACCTGCCACACCCTGCGAACGCGGACATAATCAAAATATACTATGCATAAGAGACCCGCTAGGTTGACACACCTAGGCAAAAAAAAGGCATCCCGATGAACCAAAAAAAAGGTTTTGGCAAAAATTAGGGATAAAATAAAAAATCTGTATACCCGGTGTTGTACCTCAAAATTTTCCCTCTCATGTTTTCAAAGGTCTTCCCTTACATGGTTGGTCACAAACACTTGCCTAACAAAAATAAAGTTTTTTGAAGATGAACAAAGTGTCTTTCGATTGGCATCTGGGAAAAGTCTTCGATTGGGTATCCAAAATCCTTCAATACAGGCTTGACTCACCAGTCTTCAATTGGGAATTTGGCACTCTTCGATCGGGCTTTGATTAGTAAGCTTCGATTAGGTGTTTGGAACCCTTCGATCAAGCTTTGGTTCGCAAGTCTTCGATTGAGCGCTGGACCTCCCTTCGATCAATGCTTCGACTATGCATTAACTACTTCAGGCTTACCTTTGACTCACGAGGCAAGAATCTCCTACAAGTTTGTGTCGATTCATAAAGGAAAAGGCCCCTCAACTTTCCAGCACACCAGGCAAGAGGCTCATTCGAAGAACATTCAAAAGGTCCATTTGAAGAAGCATTCAGAAGGCCCATTCGAAGGGTACATAAGAAGTCCATTCGAAGGAGGCAACTCAAGACCAATCGAAGAGCATGGCCTGGAGGCATTCGAAAATCAAAGGTGTCCAAGTTCATTCAAGATATCAAAGAGACATGAATATTTCAAAAAAGGAAATCTTTTAATATGTCTGATTCTTGTCTCATGGCTTTAAAGGCCTGGTTAAATGGTTGTCCCTTGCCATTTTCATGCACCCTCACACTCCTATAAATACGAGGCCAATGACACATTACAGGGGGATGAGGATTTTGAGAGACGCTGCCCACAAACCCACCAAAGGTTATCAACATTTTCATAAGTAATCCAAGCCAAAGCAACCATTCAACAAAAGTATCCACGCCCAGAAATCCCATATCGAAGATACCCACATCTAGAAAGTTCCAAATCGAAGGTTCCAACTACTGGTAAGAGAGGGTAAAATGTCAAACCTTGTATTTACATAACACATCCATATTTGTTGTTTCATTCGATTGTCATTCTAGACAGAATCAAAGGGCTTGGGTTTGGCACCAGGTCATGTTTTTTGTTGCTAACACTTGCTACAGATATAGCCTGAAGAGACCCAGCGCGCGCGGGATCGATGGACCTGGGTTTCGACACCCAGGTCATGCGTTTTATTTTGCTAAACATATTTTTGCAGATGCAATGCCTCCACAGGTGATCCTTCAGGCCTTTCCAGCAACACCCTTCATAGAATCGAAAGGCAGCCTTCTTCCTCTGAATCGAAGCTGCCCTTCTCCCTGCAATCGAAGTTTACCCATATCCTTCCCAAACCCAATCGAAGGAGTCAGGAAAGGGTGCAAATCGAAGCTTTCCCCGTCAATTCTCAAGACCAATCGAAGGCTACTCACACCCATTCCCTAGCTCAATCGAAAGAAGGCCAAAGAAGGGTGAATCGAACGAGTCCATGGAATGGATCGAAGAAGTCTTTTCTCTTCTTTATTTTAACTTTTTACTTGTCTTTCAATTTAGTTGTAATATTTAATTAGGTCTTTACTTTTATCGCTTTATTTTCAATGGGTTTGTTTTTGGCTATGTAAATACCCGAAGCCTTGTAATAGCGTAGTTTAATTTTCGCACTTTAAATTCCACAAATTATTAAACTGTTAGATGTATGATATTAGGATGCATGACAAGAATGTATGATTAATTTTAAAACAGTTAGATAACCCTAAAATGTGCAAAGATAATAATCTGAAATTGAATCACTCGCACATGCCACTCTTAGGGTACGCCTCACTTGGTTGCCTCGAACGTGGTCATTGAGTATAGGATGTTTTAGAGGTCGCCCTCTTGTCCAAAGATCATAAGTTGCCTCGAAACAGTTGCCTCGGATAAAATGATCTAAGACATAAGGGTTACCACTAAGGCGTCCTAACATTGCTTTAGTGACCACACATCCCTTAATCGAATTGACCCGAAAACTCCAACGACGATGCTACCTACTCCTTAATAGTGGGATGGCATTGTCTAAAGGACATTTGTACAGATTAATTCCTTTTTCGAGTAGGTAGATGGTTCTTAAGTACTTGATCCTTTTAAAAACAAAAACAATACTTTTCGCACTTACACTCCTTTCAAAGAAAGAACTCTTCTCAAACCCACAAACACAAAGAAAAGAAAACTTTTGAAAACATAATGAGCAAGTACCTAAGAGCCCGTGGATAACCACGGATAGAAAGGGTGCTAACACCTTCTCTTTCTATTATCTACCTCCCGAACCCGAGAAATATCTCAAAAAGGAATTTTTCCGTGCTTTTGTCCTTTCCTTGTTGGATAAAATAAAAGACGGTGGCGACTCTTGCTTACCGCGACATTTTGCAAAAACAAACGCAAACGCGAACCAGCATCCCAAAGCAGTCAGTTTTCATTCCCACCGATCATAGAACTGGCGACTCTGCTGGGGACATTTCATAAGTGAGGTGTACCTTAGGATTAAATCACTTGTGTATTCAATTGTATGCTTTGAATGCTTTAATTTTGTGGGCTTATATCAGAGTTTTATAGATCCTAACCCGGATTTGGGGATACCCTTTAGGTAAGTAGCAATAAACTGTGAGGGATCTGTCCGACGTAGACCAACACGGATGAAGCAGTAAGTATGTTGGTGTGGCACCTTAGTCTGTACCGATATCCCTTGTGTTAGAACGAGGAGAATATGGATCTTCTAAGGAGTCATTAAGCACTAACTGACCTTAGAACCTTAAATTGACCAACTTGGCCATAGAACAGTAGCAGTATGCTACACTCATTGAGAATAAACTCTCGCGATGATTTCGGCCGCAAGAAAAGGTTACTAAACTGGAATTATGACCGATCGAGGGTAGTCAGTGATATTGAGATCCTCTAGAACCCGATTACTATTTCTAGGACAGGTTGTACCAACTAAACTGAAAGAGGGTAATACCTAAACTCCGTGCCAGCCAAAACTTAAGGCTGTTTGTGTGACTTGTGTGCCTTTAAACTTGAACTACTTGCACATTCTCGTTATCTGACAACATGAGTTCCTTGCAGGTTTTGTTTACAGTCCTTATCCAATAAGGTTCCTAAGGTCAGTTGATGCTTCACGACACCACGCGGAGGCCCCGTACTCTCCTTGACTTAACTCAAGGGTTACGGGTACTCACCAAAGTGCCACATGAACGTAGCAAACTGCTTCAACCGTGTCGGTATACCCCGCACAGTTCCCTCACAGTTTTTTTGCTACTTTCTAAGAGGTATCCCCCAGATCCGGGTTAGGATCTGTAGAACTCCGAAACAGGCCCACAATTTTAAAGCAAACAAAACAAGCAATTGAAAACATAAGAGTGGTCTAATCCTAAGGTACACCTAACTTTTATAAGTCCCCAGCAGAGTCGCCAGTTCCGTGATCGGTGGAAATAGAACTGACTGTTTTTTAGCTGGTTCGCAAAATGTCGCGGTAAGCAAGAGTCGCCATCGTCTTTTATTTTCTCCAACATGGAAAGGACAAAAGCACAGCAAAATTCATTATTCGAGATGTTTCTCGGTTCGGGAGATAGATTTATAGAAAGGGAAGGTGTTAGCACCCTTTCTATTCGTGGTTATCCATGGGCTCTTAGGTACTTGCTCTTATGTTTTCAAAAATTATTTGCTTTTCAAGTGTGTGTGGGTTTTGAAAAAGTTTAGTCTTAAAAACTTCTAGGTAACTCTTGTATCAGTCCTCAAGAGTGTATGAAGTATTTGTTTGAAAACTTTTGTTTGAAAGTGTAGGTGCGAAAAGTATTTTTTGTTTGTTTTGAGAGAGCAAGTACCCATGAGTCATCTACCTACCCTAAGGAATTAGGTTGTGTAAGAGTCCTTAAGATAGTGCCATCCCACCATTGAGAGGTAGGTAGCACCACCGTTAGAGGTATTCGAGTCAATTCGATTAAGGGACAATGTGGTCACCAAAGCAATGGTAGGACATCTTAGAAGTAACCCTAATGTCCTAGATCCTTTTATCCGACGCAACCGTTTCGAGGCAACTGGATCTTTTAGACAGAAGGGCGACTTCTAAGACACCCTATACTTGATGACCACGTCGAGGCAACGAGTGAGGGGTACCCTAGAAGTGGCATGTGCTTGTGTGTTCAATTCAGTTTATGTTTATCTTTAATCATGCAATTGTGAGCTACTAGTTGTTTTTAATTTGTAATTCAGTCTTTCATTCTTATTATCAGTTAGGAGTGCGGAAAATTAAAGTGCGGGAATGTAAAGCTACGCTATTACAAGGCGCGGGTTTATACATCGCCAAAAAACAAAGACCCGTTTTGATAAAGTGCGGAAATAAAAGAAAGTGGTAAATCCTAATTACTATTACATCCATTGAGCAGATACATAAATAATCAAAATAATATAATACGGAAAGAAATTTAAATTGGAACGTCCTAGGGTTTTTGACCCTTTTGAGAAAATATGAGTTTTTTGGTCCTTTGCATTTAATTAAAATATTAAACCTAATTTACTAATTAATTAATTAATTAAAGAAAAAAAGAAGTTTTTGTGTTTTTTAATGTTTTAAGGAAAATAAAAAGGAATTAAAATTAAAAGTTAAGAAAAACCCTAGTTCTAAGTTTATTTTAATTATTAAAAAAAAAAGTCCAAGTTAACCTAATTTACTAAATTAATTAATTTACATTTTTATTTACAAAGATAACAATAATTAATAAGAATAATGATTATGAGAAAATGTGATTGAAACTTGTAAAACCCTAATTCTACATAATTTTATTTATTTATGAAAAAAAAGTGAAAATTAAGCCTAAATTAAACTAATTTAATTGTTAATATTTATTTACAAAAATAATAGTTAATAGTAAAAATAATAAAATATATTTACAATTTTTTATTTCTGAATTTATTATGAAAAATTAGTTTATTAGTTAATAATAATAAATAATAATAATAATTTGTAAAAAAGAATTAAAAAGAGAAAGAAAATAAATAAAATAAAAAAATAGTGAACCAGGGGGGTTTGTTGGCCCAATGTGGAGGTATGATTCTGGAACTCAGGCCCATTAAGAAGCAAGTCTCGTTGACCTTGGGGATTGACCACACGCTTGTTGACTAGGGAGTACCATGCTCTTCATCTCCTGGCCATTGGATGTATGCTGAGAGACACATGGCGCATTGCTGGTTGAAGCGCATGGTGGAACGCATTGGAAAGCTGCATGAGATCAGGTTATGAAAAATAGAAACAAACATTGGGTGGACCTGGGAATCGAACCCAGGTCCCAACAATTTCAAGCCACGCCACCAACCACCAAGCTACTTTGCACGCTTTGTTATTATACTGGCTAATGAAAATAATATATTAAAAACTCAATTATGCTTGGACATTAAAAAACGCGCGCCATTATTTGAACCAACCAATAGAATGATTCCACGTCTCGTCTTCTTCATCTTTTCCTGTAAAACAAAAACAAGATAGCGGGGGTTTTTAACCCCCACAAACCAAAACTGCCAAGAATAGCGATTAGAGTTACAGATAACATAAAAAGGGCGCGATGGTATCAATGAATTCGTCTTATCCTGACGAGTTTAACCATATATGTCTCGAGGTCTAATTTTATAGTATGAGAAAAGCCCTAATATGAAAGCTCTGAAACCCTAGTATTCGTCCATGGTAGTTTTCGATTCAAGATGTTTCAACACAATTAATCCACACCAAAAGCTTCAGGATGATGTTAGTAATGCAAATCAATAATCAAAACATGTCAATGATGCACAAAAATTGAATTTCGATTATGGAAAAGTTTGTTCAAACCGTGGTTCTGTTTGGCCGTTTCCTTGAGTGCTAGGGATTGTTCTTGATGGAAATAGGTTCCTGGCAATGTCAGTAACGTGATGGAACCAAGAAAAGGGTGTGAATTATCCTGCAAGTGAGAATTCAATTTGCCAATTTTTCTTAAACTTTTGGAATTTGGTTATATTGTTTTTAGCAGCTCTTGCACGTTCTTGGCTTTAGGGTTAGGTTCAGCATTTGTATGTGAAGAGAATTAGGTCAACTTTAGGCCCAAAAATCCATTGTATTCAAGTTTCATTATGTGATTGCCAATCAAATCTTTTTCAACCTTTTTCTTTGATAAAACCTTGCCAATCATGGATATTTGTATATCCTTGATGTGTACACGAATTTCCAGCTTGCCCTAAGTGTATTTGCATCACAAAAAGATTCAAAAATCATATCTTTTGAATTTTCCTACAATTAAAATCAATTAAATGAATTAATATTAATAAAAGTTCAATTAATTAATTAAAAATAAGAAAATAAATCATTTTAAGTTCAATGGGTCGTGCATAAGCCTTTGGCAAAGATTCAAGAAGGAATTTGTGGCCCATTAGCAAAAATGAAGTGTTTTAGGCAAAGTTGACTTTTGAAAATTCCCAAAAATTTCCCAACTTCTCCAATGCATATCTTGCTCAATTTTGAAGCTATGAACATGTTCTTGGACTTTTTGGAAAGGTCTTGAAGTCCTTTAACCAATGCCTTTGGTCCCATGTCATTTTGATTCACCAATATCAAGTTATGGTCTTTGACTTAAAGTGCCTTTTTGTTGACTTTTGAAAATGACCTATAATGTAGAAATTTATAACTTTTTATGAGAGCATTTCTTGGACTTGGAATGTGAAGATGAGTTGTAGGAAATGTAATCCCCTTCAAAATGAGCATTGGATGGGATTTTTCTAATAAACCATGAAAAAGTTATGCCCTGGTCAATTTGCAGTTGACTTTTTCAGCTGTCCAAAAATAGAAACTTTTGCATCTTGATGATTTTTGAGCCATGCTTGTTGAATCATGATCAAGACTTGATAAAATGATGATTGTGGCTTCAAAATAAGATGTTGACCAAAATTTTGACTTTTGACTGCCAAATGACCATTTTGCCCCTACAGTTGACTGCGAAGCAATTAGGATTTTTTACTATGCAATTTGATGCTGTGAGCCTTGAAACTTGACATGTAGATGCTTGACAATGTATATAGGCATATGGGACTTGATTGGACCCTTAAAAATCTCAACTTCCTTGCAAGAACCAAAACTCTAACTTTGACTGTGTTAGGAGGAAATTGGACTGTGCAACCCTTGAGAGATTTTGGACCATTTGGAGGTTGATCTTGACAAATCTTGAAGAATATGGGAGGGCAAATTTTGGGGTGTAACAGTTGCCCCTGTTCAATCTTCTTAGACCTGAGGATGTAGATTGGCCTGCGTGCCTTTCGTGATCCGAAGGTGGAAGATGATTGAACACTGAAGTGCCCAGAAATTTGCACTCACATAGTGGAGTATTAGCATGGGGATGTCGGGAATGGGGGCTTATAGATGCCATTTGGAGACTGTTGGTATATGGATGGGCTTATAGATGCCATCTAGGTGTCGATCGCGTAAGAGATTCCTTAGCGAGAACTTGCGTACCTGAGAAAGAAAGATAATTACCTGGCCTGTTACAGGGGTTAATCTTCAAACTCTTTATGTAGATATGCCCTGGCTGGATACAGGTATCGAATCTACCAATCAATCGCTCGCAGATATGCCCTGGCTAGATACAGGAATCGAATCTTCAAACTCTTCATACGTGCCCTGGCTAGATACAGGAATCGAATCTGGAATTAGTCGTCAACAGATATGCCCTGGCTGGATACAGGAATCGAATCTGGAATTAGTCGTCAACAGATATGCCCTGGCTGGATACAGGAATCGAATCTTCAAACTCTTCAGACGTGCCCTGGCTGGATACAGGAATCAAATCTGGAATTAGTCGTCAACAGATATACCCTGGCTGGATACAAGAATCGAATCTTCAAACTCTTCAGACGTGCCCTGGCTGGATACAGGAATCGAATCTAGAATTAGTCGTCAACAGATATGCCCTGGCTGGATACAGGAATCGAATCTTCAAACTCTTCAGACGTGCCCTGGCTGGATACAGGAATCGAATCTGGAATTAGTCATCAACAGATATGCCCTGGCTGGATACAGGAATTGAATCTTCAAACTCTTCAGACGTGCCCTGGCTGGATACAGGAATCGAATCTGGAATTAGTCGTCAACAGATATGCCCTGGATGGATACAAGAATCGAATCTTCAAACTCTTCAGACGTGCCCTGGCTGGATACAGGAATCGAATCTGGAATTAGTCATCAACAGATATGCCCTGGCTGGATACAGGAATCGAATCTTCAAACTCTTCAGACGTGCCCTGGCTGGATACAGGAATCGAATCTGGAATTAGTCGTCAACAGATATGCCCTGGCTGGATACAGGAATCGAATCTTTAAACTCTTCAGACGTGCCATGGCTGGATACAGGAATCGAATATGGAATTAGTCGTCAACAGATATGCCCTGGCTAGATACAAGAATCGAATCTTCAAACTCTTCAGACGTGCCCTGGCTGGATACAGGAATCGAATCTGGAATCTCTTCACGCAGATATGCCCTGGCTAGATACAGGTGTCGAATCCACAAGTAATCGCTCACAGATATGCCCTGTCTAGGTACAGGTATCGAATCCGGAATTGCGACAGTTGATAGTAATCATCTTTGTATTGACCTTTTTCCTGAAAGGCAAAACATTAGTGGTATGCAATATCATGATGTATGAAATGCATGATGTCATGAGATTGTGTGTTTATGATGCGTATATGCATGCATCATGGTGTATGATAATGTGATGTTTATGAATGCATTTTCGTCTAGGAAAATAAATCCTTGACGAATGTCGGGAGCTTGTTGAATCTTGGGCTGATGTTTGAAGAGTAGCGTTCTTCGTTTCCGCTGGGGATGATGGTTGCAAGAATAAGCCGGTAGGAGCAGATGACTCTGTTGGGGAATAAACTTGTTAGAGAGATTACTCTGCGGGGAATTACTCTATGGGGAGAGATACTTCGTTGAGATTTGATGATAACTCTGCTGGGGATTCCATTGGTAAGTTTTGTTGAGGATTTGATGATCTCCGCTGGTGGATAAGAAGAACTTCACCGAGGACGATCTTTCCGTGGTAATTAGCTGAGGATAACCCAGTTATAAGCTCTGGTGGAGAATAACCTTTGAATATAGCCGGGGAGAGCGTTCGTACTCGGCAGGGGACAAGCTTCCAGAATCTACTGGGGGTAAGCTTCCTACTGGGGAGATTGATTCAACTCTCCTGGGGAGACTTTGGACTGCACTCGGAAGTGGCTCCACTGGGGTGTCTGGATTCCACCGGGGAACAATCTTATATTTAGACTGTCGGGGATGCTTGCTTAGGAATATTTGTATGCTCCGCTGGGGAATGTTGAGATCTTCTGGGGATACCCAACTTCCTTAAGGCTGACAGTCGACTAACTCTGCTTGGGGAGAGTATTGTTGACTTGCTAGGGATATTGGGCCTTTTCAGGGCTGATGGGAGACCAACTCTGCTTAGGGAGTGTTGCTGAATCTGTCTTACTCTGCAGGGAGTGAAGGTATCTTGGTTGCATTCTTCAGTCGAATCTACCTTGTACCTTGGTGGATAGAGCAACCAGATCGCTTAGACAATTCTTATTGCCCCAGTTTCTGCGGGAGAAGGTACCTGTGGAGGTGCTGATGACTGCCGATTGACAAACTTTCTTCGAGATGCCGGAACATAGTCGTACGCTTTTGATCCCTAACTTTTGCCTGGACTGCCCTTTCGGGTTTTCAGTCCACCGGGATACCCATTTTTGCCCAAGCCTCCTTTTCAGGTTTTCGAGTTGCCGGGTGTACAGATTTTTTCATTTTCATCCCTTATTTTTGCCCGAACCCTTTTGGTTCGCCGGGAATTTTACCTAGGTGTGTCAACCTAGCGGGTCTTTGATTATGCGTAGTATTTTTTCGACTATGTCCACGCTCTCAGGATGTAGGGAGGTGCCCATGTTGTTGTGTTGCCATGCTACCAGAAGATCTTCGTTCGATCATGCTAGATTCGTTGCTGGAATTCCTGTCCCATGCCCCAAATGATTCATATGGAGATCTGCCCCTGGCTATTTGGCCTGTTGAGGGATTCCTTGAATCTTGACTGGACTGCCCCAGATGATGGACAATGATCACGTCTGCCCCTTGATTTGAGGTACTCTTGTTCATTAGACATTCGTCGTGCGAACTTCTATGCTGTTCAAACAAATAGTCATATGAAAGCAATGTTATATTAAAAATGCAAAGCTTATGTCTTTCTTGCAGTTTTTTCATGAAAACAAGTGAATTTTTTGTAAACTGTGATGTCAACTCGTTATTTTACCGCGAGCCTTAAGGAGTCGGGATACTTTTCGTAACAATATGCTTTCGAACTAACCCATGCTTCAGCTAGGACTTTTTAAGGGTTATAACGTGGCCTGGTTCACGGTTTATGAAACAAAGGATAAGGCTCAAAGTTTATTTGTATCCACCCGCTCTTCGTGATGTTCTTCAAACCTAAACTCAGCTGATCATGCGTTAGACCTTGTTTGAGTCGTTCGCTCTGATATACCAGTGATGGTTCGGATATTGACGATTTATTTTGAATAGGCAGTCATTTCTTTTTTTTGCTGAGGGTTTGTAGGACCTCTTTCTTTTTTGATTTTGTTATCCTTGTTTTTTTGCCTGAACTATTTCTTTTGTGATTACAGTCAGCGGGATGCCCCAGTTTTGTAAGTCTCCTTCATATGTTTTGACTTATTG
The DNA here is from genome assembly GCA_948472305.1 of Vicia faba. NCBI lineage: Eukaryota > Viridiplantae > Streptophyta > Magnoliopsida > Fabales > Fabaceae > Vicia > Vicia faba. The sequence continues at coordinate 159,389,160 of OX451736.1, read as the reverse complement.
GGTTTTCATTTTTGAGAAATAATGACTTCCTTTCCTTATGATTATTCAGAACCATCACTGTCCTTTGCTTTGGAAGGACTTCCTTGATGTCATTCGTTGTACACTTGGATCAACTGAGAGAACTACCCTGCCCCAGGTTATGATTAAGGGTTTCACTTTGTGTTTAAATAGAAAACTCCTACTTCTTTGGCTCGAAGGGGTTGACGAGGGATTATCTTCCTTATAACTCCAGTGTTTAGGGATTGAAACAATGCCTGTACCTCATCAGCGGGGTCCGTTCAAAAGCATACTGTAAATTGTGGTATCGTTTTCGTCATCCTCCCTCAAGAGGCTTAGAGTTTTTTAATTGAGAATTGACCATCACAAAAACATATGAAAACAATTTGCATATAGCGAATGCGAATATATTGATTCAAAACAGACATATGCGATGCATTGATAAAGTAAAAGAGTTTGACATGAACAAATGTTTAAACAAGCAAAGAAAAATACAACTTGAAACTTCCAATGAACAAAAGGTCTTCTCTTCTAGGGATAGTAGAAGAACTCGACCTGACCATCTGGGGTGAATTCCACTGCTCCTTCATCAATCAGGTCCTGGATCTTGTTCTTCAGAGACCAACATTCGTTTGTAGCATGCCCCGGGCTGTCAGAATGATAAGCGCAGCGGGCGCTGGGGTTGTACCTTGAAGGTGTCTTGTTGGGATTCTTATGAGGGTCCCTTAGTGTGATCAGATTCAATCTCAACAGGCGTTTGTAAGGCTTGAAACAACGACATGTTGAGCTGGGTGAATTGCCTCTTAGGCTTGTCTGGCTTGCTCTGATCAAACCGTTGTTCTTGGCGAGGTCGTTGTTGGACCTGTGAAGTAGTAGCAGCTTGGAGAGGCCTATTCATTGAACCAAACCTTTGACTTCTTGGAGGCTGATTACCGGTTTGGTCCCCCACCCTGACTACTTGCTTCATACTGTCTTGTTGAAGCTGGTGAGGTTGATGCTGAATTTGTGACCCTGAAGCAAGTTGAGGAGCTTTTCCCTTGTCTTCTTGTCTCAAAGGGAATTTAATGATGACTGGCTCTTCAACCTTAGATGTTTGCCCCAGTTGGATATCCCGAAGCATTTGGTTGACGAGGACCCTGAGCTCTTCTTGTCTTTGAGCTAAGTCTTGAATGAGAGTCATCTTCCCCAGCATCTGGGTTCTCATTGTATCCACCTCAGCTTGCAGATGTTTCAACCGTTCATCCTTACTGTCTTCTGGACTATTCCTGACTAAAGTCCCCGTGAGGAGTGTTCTCAGCTCTTCCTTCCCCTTGGATAGGTTTAGGAGGATTTCCCTGAGCCGAGTCTCTTGAGCCTGAAGATCCTGGTTGTCTTGTTGGGAAGCCATTGCTGAAATAAACAGCGGAGAAGGTAAGTGACCTGTAACAAGGGTACCTGTTATGCAATGATGTGTATGTATGCATGCAATGTTTTCAAGGATATCGCGGGGTAAACAGAGAAACTTGTTAGAATTTGAATCCGGTAGCTTGATGGAAGGAACTTCCTGTTATTGAGAGTCCCTCTTCAAGAGTCAAGGCTCACCATATCGAGTGGGTCATAGCCCCTGACTCATGTTATCAACCTTGGCTAGAGGAAAATAAATCCCCTTTGCCCCTTGCTAGACATTTGATTCATCATGACCTGCATCACAAACCCTTGAGATCCTTGAAATGGGTTAGTCCTTATGCAGGATGTATGCAATGGTATGATGGTATGATGTTATGCTATGCATGGAGTAATGTAGGTGAACCCTGTTATGAGTCCAGATTAAGGACTTTAAACAAAACCTGTAAGAAGCTCATGTGTCATATAACAAGAACATGCAAGTAGTCAAGTTTGAAGGCACACAAGTCACACCAGAAAGCCCTTAGAGTTTAGGCCAGCATGAAGTTTAGGTACTACCCTCTTGAAGTTGGTGGGCTCAAAAACCTGTCCTATCAAAAGTAACCGGGTTCTAAGGAGCTCAAAATCATTGGGTTGTTTTCTATGTTCATTGTTTTGATTTAGCCACTGAACTGGCGATCAAAATATTCCAAGAAAACAACCCTCAATGAGTTTAGTATCGAGTATCAACCAACTTCGGACTGCACCAAAGTCGGTCATCTCACTACCCTAAAGAGGCCAGGATGGTCAAGTAAGGTTCCTAAGGTCAGTTGATGCTTCACGACACCACGCGGAGGCCCCGTACTCTCCTTGACTTGACTCAAGGGTTACCGGTACTCACCAAAGTGCCACATCAACGTAGCAAACTGCTTCAACCGTGTCGGTATACCCTGCATAGTTCCCTTACAGTTTTGTTACTACTTTCTAAGAGGTATTCCCCAGATCTGGGTTAGGATCTGTAGAACTCCGAAACAGGCCCACAATTTTAAAGCAAACAAAACAAGCAATTGAAAACATAAGAGTGGTCTAATCCTAAGGTACACCTCACTTTTATAAGTCCCCAGCAGAGTCGCCAGTTCTGTGATCGGTGGAAATAGAACTGACTGTTTTTTAGCTGGTTCGCGAAATGTCGCGGTAAGCAAGAGTCGCCACCGTCTTTTATTTTCTCCAACATGGGAAGGACAAAAGCACAGCAAAATTCCTTATTCGAGATGTTTCTCGGTTCGGGAGGTAGATTTATAGAAAGGGAAGGTGTTAGCACCCTTTCTATCCGTGGTTATCCACGGGCTCTTAGGTACTTGCTCTTATGTTTTCAAAAATTGTTTGCTTTTCAAGTGTGTGTGGGTTTTGAAAAAGTTTAGTCTTAAAAACTTCTAGGTAACTCTTGTATCAGTCCTCAAGAGTGTATGAAGTATTTGTTTGAAAACTTTTGTTTGAAAGTGTAGGTGCGAAAAGTATTTTTTGTTTGTTTTGAGAGAGCAAGTACCCATGAGTCATCTACCTACCCTATGGAATTAGGCTGTGTAAGAGTCCTTAAGATAGTGCCATCCCACCATTGAGAGGTAGGTAGCACCACCGTTGGAGGTATTCGGGTCAATTCGATTAAGGGACAGTGTGGTCACCAAAGCAATGGTAGGACATCTTAGAAGTAACCCTAATGTCCTAGATCCTTTTATCCGAGGAAACCGTTTCGAGGCAACTGGATCTTTTAGACATAAGGGCGATCTCTAAGACACCCTATACTTGATGACCACGTCGAGGCAACGAGTGAGGCGTACCCTAGAAGTGGCATGTGCTTGTGTGTTCAATTCAGTTTATGTTTATCTTTGATCATGCAATTGTGAGCTACGAGTTGTTTTTAATTTGTAATTCAGTCTTTCATGCTTATTAACAGTTAGGAGTGCGGAAAATTAAAGTGCGGGAATGTAAAGCTACGCTATTACAAGGCGCGGGTTTATACATCGCCAAAAAACAAAGACCCGTTTTGATAAAGTGCGGAAATAAAAGAAAGTGGTAAATCCTAATTACTATTACATCCATTGAGTAGATACATAAATAATCAAAATAATATAATACGGAAAGAAATTTAAATTGGAACGTCCTAGGGTTTTTGACCCTTTTGAGAAAATATGAGTTTTTTGGTCCTTTGCATTTAATTAAAATATTAAACCTAATTTACTAATTAATTAATTAATTAAATAAAAGAAGAAGTTTTTGTGTTTTTTAATGTTTTAAGGAAAATAAAAAGGAATTAAAATTAAAAGTTAAGAAAAACCCTAGTTCTAAGTTTATTTTAATTATTAAAAAAAGTCCAAGTTAACCTAATTTACTAAATTAATTAATTTACATTTTTATTTACAAAGATAACAATAATTAATAAGAATAATGATTATGAGAAAATGTGATTGAAACTTGTGAAACCCTAATTCTACATAATTTTATTTATTTATGAAAAAAAAGTGAAAATTAAGCCTAAATTAAACTAAGTTAATTGTTAATATTTATTTACAAAAATAATAGTTAATAGTAAAAATAATAAAATATATTTACAATTTTTTATTTCTGAATTTATAATGAAAAATTAGTTTATTAGTTAATAATAATTAATAATAATAATAATTTGTAAAAAAGAATTAAAAAGAGAAAGAAAATAAATAAAATAAAAAAATAGTGAACCAGGGGGGTGTGTTGGCCCAATGTGGAGGTATGATTCTGGAACTCAGGCCCATTAAGAAGCAAGTCTCGTTGACCTTGGGGATTGACCACACGCTTGTTGACTAGGGAGTACCATGCTCTTCATCTCCTGGCCATTGGATGTATGCTGAGAGACACATGGCGCATTACTGGTTGAAGCGCATGGTGGAACGCATTGGAAAGCTGCATGAGATCAGGTTATGAAAAATAGAAACAAACATTGGGTGGACCTGGGAATCGAACCCAGGTCCCAACAATTGCAAGCCACGCCACCAACCACCAAGCTAATTTGCACGCTTTGTTATTATACTGGCTAATGAAAATAATATATTAAAAACTCAATTATGCTTGGACATTAAAAAACGCGCGCCATTGTTTGAACCAACCAATAGAATGATTTCACGTCTCGTCTTCTTCATCTTTTCCTGTAAAACAAAAACAAGATAGCGGGGGTTTTTAACCCCCACAAACCAAAACTGCCAAGAATAGCGATTAGAGTTACATATAACATAAAAAGGGCGCGATGGTATCAATGAATTTGTCTTGTCCTGACGAGTTTAACCATATATGTCTTGAGGTCTAATTTTATAGTATGATAGAATCCCTAATATGAAAGCTCTGAAACCCTAGCATTCGTCCATGGTAGTTTTCGATTCAAGATGTTTCAACACAATTAATCCACACCAAAAGCTTCAGGATGATGTTAGTAATGCAAATCAATAATCAAAACATGTCAATCATGCACAAAATTTGAATTTCGATTATGGAAAAGTTTGGTCAAACCGTGGTTCTGTTTGGCCGTTTCCTTGAGTGCTAGGGCTTGTTCTTGATGGCAATAGGTTCATGGCAATGTCAGTAACGTGATGGAACCAAGAAAAGGGTGTGAATTATCCTTCAAGTGAGAATTCAGTTTGCCAATTTTTCTTGAACTTTTGGAATTTGGTTATATTGTTATTAGCAGCTCTTGCACGTTCTTGGCTTTAGGGTTAGGTTCAGCATTTGTATGTGAAGAGAATTAGGTCAACTTTAGGCCCAAAAATCCATTGTATTCAAGTTTCATTATGTGATTGCCAATCAAATCTTTTTCAACCTTTTCCTTTGATAAAACCTTGCCAATCATGGAGATTTGGATATCCTTGATGTGTACACGAATTTCCAGCTTGCCCTAAGTGTATTTGCATCACAAAAAGATTCAAAAGTCATATCTTTTGAATTTTCCTACAATTAAAATCAATTAAATGAATTAATATTAATAAAAATTCAATTAATTAATTAAAAATAAGAAAATAAATCATTTTAACTTCAATGGGTCGTGCATAAGCCTTGGGCAAAGATTCAAGAAGGAATTTGAGGCCCATTAGCAAAAATGAAGTGTTTTAGGCAAAGTTGACTTTTGAAAATTCCCAAATATTTCCCAACTTCTCCAATGCATATCTTGCTCAATTTTGAATCTATGAACATGTTTCTTGACTTTTTGGAAAGGTCTTGAAGTCCTATAACCAATGCCTTTGGTCCCATGTCATTTTGATTCACCAATCTCAAGTTATGGTCTTTGAATTAAAGTGCCTTTTTGTTGACTTTTGAAAATGACCTATAATGTAGAAATTTATAACTTTTAATGAGAGCATTTCTTGGACTTGGAATGTGAAGATGAGTTGTAGGAAATGTCATCCCCTTCAAAATAAGCATTGGATGGGATTTTTCTGATGAACCATGAAAATGTTATGCCCTGGTCAATTTGCAGTTGACTTTTTCAACTGTCCAAAAATAGAAACTTTTGCATCTTGATGATTTTTGAGCCATTCTTGTGGAATCGTGATCAAGACTTGATCAAATGATGATTGTGGCTTCAAAATAAGATGTTGACCAAAATTTTTGACTTTTGACTGCCAAATGACCATTTTGCCCCTATAGTTGACTGTGAAGCAATTAGGGTTTTTGACTATGCAATTTGATGATGTGAGCCTTGAAACTTGACATGTAGATGCTTGACAATGTATATAGGCATATGGGACTTGATTGGACCCTTAAAAATCTCAACTTCCTTGCAAGAACCAAAACCCTAACTTTGACCGTGTCAGGACGCAATTGGACTATGCAACCCTTTAGAGATTTTGGACCATTTGGAGGTTGATCTTGACAAATCTTGAAGAATATGGGAGGGCAAATCTTGGGGTGCAACAAGGGGCTATGACCCACTCGATATGGTGAGCTTGACTCTTGAAGAAGGACTCTTAGCAACATGAAGTTCCTTCAATCAAGCTACCAGATTCAGATTCTAACAGTTTCTTGTTTACCCCACGAGATCCTTGAAAACATTGCATACATATATCAGTAATGGCTCTCCCACAAGACAACAAGATCTCCAGGCTTAAAACGCTCAAGTTCAAGAAATGTTCTTGAACCTATCCCAGGGGCAGGAAGAAATAAAAGCTCTCCTCAAAAGGGGCTTAGTCCTAGGGAATCCAGGCGACGTCAGGAATGATCAGTTGGAAAGGCTACAAATTGAGTTGGCAACAATGAAGATCCAAATGATGGGACAGCTGGTGGGCCAGATGGCTCTCATTCAAGACCTGGCTCAAAGACAAGAAGAGCTCAGGGTCCTCGTCAACAAACTACTTCAAAATGACCAAGTGGGGCAAACAACTAGGGTTGAAGATCAAGTCATCATTCAACCATCTTTGGGGAAAAAAGACAAGGGAAAAGCTCCTCAACTTGCTTCAGGGTCACAAGCCCAGCATCAACCTCGCAAGCGTCAATGGGATAATCGGTGTAAGCAAAATACGTCTGGAAGACATTTCTATGAGACTGATATACCATCATCTCTAATACTGAAACGCTTGTTGGAGGTCAATCTGATTCCTTTAAGGGATCCTCCCCGGAATCCCAATACCTCTGCTCCTAGCTATCATCCCGACGCAGTTTATGCATACCACTCCTATAGTCCTAGACATGACACCGACGACTGTTGGGCTTTGAAAAAAAAGATCCAAGACTTGATTGACGGAAGAGTGCTGGAATTCATGCCGGATGGCGAAATGAAAATCTTTCGTTGAGGGTTCTCCACCTGAAATGACTAGTTCAAATTAAGAGACTTTTGTTCATTTAAATTCTGAAGTTGTATCTTTCTTTGCTTATTCAAACAATTATTATCATGTCAAAATTTATTACTTTATCAATGCATTGCATATGTCTGTTCTAAATCAATCCATTCGTATTCACTATATTCAAATTGCTTTCATTTTTTTGTGATGTTCAACTCTCGATTAAAAAATTCTAAGCCTTTTGAGGGAGGATGACGAAAATGATACCAAAATCTCTACAGTATGCTTTTGAACAGACCACGCTGACAATGTACAGGCATTCTTTCAAATCCTAAACAACAGAGTTATAAGGAAGATAATCCCTAGTCAACCCCTTTGAGCCAAAGAAGTTGGAGTTTTTCTTTTCACAAATTAAAACCCTTAATTATAACCTGGGGCAGAGTAGTTTTCTCAGTTGATCCAGGTGCACAATGAATGGCATCAAAGAAGTCCTTCCGTAACAAAAGACGGTGTTGGTCCCGTATAATCGTAAGGGCAGGCAGTCATTTTTTTTCAAAATAAAAGCCCAATAAGTCAAAACCTATGAAGGACACTTAAGAAAAATTGGGGCATCCCGCTGACTGTAATCACAAAAAGAAACAGTTCAGGCAAAAGACAAGGATAATAAAAACAAAAAGGGAAGAGATCCTGCAAACTCTCAACAAAATGACTGCCTGTTCAAAATAAATTATCAGTATCTGAACCATCACTGGCTTGTCAGAGCAAAGACTCAAACAAGATATAATGCACGTTTAGCTGAGTTTAGGATCGAAGAACATCATGAAGAACGGGTGGGTACAAATACATTTCGAGCCTTTATCCTTTGTTTTTTAAATCATGAACCAGGCCACGTTATAACCCTTAAAAGTCCTAGCTGAAGCACAGGTTAGTTCGAAAGCATACTGTTACAAAAGGTATCCTGACTCCTGTAGGGCTTGCTGTAAATCCTGAGTTGACGTCATATTTTACAAAATTTTCCTATCTTACTGGAAAAAAAGCATTTTCAAAAACTTTAAGACAGACATAAGCTTTGCATTCTTAAAATAACATTGTTTGCATATGACTATTTGTTCAAACAGCTGAGAAATTTGCACGACGAATATCTAGTGAACCAAAAAACCTTCTCAATGAAAGGGTCACCTCAAGTGGAAAAAACACTTCCAATCCAGGGGCACGACATGAGCATTTTCCATCATCTGGGGCAGTCAAGTCAAGATTCAAGGAATCTCTCAAAATGCCAAATAGCCAGGGGAAAATCTCCATCTGAGTCACTTGGGGAATTAGACATGGATTCCAGCAACGAATCTTGCATGATCAAACGAATATCTTCTGGTAGTATGGCAACACAACACTACCGACAGTGACACCTCCCTACGTCCTGAGAGCGTGGACATAGTCAAAAAGTACTACGCATAATCAAAGACTCGCTAGGTTGACTGGCCTAGGCAAAAATAAGAGCTTCCCGGCGAACCAAAAGGGTTTGGGCAAAAATAAGGGATGAAAATGAAAATTTGTACACCCAGAAAGTCGAAAACCTGAAAAGGCGACTTGGGCAAAAAAGGGTATCCCGGTGAACTGAAAACCCGAAAGGTTGTGATCAGTGGGAATTAGAACTGACTGTTTTGGAATGCTAGTTCGCGTTTGCATTTGTTTTTGCAAAATGTCGCGGTAAGCAAGAGTCGCCACCGTCTTTTATTTTATCCAACAAGGAAAGGACAAAAGCACAGAAAAATTCCTTTTTGAGATTGTTTCTCGGGTTCGGGAGGTAGATTATAGAAAGGGAAGGTGTTAGCACCCTTTCTATCTGTGGTTATCCATGGGCTCTTAGGTACTTGCTCATTGTGTTTTCAAAAGTTTGCTTTTCTTTGTGATTGTGGGTTTGAAAAGAGTTTTTGTTTTGAATAGAGTATAAGTGCAAAAAGTTTTTGTTTTGTTTTTAAAAGGAGCAAGTACTTAAGAACATCTACCTACTCAAAAAGGAATTAAACTGTGCAAATGTCCTTTAGACAGTGTTATCCCACTATTGAGGAGTAAGTAGCATCGTCGTTGGAGTTTTCGGGTCAATTCGATTAAGGAACATGTGGCCACTAAAGCAATGTTAGGATGCCTTAGCGTTAACCCTAATGTCCTAGATCATTTTTCCGAGGCAACCGTTTCGAGGCAACTATGATCTTGGGACAAGAGGGCGACCTCTAAAACACCCTATACTCAATGACCACTATGATCAGTGGGAATGAGAACTGACTATTTTGGAATGTTGGTTCGCGTTTGCGTTTGTTTTCACAAAATGTCGCGGTAAGCAAGAGTCGCCACCGTCTTTTATTTTATCCAACAAGGAAAGGACAAAAGCACAAAAAAATTCCTTTTCGAGATGTTTCTCGGGTTCGGGAGGTAGATTATAGAAAGGGAAGGTATTACCACCCTTTCTATCCGTAGTTATCCACAGGCTCTTAGGTACTTGCTCACTATGTTTTCAAAAAATTTGCTTTTCTTTGTGTTTGTGGATTTGAGAAGAGTTTTTGTTTTGAAAGGTGTGTAAGTGCAAAAAAGTTTTGTTTTTGTTTTCAAAAGAGCAAGTACTTAAGAACCTCTACCTACTCAAAAAAGGAATTAAAATGTGCAAATGTCATTTAGACAGTGCTATCCCACTATTGAGGAGTAGGTAGCACTGTCGTTGGAGTTTTGGGGTCAATTCGATTTAAGGGATGTGTGGTCACTAAAGCAATGTAAGGATGCTTTAGCGGTAACCCTAATGTCTTAGATCATTTTATCCGAGGCAACCGTTTCGAGGCAACTTATGATCTTTGGACAAGAGGCTGGCCTCTAAAACTTCCTATACTCAATTACCACGTTCGAGGCAACCAAGTGAGGCGTACCCTAAGAGTGGCATGTGCGAGTGTATTGTTTTTCAGTTTATTTATTTTTGTACATGTTATGGTGAGCTACATGTGATTTTAAATTAAAGGTTGATCTTGTCATGCATAGCCTCTTATTCAAACATCTAACAGTTAATGATTGCAGAAAATAAATTGCGGAATATAAAGCTAAGCTATTACAAGGCGTCGGGTATTTACATCTGCAAAAACAAACCCATTGAAAATAAAGCGATAAAAGTAAAGACCTAATTAACTATTACAAATAAATTGAAAGACAAGTAAAAAGTAAAAATAAAGAAGAGAAAAGACTTCTTCGATCCATGCAATGGACTCGTTCGATTCACCCTTCTTTGGCCTTCTTTCGATTGAACTAGTGAATGGGTGTGAGTAGCCTTTGATTGGGCTTGAGAATTGATGGGGAAAGCTTCGATTTGCACCCTTTCCAGACTCCTTCGATTGGGTTTGGGAAGGATATGGGTAAACTTCGATTGTAGGGAGAAGGTGGGCTTCGATTTAGAGGAAGAAGGCTGCCTTTCGATTCTATGAAGGGGGTTACTGGAAAGACCTGAAGGATCACCTGTGGAGGCACTGCATCTACAAAAATATGTTAGCAAAATAAAACACATGACCTAGGTATCGAAACCCAGGTCAACCGATCCTGCGCGAGCTGGGTATTTTCAGGCTATATCTGTAGCAAGTGTTAGTAACAAATAAACTTGACCTGGTGCCAAACCCAAGCCCTTTGATTCTGTCTAGAATGACAATCGAATGAAACAACAAATATGGATGTGTTATGTAAATACAAGGTTTGACATTTTACCCTCTCTTACTAGTAGTTGGAACCTTCGATTTGGAACTTTCTAGATGTGGGTATCTTCGATATGGGATTTCTGGGTGTGGATACTTTTGTTGAATGGCTGCTTTGGCTTGGATTACTTATGAAAATGTTGATAACCTTTGGTGGGTTTGTAGGCAGCGTATCTCCAAATCCTCGTCCCTTTGTAATGTGGCATTGGCCTCGTATTTATAGGAGTGTGAGGGTGCATGAAAATGGCAAGGGACAACCATTTAACCAGGCCTTTAAAGCCATGAGACAAGAATCAGACATATTAAAAGATTTCCTTTATTGAAATATTCATGTCTCTTTGGAATCTTGAATGAACCTGGATACCTTTGATTTTCGAATGCCTCCAGGCCATGCTCTTTGATTGGTCTTGAGTTTCCTCCTTTGAATGGACTTCTTATGTACCCTTCAAATGGGACTTCTGAATGTTCTTCGAATTGACCCTTTAAATGCTTCTTCAAATGGACCTTTACATGTTCTTCGAATAAGTCATTTACATGTTCTTCGAATGAGCCTCTAGCCTGGTGTGCTGGCAAGTTGAGGGGCCTTTTCCTTTGTGAATTGAGAAAAACCCTTAGGAGATTCTTGCCTCGTGAGTCGAAGGTAAGCCTGAAGTAGTTAATGCATATTCGAAGCATTGTGAAATTGACTTGATCGAAGGGGGTCCAACGCTCAATCGAAGACTTGCGAACCAAAGCTTGATCGAAGGGTTCCAAACACCTAATCGAAGCTTACTAATCAAAGCCCGATCGAAGAGTGCCAAATTCCCAAATTGAAGACTGGTGAGTCAAGCCTGTATCAAAGGATTTTGGATACCCAATCGAAGACTTTTCCCAGATGCCAATCGAAAGACACTTTGTTCATCTTCAAAAAACTTGATTTTCGTTAGGCAAGTGTTTGTGACCAACCATGTAAGGTAAGACCTTTAAAAACATGAGAGGGAAAATTTTGGGGTACAACAGCTGCCCCTGTTCAATCTTCTTAAACCTGAGGATGTAGATTGGCTTGCGTGCCTTTCGTGATCCGAAGGTGGAAGATGATTGAACACTAGAGTGCCCAGAAATTTGCACTCGCATGGTGTAGTATCAGCATTGTGATGTCGGGAATGGGCTTACAGATGCCATTTGGAGATAGAGTCTTGCTGTAGATGGGCTTAAAGATGCCATCCAAGAATGTTTGTTGACCCGCAATGCTGTAGGCCAAAAGAATGAGTATCGAAATGGTATGCGTGTGTGGAATGCCATTGAACTGTATCGGGGGACTGAGTTTGTATGAGCAAAAGAATGGCGTTCGTGTCTGGCGCGTATCTGAGCTGTAACTGAAAGCTGAATCTGAATGAGTATCAGGATGGCATCCGTATCTAGAGCGTATCTGAACCGGATCTGAGAGAAGAATCTGGATGATTGTCAGAATTGTGTCTGCATCTGGAGCGTATCTAAAATGTATTTGAATGAGTGACAGAATGACATCCGAATATGGATTGTATCTGGACTGTATTTTGAATGAATCTAGAATAAGTATCAGAATGTCAGCCATATTTGGATCACATCTGAATTGTCTCTAGAAGGAATTTGGAATAAGTATCAGAATGTCAGCCATATCTGGATCGCATCTGAACTGTCTCTAGAAGGAATCTGGAATAATTATCAGAAGGTCAGCCATATCTGGATCGCATCTGAATTGTCTCTAGAAGGAATCTGGAATAAGTATCAGAATGTCAGCCATATCTGGATCGCATCTGAACCCCTTGCTAGACATTTGATTTACCATAACCTGCATCACAGACCCTTGAGATCCTTGAAATGGTTAAGGAAATGTTAAGGCATGATGTTATGATGTGTATGCTATGCGTTTAAGCAAAAGTGTGAGGTGATGTAATTAAACCCTGCAATAAATCCAAATTATCGGATAAGGACTGTAAACAAAACCTGCAAGAAACTCATGTTGTCAGATAACAAGAATGTGCAAGTAGTTCAAGTTTGAAGGCACACAAGTCACACATATAGCCTTAAGTTTAGGCTGGCATGGAGTTTAGGCATTACCCTCTTTCAGTTTAGTTGGTTTAAACCTGTCCTAAAAATAGTAACCGGGTTCTATAGGATCTCAATATAACTGACTACCCTCAATCGGTCATAATTCCAGTTTAGCAACCTTTTCTTGCGGCCAGAATCATCGCGAGAGTTTAGTCTCAATGAGTGTAGCATACTGCTACTGTTCTATGGCCAAGTTGGTCAATTTAAGGTTCTAAGGTCAGTTGGTGCTTAATGACTCCTTAGAAGACCCATATTCTCCTCGTTCCAACACAAGGGATATCGGTACAGACTAAGGTGCCACACCAACGTAGCTACTGCTTCATCCGTGTCGGTCTACGCCAGACAGATCCCTCACAGTTTACTGCTACTTACCTAAAGGGTATCCCCAGATCTGGGTTAGGATCTATAGAACTCCGATACAAGCCCATAAAATTAAAGCATACAAAGCATACAATTGAAAACATAGTGATATAATCCTAAGGTACACCTCACTTATATAATATCCCCAGCAGAGTCGCCAGTTCTATGATCGGTGGGAATGAGAACTGACTGTTTTGGAATGCTGGTTCGCGTTTGTGTTTGTTTTCGCAAAATGTCACGGTAAGCAAGAGTCGCCACAATCTTTTATTTTATCCAACAAGGAAAGGACAAAAGCACAGAAAAATTCCTTTTCGAGATGTTTCTCGGGTTCGGGAGGTAGATTATAGAAAGGGAAGGTATTAGCACCCTTTCTATCTGTGGTTATCCACGGGCTCTTAGGTACTTGCTCACTATGTTTTCAAAAAAATTGCTTTTCTTTGTGTTTGTGGATTTGAGAAGAGTTTTTGTTTTGAAAGGGGTGTAAGTGCAAACAAGTTTTGTTTTTGTTTTCAAAAGAGCAAGTACTTAAGAACCTCTACCTACTCAAAAAAGGAATTAAACTGTGCAAATGTCCTTTAGACAGTGCTATCCCACTTTTGAGAAGTAGGTAGCACCGTTGTTGGAGTTTTTGGGTCATTTCGATTTAAGGGACGTATGGTCACTAAAGCAATGTTAGGACGCCTTAGCGGTAACCCTAATGTCTTAGAACATTTTATCTGAGGCAACCGTTTCGAGGTAACTTGTGATATTTGGACAAGAGGGCGACCTCTAAAACTTCCTATACTCAATGACCACGTTCGAGGCAACCAAGTGAGGCGTACCCTAAGAGTGGCATGTGCGAGTGTATTATTTTTCAGTTTATTTATTTTTGTACATGTTATGGTGAGCTACGGTTGATTTTAAATTAAACATTGATCTTGTCATGCATAGCCTATTATTCAAACATCTAATAGTTAATGATTGCGGAAAATAAATTGCGGAAAATAAAGCTAAGCTATTACAAGGCGTCGGGTATTTACATCTCCAAAAACAAACCCATTGAAAATAAAGTGATAAAAGTAAAGACCTAATTAACTATTACAACTAAATTGAAAGACAAGTCAAAAGTAAAAATAAAGAAGAGAAAAGACTTCTTTGATCCATGCCATGGACTCGTTCGATTCACCCTTCTTTGGCCTTCTTTCGATTGAGCTAGGGAATGGGTGTGAGTAGCCTTCGATTGGGCTTGAGAATTGATGGGGAAAGCTTCGATTTGCACCCTTTCCTGACTCCTTCGATTGGGTTTGGGAAGGATATGGGTAAACTTCGATTGCAGGGAGAAGGTGGGCTTCGATTCAGAGGAAGAAGGCTGCCTTTCGATTCTATGAAGGGGGTTGCTGGAAAGACCTGAAGGATCGCCTATGGAAGCACTGCATTTACAAAAATATGTTAGCAAAATAAAACACATGACCTGGGTATCGAAACCTAGGTCCATCGATCCTGCGCGAGCTAGGTCTTTTCAGGCTATATCTGTAGCAAGTTTTAGCAACAAAAAAACATGACCTGGTGCCAAACCCAAGCCATTTGATTCTGTCTAGAATGAAAATCGAATGAAACAACAAATATGGATGTGTTATGTAAATACAAGGTTTGACATTTTACCCTCTCTTACCAGTAGTTGGAACCTTCGATTTGGAACTTTCTAGATGTGGGTATCTTCGATATGGGATTTCTGGGCATCGATACTTTTGTTGAATGGCTGCTTTGGCTTGGATTACTTATGAAAATGTTGATAACCTTTGGTGGGTTTGTGGGCAGCGTATCTCCAAATCCTCGTCCCTTTGTAATGTCTCATTGGCCTCGTATTTATAGGAGTGTGAGGGTGCATGAAAATGGCAAGGGACAACCATTTAACCATGCCTTTAAAGCCATGAGACAAGAATCAGACATATTAAAAGATTTCCTTTTTTGAAATATTAATGTCTCTTTAGAATCTTGAATGAACCTGGACACCTTTGATTTTCGAATGTCTCCAGGCCATGCTCTTCAATTGGTCTTGAGTTGCCTCCTTCGAATGGACTTCTTATGTACCCTTCGAATGGGCCTTCTGAATGTTCTTCAAATTGACCCTTTGAATTCTTCTTCAAATGGACCTTTACATGTTCTTCGAATGAGTTATTTACATGTTCTTCGAATGAGCCTCTTGCCTGGTGTGCTGGCAAGTTGAGGGGCCTTTTCCTTTGTGAATCGAAACAAACTTGTAGGAGATTCTTGCCTCGTGAGTTGAAGGTAAGCCTGAAGTAGTTAATGCATAGTCGAAGCATTATGAAATTGACTTGATCGAAGGGGGTCCAGCGCTCAATCAAAGACTTGCGAACCAAAGCTTGATCTAAGGGTTCCAAACACCTAATCGAAGCTTACTAATCAAAGCCCAATCGAAGAGTGCCAAATTCCCAAATTGAAGACTGGTGAGTCAAGCCTGTATTGAAGGATTTTGGATACCCAATCGAAGACTTTTCCCAGATGCCAATCGAAAGACACTTTGTTCATCTTCAAAAAACTTGATTTTCGTTAGGCAAGTGTTTGTGACCAACCATGTAAGGGAAGACCTTTAAAAACATGAGAGGGCAAATTTTGGGGTACAGCAACCACGTTCGAGGCAACCAAGTGAGGCGTACCCTAAGAGTGGTATGTGCGAGTGTATTGTTTTTCAGTTATATTATCTTTGATTAGGCCAAACTAATTGTTGATCTTATCTTGCCATACATATCCTATTTACTAGCAAGCATATAAAAGTAATGAAGCGCGGAAAGATAAAATCCTACACTATTACAACCATATTGAATTGCATGAAAATATAAGGGCAAAAATAAAATAAAAAGAAAAAAAAATGAGGGTCTTTCGATTGAGGCAGAAAACCCTTCGATTCTGCACTTTCTGGCTCTCTTCGATTTGGCCTGAAAAGGGTGAAGGCATGACTTTCGACTGAGGCCTCACAGTCAGCATGTTGTGCCTTTCGATTGGGACCAGTGGGATAGCATGTTCTGCCTTCCGACTAGGCCTGGAATCTGTGCAAGATGTAATCTTCCTTTCTGCCTCCTTCGACTGGGCCTGGAGTCAGTGAGGGAATGCCTTTCGACTGAGCCTGGAAGTAAGTGAAGGCATGCTTTTCGTTTGGGCCTAGAAGTCAACATGGTTTTTCCTCCTGGTTGTCTCTTTCGTTTGACCTGGAGAAAGAGGGTAGAAGCCAGATGCTTCGTTTCCTATTTCGTGTTTCCTGTTTCTTTCATTTAAAGCATTTAAATGGAAACATGGCCTGAGGCCATGCTAGTATTTGTCTTGCAAACAGTTTAATAGTTAAAACTAGTTCAGGTAAACAGAAAGCAAAACGAAAGGGTTAACTCTAAAAAACATGTTAAAAGAGGGGAAACCAAAGGAACAATGGTATATACATGCTTGAAACGAGTGAAAAGATTATTTACATGTTATGCCATGAAATGAAAGGTTCAAGGGTAAGAGTGACTTACCTTGATGGAGGCTTTGAATGGGTGTGGGACCTTGAGTGGAGGCCCAAGGTTCTGGATTTGAAAGAGGGGGCCAACAGTTGTGCTTGGAATGTTGGATTCGAAGGAAGGAAAGAAACAAGTCATATGTTTCTTTCCAAACTGGATTCAAAGGATACTGAGAAGTACTTGTTCTTCAGAATCGAAGGAATTAAGTATGTGATTATGGGTTTGTTCTCACAAGTGTTGAAGGGACTTGACAGATTTGTTGTGTTTGAGAAATTTTGGGTGATTCGTTCCTCTGGTCCCCCGATCCTCCCTTAAACATGTGTTGGAGCCTCTTATTTATAGGCAAAGTTGGCTGAAGTTTTTGGAGGGAAAACAAAATAATTTGAACAATTTGAGTAAACTGCTCTTTGTAGCCTTCGAGGGACAGTGCTTGTATGCTATTTCGGTGCAAGAATGGGGCAGTGTTTCAAGACTGTTGTGCAGCAGTTTTGGCCAGTGTATCATGCCTGAACATGGCAGCAAGCAGCTTTGAATATTTCACCCTTTCATTTTGACCCTCCTTCGACCAGATTCTTCTTCCAAACATATTGTTCGACTTTCCTCCAATAAGTATCCTTCGAACAAATCACCTTTGTGCATCATTTGAAGGGGCCATCAACCATGTGCTGAAGTTTGTCAAGGATGGAAATGCAGCACACTAAAGAGAAATGTTGTCCAGTCGAAGCTAGTACAAACTTAGTCAATGTTTTCTCGAAGCCTTGTGGTCGAAACAAGTTAATGCCCAGTCGAAGCTTGTATCAAAGAAAACATATTTCCAAATCAAAAGCTCATGCTCGAAGGAAGCATATTGCCCAATCGAAGCTTGGGTCGAAACAAACATAAAGGGGGTCATTGCCTTTTAGTGTGAGGGAAGTTCCTGGCTTCTGAATCGAAGGGTGTTTCTAAACTTGCACTCGAAGGAGGCTTTAAGTTCAACATGAAGGACATATCCAAGTTGCATTCGAAGGATGTTTCCAATCCAAACGAAGGATGTACCTAAACTTGCACCCAAAGGAGGCTTTAAGTTCAAAATGAGGGACATGCCCAAGTTGCATTCGAAGGATGTTTCCAATCCAAACGAAGGATGTACCTAAACTTGCACTCAAAGGAGGCTTTAAGTTCAAAATGAGGGACATGCCCAAGTTGCATTCGAAGGAGGCCAAGAGTCAGTCGAAGGAGACCTGTTTTCCTCCAAATTTGTCAAAATGTTATTTTTAATCTGTTTTCTCCCTTTTTGACAGTCTCCTTTTAATTTTGGTATTGGAAAATCCCAATGCACTTGTTCAAGCTTGAACCTTGAAAATCCTTGTAAAAAAGGCCTTGATAATGAGAGGGCAAATTTTGGGGTACAACAGCTTCCCCTGTTCAATCTTCTTACACCTGAAGAGTTAGATTGGCATGTTTTGCCAGTCGTGAATCGAAGGTGGAAGATGATTGGACACTAGAGTGCCCCTAAATTTTCACTCGTCAAAGCATAGTTGAGGGGATGGGCTTAAAGATGCCATTTGGAGATGTGACAGAGTCTTGTTAGAGATGGGCTTAAAGATGCCATCCAAGAATGTTTGTTGAATTGCAATGTTGTAGGTCAGAAGAATGAGCATCAAAATGGTATCCGTGTCTGGAATGCATTTGAACTGTATCTGGAGACTGAGTCTATATGAGCCAAAGAATGGCGTCCGTGTCTGGAGCGTAACTGCATTTGATTCTTTGAATGAATATCAGAATGAATGCCGTGTCTGGAGTGTATCTGTATTCTGAATGGGTAACAAAGAAAAATCTATGTATGGAGCAACTGTGTGCTGAGGATAAGTTCTGAATGAGTGACAAAATGTCAGCCGTGTTTGAAGCGTATATGGACTGTATTGGAAAGTTGGGTTGTTTGATGATGAGTCCGTGTAAAACTTTATCTGGAAAGAAGGAACCTGTGTAGGGTTGCCTGAAGATGAGTCAGTGTAAAACTGCATCCAGAAGTGAGAAGGAACCTGCATAGGGTTGCCTGGTGATGAGTCCATGTAAAACTGCATCTTGGAAAGGAGGAACCTGTGTAGGGTTTCCTGAAGATGAGTCCATGTAAAACTGCATCCAGAAGTGAGAAGGAACTTGTGTAGGGTTGCCTGATGATGAGTCTATGTAAAACTGCATCTTGGAAAGGAGGAACCTGTGTAGGGTTGCCTGATGATGAGTTCGTGTAAAACTGCATCTAGGAAAGAAGGAACCTGTGTGGGGTTGCCTAATGATGAGTTCGTGTAAAACTGCATCTTAGAAAGGAGGAACCTGTGTGGGGTTTCCTGATGATGAGTCTGTGTAAAACTTCATCTTGGAAGGAAGGAACCTGTGTAGGGTTGCCTGATGATGAGTCCGTGTGAAACTGCATCTTGGAAGGAAGGAACCTGTGTAGGGTTGCTTCATGATGAGTCCGTGTAAAAATTCACCTAGAAACGAAGGAACCTGTGTAGGGTTCCTTGATGATGAGTCCGTGTAAAACCGCATCTAGACATAAAAGGAACCGGTGTAGGGTTGCTTCATGATGAGTCCGTGTAAAACTGCATCTAGACATAAAAGGAACCAGTGTAGGGTTGTTTCATGATGAGTCAGTGTAAAACTTCACCTAGAAACAAAGGAACCTGTGTAGGGTTGCTTGATGATGAGTCCATGTAAAACCGCACCTAGACATAAAAGGAACCGGTGTAGGGTTGCTTCATGATGAGTCCGTGTAAAACTGCATCTAGACATAAAAGGAACCGATGTAGGGTTGCTTCATGATGAGTCCGTGTAAAACTTCATCTAGAAAGGAAGGAACCGGTGTCGGGTTTCCTGATGATGAGTCCGTGTAAAACTTCATCTAGAAAGGAGGGAATCGGTGTAGGGTTGCCTGATGATGAGTCCGTGTAAAACTTCATCTGAAATTTCCTGAGAAGGAACCTGTGTAGGGTTGCTTCATGATGAGTCAGTGTAAAACTGCATCTTGGTAAGGGGTAACCTATGTAGGGTTGCCTGTTGATGAGTCCGTGTAAAACTGCATCTGGAATTGAGAACAAACCTGTGTAGGGTTACTTCATGATGGTCAAGTAGATAGTTGCCCTATCTGATTTTAGGTGTTAATCTTTGACTTGAGAAAGAAATACATATTTCCTGGCTTGTTACAGGTGTTAATCTTCAATCTCTTCGTGTAGATAGTTTTCCGGGCTTGTTACAGGTATTAATCTACAGTCATTAGTCCCCAGCTAGTTTTCCTGGCTTGTTACAGGTATTAATCCGGAACTTGAAAAGGTTGCTGGTAGCCATCTGTTGATTGTCCTTTTCCTGAAAAAGGCAAAACGTAAGTTGTATGCAATGTCGTGATGCATGAAATGCATGATGTCATGATGTTCTCAAAATAAATGAGATTGTGTTGTATGCACTTATCATGTATGTAAATAGGAGGTATGAAATGTGAAATGTTTATGAATGTATTTTTGTCTGGAAAATAAATCCATGACAAATGTCGGGGAGTTTGTTAACTCCTGGACTGTTGTTGAAGAGTATGTGTGTCTTCAAATTTCGCTTAGAATGTTTCCACGTGGGATTCCTGTTTTGTTGTTTGAGGAGAAACTCCGCTGGGGAGTATTGAAAACTCTGTGGGGAGGACGTTTATTCCTGCTTGGGAAAAGAGTTCATGAGTCTTGATTGTCCGTTGCTCTACCGGGGAGTCGAAGTTGAACTGATATCTGATTGGGTCCAGGTTTCACAGTAACTTGCTAGGGATTGTAGAGTTGTCTACTGGAGAAGAGGAGTTGTGGTCCTTGGATTTGGAGAGGCAAATTCAAACTGGGGGAATCTGTAGTTTGTTGGGGAAATAAACCCTGTGGTCGGTCTGCTAGAGAGGTGATGAACTCGTTGGGGAAGTCCTCGAGGATTCTTGAAGTTGTCTCAGCTGGGGAAAGGTTTTTAGAGATTAAACTATGGTCGGGGAATCATCCTGTGAGAAGGATTTTAGAGAGATTTGTCAATGCCCCTAGTAGCAAGTGCTTGTGGCACTTCCTGGAAATGTTTGACTATATATAACCCTTTGTCGGGATTGACGTTCAATGCCCCAAGTTTCGGAGATGGAGACTTGCCCCTTGTTATCCTGCAATTGAGTGATTTCTTGAAATTTTGACTGGACTGCCCCAGGTTTTTTGAAAGATTTGTTGAAATCTTGACTGGACTGCCCCAGGTTATCTTTGAAAGATTTTTTGAAACCTTGACTGGACTGCCCCAGGTTCACTGGATAATACCATATCAAATCCCCTTCTGTTGATAGGAGATTTTTGTAACGGGAGTGTCATCCCACTTGAATTGATTTTGTTCACTGAGAGAGCTTTTGTTCACTGGATATTCATTGTGTGAATTTCTCCGCTGTTAAACAAATAGCCATATGAAAACAATGATATTCAAGTAATGTAAAGTTTATGTTTGTCTTGAAGTTTTTTTTTTGAAAATGCGTTTTAGCGAGTAAAGAAATTTTGCTAAGAAAATTCAAACTCAGGATTTAGAGCAAAGCCTTACAGGAGTCAGGATACCTTTTGTAACAATATGCTTTCGAACTAACCCATGCTTCAATTAGGACTTTTGAAGGGTTGTAATGTGGATTAGTTCACGGTTTAAGAAGCAAAGGATAAAGGCTCAAAGTATATTTGTACCCACCCGCTCTTCGTGATGTTCTTCAATCCTAAACTCAGTTAATTGTGCATTTGAACTCCGAATGAGTTTGGAACGGCGTTTTTGGTGATGGTTCACACAAGTTGAATTTGTTGGAAGGCAGTCATTTTTGCAACATTTTTCATGTTGTTGAGGATTTGTAGCGACCTCGTTCTTTTGATTTGTTATCCCTAACTTTTGCCTGACTGTTCCTGTTTTCGAGATTACAGTCAGCGGGATGCCCTAACTTTCTTAAGCCTCCTTTATAGGTTTTGGCTCAGTGGGCTTTTCTCTTTTGAGAGATTGACTGCCTATGAGGTAAGGAACCACCACTGTCTTTTGATTCCAGAGGAATGCTTTTGATGTCGTTCGTTGTATTATGAACTGAAAGTTTTGCGACTTCAATGCGCATCTTTTGAATTAACTGAGAGACTACCCTGCCCCAGGTTTAAATTAAAGGTTTCAATTTGTGTTTAAAACAGAAAACTCCTACTTCTTTGGCTCGAATGGGTTGACTAGGGATTATCTTCCTTATAACTCCAGTGTTTAGGATTTGAAAGAAACGCCTGTACATCGTCAGCAAGGTCTGTCCAAAAGCATACTGTATGAGATTATGGCATTGTTTCGTCATCCTCCCTCTAAAGGCTTGTAACTTTTAGCAAGAGTTGAATATCATAAAGACAGTATAAGAATAGTGAAAACGTGTGGATGAATTCAAGACAAACATATGCAATGCATTAATGAAACAAAGTTTGACATTAATAGATAATTGTTTGAATAACAAAAGAGATTACAACTTGAAAATTCAAATGAATAAAAGTTCTTAATGACTTGGAAAAGGAGTAGTGATCATGTTTGGAGTCTCTGGAGGGTCGAACTCGATCTCCTTGGCGTCAATCAAATTTTGAATCTTATACTTCAATGCCCAACAATCGTTAGTGTCATGCCCGGGACTATCAGAATGATAAGCGCATGTTGCATTAGGATTGTAGTTGGGAGAAGAAGTTTTGGGGTTTGGATGAGGTCCTATCAATGTAATTAGATTCATCCTCAACAAGTGTTGCAGCGCTTGAGACAGCGGCATGTTGATGTTGGTGAACTGTCTTTTAGGCTCGTCTGGCCTTCGTTGATTTCCCCTTTGCTGTTGTCAGTGTGGCGCAGAACCAGAGATCAGGACTGCCCCTACGTGTTGGTCACGGCGACTCTTTTGACTGTACACAACATTGGACTCCTTCTTCCCACTGTAAGGCTTTTTCTGAGCATCAGAAGTTGTAGCTTCTTGAATCTTCCCACTTTTGATGCCAGCTTCGACCCTTTCGTCGGTCAGTATTAGCTCGGTGAACCCGGATGAAGAGCTTCCGATCAAGTGTTTGAAGAAAGGCCCTGTCAAAGTTCCCATGAAGATGTCAATCAGCTCCCTGTCAGTTAAAGGGGGTTGCACTCTACCAGCCAGATCTCTCCACTTTTGGGCGTATCCTTTGAAGCTCTCGTTGGAACCCATGGTCATGTTCTACAATTGCACATGAGTTGGTGCAAGATCAGCATTGTATTGATACTGCTTATAGAAAGAAGAAGCTAAATCCTCCCAGGTGTGGATGCGAGAACTCTCCAATTTATAGAACCATTCGAGTTGAGTCCCTACTAGGCTTTCTTGGAAGAAATGGATCCAAAGCTTCGAATCAGTTGTGTATGGTTGAATCTTGCGGACATAAGACTTTAAGTGCATCTTAGGGCAAGAGATTCCATCATACAAGGAAAAAGTAGGGACTTTGAACTTTGGCGGGATGACCAATCCAGAAACTAAACCCATGTCTCCTAAATCCAAGCCAGGTATTTATTGAATCTCCATAGCACTGAGGCGATCCTCCAACTGTTTGTACTTGTCATCAGCGGGAGGATATTGTTCCTCGGAGTAATCAGCTTCAACTTCATTAATCTCCAAATTGTGATTTTCTTCAAGACTATCCCCTATGTTGGATGGAGTTGAAAAATCTAGGGTTTTAGGTCTTCTTCTCACGTTCAGGATGCTCGCTGCCTTCTTGGACCTCTTCTTCTTGTCTTTGAGAAGGAGAGCTTTCAGATCCTCTTGCCCTTTACCCATAGCCATAAGCATCTGTTGGAATTGAGAGTTTTGAGCTTGGAGATCTTTCACCGTTTGTTCCATATCCACCTTACTAAAATAAACAGTAGGAAGATAAAGAGACCTATATGGGAGAAACCTGTCATGATATGATGTATGATATGTGGATACATGTTTTCAAGGATCTCGCGGGATAAACATAAGAAAATGTTAGAGGTTGAACTTCGATCAACATCTTTGATTGGAGAACTTTGTATCGGTGGATGTCTTTCCACGAGAATCAAGCTCACCATGTCAAGTGGGTCATAGCCCCTGATTTAAGTTGTTGCACTTGATCCTTGAGGGTGTTTGTTTAGAGGGGAACCCTCTTGTCCTTTGGTAGACGTCTTGTTCAACGTGACCCTGCATCGAAAGACCCTCGAGATCCTTGAAATGGTTATTGAAAATGCTATGGTATGATGTTATGATGTTATATACATGTATGCAAAAGCGAGTAAGTGTATATACAGACAGTCATATTCACACAAAGCAGACAAGTCCTTAGGTTTAGGCTTGCATGGGGTTTGTAGATAAGTACCCTCTTGAAGTTAGTTGGTTCAAACCTGTCCTAAAAATAGTAACCGGGTTCTAGAGGATCTCAATATCACTGACTACCCTCAATCGGTCATAATTCCAGTTTAGCAACCTTTTCTTGCGGCCGGAATCATCGCGAGAGTTTAGTCTCAATGAGTGTAGCATATTGCTACTGTTCTATGGCCAAGTTGGTCAATTTAAGGTTCTAAGGTCAGTTGGTGCTTAATGACTCCTCAGAAGACCCATATTCTCCTCGTTCCAACATAAGGGATATCGGTACAGACCAAGGTGCCACACCAACGTAGCTACTGCTTCATCCGTATCGGTCTATGTTGTATAGATCCCTCACAGTTTATTGCTACTTACCTAAAGGGTATCCCTAGATCCGGGTTAGGATCTATAAAACTCCGATACAAGCCTACAAAGCTAAAGCATACAATTGAAAACAATAGTGATCTAATCCTAAGGTACACCTCACTCTTAATATTCCCCAGCAGAGTCGCCAGTTCTGTGATCGGTAGGAATGAGAACTGACTGTTTTGGAATGCTGGTTCGCGTTTGCGTTTGTTTTCGCAAAATGTCGCGGTAAGCAAGAGTCGCCACCGTCTTTTATTTTATCCAACAAGGAAAGGACAAAAGCACAGAAAAATTCCTTTTTGAGATTGTTTCTCGGGTTCGTGAGGTAGATTATAGAAAGGGAAGGTGTTAGCACCCTTTCTATCCATGGTTATCCATGGGCTCTTAGGTACTTTCTCATTGTGTTTTCAAAAGTTTGCTTTTCTTTGTGATTGTGGGTTTGAAAAGAGTTTTTGTTTTGAATAGAGTATAAGTGCAAAAAGTTTTTGTTTTGTTTTTAAAAGGAGAAAGTACTTAAGAATATCTACCTACTCAAAAAGGAACTAAACTGTGCAAATGTCCTTTAGACAGTGACATCCCACTATTGAGGAATAAGTAGCATCGTCGTTGGAGTTTTCGGGTCAATTCGATTAAGGGACATATGGTCACTAAAGCAATGTTAGGATTCCTAAGCGGTAACCCTAATGTCCTAGATCATTTTTTCAAGGCAACCGTTTCGAGGCAACTATGATCTTGGGACAAGAGGGCGACCTCTAAAACACCTTATACTCAATGACCACGTTCGAGGCAACCAAGTGAGGCGTACCCTAAGAGTGGCATGTGCAAGTGTATTGTTTTTCAGTTATATTATCTTTGATTAGGCCAAACTAATTGTTGATCTTATCTTGCCATACATATCCTATTTACTAGCAAGCATATAAAAGTAATGAAGCGTAGAAAGATAAAATCCTACACTATTAAAACCATATTGAATTGCATGAAAATATAAGGGCAAAAATAAAATAAAAAGCAAAAAAATTAGGGTCTTTCGATTGAGGCAGAAAACCCTTCAATTATGCACTTTCTGGCTCTCTCTGATTTGGCCTGAAAAGGGTGAAGGGATGACTTTCAACTGAGGCCTCACAGTCAGCATGTTGTGCCTTTCGATTGGGACCAGTGGGACAGCATGTTGTGCCTTTCGACTAGGCCTGGAATCTGTGCAAGATGTAATCTTCCTTTCTGCCTCCTTCGACTGGGCCTGGAGTCAGTGAGGGAATGCCTTTCGACTGAGCCTGGAAGTCAGTGAAGGCATGCTTTTCGTTTGGGCCTAGAAGTCAACATGGTTTTTCCTCCTGGTTGTCTCTTTCGTTTGACCTGGAGAAAGAGGGTAGAAGCCAGATGCTTCGTTTCCTATTTCGTGTTTCCTGTTTCTTTCATTTAAAGCATTTAAATGGAAACATGGCCTGAGTCCATGCTAGTATTTGTCTTGCAAACATTTTAATAGTTAAAACTAGTTCAGGTAAACAAAAAGCAAAACGAAAGGGTTAACTCTAAAAAACATGTTAAAAGGGGGGAAACCAAAGGAACAATGGTATATACATGCTTGAAACGAGCGAAAAGATTATTTACATGTTATGCCATGAAATGAAAGGTTCAAGGGTAAGAGTGACTTACCTTTATGGAGGCTTTGAATGGGTGTGGGACCTTGAGTGGAGGCCCAAGGTTCTGGATTTGAAAGAGGGGGCCAACAACTGTGCTTGGAATGCTGGATTCGAAGGAAGGAAAGAAACAAGTCTTATGTTTCTTTCCAAACTGGATTCAAAGGATACTGAAGAGTACTTGTTCTTCAGAATCGAAGGAAGTAAGTATGTGATTCTTGGTTTATTCTTACAAGTGTTGAAGGGACTTGAGAGATTTGTTGTGTTTGAGAAAATTTGGGTGATTCGTTCCTCTGGTCCCCCGATCCTCCCTTAAACATGTGTTGGAGCCTCTTATTTATAGGCAAAGTTGGCTGAAGTTTTTGGAGGGAAAACAAAGTAATTTGAACAATTTGAGTAAACTGCTCTTTGTAGCCTTCGAGGGACAGTGCTTGTATGCTATTTTGGTGCAAGAATGGGGCAGTGTTTCAGGACTTCTGTGCAGAAGTTTTGGCCAGTGTATCATGCCTGAACTTGGCAGCAAGCATCTTTGAATATTTCACCCTTTCATTTTGACCCTCCTTCGACTAGATTCTTCTTCCAAACATATTTTTCGACTTTCCTCCAACAAGTGTCCTTCGAATAAATCACCTTTGTGCATCATTTGAAGGGGCCATCAACCATGTCCTGAAGTTTGTCATGGATGGAAATGCAGCACACTAAAGAGAAATGTTGTCCAGTCGAAGCTAGTACAAACGTAGTCAATGTTTTGTCGAAGCCTTATGGTCGAAACAAGCTAATGCCCAGCCGAAGCTTGTATCGAAGAAAACATATTGCCAAATCGAAAGCTCATGCTCGAAGGAAGCATATTGCCCAATTGAAGCTTGGGTCGAAACAAACATAAAGGGAGTCATTGCCTTTTAGTGTGAGGGAAAATCCTGGCTTCTGAATCGAATGGTGTTTCTAAACTTGCACTCGAAGGAGGATTTAAGTTCAACATGAAGGACATACCCAAGTTGCATTTGAAGGATGTTTCCAATCCAAACGAAGGATGTACCTAAACTTGCACTCAAAGGAGGCTTTAAGTTCAAAATGAGGGACATGCCCAAGTTGCATTCGAAGGATGTTTCCAATCCAAACGAAGGATGTACCTAAACTTGGACTCAAAGGAGGCTTTAAGTTAAAAATGAGGGACATGCCCAAGTTGCATTCGAAGGAGGCCAAGAGTTATTCGAAGGGTACTGAATCGAAGGAGACCTATTTTCCTCCAAATTTTTCAAAATGTTATTTTTATCTGTTTTCTCCCTTTTTGAAAGTATCCTTTTAATTTTGGTATTGGAAAATCCCAATGCACTTGTTCAAGCTTGAACCTTGAAAATCCTTGTAAGAAAGGCCTTGAGAATGAGAGGGCAAATTTTGGGGTACAACAGCGGTCCAAGCAAAAATTAGGGATCAAAGCGTACGACTATGTCTCGTCATCTCGTCACTGGCCTACCAGAAGAAGACTTGTCATTTTGACCGAAAGATACCAAGCACCTCATAGGTGTAGATAATACTCGATCCACAGAACCTCCACAAGCACCTTCTCCCGCAAAAAACAGGGGCAAATAAGAATTGTCCGAACTGTACAAGTTGCTCTGTCCACCACGGTACCAAGGTAGGTTCAGTTGAAGAATATGGCCAAGATACCGTTATTCCCCGCAGAGTAAAACAATAATGGTAGCTCTCCCCACTTAGACTTGCAACTATGAACAAATCAGCAATACTCTTCCCAAGCAGAGTTGAGTTACCATCAACCCTAAAAAGGTTGGGTATCCCTATAAGGTCTTAATATTCCCCAACGGAGTGTAAAGATATTCTCCAGCAAGCATAAGAGCATCCTCGGAAGTCTTAATATTCCTCAACAGAATATGAAAATGTTCCCCGACGGAATGCAAGATACCACAACGGAGTCATTTCCCCAGCGCAGTCTAAAAAAACTTCCCCAGCGGAGTTGAGTCATCTTCCCCAGTAGAATCTAGAAGCTTATCCCCTGCGAAGCACAAATAAGTCTCCTCAACCAAATTCAGAGGTTATTCCCACAAGAGTCTAACTGGGTTATCCTCAGCAAGTTGCAACTGAAAGGTCACCCCCAGCAAAGTTCTTTCTATCCCTAGCAGAGTTCATCATTGGAATCCCAAACAGAGCTTATCAATGGAATCCCCAAAGGAGTTATCATTAAAATCATCAGCAGGACATCTCTTCCCCACAGAGTAATTCCCCTCAGAGTAATTCCTTCATCAGTTTATTCCCCAACGGAGTTCTTCTCTCATGCAGACTTATTCTCACAATCATCTTCTTTCATCATCCCCAGCGGAAACGAAGAGCTCTACTCTATTCTCCAGCAGCTCCAGGATTTATTTTCCCCAGCTAAAACATCACATTCTCATACATAATGATACACGCATGTACGCATCATACCATACAAGCTCATTTATGTTGAGAACATCATTGCTTGATCCATATCATGCACTGCATATGACTGACCTTTACCTTTCAGGAAAAATGCAGTTACGTTCTAAGCCTAGTCGAAGATCTGACCAGTTCTTAAATCTCAATTGAATTATCATCGGTTGAATTTCAGATAAGGTTCTCAATCTCAACAGTTTCCTCTGTCATAGTGTGGACAAGTTCTATAACCTCAACGGTATACTCCCGATGAGCACGAGACAGTTCCTAGATCTTGATGAAGATGCTTCCCTACGTCATAGTGTGGACGAGTACTATAACCTCAGCGGTATACTCCCGGTGAGCACGAGTCAGTTCCTAGATCTTGATGTTTTCCTCCGTCATAGTGTGGACGAGTTCTATAACCTCACCGGTATACTCCCGGTGAGCACGAGACAGTTCCTAGATCTTGATGAAGATGCTTCCCTACGTCACAGTGTGGATGAGTACTATAACCTCAACGGTATACTCCCGGTGAGCACGAGTCAGTTCCTAGATCTTGATGTTTTCCTCCGTCATAGTGTGGACGAGTTCTATAACCTCAACGGTATACTCCTGGTGAGCGCGAGAATGTTCCTAGATCTTGATGAAGATGCTTCCCTACGTCATAGTGTGGAAGAGTACTATAACCTCAGCGGTATACACCCGGTGAGCACGAGTCAGTTCCTAGATCTTGATGTTTTCCTCTGTCATAGTGTGGACGAGTTCTATAACCTTAACGGTATACTCCCAGTGAGCACGAGACAGTTCCTAGATCTTGATGAAGATGCTTCCCTACGTCACAGTGTGGATGAGTACTATAACCTCAACGGTATACTCCCGGTGAGCATGAGTCAGTTCCTAGATCTTGATGTTTTCCTCCGTCATAGTGTGGACGAGTTCTATAACCTCAACGGCATACTCCCGGTGAGCATGAGACTGTTCCTAGATCTTGATGAAGATGCTTCCCTACGTCATACTGTGGACGAGTACTATAACCTCAGCGGTATATACCCGGTGAGCACGAGTCAGTTCCTAGAACTTGATGTTTTCCTCCGTCATAGTGTGGACGAGTTCTATAACCTCAACGGTATACTCCCGGTGAGCACGAGACAGTTCCTAGATCTTGATGAAGATGCTTCCCTATGTCATAGTGTGGACGAGTACTATAATCTCAGCGGTATACTCCCGGTGAGCACGAGTCAGTTCCTAGATCTTGATGTTTTCCTCCGTCATAGTGTGGACGAGTTCTATAACCTCAACGGTATACTCCTGGTGAGCACGAGACAGTTCCTAGATCTTGATGAAGATGCTTCCTTACATCATAGTGTGGACGAGTACTATAACCTCAGCGGTATACTCCCAGTGAGCACGAGTCAGTTCCTAGATCTTGATGTTTTCCTCCGTCATAGTGTGGACAAGTTCTATAACCTCAACGGTATACTCCCGGTAGGCATGAGACAGTTCCTAGATCTTGATGAAGATGTTTCCCTATGTCATAGTGTGGACGAGTACTATAACCTCAACGGTATACTCCCGGTAAGGACGAGTCAGTTCCTGGATCTTGATGTTTTCCTCCGTCATAGTGTGGACAAGTTCTATAACCTCAACGGTATACTTCCGGTGGGCACGAGACAGTTCCTAGATCTTGATGAAGATGTTTCCCTATGTCATAGTGTGGACGAGTACTATAACATCAACGGTATACTCCCGGTGAGCACGAGTCAGTTCCTAGATCTTGATGTTTTCCTCCGTCATAGTGTGGACAAGTTCTATAACCTCAACGGTATACTCCCGGTGAGCACGAGACAGTTCCTAGATCTTGAAGAAGATGTTTCCCTACGTCATAGTGTGGACGAGTACTATAACCTCAGCGGTATACTCCCAGTGAGCACGAGTCAGTTCCTAGATCTTGATGTTTTCCTCCGTCATAGTATGAACGTTCTATAACCTCAACAGTATACTCCCGGTGAGCACGAGACAGTTCATAGATCTTGAAGAAGATGCTTCCCTACGTCATAGTGTGGACGAGTACTATAACCTCAGCGGTATACTCCCGGTGAGCACGAGTCAGTTCCTAGATATTAATTTTTTCCTCCGTCATAGTGTGGACGATTTCTATAACCTCAACGGTATACTCCCGGTGAGCACGAGACAGTTCCTAGATTTTGATGAAGATGCTTCCCTACGTCATAGTGTGGACGAATATTATAACCTCAGCGGTATACTCCCGGTGAGCACGAGTTAGTTCCTAGATCTTGATGTTTTCCTCCATCATAGTGTGGACAAGTTCTATAACCTCAACCGTATACTCCCGGTGGGCACGAGACAGTTCATAGATCTTGATGAAGATGTTTCCCTATGTCATAGAGTGGACGAGTACTATAACCTCAACGGTATACTCCCGGTGAGCACGAGTCAGTTCCTAGATCTTGATGTTTTCCTCCGTCATAGTGTTGACAAGTTCTATAACCTCAACGGTATACTCCCGATGGGCACGAGACAATTCCTAGATCTTGATGAAGATGTTTCCCTACGACATAGTGTGGACGAGTACTATAACCTCAACGGTATACTCCTGGTGAGCACGAGTCAGTTCCTAGATCTTGATGTTTTCCTCCGTCATAGTGTGGACAAGTTCTATAACCTCAATGGTATACTCCCATTGAGCACGAGACAGTTCCTAGATCTTGATGAAGATGTTTCCCCTATGTCATAGTGTGGACGAGTACTATAACCTCAGCGGTATACTCCCAGTGAGCACGAGTCAGTTCCTAGATCTTGATGTTTTCCTCCGTCATAGTATGAACGTTCTATAACCTCAACAGTATACTCCCGGTGAGCACGAGACAGTTCATAGATCTTGAAGAAGATGCTTCCCTACGTCATAGTGTGGACGAGTACTATAACCTCAGCGGTATACTCCAGGTGAGCACGAGTCAGTTCCTAGATATTAATTTTTTCCTCCGTCATAGTGTGGACTATTTCTATAACCTCAACGGTATACTCCCGGTGAGCACGAGACAGTTCCTAGATTTTGATGAAGATGCTTCCCTACGTCATAGTGTGGACGAGTATTATAACCTCAGCAGTATACTCCCGGTGAGCACGAGTTAGTTCCTAGATCTTGATGTTTTCCTCCGTCATAGTGTGGACAAGTTCTATAACCTCAACGGTATACTCCCGGTGGGCACGAGACAGTTCATAGATCTTGATGAAGATGTTTCCCTATGTCATAGAGTGGACGAGTACTATAACCTCAACGGTATACTCCCGGTGAGCACGAGTCAGTTCCTAGATCTTGATGTTTTCCTCCGTCATAGTGTGGACAAGTTCTATAACCTCAACGGTATACTCCCGATGGGCACGAGACAATTCCTAGATCTTGATGAAGATGTTTCCCTACGACATAGTGTGGCCGAGTACTATAACCTCAACGGTATACTCCTGGTGAGCACGAGTCAGTTCCTATATCTTGATGTTTTCCTCCGTCATAGTGTGGACAAGTTCTATAACCTCAACGGTATACTCCCATTGAGCACGAGACAGTTCCTAGATCTTGATGAAGATGTTTCCCCTATGTCATAGTGTGGACGAGTACTATAACCTCAGCGGTATTGTTGTACCCCAAAATTTTCCCTCTCATTCTTCAAGGCCTTTCTCACAAGGATTCTCAAGGTTCAAGCTTGCACAAGTACTTTGGAATTTTCCAGTACCAAAATTAAAAGGAAACTGTCAAAAAAGGGAGAAAACAGATAAAAATTACATTTTGAAAAATTTGGAGGAAAACAGGTCTCTTTCGATTCAGCACTCTTCGATTGACTGTTGGCCTCCTTCGAATGCAACTTGGGTACATCCTTTGTTTGGATTGGAAACCTCCTTTGAATGTAACTTGGGTACATCCTTCGTTTGGATTGGAAACCTCCTTCGAATGCAACTTGGGTACATCCTTCATTTGGATTGGAAACCTCCTTCAAATGCAACTTAGGTACATCCTTCGTTTGGATTTGAAACCTCCTTCGAATCCACTTGCACCAAGGGCCTCTTGCAGACTTTGCCTCTTACAAGTTTCGTTTGAGCCAAGAGATATCTTCATACAATATTTGACTGAGTTCTTGCTTCCCTTCGACTCAGAAGCCAGGAACTTCCCTCATACTAAAAAGATAGAAGGCAATGACTCCCTTTATGTTTGTTTCGATCCACATGCTTCGATTGGGAAATATGCTTCCTTCGAGCATGAGCTTTCGATTTGGCAATATGTTTTTTTCGATACAAGCTTCGATAGGGAATTAGCTTGTTTTGACCACAAGCTTCGACTGAGGAAAAGGCTTCCTTCGAACAAGTGCTCCTCGATCTCATTCTTGCATTCGACTCAAGACCAAATCTCATTTGCCAGGCTATGTTGCTTCCAAATCTTTACATAATCAGAAGCTTGTACAAGGGTTTTAAACTTTGTATTTTAGATACTACTATTATTGGTTAAAGGCTACATACTCTTTCTTTTAATAGAGAGTACTTATATCACAAAAGAAGCTTTCAACCTGATTTTGGTCTGAGCACAAGCAAGGCCAGAAGCATAAGTCACATCTTCTGCACCCCAACTACCAAGAGGCCCCCCACATGTACTTTCACGTTACATTATTTTATCATTTATTTGCAAGACTAGCTTTGGACAATATGTCCATTCTTTCTCTATAAATAGAGGAACATTTACAAAGCTAGGGGAGGATCTTTGGACCAGAGGAACGAATCCCCCAAATTTTCTCAAACACAATAAAACTCTCAAAGTTCATCAACACTTGAGAAATCACAAAAAACCCAGAATCACATTCATCTCTTTCGACTCTGAAGAACAACCACACTTCAGTCTCCTTCGAATCAAAGAAGCATTACACTTGCTTTTTCTTTTCCTTCAAATCCAGCGTTCCAAGCACAGCTACTGACCCCTCTTTCGAATCCAGCATCCAGGGCCACCACTCAAGGCCCCATATCTATTCAAGGCCTGAAGCAAGGTAAGTTATTCTTACCTTTGAACTTTTCGTTTCATGGCATAGTAATTTTCCCTTTCGTTTGAAACATGTACATACCATTGTTCCTTTCGTTTCCACCCTTTTTAACATATTTTTTTGGAGCTAAGCCTTTCGTTTTGCTTTCTGTTTACCTGAACTTGCTTTAACTATTAAACTGTTTACAAGAAAAATACTAGCATGGCCTCAGGCCATGTTTCCATTTAATGCTTGAAATGAAAGAAACAGGAAACAGGAAATAGGAAACGAAGGTTCTGTCTTCTACCCCCTTTCTCCAGGTCAAACGAAAGAGACAACCAGGACGATAAACATGCCTTCACTGATTCCAGGCTCAGTTGAAAGGAATTCCCTCACTTCTTTCGACCTCCAGTCGAAGAAGACAACAAGGCAGAACCAGAAGGCTTTGCCATACACTGACTTCCAGGCCAATCGAAGGACAAGACCTCACTGGTGCTAGCTCCAGTCGAAGGAGGCCAACAGAATGCATGTCGAAGGGTGCTACTGCCTGGGTCGAAGGAGCTCTTTTTTTTTTATCTTATTTTTTGCCTTTATATTTCTATGCAATTCAATATGGTTGTAATAGTGTAGGATTTATTTTTTGCGCTTTTTATTACTTTTGTATAAATGCTAGTAATTAGGTGTGTATGGCAAGATAAAACCAACAAGTATACAACCCC
Source organism: Vicia faba (assembly GCA_948472305.1). Taxonomy (NCBI): domain Eukaryota; kingdom Viridiplantae; phylum Streptophyta; class Magnoliopsida; order Fabales; family Fabaceae; genus Vicia; species Vicia faba. Next base: position 159,354,866 of record OX451736.1, on the reverse strand, counting down.
TAATCAAGACAAAATGCATTCAATCAAAAACACTTTGCACACATGCACCCTTAGGGTAATTCCACTAGTTGCCTACAAAAATGGGCCATGGTATGCATGTCAAGTACTTTGGCAAAACAAAAATATCATAGTCCCTCGATGACGCTGTCTTGGTTACCTAAACAAAATGATCAAGTCCCTCAAGAAAATTGCCAAAAATACTTGACACAATTGATATCATGGTCTATACGATGACCTGCGCCCGTCCTGTTAACATCCTAACGCAAGGTTGTTCACCAAATACAATGGTGAAACAACACTGTTAAAAGGGGTAAAAACATGAGAAAGATCTTTGAGTAAAATAGGGTAGACAAACTCTTAGTTACTTGATCAAAAATCTTGCAAAACACCTTTGCCATTTTTCAAACACACATCACAACACAACTTCAAAAAAAAATTCAAAACAACTTTCAAAACATTGAATTATCTTTTCAAAAAGACACACACCTTTGTATATATTCAAACAAGAATTATTACAAAGGTTGCCTAGACAAGGCATCTTTTTCAAAACATTTTCAAAACCACACACAAAGCACCATTTCAAGCAATTTAAAAGCAAAGGCAAGTGATCTAAAACAAGTAACTAAGAGCCCATGGATAACCATGGATGAAAAGGGTGCTAGCACCTTCCCTTTTCATAATCTACCCCCCGAACCCACGAAAACATCTCAAAGGTCTTTCCTGTGCTTTTTGACCTTTCCTTTAGGATAAAATACAAAGTCGGTGGCGACTCTTGCTACACCGAAACATTTGCGAACACAAAACCCAAAATCCCAAGTAAGTTCTCCCACCGTATCACAGAACTGGCGACTCTGCTGGGGAAATTTCTAAAAGTGGGGTTACCTTTGGGTTTTAGATCACCTTTACTTGCTTACCTTGATTGCTTTGTTTTCTTTACTTTTTGGGTTCCTTGTTTGGGTTTGTTTAAATCCTACACCCGGATTTGGGGGCACCTTTTTAGGTAAGTAGCAATAAACTGTGAGGGAACTGTGCGGGGTATACCGACATGGTTGAAATAGTGGCTACATTGATGTGGCACTTTGGTTGGTACTGGTAACCCTTGAGTTGAATCAAGGAGAGTACGGGGCCGCCGCGTGGTGTCGTGAAGAATCAATTGACCTTAGAACCTTACTTGACCATCTTGGCCTTTTTAGGGGTAGTGAGATGACCGACTTTGGTACAGTCCGAAGTTGGTAGATACTCGATACTACACTCATTGAGGATTGTTTTCTTGGAATATTTTGGTCGCCAGTTAAGTGGCTAAACCAAAACAATGAACACAGAGAAATATTCGGTGATATTGAGCTCCTTAGAACCCGGTTTCTATTTTAGGACAGGTTGAGCCAACTAACTTCAAGAGGGTACTCACCTACAAACCCCATGCAAGTTAAAACCTAAGGACTTGTTTGCTCTGTGTGAATATGATTACCTGTATATACACTTGCTTACTTTCACATACATGTACATAACATCATAAAATCATACCATAGCATTTCCAATAACCATTTCAAGGATCTCGAGGGTCTTTTGATACAGGGGCGCGTTGAACGAGACATCTACCAAAGGGCAAGAGGATTTTCCTCTAAACAAACGTCGTTAAAGATCAAGTGCAACAACTTGAATCGGGGGCTATGACCCACTTGACATGGTGAGCTTGATTCTCGTGGAAAGAAATCCACCAATACAAAAATTCTCCAATCAAAGATGTTGATCGAAGTTCAATCTCTAACATTTTCTTGTGTTTACCCCGCGAGATCCTTGAAAACATGCATCCACATAACATGCATCCACATAACATGCATCCACATCATGACAGGTTTTCCCTTTCAGGTTTCCTTATTCTCCTACTGTTTATTTCAGTAGAGATGGCTCTAGAGAGGACTATCGAAGTTATCTAGGCTCAAAACGCTCAACTTCAAAAAATGTTCTTGAACCTGTCCCAGGGGCAAGAAGAGGTGAAGGCTCTCCTCACAAGGGGCATGGTCCTAGGGAATCCAGGCGGCATCGGGAATGATCAGTTGGAAGGGCTATAAATTGAGTTTGGTCCTCCGGAGACTCCAGCATAATCAATGCTCCTTTGACAAATCATTGAGAGCGTATTTGTTTCATTTGAATTTTCAAGTTGTAATCTCTTTTGTTATTCAAACATTTATCTGTTAATGTCAAACTCTGTTTCATTAATGCATTGCATATGTTTGTCTTGAATTCATCCATTCGTTTTCACTATACTTGAACTATGCTTTCTACTTTCTTTATCACATTTAACTCTTGCCAAAAGGTTGTGAGCATTTAGAGGGAGGATGACGAAAACAATGCCATAATCTCATACAGTATGCTTTTGAACAGACCTTGCTGACGATGTACAACCGTTTCTTTCAAATCTTAAACACTTGAGTTATAAGGAAGATAATCCCTAGTCAACCCCTTCGAGCCAAAGAAGTAGGAGTTTTCTGTTTTAAACACAAATTGAAACCTTTGATTAAACCTGGGGCAGGGTAGTCTCTCAGTTAATTCAAAAAAAAAGATTGTGCATTGAAAGTCGCAAACTCTCAGCTCATAGTACAACGAATGACATCAAAAACATTCCTTTGGAACCAAAAGACAGTGATGGTTTCTTATCTCATAGGCAATCATTATCTATCAAAAAAGGAAAAGCCCACTTAGTCAAAACCTACAAAGGAGGCCTAAGAAAGCTGGGGCATCCCGCTGACTGTAATCTCAAAAATAAGCACAGTCAGGCAAAATTAGGGATAACAAAAAAAAGAGAAAGAGGTCATTACAAATCCTCAACAACATGAAAAATGTTGCAAAAAAATGACTGCCTTCCAACAAAATTCAACTTGTGTGAACCATCACCAAAACGTCGTTCCAAGACTCATTTGGAGTTCAACGCACAATTAACTGAGGTTAGGATTGAAGAACATCCCGAAGAGAGGGTGAGTACAAATATACTTTGAGCCTTTATCCTTCGTTTCTTAAACCGTGAACCAAGCCACGTTACAACCCTTCAAAAGTCCTAATTGAAGCATGGGTTAGTTCAAAAGCATACTGTTACAAAAGGTGTCCTGACTCCTATAAGGCTTTGCTCTAAATCTTGAGTTGAATTTTTCTTATAAAAAGTTTTCTGCTAAAAAATGAATTTTTCAAAATTTCAAGACAGACATAAACTTTGCATTACTTTAATATCATTGTTTGCATGTGGCTATTTGTTTAACAGCGAAGAAATTCATACAACAAACATCCGATGAACGAAAGCTATCTCAGTGAACAAAATCAAGAAGGATGACACTTCCATTGAAAAATCTCCTATCAACAAGGGGGCATGACATATCACTATCCAGCACACCTGGGGCAGTCTAGTCAAGATTCCAAGAAATCTCTCATGGTTGCAGAGTAACCAGGGGCAAATCTCCATATGTGTCACTTGGGGCATTGAACGTCAATCCCGACAAAGGGTTACGTACAGTCAAACATTTCCAGGCAGTGCCACAAACACTCGCTACTAGGGGCAATGACAAGTCTCCCAAAAGTCCTTCTCATAGGATGATTCCCCATCAAGAGTTTAATCTCTGAAAACCTTCCCCCAGCTGGGAAAACTTCAAGAATCCTAGAGGACTTCCCCAACGAGTTCATCACCTCTCTAACAGACTAAGCAACAAGGTTTATTTCCCCAACAAACGACAGGATTCCCCAGCTTGAGGTAGCCTTTCCGACCACTACAAATCAAAGGACCACAACTCCTCTTCCCTAGTAGACTACTCTACAATCCCCAACAAGTTACTGCGAAACCTGGACCCGACCAGATATCAGTTCAGCTTCGACTTCCCAGCAGATCAACGGAAAACCGAGACTCCTGAACTCTTTTCCCAAGCAAGAATAAACGTTCTCCCCACAGAGTTTTCAACTTCCCCCAACGGAGTTCTCCTCAAACAAGAAAATAGGAATCCATTGGACATATTATAAGCAAAGTTTGAAGACACACATACTCTTCAACAGCAGTCCAGGATTTAATGACTCCCCAGCATTTGTCAAGGATTTATTTTACCAGACAAAAATACATTCATTAACATTTCACATTTCATACATCCTATTTACATACATGATAAGTGCATACAACACAATCTCATTTACTTTTGAGAACATCATGACATTATGCATTTGATACATCATGACATTGCATACAGCTAACGTTTTACCTTTTTAAGAAAAGGTCAATCAACAGATGGCTACCATCAACCTTTTCAAGTTCCAGATTAATACATGTAACAAGCCAGGAAAACTATCTGTGGACGACTGATTGTATATTAATACCTGTAACAAGCCAGGAAAACTATCTACATGAAGAGATTGAAGATTAACACCTGTAACAAGCCAGGAAGACTATCTTTCTTTCTCAGGTCATAGATTCATACCTGAAACCAGACAGGACAACTATCTCATCGGCCAACCTTTTTAAGTTCCAGATTAATACCTATAACAATCCAGGAAAACTATCTGTGGACGACTGATTGTAGATTAATACCTGTAACAAGCCAGGAAAACTATCTACATGGAGAGATTGAAGATTAACACCTGTAACAAGCCAGGGAGACTATCTTTCTTTCTCAGGTCAGAGATTCATACCTGAAACCAGATAGGACAACTATCTCATCGGCCAACCTTTTAAGTTCCATATTAATACCTGTAACAAGCCAGGAAAACTATCTGTGGACGACTGATTGTAGATTAATACCTGTAACAAGCCAGGAAAATTATCTACATGAAGAGATTGAAGATTAACACCTGTAACAAGCCAGGAAGGCTATCTTTCTTTCTCAGGATAGAGATTAATCGCTGAAACCAGACAGGACAACTATCTCATCGGCCATCCTTTTTAAGTTCCAGATTAATACCTGTAACAAGCCAGGAAAACTATGTGTGGACGACTGATTGTAGATTAATACCTGTAATAAGCCAGGAAAACTATCTACATGAAGAGATTGAAGATTAATACCTGTAACAAGCCAGGAAGACTATCTTTCTTTCTCAGGTCAGAGATTAATACCTGAAACCAGATAGGACAATCATCTACTTGACCAGCTGAAGCAAACCTACACAGGTTCCTCTCTTCCCAAGATGCAGTTTTACACGAATTCGTCATCAAACAACCCAACTTTCCAATACAGTTCAGAGGCGCTCCAGACACGGACGCCGTGCTGGAAATCATCCAGTTCCAGCTTATAGATACAGTCCAACATTCTTGGATGGAATCTTTAAGCCCATCTCCGACAAGATTCTGTCACATCTCCAAATGGCATCTTTAATCCCATTCCCTCAACCTTTCTTTAACGAGTGCAAATTTTTGGGCACTCTAGTGTCCAATCATCTTTTACCTTCGAGTCACGAACGACAAACTTGTCAATCAAACTCTTCAGGCTCAATAAGATTTAACAGGGGTAGCTGTTGTACCCCAAAATTTTCCCTCTCATTCTTCAAGGCCTTTCTCACAAGGATTCTCAAGGTTCTAGCATGCATAAGTACTTTGGAATTTTCCAGTACCAAAATTAAAAGGAAACTGTCAAAAAAGGGAGAAAACAAATAAAAATAACATTTTGAAAATTTTGGAGGAAAACAAGTCTTTTTCGATTCAGCACTCTTTGATTGACTCTTGGCCTCCTTCGAATGCAACTTGGGTACATCCTTCATTTGGATTGGAAACCTCCTTCGAATGCAACTTGGGTACATCCTTCGTTTGGATTGGAAACCTCCTTCGAATGCAACTTGGGTACATCCTTCGTTTGGATTGGAAACCTCCTTCAATTGCAACTTAGGTACATCCTTCGTTTGGATTTGAAACCTCCTTCGAATCCACTTGCACCAAGGGCCTCTTGCAGACTTTGCCTCTTACAAGTTTCGTTTGAGCCAAGAGATATCTTCATACAAGATTTGACTGAGTTCTTGCTTCCCTTCGACTCAGAAGCCAGGAACTTCCCTCATACTAAAAAGACACAAGGCAATGACTCCCTTTATGTTTGTTTCGACCCACATGCTTTGATTGGGAAATATGCTTCCTTCGAGCATGAGCTTTCGATTTGGCAATATGTTTTTTTCGATACAAGCTTCGATAGGGCATTAGCTTGTTTCGACCACAAGCTTTGACTGAGGCAAAGGCTTCCTTCGAACAAGTGCTCTTCGATCTCATTCTTGCATTCAACTCAAGACCAAATCTCATTTGCCAGGCTATGTTGCTTCCAAATCTTTACATAATCAGAAGCTTGTACAAGGGTTTTAAACTTTGTCTTTTAGATACTACTATTATTGGTTAAAGGCTACATACTCTTTCTTTTCATAGAGAGTACTTTTATCACAAAAGCAGCTTTCAACCTGATTTTTGTCTGAGCACAAGCAAGGCCAGAAGCATAAGTCACATCTTCTGCACCCCAACTGCCAAGAGGCCCCCCACATGTACTTTCACGTTACATTATTTTATCATTTATTTGCAAGGCTGGCTTTGGACAACATGTCCATTCTTTCTCTATAAATAGAGGAACATTTACAAAGCTAGGGGAGGATCTTTGGACCAGAGGAACGAATCCCCCAAATTTTCTCAAACACAATAAAACTCTCAAAGTTCATCAACACTTGAGAAATCACAAAAAACCCAGAATCACATTCATCCCCTTCGACTCTGAAGAACAACCACACTTCAGTCTCCTTCGAATCAAAGAAGCATCACACTTGCTTTTTCTTTTCCTTCAAATCCAGCGTTCCAAGCACAACTACTGACCCCTCTTTTGAATCCAGCATCCAGGGCCACCACTAAAGGCCCCACATCTATTCAAGGCCTGAAGCAAGGTAAATTATTCTTACCTTTGAACTTTTCGTTTCATGGCATAGTAATTTTCCCTTTCGTTAGAAACATGTACATACCATTGTTCCTTTCGTTTCCACCCTTTTTAACATATTTTTTAGAGCTAAGCCTTTCGTTTTGCTTTCTGTTTACCTGAACTTGCTTTAACTATTAAACTGTTTACAAGACAAATATTAGCATGGCCTCAGGCCATGTTTCCATTTAATGCTGGAAATGAAAGAAACATGAAACAGGAAATAGGAAACGAAGCTTCTGTCTTCTACCCCCTTTCTCCAGGTCAAACTAAAGAGACAACCAGGATGATAAACATGCCTTCATTGATTCCAGGCTCAATCGAAAGGCATTCCCTCACTGCTTTCAACCTCCAGTCGAAGAAGACAACAAGGCAGAACCAGAAGGCTTCGCCATACACTAACTTCCAAGCCAATCGAAGGACAAGACCTCACTGGTGCTAGCTCCAGTCGAAGGAGGCCAACAAAATGCATGTCGAAGGGTGCTACTGTCTGGGTCGAAGGAGCTCTTTTTATTTATTTTTATCTTATTTTTTGCCTTTATATTTCTATGCACTTCAATATGGTTGTAATAGTGTAGGATTTATTTTTTGCGCTTTTTATTACTTTTGTATAAATGCTAGTAATTAGGTGTGTATGGCAAGATAAAACCAACAAGTAGACAACCCCTAATCAAGACAAAATGCATGTAATAAAACACACTTTGCACACATGCACCCTTAGGGTAATTCCACTTGTTGCCTTCAAAAATGGGCCATGGTATGCATGTCAAGTACTTTGGCAAAAGAAAAAGATCATAGTCCCTCGATGACGCTGTCTTGGTTGCCTAAACAAAATGATCAAGTCCCTCAAGAAAATTTCCAAAAACACTTGACACAATTGCTATCATGGTCTATACAATGACCCGCGCCCGTCCCGTTTACATCCTAACGCAAGGTTGTTCACCAAATACAATGGTGAAACAACACTGTTAAAAGGGGTAAAAACATGAGAAAGATCTTTGAGTAAAATAGGTTAGACAAACTCTTAGTTACTTGATCAAAAATCTTGCAAAACACCTTTGCCATTTTTCAAACACACATCAAAACACAACTTCAAAATCAATTTCAAAACAACTTTCAAAACATTGAATTATCTTTTCAAAAAGACACACACCTTTGTATATATTCAAACAACAATCATTACAAAGGTTGCCTTGACAAGGCATCTTTTTCAAAACATTTTCAAAACCACACACAAAGCACCATTTCAAGCAATTGAAAAGCAAAGGCAAGTGATCTAAAACAAGTAACTAAGAGCCAATGGATAACCATGGATGAAAAGGGTGCTAGCACCTTCCCTTTTCATAATCTACCCCCCGAACCCACGAAAACATCTCAAAGGTCTTTCCTGTGCTTTTTGACCTTTCCTTTAGGATAAAAGAAAAAGTTGGTGGCGACTCTTGCTAAACCGAAACATTTGCGAACACAAAACCCAAAATCCCAAGTAAGTTCTCCCACCGTATCATAGTTATACACCCGGTGAGCACGAGTCCGTTCCTAGATCTTAATGTTTTCCTCCGTCATAGTGTGGACGAGTTCTATAACCTCAACGGTATACTCCCGGTGGGCACGAGACAATTCCTATATCTTGATGAAGATGTTTCCCTATGCCATAATGTGGATGAGTACTATAACCTCAACGGTATACTCCCGGTGAGCACGAGTCAGTTCCTAGATCTTGATGTTTTCCTCTGTCATAGTGTGGACAAGTTCTATAACCTCAACGGTATACTCCTGGTGGGCACGAGACAGTTCCTAGATCTTGATGAAGATGTTTCCCTATGTCATAGTGTGGACGAGTACTATAACCTCAACGGTATACTCCCGGTGAGCACGAGTCAGTTCCTAGATCTTGATGTTTTCCTCCATCATAGTATGGACAAGTTCTATAACCTCAATGTTATACTCCCGGTGGACACGAGATAGTTCCTAGATCTTGATGAAGATGCTTCCCTACGTCATAGTGTGGACGAGTACTATAACCTCAGCGGTATACTCCTGGTGAGCACGAGTCAGTTCCTAGATCTTGATGTTTTCCTCCGTCATAGTGTGAACGAGTTCTATAACCTCAACGGTATACTCCCAGTGAGCACGAGACAGTTCCTAGATCTTGATGAAGATGCTTCTCTATGTCATAGTGTGGACGAGTACTATAACCTCAGCGGTATACTCCCGGCGAGCACGAGTCAGTTCCTAGATCTTGATGTTTTCCTCTGTCATACTTTTTTTCAAAATCGGTTATAAACCGGTTATATTCATAATCCAATTTTATAACCGATTTTTGATTTAATAACCGGTTTTAAACCTTAAAATTCCATTTTTAAAATTTAAACTTAATTTCTTTTAAATTGATTAAATCACTTTTATAATAAAATATTAAAAATTTGTTTTTTTAATTATCAAATCGAATTTAAACTATATTTTTTGAAGATTTTAAGTTTTCCTTTTCTCACATTACACATAATCTGTATTTCGTTAATTTGTTGAGTTAAAACAGAAAAACATATCCTAAAATTAAATAAATAAATATTATAGTTTACTAAAAAATAAAATAAATAAAAAGCCAACAAAAATAGAATAAATAAATATGGCTAGTTAGTGGAAGAAAAATAGTTTTTTTAAATATTTTTTCTTATAATAATTTATTAACTAAAGAAAAAAAAATGGTAGTTAGTAAAATAAAAGGTAATAAAGGCAAGTAAAACACATGACTCCAAATATTAAATTATAAGTAGAACTAAACAAAAAAAAGCATCCCAAATACGACAAACACATATACCACCCATAAAAGTTGCAAGAAAGTTTTGTTAATGATCAAATAATCATCTCGACATTGTCAAATAGCTTCAAAATCTATTATCACCTGTTCAATCGATAATATCCTATAATAATTGATCATAAGTATGTTAATTAATAGAAAAATATATATATAATTAACAAATAATAAATACACAATTTTTTCCTGTAAGTATAGCAATATGTTTAAATCAAAACACTCTTTGATTAGTTATCGGCATCGCTTGCTTTGTACAAAGTTATGTTTTGTATGCTACAGACTCATCACTTTCTATGTAAATACCAAACATTTCCGTCACATATTTATGTAGTTATCTTACTAACTTCATATCAAATTTACTCCGTAGAATTATAGAATTAGAAAATGAAAATAATTTGCTTAACTTACACCATTTATCCATAAACATGCATAGTGAGTTGGGACAATATTCCAACTGCAACCAACATGGTAATGAATAAAGGGACAAAATATTAATTGAGTACAATTTTTTTTAAATAAATAAATATGAGATAAATAATAATAATAATAATAATAATAATAATAATAATAATAATAATAATAATAATACTAAATAAATAATAATAATAATAATAATTATAATTATAATTATAATTATAATTATTATAATACTAATAATAATAATAATAATAATACTTTTACTGTTATGTTTGGTAGGCAAAGGATAATTGAAAGTATAGTTGATTTACTAATTGTTAATAAAGAGAGAAGGACGTGGAGAGAGTGGAGTGGAGTTTCAAAATTAGATAATAGTTAGTTTTTTTTTATCACAATAAAATTATTGAGTTTCATTAGATCGAATTTGGGAATCGAATTCAACAAATTATATTTAGTCTAAGAATTGACCGCTCTTATAAGAGAGTGAACAGTAGTCATATTCGTTTGACGCTTTACAAACTTTACCTTAAAGTTAAAAAAAGACTGAAGTAAATTAGAAATAGAGTTAATAATAATCCTAAATTCAGAAGCACCCTTATTAATAGAGTATAAAGCTTGTGTAACTCTTTGACAATCACTCTCAAAAATAACATAATTCAGGTTCAATGAGATAGCTCTAAGAATAACCTCTTTAAGGGCTAAGGCCTCCACTTCAATGACGGTGAGGGTCCCTCGATCTCAAGAAATACCTGCAATAATGAAATCTCCATATGACTCTGCATATACCAACCTCTATTATTAGCATCAATGATATTATTAAAAGTCGCATCAACATTACATTTTATCCAGCCTATTGGTGGAGGCATCTGTTCCGTCACATAAGCTGGTCGCGCGTTGTTATCGATTAGCATGTTAGGCTTGAAACCAATCATTCCATCTATGAAACACACATAAATCCAATTTATTTGCTTCTTCATGTTCATGCTGTCAAATAAAATCATTCCTATTTTTCCATAATATATCAATCATGATTACAAATTTACCCGCAACCTTTTTATCCTCCTTCTTATAAATATCAAAGATAAAGAACTTGAAATCATAAGAAAAATGATTGCGAGAATCTATAAGATTAGATAAACGTGAAGATCTCCAACAAGAGTTGGTAGCATTATAGTCCAAAAAAAGGTGCCATTCATCCTCAGTCCTCAGTATGGTGGTCACACAACTGACAAGTTAATGGACACATGTTTTATAATATTATTTATTAAATAGTTAATAAAAATAAAATAAAACAAATTGTTTTCATATAGTAATAATTGTTTTATAATAATTTTTATCAAATAATTATTAAAATAAAATAAAACAATTATAAAAAGTTAGTGGAATATATAAAATAAAATTTAAAAAAAGATAATGGTTAGTTTAAAAAAGTTAGTGGGATGATTATTTAAATAATTATTAAAATAAAATAAATAAATTACAAAAATTTAGTGGAATATATAAAATAAAATTATAAAAGAATAGATAATGGTTAGTTTAAAAAAGTTAGTGGAATAATTATTTTATTATTTCAAAGAGAAAATAGAAAATTAATGAGATAAAAATATAAAAGATTTAATTAAATAAAATAAATAAATAAATAAAAAGGTAAAGAAGAATATTAAAAAGTTATTATCATTAACTTTTACTAAATTTGATCAAGAGTACGAAGAAAATAAATCAACTACTTCTAATTTAAAAAATCAAATAAAACATATAAAAATTTGAATAAATATTATTAGTAAAGGTTATACATAATTTAAGATAACAAAATAAGGCTACTTTGCAGTAGAAAATATTATCAAACAATAAAAAAAATTCATCTACCTATTTTTTAATAAAATATTATCAATTTTTTTATAAAATCAATAATTGTAAAAAATCCAAAATAATCAAAAGGATATAATAATAATAAAAGCAACAAAAATAACCCAATTCTTTCTAAAATATCTTTTCCAAAAAATTATATTTTTTATATCTTAATGAAAAATATAGGAATAGAAAAATAAAGTTAAAACATAATAATATTTGAAATATATAAGATGAAAGAGATATGACAAAGAATTATTTACAAAAGAGATACTACATTAATAATAAAAGAGATATTACATTAATAATAAAAGAGATATAGAACCAAAGAAAAATATATAAGTGAGAGAGGTATATAATGAGCTATGTTTTTACAGATTTCAAATTTTTAATGAGCTACGTCTTTACAGATTTCAAAATTTTATCCATCTGAAATTCATTTTGTTTACCACATGAAAATGAAAGAGATATAAGATAAGTGATATTAATAATAAAAAGATGTATTGTGATTTCCTTTAAACGGATTCTACGGAATGCACATTTATTTTAATAGAAAAATATATGATATTCATGAAAATATAATAATTAAAAGTATAATTAATAAAAAAATATTTTGGTCAGTAATTTAATTTTCTCGTTAATAATTAATATTTTGATCGATAATTTTACATTCTCGTTAATATTTAATATTTTGATCAGTAATATTATGTTCCTCTTTTTATCAGTAATTTTATATTTGCGTTAATATTAAATATAGTTTAAAATTGTAATAGTAAATTTAGATAAAAAAAATATTTTTCTCGTATATTATTTTTGAATCAAAAATATTTGAATTATAAATATTATTTTTTGTATATAAAAATATCTAGATTAATAATAATTTATTCCCGTTTACAAATATTTATTGTTTAGATATCGTTTACAAAAATATTTGAATCAATAGTCATTTTTCTCTCATATATAAAAATAACATTATTTAAAAAAAATCTATTAAATCAGTGATATATTTTTTCCCAAATAAAAATATTAATTTTTTATAAATATTATTTATAAAAATATTTAAATCAACATAAAATTTGACTTGACACATAATTAGACTAATAACATTTATTTTAGAAACTATTATTAAGATATAATATAACCTATTTTTTAAAAAATATTATGAAATTAAAAGTTAAAATATTTTTTTCAATAATATAACTTAAAATTATTTTCCAAAATATATGTTAAATATTTGAAATCATAATTTCTTATAAAAATATTTGAATTTTCTCCGTATGTAAATTATTTCTCGTATATAAAAAATATGTATCTCATATATTTTATTATAAAGTATTAAAAAATCGTGTCCTCGTAATATTACATAATTAACAAATAAAATTAAAACTCTAGTGATCAAGAATATTTATCTTTTTTGTATAACTTCGTTTCAAACTTTTATTTTGTGAAGTAGTTGAAACACCCTTTACCTACAATTTCAACACAATCAAGAGTTATTAAATTAATATATATTTTTCAATGCGTTTTTTTTTGCAGGACAATGCTAATATATCAAAAAGACACATCCAACTTCAAAATTCAAGATATACAAAGATGAGAAGCATACATTGCATACCTTATAGTAATGACTTGAAAAATAGTTAACTACCAACCATTTGTGTCTAATAGATAGGTGTGGCAAACGGGTATGTCCGTTCTGTTTAGAACTGTTTTACAAAAGTCTGAAAAAAATGGGATGGGGCGGAACGGTCATAGATGAGTGTGATCGGTGGGAATGAGAATTGACTGTTTTGGAATGCTGGTTCGCGTTTGCGTTTGTTTTTGCAAAATGTCGCGGTAAGTAAGAGTAGCCACCGTCTTTTATTTTATCCAACAAGGAAAGGACAAAAGCACAGAAAAATTCCTTTTTGAGATGTTTCTCGGGTTCGGGAGGCAGATTATAAAAAGGGAAGATATTAGCACCCTTTCTATCCGTGGTTATCCACGGGCTCTTAGGTATTTGCTCATTATGTTTTCAAAAAGTTTTCTTTTATTTGTGTTTGTGGGTTTGAAAAGGGTTTTTGTTTTGAAGAGAGTGTAAGTGTGAAAAGTTTTGTTTTGTTTTAAAAGGAGCAAGTACTTAAGAACCATCTACCTACTTAAAAAGGAATTAAACTGTACAAGTGTCCTTTAGACGGTGTTATCCCACTATTGAGGAGTAGGTAGCACCGTCATTGGAGTTTTCGGGTCAATTCGATTAAGGGACGTGTGGTCACTAAAGCAATGTTAGGACGCCTTAGAGGTAACCCTAATGTCTTAGATCATTTTATCCGAGGCAACCGTTTCGAGGCAACTTATGATCTTTGGACAAGAGGGCGACCTCTAAAACACTCTATACTCAATGACCACGTTCGAGGCAACCAAGTGAGGCGTACCCTAAGAGTGGCATGTGCGAGTGTATTGTTTTTCAGTTATATTATCTTTGATTAGGCCAAACTAATTGCTGATCTTATCTTGCCATACATATCCTATTTACTAGCATTTGTACAAAGTAAATAAAATGCAGAAAGATAAAATCCTACACTATTACAACCATATCGAAAGATATAAAAAAATACGAAAGAAAAAATAAGATAAAAGTAAGAAAAATGAGTGTCTTTTGACCCAGGCAGTAGCACCCTTCGACTTGCATTTTGTTGGCCTCCTTCGATTGGGGCTAGCACCAGTGAGGCCATGGCCTTCGATTAAGGGCTGGCACCAGTGAGGTTCTGTCCTTCGATTGGCCTGGAAGTCAGTGTATGGAGAAGCCTTCTGGTTCTGCCTTGTTGCCTTCTTCGACTAGAGGTTGAAAGCAGTGAGGGAATGCCTTTCACCTGAGCCTGGAATCAGTGAAGGCATGCTTTTCGTTTGGGCCTAGAAGTTAACATGGTTTTCCTCCTGGTTGTCTCTTTCGTTTGACCTGGAGAAAGAGGGTAGAAGCCAGAAGCTTCATTTCCTATTTCCTGTTTCCTGTTTCTTTCACTTCAAGCATTAAATGGAAATATGGCCTGAGGCCATACTAGTATTTGTCTTGTAAACAGTTTAATAGTTAAAGCAAGTTCAGGTAAACAGAAAGCAAAACAAAAGGGTTAGCTATAAAAAATATGTTAAAAGGGTGGAAATAAAAGGAACAATGGTATGCACATGTTTCAAACAAAAGGGAAAATTACTATGCCATGAAACGAAAAGTTCAAAGGTAAGAATAACTTACCTTGCTTCAGGCCTTGAATATATGTGGGGCCTTGAGTGGTGGCCCTGGATGCTGGATTCGAAAGAGGGGTCAATAGTTGTTCTAGAATGCTGGATTCGAAGGAAGGAAAGAAACAAGTCTTATGTTTCTTTCCAAACTGGATTCAAAGGATACTGAAGAGTACTTGTTCTTCAGAATCGAAGGAAGTAAGTATGTGATTCTGGGTTTGTTCTCACAGGTGTTGAAGGGACTTGAGGGATTTGTTGTGTTTGAGAAAATTTGGGAGATTCGTTCCTCTGGTCCAAAGATCCTCTCCTAGCTTTGTAAATGTTCCTTTATTTATAGAGAAAGAAAGGATATGTTGTCCAAAGCCAGCCTTGCAAATAAATGATAAAATAATGTAACGTGAAAGTACATGTGGGGGCCTCTTGGTAGTTGCGGTGCAGAAGATAATAAAATAAGGCTCAACTGGAAAGTAAATGTTCACTTGTGCCACAAAAGCAAGATGAATGGTTCAGATGGGTTGCTTCCTTCTGGAGGAAAATAGGCGCAAGGCTCAAGACAAAATTTTCTAAAATTAGTACTGTGCTATTAAGTGCAAGTGGTCTTAGACAACAAATGGGTAAAGGCCTAAAAAGGGAAAACACGTAGCTTAGCCTATGGGTCACTAGCCTAGGACAACACGGCATTCGTTTTCACCAGCTGTGTGTCCTTCGAATGGACCAACTGTGTGTTCTTTGAATGGCCCTTTTCAGAAGGTTATTAACTTCTGAATCGAAAGAAGCTTTTAGAAGATTATTGACTTTTGAATTGAAGAAAACCAACAGGAAGCCTTTCCCTCAGTCGAAGCTTGAGGTTGAAACAAGCTAATGCCCAGTCGAAGCTTGTATCGAAGAAAACATATTGCCAAATCGAAAGCTCATGCTTGAAGGAAACATATTGCCCAATCGAAGCATGTGGATCGAAACAAACATAAAGGGTGTCATTTCCTTTTGTATTTTTTAGTATGAGGGAAGTTCCTGGCTTCTGAATTGAAGGGCGCTTTTTCAAGGGAAGCAAGAACTTAGTCACATCTTGTATGAAGACACTTCTTGGATCAAATGCAGCTTGTATGCAGCAAAGTATGCAAGAGGCCCTTGGTGCAAGTGGATTTGAAGGATGCATAGAGATGGTTACTTTGTCCCATCGAAACTTGTCCAAACGAAGCAAGCATGCAGGAAGCAAACTTGTCCAGTCGAAGCAGGCTTGTAGGCAGTAAACTTGTCCAAATCGAAGTAGGCTTTACAGGCAGCACGCTTGGTGAATCGAAAAGGTTTCCTTACATGGGACATGTGTGGCCAACATGTCATGGCCTTTGATTGCAACCATGATGGCAGCACACTTGTCCAATCAAAAGGCTGAATCGAAGGAGGTTTCAAATCCAAACGAAGGATGTACCTAAACTGGCATTCGAAGGAGCTTTAAGTTCAAAATGAAGGATGTAATCCAAGTTGCATTCGAAGGAGGCCAAGAGTCAATCGAAGGACATGCCCAAGTTGCACTCGAAGGAGGCCAAGAGTCAGTCAAAGGGTGCTGAATCGAAGGAGACCTGTTTTCCTCCAAATTTGTCAAAATGTTATTTTTATCTGTTTTCTCCATTTTTGACAGTTTCCTTTTAATTTTGGTATTGAAAAATCTCAATGCACTTTTTCAAGCTTGAACTTTGAGAATCATTTGTGAGAGATGCCTTGATAATTGAGAGGGTAAATTTTGGGGTACAACAATGAGGATGTGGGTCTACAACAATAAGAATAATGAATACATACACATGTAAACATATGTGTGTGTATGTGAAGATTAGAAAACATTAAATATATTTGGAAATCAGCAAGTTCGTCTTTGCCCAACTTAAATTTCAAGCTTTGCACAACTATTGCATTGTTCAGCTCTTGCGACTTAATGACGGATGCCAATGCTATGTTTTTACCAACATCATTCTCTGAAAACAGAAAATTACTACAAAGATACCTTATTTCAACAATCCAATATCATACAACATAAATGAATGTATCACAAATGAATAGAAACAAAGTAAGCAGTATAATTCGATTAACATAAACTAATTTTATGGTTCAATAGCTTATTTCAGCTAATGCAAAATACCTTAGTGTGTTTTCTGCTCAAGTATGCAGAAACAACAGTGCATATATATCGTTAAACCTTAGAATAAAAATAAGAACTAAATGCAACTCAGTATTTGTTTCATACTGCGTTGCATATAGTAGCTTCATAGTTTCTTTGTTTTCAAAGGCTTATAGACACAGTGGTACATCAAATAACAAACAAAGTGGCTTTATCACAACTACATAACATCTAAGTCAACATGAGTTCCGAACAAGAAATGCAAAGTACTCTTCATAGAGAAAACGTTTGGAATATAATTTGCACAAAGCTACTCAACAAAATTTCAATCTAATCTTTTTCACCAAAGAACCAAAATCATTAAAAATTATTTGACACAGGGTGAAGAGCTATAAACAAGCTATATGATGCATTATCAGCAGAATACTATGTTCCAATTAGAAGTATTATTGGCATTACAATTAGCTGTCAAACCTACACTATAGTGATCCGCCTATATCAATTTCTCTCCACCTAAATCAACTTCTCTGGGTATTTTCTACATGTATCACAATGAACTATATTATATTTGATTTATGTCTCTCCATGCATTCCAGAGAACCCCAATCACTTAAGCGGTTTCATATCCCAGTAATTAACAAGTACCTCAGTGCATTCACCATCCCATCTCACCTATAGGCAAAACACAACAATAAAATTCGAATCAATTTGAGAATCATTTAATGAAATCTAAACTAATAGTACAATGTTGAGAACTTACTTCCAGTGTCTTCCAACCGATTACTTCAGAATCATTGGGAAGGCATTTGATCAACTTCCCTTTCTTGGAAGAATTCCTCTCTTGGACCCTGATTCCCTGTCTCAGACTTTCATTGGACGAGGAAAGTAAAGAAGGATCGACAAGAAATTCCACCCAGTTTGGAAAGTATATGAGTCGGAATTTCTTGCCATTGCAGGCCTTCTTTATAGCTTTTGAAGTAAGTTTCACTGAATTTTATTTATAAAAAGTGAATCTTTCTGCTGCGGGACTCTGTTTTCTCTGAAAATAAAACCATATTTCATGCTCAAACTACTTGAACATTACTTTATCACCCGACCTTATTCCCTTTTCTAAGCACATTGGTACCCAACCATCCGTAAGATAATAGCACCATTTTCCTTGATCTTTTGAAACCCTGTGAGTAAATGTCCACGACTTTTGAGTAATATCAGTAAGCGTTAATGACCTAGTGCTACCGTGAATGGGGAAAACGCCCTTAGTCGCTAGCGGAACTTGGAGCTTTTCTAGCAAATGCGTTTCAGCTATAGGTTTACTGTAAAAGGCAGCACCTTCTTTGTGGAATTCAAACCCATCAAAGGTTGCGTCTTCTTTGGCAACAGGTTTGAGAGTAATGGCGGCAAAGATTTCTTTCGAGTGTGTATCAGCAAGATACGAGATTTTCGAAATCTTACACAAGATTGACTTTTTGGAATTGGGTGTTTGCGTCAAATCAACTTCAGTTAACTTCCTTATATGTTCCAAGTGACCTTGCGTAAAATAATGCAGAAATGAACCAACGGTTGGATTAAATGGTAGGGGTCCAGCAAATGGAATCCACACTGATGGATCAACACTTAATCCTAATTTCGGTTTAGAGGAAGAAGAAGAAGAGACCGAGCTCGCCATCTATGGTGGCGACGAAGAAAGAAAGAAAAGAAAAGAAAATCTTTTGGTAAACTATCAAAAAAAGTTGTTATGATTTTGCTTGGCGTGAAATTTCGGAGTAAGTCATTTTTCAAAATTTTCTAAGTTGTCTTCCATGAAGGTACTTTTGGCACTCACTCCAGTGGACATACGATGGCGAAGAAAATCCTACGGGCAGACTATTATTGGTCTACCATGGAAGCAGACTGCTATCAACACTCTCGAACCTGTCATAAGTGTCAAATTTATGTTGACAAGGTGCACGTACCTCCGGTTCCTCTGAATGTTTTGACGGCTCCTTGGCTCTTTGCTATGTGGGGAATCAACATGATTGGAGAGATCAAGCCTACAGCCTCCAATGGACACCGTTTCATTTTAGTGGTCATTGACTACTTTACAAAGTGGGTCGAAGTAGCTTCCTTCGCATCCGTTACTAAGAATGTTGTTGCCCACTTCATCAAGCAGAATCTCATTTGCCGGTACGGTATCCCAGAAAGGATCATCACTGATAATGGTACCAACATTAACAATATTATGATCATCGCCTTGTGTGAGCAGTTCAAGATTCAGCATCACAATTCATCCCCCTATCGGCCAAAGATGAATGGTGCCGTTGAAGCTGCAAATAAAAAATTAAAAAGATCATACAGAAAATGACAGTCACCTACAAGGACTGGCATGAGATGCTACCATTTGCCCTCCACGGGTATCGTACCACGACTCGCACATCAACTGGGGCAACACCCTATTCTTTGGTTTATGGCATGGAGGTTGTCTTGCCTATTGAGGTCCAGATCCCCTCTTTGAGAATTATGAAGGATGCAGGTTTGAATGAGGACGATTGGATCCAAACTCGACTTGATCAACTAAACTTAATTGATGAAAAGAGACTTACTGCTGTTTGCCACGATCAGACGTATCAAAAACGGATGATCAAGGCTTTCAACAAGAAAGTCAGACGCCAAGTATACCAAGTTGGAGATCTAGTGATCAAACGCATTATCTTACCACAAAGTGATCCCAGGGGCAAATGGACTCCTACCTATGAAGGACCATTTGTAATCAAGAACATCTTCTCCGGTGGGGCAATGATCTTAACTACCATAGACGGCGACGACCTGCCACACCCTGCGAATGCAGACATAATCAAAATATACTACGCATAAGAGACCCGCTAGGTTGACACACCTAGGCAAAAAAGGGCATCCCGACGAACCAAAAAAAAGGTTCGGGCAAAAATTAGGGATAAAATAAAAAATCTGTATACCCGGTGTTGTACCCCAAAATTTTACCTCTCATGTTTTCAAAGGTCTTCCCTTACATGGTTGGTCACAAACACTTGCCTAACAAAAATAAAGTTTTTTGAAGATGAACAAAGTGTCTTTCGATTGGCATCTGGGAAAAGTCTTCGATTGGGTATCCAAAATCCTTCGATACAGGCCTGACTCACCAGTCTTCAATTGGGAATTTGGCACTCTTCGATCAGGCTTTGATTAGTAAGCTTCTATTAGGTGTTTGGAACCCTTCGATCAAGCTTTGGTTCGTAAGTCTTCGATAGAGCGCTGGACTCCCCTTCGATCAATGCTTCGACTATGCATTAACTACTTCAGGCTTACCTTCGACTCACGAGGCAAGAATCTCCTACAAGTTTGTTTCGATTCACAAAGGAAAAGGCCCTCAACTTGCCAGCACACCAGGCAAGAGGCTCATTCGAAGAACATTCAAAAGGTCCATTTGAAGAAGCATTCAGAAGGCCCATTCGAAGGGTACATAAGAAGTCCATTCGAAGGAGGCAACTCAAGACCAATCGAAGAGCATGGCCTGGAGGCATTCGAAAATCAAAGGTGTCCAGGTTCATTCAAGATTCCAAAGAGACATGAATATTTCAAAAAAGGAAATCTTTTAATATGTCTGATTCTTGTCTCATGGCTTTAAAGGCCTGGTTAAATGGTTGTCCCTTGCCATTTTCATGCACCCTCACACTCCTATAAATATGAGGCCAATGACACATTACAAGGGGACGAGGATTTTGAGAGACGCTGCCCACAAACCCACCAAAGGTTATCAACATTTTCATAAGTAATCCAAGCCAAAGACCCCATTCAACAAAAGTATCCACGCCCAGAAATCCCATATCGAAGATGCCCACATCTAGAAAGTTCCAAATTGAAGGTTCCAACTACTGGTAAGAGAGGGTAAAATGTCAAACCTTGTATTTACATAACACATCCATATTTGTTGTTTCATTCGATTGTCATTCTAGACAGAATCAAAGGGCTTGGGTTTGGCACCAGGTCATGTTTTTTGTTGCTAACACTTGCTACAGATATAGCCTGAAAAGACCCAGCGCGCGCGGGATCGATGGACCTGGGTTTCGACACCCAGGTCATGCGTTTTATTTTGCTAAACATATTTTTGCAGATGCAGTGCCTCCACAGGTGATCCTTCAGGCCTTTCCAGCAACACCCTTCATAGAATCGAAAGGCAACCTTCTTCCTCTGAATCGAAGCACCCTTTCTCCCTGCAATCGAAGTTTACCCATATCCTTCCCAAACCCAATCTAAGGAGTCAGGAAAGGGTGCAAATCGAAGCTTTCCCCGTCAATTCTCAAGCCCAATCGAAGGCTACTCACACCCATTCCCTAGCTCAATCGAAAGAAGGCCAAAGAAGGGTGAATCGAACGAGTCCATGGCATGGATCGAAGAAGTCTTTTCTCTTCTTTATTTTTACTTTTTACTTGTCTTTCAATTTAGTTGTAATAGTTAATTAGGTCTTTACTTTTATCGCTTTATTTTAAATGGGTTTGTTTTTGGCTATGTAAATACCCGAAGCCTTATAATAGCGTAGTTTAATTTTCGCACTTTAAATTCCACAAATTATTAAACTGTTAGATGTATGATATTAGGATTCATGACAAGAATGTATGATTAATTTTAAAACAGTTAGATAACCCTAAAATGTGCAAAGATAATAATCTGAAATTGAATCACTCGCACATGCCACTCTTAGGGTACGCCTCACTTGGTTGCCTCGAACGTGGTCATTGAGTATAGGATGTTTTAGAGGTCGCCCTCTTGTCCAAAGATCATAAGTTTCCTCGGATAAAATGATCTAAGACATTAGGGTTACCACTAAGGCGTCCTAACATTTCTTTAGTGACCACACGTCCCTTAATCGAATTGACCCGAAAACTCCAACGATGATGCTACCTACTCCTCAATAGTGGGATGGCATTGTCTAAAGGACATTTGTACAGATTAATTCCTTATTCGAGTAGGTAGATGGTTCTTAAGTACTTGCTCCTTTTAAAAACAAAAACAATACTTTTCGCACTTACACTCCTTTCAAACTAAAAACTCTTCTCAAACCCACAAACACAAAAAAAAGAAAACTTTTGAAAACATAATGAGCAAGTACCTAAGAGCCCGTGGATAACCACAGATAGAAAGGGTGCTAACACCTTCCCTTTCTATAATCTACCTCCCGAACCCGAGAAATATCTCAAAAAGGAATTTTTCTGTGCTTTTGTCCTTTCCTTGTTGGATAAAATAAAAGACGGTGGCGACTCTTGCTTACCACGACATTTTACAAAAACAAACGCAAACGCGAACCATCATCCCAAAACAGTCAGTTCTTATTCCCACCGATCACAGAAATGGCGACTCTGTTGGGGACATTTTATAAGTGAGGTGTACCTTAGGATTAGATCACTTGTGTTTTCAATTGTATTCTTTGAATGATTTAGTTTTGTGGGCTTATATCAGAGTTCTATAGATCCTAACCCGGAACTGGGGATACCCTTTAGGTAAGTAGCAATAAACTGTGAGGGATCTGTCCGGCGTAGACCGACACAGATTAAGCAGTAGCTACGTTGGTGTGGCACCTTAGTCTGTACCGATATCCCTTGTGTTGGAACAAGGAGAATATGGGTCTTCTAAGGAGTCATTAAGCACCAACTGACCTTAGAACCTTAAATTGACCAACTTAGCCATAGAACAGTAGCAGTATGCTACACTCATTGAGACTAAACTCTCGCGATGATTCCGGCCGCAAGAAAAGATTGCTAAACTGGAATTATGACCGATCGAGGGTAGTCAGTGATATTGAGATCCTCTAGAACCCGGTTACTATTTCTAGGGCAGGTTGAACCAACTAAACTGATAGAGGGTAATACCTAAACTCCGTGCCAGCCTAAACTTAAGGCTGTTTGTATGACTTGTGTGCCTTCAAACTTGAACTACTTGCATATTCTCGTTATCTGACAACATGAGTTCCTTGTAGGTTTTGCTTACAGTCCTTATCCAATAATTTGGATTTATTGCAGGGTTTACATACATCACTTCACACTTTGTCTTAAACGCATAACATACACATCATAACATCATGCCTTAACATTTCCTTAACCATTTCAAGGATCTTAAGGGTTTGTGATGCAGGTTATGGTAAATCAAATATCTAGCAAGGGGCAAAGGGGATTTATTTTCCTCTAGCCAAGGTTTTCTAGAAATCAAAACACGATAACTTGAGTCAGGGGCTATGACCCACTCGATATGGTGAGCTTGACTCTTGAAGAAGGACTCTCAGCAACATGAAGTTCCTTCAATCAAGCTACCAGACTCAGATTCTAAGAGTTTCTTGTTTACCCCGCG